>OX383962.1:11268191-12705691 GCA_947532105.1 Athrips mouffetella
GCGATATAAAATCGTAAAAGAACTACGGAAGGAACCCTATACTGCACGTGACCCGACACGCACTTTGTCGTTATTTTTTTTTAACTTCTTTGTACAACTTGGTTGTACAATAAATGAAATCTTTTTGGAAGAAGTTATATTTCAGACAGTAGCAATCAAAATGATTTTTTCGTTTTCATACTGGGCAAAATACTGAGTGACCGTTTAGTATCAATGTTTCCATTTTCTTAATGATGATCAGTAGCGCCATCCAGTTGAACTTTCAAAAGGTGCTGGAAAACATCCTATTGTTCTGGTTTCTGGCAGGCCTGGCAACCCCGACATGTTAGCGAGCTGATTTAGTGACGACGTCTAAAGGGGCCTTAAATGGTCATGTTTTGCTGCAGTAAACAAACGCACAAGGGTTAATGCCTTCTCCTATACTTAGGTAGGTCGGACTCAAGGTCTACGGGTTCTTGTTTTAAGCTCAGGAGCCCAATTCTTGAATATCACTGGCTGATAAATTTTACCAACAAAATAAATAATTACTTACATGCATTTGTTTTCAAAAGTATGTATTATTTAACAATTAAATCATTCATATATTTTATGGTTTACCTTTTAACAGCTTTTCTGATCTTATCACTTTTTAATGTCTCAAATAAACTCGATAATCCATCGGTGATATTCAAGAATAAAGTCCAGATGTAAAGTAGTAAGGTACTATCGCGGACTTTGCGACCTGCCCAGTTAAGATTATTTTTTCGCTTGAATCCATTGTAGGCGCTGAACATCTCTTCTTATAGTTTTCACCTGTTAGAAAACAGCAAATTCAATCAGTTTTCTACATGCATAATAATGCAGAGACGCGTTTGTCATCCATATAACAATCTTCGTTTGTTACCACAGGCGTTATCTAAAGGATATATATTTTATCAAATAAATCGAACTATGATTACTGTAGGGATTACACGTGTCAAGATAGCACTCAAATGTAGAAGTGAAAGTTTGTTGGTACGGCGCGGTAGCCAATCAAGACGTTGCGCCAATGTGGTCAAGAACCACAGCGCACACCAGAAACCGGAGTGCATACGATCCTCAGCTCACCGGCGCGAGCGCATGCTTCGCGCGTCAATTTTCCAATCCCGCGCATAAAATAAACAAGTCTTTCCGGTGCCAGATCTTTGGATTAGTGAAATAGTTCAGAATGGACGTGGAAGCAGCAAAAGATGATCTAAGTGTTGAAGATGGAAAACTTGTTGTGTTTACTGCGATTGGGTACAGAGTCCTTGACCGGATTAGAGGTACGTTGACCTGTGTATATACAAAGTTATTTTTTTGTACCTGATATGCGTATGCCCACCTTATTGCAGAGGTCAAAAGCAACAACTTTTGTTCTACGACTTTGCTAACAACGCACGAAAATTTTTTAACTTCTTATACAAAATGGGTCGTTCACGTGATTACTTTAGTATGGGGAGTCGAAATTTTTTTGTGCATTGTTAGCAAAGTCGTAGAACAAAAGTTGTTGCTTTTGACCTCTGTAATAAGGTGGGCATACGCATATCAGGTACAAAAAAATAACCTAGTATAACTTTAAAAGGCTACAAGAAGGCAGACGAAAATAAGGAATCCAATTAAATAACTTTAAATCAAATGAACGAGTAAAATTACCTTTAACTTAATAATTATGATAGGGACCCAATTCTTAAATATCAGCGACTGATATTCCAGATTATAAAAGTAGAATTTTGTCCTGAAAAACACTTAAAAAGTGACTCAAATTATGTATTATTAAATGTTTATTATACTCTAGCAGGCTTATAATTATCAAAAATAGTTTTTTACTATTTTATAGAATGTAACTGGTAACACTGTTTGAATTTTTTAAATCTCCAAAATCACTTGTTAATCCAAAATCAGTGATATTCAAGAATAGGGTCCTTATTTAGATTTATAAACTCTTAAAAAGCCTTATAAACTCTAAAAAAGTTAAATATAATATTAATAAAAAAATTGTGTACTATTAATAATTAACATTCATTATGATATCCTTTTGGAGTTTTTTAAGCCTTATTCTTATTTTTTTAATCTCGAAGATCACTTCGTGATAAGTATTCGAAAATTGGGTCCAATAATTTTTTCTTACTTTTACACTCCATTTATGACATCATATAACATCATTTTAATGAATAATCTACCTATTTAGTTGCAAGATTTCCCGATTTTAATGTCGCAGATTAGGTGTTATATTTACCTATTCAATATTTAGATAAGCATTACACAATTGTAATCTTTGTATTCTTGGTGGATAAGCATTTCGATGAGGTAAGATACTCAATTTATTATTTTACTTTCCATTACTTTTTGATACTTGTAATAATATCCTATAAATTTTTTACACAATTTTAGAAAAATAAATAATATTAAAAAACACAATATTGCCTACACAGATTATGGCTTATAAACTCCCCAATCAAGTTATAGTTTCATGGAGAGAGAGGCCGGTCTAATGCAGGAAATTACACTCTTTAGCTTAGCGCATTAGGCTCTATTTACACTGCGACTTTTTGCATTGATACAGTCGTGATGCGTAGCGGAGCATCCTCCTGACCTGACGCAGGCATAAAAGCTTACAAGGAGGCTTCAGCAACTAGATGGTAAGCACACTTTTGTTTAAAGAAATAAATATTTTATATTTTGTTGTAGAATTGATGCTTTAGCAGCGTTAATGCAAATGCGTGTTTGTATCGCTACATGCGACTATATCGATGCTGCATTGCGTTTGCATCGCGACTATATCGATGCTAAATTGCGTTTGCATCGCGACTGTATCGATGAAAAATGTCAGAGTGTAAATAGGGCCTTAAATCACCTACGATTAACACCACCCACCCAAAGCAACTCGCGAAAGTCCAGAAAAAAATTACCTGCCTAAACCGGTTCACCAACATGGCAAAACCGCAGCAAATGTAAAGGCAAGTATTTCGTATGTAGTTTGTGTTTAGTTTGCTTTATGTACTGTACTTTCGGCAAGAAGTAAAAAGTTAGTAAGATTATCGATTTTGATGCCAACTGAAGAAAATTATAGCAATAGAGATTCGTTCGGGTGAAACGCCCCATTCAAAATGTAAGTTTCTTAAAAGGTAGGTTTTCGCGCGAACGCGTTTCGGGCGAAACGACGCACTATCCTGAAGGTGGTAGGGCTTTTGTACTAAGTCCGCCTCCCTCGTCTATTTCTGCCATAAAGCAGCACTCATTGCACCGCTGTTCGATTCGAAAGGTAAGGAAGCCAGTAAAATTACCGGCACCTGAGATATACTAACTTAGCTCTCAGGGTGGACAGTGCGCTTTGCTGTCTTATTATGTCAATTTCTAACACAGTATCATAGCGGGTGCTATGGGCGGTGGCGTTAGTGTATACTTTTTCTATGCGGTGGTGGTAACAACTCAATACCAGATGACATACTTGCTCGAATAACATAAAAAACATATCATCCTGTGATTTCTATAAGTTTATAAGGTGAAGTAGGGATTTAAAAAAGTTTTTGTATAAATAAGGTACAAATATACTTCAATAGAGTCGTGACCCCTGTTATCCCAATATTACAGCGACAAAGATTGTTGAAATGTGCAGTTTAATCCAATCTACATTCCAAGGACACTCTTGGTTTTGACAATCGCAAATTTTCAAAACCACAGGCCAGATTCAAACCTGCGTTTTCTCCGTGAGTGCTGTGGAGGCTACCATGGTATTGCCTGATGTAGTTTGCGGTTTGGTATAAGTACCAAACCGCAAACTACATACTACTACTTGCTAAGGCAAGTCAAGCAACTTAAAAGAAAACCTCGCAACTCACGAAGGCAACCAGAATTAGGTGATGCAAGCCTGTAAATGGCACTTCTTGACAAGTACTTACTACTTGGTAATCGATGAGATAACAAATAATCATTTTAAGACGTATCAGGTTGTGCCGATGAAACTCTGTATTTTAGATGTGCATAAAATGGTCACATATTGTGGTAGAGTTGCTGGCCAGCCTAGACCAAGACTAAGATATACACTAATATGTTTGTAAAATTAATTAATGTGGTTATACGGTAATGTCTTGAATTACTGAACCGATTCCAAAAACACTTTTACACAAATATCATCACATCATACCATATTGGTCACATTTTTCACCGTGGTAAAAATCTCATTCTCTCGAAAAAGTCAAAGAGAGCCGACCTGGAATAACTTTACGGATTTAAAAATTCCTTCAAGATGAAAAAGCTTTTCTATTCTTGAGGCATTTTTACAGTAAGAAAACATTTTTTTCCAGTTGAAAGAACGCTCAAGGCGAACAAAGTCGCAGGCAACAGATAGTACAAAGTATACATATAGGTATGTGTTAGTGCTGAAAACATTTGTTTATTGTGGCTTGTCTCACATTCCGGGTTGATTATCAGTTGCCCTTTAACCTTATATGGTAAGTGCCACACTTTGCAAATAATCGCATACTTAATGAAGGACGCGCGGCGGCGCGGCGCGGCGTTACTTTTATAAATGCGAAGTTGAAACAAAATTGAAACGACTTTTTTACTTTTAGAATTTAAAATAAACCTTTTTTTAAGCTAAGCCATTTAAGTAGTTACATAAAACGCGAACTTGTAAGCCATTAAGAATGTACTGATAGTAGAAGTCGTGTTGAGTTGAGTCGCATCCTCTTTTGTATCTAACATCTTACTTACTGCGGTCACCTACAACCGCGGTCCATGGTGCCAGCCGTAACGCTAACAAGCGAGGTGACTATGGTACTTCCCCTCTACATTTTTTCAGCAAAAGCTAGAATTCTAGAGGGAGCTCCCTGTCCTGTAGTGGACGTTTCATGGGATGTTATGATGATATCTATTATCATCGCCACAATAGTTAGTCCTCTAGGGACTAATTATACCAAATACGGCACACTCTTAGAGTGAACGATGATGAACGACGGTGTACGAACAAATCCTTACGAATTTTTGTTGCACCTATGTGTATATGTTTTAGGTTTAAATCATATTTTAAATAAATAATAGATAAAAAATAGGTGTTGGCTAAATATTTTTTTAAAGTCATTGTCCGATTCGATAACAAGGAGAACAGGAAAAGGATCTACTTGGAGCTGAATAAATAAATTATTAATAACAAATTACTAGGGAAATCACAGAATCTTGAAATAAAATAAATAATGGCAAAACCACTTAAATACATTATTAACTTTTAATTACAGCTCTTGTAAGTAAACTTTTAATAAATTCCGCGTCATTTAAAAGCCATCAACGACTCTCAATATTGAACATAGTAATATAACCACAGATTACTATACTTTGAATATTACTGTGTGATGCAATGCAAGCGGGAAGTAGATAATTTTATGTGCATAAATAGAGTGTTTATGTAGCTGTACTCTGATAGTTAATGTTGTCTAAATAACAAATTTCATGCCACTGACATATTGTTGTGTTTAGTTATTCTTGTTTTATTAGGCATCAAATTCGAAAAGATGTGGGGTAGTCCGGTCCCTTATAGTCTTATATCGCCAAATTCAATAAATTGCACCAAATTTTTTCCAGGTACTAGTTAGGTACGGTCAACCGCTTATCGGTAGAAACTTTTTCAACACTATTACCACGCCATAAGGTCCAAAAGTGTTTCTACTGATGTGCGGCCGTGTGTACATAGCTCTCAATTTTTGATAGGAGTCAATTCTTGAATTTTCTATGGATTTTTTTTTAAATTCAAGAATTGGCTCCTATCTAAAATTGAGAGCTATGTGTACCTAACTAGTACCTGGAAAAAATTTGGTGAAATTGTACGGCGTGTCTACGTGAAAAAGCTAACTGACCGCACTAGGGAGGCCCGTTTATTTACAGAACATCCCTTGCCTTTGCTCAGCAGTGGGACACGTTGCAAGTAATAAAAATATTGAAAATTTCAAACCTGCTCAACACAAACCAGTAATCATTAGGTTTGTCATTTGTGTAGACTAAATAAAGAACTTCCCAAAAAGCCTTTGAGGTATTCGTAGGAAACTTTGAACAAATACGTTAGTACTCGTACTTACAAATTCCTTTAAAAAGTTGTGAAGTCTCAAAAACTATTAGCCTTATGGGTAACACAGAAGAATTCTGCAAAAAGCTTTACTTTACCTGAGTCCTATTCAAAACACGTCGCTAAATCCTGTTTGCCAGTTCGGAAGTGCGTTGGTTGATAAATAAATTGGACATTATACCTCTACAATCCAGACCTCGTCTTTGGACCTTGTATAGCTCTTATGACTTTAGCGTAGGGTTTAATTTTAAATGATTTTGAAGAGCTATTGGTTTAGCTTAATGGTACGTTGTAACGTGTGTAATATTCAACAACAATAACATGTTGTGATGCACGTGGTTTGTCCAGAGCGTTGCCAGAATGTTACAATACTTTTGGTCCTGCTGGCACATGAACGACAGCTAAATTTCGAGTAAAATTAAATCGTTCTTACAAGTGAAAATTAAATTCTTAAATTGTCCTGCATTTTTACGTATACATAAAAACATTTGTAATTTATGGTATAATACTTAAGTCCATAACGGTAGCTGTCATGATGCGCCTCAATAAGCGTTCAACGCTCGGATCTATTGGGGTCAAAAATTTTTTATGTAAGTACTTTGACATAAAATTATAGAAGCGCTGCTCTTGTAACCTAGATCTTAGGTGTTACTTTTTACCCGCCTCTTTCGTACGTGCCTATTGCTACGCACAATAAACGCTAAACACAAACAAAATCATTCACTTTTGTCTTTTATTACCTTCCTAAAAATGAATTTGTGGGAAACTTTGGACAAATACGTTAGTTAGTACTTAAATATTTTATACTATCCGCACCGTGTCCGTTATTTTGACTATCCGCACTGGCAACACTGCGTTCTCCAGTCGTAAAATCGCGCGCGCCTCTTTCGTACGTGCCTATATTGTGCGTAGGCTAGTTAATATAAGTTTTATCTATCACAATAAGTATATTTGAGTGAATAAATGAGCAATGGACGTGGAAACGGGACAAACAACAGTTTTAAACGGTGACATCACAGTCTTCCTTCGTCTTGGATACAAACTTTCTAGTGCACAAGGTAAAAGCTTCTTAAAGTTTTAGAAAAAAACATCACTGAGATTATATAAGCAATACTATCACTGAGACTAAGAGCATTATACGAGCAATATTTTATGTAGGTACCATTCATTTTTGCATCCTAGAAAACAGCTCTAAAGATTTCGATGAAATTTACAATACTTATAACGGAAAATCGATCTTCCTGTCTCATTTCTAAAAAAATCACTCCATCCCTTCACGTGCACAGAAGCGCTTATTAATCGACTCGATACAGGAGGGTTATTTTTATCACTTACTTGAACAAATTACTTATAGTAATTAGGTAGGTAACCCAATTAATAGATGTAAAAGTGTTTAAGTATTAATTACTTTTTATTTCACAAGTCGGCAAACGAGCAGTTGGGCCACCTGACGTCAAAGTCTTTAAAATAAAGCTTATTTAAGTACTATCGCTATCACTTTCTTAGTCATCCCTCAAAACAAAAAGTTACTGGGACATTTCAGAAAACTGAAAGGGCATGATCAGTCAACGTAAATGAACAACTTTCAGTGAATAAAACTTTCGGAAAGTGAAAGGAAAAATCGGCGTCTCTATAAAACATTGTAAACTTGATTGGACAGTTTGTATGGAGAAGTCGGTATTTTTATATTCTATATGCAATTTTGTAATTGTATTTATTAAATAACACAGAAAAAAATGTCTAGTTCCTAGTTTTAGATGTCATTTTCTTTTTTCTAGTCGAGTAGGTACCAGCTGAAAACCAGAGCCCTGACTACTTTAAAAGTGGTCAGAGCATAAGCTGAGCTGGCTGCCTTTTTATTAGACATAGATAGTTACATAAAATAGTTTTAAGTTTAGTTTAGGTTAAATTGTTTACTAAATAAAACTTTTTCTATGCTATTCTATATTTTCATATAGTTTTATTCACTGAAAGTTGTTCAGTTACGTTTCCTTTCAGTTTTCAAAAACGTGTTCCTTACAGGTATATAGGTCAACCTGCGTACACCTTGTTTATTTAACGTCTGCCTATATATACGTGGTTGAAATTGTTTGAGTTCAACGCTTCGTGGTGGCATATCGTGTCGACCTATCCTAGCTTGAACCTAGAAACCAGATAACGATGATGTTGTTGACACCTTCAAAATTGACTGGTGCTCTTTTCATTATCTTGGTTAGTTAGTGATGTCTTTTTGGAAGAACAATTGCGATATTTAATGGAATATAAATTAATTTAGCCTTTTTCTTAAAATCGTAATCTTAGCCTGACGGGAAAGAGGCGTGATAGTCCGTACAAATTAACTTGACACTTGGGCCGATGACGACTTTTTAATGTACTGTGATCACAATGTTGCGTCGTAGCGTAGCATTTTTTTTTTCTTATTCTGTCTTTGTTACGGATTTGGAAAAAAATGCAACGCTACGACGCAACATTTTGATCACCGTACATTGAAAAAGACGTCATCGGCCCAGGTCTCAAGTTAATTCGTACGGGTTGTATGTGTTCATCTTGGTTTGAAAAACGTCTCTGCTCGAAACTGGTTAAGGGTGGCTTTTCAACACAGCTCTCACTAGGTAGCTGACCCGTGAGCTGGAGGAGTTCCAACCAATGAGACTGCTCGAATCAATTTTCCTAACTAAGCACAGCGCAAGGTCCCGTGTGGTGCCGGCAAAGAATAGTACCAACCCATACATACCCGTAGGTGTCGTAAGAGGCGACTAAGGGTTATAAACTGGAGGATGGGCAGCAGCATCCTCCTTTGTATCTTACTTACTGCGGTCACCTACCACCGCGGTTTATGGTGCCAGCCGTAACGCTAACAAGCGAGGTGACTATGGTACTTCCCCTCTACATTTTTCCAGCAAAAGCTAGAATTCTGGAGGGAGCTCCCTGTCCTGTAGTGGACGTTTCATGGGATGTTATGATGAAGCACAGCGCAATTCTAAACTAGAATCCTATTGGTTAGATTTTATTCCTACGGTTTAGTTTTATTTCTACTACCTCGCATAGCTCTGGTGGAAGACCCATAAAAGCAAAAAATCTGGAAAGGGTTAATTGCCTTTTGCTAAAGCATATCAAAAACGTTTATGCTATACATTTTTCTGGCATTGATATTTTTCAATCCGCACGAACTAGAAAAACGTGTTAATCCACATTATTTATTATAGCTGTATAAGTTGGACATAGGCTCCTTATTTACAAAATATTTTTTATCGAACTAATTGTCAGATGAATAAATTATTTGTCTAAAAAACGGCACGCAATTTATAAAAAAGAAATAAACCGGTATTTTGGTAATAAAAAATAAACTGAACAAGTTGTTGCTCTTAACAAACCTAAATACAGAAATACTTACATAAAAACGTGAAGCTCCATAGGCTTTATTCGAAACAGCAAGTTCGTGAGTCATTAGGTGCCGGCCTCGGCTTTGCACGTGGATTTCAAAAGCTCTCAAGGAAAACGCCTTTTTTCGACTTGATAGACAAATCAAATACAATAAATAAATAAAAAATTAAAAAAAAATCTTAATCGATCTATAAATTATTATAGGGCGTCAATTTTCATTGTTTTTGCTCCCGAAGCCCAGTGATTCTACTCATGAAAACAAGCGACTTTCCCTAAGAAAAAGTTTTACTCCGTCCCATACTCGTACGACGTGACCACTTTACTACTACGAGTATGTAGTCAGAAAAAATTTTTCAAGTAAAGAAATTTCTCTTCGGAAAGTTGCTTATTATCGTATTATAGAATGAGTAGAATCATTGGCGCTTCGGGAACAAAACCAATTAACATTCACAACGTGAATGTTAGCGTTGTATGTCTCGGGTGGTAACTCTACACAACTTTTGTTCTAAGACTTTTGAGAATTCGCAAAAAAATATTTGCTTTTTCATACGAATTGGCTCAGTCAGCTGACCGATTTGTATGAAAAAGCAAATATTTTTTGCGAATTTTTCAAAATAACAATAGTTTCATGTGCAGAGCTTCCACCAGAGGTTTTGCGCAATTTACTTAACAAGTTGTTTAAGGATTGGGATTCCCATTCCTGCAGATCTTTAAACAATTTGTAATAAATTGTGAATAATCCTGAGGAATATGAATCTGTAGAACAAAATGCAAAAAAAACATCACCCCACAGAAAATGCATCGGCTACTAGCGCATTTTTGTATGGGAGGTCAGATATTTTTTTTCCGTATTTCGGCCTGTACGCTGCTTAAAAAGTTGTACAGTTTCATGAACAGCTTCAAATCTTTCAGGCTTGTTACACCCTTTCAGTTACACCCTGTATTTCATATTTAGGTATAATGGTATGGGTATGTTTTGAAGATATCAACATCGAACAATGGCTTCATAGTCCTATTGATACTATACACGTTCTTATAATAATACCACAGTAATAATACTTACCTACTATAATAATCTATTTAGGTCTCATGCACCAATTGCTTATTGTCTCTGCATCCTGCGTATATTTAAACATGGAATTTTAAGCAAAAACTACTATAACCGCTGTGGTTTTCTGCTATAATGTGCGGCTTGCCTGGCCCATACATGTATGTTAGCTTTAGTCAATATACTTCCATCATAGAGAACACACGACTTTTATTTAATACGCTCCCGGTACCCCCGCCACCGCATGGCGACCCTGCCAGTGCTGCCTTATAAAATATTTAAAATATATTACAGTTGTGCATTATGGACAGATATAACAATGAATAGACTTTAAATATAAAACAAAATATAAATTAAAATTAAATGTGAACTTTAAAAATATAACTATAATAATTAAAAACTATAGGCTCTTCTTGTCGATGGAGTAACTTCCAATGCTTTATTCCGTGAAACGCGACACGACATTTACCAATTCTTTCATTTGGTCGAAGTAGCTTCGCTTTGGTCTTCCTCTTCCCCTCTTCCCTTCAATCTTTCCTTCTTTTATGTCATTCTATCATCTTCTCTCTTCGGTTTTTAGTAAACTCCTTTTCTTTTTAACTATGTATAAAAATTTGTACCTAAGTAGCTACCGAATCCCGGATTTCTGTTCCTTCGGTTCTAGTTGAAAGTCAGCGATTTACTTCCGAGTAATATGGCAGTACAGGATCAGGATCTTTAGGAGGCCAATGTCTTGCAGTGGACGTCTTTCGGCTGATATGATGAGTTTTGCTCTGCTGCATGCTCTCAATTTCTTAACTTGTATTTGCCTGTTTTGTTGCTTTTTTCTTCATTACTTAGCTTTTAAGTTTTTTGGAAAGCAGAGCAAATAAAGATCTATCTACCCATGTCTAGGGTACCCATGTCTATGGTGTCACTATCCGAAAATGTTAATTAAATTTTCACTTCATTTTCCACAGGAACATGTTGGCTCAAGAAGAAAGCTACAGAAACATCTGGTCAGATGATCTTGTCAGGTGTATCTGGAGCACTTCGACCTGGTCGCCTGACTTTCATTTTGGGACCTTCGGGCGCCGGCAAGACCACTTTGATGAAGATCTTAGCTGGACGAAAGTAAGATATCTATAGAGTCAGTTTTTTATAGACATTCCTTCATAAACATTAATTTGCCACACCGAAACTATTTTTTCCTGTAAGTAAATATAAGTAAATTAACAAATATACTTTTTGTTTTGAACTTTCATCATCATCATGTCAGCCAAAAGACGTCCACTGCTGGACATAAGCCTCTCCTAAAGATCTCCATGACGACCGGTCCTGCGCTGCTCGCATCCAGCGGCTTCCCGCGACCTTGACCAGATATTTGGTCCACCTTGTGAACTTTAAGCACTAATAAGATTACAGACTACAGCAAAGCTTTTGATCGTATTGACCACTGTATTGAAGAAGCTTTCAGAGGCTGGAATCCAAGGTGTTTTTTACAGATGGTTTACTTCGTATGTCCAGCGTCGAAGCCAATCTGTTGTACTTAACGGTTATTCATCTGAACCCGTTTTGATTCCGTCGGGTGTGCCACAAGGCTCTATTTTAGGTCCGCTTTTATTTACATTATTTATATCAGACATTCACAATTGTTTCCAACACTCCAATGTATTGCTCTTCGCCGACGACATGAAAATTTTCAAAACTATACATTCTCATAATGACACTTTGTTGCTTCAAAGTGATATAAATAGGCTTTCGAACTACTGTTTTATTAATAAGCTTAACCTTAATATTGCTAAATGCAATAGTATTACATTCACAAGGAAGAGTAACCCTGTTTTATATGATTACACTATAAACCAATCTGTGCTATCTAGAACTAGTGTTGTCAATGATCTGGGAGTCACGTTCGATTCTAAACTATTATATGATCAACATATAGCCAAAATCACTGGAAAGGCTACTAAGGCATTAGGTTTTCTTTTTAGAGTGGGGAAAAAGTTTAAATCGGCAAAAACTCTAAAAATTCTTTACTGCGCCCTTGTGAGAAGCCAACTAGAATACTGTTCGCAAGTATGGAGTCCGTGTTACGCAAAATATATTGATAAAATTGAATTGATTCAACGTAAGTTTCTGAGGTACCTAAACCGAAGATTTAAAACAAATCTTAAGGATTATACTGATCGTTGCAAGCACTTTCATTTTCTGCCATTGTTCTTGCGAAGAGAAATATCTGACTTCACACTTCTCTCCAATTTATTTACCGGTAGTCTAGACGTGCCAGAGTTACTCTCTCAGATTGGCTTGCAGGTACCAGTCGCGCGTCCATCGCGTCGTAACTGGTTATCGCTTCATGTTTCGGCCACTACGATTAACTATAAGAGCAACTCATATATATACCGCGAGTTTGTAGGTTATTCAACAATAAAATGTCACAGCATACCGACTTATTTTTCAAGAAGGCAGCTCAGTTTAAAACCTTTATTAATAATGACTTCTTTTTATAAGTTTTTTACAGCTATATATCTAATTTGAGGCACGATTTATTTTATTATTCCATACGTAAAAAAAAATATTTTTTTAGGTGGCACAAGCACCCAGTCTACATTAGTTTAGTAGGTACATATAAAATATAAGTATATTTTAATGTTTGTTTAGTTTTAAGTTGTTTTATCCGATTGTTACTCACGTTAATTCATGCATGTCAAGCTCGTCACTTCGGACTTTGTATTGTTCTACTTATTTCATAAAGCATAGAAGCTACAGTTGCGCTGTAAGTGTCGAGCTTGACCTGCTTTTGATATTACCTATAGAATTTAGTTTTTGATGTGTTTTTTTAAGCCTACCTTCAGTTCTTTTTTATCTTAAGTTTCATTTTTATAGGTGAAAACTTGTTAATGGCCCAGATCCTACCTAATGTATAATGAGTAATGTGTAAAAAATAAGGCTGTAAGTTTTCCAAACAAAATAAATTAAAATAAAATAATTTTGAACTCTAAGGACTAGGTATTAGAAATCTATTGTACGTTTGATCACAAAAAACTGGAAGTGTGGCTAAAATGTTTATACTGCTCTCATGATGCTTTTTCTCAGGTTATTGACTCCACGCTAGCTATTTAAACTACTTATACTAGGGGTGTTCAATAAGTAGTAAGAATGAACAATATTTATTTGGTACTTAGATACAGTAGTCTTTCGATGTTTATGAGTATGGACAGATTTTAGTAAAAAGATGGTAACAAAAATTGAGGCCATTATATTAAGAAACATATAAATAATGAAGTAAGTTCAACACAATCCCGCAAATAACTAACGTAACCACTCCCTGATTTGACTTACAGTCATCTAGTCATAGTAACTTGTATCTGTTCACCAAATTGAAATAACAGGAGAAACAGATACGGAAACGAAACAAAACCGAAGTCATGATTCCTATATACGGAGAGCTTTGTTTGGCAAGACCAAAGCGGTCGAAGCTTCGGAAAACTGCGGGATTCAGGGTTGAAAAGATGTTGAAGCTACCTAGGTAAGATAATTATTAATTTATAAATAGTCTTTAATTGTCTAGGCCTTTCTCACTACTTATTGAAAACCATAGTAATGTTATGTAAAATATGCATAAAATTTATGAGACGACTTCGTAGTAAAAATGTTGTTTGTTTTGGTTGCAATGTATAAACCTCAAGGCCAACCACAACATCAACTGCCCAAACAATAATATTAGATCCTTACCTATGAAATTGGCGTTTTGTCTAGAGAATTTTACATACATACATACATAACATCACGCCTCTTTCCCGTTGGGGTAGGCAGAGACCACAGTCCTCCACCTGCTACGATCTTGACATACTTCCCTTGCTTCCTGTACTTTCATCAATCCTTTCATACATGCTCGTCGGTTTAGGGTACTTTTAACCTGGCCTTTATTCAGAACGTCCTGAATTTGGTCCTGGTACGTTCGCCTAGGCCTTCCCCTTCCAACGTTTCCATTCACTCTCGCCTGGTAGATCTCTTTCGTCAATCTTCGTTCATTCATCCTCTCTACATGACCAAACCATCTCAGCATCCCTTTCTCGATTTTGGTCACTACGTCTTCTTTTACGCCACACCGTTCTCTTATCACACTATTTCTTATCCTGTCACTCAATTTAACACCAATCATACTCCTTAGCGCTCTCATTTCCACTGCATTAATTCTACTTTCATGCTTCTTCTGCCATACCCAGCTTTCACTGCCATACATCAGTGTTGGTACCAAAACTCCCCCATGAACAGCCAAACGAGCCTTGTGAGACACCTTCTGACTCTTCATAAAGGCGTGCAGGGCACCATTCACCATGTTTCCAGCATTCACTCTTCTTTCAATATCACTTTCACACTTTCCATCTCTCGTAAACTTTGAGCCCAGATACACAAACTCCTTCACTTGTTCGACTTGTTCACCATCTATTAATATAGTACACTCTGTCATACATTCTTCTCTTTCAAGTACCATTACTTTAGTCTTGCTTACATTTACTTTCATTCCTTTCTTGTCCAAAGCCACATTCATTATTGTTACCATCTCCTGCAACTCGTCAGCAGATGACGCAAGTACAACTTGGTCATCAGCGTAGAGAAGACATTTGATGAGTAACTCATTCATTCTCAGTCCACACATACTCTCTTTCAGATCAATCAAACAATTATCCATGAACAGGTTAAACAGCCAAGGTGACGCTACACATCCCTGCCTAACACCTTTTTCGATGCTAAACCATTCAGTGTACGCCCCGTTTATTCTGACACAAGCACTGGAATCCTCATAGAGAGATTTCAGTGCTTGAATCAGATGACCGTTTACCCCATACATAGACAATGCTGACCACAATTCATTCCTCACCACTCGGTCATAGGCCTTTTCCAAATCCACGAACGCGCAGTAGACTTTTTGGTTTTTAGCCAAAAACTTTTCAGCTATGCACCGCAAGGAAAAGACCTGATCTGTACATCCCATTCCCTTTCTAAATCCCGCTTGTACATCCCATATTTTATCGTCAGTATCTTTCATCACTCTTTCAATCAAAACCTTTGCATACAGTTTGCCGACGACACTGAGAAGGCTTATCCCGCGATAATTTTTGCAGTCCTGTTGTGACCCTTTTCCCTTGTACAGCGGCACAATCACAGCCTTGCACCAGTCACCTGGTACTTGGCCGTTCGTCCAACACAAGTTGAAAAGGCGGTACAACTGACTAGCCACAATGCCTCGCCCAGCCTTCAACATCTCGACCGACACTCTATCATACCCAGCTGCTTTACCTGATTTCATACTTTTCATCGCTTTCATAATCTCATCCATACTTATCTCACTTACACAATTCTCCTCTTCATTCTCATTCATTTCCACAGAAGACCTAGGTTCGCTGGCCTCTGCTTTTTCTCTCTCAAACAGACTTTCAAAATATTCCTTCCACCTCCTCAGAACACATTCTTCACCTTTTATAATACTTCCATCCTGGCTTCTGATTTTACTCAGCTCCGATGTTCCAAACTTTCCTCGGGCTGTCCGTATGGATTTCCAGAAAAACTTTTGGTTGGACTGGAAATCTTCAGTAAGCCTTCTGTCAAACTCATCCTTACACTCCTCTTTCTTTCTCTCAACAACTTCCTTAACAATACCTTTCGCTCTTTTATATACCTTTCTTGCTACACTTACGTCATCACTTGTTGCCCTCTGCATTCTTTGGTTAGCTTTTACTGCTAACCAATCTGACCATGCTTTCTTCTTCTCACAAACAGCTGCCTGTACACTTTTATCCATCCACATATTCTTCTTCTTTCCACCCTTTTTCCTTTTTGACACCCCACAAACATTGACAGCTATACCTACTACTCCATCTTTAAATTCATTCCACAAACATTCAATATCATTTACTTCATCCAGGTTCTCAAATCTTTCACTCAAGTCTTTCAAGTATTCTTTTCTGACATCCTCCTCTTGCAATCTCTCTACTTTAATACGTTCTAGAACGCTCGTCTGCTCTTGTGGTCTATGCCGCCACCGGTTCAATAGACCACCAATTCGGGTCACAACCAGGTGGTGGTCTGTGTCGATGGCGGCTCCACGATATGCGCGAGCGTCCAGAACTCTTTTTCTCAATCTTTCATCCACAACTACAAAATCGATCATACTTCTCGCATCACCCTCCTCTCTTGTATACATATGGATCCTTTTGTGGTCAAACATAGTGTTTGCCACAAAAAGACTCCATTCCAAACATATCTCAAGCAAACTTATTCCATTATCATTCACACGTTCATCACCAAACTTACCAACAACTCTTTCATAACCGTCACGCTTTCTTCCTACCCATCCATTAAAATCACCTAGCATGATAACTCTTTCATTCTGATCACATTTCTCTAACGTATCTCTCATATTTTCCCAAAACTCATCTGTTTCTTTCTGGGCTTTCAGGCCATGAGAATTTTAGGTAATTTTTATTTCCAGTACTTACATTTTTGCATTGTTTTTAGGAATTTAAAATCTAAATTTTTAGAATGTTTTTAAGCATGATTGGGAAGACATTAAGCTAACAGAAACTTAAACTAAATTTTCGAAAAATATTATCTGTAAAAAATATAACAAATCTAATGATGTAATCGGACGACATTTAAGACGAACAACAATTATCGCACCTTTAATTTTATATATCAAACTAAAAAAAAACTTTATTTTATGCGTAAATTGATAACCTTGAAGTCAATTTTCAAAAATAAAACAAATGACAAAAATAGCTATAGAATTATAGAAACTATGATGTCATTAATCTGCAAGAAAAATTTCGCCAATTTTATAGGGAACCTAATATTTTGCATCAATTTAAAAGTTTAATTTCCATGGTCAATATGGTGAAATATTATTACATACAGGAAAACCGGTGTAACAGGGTGTCTGCTTGGAACAGGAAGAAATGCGGTGCTGGTGGCGCAACATGCTACCCTCATAGATACGCTCACTGCGAGAGAAACTCTACAGTTCGCTGCTAGTCTGAAGCTACCTAATTCCACAAGACGAGATCAGTATTTTGCTGTAAGTAACCCCTGAACCGATGAAAGAAGATTTCGATGAAATTTAGTATACTTACAGGAATTTTTGGGGGCAAAAAATCGATCTAGCTAGGTCTCATGTCTGGGAAAATTCGTTTTCACAGTCTTTTTAAATATTTCTTAGCGAGTTTTAGTGCGTTCAAGAAACTTACAGCGTCATGCGTTGGTGAGTAGCATAGCTTTCTCACCCGATGGTATTTTAATCATACAGAGCATAGCTCGTTCGCCCAGGTACTAGTATATAATGGTCATAGCAATCACGGTGCGGCGCCCTAGCGCAAGGTGGCTTCTTCTGCCGAATAACCTTAAGAATATTTAATACAATCCACCAATGGATCCATTCCCCCCTCGCCCCCCCCCCCCCTGCCAGCTAAACGGTAGTTACTGGAAATGTGAAAAATTTCACAGTAGTAGTATACAACGTGTAACAGAAACTGAAGGATGTCAATCTGCCCATGAAACTGAACAACTTTCTCAAGGAACATGGTCGAAATGCGAAAAATCAAATTGGACCTCACATACAAAATGCGCTATTAGTTGATGCAGTTTCTATAGGAGGTCAAAAATTATTATGTTCTATGACCTATGTTCCTTGTGAAAAGTTGTTCAGTTTCATGGGCAGATTCACACCTTCCCGTTACATGTTGTAAATAATGAAATTAAAAGGGACACTATCACAGCTAAGTAAACTACACGCGTAGGATAATGAGTTATACTCGTACTTAGTCGAAAAACTGGAAATAATAAAAAAAAAGCAATAGCAATCAAGCGCTAGGACCTCACTGAGCAATAGGACGTAAAAAATATGTTATGAACGTTATGAAATACTTAATCAAAACCTGCTTTGCGATAAAAAAAAATTAAAAAACTACGGGACCCTATACTTACTGCGCGTGGCCCGATACGCACTTTGCCGGTTTTATATTATTTTTAAAGTGTCGTTAATCACTCCAAAGTCAACCGAAATCCGATCTTTTTTTGAGTATTTCGTAAAAACGGGAACACTTACAAGCGTGAAAATTGGCATGTTTATAGTACATAAGCTAATAAAGATAGTGCTAAAGGATAGTGCAGGTGCGTGTCGGACTCGCGCGCATTTATTACACTGTTGTGTGACTGAGCGTCCATAACTAAGACCTTTTTACCTTGGTGGTCGGAACGGAACCCTCGGTGCGTTAGTCAGACTTACACTTGGCCAGTTTTTTTAGGTTAAATTTCCTGTTTTCATTAAGGATATAATCGCTGGGCTTGAAACGAATGAAGATTCACAATCCACAAAGATTGTGCAGGTTGCACTTTTATGCTAACATAATTATATCTACATTGACTAATGTAAATATCGATGAGTCTGAGTAAATACTTACACCTTTATTTGCGGTTACGGCGGTTTAAGACCTTGAGTTGGCTAATATACCTACTAAAAGGTACTTAAATATGATAGATACTTTCAACCGTTCAACTTAAAGAAAAGACAAAGACACTGTCCCATACACCCATAATTTTTATCATCCCGGATATTTTAAGAGGAGGTTCTACCCACGAAACTTAACAACTTTTCCCTAGGAACATAGGTAAAAAATACGAAAAAAAAATTCGACTTCCCATACAAACTGCATCAGCTGATATTTTGTATGATGAAATATTTTTGACCTATCTTCCGTGGGAAAAGTTGTTCAGTTTCATGAGCTGTTAAAAAAATAAGAGTCGTCTTTAATATTTTCACTTGCGGAGGTATAAGCTTCAGTCAAAACGGGAAAATTCTGACGCACTTTTTTATACCACTGAAAAAAGATCCTTTATTTAGCACCGAAAAGTAAAATGTATATGTGACTCATTACAATTTTGAATACCTTTATCTGAAAATGTCCTCTGCTCTTCTTTAGTGTAGCGACATACCTGCGGAATTTCCGCGGAACTTTCCGCGACTTTAGTCTGAACTGACCCTAAGCGTAACAAAACAAACGGCACACACAGTTGAAACAACCTTAATCTAAAACAGATTCAGATTCAGATTCAGATAATTTTATTCAATGTAGATTCTTTACAGAATACTTATTGAATGTCATGCAGAATACAATGCAAATAGAGCGAATATAATACATAATTTTAAAGTCATTAAAATTAACCTTTTTCGGGCGGCAAACTTTAATTTCGTGACTAGCCAAAAAATCGGTAGTTTACCAACCAAAACAAAAAGTCTTAAATATTAATTCGACATTTTATGATTAATGAACATGCTTAAGAAGCTTTTTTCTGTACTTAGGTAGGTACACCCGGCCGCATGTCGGTTGAAACACTCTGACCTTTAGTGGGTCTCTGGCTTCGGGCGTTTGTAGCGTAGCCCTGGTTCAGCTTATACTGGTTTTGTTTCCACTTGCTTGCTGCCGTCAGTACCATAAATACAGGATGACCTAAAGCAACTTGCACTGATAATTCACCATCAGCATCATAACATGCTATGAAACGTCCTTTGCAGGACAGGGAGCTCCCTCCAGAATTCCAGCAAAAACGCGTCGTATAGGTACGATTTCGAGGGGAATTACGATAGTCGCCACGCTTGTTAGCGGTGCTGCTGGCAAGAACCGGGGTTTTCAATTCAATTATGTATCAGTAACTGCGATAGCTGTCCCGTGTGGTGCCGGCAAAGAATAGTACCATCCCATACATACCCGTGGGTGTCGTAAGAGGCGACTAAGGGTTAACTGGAGGATGGGCAGCAGCATCCTCCTTTGTATCTTACATCTTACTTACTGCGGTCACCTACAACCGCGGTCCATAGTGCCAGCCGTAACGCTAACAAGCGAGGTGACTATGGTACTTCCCCTCCACATATTTCCAGCAAAAGCTAGAATTCTGGAGGGAGCTCCCTGTCCTGTAGCGGACGTTTCATGGGATGTTATGATGAACTGCGATAGAAGATTCAGAGAACCTATTTTTATCACGAGAGAAATTCTTCATGAAAGATTTTCAATATTTTTTAGATGTATATCGTGTCGCCATTAGAGAAGTCAGTTGGAGGAAGAAATAATTATATATTAGATTGTCTTTAAGTACATTAAAAACACTTTTCTAAATTAATTTTCAAAACTACTCTATGTTCTAGGCCACCCTGTATTCGTATTCATCATGTTTAAACTTCTGGTTTTAACACAGAGATGCTAAACCACTGTGTTATGGCAATAAACTATGAAAATAAATTGTATTGCTGTGACCCCAGGCCTTGACCCGATAGAGAAAAATCTTTTGAATACTCTTATAAATATCTACTTATAAGAAATAACCCTTTTTTGCTCCGTGGAAATAACTTAACTTACGAATGAAAATATAAAGGTACTCGATAACACTTTTGTTGATAATTACAAAACTATTTTGATCAATGAAATAACAAAAATTATATTATGACCAATAAGATATGGTTAACTTGTTATAATTATAGGTATGTTGTATTGCAGGCGGGGGGGGGGGGGGCAAACCGTTAACCAAAATATGGAAATATGGTGGTAGTCTTTATGTACACTGATCTGTTTAACATTTACAGTATAATTGTTTGTTAGTTCCTCCAAATAACAACCAAAATATAAGGTGTAATTTAATTAGACCCAAATATTGTTAGGGTTATCTCAAGCATCTAAATGAATACCATTGGTGTTATTTTTATTGATTTCTATTCGCTAGTTTTCGAGAAAAATCCCAAAAACAATACCACTAAAATTCGTAAAATGAACACTCTGTAGTGTCACGTGGCACCATCGATACATTCACACTAATAAAAAATATGAATGAAATGCAGTGAGCGGTGCGTAAACCCCGCCCTCTTTTTGTCCAACCGCCAACACACGCATGCGCACGCGCGACCGGCCCGGTGCATCGTGCCGCCGCCGCCGCGTGCGCCCGCCCGCCCGCCAGCTTCAGTTGCTCTACTTACCTTGTGCATTACGCATACGTCTTATGGCCGCGATTGATATTTGGCAAAATGCCTTACGGTTTTACGAACCAAGAATACCAAAACATGGCAATATGTTACCATGAAGTCGGAGAAATAGTGACAAGTGCTGTAAATTTGTACCGATGAATGCACGTTCACTCGTGTAGGGATGTTCAACATCCATAACGCCCATTACTGATGTGACCACAACCCGCGAGTGATTCGTCCGGACCACTTCCAATACCGGATAAGTGTCAATGTGTGGGCTGGTGTGCTGAACGGGGTGTTATTCGGACCCTGGTTCCTCCCAAGACTAAACGGGGCGACGTACCTGGACTTCCTGCAGCGTGTCCTCCCTGAGCTGCTGCTGAAAGTTCCGGTGTGGAACCGCCGCTGGTTGTATTTCCAGCACGACGGCGCGCCGGCGCACTACGACCGGACGGTGCGGAATTACCTGACGCAGGAGTTCCAGGGGCGTTGGATCGGGCGCGGTGGTCCAATCGCCTGGCCAGCACGTTCGCCGGATCTCACGCCGCTAGATTTCCACGTCTGGGGTAGGGCCAAGGACCTTGTGTATGGCAATGACGGCCATACTATTCGCACCGAGGAGGAACTGCGCGCCCGCATTACCAGGGATTTTAACTTCATGGCCAGTGAAACTGATGTTTTAAGTGAAGTGCGCAGACACAGCATTGACCGTGCAAGACAATGTATCCGACAAATAGGTGGTCACGTTCAACATTTTGATGTGGTGAAAACTAAAGTGACTCGTGTAAATAATTTTGTAAATAATCTTGTAAAACTGATTTAGTAGGTTACACTACAGTAAATAACACGTAGGTAGGTATAGGATTTCAAATTAACTACAATTACCTACTTTCGTTACTTACGAAAATCAAGTTGTATTAATTTGACAGTCCAAAGCCTGAAAGTGTGATGGGAAGTTAAAGTTATGTCGATTTCATAGCTTCACCTTTGACAAATGCCGCCCGCACGTGTGCTACCGCGGTCAAAGCATGCCGACAGAGCCGCCGAGCCGCGGTCCCCTATTTGACTTTACTTGTTTCGAATAAATATTAATCAATCAACCGACGCTAAAAACTGTAATACCTACCTACCAGAGCTTGTCAATAAATAAATAGGTACCTACCTACTACAAAATTGTTTTACTACGGTACAGTCAAGAGCACTTCAAGCTTGACACATTGGACTTTGTACCGTTCTTATTTCAATCGCCGGAGGAGCTAGAGTCGCGCTGCAAGTGTCAAGCTTGACACTGCTCTTGACAATACCTGCCTTCCACAAAAATCTAGATAATTAAATTACCTACTGACACGTTAGGTACAGTCCGCGCGACGAGTAAAAGCTGGACGGAGTCTGGACGGGAGTGGAGGGGGTATGTGCAGTAGTAACTATTTTGCTTGCAAATATTGCAACTGCGCATACCCCCTCCACTCCTCCCAGAGGCCTTAAGTAACTCGTCGCGCGGCCTGTAAGTAGGTACTTACACCTACTATTGATTGTCTAATTAAAAATGGAAATGCAATGTAAAATGAATGATACAAAACAACTGGGAGTCGTAAAAAGCGACTAAGGGATATCCAACTACGGGGGCTTATCGTACCTACCACACCATACTACGGTCACCAACCTCTGCCGACCATTGTGCCAGTCGCAACGCTAACGGCGCGGCGGCGGCGGCGTGGTGAATGTTGTAGGTAGTTATTTCCAAATGTATTTAGATAGATACCAGCTAAGCATTCTTTTATGTGAATATCTGCGTGGATTTTTTCGTCAACTTGTTCGATCCGATCTTGGTCCAGCTAGAACGAGTTGATAAAAGACAATGTTTCTGTTCCCGTGTCGTCCCACAATTTGTTTTTCTACTCTTCAGGTAAAGTTGATAAAAAGCTTAGGTAACCAAAGACAATCCATACCTCCTCATGCTTGTTCCGCTGATTCGATTTAGATAAAATTTGCTTTTACCCTGGGAAGGACATCTTTAGGTAGGTACCAGCTAAGCATTCATTTATGTGAAATTCTGCGTGGATTTTTTCGTCAACTTGTTCGATCCGATCTTGGTCCAGCTAGGACGACTTGATACCAGACAATGTTTCTGTTCCCGTGTCGTCCTACAATTTGTTTTTCTACTCTTCAGGTAAAGTTTAAAAGAAAGCTTAGGTAACCAAAGACAATCAATACCTCCTCATGCTTGTTCCGCTGAACCGATTTAGATAAAATTTGCCTTTACCCTGGGAAGGACATATCTAGGTACATAGTACCTATCTATCCCGGAAATCTTCTATGGGAGTAAAAAGGGGTGTGGATGTTTGTATGGGAAATTATTTCTCAAGTAAGTGATATAAAACTCATCATAATTGTACTTTTGATAAGAAGTGAGGCAAGATTACCCTGGCCTCCGTACTGTAGCTAGCCGCCGTCTTGACCTGGAACGGTACGAGACGGTACCTGTCCAAGAGCTGATGTTGTTTATCCTTTGTTCTGTTCGTCCATGCGTGTGCCGGCGCAAGAATAGCACCAACCCTTTCTCCCCATGCATGTCGTAAAAGGCGACTTAGTCGCCGGCGGTATCAACCAGAGGGCGGGCAGTAGCGTGCTACCACCTTGCTGCTGCGGTCACTAATAAATAACAGCTGTCCGTTGTGCCAGCTGCAACGCTAATAAGCGTGGTAACATAAAACTCATCATAACTGTACTTTTGATAAGAAGTGAGGCAAGCTGCCCCTGGTCGATTCTGGTGCAAAGGTGCCCATGGCACCAGGAACGACCCAGAACGGGCGTCACCACCTTGCGCCCTAAGTCGACGCCCGATCTCCCTGGCCTCCGTACTCCAGCTAGCTGCCGTCTCGAACGCGAACGGTACGAGAAGGTACCTGTCCAGGAAGTGTGCCAGCTGCAACGCTAATAAGCGTGGTGACTTTTGTTGTCGATGTAAAATTAATTGTAGAGCAACTAAGGGGGGTGTATTTTGAATTTTATCAACTCGTCCCAGATGGTCCTAGTTCGGATCGGACGAGTTGACCAATAACTTTTTATGGGATCTTATGATAATGATATCCTAGTTCCTTCTCATAAGTATGGTAGGTTAAGTAAACTGATGGACGTAGCAAAAACGGTGGTAAGTAGGTAGGTAAAGATTACCTACTCTGATACCGTCGTAAGAGCTTAATTGAGAGAAGTAGGAACCTACGAACTTTTCTAGTTTTAATTGGATTGAATTGAAAAATAGGTTCTTGAATATCTAGGTACAGCCAGGAGCAAGTCAAGCTTGACACGTTGGACTTTGTACGGGCTAATCATGATGAAACTATGAAGCTTGACTTGTTCTTGACTGTACCTTAGGTCCTTAACTATGGTCCTTAATCATGTACAGTCAACGACAGGTCAACCTTGACACTCGCAGTGTGACTCTAGCCCGAATGTCTATTGAAATAAGAACGGTACGAAGTCCAATGTGTCAAGCTTGATGTGCTCTTGACTGTACGTGCGCACGTAAGAAGAGGTATAGGACGCAACAGCTCGGGATTGCGGGCGAAAAGTAGGTAGGTATGACGTGCCATACATTTCGCCCGCAAGTAGGTACAGTCAACGACAGGTCAAGCTTGACGCTTGCAGTGCGACTCTAGCTCGTACGTCTATTGAAATAAAAACGGTACAAAGTCCAATGTGTCAGGCGTGATGTGCTCTTGACTGTACTTTACGTACGTATTATAGCAATAGGTACTTGTAAATTTGTTATGTACCTACAGCCTCCGTGGTCTAGTGTTAGAGCGCTTGGCTCTCGATCAGGAGGTTCTGGGTTCGTTTCCCGATGGGGACACTGTCAAACAAAAATATTTTTGTGCGACCAGCCCAGTTTGGTTAGGATATTGCAGGATGAATCACCCGATTGTCCGAAATGTTACATGATTGCTTCGGAGGGCACGTCAACCCGATGGTCCCGACTATTACCTATCTACGGATGTAGTCGTTAATGAGCCATGTCAGAGGCCTTTGGCATCTGGCGGTACCAGGGTTTGTGAGTACGGTCATCAACCTTGCAACCCACAACGATATGAATAAATGAATGAATTTGTTATGTAGGTACCTAACTACCTACTCCTCAGGCAAGTAGCTGCCTAGGTAGGTATGGCGGCTTAGGCTCCTTCCTCCCTCTGCCCACGGCACAACCCATGGTCCGTTTATAGGACAGTTAGGTACCTATGTAGGCGATGGTAGGTAAAGGTCCGGCCTGTCGTCGCTCATCCGATCCTGCAAGGCGTAGCACGAGGCGCGAATGCTAGGTTTCTAGTTTATTTCGTAGGGACTCGGTCGGTGCGTGCGTGGCATGCGCGATCCACACAGAGCGTCCCGCGGCCGCAGACGTCGTGGTGCTTGCCCCCCCCGCGCTGCCGCCCTTTGAATTAATTGAATGAATAGTCGTAAGCCAATCGCGCGCAAGGCGGCCGATCTTGTGTGTGTGAGTGTGCAGGTGCCATACTTGTAGTACGGTGGAAATCAATACTACAGGATGATTGCAAAGATTTATTATTTTTTTGTTTGAAAATTACAAAAAAAAAACCAGCGAGTCGATTTCGCTAAAACTTTGAAAAACCTGTTTCTTTATCAAAGTTACACCACCCCTAGAAATATTTGGGTCTAATTAAATTACACCTTATATAAGCAAAAGTGCGCAAAACGTCGGCTTTTAAGTAAACAATATGCACCATGTAAAACTATAAAAAACGGTTATAAAATCTATGTGCATCCCATTCAGTTCCAGTACGTGGATGTCCCTCAACACAGAATCCTCAGAGAAAAAAACTGCATAAAAAATATTTTGACGATGCCTAAAAATAGTCATGAAATAGTCGTAAATAGTCACCATAAGGAAAAAAATAGTCGCGTTACAATTCTAGAGTTATAGCTATGGTTTGCTGAGGATTATGGGCATAGGCTATACACACAGAATCCCCAGCTTTGATGCAAGCAAACCGTGGGGACTATCGACTTGGTTTTTATTTTAAAAATAGTCATGAAATAGTCGTCTTGACTTCCAAATTCTCAAAAATAGTCGTTCAAGGATTTCAGAGTTACATGGGTAGCTTGCTGAGGATTCTGTGCATAGCATTTCACGGACGCAGATTCCTGCAGAACGTTTAGGTTTTTCTGTTTGATACTGATGTTAAAAAATAGTCAATAAATAGTCGTCTCAAACCATAATCACTTTGGTCTGGTTTACCTTGTAGAAGTATGTTAATAATGCATGTTAACTTCGCCATACATTTTTTCTTTGTACAGTCGCGTACACAAAATTATTTGATATTGATTTCAAGTTGTCAAAAAAAGAATGGATTTTGATATTGTTTGAGGCTTTTATTTCTATATGTTGTTGCAGACCCTATTTTGGTGTTATCTATTTTTATTAGGTAAATAAGAGGACAAACCGACTGACATATCAGTGCACAGCTCCAACCTTTTAGGTAAAACTAGAATATCGAGCTTACACCCAGATGCATACAGAAAAAAAATAACTAATAATAATTGGTAGTTTCGCAAATATTACTAAATTAACTTAACTAACTTTACTAATTTCTTGATTCATCAATGTTGTTTGCCTACGCATTTAACTATTCATTAAAAATTAAAATGTCGCTGCATATATGTGTTTCATTTACTCAATAGCACATCAGTAGAATAATACAAATCAGTGACTTAATGGCATAGTAACAGAGTTGGAAATGTTTGACGTGGATCGTATAATAGAAAAGGCATCATCAGCATGGCGGCGTTCGGCTCGACCGAATTGTATGACCGAGCTAGTGCTCGCCGACGCTGGCGCGTATTTATGTGCCCTACAGTGTTGCTATTACAACGACAATTTCCGTGTTCTACGGTAATTATATGAAATGTGAAGTTAACCTACACTACAGCCTATGGAAGCAGTAAATATACAACGCGTTATTCCAAATTAGGATTTCCATTTTTTCAATAATCCTACTTTAAAATTGGATGTAAATTCCAAAACTAACAGCGGCTGGCTCGTAAAAAGCTCAGCCTCGGTCGGGTCATTGCGCTGAGGTTTATAATTTATTGTGTTGAAATGAAAATAGGTAATTTTTTTGTAATAATTGGTTATTTTTAAATGTAATAATTGCATGCTGATAAGGCAAATTACAGTGAAACAAAATTATATTTAACATCAATTTGTACCTGTACTGATAAATGATGCAATAAATGATGATTATGGTTATTGCCCTCTGCGTAGGGCTAATTTTAAAATTTTCAGAATTTTTTGAAAGTAGAATTTTTTTAAAAGATTTTTTTATGTTCCTTTATCGTTAGTGAAACACCCCCTAAGCTATGGTACGCAATAAAATTATCACCCTGTATTACTCATTTAACCATTTAACGTACATAAGTACAAAGACTGTGATTTATACAAAAAACTAACTTAAAAATAATCTGTACTGAATATATTCATTAAGAAGATTTTTTTTATTATTTTAGTTTAAAACCAATTATTGTAGTTTATTAAGTTTTATTATTAAACATGAAAACAAATAAATTTTGCTTTTTATTACAGAATCAATTATATTGCATGGGTTCCAAATACATTAAAAAAAATTCAAGTAACTAAATAGCTTTACCATCAAAGATGATATGCATTTTGAACACGACTGTACTTGAGTTGAAAAATGTATGGCGAAGTTAACATACATTTTTTACATACTTCTACAAGGTTATCCAGACCAAAGTGATTATGGTTTGAGACGACTATTTATTGACTATTTTTTGACATCAGTATCAAACAGAAAAACCTAAACGTTCTGCAGAAATCTGCGTCCGTGAAATGCTATGCACAGAATCCTCAGTAAGCTACCCCTGTAACTCTGAAATCCTTGAACGACTATTTTTGAGAATTTGGAAGTGAAGACGACTATTTCATGACTATTTTTTTAAATAAAAACCAAGTCGATAGTCCCTACGGTTTGCTTGCTTCAAAGCTGGGGATTCTGTGTATAGCCTATGCCCATAATCCTCAGCAAACCATAGCTATAACTCTAGAACTATAACGCGACTATTTTTTTCCTTATGGTGACTATTTATGACTATTTCATGACTATTCTGTGTTGAGGGACATGTACGTTCTTATCTCTAAAAGATGTTTCATTTACTTCCTGATCTAACACGATGTTGACCTTTCACCTTTATTGATTATTTCGCCTTTACCTTTTAATTTTTTCTTATATTTTACCAGTACTCTCAGTAGTTAAGGCACTATAATAGTTTTCTCTATTATCCAGATAGAGTCCGTATCGAAGCAGCTGGGCATCCATGAGATCCTAAGTACCAGAGCAGGAAGATTGTCAGGAGGAGAGCGGAAGAGACTGACCATCGCCTGTGAACTTCTCACAGATCCTACCATCATGCTACTTGATGAACCCACGAGGTAACTCAAGATTCATATGAACTTGTAAAGTCAAGAGCACGTCAAGCTTCATACATTATACTTGGTACTTCCTTGTTTAAAACGCTCTATTTGCTAGAATTGCGTTACGTTTATGCTCTTGACTGTACCTTGTCAGCCGAACTACTAATTCTACAGAGCTTTACTTAATTTTCCTAAAACATTTTCGCACATTTTCTTGTTAGATTTTATTATGGTTCTTAAAGTGGGTTGTACCATCTATCTTAACCATAACCGCATATACGCCTCTTACTCTCTTCTTTAATTAGTGATTAATTTAGTATTAGAATTCCCGTAAACGATAGCAAGAAATAATGAATGACGTCATTGTTAACAACGTAAGTTAGTTTCATTGAAGGTTATCCGACTAGTTTGTAAGTTAGCTCGCAGATTTTAAACGATGTTCATAATTGCCCAGTGGTTTGGACTCCGTCTCATCAATGTCAGTGGCCCGCGCGCTCCGCAATGTCGCTGCCGGTGGAAGGACCATTGCTTGCGTCATCCACCAGCCTTCTTCCAAGCTCTTCGCGTCAGCTGATGACGTCATTCTACTAGCCAACGGCAGGACTCTCTACGCAGGCGCCATCGCTGATGTACCTGGTGCTTTAGCTAGAGCAGGATTCGTGTGTCCTCAGTATTACAATATAGCGGATTATTGTAAGTCTTAAAGGCCACTTAACAGACAAACATATTCTTTTTTGCAGACTTTTTTAGGGTTCCGTACCTCAAAATAAAAAAAACGGAACCCTTATAGGATCACTTTGTAGTCCGTCTGTCTGTCTGTCTCTCAAGACCCTTTTTCTCACGTACGAGAAGAGTTATCAGGTTGAAATTGTCGTTAACAAGGTCCATAAACCACACAAGATCTGAAAATTTCAATTTTTTACAATGACGCAATCAAAAGATATGGCTTATGTCCTCATCTTCAAACATTTATGCAAAAAAGCAAAACCTACAGGGTACTTTCCCGTTGACCTAAAATTATGAAATTTGACAAGAAGCTAGGTCTCACAGGAGAAACAAAGGGAAACGTCTAAAATCATTAAATATTTAAATTTTTCTTACAACTAATAGTAACCAATTCAGGTGAGCTCCCGTTTCAAGAACTTTTCTATAAAAGAGGGGTCAAGTTGGATGGTCGCGGAGTTTTTAAAATCAAAGAGCAAAAGCTTTTAGTATATCATATGGTTGATAGGTACGGAACCCTTAGGGCGCGAGTCTGACTCGCACTTGGCCGGTTTTTTTCAACTGCTCATATTAACGTTCAGAGTAACAACAACGGACATTCAGTGTAGAAATGATGTTGTTCAGTAAAAAGTACCTCCCCTGCGCTTTGATGTAAATATTTTTTTAAACTTTAACCCGTATTATCAAAATAAGGAATAGCGTTACTCGGAAACTGTGTTATTGGGCAAATTGATAAGAGCGACAAAAATGATAATATTTAATAGAGCGAACACTTTTTATGGTAACAATGAACAAAAATGAATTAACTGAATTAAAGATAAGTGAAGTACTTTTAGTTCCAGTGCTTGCATTGAAATTCTCAACGGTTTGTGCAGCGAAATTCTCCTAAGGAATGTTATTTTAGAAACCTAAGCTAAAAAACCATCTGCTACCATAATTTTGAACTACTTACAGTCTCTATTTAAATTCTAGTACTAGAAGTAGCAACGTATGAACATGCGGGCAACCTAGCATTACTGGAAAGCGAGGCGACGAGCTACGCGTACGAAATGAAACGGATCGCCAAAAACGATATCGATATCAAAAACGGAAAAGGTTGGTAATTTGGGTATAATTGACGAAATATAATTTGAACTGATAAATTATATCACTAAAGATGAGACGTTCAGTCAAATCGGCTCAAATAATATTTCGTCAATTATACCACTACGAGTAACACGCAATCTGTGTAGATAAAGAAGGCGTCCATATGAGGCGTTCCATGTCAAAAGGGACCTTATTAGTTCGATGAATTATGCGGATCTTGCATGTGAGACCCCCCATTTCCTCCCGCAAAAATCATTTGCAGTATGATAGAGTGGTACACACGACCGCACGTCGGTGGAAACACTTTGACCTTGAGCGGGTCTCTGGTTTCGGGCGTTTGTAGCGTAGCACTGGTTCAGCTTATACTGGTTTTGTTTCTACCTGCTTGCTGCCGTGCGTACGCAAATTATGTGTAGATAAACAATTTTACAAAGAATCCAATACTTCAAGAATCTGTCACTCGAATAAGTTAATAGGTCTTTTTACGATAAGTTGTTGTTGTTGTATAACCTTCCATTCTTATAAGTCCCAATGTTTCAGATCTATCAATAGAAGCCGAAGCTCTGCTAAGCACACAACCCTCATACCAGCGAGAGTATGCCGCCAGTGTCTGCCAGCAACTCAGATCGTTACTATGGCGAGGATGCATATGCGCCATAAGAGATGTACATTTGACACAAGTAAGTTTGTAAATAACTTATATATAATAGACATAAAAAAACCGGCCAAGCGGGAGTCGGACTCGCGCACCGAGGGATCCGTACCACTGACGCACAGTCACGACGAATTTCGCGCGAGTCCGACCCGCACTTGACCAGTTTTTACTATTTGTTGTTGTTTTATAGCTTATGCACTATAAACATATCAACTTCCATGCTTGTAAGTGCTCCCGTTTTTACGATAGACCTAAAACAAAAATGGAAATGAAATCGCCTAAAAACACGTTGTTAGGCAGAGAAGCCCCCTAAATCCTTTTTAGGGTTTCGTAGTCATAAAGGAACCCTTATATTTTCGTCATGTCCGTCTGCCTGTCTACCCACGGCTTAACTAAGAGACCCTTAGTACTAGAAAGCTGAAATTTTATACGTATATATATTTTGTAAAATAATATTATGATAAATATTGTTTTTGGGTGATAAAATTTACAACCGTAGCATAAATTATGAAATTAAAAGGAAAACTATCACAGATTTATGAGCCAGGTATACTTAGCTGAAAACTTAAAATAAAAAAATAGCAATAGCAATTAGGCGTTAGGACCTCGCTGAGTATTAGGAGGAAAATTTTTTATGTTATAAACGTTTTGAAATACTTACTCAAAATCCGCTTTGCAATAAAAAATCGTAAAATACTACGGAACCCTATAATGCGCGTGGCCCGATACGCACTCGGCCGGTTCTTTTTTATAATTTTTATTGTTATAGCGGCAACAGAAATACATAAATTGTGCCAATTTTAACTGTCTACCTATTACGGTTCATGAGATACAGCCCGCTGACAGACGGACATCGGAGGCATATTATTAGGGTCCCGTTTTTCACCCGTTGGGTACGGAACCCCAAAAACGTAAGTCATTTTTCATTCCTTGATTTGTTCTATTTCCTTCTTCTGTGATAGAAGTATTTGTGTCGGAGCGGTTCTTTTGGTCGATAGGCATATTTTAAGAATGTTCATGAAGGATTGTGGCTCAGCGAAACCTATCCGAACAACTAGTATGTCGGTTTTTACGGAGGTACTGAAATGGCCACCTTCATTTCAGTACCTACGTTATTTTCAGGTAATAGATTTCGTAGCGACTGCTACGATTTCGTAGAGCTTTGCTACATTTGAATAGCTACTACCATACTACTACGTAAACTGCTTTCATGAGGATCTCATGCTAAAACCGGAGTAATATAAAGTATAGTCAGAGTATAGTTGAACTACAGCCACTTGCAGAAAGCTTCCTTAAAGTTAAAGATCATTTAAATCTGTTGCTGTCACTTTCTGTTTAGTTGAGTATGGAGCTTTAATTTCAAAGAAGCTTTCTTCCAACTGCTACTAGCAAGTTTGGACGGCAATACAGCATTTGTGGCTGCGGAAAAATTACCCATTCGTTGAGAGAATTATTTCACACTCTTCTTCTTAGCGTGTCGATAACACTTATGAAGAGAATTATGTTACACTGGCGTTCATCTACCTATCGCAGGCATAATTATCGTATAATTCGCCGTTTGCAAACGACCGGCAAATTGTAAAACGGCATCACCGGCAGATTGAAAATACGTTCAGATCACTTGAGCGTTTTAGGTTCGTTAGCCAAGGTAAACCCAACCTAACTGAGGTGGGTTATGTTATGTTGCAACCACAACGAATTACGCGCCAGAAAAGAATTACGCGCCGTTTTTAAAAATGCCGAGAGCAACAAAATGATAATTTAAAAATTTCTCGACATTTTGTAAAACGCCAAGGCATTATGTATAACGGCAAAGTATACAATTGGCCTGCGACATACCAATGAACGACGAAACGCGAAACTCAACTCTGTATCTACTGTGCCTTTGGCACATAATGCACAGCAGTACACTTGGCAATATTTAAAATGCAGGCTATTAAAGCAGTTACAGTAATTCACTGTTAAAAGTTATTTAACGTTAATTGGGCACAAACATTTGTTTAATAAACTACACTATTTTGTTTCATTTGACTAGCTTTTAACTTCAACTGTGGTCCCAACAATTTTGAATCTCTTCCCAACTCATCCTATATATAGGACAATCTAGGTATCTAAGCTATATTTTTAGAATACATTTTTTTCGTTTATTTTTACCAATTTACCAATCTTTTTTGTAGCCATGACACTAAAACCAGAGTATATTTAAGGGAAAGAATAACATTGTTTTACAAACTTTTTTTTCTGACAGCTTTAACCGATTGCTTTTGCAAACGAAAAAATGGTTTATAGATAGAATTTGTTTGATTTGTCTTCAGCTACAAAAGATAATATTATTTCAGATACGACTGATAGCACACTTGGCCGTGGCGCTGCTTTTGGGTGCTCTGTACCACGGCGCGGGCGACGAAGCGGCGCGCGTCATATCCAACACAGGGTGCCTCTTCTTCTTCTTACTGTTCCTTTTCTTCTCCAACGCTATGCCCACGATACATACTTGTAAGTATTACCAGCATAAATAAATTTGTAAAGGCTTAATGAATTAAAACTTTATGCTTTTTAAAGAAACTTTAACAATCGAAGTCCTGTACCTTTCTTGATTAAAATGACAGCAGTGCGAGAGCGAGGCGGAGCAAGTTGAATGGTCGCTGAGGCGATTTTTGTTTTAGTTCTATTTAAAAACGGGAACACTTACAAACTTGAAAATTGGTATGTTTATAGTGCATAACCTATAAAATAACAACAAATAATAAAATTTGGTCAAGCGCGTGTCGGATTCAAAAAATCTAGCACATTAACTTACTGAAATTTCAACTAATACAATTATGTTTATGTGGTGGTACGGAACCCTCAGTGCGCGAGTCCGACTCGCACTTGGCCGGTTTTTTTATAAGAAAAAGTTTTATATAGTGTTAACGACCTGTAAGCTCTTGTACTTGACCTGTGATATAATTTTTTTTGACATTGTTTATTTTAATTTATGTGAATTTTGGACTTAATTTATGTAGAGAATAGATTTGACATGATTAAAATTTTTTGGGATATTTTATATTGTAGAGCATTTTATTTTATTTTTTAATGATATTGTTTTTAATTTTTCATTCGATACTTCATTTCTATTTTTGTGATATTATTTTAATTTTTAGTTTTTATTTTATTTAGTAATTTTATTGTAATTCGCACACAGTTATTTATGTACTGTTTCATGAATAATGATGATGAAATTTTGTGTTGTATCACTTGTATGTAATAGCCCCCGTGGTCAAGTGGCTAGAGCGCTCGGCTCTCGATCCGGAGGTTCCGGGTACGATTCCCGGTGGGGACACTGTCAAACAAAATTCACTTTGTCTGACTTCTCCAGTTTGGTTAAGACATTGCAGGATAAATGACCTACTTGTCTGAAAAGTAAGATAATTCCGTGCTTTGGAAGGCACGTTAAGCCGTTGGTTCCGGCACTATCTGCGTAACGATCTCTCTAAGTAGCAGTATTTTAGAAATGTTCAAAAAATCTTTATAAACAAACTTAGTTTTGCGGTCCTAAGAATGGACTTTATTGCTTCTAAAAATACTATAGGTAGGTATATTGGAACCCTCGCCGCGCGAGTCCGACTCGCACCTGACTGGTAATATTTTGTACAATGTTAACGTTTTAACGACCGTCGTTATTTACTGTTTCAGTTCCAGTAGAAGCAACAGTCGTACAACAAGAGCACCTCAACAGATGGTATTGGTTGTCAACGTATTGCATCTCTAAAATCTTAGTGGACCTTCCGTTACAGGTAAATAAATACAGAGTGCAAGGGACGGTGTACCGAAAACTTAACATGCGTGCTCAGTCAACGAAACTGAACAACTTTCCCAAAGAAACATATTTGGGTAGGTAATGAAAAAATTGTTTACCGTTTCATACAAACTGTTCGATCTGATTGAGCAATTTTTATGGGAAAGTTGTTCAATTTCGTTGAGTGAGCACGCCCTTTCAGTTTTCGGTACACCGTTCCTTACGCCCTATTTATTTATTTCTTATTTATTTATTAAATAAATAAGTTATTTAAGTATTATTTAGGACCTTTAATTGGCGACATTTTTTTCACCCTGCTCGAGATATTAAAACATATCAACAGTCTTGTTAACTTATTGCGCTGCTATACTTAAGGCTAAAAATCTGAATTGAAACTGAACAACTTTTCCCAATAAATACTAACAGGCTTATATATTTTTTGCGTCCAATCTGCATCACGCAAGTGATACATATTTTGTTTCAGTCTTCGTAAAATCTCTTTTAACACCCGGTGTGAAATAAGACAGGAGCCTAATTCTTGAATATCACTGGGTAGTAAAATATCACAAAGGTTTTTGTTTACAAAAGTGGAGAATCATATTCGTGATTTATCGGAATTTAAGAAATTGGTGAATAACCTTTTAAGGGCATGTTCAGGAGACTAAATGCGGCAACTTTTTTTCTACGACTTTTCTATATTCTCAAAGAAAATTTTCGACTTTTCATGAAAATTGTACCGATCAGCTGATCATTTTGTAAGAGTCGAATTATTTTTTCGCGAATTTCCAAAAGTTGTCAAACAAAAGTTGCTGTAGGTACTTATTTAGCCTTTAAAATATACCCTTGGGGCAAAAAGTTTATCACCAATTTTTCAAAACCCTGTATATTTGATAGTTAATTTTTATATTACTTACGATTTTACCTTTTAAGAGCTTCTCTAGCCTTTTTGAAAAAATTATAGTCAGAAATTGGTCCCTTGAGCCGATTTTTGTTCCGCATATTGAGAGCAGCTTACAGCGCAACTAGCCTCTGCGATGTAAGAAAGAAAAACAAATAGTCCAAAACTCGATGGCTCTATTCAACGTACGTACGTCTAAACGTGATACAGTCACGACTTTTGCAGGGACGCGACGACGTGCGTAAACCTATCAATAAGTACAGTCGAGAGAAAGTCAAGCTTGACGCTTGCAGCGCGGCATTAGCCTCAACGTTTATTGTAATGTCGCAGTCCAACCTTACGATTCGGGATTACGGCCGACAAATTTTGTAAACGGTCAGCAAGTTGTAAAACTGCGTCGTCGGCAGATTGTTGATGGGTTTAGATCACTGGTGCATTTTTAGGTCCTAAAGCCAAGGTAAATCCAACCGATCCCGATCAGAGATCGGTTAGGTTGGGTTAGGTTATGTAGCGACCATAACAAATGCCAGAAACAAATTACACGCTGTTTTGTAAAATCCCGACGCATTTTGTAAAAACAGAACAAAATACTGTTCTTATTTCTGTCGCAGGCAAATTGTATAATTCGCCGTTTCGCAGAATGCCTAGGCATTTTACAAAATGTCATAATTTTACATAATACCTCGGGATTTCACAAAACGACGTGTTATTTGTTTCTTGCATTCGTTGTGGTCGCTAGATAAGGTTATCTAGATATGGGTTAGGTAACCCAACCTATCCGATCTCTGCTTGGGATCGGTTTGGTTTACCTGGGCTCATCATATCAGCCGAAAGACGTCCACAGCTGGACATAGGCCTCCCCTAAAGATCTCCATGACGACTTCCCGCGACCTTCACCAGATCGTCGATCCACCTTGCGGGGGGCCTGCCAACGCTTGGCTATCTGACCTAAATTGCACCAGTGATCTCAAGCTTGAGACGGTGTCCAATGTTTCAAGCTTGATGTAGGTACGTTTGAGTGAGCAGGCAGCAGTACCTACTTAACAAGCAGGTGGGCCACCTCACAGTAAGTGGTCACATGGTGGTCACCTTCGCCTAAACACCCACTTACACTAGGTGCATTAATTAACAGGATTTCGGTAATAATTTTGTTTTTGTCATTCCAGTTTCTGTGCGCGACTGTGTTCGTATTCCCGGCATGGTACCTGACGTCGCAGCCGCTGGACTTCCACAGGATGGGTCTGGCGTGGGTCATCTGTATTCTGGTGACAATCCTCGCGCAGACTTTCGGCTTGGTGGTAGGGGCCGCTTGTGGAGTTAAGGTAAATACAGAAAAATACTGCTTAAAACGAGATAAAAGGCTTGTACCGTTGCAGATGTTAGTTGTTAAGCTCTTTATTTGGCTCGCCAACGCACACACTATGTTGCACATCCTACTCGCTGTACGGTCGGTTGCAGACTGCGTATGCACGCTCGAGACATAGGCTATACACTACATCCCTTCCTTATTTTAATTAGATTTTTTATATCGTTCATAAATAACCTAATTAAAATTATAAAATACATTTGAATCGGAAATTACGCTTCTAGCGGTACCTTCTACAAAATAGTTTTTCATCTTTTCCTTAGTTACTCCTCCTCTCCCCTACTGTTGTAAATGTTATCTTCTTCCAAATTATTCTTTTTGTCTAACACTTCCCAGTTTCTTCTTATCTGCCCCGTCTCCTTGTTCTGGACTTACAACAACCATTGACCAATGAAGCCTGCCTACAGCAGTCAATCCAGAAACTCCAGGAGGACCTTATTTTTAAGCCCTGTGTTACTTTAAAGCCTTGAGAGGAAGACAAGAGTGAGAAAAACCGCTACCTGTCTTTCCTCTACCTTTTTTCTTAATATTTTTATTTCACACTACTAGTTTCCATAGGTTTGCAGGTGATAAACAAAGAAAAATACAAAGACTATTCAAATTAAATTAAGGTTTTAAATTTTACAACTAATCCAGAACAATAACAAGTTCTTCAGTTATTTATTATAGGTATATAATTTCTTTTCTTTTTTTTTTTTCGTATGGTTTGCAGGGTCAACGAATTCTTGGTGTTCTAATTACACCTATTAAAATTATGATCTATACCCAGACATACAAAACGCACTCTTCAAAGTACATATTTATATGTGTGGTGATGATACAAACTGGCTGTTTCAACCCAGGAACTCCTCGGAAAGTCGATCTATCAATTCGGCTCATTACTCTGCACGTACCTGCTGAACTCCAACCCACCACGCCTGGATCGAGCGTCCAACACATCTTCCAAGACTATTATGATAAGAATAAGTATTTTAAACTACTTATTATCGTTCTATATTATTTCTGTAAGCACGGTGGCAATTATGACATCAATCATTTATAATAAAGATAGGCGGGTGAATGATTTCTGTTTACCATGGTGTTTCTCCCATATAAAAGGAAACTAAAGTTCTCCTGATCGCAATAAAGTGCTTTGTCACAATTTGACATAAATTAATAAGATAGCGATATCAAATGAAGTTATTTTTCAATCTAATTCAACTACTGGTACCTTTAATCTAAATGTAGAATCTCACCAGAATTAAACTTAAAATGTTTGTCGGAAACTATTTTTTATGTTACTGATCAATTTTCAAACCTTAGTGTCAAATTTAAGGAATTATTATTATTGTTTATTTTTAAGACTTCTTTCAGTTGTATCAATTTTGTAAATGAATTATTTATACATTTGCCGCTGCACAAAAGAACAGCACCCCTTTTTTAATAACACGTTTTTTTTCTAATCTATTAAAACCTTTGCTCACAAATTTCTAGTGGAATTGCTGCTTGTCCACTTTGTTGATTTTATTATCTTACCTGTACCGTGTATGTCGACAAATCAACTTTTTCATTAAATTTTTAATTCATTGGGACACATTATTCAGACAGAACTATTCATTTATTCAAGCAAATATACCTAATTACCTTTTCGTAAGTTCATAGGTAGCTTTATTTCTACAACGCTTTTAAAGAGTATTTTGTTGCTTTACGGGAAAGTTACATAAGAAAACCTAAATTAAAACTGCTTTTCAATAGTTATCTGAGAGGCTTATTTACCACAAAGATCCTACTAGGTGACCGGATTATTATTCCAATTTCTGTAGCCTTTCACGGGAACCAAGCTATTTCCAACCAAAGTATATTTGAGTATGCACTAATTTTAAATAGGTACCTATTAAGAATGATAGGTTAGATTTTTTTTTATCGTTGTAAATGGACAAACCCATGACAAACCACATAATTTATTTCAAACATTGTAAAATTATTTACTTAATTATCTTTAAAATCGATTGCTTCTTGAGCTTGATTTATTTATTGATTAACGCGACAAGAAGAAGAAATAATCCTTGATCCCAATGTCTTGATTTAGGCACTTGAAATAGGTTGGTACTCGTAGGTATTATTTGTGGTTGTCTTGGCCCATAGAAGAGAATCAATATAACTTTACGATGTATTAAGTACACATATTGTCTATGTACCGGTCCTTTCAATTTTAAGTGAAATCGTTCAGTACAATATACTAGCTACACGCCGATGTACCTATGAGTAGTTGTTGGTACTTCACTGTCATTCATACAGAGCAGCAGCGATCCCTTTATAACACAGCGGAACGAACGTCGCCACTGTGAGTACACAAGTTTTTTTTTTTTTTTTTTTTTGTGGCATCGTTGTTCAAGGTACGAATGTTAAACATAATGAAATAGGGACATGATCATTAAATAAACCCTTCCAGAATAATTTAACTTTTCGTGGGTATGTATTCATTAAAGTAGGAAATGTACAGTAATGGGTACTCTCGCTACAAGTGCCAAAACTTACCTGCTCCCTAACTACACCAGTGGTATTGAAAACTGTAAGATAGGTATCAAACTATTTAAAATTAACACTGTAGGTAGGTACTTTTTATCAAACCTTTTCCAAACACTCAGCATGTTTAAACTGAATTTAGGGACAAAATAAAATTGTCACTATATGTCCTTATAAAGATAACTTGACTGTCAAACAATGTGTGTGAATCTGAAATCCATTTGTTACTTCTTTTCCACTAAACAAGGAAGCATTTTGTTATTTATAATTCACACTAATCGGTTCCCGAATCGTATCATATCATTTTCCATTATCCACCCGGACTTTCCTTCACTCTTTAATACCATGGCTCAAAACAATACATGTCATTCGCCCACGCATATAACCTTTCTGAAAATATATGAGAAATATTTTAAGACGCGAGCTAGATTTAAAACCGCACCTTTGGAACGGACCAAGCATGAATTGTATTTACATACAACAAACATCAGAAGCAGCACGAATCCAATACACAGACCACTGTGCTATCGCGTCTAGACTCCCTTACTCTCTTTATATATTTTTTTTATGCGTGGCTATTCTTTGAGTTTCATAATACTATTTATGCAACAAATAAAATATGAACATACGATTTACTATAATTTTTATTTATACACATTTTTTCCATACGTCTACATATTAAACAAAAGGAAATGAAAGCTGATTCAGTTTACAGAATTGTTAAATAATTATGTAGGTATTGTTCATGTTACCTGCATAAACATGTATAGAATGGTAATTCTATGGTTTGATTTACTGATGAGGAGTAAGCCGTTCCAACCATTGGAGCCGATCAATTAAATAATTCAGTTGGAATTCACAACTGCTCCAATTATGCCTCATTTTATAAATGACATAATGCAATCTAATGCCCAGTTAGTAACTGCTCATATTTTAAATTATTAAAAGACAATATGCAATTTAATGGCCAGTATGTAGCTGCTCGTATGTATCTCATCATTGATAAAACTATTAGCCATTATGCAATTAAATGACCAGTTTGTAACCGCTTATAACATATCACATTATTAACAAGACAATATTCAATTTAATGCTCAGTTTGTAACTGCTTGTTTGTCAGATTATTGAAAGGACAATATGAAATTTAATGCCCAGTATATAACTGCTTATATGTCAAATAATTAAAAAACAATTTGCAATATAATGCCCAGTATATAACTGTTTACATGTCAAATTATTAAAAGACAATATGCAATTTAATGCCCAGTATGTAGCTGCTGGTATGTATCTCATTATTGGCACAATTATTAGCCAATATGCAATTAAATGCCAAGTTTGTAACCGTTTATAACATATCGCATCATTAAAAGACAATATGCAATTTAATGCCCAGTATGTAGCTGCTGGTATGTATCTCATTATTGGCACAATTATTAGCCAATATGCAATTAAATGCCAAGTTTGTAACCGTTTATAACATATCACATCATTAACAAGACAATATTCAATTTAATGCTCAGTTTGTAACTGCTTGTTTATCAGATTATTGAAAAGACAATATGCAATTAAAAGCCCAGTGTATAACTGCTTATATATCGAATTATTAAAAGACAATATGCAATTTAATGCCCAGTATATAACTGCTTACATATCAAATTATTAAAGATAGTATGCAATTTAATGCCCAGTATATAACTGCCAATATGCCAAATTATTAAAAGACAATATGAAATTTAATGCCCAGTATATAACTGCCAATATGTGTAATATGCAATTTAATGCCCAGTATATGACTGCCAATACGTGTAATATGCAATTTAATGCCCAGTATATAACTGCCAATACGTGTAACATGCAATTTAATGCTCAGTTTATAGCTGCCAATACGTGTAATATGCAATTTAATGCCCAGTAGATAACTGCCAATACGTGTTATATGCAATTTAATGCCCAGTATTTAACTTCCAATACTTGTAATATGCAATTTAATGCCCAGTATGTAACTGCCAATATGTGTAATATGCAATTTAATGCCCAGTATATAACTGCCAATACGTGTAATATGCAATTTAATGCCCAGTATATAACTGCCAATACGTGTAATATGCAATTTAATGCCCAGTATATAACTGCCAATACGTGTAACATGCAATTTAATGCCCAGTATATAACTGCCAATATATGTAATATGCAATTTAATGCCCAGTATATAACTGCCCATATGTGTAATATGCAATTTAATGCCCAGTATACAACTGCCAATACGTGTTATATGCAATTTAATGCCCAGTATTTAACTGCCAATACGTGTAATATGCAATTTAATGCCCAGTATTTAACTTCCAATACTTGTAATATGCAATTTAATGCCCAGTATGTAACTGCCAATATGTGTAATATGCAATTTAATGCCCAGTATATAACTGCCAATACGTGTAATATGCAATTTAATGCCCAGTATATAACTGCCAATACGTGTAATATGCAATTTAATGCCCAGTATATAACTGCCAATACGTGTAACATGCAATTTAATGCCCAGTATATAACTGCCAATATATGTAATATGCAATTTAATGCCCAGTATACAACTGCCAATACGTGTTATATGCAATTTAATGCCCAGTATTTAACTTCCAATACGTGTAATATGTAATTTAATGCCCAGTATATAACTGTCAATATGCGTAATATGCAATTTAATGCCCAGTTTATAACTGCTTGTTTGTCAAGATATTAAAAGACAATATGCAATTTAATGCCCAGTAGGTATATAACTGCCAATATATCAAATTATTTCATCATAATCCAAAGTAACGACCACTACAGGACGCTGAGTTCCCTCCAAAATTCTAGCTTTTTCTGTAAAAAGTGAGGAGGGGAAACTCGCCTGTCAGCGCTACGGCTAACACCATGGAACCCGGATGTAGGTGATCGCAGTATGTAATATGGTATGGCACACAGGAGGATAACCCATCAATACGATTCAAAATTTATTGATAAATAAAAATTGGCATGTCAGTTACCTCCTCCCGTTTATGAGCCATAGTCGCCTATTACGACACCCACGAGTATGTATGGGTTTGTACCATTCTTTGCCGGCACTACACGGGATATAAAATAATTAGGATCATTAAAACTGACTCGTGGCTGGTTCGTTGGATCCAAGGTAAATAAATTATTCTATAAATAGTAGTAAAAACAGCACAAATAACCTGCGCTGAGTTAGCATCCAGCTAGTTAGTTTTTTGGGTACTATAATCCTTTTGAACCTACGCAATAAACTCAACGAGTACGTTCCAGATAGTAAGTATTCGGGACGAATATTTAAACGGAAAGCAGTCCAAGTAATATTAAATGGAGTGGTATCAAAACCTATGGTAAATATGTATCAAAGTATTAGTATCTACTGTACTGGTAACCCCGCAATATGCCGCACGTCGTCGGTGGGTTAATTATGGGGGGTCAGCCCTTTTAATAGTAAAGTAAATAAATTTGTGTAGGTAGTTCATTGTTATATTCATCAAAAGTTTTTCTCGCCGTGTCAAGTTGTCAACGACCGACCGAACCACTGTTCGGCGGAACCTACAGGCACCCTATAGGTTATTTTCAAGTTTCCTTAAAACCTTAAATCCTTTTTATTTCGATTGGCTTGACGCAACTACCTACATATTGACTTCTATCCGTTCCGATTTCTTTGGTTGAATTACTCAAACCACAGCCAAGGAAAACTTTAAATATGATGCAAAATCTGGATGGGCTGATACGCATCCTTTGTCCGTTCAAACAGGTTCACACCTGTTCTATTTATAGCCGGCCGACAATAACTATGTTTGTTTACATCAAGCCAAAAATTTGTTTAACAACTATTTGGTGAAATTAAGTAATTCCTTTCCTTTTTTTCTGTTTCAAATATTTTATAAGCAAGTACTCACTTTTAATCCTCGTCGTCAACTGTACCGTTGCAGATGTTAGTTGTTAAGCTCTTTATTTGGCTCGCCAACGCACACTAGTGTTGCACATCCTACTCGCTGTACGGTCGGTTGCAGACTGCGTATGCACGCTCGAGACATAGGCTATACACTACAAGGCTGTATTCCAAATAAACCGATATCGTTTATCACCGTCATAATATCTCACAGCACAAAGTCCCCCCTACTGGACAAGGAGGTCCCTCCACGTTTCACACTTTGGAGGGGAAGCACCATAGTCACCACACTTGTTAGCGTTGCGGCTGACAACATGGACTGCGGCTGTTGGTGACCGCAGTATGCAAGAAGGTAGTGGTACGATACATAATAGAAGGACGCTACTGCCTATCCTCCGGTTCAAAATCCCTCAACCACCTTTTTATTCGGCCATATAAGGAATTCACCTCGGAATTTGAGCAAACCGGCTGTAAACTCGTGTACACCTTCAGTTTGGTGTTCTTAAAGTTGTCTCAAAAGTCTCATAAAATCTCGTGTCCGCGTCGTGAGTTATTCAAGGCCAAATGTCACAAAAATCAGTTTTTAGCGATTATCTCGGTTTCCATAGCTCCAATGGCGTTGACATCTATGTATGAATTGTAAAACATAAAATTTGCAACAAATTAGTAAAATATTTTTTTTATACGCCCAATCGTTTTTGAGATAAAATTACAATAAATTTACTGATTTAATTTTTACTTAAAACCTACTTTAGACAAATTAATTACCTAATATAGATTTAAAATATACAAAAATTATTTCATAATTAGAGTTTATAATTTAAAAAAGTAGGTAAAAAATTTAACATTTGTGCAAAATGATATAAAATACAAATTATTTATTGTTAATAATATTTCATCAATTTACTAAGATTCACGGTTGACCTTGCATTACAGTGAGTATGGCTGAGCGCTGCGGGCTTTCCGCCCTCTATCAAAAACGGTTGGGCGTATAAAAAAAACTCTTTAAAATTTGTCGCAAATTTTATGTTCTACAATTCATACATAGATGTCAACGTCATTGGAGCTATGGAAACAGAGATAATCGCTAAAAACTATTTTTTGTGACATTTGACCTTGAATAACTTAAGACGCGGACACGAGATTTTATGAGACTTTTGAGACAACTTTTAGAACATCAAAATGAAGGTGTACACGAGTTTACAGCTGGTTTGCTCAAATTCCGAGGTTGACCCCTTTTTTTTCCTTACGTGTCTGGATAATTTTACGACACTCATGGGTAGAGATGGGGTAACATTATTCTTAGCCTGAAACACCGGATAGATAGCGCTACGTATGTACCGACAATGAATGACAATTTCAAAGTATCTAGACTTAGAGTTGCGCTACCGTATAATTTATTGACCCCTCATAATATTATGATATAATCGGACAATACAGGGTGTACCGAAAGCTGAAAGGGCGTGCTGAGTCAACGAAACTGAACAACTTTCCTAAAGAAATATCTATGGGACACGAAAATAAAAATGACGTACTAATTGCTCACTCTGGATCGAACGGTTTGTATGGGAAGGTCAATTTTATTTTTCAAAATGTTTCTTTGGGAAAGTTGTTCAGTTTCGTTGACTGAGCACGCCCTTTCAGTTATCGGTACACCGGTATTATTAATTATGATCCAGCAAGGGTCTAGTCTGACCTAGTGCCAGGTAACAGGTTGCTTTAACTTGAGTTTTCAATAATATTCCTTTCATTACAGCTCGGCCTTTTCGTCATACCAGCAGCGAACATCCCAATGCTGATGTTTTCTGAATTCTTCATCCCCTACCACGAGATGCCGACCTACCTCCGACCATTCGCCACCATCTCCTACTTCAGATACGCTTTCGACGCGTTTCTAGAGACCGTCTACGGGTTCGAACGCAAACCAATACCGTGCCATAGAGAATACTGCATGTTCCGGAAACCAGACGACTATTTAAACTATCTCGGACTAACTAGAAATTACGAAGGCGATATTTGGGCGTTGTTAATTTGGATTTGGTTGTTACAAATATCACTTATTTGCGTTTTAGCATTTAAAGTTTTCAGAGCTTGTAGATAGTCATAAATAATAAATAAATTGACTAAAAGAATCTCCAGGATTAGATCTGAGATGTAAAGAACTAACAAACGAATTTATTCTTTGCCATAAGCATGTAACAACTGCAGTACGCGGCAGGTCAGGAGTGCAGACGAAACGTATGACGCGCCTTACAATTCACCACTAGCTCGTACTTTACAAGCACTATCCTCCAGGAGCATGACAGTTCACAGACGTACAGTATGACCACAATATCTATGCAGGTGGTCAAAATTGGAACTAAAATTTTCCTAAACGAATTGGCTAAGGGGTTCTATAAAATCTTCTCGACTAGCGACGCTGTCAACTGAACAGATATCGTGGTCATACTGTAAGGATGAGATAATCGGTTGTCAGCGCGATAGCACAGAATAAATACTTAGTACTCTCAAACAGAACGGGACTCTCCGCCCCCCGCCCACAATCTACCCCGCACCCCCGCGCGCACCCGCCCGCGAGATTCTCGTGGTCCTTCTGAGGGTCTTTTGTACTGAATATGCGGGCCTACGCGACCTTCCAATATCAAATTCGCGCTCGATGTATGTGGTGTCCGGGTTGTGGCGATAGGGTAGTATATCGGGAAGAGAATTTACATGCAACTAACGTCATACTCGTATCTCTACTATCTTCTTAAACAATAATACACAACCCAAGGTTATAAGAATGTGTAAAGCAAACATTATGTAAAAAAACTTACTATAGATTAGATGACTATACTCGTATCAATGACAAGGAGGTATGGTGCTCTGATATTCCAGCGAAACACAAGAAAACACATTGTAAAAAGCCGACTCTTAAAATAGGCCGTGCTGCAGTGGTTTCTTGCGTTTCTTTTACGCTGCCATAGCACGATCCGAAACGGCGTAGACTCGCTCTATTTGGATTGTATTCTGCATGACATTCAATGAGTATTCTGTAAAGAATCTACATTGAATAAAATTATCTGAATCTATAAAGGATTTTAGGGTCAAATAGGGATCAGTGTATAGATATCCTCTCACGGACCGTGGGAAAACGCTGATTCGCCGCAGCGCTATACCAGTTTTTGTGATCTTTTGAGGAAGTCTATGTTAAACAGATGACTATCTCCTTCTCCTCAAACAATAACACACATCCCAAGTTTATAAAGGATGTTAGGGTCAAGTAAGGGTCAGTGTATAGATATCCTCTCACGGATCGTGGGAAAACGCTGATTCGCCACAGCGATACCAGTTTTTGTGATCCTTGGAGGAGGTATGTTAAGCAGATGACGATCTTCTTCTCCTCAAACAGTAACACACAGCCCAAGGTTATAAAGGGTGTTAGGGTCAAATAGGGGTCCGTGTATAGATATCCTCTCACCGCTGAATGCATACAGCGCTATACCAGTTTTTGTGATCCTTGGAGGAGGTCTGTTAAGCAGATGACGATCTTCTTCTCCTCAAACAATAACACACAGCCCAAGGTTATAAAGGGTGTTATGGTCAAGTAGTCAGTGGAAAACCGCTAAATGCATAGGTACAGAGCTATACCAGTTTTTGTGATCTTTGAAAGAGGTAGGTATACGAGTATTTGAGGAAAAATCGTCACCTCAAAAGTTCGACCTCGACCTAACTGCCTCAGGGGATTACTTTTTTAGAGTATTGGTTTATCCATGATACATTATTATAAAGTTCTATGCAGGTACTTCAAATATTGAAACTATACTACATGATCTTACAATTACAAGCAACTTTTAGTATCATCTATGAAACCGCAGACAAAATATCAGCTGTCTTACGAACAAATAAGCCGGTAAACTATTTTATATTAGTGCGTTGCTGACTGTACAAAATGTGCCACGTTGCACCCAGGCTACCATCTCTTTTAAACTCACCTTTTTCTTGGGCACAACCCTAGTTAGGTTGCTTTTTGTTATGCTATGAGGTAGGGTTGACGACTACCAGCTCTTAGTCTATAAGTACAGGGAAGACATCAAGGTTGACTTGACAGCTTCCTTATTACAATAGCCGTAGGAGCTTTATTCGCACTACGTTGTCAAGCTTGACCTGCTCTTGACTGTATCGATCTATTTCATACTTATACCTCATCATAACATCCCATGAAACGTCCACTGCAGGACAGGGAGCTCCAGAACTCCAGCTATTGCTGGAAGAATGTGGAGTGGAAGTACCTTAGTCACCACGACCGCGGTTGTTCGTGACCGCAGTATGTAAGATGGTACGATACACAGAAGGATGCTGCTGCCCATCCTCTGGTTCATAATTCTTTTGTACGACACCTTCGGGTAGAGATGGGTTAGTACTATTCTTCGCCGGCACCACACGGGAATTTCTATTATTTTCGCTTTCAAAGGATTTAGTAGCGGTTCGTCCAATACGCAGTTGAATTACAATTTAAATAGTCATTTGAAATCACGAGTTGAACACTTGATTTCAATATTTGCAGCACCTTCACGTAACAGTCTGGTGCTATTAGTAATAGGCATATCCTGAAAACTGGATCTTTGGATTTAGACCATGAAACTGAACAACTTTCCCCAAGGAGCATAGGTCAAATGGGATTTTTTTATTCTCATACAAAATGCACTTCACTTGATGCAGATTCCATAGGAAGTAAAAAAAAATCTTATTTCGACCTATGTTTCTGGGCAGTTTCAGGGTTCTCAATCTAAGGTTTCCGTTTTTGGGAGATGTACAGTTACATTCTTTATCTGTGTGAATTTTAACTAATTTGATAATATTGAAAACAATAAACTTTCCCGAAGAAAAAAATGTTCGCCTTCCCATACAAAATGAGTCGTTCAAGTGACCACTTTACTATGGAAAGTCGAAAAGATTTTTTCGAGTAATTTTTTTTTAGGAAAAGTTGCTTGTAATTAGTAGAATCACTGGAATTCGGGAGCAAATTCAATGAAAAATCACGCTGTATAGGGCGCTTTCCTTTCATTATGTTATAATATACTTTCTCTACGGAACATAGGTCAAAACCACAGGTTGAAACAAATATACATATTTTTGTATGATCTACAGAAACTGCACCAGCTGATAGCGCATTTAAAAATGTTTTCGTGTTTTGAACAATGTTCCTAGGAAAGATTATTAGGAAAGATATTCAGTTTATGATCCAATTAACACTCAAAAGATCGCAGTTGTTGAGGAAGTGCCCTATACAGCATGAATTTTCATTGGAAAAAAAATAATGGACTTCCCATGGAGTCGATCACGTGACCACTTTACTAAGAAGTCGAGAAAAATGTTTGCAGTAAAAAAATCTACGGGAAAGTTGCTTGTTGTCGTTAGTAGAATCACTGGGCTTGGGAAGCGAAAGCAATAAAAAAAAATCACGCTGTATACGATAACCGATAGATTTAAGGACACCTGTACTAACTTTGGGGCAAACATTCCATGGTCTGTGATATTGTTATTATTTATTTTCTACGTGTCTATTGTAATCTAAATTAATTGTTATGGGAGTGTGATTCTTAGAAAAAAAAGATAGAATTATGACATAACTTTTAATGACTCCATACAATACTTGTGATAAGCGTAAAAAATCCAGAATGTGTCAAAATAAAATTGCAGATAAAAGCATACTATTGAACTAAGAAATGAGATCGCAAATCGACCTTTCAGCAGTTGATACGCTAGCTGTACAGTCACGGGAATAAATTTTTGAGCAGAAAGACCTTCGATTTATTCGTAATATTAGTAAAAGTGTATGAAACAACATTTATTTTGTTATAAAGGCGAGACACTTGCCAATGTCAGTCATAACTTTAATTGAGTTTTTATAACGCCAAAGGGTTTTATACCTCCAAGGAATATTCTATCTTCATGTCGTATTTGAGACTTTTGTTAACATACTTTTTCATTTTACCATAGACCAATTAAAACTCATACTTAAAATATTTTATACATTGTTGGATATCTGATATACTGGTTTGCTACCCTGATCAGTGTTAACTAAGTTTGCGTTCCGAATCGGGTAGAAATTACCCTGACAGCAGGATAGCTTTATATGACGTCCATCGGTGTGGTCGAGACAGACTGCTGTCAAATGTTAACTATTACCGTTTTGGAACTCACTCTAAATAGTATCAAATTGTTAATCTGCTCAACTATTAAATACCGCGACTGTACCAAAAAGTACAATATACACATTGAATGACTTCAGAAAATATTAATAATATAATTACAACTATTTACATCAACATACTTAATGTACACATCACATAGACTAGTCTATTGACTATTACACTAAACTAAAAGCATTATAGGTCATACATAAGCAAACTATTATAACAATTACGACAATTTTCAAAACCACGACAATTTTCTCTACATACTTAATTATTTTACTTATTCGATCGAATTAATAAATAAAAGCATTATAATTGTAAATAATAATAGGTAGATAGACTACCTAAGTAAATAAACACAGCCTTATTAAAAAATAAGCTAAGTTACACAACGTGTAACGGAAAGATGTGGTGAATCTGCTCATGAAACTGAACCTTTTGCCAAGAAACATAAGAAAAACCAAATTAGACCTTCCATACAAAATGCGCTATCAGCTGATGCAGTTTCTATGGGAGGTCAAAAATTTATTTTGTTCTACGCGAACGTCCATTTCCGCGAACGTCTATTTCCGTGAACGTCCATTTCCGCGAAAGTCCATTTCTGTGAAAGTCCATTTTTCGAAGTCCGTATTTCAAACTTAAACTTTACTTAACCCCCCCCCCCCCCCCACCCCTCTTCTACCAACATGAAGAAGGGTTTTAAAACTTCGTTGTTTTTGAAGATGGTGACTTAAAAATTGGTTTTTAGACGTATTAATGCAAATAAAATTGTTTTAGCTTTTTTAGTTTTTTTGAAACTCTCCCCTTTTGGGGACCTTCGAGGGGTTAAGAAACAGGGACTTGAAAAAATAAGTTGAAAATTTTTTCACAGAAATGGACTTTCGCGCAAATGAACGTAAACGGAAATGGACGTTCGCGGAAATGGACGTTTGAGGAACTGGACCTAATAGACCGAAAGGGTTCTATGACCTATGTTCCTTGGGAAAAGTTGTTCAGTTTCATGGGCAGTTTCACACCCAGTAGTATTATCACATGTTTCCGTTACACGCTGTATGTAGGTTTAAGTTTGACTCGAGACATTTTTGTAAGTGTATTTTTACTTTTTTATAAAATGAGAATAATAATATAATTGAAATAAATGTTTTGTTTTATTGACCTCTATAGGGTGTAAGGGACGGTGTACCGAAAACTGAAAGGGCGTGCTCAGTCAACGAAACTGAACAACTTTCCCAAAGAAACATATGTTGGGAAATGTAAAAAATATTTTGACCTCTCCATAGAAACTGTTTAACCAGAGTGAGAAATTTTTATGGAGGTCAAAATTATTTTTCATTTCCCAACATATGTTACTTTGAGAAAGTTATTCAGTTTCGTTGACTGAGCATGCCCTTTCAGTTTTCTTAACCGTAAGGGCCTTACACCCTTTATAGGATCCTTTAGAAATAGTGAACATAATTTAGGCATGTTCCTTAGACCATGAAACTGAACAACTATCCCAAAGGAACATAGGTCGAAATACGAAAAACCAAATTTGACCTCCCATACAAAATGCGCTATCAGCTAATGCAGTTTATAGGGTGACTTTTAATCAGTTCTTGATAGAAAAAGGTATGAATTTACTCATGATACTAAACAACTTTCCCCAAGGAACATGGGTCGAAATACGAAAATCAAGTTTTGACCTCCCATAGAAACTGCATCAGCTGATAGCGTATTTTGTATGGGAGGTCAAATATGGTTTTTCGTAATTCGACCTATGTTCCTTGGGAAAAATTGTTCAGTATCATGAGTACATTAATATCTTTTGCTATCAAGAACTAATAAAAAGTCACCCTATGTATGGGAGGTAAAAAAAATATTTTGTTCTAATTATTTATTATTACTTATTATTATTTTTTGGGAGAAGTTGTTCAGTTTCATGGGCAGATTCACACCCTTTAGTATTATCACACCTTTCCGTAATACTCTGTATACTAATATTAGAAGCACCTCGAAGATAAGTATTATTTCGCGCTCATTTTTGGCAATAAAAAAATAAATACTACTGTAAGTATTAAAGCTGAAAATATAGGTATTTGTTATCGAGTTCACGAAAGAGCCAGGCGTATTGTAGACAAAAATTTTTCAGTTATGAAAATATTTACACGAGGTACACTAAACAGCACATCAGTAGAAACACTTTTGGACTTTATGTAATAGAGTTGAAACAGTTTCCACTGACGAGCGGATGACCGTACACGTCTGTAACCACAATACACACATAAAAACATTTAGTCTATAGTATTACATACAGAAACTCCGAAATATATCTTACAAATTTTACATGAATTTGAGACTCTTTCGTGAACTCCGTAGGTAGTTCTAGAACAACTTTTGTTCTACATCTTTAGGAACTAAAATTTTAAAAAATTGTTGTCCATACAAATTGACCGCATCATCTTTTTATTTTTTTCCAAAAGTTGTTCAGTTACATGGGTGGATCTACCACCAGAGAGGTTTAGCCTATTTAGAATTACACGTGGTAATACATGTTATAAAATCTATGTAGTCAGTATTACTCGTCTTGGCGGATGCACTACCGTGCCCCCAGATACCCGGACACAAATACGATATTTTTATTACAGACAAAATATTTGTTATTGGTCTTTAAAATTTGTTTTTATTCAGCAATATTTGGTCGTACGAATCAAAAGGGACTTTATGGCGGCATGCACTTTCAACCTTATAACTCGCTCGATAAGGTCGAAAGTGCATGCCGCCATAGCGTCCGTTTTGATTTGGATCGCCACAGTTTCAAATACTGCAAGATATAACACAGTCAAGAGCTCATCAAGCTTGACACATAGATCGTTACACCAGAAAAAAAATAAGACGTGATGAACTTTTTACAACGAACATACATTACAAATTATTTAAAAATAAGAAAAAAGAATACCTCGCATACAAAATGCGGTATCAGCTGATGCAGTTTCTATGAAAAGTTGTTTTATTTTTTCGTGTTTTGGCCTATTTTCTCTAAGTAAAGTTGTTCAGTTTCATGGGCAGAATCATGAATTAATTTTTTTTCAGGGGATTGGACCCTTTTTATTGTGATACTAAACGTAATTAATAGGGACTATGCATGATGTTTTTTATTTAAAAAAATTATCCTCATTCATGTAATAAACAGTTTAGTAAAACTATTTTTCGAATAACTATGAAATTAAAAAAGATATAAGCCATCGAAGATTTGTTTCTGTCTCTTTCTAGCAAAACAAAATTTAATACGAAGAATATGGCCGTAGTGGCATGTGACGTCACATGCCATCTCGGATCTCTCTGTCTAATCGGCGCGTAATTAAAAGTTTTAAATGCTTATATCAGCCGTATTTCTTAGCCGATTTCACTTTTTCTCATTTCTACTACGGTTTTTCATATTTTGTTAATATATGCGACTAAAAAAAATTATGCATATTCCCTATTAATAAGGTAGGTACAGTGAAGAGCAAGTCAAGCTAGCCAGCTACGAATAAATAATAAGTCAGGAACTCTAATTCAGAACAAATTCCTAACAAAAAGTGGGCCTACGTGAAACCAAAAGGACGTATATTCAAAATACGAATCAATTGGTTCAAATTCAGAACCGGAGCAGCGATTGGTTCGCGCGCGTGCTGCAATGTCAGCTAGTAGTAGTTGAGCCAATGACGCGGTGGAACGACTTCTGAAATACACGACTTTCGTTGGGTCATTTTTTGAGCGCAGTTAGAATTCCTGACTTCTTATTTATTCGTAGCTAGCCAGTTATTAGAATTTATACCGTTAATTTTTCTCTTGTCAAGCTTTACCTGATTTTAACTGTACTTTAAATTGTTTTCTATTCTAATATCATTTTTCAACACAGATTTATCAAATAAAAACCGGCCAAGTGCGAGTCGGACTCGCGCAGCAAGAATTCCGTACCACGTAGTCACGCAGAAGTGTATTTAATGCGCGCGAGTCCGACACGCACTTGACCAGTTTTTATTAGAGGGGAAGCCTCCCTTAATTTTATTTAAAAATTTTATTATTAGCTGTTATAGCGGCAACAGATATACCTACTTAACCTGTGAAAATTTCGACTGTCTACCTAGTACCATCTAGTACGGTTCATAAGATACTGCCCGCTGACAGACATCGGAGACATACAGGGTGTAAGGGACGGTGTACAGAAAACTGAAAGGGCGTGCTCAGTCAACGAAACTGAACAACTTTCCTAAAGTAACATATGTTGGGAAATGAAAAACATTTTGACCTCTCCATACAAATTGCCCACTCTGGTCGAACAGTTTGTATGGAGAGGTCAAACTTTTTTTCATTTCCCAACATGTTTATTCGGGAAAGTTGTTCAGTTTCGTTGACTGAGCACGCCCTTTCAGTTTTCGGTACACCGTCCCTTACACCCTTTATTAATAGGGTCCCGTTTTACACCCTTTGGGAACGGAACCCTAAAATTTTGAAGGCGATTGATTGGGGTTTTTTGCAAAATCTGTCTGGGGAAGTACAGTCAATGACAGGTCAAGCTTGACACTCGCAGTGTGACTCTACCCTTTACGTCTATTGAAATAAGAATGGTACAAAGTCCAATGTGTTAAACTTGATTTGCTCTAGACTGTACCACCCTCTTGCCTATTTTTGCTGTAAAACAGATGCATCTGCATTGCTACTTCGGTTGAGGCAGTTAGAAGCCAGCGAAATTACCGGCACATGAGATACATCATCTTAGTTTTCAGAATGGGAAATGCGCTTTGTTATCTTATTATTACTGTCAAAGTATGCTACTAAGAAGACAGTGGCTGCTATGGGCAGCTGTGAGAACATACCATTAAGTGCAGGTGGACCCTGCTCGTTTGCTCACTAGACATAAAAAAAATCACATGGGTAATTTAAAGATTTCACAATCATATATTATTTTAATACTGTACAAAATTAATAGGCACAGCCGTAATCGCTATGCGTCAAATACCTAGTAACTAATAAAACAATATGTTGTCTTAATTTGGAATGGTCCTAAAATCTTTGGTGCAAATAAATAAGTATTTCACAAACAAAGGAAGTCATATGATAGTAACTTTTTAGTTTCCTGTCTTCTCTTTTTTGTCAAAATGTGACAACCTATACATACATCTCTTTTTCAACCACGCTTCTGCTAACGCAGCAACCTACCTGTAGCTAACTAGGTAGATTATTTATGATATACGTAAATTAATAAAATATGGACATGTACAATTTTAAAGAATGTATGCTTGATTAATTCTATTTAAATTATTTGTATGCATACATACGTAACAATGATTTCATCCAATTCATATCACATTAAAAAGCCTCTCGTAATAACTATGTTGTCTGGTTCCCCAAACTTGATAATTTCCTGCAATCAAAAATTGATATCCATTAATGCAATAAACTGGGTGCTAATTATATATAAAAAGAAAAACATATGTCATAAAATTACCTGCAATAATCAGGAGGAAGAGTCATAATTTTGTACCACAGTAAAATGCTTAGTATAATGCTCCATGACCTCAAAGGGCCAAATATAAAAGACATAGTGCCATATTCCAGCCAGAAGAAGTATGCCAGAAGGAGTTGAATTGACAACAAACATATGAATGGCAAATGCTTCAAAAACTTTTTTACTCCTCGTAAATTATAGTTGTACAAGCGGTAGTCTAATGTGCACGTCAGCACCAACATTAGGGGCATATGTACAAAAACCAGCTGTACACTTCCATACATATATGTAAAGGGTTCAGGCAAAAATGATCCCTGTATTATAATTCCCCATGCGAATATAGCTCCTGTATAGCCATCTATCAATTGACCAACAGCCCAAGGTCCAAAAGGCAAATAAACCACATACAAGACCAATGGATAGAAGATTGAGTCAATTTTACTCAACAACCATAATCTTCGAAGAACGATTCGGCCACATCTACGGCTGTGTTTTGGGGGCTTTTTTTGTAATCTCATCATAAACAGTGGCAACACACTGATCAGTAGAAGTGTTGCAAACATAGCTTGGAACTGTAACAAACATAATGCAAGTTAAAAATATAACAATTGAAAAAAAATATGTTATTATCAGGAACAAACAAATAATATGCATACATAACTAACCACTGTCCAAGCATTGAGCATAAGTAAAATTCTAGCTTTGATGTCATATCCCAATGCAGATCCGTCTAAGGAGAAGGGATGGGCTATAACAGCTTCTTTGCCCATTTCATCAGTAACAACTACATGGAGGTAATGAAGGCCACTCGTGAAGAGGTTTGGTAACCACTTGCACACAAAGAGAGGCCCTTTAGTAAGTCTGCATTCTGCCCAGCTCAATCGATCAAAAGAAATTTTCACACTCTCAACTTTAACGTCGCTGAAAGCCAGTATCCTAATATAACCAGAATTTGGTATCAAGTCGATAGGTTCCCGACCTGGCATGGTGTCTCTAGCATGCTTAGGATTTGTTACCAGAGCAATTGGCCAAGTATCATGCTTTTGATCCACAAATGAAAATATGCCATGATCAATAGCAGCCAAACGGTACATTCTGTTGTCTTTCCAATCTCCAAGTTCAAGTTCCAGATAACCCTTTCTCTGCTTGGTGTACATCTCAGTTACGAAACCACCCATTGCATGTAAATGCCCACAAACATACACTTGTGACTTAGGACTGCTTCCTATCAGATCACGAAGCTTAAATCTTTCAGATTCAGTTTCTAAAGGTAAAATACATGATGTTGGGTAGTGTGCAAACCAGATGATATGATCAGCCTTTGCTTCTGCCTCCAATTTCAGTTTCTTAATATATTGTTGTTCACGGCCATCCAATATGCCAATAAAATTAAAAGGTCTTTTGATTCCTGGGTCTGGGCATGCATCAACACCTAGAAATGCTAAGCTGATGCCATTTTTATTTTCAAAATGAACATATGATCTCAAATTTTTTTTCCCTTGTACAGAATAATTTTTGTAATAGTTTTCTTGAGAATTTATATCTTTGATGTTAAAATTATCTGCAAAGAAACAATTTACATTATAAATAAGCACAACATACAGGTATAAACTTTGCTATAAAACTGATCTTACTAAAACCTTCTAAGACATTACCATGATTTCCTCTTATATCTAACCATACAGTATCTTCAGACACTCCCGATTCTTTAATAATATTGTGGTAGTAGATCCACTCGGATTTCACCTGGGAGCTGCCCAAATTGTCTTTGGTCTTAGCATCTGTGAGATCTCCAGTAGCTAACACTACCAGTGGCTTAATTTTTTTCACTGTACTATCGCAAAATTGTTGAAATTGTGATATTCTCCCTGGATCTCTAAATATACTAATATGAATGTCTGAAATCTGGAAAAAATATAAAACATTTTTAACAGCTTAAAAATAAATATGTTTTCTGTAGTGTATTTTAGTTTTTCAGCAAAAATAATTTATAAATCTTATGTCTATCTTAAGATAAAACCTAGGATTAACCACGGCTCAGACTTTTACAGAAACCGAAACATATTCACACATATATTTTATGATTTCATATGAGTACGATAAGCAAGATTTTAAACAAAAAAGATTGCATTTTGAATAAAAAATTGGTTCATGATTCTACATGAAAAGTGGTTTAAAATGTTTACTTTAATATATAGTTTCTGTTTCCCCCTAGATGTTTTTTACATGAGGTTTTTAGTGTGCAGCTAGTGTTTGGAGAAGCAGTAAGTCAATGTTAATGGTTTATATTACTAAGCACAGCAAAATGGACACATCAAATCAATGAATTACATCTGTACCACACTTTTTAATTTGTGTTGATTTTTTTAATACTGAGACTGTACTGAGTATACAAAATATTTTTTTCTTTCTGTCTTTGAATAGGTGTAAGAAGTATTGTTTACACCTAGTAACAAGAAGGTTATTCGAGGACACACAAGGCACAGTAAGTGTTTTACTGATTTCGGCCATACTGGCAACCACATATGGTAAGTATGTTACAATTAGCAGTACTGTTTTAAGTATACAATGACACGATCTTATCTTTGTACTTACACTATAAATAGAAGACTTTGTGTATGTAATGATGAATCACCATTATAGTAGAAAAATTAAATTTTAGATGAAAATCTTTCAAGAACCATACCTGTAAGAACCATACAAGATTCTCTGTAGTGTCTGTGATTTCCACATACTTCTTCTCTAAATATTTCGTATGGTTTGCTCCATAAATTCTATTCTCAATGTAAAAGTTGTGGTCTGTTGCGATGATGTTCAATAAATTTGCCATAAAAACAGAAAACAATAACAACACGCATATTATCGAAATGGCAGCCTTAGAGAAAATCATCTTCTCATCCGTTTCTAGGTATATTTCATAATTAACTAATAAATTTTGAATATACTAACAACAAAATACGCTTTTAGAAATAGAAATGGCACAGCAACAGCTATTATATAGTCTAAGGCAACAGCAAACAACCTCACTCCCTTGATCTGTCACTCGCTGTGTTCCAAATTGTACAAAGGCTGCTAAAAGCGTATACAGTACTGACGGACGGTCCAAATTGATTTTGCACGCTCACAAAGCTATCACTGCTTTAATGGCTCTAGTCAATTTGGAATGGATTTAAGCGCGCTCACGTGTTCATCTGTCAAAATGTCAGTTTTGTTTTTATTTTCTTTAACAAAGCCTAAGCTAATCGCTGAAAAATGTGCGCCAAATCCACTCTCATTTCCATTAGAGACAAACTCATTAAAATCAAAACTTAAGAGACATCAGCTGGCTGCAAATGTGTGGGATTTTATGTGTCAAATCGATTTTGACATTAGCGCTTTCACTGCTCCACCTATTTGACTAAAGCACTGATAGCAGAAACGATGACGTCATCAATGACGTAAGGCGGTGAACGAGCGAGTGCTTTAGAGCACGCTTTAGGTCAATTTGGACCGACTTAAGCGCGCTCACAGTGCTCTAAAGCAGTCTGTTAGTGCAATATGGAACGCACAGCAGGTCAGTCTTGTCAACCAACAAATGTCAATAATGGTGTTGCCAGTACCTGTCTCGAGATACTACGGACGCTTTGACACTTAAAAACCGGCCAAGTGCGAGTCGGACCACGCGCAATGTAGAGTTCCGTAGTAAAGTTGCTTTAGGAAATACTTTTTAAAGCAGGTTTCGATATTTTGAAAACTTTTTCCGGCCTAACGACCAGCGCAGCCCTGCGCCTGATTGCTATTTATATTGCTATTATTTTCAGTTTTTCGACTATTACTCTTTAACCTGTAAAGCCTACTTAGTTGTAATAGTTTTCCTTTTAATTTCATCATAGATGCCATTAATATGAATTTTTCCACATCTCCAGTAGCAACCGTTTAGCTGACAGGGGGGAGGGAAAGGACACTTGACTGTAACAAAGCTAAATATTTCGCAAACGGATCCCTCACAATATTTTGTACACCCCCCTATACTATGGGCTCGACCAGAGAAAAATGTTTCATCCCCGCTTTTTGACGTAAATTCGATTAGTCTTACTCCGAGGTACGGGGATCAAGGCGGAAAAAAGATCACACGAAAATGGTGTACTTGAGACGAGTAAAATACACTTATCATCAGAAAAAATCGAAACACTTCCGTTTTTATGGTTTTTGTGTCTTCATTGCATGAAAAAAAAAACATGATTGTGTAGTTGGCAGTTTTGCCATTACAATGTTAAACGTAAAATCTAAATTCAAAATTAAAATTTCATTTGTTTATCCTATAAATGAAGTGATGAAATGAAATGAAATTTTGAGACAAATGGGTGTTTAGTGTTGGAGTACATTGTACCTTTAAAACTAAAAATTTGCGTTTATCTTTAAACTTTTTATTCATTATTCGTTTACTGTGACTTTGGGACGTCTGAAAAAAAGTTTTCTTCTAAAACATATGGATACTTCACCCGCAGAAACCGCCCAAGTGGTGCATTGCTAGATTCTGGACTTAGTCAGCGTGTTGTGGCTGAAAGATTGCATCTGTTCATAGAGTCTACAAACGCTATCGGGAGACTGGTTTGTTCACGTGTGGTTCAGGATCTGGCAGGAATCGGGTCACTTCTGAGCGATATGATCGATTTATTGTAACAACTTCTTTACGAAGTCGACGCCTTAACGTTTTTCAACAGCAGCAGCAGCTCCATGTTGTACGGAGGGTGGCTGTAAGTGACTCTAAAATTAGAAGAAGGTTGAAGGTACGTGGACTGGTACCGCACAAGCCAGCAAATTGGCCGAAATTAACTGCAGACCATCAAAGAGCGCTCCTCAACTTTGCACGTGAGCACCTAAATTGGTCACGATATTGAAAGCAGTCAGTCCAGTAAATAAAAGTTCCAAATGATGGCCAAGCCACTTTTATATTATGATGAAGTTGGATTGTGTCTGGGTGAGCGCGTCGTTTTGGACGGTTATTCGCAGATCCCAAACCATTTTAACAAATACCTTTACTTTGACTATTTACCTTCTACGACTCCTCAAATAGGAGCGGTACAAATTTCAATTTGAATGGACTATGACGCGGCGTTTGACAAGGATGAGTTTGCAGCACTGAATAAACCCGACCTCGGCGCAGCAGGGTTACGTCGGGTGGTCGAAGTTGACTACGAGGCCAGATTAAACCAGGACATAAAATTCACGAAATTATACAGGGTGTTAATTTGATTGCGTGCCATAGCTCAGGACCGGGATCAGTATCAGTAACTGAACGACTTATCCCAAGGAACATAGGTTGAAATATGAAAATAATTTTATGACCTCCTATAGAAATTGCATCAGCTGATAGCGCATTTTGTATGGAAGGTCCAATTTGGTTTTTCGTATTTTGACCTTGGGAAAAGTTGTTCAGTTACTGATACTGATCCCGCCCCTGAGCTATGGCACGCAATCTAATTAACACCCTGTATACGACTAGCACAATATATGAGAACCTGAAACTAATAAAAATTTCATTGACAGTACCTCGAGACACCTCGGTAGAAGATCCGTGTGACGTTGCGATGTAGAAGTTCAAGCTTAACACTGGTAGGGCGAACCAACTCTTAGATAAGAATGTTCGAACTGTTCGAAGGTGGACGTGACATTAAAAAAATATAGGCGCTGTTGTACGTGTGTGGGGCGGCAAGGCGGCAAGGGCTTACATATACTCTTAGCGCGATCTAAAGGTACCAATAATAAAAGTTTTACCGAAAACGTAAACTTACAATAATATCAATAATTTAATAAAATAAGAAAATAAATATAAAGTTACATACAAAACATAAAATCCCAAGACGCTCGTATGTACGGTCAACCGCTTGTCTGTAGAAACTTTTTCAACTCTATTACCACGCCCATAAGGTCCAAAAGTGTTTCTACTGATGTGCGGCCGTGTGTACAATGTTAAAGAAGTAGAAATACGTAAGTCAAACTCGAGACTAGATAGACTGTATGGGTCAGTACATTGCAGTACAGTACATTTTTTTTTTTTTGCGGGATAGGCGGCGAAAAAGATAGATGCGTTTTTAGTTGCTCTGCAATTTAAATTTATTTTGATATTCTTAAAAGTGTTAACAAACAGTACTTACATTTTTATTATGGTACTATAACTGCATTAACCTGCTAGTAGTTTCCTTTCGCCCTTCACAACAAAACTTCACAACACCTGTTATTTGTGCACTGTCATCATCACCCATCACATCACATGGAGGAGCTAAGAATGTCCATCGAGGCAATCGCTGCGCACTTCCAGGAAAGGATGGCAAAATTTGAAGACATTCAGATGGGTGCACCTGTAACTACCCCTGCTGCCACCAATTTACCACCAGACTATGCAGAGTTCAAGACTTTTGTTTTGCATGCGTTGTCCATGCTGCAACGACAAGTTGCTCTACTAGCTGAAAGTTGGGATCGCACTGAAATGAGGTCTCGTCGCAAGATTCTACTGCTCCATGGTGTATCTGAAGTCCAAGATGAGAACTTGACCGATTCAGTTCTGCAGCTTACAAAGAAACAGCTTGATATTCAGGATGCCACCAAGGAAACTTGGCCGACCTACCACCAATGGCAAGCCCCGGCCCGTCTTGGTCAAGTTCCGCAGTGCAGAGGTACGCGACAAAGCATGGTCTTCAAAAACTGGCCTTAAGGCGAGTGGCGTAACGCTCTCCGAGTTTTTGACAAAGAAGCGGCATGCCACTTTTCTTGCGGCTCGCGATTTCTATGGAGTCACAAAATGTTGGAGGAATGGCGGTGTCATCGTCGTCCTGGACCAGAAAGGCAAGCGACACCGTGTTACTTCTCTCGACGAGCTGAGCCTTGTCCCTGGCTATGTTTCGAAACAGGAACAAGCTGCTTCACCACCCGGTTCACCATCTTCGGCGTCAGCTGCAGTCGTGGTTCCTGCGGCTCAACTACATGGAGGCGCCGCTGAAACCAATAGGCCTCTGCGAAACAGGAAGCCGGCAAAGAAGTGATGGAGTGTGCTCATCGTGCAAGTTTTATAGATTTATATGCGGTGCAATGTTTATTCCTGTCACTGCACTTATTGCTGCATTTATTAATCATAATTTAACACCGTGTTTTTGGTTAGGTAGTCTAGCTTTTCGTTTTATTTGATAAACATATAAACATTTTATTTAAGAGTACTAACAGATGATCGGATCGGACTGCTCCGAGTTTAGCTCCGGACCACGATTTTGTCCAATAGAGTTGCGGATTGTCCCAAACGACAACTTTGCTATTGGGTAAAATCGTGGTCCGGAACTAAATTCGGAGCAGTCCGATCCGATCGTCTGTTAGTACTCTTAATGTTTACCTTCAATCAATTTGTCAGATGTGCTTTGCATGCACAGACTGAGCGCGTTTTGTTCTGCCGAGCGGTGCGGCTATGTATTGTTCCGTCTCTTTTTTTCTTAATGATTAGTTCCTTGTAAATTTTTCTTAAACGTCTTAAGTTGCACCAAGAACTATTTAGTACTTATGTAAAGTTTTGTGTAACTTTTTCTTCTTTTTTTTAATTTATTTATTTGTTTTTGTATTTTTTGAAATTGATTCTTCCATGGCATACTGGCAGGTGAAATGCGAGTTATTGTTATATTTATTTATATATCTATTTGATTATTATTATTTTCATATTTATATCTTATTATATATATATATATATATATATTTTATAGGTATCATATATTATATACATGAGCAATTCCGATGGTGCAGACAATGACAACCACTCAGATAACTACTATTCCTTCTCTTCCTCCAACTTGTCCGAATCAGATGACGCAAGCTTCCATAGCCTTCCACCTACTCTCAATGAGACATTAACTACTGTTTTCAGTGATGTCTCAAAAAACTTTAACGTGGTGCATATCAATGCTCAAAGCATTCCTGCACACTATGTGGATATGCTTGCGTCATTTGATCACAAAAATATCCAAGCTATTCTTGTTTCCGAAACTTTTCTCAATCCTTGTCTTCCGTCTACTTCCTATTCCTTACCGGGCTTTAAGCTTGTCCGAAATGATCGAGTGAGCTCCTCACATGGTGGTGTCGCTATATACCTTCGCAGCCATATTCCTTTTTCGATCATTAGTCAATCTCCTCAGCCCCCACCTCCCAACACCGCTGAGCATCTCTTTCTAGAGGTCAACCTATCCCATTCTAAAATTTTTCTGTATATTATGTGATGAGAGATGGGTGTATATTACAGCCCATCTCTTAAAATAAATTACTTTCCTTCTTTTGAAAACCTTCTTGAAGAGTTTGTTCCTTCATACAGTCATTCCATAATAATGGGCGACTTTAACACCTGCCTCCTTAAAAATGATTTGCGAACACAAAAATTACAGTCACTTGTCTCTTCCAGTAATCTAAATATTCCCCACTAAACGCCACTCATTTCTTCCCAAATTGCTCTCCTTCTCTCCTTGACCTTATGATTGTCTCCTCAACTGATCATGTTGCAAAACATGGTCAGATTGAGGCAGATGCCTTCTCATACCACCACCTCATATATCTCTCATATAAAATTCGTCCCCCTAAACTCAAACCCCGCACCTTATTTCAGCGTAATTTTAAAGACATTGATCTTGCGCGTCTTCGCGAAGATGCAGAGAATATCGACTGGTCGGTAATTGATCGTGCTGGTACTGTTGATGAGCAAGTTCACCTGTTTATTCAACTCCTAACAGAACTATATGATATTCACGCTCCTGTACGCCCTGTCACAATTAAACACCTACCGGCTCCTTGGCTGACTGATGACATGAAGGTTCTGATGGAAAGGAAGATTCGAGCAAAATCAAAGTCCAAGGTCGACTACTGTGACAAAAACAAACGTAAATATAATGCTGTACGAAATCACTGCAACATGGTGATACGGGACGCTCAAAGACGCAATATTCATAAAGCTGTAGAAAACGGAGACCCCACCAAAGTCTGGCGGTTTCTCTATACTTTAGGAATTGGCAAGTCACGAAATGGTAATATACCAAAGGATACAAATCTCGACACACTAAATGACCACTTTTCCTCCTCTTCTCATATTGCTGCTGGTATTGAAAACAGTACACTTAGTTCACTACTCTCAAAGCCAATTCCTACGTTTCCCTCTTTCAATTTTCGTCAGTTCTCCGATTGTGATGTTAAGAAGAGTATTCTCTCCATCACCTCGAATGCTGTTGGCAGTGACAGCATTAGCCGTAATATGATCATACCCCTTATTGTCATCCTTACTCCAATCCTTACCAAAATCCTTAACAACTCCATTACCTCCGGCGTATTTCCAACAGCGTGGAAAGAAGCTCAAATTACGCCTATTCCCAAAAAATGTAACCCTGCACCTTTCTCCGATTATCGTCCTATATCCATTCTCCCATTCCTTTCTAAGGTACTGGAACGGTTGGTCTATAACCAGCTGAACCAATTTCTATGGGAGGTCAAAACTAGAAAAGTCACCCTATATACTTATTTATTTCTAAAACGACTTACATAATAATAATAATATAATATAAAGATACCAGAAATTCAGTTTTCGTCTTTAAATTATACGGAAATGATACCAAACGCAACCTGATAGCTATAGCTTAATATGTCCTATAACTCTGTTTATTTGTAGGTATTCTTTTAAGTTACTCCGATCCTTTTGTGGCCCCTCCCCACCCGGAACGGGAGGCTCCTGTGGGGGACCAATTTGAATCGGGCTCTTTTGGTCTTACGAATAACTGAGAGAAGTTTCACCATCAACTAGTAAGACTTCGATTATTTCATTTCAACAAAATTCTTTTGACCTCCAAATGACCGGTTTTCTTTTGCAAAATTGCATTAAATGAGTTACTGCGGAGGCCTTGTCGGAGGCCATGACATTCGAAAAAAATAGCTGTCAATAGGATGGAATGGTTAGATAAATGCTAATTTTAATATTTAGGAAGAATTTGCTCCCATTCATAACAAATAGGACAGTAAAATAATTTTCACTCTGAGTGTTAAAACGTGTTGTCTCTGTTCCATATTACGGCACAACCAAAGAGAGGAAAAATACATGGATGTTGCCTTGCCGTATGAAAGGCGCGACAAGGCGCATCCGAATTCAACGAAGTTAAAAACGGAGTGCTGTACCTGGCAATATTTTTTCTTTTCTTCTGACGAAACGTCACAACCAACCGAGGTTACATTTTTATTTACTTTTTTGTATGGCTTGGCTTAATGTATATTTCGGCTACATTTCGGCAAACATCGAAAATTGATTCTTGAAAATCGAATCAGTTCCACATTATGCAAAATAGTCTTAGTATCACTATCGGGGATTTGGGAGCACAGACAGAAAAAAAAACCGTTTAAGTGCGAGTTGAACTCGCGCCCCGAGGGTTCCGATATACCTTTAGTATTTTTGGAAGCAATAAAGTCCATTTTTAGGACCGCAAAACTAAATTTGTTTGTAAAGATTTTTTGCAGATTCCTAAAAAACTGTACAATTTACAAAGATCGTTTTATTTTTACTGTAATATTTACATAAATTTCTATCGATTGTAATTAATTCAGATTTTTCCATTCACAAACTTCGGAGATAAGGGGGGGGAATGGTATTACTTTAAAACTAAGGATTTAAAAAAATATATTTTAGAATGTACAAGTAAAGCCCTTTCATATGATACCACACTCGTATTAGTACCGACAATTTGAAATTTTGCCCCCCATATTTGGGCCCTTTACATTAATAATCAAATATTTTTTTTAAATTCTTTCACGTGCAATTGAGTTGGACAACCATATTCTATAACTGTTCCAAATTTCAAGTCGATAGCATTAGTGGTTGCTGAGATATACAGATGTGACAGACACACATACAGACAGACAGACAAAGTCGCACCATAAGGGTTCCTTTTTTTATCATTTTGGTATCGGAACCCTAAAAACGGTCAAGTGCGAATCAGACTTGCGCACCGAGGGTTCCAATATAACAATAGTATTTAAGAAGCAATAAAGTCCAGTATTAGGACCGCAAAAGAAAATTTGTTTGTAAAGGTTTTTTGCAGATTACTTAAAAACGGTGCAACTTGTCTAGTCATAAGTTCTTCAGGCCTTCTCATTACATATCCATACCACCTAAGACGTGTTTCGTAGAGTTTTTCTTGAATGGGCAATGGATGGGGCGGTTCTTAAAACTTCCACGGATATGCTCATTCCTCACCCTGTCTTCTAGGGTGACTCCTCCTGTCCATCTCAGCATCTTTATTTTTGTCGTGTGGACGGCAGGGCGGACCACAGGTTTTTAGGGTTCCGTAGTCAAAAAGGAACCCTTATAGTTTCGTCATGTCCGTCTGTCTGTCCGCGGTTTAGTTCAGAGACCCTTAGTACCTACTAGAAAGCTGAAATTTTGTAGGGATATACATTTTATCCACGTTAAAAAAGTGGTAGAATAAAATTTGGAAAAATATTTTGTTAGGGTACCTCCCATACAAGTAAAGTGGGGATGATTTTTTTTTTCTTGTCTACCCCATAGTGTGGGATGTCGTTGGATAGGTCTTTTAGTTTGCTCAGATTATTTTTCGACTTAGGGATCCGTTTGCGAAATATTAGGCTTAAAAGCGAAATTTTTTGTTGGAGTCGAGTGTCCCCCCACTGCCGGCTAAACGGTTGTTATTGGAAATGTGAAAAAAATACAGCAGTAGCATATATGATGAAATTAAAAGGAAAACTATCACAGTTAAGCTTCACAGGTTAATGAGCTTAGGGCCTAAATGAGCTATAAAAATAATGAAAACAGCAATAGCAATCAGGCGCCAGGACCTCGCTGAGCATTAGGAGGTAATAAGTTTATGTTATAAACGTTATGAAATACAAACACAAAGCGATAAAAAAAATCGTAAAATAAACTATGGAACCCTATACTGCACGTGGCCCAACCAACACACACTTGGCCGGTTTTTTTAACTTTTCCTTTCATACGCACTGGCATTCTTATATCGCACAGCACACCAGATAGTTCTCGCCACTTCATCCAACGATCACGTTGCGTTTTGGCGATTACAAAGCCCAACTGTATTTAAAATGATCAACCTTCTTTAACTGATGGTTATTTATTTCAATAGTATGCTGCTGGTTGGCTGACGAGAAGGAACAATGCATAGGTATATTCTGTCTTTTAGAGGCTGATGTTTATTCCTCAGTCACTAGGGCAGTTCGTTCTCCAGCTTTCAAGTGACTCCGACAAGTCTTTGGGATTATCTCAGGGCGGCACCTTCTGTATACTCGCAGTGAGATGTTCAATTACAAGATTAAAAAGTAGTGGACTCAGAACTGATCCTTGGTGTACACCCACTTCTACCTCGAATTCGTTGCTTATCCTGGCTAGGTTCCTTATTTTGGTAGAGACGTTCTGGTACATATCAGCAGCGACGACATCGACGTGACATTCCGGTACATTTTGGGATATAAATGACTGTCAGGTTAGCTGCCGTGATACTCGGTCAAATGCCTTTTCAAGGTCAATGAAGGCTAGGTGTACATCCTATTTAATTTATCCCCGTTTTTCCAACAAATTTTTTAAGCTGCCCTGAAGATCCTAACTTTGAAACTGACGGAAAGGGGTTTGCTTATCTTTGAATGGATCATTTTTTCTCAGCGGCCAGTGATAATTATTTTATTGCATTACCCTAAAGAAACATAACAGAGTTAAAAAGTTTTCCGGTACCTAATATCGGGGCCTAGATACAGGGTATTTTAATTGAAAATTAATTATTATAGTTTTTTTTTCTACCAGAAAAAGACAAAATAGAGGTTAGTAACATTTGGCACGTTTGTCAACAAGTGGAATATAGGTCCTTATCAAAATTATTTCAGGGCCCTGTCAAAACAGAACAGACAGAAGAGAACCGATAGAATGAAAGCGTAACAAACCTTGTTCAATCCAAAGATTACAAATACCTCAATTGATAAATAATAAACGTTGGTGAGAATGAAGCTTACCGGAAAGTTAAAATGAAATGTGAAAAGTCAACTCTTTAGCTAATTAGTATTGTTAATTATGGGACTATATAGTTTACAATAACGTTTATTATATTAAGTAAGGCTTGAGTCTTTCACATTGCCAGAAGGTGACACTCGCTTTTGCTCGCTTGTGATCAACATATTAGTTCTAGGGCAATTTGTTGCCAAGTATTAGGTCCAGGTTCTTCACTTCGTTGGTGAGGGACAGTTCAGTGTCGAACAGCTGAAGTCTGCCTTTACTACGATGTTATTGATGAACAATTTTTTCACCCATAGGTTTATGCTTACTGCACTAGTGTTAAGTATTAGATCTTAAGAGCGGTTTTAATGAGGCTGCCCAATACATTTTCAAAGAATTCAGCGATTCATAGCCAACTGTAAAAAGCCACTTTGATTGAGGTCAGAAATTAGCTCGTTGACAACAATATTTCAAAGGAGAAGAGAAAAGCTTCCCCCTGTGGACAATCCTTCGCTACTACTCCCCTTGTTGTGATTTTTACAATGATTTGAATTGCTCTATATTTTAGTATGTATATCGGAAATCTCCTTCAAATGACTGTGAAAGCACCTAGGGTTGATTATATGCTTGATAGATTCCTGATTACACGTGATAGATATCAGACAGTATAAAACGGATTCTGTTGATTTTGCCGGAGTTGTAGGTGCATTGGTTAGCATGAAGTGGCCTAAACCGAAGGGAGTTTATTCCTATGTCCCTTTCAAACAATTTTTTCCAGTGCATTCAAAAAGAACGAGGTGAGACTGATTGGTCTTTAAGATTACTTTAGCTAGTCTTGAGGATATATTTGAAAAATTAAATCAAAACTTTAGCCAGTCTTGAGGATAAATAACTACCTTTACCTCATTTCATTTCATACTATCGGCACGTACCGAAGAGCCAGGCAGCTCATGTATATGAGTGAAATCTTCAGTAACCTGGGAAATTGCCATACCTTCCCGCCGATTCAAATGGATAAAAGCTCTTGATTGCCCATATACGAGTATTACCTTGTCGTCGTCTAATACTCTGTGGCCCGTCGCCCGTCATGCAGTTCAGATGATTGTTCCAATCTTGCAGCATCGGGACTTTCCATTGCTGGTTAGCACCGATGCGGCAGTCAAGAAAGTGAGTCTGCAGAAGGAGTACGCAAGTCTCGACATCAGACCAGGTGTATGTTCCAACTGATTCTTTCAGGCACCCCAGGTTGCACTCAGGTTCACTGGCTAGAATATTCTCTACAGCCTGATTAGTAGATTCATTGCTGGTGCAGAAATGTTTCCAGCCTTTGGTCTTTCGAGCTCAGATACGCTTCTTGTAGTTATTATAACCCAATCTTCTAGGTTCCGAGAGTTCTTGGCCTTATTGAACACCTTTTTTTTTCGGCGCAGCTTCTTCAATACATCGGCAAACCCGATACAATAAAAACCAATGATGGCGGTATGTACCGGGTTTTGGCATGGTAAGCGGGCACGCCTGCTCATATTCATATATATTTTATTAGCGTAAAAGTAGAAAATGTCTGCGTCAGTACCGCAGACGCTTTACCAACTAGGCTACCGCGGTCCTACCTGATGTTGTTTAGGACCACGGTAGCCTAGTTGGTAAAGCGTCGGCGATATCCAAAATCCAGTAGACAGAGTCCAAAAAGACAGTACTTACGAGTACCTACCTACTCGAGTACGAACGAACTTATCCTCACGCGACGTAATAAGATACATATTAGATAAAACTGTGGATTCACACCATGAAATGATACGGTCAATCAATCATTAGAATCAAATCTCTCAAACAACATGGTAAGTCATTATTTTCATAACATCCCATGAAACATCCACTGCAGGACAGGGAGCTCCCTCCAGAATTACAGCTTTATAAAAAATGTGGAGGGGAGTAGCAGAGTCACCACGCCTGTTAACGTGGCGTTGCGGTTGACACTTGTTTGTTGGTGACCGCATGTAAGATGGTTCGATACACAAAAGGACGCTGCTGGGCTGCCCATCTTTCGGTTCATAATCCCTTAGTCGCTCCTTACGACACTAACGGGAAGATATAGTTTGTTATGTTACCCAACCCAACCCACTATTCTTTACCGGCAGCACACGGGCCTAGTAAGCGTATAAATGACTTAGGTATACATTCAATGGGACATTACAAAGCACTGTTACGCAAGGGTCCATCGAGATTACCTGTCTTCCAAGTAATTAACAACTTAGGTATTTACCAATAGTGTCGATTCTGGCAGACCCAAACTAAAACTAAACTAAATGTCTAAAAGTGTTGCTGTGTGTATTACTCCTTACAGACTAATATTTAGTTTAGTTTTTGTTTGGGTCTGCCAGAATCGACACCAATATCTACTGTTATATTTCATGGTCTTACGACCAATCTGATTTTATAACTAATTTTGCCTTATCGAAAGGTGTTATAAATAAGTACAGGCTGATATTTTCTTTTTACATTAATATTGGTTCGATTAACGTGACCGTAATACCATAATTTAAAAGTTCTACCCCATATGAGTATAGGATCCCGCACGCCAGATAGTATAAACTGAACCAGCGCAGCGCTACACTACAAACATCTGAAACCAGTGAACCGCTCAAGGTCTAGTGTTACCTTAGATTAGGTATCTTAATACTAACGTATAAAGTGTTACCATTGACATGCGGCCGACTGTACGCATGGCAGCAAGCAGGTAGAAACAAAACCAGTATAAGTTGAACCAGTGCTACGCTACAAACGCCCGAAACCATAGACCCCCCTCAAGGTAGGTACGTCAGTTTACTAGATATTATTTCATCTGTGTCAAGGTCAAAATGTTTCTGCCGACGTGCGTACCTACTAAACCGATACGGAACCATTTGAAGGGTTATTCAGTAGGTGCTTATCACTAATAGATTACAAGTGATCATATTTAGTCCCGTTGGCTGGCATCATTTGGTTACGGAAGGTTGGCAAGGATTAGAGAGGATATTTAAAAGTGCTCTCACATTTCTTCTCGAGAATGGTATCGAACTATTAAACCAGATAAGTAAGAAAACTATGAAGCAAACAAAAGTTGTCCTATTCGTAGGTAGTCGGGTCACGTCACGGGGCCTTAGACCGTTTGTGAAATGTATTTTTTAATGTGAAGAGTTTGATCGCGCGCATTCCGTGTGTGCGACGCCGCCGCTGAGTCGCGTACCTTCGGAGGCTCCAGCCTACAGCGGGCCTCGGCTCGACGAGTACCCGCGCCACTATCTTGCCGCATTCCACAGAGCCGAAGTCGCGGCGCACCCCGCGCGTGCCTTCGCCGACCGACCCACGCGCTTCGCGCGCGCACCTCAGTCGATCCAGCGCGCTCATGGAGTTAGAGCGCTCCGGTGTCACCGGCCGTGCCGTTGTACTCACGAGATCGCGGACCAAAGTGAAGTGAAGTGCGAATGGATGCCGTTTGCCAAGTATAGTGTCAATTGCGTTTAGCAACATTGGATTTGTCTATTCATGGTGAGTGAAGTGTTGATCGACGACGACGGCCGCAGTGGATGCGCGCGCTTTCACGATGCGGCTACTTTCATTTCATACGCATAGCTCGAATTCCGCGCGCCCGTGGCCGCACCGACCGCGCTGCGGCCGCTGACCCTGCGCATGCGCGCCCTTCCTCTAACCACTGCCACAACCATGCCATGCTCACCATGTCGGCAGTGATGCTGGATTGCATCTTACCATGCCTTATCTATTAGTTTTTCAAAAGGAAATGTTTATGATCTTATTATTAACGGAGTTATAGGAGTTGGAGTAAGGCACTATAGACAAATACTGGTGTGATGTGAATTGTAATGGGGAAGCTGTAGAAAAATTATCAGCTAAGTGCAAGTCGGACTCATGCACAGAAGGTTCCGTACCAGCATTAGCCTATTACGATGTCAGATACAGCCCTTCAAAAGTCTGACAAAGAAATACAACGTACAGGCTTAGTAATAGGGTCCCGGCACCCTTAGGGTACGGAACACAAAAAGGGGTATTAATATACACATTACAGTTGATAATTACCTACCTACATCAAAACATGAATTAATGAGGGTAGAGCCGCATGTCGTAAGAAACACTTACTTGTCACTGTGTAACTTTTTTTATTGTCAATGGGTTTGCTCAAAGAAATTTGACCTAAGCAAGGAGGTTTTTGTTCTGAGGGTTTGCTCATTAGTACGATCGAGACCAGTTCAAGCTTGACACAACTTTAGTTCCTATTGAAATAAGATTTGTACAAAGTCTAAATAAATGTATCAAGCTCAAAGTGCTCTTGACTGTACGTAGTACCGCTGATATTTGAAGTGCAAGTGTTACTACTAATGTGCGGATGCCTGCAGTAGCATTAGTTGGGACTTCAGTACATACATACAGAGTATCTACATATTATACATGCATAATCAGGCAGCGAATTAATGCTAATCTAGTATTGACAGCTCTGTTCTGCATTTCTTCGTTCACATAATTAAAATGGATTTATAAATATAAATAAAAACTATTAAGATGGAAGATGGATTAGGAAAGGAGCTGGACTGGAAAGAAAATAATTACGGATTAGGTACCTTTTATTATTAAGGCGGTATTAGAAATAGGAAAGACATGAGAAACTTGTGAAAGACAACAATAGACGAAGGAAGAAGTTGGGATATCTGATAAGACGGGACGCGGCAAATTGCCACCATAGAAGTAAAGGTTAAGAGAAGGTGAGGTGAGAAAAGTACACGAATCTTGTGTCAAGAAGACACGAAACAAAGAAACAGTCGAATATGGTATCATATGAGAAAGTCAGTGAAATTCCAACGGATAGAGGGGCTAAGCTCTGCATTATGTGCGCACAGTGGCGCCCTAATTTTTTAGGCCTAGAAAATAAATCTAAACATCTTTCCAAAGAAAACTATCATTCTAATAGAAAATCATTTATTTCCAGATTTAAAAAAAAATCTATCTGTGCCCACGACTTCGTTCGCGTGGCGTTTGGGCTTTTACGGAAAACACAAACGACTGAACCGATTCAAACGAGGTTCTCGATGATGTATTATTTCAGTGCAACATATTTATAAAAAGAAAAAGAATATATATTTATATAAGCTTCATCGCTAATATCGCCATCGTTATACCGGCTTCGACTTCGTACTTGCACTTCGCTCTATGTAATCTTGACCAAAGCCCACGAACAGATGGCGCTGTAGTTTCTGAAACGCGAAATTTTCAAGAAGCTCTCAAAACCACGGGGAAAATGAATTTTCCCAGATATGAGACCTAGCTAGATCGGTTATTCGCCTCCGAGAACCCACGTATACCAAATTTCATCGAAATCGTTAGAGCCGTTTTCGATAAAACGATTACAAATAATATTGTTTAAACCAGAACAAGAATAATAAATGGTACAGCAGCACTGCACTTACTTTCTCGCAATACTCTAGTAGAGGAAAAACTATCAACCGCAAACTTAAATTTGTAATGCCATACACATTGTATGGAAATACCAACTTTTATTTACGTTTTTCCAAAAAAACGTTCGAATGAAATATACAGATAAATTCAGAATTAAAATTGTCAAACATTAAAACAAACAAACCTCAAACGATTTCGAGTATATCACATGTTTAACTTTTGGTAGTACTGAACCACCCTTTATATGAATTTTCACACATACTTGCATGGAGATTTTTTAAAATTTCCCAACACATGTTCCTTATGGATAATTTTTCAGTTTAGTCTAATAAGCAAGCCCTTTCAGTTTTTGGTACGTACACCCTATGATTTTATTCAAAAAAAATCATAAAGAATATCCAGTCAGGTAGACAACCAATCCAGGATTAATATTATAGAAAATTTTAATAAACTCAATGGAACCAATTTTGGGTAAACCACATATTTACAATTTGGTGGTACAGGAACACCCCTTATATGAAATTACACAGATCAATTGATAGTGGCGCAAGATATCTTACATGGAGATGCTTGGTCATGCAAGGTTTCATCAAGATTCTATGAGCCGTTTTTGAGAAAATTTCAGTTTTCATTTTCGTTGTATGACAGCTACCCTCAAAATGCGAGCCAGCAAGAAACCACTTAGAACCCTTCGATGGATTTGCATAAAACTCCTAAATTCAAAATATGATGTCAATCAAAAAAATAATAATAATAAAATATGAAAAACAATATGATATTCGTTTAGCCGCTAGGCCAAATCGTGACGGACAGACTGACCGACACGGACCGACAGAACCACGGACGGACATTTTTGGGGGACTTGTTTTTTATGATGTAGGTATAAGTGATACCAATAGAACACATTTTTGAGAAAATAAGAAAAACTTTTTTTTTTCACGATACAATACCTTTCTCGCTCCGCTCAAAAGTAAAAATTAATCAAAAGCCCTACGTACTAACACAAGAGAGACTGCAACTTTTCCCCTTATCTTCTTCAAAGAGCAAAAATAAATGTAGGTAAATTATAATTTTAAGTTTTTCTCATGTAAGTGACTTAGTTTTGGTCTTAGTGAGAATAAATTATTAAGTGAGAATATAAACCTAATCATGCAGAATAACTCCATAAGAAGGATCATCGTATTTTTACACCCTGTAGATACTTTATAAAAAATGAAATAACTGAGGATGAAATAAGCATGTACTCGTAAAAGATGATTTTATGTTTTAGCGTTTATTCTACTACGTACACTGAGGTACACTCATCTAGATTTTCCTGAAAGATTTGATTGTGCCCATGAAACTGAACAACTTTTCCCAAGGAAGATAGATCGAAAACGAAAAATAAATTCGACCTCCCATACAAAATGCGCTATCAGCTTATTTAGTTTCTATGGGAGGTCAAAATTTTTATTAAAAGCTGTTCAGTTTCATGCGCAGATTGTCATCCTTCAAGGTTGGTGTATACCCTTTTCGTTACACCCTGCGTGTTATAAAGCTACTCAGCGAATCTGTACATTGAAAATATAAAAAAACCGGCCAAAAGCGAGTCAGACTCGCGCACTGAGGGTTCCGTACCACCACATAAACCTAATTGTATTAGTTGAAATTTCAGTAAGTTAATGTGCTAGATTTTTTTGAGTCTGACACGCGCTTGACCAAATTTTATTATTTGTTGTTATTTTATAGCCTATGCCCTATAAACATACCAATTTTCAAGTTTGTAAGTGTTCCCGTTTTTAAATAGAACTAAAACAAAAATCGCCTCAGCAACCATCCAACTTGACCCCTCTCTTATATGAATGTTCTTGAAACGGGAGCTCACCACAATTGGTTACCATTAGTTGTGAGAAAAGTTGTAGTATTTAATGATTTCAGACTTTTCCCATTATTTGTACTGTGAGACCTAGCTTCTTGCCAAATTTCATAATTTTAGGTCAACGGGAAGTACCCTGTAGGTTTTTCATTTTTGAATAAATGTATGGAGATGAGGACATAAAATGCCATATCTTTTGATTGCGTCGTTGTAAAAAATTTAAATTTTCAGATCTTGTGTGGTTCATGGATCCTAATATATGGTATTAATTTCAACCTGATACCTTTACCCGTTCGTGAGATAAAGGGTCTTGACAGACAGACGGACAACAAAGTGATCCTATAAGGGTTCCGTTTTTTTCTTTTGAGGTAGGTACGGAACCCTAAAAAGTAAGTATAGGTACAAGGTTATTTATTTGGACCTGATATGCATATGCCCACCTAATTAGTGAGGTCAAAAGCAACAACTTTTGTTATACGACTTTGCTAACGACGTATAAAAGCGTGAAAATGGGTATGTTTAGTACATAACATATAGAAAAACAAGAAATAATAAAAACTGGTCAAGTCCGTGTCGGACTTACGCGAATTCAATATACACTTCTGCGTGACTGCGCGTCCATAATGAAGACGGTATTTTCACCTTAGTGGTACGGAACCCACAGTGCGCGAGTTCGACTCGTTCTTGTTTATTTTACGGAACGTGTGGCCAGTCTCATGAGACATGACTGTATTAAGCAACTGTGTCATCAGAAAAACTTCATAAGCCTTTTAAGATTAAAAAAAATCAAAACAACTGATTTTTTTATAGCATTTAAGAAATAAATAAATGAGATATAGCTGTTCAAACATATAAAATAACATGCTTGATTATTGCTCTGTCTTTTGAGGTATAAAAATTGTCAGGTCATTTAAGGTGATCCGTTTTCCATACAAAAATTCAAATGACTTGCATTCTTACGCGGGACATAAAATTCTGTTGAAAAACGAACGAATACTGCTATTTTTAATAAAATACTTCGCTAATTAATACAAAAATACAGTTAATGTACTGAAAGTACTATTTATGTTAACAATTTTTGGTTCAATATTACGATTGTGGGCGTGCGGTCAAAACTGTACGGTTGTGCTTTGTGTGCATGTGTGAGTGATCGTACTCATCTAAACACGGACTGACGATAGTAATTGACTTTAGTGGACATAATATGGGGAAATTTTTCTTATCGAAATTGTTGTTAGGCGTTGAAGTTGCACGATGAAATTTACGCGAATCAACTTTTTGCCCATATTATAGTTGGTACTTATTGCATTAAAAAATAAAACCTTATATTTGCAGCAGTGGCTCCATCTAGTTGCGTGGGGCTAAGCTGGCCGTCACAAATCACCTTAAGGTGGTTGCTGAGCAGAAGTGCTGCCACTTTGAGAAATAAATGTATTGCGTCATAAATACAAAACATTTAATAAGGATTGTTTGATTGGCGGCAATTTGGGGTAGTTCTATATTTTATTATCCATCACATCACATCATAGCTTATCGTGAATAGCTTTGTATTGTAAAACTGCCAAAAACGGCCACTTTTAGCACTTTACCAATACAAAGCTACAAATGATAAGCTAAGCTATGATGTCATGGGTTATAACATATATAACTACCCTATATTGCCGCCAAACGAACAATACTACTGAAAAGTTTTGTATTTGCGACGCAATAAATTTATTTCTAAAAGTAAGGTGCTGCCACCCAGCAACCGCCTTATGCAGATGTCTCACCAATTCTTAAAAATTAGGGCGTATTTTATACTTACTAAAAAAAATATAGAAATAAAACACTTCTTTTTTGGTAGAATCGTATTTAAAAAAAATGATGACAAAACTTATCAAAATGGGCCAGTCGTCTTACTTCCTAACTCGTAATTTTTCATAACATCTCCTTCTTCACGACTTAAAACTGTAAATAAATAAATAAAAACTGAATGGACTTCCTCTCTGGTTGACATTTCTTCATTGGCGTAGAAGCAAGTTCCTTGGCCCGTCTCTATAAACGGAAAAATCCTGGAGAGCTAGATCAGGTACTCGAGAAGCCAAGGGACCTCTAGTGTTTTTTCTTAGTCGTGTCTTCATTACCGAGAGACCTGACAATTTTGGATTGTTACTCGTACCATTCCAGATGCCGCCCAATCTTGAGCACAGTAAATGTTGGCCCGTAGTGTCGCTCCAGTTATTTCTCTTATAGCATCGACCCGCGGCCCATATCATTGGCATTCGTCCTCAGCTCCGTTTACCCTCAATAATTCAACCAGTGATGATTAGCCTGTATCACATCTGGCCGTGTATACAAAGAGTTTTAAGACTCGTTGCTTGCATATGGTAGATAGAGAGCATAAGTCACAAATTAAAATTCAAAAATTTATTTAAGATATATCCATCCATAGCGTTAGTAAAAGAAAAATTAACCTAGGGTTAGTAAGTAAATTAATTAATTAATTAAAACTTGCGCCGGGCTCGGATCCCGTCGCAAAGGATAGACTCATTTGTTCAGTGTTCGGTACAGGATATTCGGGGCATTCTTCGCCAGCACCACATTTCGAATTCGTCTGTCCTTCCTAAAGTTCGAGCTTTTAAAATCCACCTCTCAGTGCATTGGGTTCTAATTGTGAGGGCACTCTTAAAAACTGTTTCCCAGAAACTTGATTGACAGAAAATGAACCATCCATTGGCCTGCTCGATCACCTGGTATAGCTCTCCTGATATAGCTTTCCTAGATATTTTCGTTTATATTTCGTTGTTCCTTTTTGCTAAAGAGTGGAATTCCCTGCCTGCGTCTGTGTTCCCGACTTTATATAACCCGAATCTATTCTAGACGCGAGTGCATAGGCTTCTTCTAGGCAAGCTCGTTTCTTCCTCGACCAAATCTCTGTCCTCAGGACTAGATAGAGGTCAAGAGTAACACTACTAACAATAAAAAATAATGTACACACTAATTTAGGAATTAATACGAGTACAAGGAATTCAATCAGACTTTAAGCCATGAAGCAAGGGTTGCATTTGAAAATCACGAGTATAACGGATAAAGTGAGAGGACGGGCCCGTTTTGATATTAGAAATGGTGGTCTTAAAATTAAATGATTCTATCAAAAAAAAATTTTTTATTTGTCTATTAAAACTTTTACTTATCCCCCCTGTTAGGCTTAAATACGCCCTAATTTTGATTGGTGACATATCTGCGTAAATGATATCTGAAAAGAAGGGGCAATAACCACGCATGTTATTTAATAGTTTATTATGCACTTACAATATTTTTCTGATAACACAGATTCTTAAACAATGTCTCATAAGACTGGAAGCAAGGTAAAATATAAATAAAAAAATAATGACAAATCAACTTCAACTTTTAGTATTTTTTGTCAAAAATATTCAAGTAACAAAAAATATTTGACTTCGTCTAAGACAAAAATGAAATGGTCTAAGCTTAAGGCTTTGCTCCCACCTTCCAAACATCCTGTATATCTATTTTGTGGTAAGTAGGTATGGACAGGCGCACGTTAGTGAAAACATTTGCAACTCTATTACCACGTTATAAGGTCCAAAGTGTTTCTACTGACGTGCTGTTGGTTGTACTACTGCCTGGATATCTGTGATGTGTTGTATATGACCACAAAAAAAGAAACACTGCTGGTCACAGAGAGATACCTTCATAAAAATTACCAAACATATGGGAAGTGACTATACTTTATTTTATTTATCTAAGCGCACGGCAGTGCGCAGGCCAAGTTCCCGCAACAGGCCACGCGCATGCCGTGCACTATTTACACGAACCGTTTCGACCCACTTAGGAACCCCCTGTAGCTCAGGGCCTATTGCAAGTACAGAGATAAAACTGTACCTACATAATCATATACTAATACTGAAGCAATTTGCCAAATTTCATAGATATAGCTGCAGTAGATCCTGAAATATGACCCCGTGAAAATAGCTAATTTTGGCACTTAATGACTGACTGACTCACTGACCGGTAATCAAAACCTCCAGGCCACTTCCAATTGTCCTAGCGTTATGAAATTTGGCATTTAGGTAGTCGTTAGGATAAAAGTAATGGAAAAATTCAAAAATTTTAAGTTGGTCAAGTGCGAGTCGGGTTTTAGTCAAAATTATGTATAAAATGTTGGTAATACTTCTGTAAGACCTGAAAATCTGAAATTTGGCATGGGGATAGTCGTTAGCATTAAAAAAAGTATAGCAAAAATTTGAAAATTGGAAATTGGTCAAGTGCGAGTCAGGATATAGTCATTACTATGCATAAAATTGTTGGTCATACTTCTGTGAGAGCTACAAATCTGAAATTTGGCATCGGGGTAGTCGTTAGCATCAAAGTAAAGGAAAAATTTGGAAAATGGAAAATGGTCAAGTGCGAGTCAGACTAAAATTAATGTACCAAATATTAAAAAGGTAGTATTTCTAGAAGGTCAGACTTAGTCATGCATGAAAACAAGTACCTATGTTTTAACGAAACTATGAAAATTCAAACAACGTTGCGATAGTTACTATAAATATAATATAGCAAACTCCCATCAAAAACATATAGTCTTGGGAATGGCAAATGTTAACTAGTGGATCAGGCTGCTGATGAAGACGATTATGATCGATATTAAAGTGCATTAAAACTTGGCATTGGATCGGATTTCAACCCTTTTTTAGGCAGACAATTAGCTGATAGGAACTTGGCCCCCTTTTTTAACAGTTATGTTTTTGGTGGGATATATCTTACTGCAAATGTTTATTTTGTCACTTAGGCCAAAAAACAGGACAAAAAAAATAGCCTCTAATTACTTCTCAACATGCTCACTTTAGTATGGGAGGCACTAAACTAAGGAGAGCCTCGAGCAGATTACGTGTTAATTCTTAATGTAATGTGGTATCATAGCAACTTCTCTGTTCTTTATAATAAGTAAATAATAATATGTTAACAAATCAACCAACTTTGGTATTATAAAACACATTCACCTAGATAGTTATAAAACTTTTAAATGTTCCCTCACAAATCTCACAATTTGAACTCACCAAATATGTATACTGCAATGACTACTAACTATTAGCACCTGAAATCTCTATTATGCTCCTAAATTAAATTGACGTAACAACTGATATTTGACATGCAGAAGCACATCATGATTACTTAGCACAGGTACTTTATTTTACCGAGCTTCGCTCTATAATAGCCGCCTCAACCTAAAATAATGCGCTATAGGTATCGTCTAAAACGCGGTAATTTAAAAAAAATGCTTAATGACACGGGTTAAACGAATTTTCCCAGACATGAGATCTAGCTGAATCGATTTTTCTCCACGTCTGTACAAACCAAAAAAAAATTACAATGTACCGAGTTGACCGATGCAAAAAAGCACTTAGTCAACTCGACTCAACTTGACTAAAGAGAAAACCCTCGTATAGTAAATTTCATCGAAATCAAATACATATTGCTTGTTTAATTGATAGGATAATATAGATGTCTACCCCTATTAACATATTATTATTATGGCATTTATAGTAATTGCCACTCTGCATCCTGCTTGTGGGCTGACGTTTGAACTTAGGGCTACTACCTACGCCAATGACCTTGCAGTGTTGTTGTTGTTGTTGTTATCCTAGGGCACCCCGCTGGTGCAAAGGGCCTTCATGAGCTGTCTCCACTTCCCCCTGTCTTGCGCCGTCCTTCTTGCTTCTTCCCACGTCAGTCCAGCAGCCTTGAGCTCGCTCTCGACGGTACGTCGCCAGGAGTGAACGGGTCGCCCAGGTCTTCGTCTGCCACTCGGCTGCCACTCAAATGCTATTGACGCCGCGTTTATGTCGTTACGCCGGAGGGTATGCCCAATCCACCGCCACTTCCGCTGCGCAATTTCTTGTTTCATAGGCCTTTGCTGGCATCGGGCCCACAAATCTTCATTACTGATCGTGTCCGGCCAGTAGATGCGGAGTATGGACCTAAGGCACTTGTTGACGAACACTTGGAGCTGGTCCGTCAGTGCCTTCGTCACTCACCACGTTTCGCAGCCAAACAGCAGCACGCTCTTGACGATCGACTCGAAGAAGGTTAGTTTCATACGACGGGTGATTATATTTGATGTCCAGACAGGTTTGAGCTGGGCAAAAGCGCCTTTTGCTTTATTAATTCTAGCTTCAATATCTTCGGTCGAGCCTCCTTGGTTGGTAATGCAGCTGCCAAGGTACGTAAATTTTGGGACAGATTCGAGCGGGGCATCATTGAGCTTTAGAGGTATAGCGTTACTTGACATAATTCGCATATCTACTGTTTTGTTCGTGTTAATTCGCAATCCCATAGTTTCAGCTGTTAGTCTGAGATGCTCAAGTTTAGCCTGCATCTGGTTGAGTGTTGGCGAAATTAACACGATATCATCGGTGTAGTCAAGATCCTCCAGGATGTTGTTGCTCCATTCAATGCCCCTCGGTGTAGAAACTACCTCTCGCATGATGTCGTCAAGAAGGATAATAAACAAAAGCGGTGACAGGAGACAGCCCTGCTTGACGCCAGCAGTCATTTTGATAGGGGCGCCTAGTTCTTGATCGTGTACTACGCTGCAAGCACTGTCTCGATACAGGGCTTGGATAATACCGACGATCTTATTTAGTATTCCCCTACGTCTAAGGCTTGACCACATCGCATTCCAATTCACCGTGTCAAAGGCTTTCTCAAAATCTACAAATGTCAAAAACATTTCTGATTGCCATTCAACGCTTTGTTCTATCAAGATGCGTAAGGTGTTAGTGTGGTCAGTACATGAGCGTCCGGGGCGAAATCCAGCTTGTTCTTCTCGAAGCGTACCTGCGATATGTGAGGATATCCGGTGTATAAGCAATTTTGCTAGCACTTTTGCAGCAGTTGGCAGCAAAGTTATACCTCTCCAGTTGTCACACACAGATAAGTCGCCTTTTTTCGGGACTTTCACAAGCAGCCCCTGATTCCACTGTAAAGGCACTCGTTCAGATTCCCAAATTCGTACAATAAGAGGATGGAGCAGGGAAGCAGACCTTACTGGATCGGCTTTTAACATTTCAACGTTTATGTTGTCTAAACCGGGTGCTTTTCCAGACTTCATTTGCTTAATGGCCTTCGCTACTTCATCGAAGCTGGGAGGGGTGATTGGTATGTCCAACAGTATATCGGGGTCATCTGGTCGACGTTGATGAGGTGACTGGCACTTAGTCAGCAGCTTGGTGAAATGTTCTGACCATCTCTTGAGTTGTTCTTCCGTGGTGCAGAGTAGCTGGCCCGAGCTGTCCTTCAGCGATTTTTTAGGATGATGATGTTTTTTGTTTACGATGCGCTTGGTGACATCATACAGTTCCCTCATGTCCTTCCTACTGGCTGCTATTTTAGCTCGGTCTGCTAGCTGATCTACTGCACGGCGCCTATCTCTCCTCGCAAGCTTTTTGATCGAAGAGCGTAAGTCAGAATATTCCTGTTGTAAAGTGATATTCGATGGCGTGCTGATCAGTTGTATTTTCAAAAGATGTCTTCGATCAATCACCTTCCATAGCTCCTGCGACATCCAAGGTTCTCTCTTAGCACATGTATAGCCAAGGACTTCCTCCGCAGCTTTATTGTAGGCACGACGGATGCGCTCCCAAGTCTCGTCCATTTGTTCATCTTCCAACTCTTGCAGAAGGTCAAAACTGTTTTGTAGAGTCAAACTGAACAAATTCTTACATTCAGTATCTTCCAACTTCTTGATGTTATATCTTTTGGCTACTTTGTTCTGCTTCTTATGGGGGGTTGCTATTTTGAGCCGAAGGTCTGCCATGACAAGATGGTGGTCGCTATCGACATCAGCTCCACGCTTATTTCTAACGTTAAGGAGCGAAGAACGCCAGGTTTTACTTATAGCGACATGATCAATTTGGTTGCGAGTAACTCTATCAGGTGAAATCCAAGTAACTTTGTGGCATTCCTTGTGTTTAAATAGAGTGCCTCCGATAACCAAACCGTGCGTCGAACAAAGGTCGCCGAAAAGTTCTCCGTTCTCGTTTATGTTTCCAGCTGCTCCTTGCTGGCCCATGTAATGCTCGCGGTCTTTGTTATACATACCCATCTTTGCGTTCAAATCACCCATTAGTATTACAATATCTTGCTTTTTGATGTTTTTGAGAGTCAGTTCCAGTTGGTCATAAAAAATTGTCTTCGCTTCTGCGGTAGCTGAATTAGTAGGAGCGTAGCATTGTACTACCGTTATCTTTCTCACCCGCGACGTGAAGCGAGCACTGATGATCCGCTCAGAAACTGGTTTCCATTCCAGCAGACTATCTTTCGCATTGCGACTTAAGAGGAGGCCTACTCCACACTCTCGTGATGTGTTTTATTCTTTTCCACTGTATAGAAATGTTAGTCCGAAGTCTGTAGTTGTTTCTCCAAAACCATTCCATCTTGTTTCGCTTAATCCTAAGATGTGGATGTCGTACTCCTTCATGACTTTCGCTACTTGAGGTAGACGTTCAGGTTGGGCCATGGTTCTCACGTTCCAACATCCAATCCGTGTCCGTGTTTTCGCGCCAAAAGTCGTCGTTAAAGGGGGTCGGTTATTTCTCTTTGAAGGTTTCATAAACTGATTGTTTTAAGGGTTTGCAGGTGTTTAGCCCACAGCACCCCAATCACGGCGATGGGGCTGCCATCAGTGCGTCCGTGCTCGCAGAGCTAGTCTTTTTGGGAGATCCACGGCTTCTGGTAGCCTTTTTCAGCGCGGCCATACGCTTGTTGGTTTTACGGTCAGGGGTTTTCAGGACTAACCCTCCTCCTTTCACATCCGGGCTTGGGACCCTCTCCCCGCTGAACCCGCAAAAGTGTAGTTAAATTAGAGGTACGTAACTTAGGGTGCACATGGTTTAATTTTGCTTGCTCGCACAGCTCGCACTACGCAACGCAGCACAGGTCCGTCCAGCATGACGACTCGCCCCGCACTGACTTCATAGACGAGGGCTGGGTAAGGGTGGAAATTTAGTCGGTTTTTTTAAGGAATTAGATACATTTTTATAAAATTTAAAAAAAATAAGCCGACCCCATCAATAAACGTGGTTTTGTAAATAAGGTTATAAATCGAATATTTCTGATAAGAATTGCAGCAGTAAAGTGGTTACAAGTGGAAAGCTAGGGGTCATTTTGGTTTTTTTTCTTGATTTATATTCAATAAATCAATTTTTGAGGCCGACCACATCACTTGTCATATTTTGTAGATTATTAGATTTTACTTTCGTCAAAAAATCTGCCAATTTTAGTATCTAAAAGTGGTTACAAAGTTACCCAATTTTAGGGTCAAGTAGGAATGCCTAGCCTTAACTACGACGAGTGATCTGATTAGATCACATTTTTGTGTATGAAGGGTATGAACTAGTACATAAGTACCTACCTACCTATATTTAATTTCCAACTAAACAGTAATTTCCGCTGGATTTTTCGTTAGGAGTAATCATAAAAATTGCAGGAGTTCCTAAACAATGAATCAACGTGTTTAGTGTGTCATGTTTAAACCTTGACTATACAGGGTGTTAGAGACAGCTCTCTGAAAACTGAAAGGGCATGATCAGTCTACAAAACTGAACAACTTTTAGTGAATAAAACTTTCAGGAAATGAAAAAAATATCCGCGTCGCCATACAGTATTGTAAATATGATGGACATTTTGTATGGAGAGATTGGAGGCCGATAATTTCCTGAAAGTTTCAATCACTGAAAGTTGTTCAGTTGTGTTAACTAATCATGCCCCTTCAATATTCGGAAAGCTGTCCCTTACACCCCATACGTAGGTACTTATTGTACAGGATGCCTCGTAATTAATGGATAAATATTAGAGGGAAGACGGCTTACCTAATTGAATTATCTAAAACTATTTTCCCTAGAAGCAGTTTCTAAGCGAAAATTATTAAGCCCTATAGGACAAGTATAGGACAATAATAATACATTAAGATGCAAGTGCGCTATTTTGTTGATTACGCTCGAGGCTCGAGAACTGCAGCCCGAGCCGCAGGCGAGGGTGTGATGGAGCCGAGAGTGTAATGACCAAAGCGCACGCGCGTTTTAGGACGTTTTTCAACACATTTGCGAATAAAAACAAGTAAAATTTGCTTACCTCTTTTCACGAAGGAAAATTCGTAGACAACAAGCTACGTATATTTCCTTAGATTTCTACGTAGTACACCCGATTCTCCAGACTTGTGTTTCGTACCTTAGTATTTTCTACGTTTAGGAACTACGTTAATTACTGTTTTTTTTTGTTTGTAGGAGTCGGTACTTTTATAAATAATTACCATAAACACAATGTAAACACCACAAATAATGTCTTAAAATGGCACACGCGGACATTAGATTATTCATACATGCGCGCGCAGGAGGCATTGACTAAACTGGCAAACAGCCTAGTCTTTAAATTATTTAAAATGGGATATTTTGTTACTTAAAAGGCGAATTTTTATTACTTAGTTGATAAATATTTTCATGAAATGAATGTTTATTAAACAAAGTTTCTTTATTCATGAAAATATTATTAATTTTATAGACATAAAACTCCTTGCTCATTGCCAAAAAAAAAACAAAAAAAAGTGCCGTTATATAATGAAAAAAGCACGTGTGTTTAATAAGCTGGATTATGGACCTTAAAGCAGTGCAAATAGAGCTGTTTTATGAGCAAATGTGTTGCAAAAATTTTTTTTATTAAGCGCGAGCGTGACCATAGGGTTATTACACTCTCGGTTGCATAACGCCCTCGCCTCCAGCTTTTCGTATCAACTATGTTTTTTTAGGAAAGTTGTTCAGTTACGTTGTTTATACACACTTACATGAAAGTCTAACAAATTCTACATTTTGCAAAATTAAACAATATTAACCGAAGTGTTGCCCAATCCTGGGCAAAAGCCTGCCTGTTACGTTTTCACCCTCGCCCTTGCAGTCATTTTAATAATTCTCGGCCACAACTTACGTCTAGGTAGTTTCTTTACAAAGTTATTGCTTTAATGAAAAAGACACTCATAGACCGAATTAAACAAACAGTAATTCCAAAAACATTTAAATATTATAGTTACAAGACCGTATTTGTACTTAAATGTAATATTTATATAAAAACTATCCAAATTAGTTTTAGATACTTAGTAAGCTATCTTCTTAACGTTTAATCATTAATTACAGCACACCCTGTATATAAGCGTATTCTTATTCGACACCAACCTAGTGTAATGTAGGTCCACGCATCAGTGATTGATAAAGCAAATGATTCATTAGCTTATATTATGTAGTTACAAGCACGACCGCATTCCTTTAATAGCAAACCGAGCGAGTAAGTAAATAAAACGAAATACCTAAGTACACCTCGTAGATATTATCTACTGCGTATTTCATACAAAGTTCCTATTTGTGAATAGTAAGTAAATGCTGGAAACATGGTGAATGGTGCCCTACACGCCTTTATGAGGGGTCAGAAGGTTTCACAAGGCTCTTATAGCTGTTCATAGGGGCGTTTTGGTACCAACACTGATGTATGGCAGTGAAAGCTGGGTATGGCAAAAGAAGCATGAAAGTAGTTACGCTAAGGAGTATGATTGGTGTTAAATTGACTGACAGGATTAGAAATAGTATAATAAGAGAACGTTGTGGCGTAAAAGAAGACGTAGTGACCAAAATCGAGAAAGAGATGCTGAGATGGTTTGGTCATGTAGAGAGGATGAATGAACGAAGATTGACGAACTAGATCTACAGGCGAGAGTGAATGGACACGTTGGAAGGGGAAGGCCTAGGCGAACGTACTAGGACCAAATTCAGGACCAGATTAAAAATAACCTACAACGACGAGCATGTATGAAAGAACTGATGAAAGTACAGGAAGCAAGGGAAGTATGTCAAGATCGTAGCAGGTGGAGGACTGTGGTCTCTGCCTACCCCGACGGGAAATAAGTAAATGTAGGTGATATTAGGTACCGTTTAGATAATAGTACTTATTAGTGAAACAATACCCTCAAAAGTAAGTCATATGCTTAGGCAACTTCATAATAAAGTTATTTAGGTATCACAGACGAGGACTGATAAATTGGAAAAATTCCTGAACGTGTTCAGACCCTTTGAGCACAATTATTGATATCAAATAAATACTTTTGTCCTGTTTTTAGGCTTTTGATCTATTTTAGTTGCCGCATGGTATTTGTCCATTTCGTTCAGTATTTATAAGAGTTATTATGCTATTGTCTGCGCAGCTCGTCTCTCTATCATCCTGTTTCTTTTCGGGTCGCCGTAAGTATATATTCACCCCACCTTAACAAGTAAAGGGGTAACTCTTTGCCCTTATTAGGCTTTTAAAAAAAAATTACCGACAGTCAGTCGTGAGTCAGTTTTACATAGTTTTCAGTGCCATTAAGAATGAGATGTCTTTAATATACCAGTTTATTAAATGCGGAACTACTTAGTTTACTGAGAACACTTCAACCCAAACTACATGGAATAATCATACATAATACCTACAGCGAGTACCTCAAAGAAAGTAACAGAAAAGGTATATCAACCCTGAAAGATGTGAACCTGCCAATGAAACTGAACAACTTTTCATAAAGAACATTACGAAATAAAAATTTTGACCTCACATACAAAATGCGCTATCAGCCGATTCATTTTCCGTGGGAGGTAAAAAAATTTTTTTCTTATTTCGACCTAAGTATGTTCCTTAAGAAAAGTTGTTTAGTGTCATAGGCAGATTCACATCCTTCAGGGTTGATATAAGTACCTACCCTTTTTTTTAAATGGTGTATGAGCCATTACTTCATTTTAGAAAACACCAATATTCAACGTGGCACCAGGCGATGATAACGAGGCACATCACAGCTACAAATTAAAGAATTCAGCTTCCTGTTTTCGAGCGAACACTCGATCCACAGCACTAAAACTGACGTGCGTCACAACTTGAGAATGTTATTTTAATGTGTTTGTCAAATGCCACGCTCCTCAAGCGGTTTACCGCGTAATCATAAATCAAAGCCTCTGTCTTAACTCTTATAAAATTTCAATAGAAAGCTTAATAACGGCATAGCGATCCTGTTCTAAATTCGTGTAAGATTGAATTGAGACCTGGTCTGGCAGTTAGTATTTGAGTGTCAAAAGAGGTGGTGGGTTTTCGAAAAGTAGAGTCAAAGACGTCCAAAGGCATGCGAGGACGCAAGATGCGGCTGGCGTAGGGGGAGGGGCGCTCGGCATCTGAAGGTCGTCCGCATTCCTCGCGTCGCCGTCCGCTGCTACCGCGCTTACGTAGCGCCCCCCTCCCGCGCTCGCCCCGCACCCCGCGCCCCCCTGCGCCTGCGCGCCGACCGGTCTGCCCCCGCCCCCTTCGCCTGACCGTGCCGCCGCGCCGCCGCCGTCACAAACTATCGCGCATTTACTAAAACAAAAAACATGTTCTTATGGCTATCGAGAGCCAAGGAGCTGCAGAGGTACCGGACCGGATGAAATTTATTCGCGTCTAGTTTTTTGAACCTGATCTTGTAGGTCTACATTCCAGTATACGTATCCAATAGGTATCATTCCGTGCCTAAGGGGAAACCAAAAACATCGCGTGAGCTCAGAAAATATACCTACTTATTTAAGTGGTTTTTTTCTAGTTGCGATATTCCGTACATTTTTTTACAGAATTTATGATAATACCTAGGTACTTACTAGGTTATTTTTTTGCACCTGATATCCGTTTGCCCACTTATTAGTGAGGTCAAAAGCAACAACTTTTTTTCTACGACTTTGCTAACAACGCACAAAAAAATCTAAAAAAAAGATAGGTAATCATCAAGAACATGTAGGTAAATATATGTACCAGTTATAAAACATCGAGATAGCGATTTTATAAGTTAATTTACATTTCTCTTTATTACTAAGAGTAATATACAACTTTAGTACCTACCTAGTATTAGTTACCAAGTAGGAATAGGGTAGGGATAAAAATGATATGAAGATATTCCACTATGCAATGGTAAGGATAGTGAAAAACGTAGTGGTTATAGACTTGTAGATACAAGTACGTCTATTAACAAACATATCAACCAAACAACTTCTATATCCAACGCTTCTAACCAAAGGAATGAATTCCTTTAAAATAAAAAAAATAAATATCCCGAATGAAATTTTCTGCATACGCACAACAAAACACAAAAGAATATAATGGGGCATGCAAGCGCAACAATGTAAGCCTCGAAGGCAGCAGGTAGCAAAAAGGAGATTGACAAAAAAAAGGTCGTGGAATGCACAGATGGTGCAGATCCGGAAATTCCTGTGTCTGCACATGTTGGTATAGGAAGATGTACGTATTATATGCGGATGTGGATCCAAGTGGAATCCAATACATTCCCTCACTTTATAAAATATTAAGAAGAGGAAAGGACTGAGAAAAGATTTTTGAAGATCAATCCTCTGAGAGTGAGAGGGTTACATAGGGGATGAAAGTTTGTATAGGAATTAGGAATCCCGACATGCAGATGGAGGACTGTGGTCTCTGCCTACCCTGATGGGAAAGAGGCGTGATATTTATGTATGTATGTACGGTCAACCGCTTGTCGGTAGACACTTTTTCAACTCTATTACAACGCTATAAGGTCCAAGTGTTTCTACTGATGTGCGGCCGTGTGTACATGCAGTCAGGCACACGGCTAATAAGTATTTAATAGATCATGTAATCATGTATTAATAATACATCAAGATACAAAAAGGGTATAAAAACCATGAAAGTTGTGAATCTACCCACGAATCTGAACAACTTGGCCAAATTCCTTGGCCTAAATATGAAAAGATATTTCAATTTCTCCATAGCAAATCTGCATTAGCATGTTTTGCATTTGTTGCGTCTGAACGTTTTCTTCGAACGAGTAAACACATGAGCAGACACTATTATTTTTAATGGTACAACTCAATGGTACTAATACTGACACTTAGCCATTTTGGAGATGAAAATTATTTCCAACTTTGTTTCTTAGTAAAAGTTGTCCACTTCAATGGGCATCACATTCTTTTAGACAACTTCAGGTTTGTTTCATCAAACCCTTAGTAGTCAACACTTCTTCTGTAATAGATCTTTCGTTTAGCGGTTACTACAAAGTAGAAAATTGTAATATTTATAACCACAGGCAGGATTGGAGCAAAAGCCTTTCTCCGTATGTACAGGAGACGTTTTTAACCAAAAACTAAGCTACTATGGTCTTGTCTGACGTTGTTTTTAGGGTTCCGTAACTAAAAAAATAAAAAAAACGGAACCCTTATAGGATCACTTTGTTGTCCGTCTGTCTGTCTGTCAAGACCCTTTTTCTCACGAACGGGTAGAGGTAGCAGTTTTAAATTGATAACAAATATTAAGGTCCATAAACCACACAAGATTTGAAAATTTCAATTTTGTACAACGACGCAATCAAAAGATATGGCTTTTTATGTCAGCAAAAACTAGAGGGTACTTCCCATTGACCTAAAATTATGAAATTTGGCAAGAAGCTAGGTCTCACAGTACTTTACAAATAAAAGGAAAAGTCTAAAATCATTAAATATTACAATTTTTCTCTTAACTAATTGTAAACAATAAAGGTGAGCTCCGGTTTCTAGAAGATACAAGAGGGGTCAAGTTGGATGGTCGCGGAGTTTTTAAAGTCAAAGAGCAAAGCTTTTAGTATATCATATGGTAGATAGGTACGGAACCCTTAGGGCGCGAGTCCGACTCGCACTTGACCGCTTTTTTTAAACCTCTGTTTGGTTGTTGCAGGGCGAGTAACAGTGGTCTCGAGATGCGACATGCGCGCTCTGTGTTCGGTTCGCGGGCCGCTGGGCGGAGAGGCGCGCGCACTCGGCGCGGGCGCTCGCCTGCTGTCCCTGCGCATGCCGGGCCAGCCTCAACCTCTGCACTTCGTCGTCGAAGCCAAGGCGAAGGTCAAAGAACTGAAGGCCTTAGCCAGCACACATGCTCAACTACAGGGCATGATCGATACAGAACTCTTCGGATTGGCTGTTATGCAAAGTGAGTTAACTCTCTGTAATGCACTTCGTTGTAGTGCCTTTTTACTGTTTCTTTTCTACGTAAGTATCTTTAAAAAGACTTCTGTGGATTTAAATCATGAAACTACACAACTTTTTATAAAACAAAAAGGTTAGACAGAAAATTGATTTCCCACATAAACTGCATCACGTTATTTATTGCGCATTTTGTGAAAGAAGAAAATATTCGTATCTATACAGCGTAATTTTCATTGGTTTTGCTCCTGAAGCCCAGTGATCGTACTAATGATAACAAGCAAGCAAAGTTTAAAAAGAAAATCATTTTTTCTCGAAAATAATTTTTCCCGAATCAATCACTAAGAAACTTTTACATGGGAAGTTTTTCTTTGGGAAAGCAGTTTGTTTTCATGTGTAGAACCACTGAGCTTCGGGAGCGAAACCAATGGAAATGCACACTGTAAGTATTTCGACTTTCTCGAAAAGTTGTTCAATTTAATGATAGGAATCCAGGGAGTTCGCAAACTAAGATGACGAAATACCTACTATAGGTACAAAAGGGCTGTCGGTTTGATTTACGAATAGCGTCACATTCCAACTAGCACACATTCTGCTTATGTATGCAAACAAAACGAGTTGACTAATCAATGTTCTATATTTGTATTGTCAGCGTGTCATAAGAACAACAAACAGTATCCTTGTTGAGTCTGCCATAGAATAGATAGAGCAGATATTATCTCTAAACACAGTAACTACCTACCTAAAGGGTGTAAGGGACGGTGTACCGAAAACTGAAAGGGCGTGCTCAGTCAACGAAACTGAACAACTTTCCCAAAGAAACATATGTTGGGAAATGAAAAAGAAATTGACCTCTCCATACAAATTGCAGATTCTGGTCAAACAGTTTGTATGGAGAAGTCAATTTTTTTTTCATTTCCCAACATATGTTTCTTCGGGAAAGTTGTTCAGTTTCGTTGACTGAGCACGCCCTTTCAGTTTTCGGTACACCGTCCTTTACACCCTATAAGGTGTAACAAAAAGGATATAATAACCCTGACGGATGCGATTCTGCCCATGAAACTGAACAACATTTCCTAAGGAACATAGAACAAAATACAAAAAAAAAAAATACCTCCCATATTAACTGAATCGCCTGATAGCGCATTATGTATGGAAGGCATGGATGGAAGGTCAAAAGATTTTTTCGTATTTCGACCTTTGTTTCTTAGGCTTAGTTGTTCAGTATCGTGGGCAGAATCATATCCTTCAGGGTTGATATACCATTTCTGTTACTCCTTGTATAAATAGTCTCACCAGTGAGACTACTATGTTTGCAAACACGCTAGAATTTTAAGTAAGCTGTAACAGACAATATAATAACAACATAACAATGATTCAAATATTATTTTGTTCTTTTCAGATGGAGAGTACTTGTTTGTTGACTTAGAAAGCAAACTATCTAAATATGCACCAAAGAGTTGGAGATCCTCCCATACTCATGTATGTATTATCTAGTTTTAGAAGATTTCTAAATGCACATTTTAATCATTTTTTGACTATGACTAACGATATGTTTCGTCTTTGCAGGGGTTGGACGCAAACGGGAAGCCACTCCTTGAATTGCACCTCATCGTTCAGTTCCACGTGGAGAGTCCCTTACTTCTGCACGACGACATTGGGCGACATTTGTACTTCCTCCAACTGCGTCACAATGTTCGCACGAGGGACACTCTTCCCGCGGAAGTGTTATTACTCCTAACTGGACTAGCACTACAAGCGGAATATGGAGATGCCGAGACCTACGAAGATCGAGACTACTTTAAAGTAGAAGACTATGTAACCACCTCGCTTACCGGTGACTGGGTCGCCGCGGCAATGCGAGCATGCCACCGTGAACATCGTGGCCTTTCCAAAGCAGACGCCGAAACCAGATTTATTCGCGAAGTATGCCTTCTGCCCGACACGATGAACTCGCACCGATACCGGTTGAAACAAACTAAATCTGAACCAGACCCCGGCACGATTTGGCTGCTAGTTACGGCTAAAGGCATCAAAATTTTACCCGATAATGGTCCAGTTTCAACCTTCATATGGAGTTCCATTGGTAAACTAAGCTTCGATAGAAAAAAGTTTGAAATAAGATCAGAAGGAGGAAAAATGACTTTGTATTCAACAAGTGAAGAAAAATGCAAATATTTGTTCTCACTTTGTAAAGAAACGCATCAGTTCTCGATGAAAATTGCTCCAAAATTTAATGAGATTCTAATAAAAGAAGAAGAAGAGCGCAAAATGTGTTATGGATATTCAAAATCGTCAAATTTATATATCAATCCAAACAAAAATGAGCAAAGAATTTCAGTGATCTCATCAACAAGTTCTAATACTACGTCTGGCATCGTGAGCGACCGAGTTCAGTCAGAGGATGAACTAGAAATAATGATAGACACGCCACCAGCGCCATCTACTGAGAGTCTTGCATTTGCTCATTTATTAGATTGCTCAAATTCGTATTTTATTCGTCATATTCCTCAAGAAAATCAGCCACTAACTAAAACAGCGTCTTTACAACTACAAAGAACTAAATTCCGAACTAAGAAAAGCAAAGAAGATATTGAAGCTACTATTAAGAAAGAATCCTCGCAAGAGTTTGGACAAAGTTCACGATGTCAAACAGAAGAAACTACCTCTTTACCAGATCAAAGCATAACAGAGACATCAACAGATAGTCCGGGTTCTAACAAGATAAAATGCACAGGATCGCAATGTTCGTCATCCTGCAGCACAGTCATTATGGCAAGAGCGGGTCTGAGTGCATTAAGTAGAGCTTCAGATGCAAGTAGTCTAGAATTAGGCTACAGTCACACTGCTCAGAATTCGATGCTTAGTGATAACAGTACAGTTGGAATAGATGTCGAATATGCTCAAGATACTGCATCTGCTTTGTATGATGGTCTAGGACAACCAACGACAGTAACTGCATCCAGCGAAACTAGTGGAGTTTATACGATGGGTAGCTCGGAGTTAACCGCACGATCAAAAGTTGACACATTGTCTGACGGCAGCCGAACTGATTATGGAGGTTCACATTATGATAGTTACAAACCATCAAAAGAAAACGATCTTGCTGATTTCGATAGCGTTTCATCAATATTAAAAAATAAATTGGAGAGAACTAGTCATTCAGCAAGTGCCCTGCGGCTACAAGTCCCGTTGCCCAATACTGACTGTGTAGATGGATCAACAAGTTTTCCGAATAAAGAATTAGAAGAGAAAGAAAACCTATTTCGTGAACGAACGAACTCCAGCGTGAGTGCATCTTCTTTTCATGGTGATGGAAGCGATCCTACAGATAACAAGCACAATTTGCTTAGCGCTAGTGAACTGAGTGATCTGATAGTTGGCCGAGGAGTCTATCCGAAAAGCCAGTCTGTGAGCGATACGTTAGATTCGGTCTCAGATTATGTTAGATTGCCTTTACCGTTCACTGGAGACAGTTATCTCAAAGGACACGAAGACACTGCTCCATCAGACGACAACTATCCTAATAACTCATTCTTTGAGCGGCCACCTACACCCCCTACCCGTACAGACAGTCGAAAAGTATTAAATTTGTCACTACCAAACATACTAGATCTAGATGACAGCACACCAATAAGGCCGAAATTCCCGGACAAACCTCCTCCTCCATATGAATACAATCACAAAACATTATCTTCGTACAATTCTGTGCCAATGAAGGCACCTCCTGCTTACCCTGGGTCAACGACTTCAAGCACGTCTTCAAAACAAACTGGAGAAAAGGAGGAAGTCGCTGCAAGGCTAGTTACGTCTAAGCCTATGATAACCATTCTCAAAGCAGAAGCAGGGGAAGTGAATTCACCAATCGAAAGAACATTTGCAAGTCCTATGGTGTTGGAACATCGATTTCAAAAATCTAAAAGACACCAAGCTTCTAGTCGGAGAGCGGAGAGGTCCAAATTAGCACAGGGTATAAGCAACTTTTCTCCGTCTAGAGAATTGCCACCACAAGTAGATGCCAATGTTCTTGTAGCTATGATGAAACTGCCTCCGCCGCCGCCCCCTCCGCGCCGGTCTCGACTTCCTCCGCCCCCTCCAGTCGCACGTCTACCTCCCCCGCCGCCGCCACACAACATTTTCCATCAACAACTGTACAGCGATGTGGACTACGTTTATTACCCACTACAAGACCCAGCAATCTCACAACAAAACTATCTCGATCACAAACTGACTGAATCACGAATGTCTAGTATGCATAAAAGTGGAATACAATATCGAAGTACACCATTTCTGTCTACGTCTCTATCAGCATCGTCTGTGTATGGTTCCATACAGAATCTCTCGGACTCTTATGTCCAACTACCAGGAGCTCGCACTAGCTGGTATTCTTTGACAAGCCGAACGTCTATAAGCAATCATTCCATCAACCTTGAACGTCCTCCAATTCCATCACGCATACAAGAAATAAATAAGTTTTCTCGCACAAAGTCTCATGAAAACATATTAAATGCTAAAGATCCCCCTCCTGTGAAAATGAGACGTATGCCCCCTCCACCACCGCCACCGTATGAACATAAGAAGAAACTTCCGTCTCATTTAAGAGAGTTCAAAATTCCAAATCCCACTTTAAATAGTGACAATAGTGTTGTGAATAAAGTGAAAGACTCAACTAATTGTGATTTAGATATAAAAACTCTTAGAGAAAAGAGCAAGAATTTAGACTTGCCTCTGATAGCAGCACTTTGTAATGACCGGTCGCTGTTAAAACAAACTAAAGCATTTGGTGCTCCTAAGTTGAATAAACAAACAGGTAGTGACTGTGAAAGTGAACGTAAATGTGCAAAGTCTGTTCAAAACACCACCGATAGTGTAGATCTTAAGTATAAACATGATAGTTATGTTAAAGAATTAACAGGGTCTCAGAAAAAGATATTGATACGGAACCCTACTGATAAGCTCCCAGCATTGCCAGATTCCGATAGTCATACACCGCGGGCAATGTCTAACACCTATGTAATGCATCCAAGTGTAGTCAAAACTAAAAAAATCCATCCCAGCTCATGACACACTACTCCTTGTACAATATTTTGTTTAAATGATATTGTGAATCCTTCCAGTGCTATGAGCTTTTCATGCAGATATGTAAGCCACAAAAATACTTCCGTTTGGTTTTTAATTATAAACTGCCATTATATCAAACTCTAAGTCTCAGCATTCCAATTTTGTTATCCCGGTATATAATGAATGAATCGAATTCCAATAAAAGCATTCCATGGATAAAGCTTTTACGTCAAAATGTCGCGTACTGGCACAAATATGCAGGTTTTGAGAAAATATTTATTAGTATAATATACCTACTCTTTAAATATTTTCGCAAACATTGATATCTCTGCATCATTAGGAAAATACATTATAATATCTAGAATACTCGATGTCTATAAGATTACCCCTTTGTATGATAACTTGTACGTAAAAAGATAAAAATTAAAGTCATTTCGAAATGTTTAAAATTAAATTAAAAATGTCGTAATCTCTTTAAATATTTATTTTTGTTTACAATCATAATGTGTACATAACATTAGATATACTTAGTACATAATATTTGTTTTAATATGTACAAATGTATATTAAAGTTTACTTAAACGTGTTACATGTTTTTTCTTTGTTATATTTACCTCTAATGAACAATGGCACACAAAATAACTACGAAGGTAGGGTACTTATACATTATTGAAAAAAAGAGACTAGAAGTATCACTACAAGATAGAAAAGAGACTAGAAGTTTCACTAAAAGATATAAAAAGAGCCTAGGAAAAAAATCAAGGAAAAAATATAAATAAATAAATACTAATAAGATAAGTGAAGCGTAAAAAAGTGTTATACAAGGTGAAACAGAAACGGTATATCAATCGTGAAGGAAATAATCTACCCATGAAACTTTGAACAACTTTCCCCAAGAAACATAGGTCGAAATACTGAAAAAATTTCGACCTCGCATACAAAATGCGCTATCAGCTTATTCAGTTTCTATGGGACGTCAAAAATTTTTTTCATATTTCGACCTGTGTTCTTTAGGGAAAGTTATTTAGTTTAATGGGCTGATTTACATCCTTCAGGGTTGGTATTATATACCCTTTTTGTTACACCCTGTATGTAAATTTGAAAAATATGACTACTTTGAAAGAAATTTTTAATAAAATAATTTTGTAATAAGTAATGGTGCAGGCAGAAACTTCCTTCAAGATGTTATACGATTTATACAAGGTTATTTTTTTGTATCTGAAATCTGTTTCACCTACTCACTGAGGTAAAAAGCAACATCTTTTGCTCTACCACTTTGCTAACGCACAAAAAAATTTTAACTACCCATACAAATAAAGTAAGTGACCAACATTATTTCGTATGAGAAAATGAAAATTTTTTGTGCGTTGTTCGCAAAGTCGTAGAACTAAAGTTTTTGCTTTTGAACTCACTAATAAGTGGGAAAACGGTTGTCAGATACAAAAAATTACCCTGTATACAACGTGTTAATGGAATAAGCGAAACAGAAAATAGTTTGTTCAGAATCGAGAGTAGAATCAATTTCACGGGTTTTTAATAGGAATATTTTTTTTTATTTAAATTTTTGCCGCTTCTATTTTAAATATTTCTGTGGATACGCGCGCTGGCGGCGGCGCCGGCGGAGGGTAGTGGGCGTGGCGTGCGCGAAGTGCGCGGACTAGAACAACGATGAAACTAGAACAATGATGAAACTTTAAAATAACAAAATTTAGTTAAAAAAACTTTTTTAAAGATTTTTTTTACGGGAATGGATTAATTTTAATAAAAATCAGTTGGGGTGTATGAGGGTTTCGCTTATTCCATTAACACATTGTATTGTACCCAAAACTCAAGTTTATTCATTGTTGGATATTAAAATCTCTTAATGACGTCAGCTAAACTACATCGCTTCACAAACAAATTGGCGCCATGGTAGGAAAAAAAGAAGCGACAATAAAAACCCACGCGCTCTTTTAAATATGTTTGAATGTACAGGGTTGATACAATAAACAATAAACTACAATAAATATGGGTCCTTAGTCACCTGAAGTAAAACTTTATTTATTTTATTTATAAGTCAATTTGAAATACCTATTTTGACACCCTGTACGTACAGTGAAAATAAATAGCACACTTTAAGTACATAATATATTAATATAGGAATAGAGTTAAATAAGTATCAATGGCATTTTTGCTTTGGCTATTATACCACATGTAAAAATAGATGGACTGAAAAGGAACTTATTGCATTAATAATAAGGACGCACAACGAATATCAGATCAAGTCTTTGGTTAGATTTTGTATAGAAAATACCTAAACTTCGCATAACATAATTAGAACCAAAATAGTAAATACCCTTCTCTTTCTCGCGTACGATTCTCACATCTGCGAGAATGAGAAGCATGATGATGTTAGGAAAAAACTGCGACCCTTTAAACCACCTTTGTACGGAAAGTGAATTTTCTGTTTTATTTCGACCTATATGTTCCTTAGACAGTTATTTTCATAGGTAGAATATGTGCTTTGTCGGATCGTAGTACGATCGTAGCTTTTCCCGACATCCTGTATATAGGGTGGAAAAAAAAGAACTGACCTGCAGGGACGTAGACGTACGTAACCAATATAGGCTGAACCAGCAATACGCTACAAACACCCGCAACCCGAGTCCCGCTCAAATTAAAGTGTTTCTACCAGCGAACCACAATACAATAGAACGATAACTATGCTTCAAACTTGACACGAAATAGTTACCTAAGTAGGCGGAGCTAAAATAGTTACTTCTGAACTACCCACTAGCTGACATTGCAGCACGCGCGCGAACCAATCCCTGCTCTCGTTTTGAATTTGAACCAATTGATTCGTATTTTGAATATACGTCCTTTTGGTTTCACGTTTGGCCACTTTTTGTGTGGAATTTGTTCTGAGTTATACTACGTTTACATTCAGCCGAAGTGAGCAGGGAAGTGGGCAGGGAAGTGGGCAGGACGAGTATGTAATACTACGTTTACATTCAGCCGAAGTGAGCAGGGAATTAGGCAGGGAAGTGGGCAGGACGAGTATGTAAACACGATACTTCTCATGCCACTGCCGCTGCCCCTCGCGCTGCCCGGCGCTCCCCAAAAAGGCGGTTTTTTGTGCGGAAGTCAAAGGACGGGCAGCGCGAGTGGCAGTGCGTGTTCACATTCAGCTCTATCGCTCACTTTTCGCCGAGCGCCTGGAGGAGAAAGACGTGTGTGTTTTGATTATCTATCACATAATCTCTTTAAAGGCTGTACCTAACATTTTTTGTTTTAATAGATTTAATGGAGCCTTAACTTTAAAACCCCTACGAATTCGGATATGCATTAAAAATCTGTTAGGAAGGTTGGTAGGTACTTAAAAAGTTCTATCACGATGAATAGATATCATCCACCATCTTCTACGACGACGAATTTTCTTTATTTTTTTAAACATCGAACATAATTATGTATTGTAAAAAAGACACAGAGCGGCGGCTGAAATTATTTCGACGTCTGCCATCATGGAACGTCCAAAGCGATGTGAGTGGTAGGGCAGTATGTAAACACGCACTTCTCTCGATCCTGCTGCGGCATTATTCAGGGAATTATTGCCGGTAGCGCGAGGAGCAGTGGCAGGGGCTGAATGTAAACCCACTATAAACACGATACTTCTCATGCCATTGCCGCTGCCACTCGCGCTGCCCGGCGCTCCCCAAAAAGGCGGTTTTTTGTGCGGAAGTCAAAGGACGGGCAGCGCGAGTGGCAGTGCGTGTTCACATTCAGCTCTGTCGCTCACTTTTCGCCGAGCGCCTGGAGGAGAAACACGTGTGTGTTTTGTTTATCTATCACATAATCTCTTTAAAGGCTGTACCTAACATTTTTTGTTTTAATAGATTTAATGGAGCCTTAACTTTAAAACCCCTACGAATTCGGATATGCATTAAAAATCTGTTAAGAAGGTTGGTAGGTACTTAAAGAGTTCTATTACGATGAATAGATATCATCCACCATCTTCTACGACGACGAATTTTCTTTATTTTTTTTAAACATCGAACATAATTATGTATTGCAAAAAAGACACAGAGCGGCGGCTGAAATTATTTCGACGTCTGCCATCATGGAACGTCCAAAGCGATGTGAGTGGTAGGGCAGTATGTAAACACGCACTTCTCTCGATCCTGCTGCGGCATTATTCAGGGAATTATTGCCGGTAGCGCGAGGAGCAGTGGCAGGGGCTGAATGTAAACGTAGTATTTGAGTTCCATAGTATTGTAGTTCGCTGGTTTCTACCGACGAGCGACCGTGTCGTGTGTACAGTCGAGAGCACATCAAACTTGACATTTTGATGTGCTCTCGATATTTCAATCACCATTGGGGCTAGAGTCGTGCTGTAAGTGTCAAGCTTTACCTGCTCTTGACTGTACCACGATAGATAGTACCGTGAATATTGTAGGTAGATTTTTTCAATGAAAGCAAACATTCTTTAGCTTTCAAAAATTATCAAACTAAGGATTTTTGATAAATCACTTGATGCAACAGGAAATCGGACCGGACAGGTGTGGAAATTTAATGTTTTTGAAGTTGGAGAACTTTTGGTTAAGTCGATCTGTATGATTAAACTTCATGATTAGTAGTATTTTAAAAATGCATGTTATATTACTTTTTCTTTATCGGTTGGAATTCCGGAAAGAAGAATCTGTAAAATTTTGTGTAGCTTTGCCTTGAGGTCCCTTCGTTCTTGTCCGTCCACCCTTCATTTGTTATTAAAAATCAACTACGCTTATAATTAAACGCAATAACAACATCTTACAACTAATGAAATTACTTTTCTAATTTCAATATGATAGCTGAATTAGGTGGAAATGTTACCTGATCAAAGTAGAGTACTTGTCCGAGCAACGAGGTGTTGGTGCCTGCCACTACAGTTCCTCCATAAAACATCGTCGACAAGTCGGTCGTAATAGCCTCACTACCGAGGTTCCCCACGAAGACGCACGTGTTTCGACGGGGATACCATCGCTCAATCACCACCAAATTCTCCTCAGTTTTCCGTATTTCCATATTCTTTTGCAAATTGCCTTCCTTGTAAATAGCTCGCAAATATATTGTCGGCGTATTCAACCTTAATTCAGTAAACCCTCGTAAGATAGCCAGAAAGTGGTATTTCGGTTCCAATGCAGATTTTGAATTCCATGGTAGTATAAGAATATTGTTTTCGTTTGTATCACCAGTAGCGAATGTCATTGGCACCAGATTGCTAATATGCTCGTGTTCGTGAAAATCTGTCTCTACATCGTGAGTGGGCGCACCTCCAAGCCCTATCTCATCGCCATAGAATATGCTGATGGTACCAGGAAGTATAAATTCAAGGGCTATTAGTGCTAGCGTATTGTTTATGTGTTTGGTGGATATTCTTTCACTATCTATGTTTCCTATATTCCAGTGCACCCAAGGATAATGCGGTTTAGCCCAAAGTTCGCCCAAAGTTACTTCATCGAGCCGATTTTTCAAGCCACTTATACCTTCGTGCAGATCGAGATGAATATCAATAAGATCAATTCTAGACAGTAAAACATTAAGTGCATCACCTTGAGCGGTTTTATAGGCTTTTTCACTTGCCATCAAAATTTTCCCATTCCCAACTATTTGTTTCCAAAGTTGCAGTGTTCTCACGAAATTCGCATCATCAACATAGTCTTCCAATTTCTTCAAATAAAATCCGTCTACATTTTGAGCCCTTGCCCAAAAAGCTATAGCTTGGGAAGTTGGATCGAAGTATCTTACTATCGTGGAATCATTAGCCAGCAAGAATGCATAAGTTGAATTCGCGATGGAAATCGGACTAGCCAACGATTGAACAGGTATATCCAGAACTATGGACATATTACGGTCGTGTACGGCGGCTACTAGATTTTGAAAATCTTTAAGAGTCCCTATGCTCTGATCGATATGTAATAGAGAGCTGACATTATAATAATATTCTGGGTAACTCTGTGCTTTAAATATCGAGTTTAAACGTATAGCAGAAGCTCCAAGTCCGTGAATGTAATCCAGTTTCTTAATAAGTCCTTTTAAATCTCCCGTACCATCATTATCGGAGTCCTTAAAGCTAGCGGGAAATATCTCGTAAAATACTTTTCCTTGGTACCAGGGCAGATCTGGGTTACAGGATTTGGGTATAGTAACAACCATAGCAATGATGGCTCCGAGACAAGCAATCAAACCTGAGAGGACGATCCAGAGAAGTACCTTTCTGATGACTGGCCAGTTCCATGTAACGAAGCTGGGTAGCTTCCTATTGCCAATGTTGAGGTTCCCATTGAGCTTGCAATCTTGAACCTAAAAAGAAAAAAAAATCGTTTTTGACTTTTAAGATTACGCGATACGCGATGGCGGCGTCGTCAAAGACAATGCAATTTACTCACGTATTTATTGTCTTTGAGCCTCGTATCGTTGTATAATGGGAGGTGGTTTACAGATATCACTTGGCAGGAATCTGGGCCTGATCCATATATTCAATTTAATAAGTTGTGCCAATCATCTCATGCAAGGTTGTAGCTGGATTTTGTCATCCCCTTTTTGATTTTGCGAAAATGTTGAAATACAGGTTTGTGATTTTCTTTAATTACCTATACTTCAGTAAAAATACGGTTTTGCAAAACATTAAATGTTAATAGCTACTTTTTTGTGTTTATCGTATTTAAATATGATGTTAAGACGCAATATTTACGAATCCACCTAAAATTTAAAGCGGAATTTTTTTTTTTTTAATAACAGCTAAGGCAAAAATAGTAATAGACAATTATATACTTTATATCATAGATAAACGTATACTTTACATATAGGCATCAAAATCCACCATAAATATATTTAAAAATATCAATTTATTTCAAAATATAAAATCTCCACTTATTTTTACATATAAGGTCCAATAAAGTCGAGGTAATATAATAGAAATACACTGAGCTAAACTCAACCTTTTTAAATGTAAGTGATTCTTATATATATTCACAAAAATGCCATACTAAATAAAAAAAAAGTTTTTTGTAATTGCTGGTTTACAATGATTTTGTAAACATTTATGTTGGATTTGCCAAAAATGTGATTATATAGCACTATTTAAATTATTAGAAAGCAAAACGGATCTATTACTATTTTTGGTTGCGAAGATAAGCTTTATTTAAATTTCGTGCTATAAAAGTTAAACAATACAAAAAAGCTAATATTTTTAGGTGGATTCATGTATAATATGAAATTCTGAATATATAGCAAGCCGTAAATAAAAAAAATAATCTATTAACATTTTTTTCCGAAATTCCATATTTTTTTAATGTTTGGACGGCAAAATAAATAAATAAATGAAGTAAATTTAGGTGGATTCCATTAAAAAGCCTTACACAGAAATATAACTATCGATCTGAAAAAGAATCACGGCTATTATCAATTATTTCCGTTTCGCCATACAATCTCTCGTAATTTTACTGGAGTACTAGCTCAAATCCAAATATTTATCTATCTCATATCAAAACTGCAGGATTTTCGTACAAAATATCATCCCTTATTTCACCCCCTTGGGGGATGATTTTTTCAAAATGCTGATTTACGGGTTCGTTTATTTTTTTTCCGATCCCAAATGCGAATTTTTATTCAAAACGAGAGACTTACTCTACAAAATATCACACATCATTTCACCCCTTTGGGTGATAATTTCGCAAAAAATGCTGAAACACATATACCTTTATTTCTTATTATTAGCTTAAATTCAAATTTGTATCCGTCTCATGGCAAAACTGTAGGATTTTCATACAAATTTGCGTCCCTTATTTCACCCCTTTGGGAGATGAGTTTTGAAAAAATAGTGCGTGTAAGGCCACGCGCAATATAGGGTTCCGTAGTTTTTTACGATTTTTATCGCAAAGCAGGTGTTGACTAAGTATTACATAACATAAAATGTTTACATCCTAATACTATGCGAGGTCGTAACGCCTGATTGCTACTGCTATTTACATTATTTCCAGTTTTTCAGCTAGAGCTCATTAACCTGTGAAGCCTACTTAGCTGTGATAGTTTTCCTTTTAATTTCATCATATATACTACTACTTTGAATTTTTTTTACATTTCTTTTAACTACCGTTTAGCTGGGGGGGGGGACACCCGATCCAACAAAAAATTGCACTTTTAAGCTGAATATTTCGTAAACAGATCCCCAAATCGAAAAATGATCTTGGCAAACTCACATTATTTAAAGACCTATCTAACGATACCCCACACAATGGAGTGAAAAAAAAAATTCACCCCCACTACTTGTAGGGGAGGTACCCAAAAAAAAAAATATTTTGTTACATTTTATTTTACCACTTTCTCGGCGTGAATAAAATACATGTCCATACAAAATTTCAGCTTTCTTGTACGAAGGGTCCCTGAGCTAAGCCGCGGACAGACAGACGGACATGACGAAACTATAAGGGTTCCTTGTTGACTACGGAACCCTAAAAAGAGACCTTTACACCCTCCCACCCCCCTTGCCCCCACCGCTATCGTCCAGTACTTTTAGTATGTCATTGTGGACACTTTCTTCTACAATTGTTATGAATTATTTCCCCTATTCAGCCTTTTCAGGTATTCGTTGGATGGGCTATACTTTGATATGAATGGTTTTGATTTTTTAAGTCACCATACAGGATACCAAGAAAACCCTATTACTGTCATTTTGCTGTCTGTCTGACCTTTATAGCAGTAGTCATCACAAGTAGCGATGGAGCCATAACCATCAAAAATTGAATTGAATAGATAGCAGTAATAGATAAGCAGGTTGAAATTTTTGAGGACATTTCATCATAGCTAATTTCCTGACATGATGTAAAAAGTAAAAAAAATTAAGGTTGGCATGGTGTGTGACCATACAAGACACATGCTTTCTGACCCAGTAAAACGGTAATAGCATATGATCATCAAAGTAAATTTTTGTACTTTATGAATACTTTAATAAGTTAGCTTAGGTACTCTTCCATAAAAATACATTCTGTGAAAATTCCAACCGCTACCTATTATGGTTTAAAAGATTGAGTCCTTCAAAGGTCAGACAGACAGTAAGACAATGTAGGCTTTGAAATGAATTTCCTTGGGGTCAGAACCCTAAAAAGTAAAGTTAAGAGTTATGCTGAGTTGAATGCTTTGTGAACTTATTTTAGACCAAAAATAAGAACATACCTCTCCCATGATTAGGTCTCCATTCTTGCTAAGTGTCTGATAATCAAGCATGCTGATATTGTTAATCAGCTGGGCACTGACAGGGTCCTGGACCACCGAGTTGGAGTCACCGGAGGAACTAGTGTCACCAGACCTGTCTTAAAAAATCACACTTATAATAATCATAATCCTTTATTCCTTTTGAGTGGTTGTACAGTGCATTCACGACAAGTCTGTTTATAATGGTTATTTTCTGTGCATGGATTACAGACGGAGAGCCAATGAACAACTCCCTTGCCTCCCCCCACATGCTGCACCTCACACCCGCAACATTTTTTTTTACTTCTGCACATTAATGGTCATAGACAGAGTTATTTTGCACCCCGTATAGTTATTATGAGTTATCATTATTATAATCTAGTCTCACACACGAAACCCTGTTAATAGGGCACTGCAAGTATAGGTTTATTCAACCTCAAATATATTTTTATGACATTTTTTTAGACACTAAAGGTGTCACTGTTAATATTTCAATTAGATAAAGAGGAAGAAAAATTTTATACAAGCTAAATTTTTCTTCCTCTATCTATTTATTCAACCTAATTTAACTTCAGTAATTCAATTTTTAATGTCTCTTTTATTGTTCATCAAAACTGCCATTTTACAAAGCAATATTGTTTTTTTAATATTTACAGTCAAGAGTAGCTCAAGCTTGACACTTGGCCAGTGGAAACATTTTTAGTTAGGGTGCTGGCTGCAATTTGGGTATATGATTTGCTCATGTTTCATATTAATAGGGATGATAGATCAGCTCAATACAAATCGATTTGGTCCTTACTAGTTTTTCTGTGTGTCGCTGCGTTTTTGAGTTAAAGCAAACAAATGAAAATAAGATACTAAATAATGTTTTTTTGGTCTGCCTTTGTGGCTCCTGTTTAAAATACTTCTGAAGATGTAGAAAATCGAAGAGGCAGACATGCAGGGCTCTGCATTATCACGGGACGAAGTAGTGAATTTTTGCATGTTGAAGAGCTGTAACTTTACGACGCAGGGCTATTATGGTGGCAGACTATTTTCCTGGGGTTTTATACATTGTATTTAATCAGATAGTCATAGTCTGCCAGGTGTACGTTTCATTGTCAAATTTCAAAATAGTTAAAACTTAATTCCTCAAAAACGCAGGGGTTTGGATTGGATGTCCACCAATATTTTTGTATCTTCTAGAAGATGCTCCTTATCATCAGTCAAAGAGGCAGACATGACCAAATCATATAGAAATTTGTCCTTCATCATCCTTACTATTTGACATTGAGCAGGTCTCTGATTTCAGGCATTTGTAGTCTTATACTGGTTTTGTTTCCACTTGCTTGCTGCCATATGTAAAAATTCCAATGTTCAAGCTTGATGTGCTTAATTGACTGTTCATGGTAAAACATACTATGCCAATAAAAACATTGCTAGCTAAAAAGCTACAGATGAATACTGAAGATAGAGGGATCCCACAGTTGAAACTCTATATAATCAGTTTGAAATATCAAATGCAAATACCTACTATGAAGCTGGATCCCATTTAAGCTACAAATTATTATTATTTATTCAATCAGGCAGGCAGTTTGCACTGATATACGAGGTGCATTCAATAAGTACCTAGCCTCATCGCCAGAGGGCGCTGTAGTTTCAAAAGAGTTTTACCACAGTGTAGCACATTCTTTTTTTATTAGTTTTTCAAATTTTCATCCCAATCCCTTCATTCGTTTTAATTTGAGAACTTATGGAAGTGAACATGTTGATCGGTTTTACAAAAATGGAAAAAGAGCAATATCTTTCGGTGATTCGATTCCTATTTTTGGAAGGGAAAACGCGGATCGAAATCAAAGAGCGCTTGGATGCTGTGTACGGTGACTCTTTTCCATCGATGGCCACCGTCAAGAATTGGTTCAACGAGTTTGCACGTGGCCGTACGTCGGTTTTTAATGAACCACGTCCAGGTGCACCGAAAACAGCTGCTACGGAGGAAAACATTAAAAAATCCATGATCTCTTATTGGCAGATCGCCGCTTGAAGGTTCGGGAGCTAGCTGAGACTGTAGGCATTTCAGAAGGAACAGTGCATCGTATTCTTCATGAGGAACTCGGCATGAGAAAGCTGTCGGCGCGATGGGTGCCGCGTTTACTCACACCGGAAAACAAGCGCAACCGTGAGACCACATCGGAGACGTGTTTGGCGCTGTTTAAGCGGAATCCAGCGGAGTTTTTGCGTCGTTTTGTGACCGTCGATGAAACCTGGATCCACTGGTTCACACCAGAGACCAAGGAGCAATCAAAACAATGGATCCAGACCGGGGACGTGCTCCAACGAAGGCGAAAACTGTAAAATCGGCCGGAAAAGTTATGGCCACCGTTTTCTGGGATTCACAAGGTGTGATCTACATTGATTACCTCGAGAAGGGTAAAACAATTACAGGGCTTTACTATGCCGATTTATTGGGCCGATTCGACGCCGAATTAAAGAAAAAACGACCCCATCTGGCGAAGAAAAATTGCTGTTTCACCACGACAACGCACTGGTTCACACGTCTGCCGTTGCCATGGCCAAATTGGTCGAATTACGCTACGAATTGCTGCCCCATCCACCGTATTCTCCAGATTTGGCCCCTCATGACTTCTTTCTGTTTCCTAATCTGAAAAAATCACTCGCCAGGAATAGATATGGATCAAATGAGGAGGTCATCGCCGCCACGGAGGCCTATTTTGCAGAGTTTGACAAAAACTATTTTTCGGACGGGTTAAAAAAGTTGGAGAATCACTGGGCTAAGTGTATCGAACTAAAAGGAGACTATGTTGAAAAATAAATTGCCACTTTTCCAAAATTTTCGTTTACTTTTTGTAGGCTAAGTATTTATTGAATGACCCTCGTAGCCTGTATCCAGATATAGTTAGGCTATATAATTTTTTGTAGGTGTCTGTCCAACCTATTCTTGAACTGATTAACATTAGACGCTGAAATTATTTCTGCTGGAAGTTTGTTCCACGCTGCGACAACTCTGTTTGAAAGGAAGTGTTTGTGTGGATTGTTATTGGAGGGTTTTGCTATGAGTTTCAAATTGGATCTAGTTTCACAGTATTTGTCTTAGACACTGTTCAATCAGCTGCAAACTGATACCATTTAAGTTTGTGCTGAAGAGCAGCAGAACCAGGATTCTGGCTGCCAGGCACCCCTAATTATGACCAACGAGGGATTAAAAGCCGTAGTAACCAAACGAAAAAACTATATAGGCACTTTTGTCTTAAAGACCAGAAAACATACCAACCCCTTAAAATATCTAAGTTTTTTTTTCTAATACTTAGGTAAGTAGGTAGGTACTTACCAGGATTTTGTAAATCACTAATGATAGGCTCATCATTGAGAGTCAGAAAAGGTGCCTCTGTCGCTTCTTCAGACAAGGGGTGTTTGAAGTCCAATGGTGTAGGACTAGGTGTCGTAGGCAACAGCAGGCACGTCGAAGACTTCACGCCGCGAAGGTAATCCAAAGTTTCCAAGTCGGAAGGACCATTGTTGCCACTATTCTCTGGTAACTCGTTCATAATTAAGAAGTTTCTTTGATCGCCATTAATTTTAAACGGTAAAAAAGGTAATTCTGCTGTCCTGTTCTGCTGAAAACTCTGAAACCAAGCCACAACCAAGCTTTGACTGAAATCAAATTACTGAAATACCTACTCTAGAAATACTTCAACTTCAATTTTAAATAAGATGGCAATCGGCCGTTTCAAGATACAGCCATTACTGCCAATGTCTAGTTGACAAGAGCACAATATCCTGAAAATAGTTTTGACTTTTGACAGTTTTTACCTTCGCTCGTAATCTCGTAATATAATTAATTTTACTATGGGATGACATCTGCCAACATGTCCCAAATTTTTATGTCAAATCATCAATGATCACTAGGAAATATTCAAAATGACCCGTCAAATCCATAGAACGACGCCTTCACTACCTTGTGACACATTATTTCTTTAATCCTCCTTCTAATTACCCTTATACCGACAGACTGATTGACAAGTCTGCCAGATATTTGTTTTTTAGGGTTCCGTACTCAAATGTGAAAAAATGGGACTCTATTAATATGCCACCGATGTCTGTCTGTCTGTCAGCGGGCTATATGTATCTTATTATTCAACCATAATAGATAGACAGTTGAATATTTCACAGATTATGTATTATAGTTGCCGCTAAAACAACCAATACTAAATATAAAAATTAAGGGGGCTCCCCTAGTGAAAGCCCGAGTCACACTAAGGCGGTAGCGGAAGCGTTCCGGGGGCGGTGTCCGTCTCCCCAGCAACCCGTGCGAGATATGGCGAAGTGGCATACACCAAAATTTAGTGGAAATTGGTTCATTCCATCAGTAAAGTGTCAGATTCAGTGCATCAAATCTGATGACACTACGAGATGAAAACTTTGGGTGGCTGTAGAGACGTCTCGTCAGCCAGCCCATTCTATACAGGGAAAACTACGAAGATTACATAAAAGCAAAATAGTTCCATATTTACTGCATGTCTAGTGCAATTGATTGTAAAAAAGCCGAATCGAAAATGTCCATATGGTGGGAGCACTTCGTCAATAATTATGGGTGGCTGGAGAGACGTTTTCCCAGCCAGCCCATGTGATATCTCGGAACATATAGTAGGTAGGAAGATGAAACAAAGCTTAATATTTACTACCTACTCGGAACAGTAGGTAGCAAATATTTCAAAATCCTAGCTCCACTAACTTTTGAGATATTTGTATTTTTTCATGGGCTTGCTGGGGAGACGTCTCGCCAGCAAGCCCATGCTGTAACTCAAAAAGTACTGCACGTAGAATGCTGAGCGATATACCAATAGAGAGTGCATATTTGATGCAATAAGCACCAAGAAAAGTGAGTCCCTAGGTCTTATGGTTTCGATGCTAGAAACAAAAATCATTTTCCCGCTGAAAATTTGGAATGCATGATATGAAGTGCAACGTTGCCGTTCTGTGCAATTCTACATGTTGCTGTTAGAGCATTCAAAAATCAATCTTGTGTCCTTATAGTTAAGAGGTCCTGTAGACGCACGTGTAGATTATTTGAAATTTGAGAATAGTTCGGGAGACGGTGTACTTAAAAGGCTGATTGGTTAACAAGAAGTTTTTATTTATTTGTGGACAACATGTGAAGAACAAAAGACATAATATGTATTTTGGCTCACGTATTTATTTAATAAATCAGTTTTCTTAACTTATTAATAACAGGACAATTTAAGAATACTTTAAAAATTTTAGTTTGTCACTGAGACCATTAAACCTACATCTCCTCCTAGAATACAGTTGTCACGGTTGCTAAAAAGAGATTGAGGCACCAGTTAGTCTTCACGTGAGCTAAAATACATATTATCTCTTTCGTTCTTAACATGTCGTCCACAAATAAATAAAAACTTCTTGATAACCAATCAGTCTTTTACTAAGTACACCGTCTCCCGAACTATTCTCAAATTACAAATAATCTACACGTGCGTCTACAGTACCTTTTAACTATAAGAATACAAGATTGATTTTTGAATGCTCTAACAGCAACATGTAGAGTTGCACAGAACGGCAACGTCGCACTTCACATCATGCATTCAAAATTTTCGGCGGGAAAATGATATTTGTTTCTAGCACCGAAACCGTAAGACCTAGGGACTCATTTTTCTTGGTGCTTATTGCATCAAATATGCACTCTCTATTGGTATATCGCTCAGCATTCTACGTGCAGTACTTTTTGAGTTACAGCATGGGCTTGCTGGCGAGACGTCTCCCCAGCAAGCCCATGAAAAAATACAAATATCTCAAAAGTTAGTGGAGCTAGGATTTTGAAATATTTGCTACCTACTGTTCCGAGTAGGTAGTAAATATTAAGCTTTGTTTTATCTTCCTACCTACTATATGTTCCGAGATATCACATGGGCTGGCTGGGAAAACGTCTCTCCAGCCACCCATAATTATTGATGAAGTGCTCCTACCATATGAACATTTTCGATTCGGCTTTTTTACAATCAATTGCACTAGACATGCAGTAAATGTGGAACTATTTGGCTTTTATGTAATCTTCGTAGTTTTCCCTGTATAGAATGGGCTGGCTGACGAGACGCCTCTACAGCCACCCAAAGTTTTCAGCTCGTAGTGTCGTCAGTTTTGATGCACTGAATCTGACACTTTACTGATGGAATGAACCAATTTCCACTAAATTTTGGTGTATGCCACTTGGCTATATCTCGCACGGGCTTGCTGGGAAGACGGACACCCGGGGGCGCACTGTGGGCTGAAACTGGCGTTTCATAGACATTCAATACTTTTTTTTGAGTGGCGCTTTTTTTGCTTGGAAACGGTTAAGGATACCTACCTTATGCCTTATATAATGAACTTTCAGGTTTAAAATTGTAAACAGCGCACTTAGAATTTTTTTCGAAAAAAATTGTATGGAGTCGGCATGATAAATGCGCCTAATATCCTCTTAGGTTATTAATATATAAATTATTTTGGATTTTTTGACATACTCCAAACTAATGCCAAACTTGCGCCTTTTTTTTAAATCTATTTTTTTTATTTTTTTCGTTTTTAACTAATATTAAGCTTAAAATAGATTTAAATAGATTGGACATTTACGCAAATTAATTGTCTGAAATATAAGAATGTGAAATTTGCTTAAAAACTCATTAGCTGTATAATAAACAAAAAAAAACTAGTAATTTTTTAAAAGTTTTGTTAAAAAAAAGGCGCAAGTTTGGCCTTAGAATGTAGTATGTCAAAAAATCCAAAATAATTCATATATTAATAACCTAAGAGGGTATTAGGCGCAATTGTGCGATAATGGAGATATCATCATTTATTACGCCGACTCCATACACATTTTTTCGAAAAAAATTCTGAGTGCGCTGTTTACAATTTTAAACCTGAAAGTTCATTATATAAGGCATAAAGTAGGTATCCTCAATCGTTTCCAAGCATAAAAAGTCACAAAAAAAAAAAATGTCTATGAAACGCAAATCTCAGCCCACTGTGGGGCGCGGCGGTATTTTTTGTAAAGTATGAGTTCTTATGCACCCTTTCACATAGAAAACCGGTCGCGGCGCAGTATTTTCTTCCCGCAGATCCGCCCCCGGACCGCTTTCCGCGGTCCGGGGGCGGACCTGCGGGAAGCGAAAGCGTTCCGGGACCAGTCACATAGAGGTACCGCTTGGAAACCGCCGCGGGACAGCGGCGCGGTAGCGGTCGGTGTGATAGCAAAAGGAGCCATCTTGAAAATTTCTGAGTGATATTTTTTTCCTGACGATGGACAGTGACGAAGAAGATTTGATACTGTTATTAGCGTTGTAATTTTAAATAAATTCTTGTAAAAAATGTACAACGTCAAATTCCGCGCCCGGACCGCACCGCACCGCGCCGCGCCGCTGCCGCTCTGTGTGACGGGTTGCATTGAACGCAATGGAATACAGCGCCCGCTCCCGCCGAAAGTTCGGCCCCGCGCCGCTCCCGGTCCGCGGGGTTGTATTAGCGGCCCGGCCGCCCCCGCGCCGCACCGCGCCGCGCCGCGACCGCTTTCAATGTGACAGGGTGCATAAGAACTCATACTTTACAAAAAATACCACCCTCGGCACGCTTCCGCTACCGCCTCTGTGTGACGCGGGCTTAAACGTGTTTTGGCAATTTTTGCTAGATTTTTGTTTTAGCCCTATCGTTAAAACAAGAACATTTACACATTGTTAATGTGTTTTGTGTGTGACAATAAAGTATTTATCTATCTATCTACAAGCTACAAATAGTCAGGGGGTACACATCTCAACTACCCTCTCCTTGGGAGTTGTTGTATTGTATACGGGTACGCGACCCCGGCTCCCCGAGCTATTACTAACTCATCCAGATCCTTCCGAGAAAGTAATATCCTTTTACCTTATTCCTTTCCTACACCAAGTATTCCTATCCCAACTAACCTATCCCTCCCGTTCCTTTTATCCCTGTCCATTCCGCCAATCGAAGGTTGACCGCGCCGATGGATGCGTGGCTAGAGGCGAGTCTAGTCGAAAGCGGTCACAGGCCCTGGGCCCAGGTGAACCCAGAACTAGGCTAGCCTTGTCCTGGCATGCGGGCTCTGTCAGGATGGACCGTAATCCCTTGCTACTCGTGGGAACGCAATGTTTTTGAATAAAAATAAAAACTTAAAAGGCGGCGGTGTGGTTCGCAACCCATCACGTCACGTTCCTCCCGGGGGCGAAAAGCGGGCTACGGAGAGCCGCTTTGCTACGATGAATGTCAGAGGTGGAATGAATGGCAAAATAGATGAAGTATGTCAGATGATGGATGAAAGGCGTATAGACGTTCTCTGTGTGAATGAGACTAAACGGAAAGGTTGTGACACCACAGAACACGGCCCTTACACAGCGTACTGGTCTGGTGTTCCCAGTACCAGCAGAGGCTGTCAGGGAGTCGGTGTCATACTTTCCGGAAGAATGGTAGAGTGCGTGAAAGAAGTCGAGTGTGTGAGCCCAAGACTCATCTGGGTCAGACTGAAAGTCGGACTGACCCGAATTTTTGTTCTAGGTGCATATGCACCAACGAATATTGGTTCGCGAAAGTCCCTGAAAGCCCAGAAAGAAACAGATGAGTTTTGGGAAAATATGAGAGATACGTTAGAGAAATGTGATCAGAATGAAAGAGTTATCATGCTAGGTGATTTTAATGGATGGGTAGGAAGAAAGCGTGACGGTTATGAAAGAGTTGTTGGTAAGTTTGGTGATGAACGTGTGAATGATAATGGAATAAGTTTGCTTGAGATATGTTTGGAATGGAGTCTTTTTGTGGCAAACACTATGTTTGACCACAAAAGGATCCATATGTATACAAGAGAGGAGGGTGATGCGAGAAGTATGATCGATTTTGTAGTTGTGGATGAAAGATTGAGAAAAAGAGTTCTGGACGCTCGCGCATATCGTGGAGCCGCCATCGACACAGACCACCACCTGGTTGTGACCCGAATTGGTGGTCTATTTAACCGGTGGCGGAATAGACCACAAGAGCAGACGAGCGTTCTAGAACGTATCAAAGTAGAGAGATTGCAAGAGGAGGATGTCAGAAAAGAATACTTGAAAGACTTGAGTGAAAGATTTGAGAACCTGGATGAAGTAAATGATATTGAATGTTTGTGGAATGAATTTAAAGATGGAGTAGTAGGTATAGCTGTCAATGTTTGTGGGGTGTCAAAAAGGAAAAAGGGTGGAAAGAAGAAGAATATGTGGATGGATAAAAGTGTACAGGCAGCTGTTTGTGAGAAGAAGAAAGCATGGTCAGATTGGTTAGCAGTAAAAGCTAACCAAAGAATGCAGAGGGCAACAAGTGATGACGTAAGTGTAGCAAGAAAGGTATATAAAAGAGCGAAAGGTATTGTTAAGGAAGTTGTTGAGAGAAAGAAAGAGGAGTGTAAGGATGAGTTTGACAGAAGGCTTACTGAAGATTTCCAGTCCAACCAAAAGTTTTTCTGGAAATCCATACGGACAGCCCGAGGAAAGTTTGGAACATCGGAGCTGAGTAAAATCAGAAGCCAGGATGGAAGTATTATAAAAGGTGAAGAATGTGTTCTGAGGAGGTGGAAGGAATATTTTGAAAGTCTGTTTGAGAGAGAAAAAGCAGAGGCCAGCGAACCTAGGTCTTCTGTGGAAATGAATGAGAATGAAGAGGAGAATTGTGTAAGTGAGATAAGTATGGATGAGATTATGAAAGCGATGAAAAGTATGAAATCAGGTAAAGCAGCTGGGTATGATAGAGTGTCGGTCGAGATGTTGAAGGCTGGGCGAGGCATTGTGGCTAGTCAGTTGTACCGCCTTTTCAACTTGTGTTGGACGAACGGCCAAGTACCAGGTGACTGGTGCAAGGCTGTGATTGTGCCGCTGTACAAGGGAAAAGGGTCACAACAGGACTGCAAAAATTATCGCGGGATAAGCCTTCTCAGTGTCGTCGGCAAACTGTATGCAAAGGTTTTGATTGAAAGAGTGATGAAAGATACTGACGATAAAATATGGGATGTACAAGCGGGATTTAGAAAGGGAATGGGATGTACAGATCAGGTCTTTTCCTTGCGGTGCATAGCTGAAAAGTTTTTGGTTTAAAACCAAAAAGTCTACTGCGCGTTCGTGGATTTGGAAAAGGCCTATGACCGAGTGGTGAGGAATGAATTGTGGTCAGCATTGTCTATGTATGGGGTAAACGGTCATCTGATTCAAGCACTGAAATCTCTCTATGAGGATTCCAGTGCTTGTGTCAGAATAAACGGGGCGTACACTGAATGGTTTAGCATCGAAAAAGGTGTTAGGCAGGGATGTGTAGCGTCACCTTGGCTGTTTAACCTGTTCATGGATAATTGTTTGATTGATCTGAAAGAGAGTATGTGTGGACTGAGAATGAATGAGTTACTCATCAAATGTCTTCTCTACGCTGATGACCAAGTTGTACTTGCGTCATCTGCTGACGAGTTGCAGGAGATGGTAACAATAATGAATGTGGCTTTGGACAAGAAAGGAATGAAAGTAAATGTAAGCAAGACTAAAGTAATGGTACTTGAAAGAGAAGAATGTATGACAGAGTGTACTATATTAATAGATGGTGAACAAGTCGAACAAGTGAAGGAGTTTGTGTATCTGGGCTCAAAGTTTACGAGAGATGGAAAGAGTGAAAGTGATATTGAAAGAAGAGTGAATGCTGGAAACATGGTGAATGGTGCCCTGCACGCCTTTATGAAGAGTCAGAAGGTGTCTCACAAGGCTCGTTTGGCTGTTCATGGGGGAGTTTTGGTACCAACACTGATGTATGGCAGTGAAAGCTGGGTATGGCAGAAGAAGCATGAAAGTAGAATTAATGCAGTGGAAATGAGAGCGCTAAGGAGTATGATTGGTGTTAAATTGAGTGACAGGATAAGAAATAGTGTGATAAGAGAACGGTGTGGCGTAAAAGAAGACGTAGTGACCAAAATCGAGAAAGGGATGCTGAGATGGTTTGGTCATGTAGAGAGGATGAATGAACGAAGATTGACGAAAGAGATCTACCAGGCGAGAGTGAATGGAAACGTTGGAAGGGGAAGGCCTAGGCGAACGTACCAGGACCAAATTCAGGACGTTCTGAATAAAGGCCAGGTTAAAAGTACCCTAAACCGACGAGCATGTATGAAAGGATTGATGAAAGTACAGGAAGCAAGGGAAGTATGTCAAGATCGTAGCAGGTGGAGGACTGTGGTCTCTGCCTACCCCAACGGGAAAGAGGCGTGATGTTATGTATGTATGTATCTACAAGCGTAAAAATTGGTACGGTTATAGTGCATAAGCTATAGAATAAAAACAAATAATAAAAACTGGTCAAGTGCGTGTCGTACTCGCGCGTTTTAAACACTGCGTGACTGCGCATCCATAGCTACGACGGTAGTAAAATGTACCTTCGTAGCTATGGTACTCCGTCGTACTTAGTGGTACGGAACCCTCAATGCGCAAGTCTGACTCGCACTTGGCCGGCTAACTCGAATTCGCAGTTTAGCCGAATATTTGTCTATGGTCCTATCCAAAAAAAGTGTATTGTACAGCCGGCCGCCTCGGCAAAAGCGTAAAAAAAGTTGTAGCACCTCTCTGTCTGTCGTATAGGTTTATCTCACTCTGTTGATTACCGCAACGTGCTCCTCTTCACGTTGGCTGGTATTCAGCTTTCGATGTTCGTGTACAGACATAGAGTAACACGATTTTCGCGCGCAAAAACGGGCTAGCGCGGTTTGACGCGTTGCTCGAACGCTGTGTTCCAAATTGTACAAACGCTGCTAAAAGCGTATACAGTACTGACGGACGGTCCAAATTGATTTTGCACGCTCACAACGCTAACACTGCTTTAATGGCTGTAGTCAATTTGGAATGGATTTAAGCGCGCTCACGTGTTCATCTGTCAAAATGTCGGTTTTGTTTTTATTTTCTTTAACAAAGCCTAAGCTAATCCCTGAAAAATGTGCGCCAAATCCACTCTCATTTCCATTAGAGACAAACTCATTAAAATCAAAACTTGAGAAACATCAGCTGGCTGCAAATGTGTGGGATTTTATGTGTCAAATCGATTTTGACATTAGCGCTTTCACTGCTCCACCTATTTGACTAAAGCACTGATAGCAGAAACGATGACGTCATCAATGACGTAAGGCGGTGAACGAGCGATTGCTTTAGAGCACGCTTTTGGTCAATTTGGACCGACTTAAGCGCGCTCACAGTGCTCTAAAGCAGTCTGTTAGTGCAAATTGGACCGCACAGTAAGTGTACAGACCATCGCAAGGATCCGTCCCCTCTACACATTCGTGTTGGTATATACTAGCCCAACACCGGCCAACGTAAAGAAAAAAATTGTGGTGTTAAAGTTCGGTTCGATTGTTCGAGTCATTTTTTGTAATTATTTAATTTTAAAGTAGGCTAGGCTGTAGATTATCAGGATAAATAGAACTAAATAATAAGGTTTAAATATTTGTTAGATAAAAGTGCCTAAGATGATGATTACTGTACACAAACTGATTAACTCCAACAGTGTTGTGATAGTTAACTTGTCGGCGAAAAGAAACTTTGCCAGCAAGTCAAGAAATGTTCGAGATCCAAATTACCAGTACTTGCAACGGAGCAAGGTTCCTACAATGCACTTCCAAAAGTCTCTACCTCGCCTCCCTATTCCGCAGCTTCCCAAATCCGCAGAACGTTATATGAATGCTTTGCGGCCTTTATTGACTGCTACTCAGTATGAAGAGGCTCAACGCAGAACGAACGAGTTTATTGACTCAAATGGAAAATTTCTACAAGAAAAATTAATAGCTAAAGACAAAGTGAACAAACACACTAGTTACATATCAGATTATTGGTTTGATTTGTATTTAAGGGATAGAGTGCCTTTGCCTATTAATTATAATCCATTGATTGTATTCCAAAATGATGTGAGGCCAGAATACAACAACCAGTTGATAAGATCAGCAAATTTGTTGACCAGTGCTGTCCGGTTTATGTTGTCTCTAAGAGAGTCTATCTTGGAGCCTGAAGTGTTTCATTTAAACCCAAAAAAGAGTAATACTCAGTTGTTCCGAACTGTTACAGGACTACTCCCAGAGGCTGTTTCCTGGTTTGTATTTGTGTAAATGATAGCTGAAACAAGTGTCCTTCTCTTCATTTTCGTTTTAGTTAAAAGCAGCCCACATAAATGTGCTACTTTCTCAAATAAAGCCAAATAAAAAATTTATATATTGTTGGACACAATTTACACAAAGTCACCTGATCTCAAACTAGGCAAAGCCTACTATGGGTGCCAGAGGCTGATATATATATATATACATATACATAAATAACACCCAGACACCGAATAAACACATGTTGATCACACAAATGTTTGCCCTAGGGGGTACCCAAACTGCAGTCCGCTGCATAGAAGGCAGGTTCACTACTCACCACACCAACGGGCCCACCAAGGGTTACAATCCGAGAGAGTAGTCCTTTCTCAGAATTTAATAAATATCTCTAACAGCCTTATCATTTCGTAAACACATTCCCACATAAGTCCAAGGCACAAGCTTTGGTCCTCCTAGACACCAAAATAATAAATTATGACTCTTGTTTGAATAACTGTTCTACTAAACCATATGGAATTTAGAACGGAATAGAGTTTATGGCACCAACTTTGTAATACATATTGTATTTCATTTATTTTGCCAATTTTTACAATGCACTCTACCCAAATTTTGATGTGACAATCTAGTGCTACTAGTGGGACAACTTTGTCTATTTGACAAACCCAGTGGTACAAGTAGTCCTGGAAGTCTTGTTTGGATCACTTTAAATGGACAATTCTTTTATAAAGATTTTAAAATTTGTATGTCTTATTCTCACATTTTAATAATATATTTCAGGTATGGAGCTTATCTGTTTAAAGCATTTCCGTTGGATATGAGTCAGTTTGTAGGTCTGTTTGGAGCAACTAGAATACCCCAGATTGGAAAAGATAAAATTTATAGAGATCCAGAGAGCAAACATGTCTTGGTACAGAAAAATGGCCACTTTTATGTCTTTGATGTCTTAGATGCTGATGGTAAAGAATTTTAGTCTATTAAACAAGCAATATTTTTAATATACCTACATAGTGTCCCGAAATATGGACAACAGTCAAAATAAAATGACTTAAAAAGGTTAACATAACTTTTGGAAAGAAGTAGAAATAATTCCATTATAATAATATTCATATATATTTGTTTATATTTTTGTATTTATTTTATATATTATTTATATATATATATATATGTGTTTTTTGTATGCAATTTTTTATTGGTACACTACCTGCTGTGATTATTTATGTATGTCTTTTCCTCTATGCAAAGGTTGTCTGGTAGAGATCGCTCTCAGCGATAAGACCGCCTTTGCCCACTATAACCTTAAGTGTTATTCTTTGTGTGTTCTTATGTTTATGTGTGCAATAAAGAATTTATTCATTCATTCATTCAATATCCCTTAGGTATAGAACGCAACAGCTCGTACTGTAGTACTCCCTAGCTGTTGGGTACTTTACTTCACAAAAAATTATAAATCAACACTAATTTCACTGTTTTTATTTGTATTCCTCAAAACTTTTGTTAACCCTTTTTTTTCATTGTTATTTCGAGGGGTCTTGACCAAAGTTATGATGACTTTAAGTTTGTCATGCATAATACACATGTAAATATAGGCTGATCAGTTATAAAGTATACAACTTTTTTGTGTTTATTTTGAATCACCACATTATAGAACACGTTTTTTAGACAAAAAACGATTCATAAGTTAAGGAATTTGCTATATCAACATGTACAAATTGTTATCAAAAAACTGAAAAATATTGCGCCGATACAAAATAGAGATAACAAAGAGTTGTATACCTTTCAATTGGCGACCCTGTATGTGTAATGGTATTCTTGAAAAACGCTCTAACTGTTTAATGGGCCAACAAATAAGTTAGTTAGTCTCATGTACAGGAAAGTTTGTTTTCTCCTCGTTTTCGAGCATAGCTTCGGGGAAATCGTGATGCAAAGGCATAATCAGAGCCCTTTGCAAAATAAATACATATAATTATAAATTCTGTATTAACATTCTCGCATTGTACTTTTCAGGCAATCTGCTGTCACCTACAGAACTTCTAGGAAATTTGAATAGAATAATGAATGACCCGACACCAACTGCTGAACATCCTTTAGGGATCTTAACAAGTCAGAATCGGGATGAATGGGCGAGGCAGCGCTCACATTTAGTAGATTCTGGAAATGGAGAGGCACTTAAGAAAATTGACTCAGCTATATTTAACCTAGTGCTTGACAGCGAAGACATACATGAAGACAAACATAAGATTCTCAAGCATTACTTGCATGGAGATGGTTTGAATAGGTACTCAATAATTTTTATTGTAATGTACATAAACAATGCTAAAAGAGGTTGGGCTTCCAAGCTCCCAAAATCCACTGCCACATGTAAAGATCTATCGCCTTTTAGCCTCATACTTACTACTTGAATTTTTATTTGTTTTATATTCCGTTAGCCCAGTGATTTATTCAATGAAAACAAGCAACTGTCCCGAATAAAAATATTAAAAAAAAAAATTACTTCCCAAGATATTTTTTTCGGGTGGTTGGAAAAAAATATTTTTTCTTTAGAAAAGTAGCTTGTTTTACTAGAAAAATTACCTGCTGGGCTTCAGTATTAAAACGGATGAAAATAAACATTTCCTCAGCCACAACAACAGCATTATAGACTGACCGCAACTGCTGTACCATGTCTTAGGAAGCAAGGAGGTTTTTGTTCTGAGGTCTTAGGTATGCGCGAGGAGGTGGGGGAGTGGGAAGGAAAGAACTAGTTGCTGCCGTGAGCGATGAAGAGCGATGGCCCTCTGTCTAGCCACTCGCATAAATAAGGCGCGGTACAGCGGTTGCTGTCAGACTAAAAAAATATTGGCCAGCCTGATCTATGCCAGCCTGATAGATAACTGGATGGGTCCATCTATCCATTACACACCTAACACAGTAAACGATTGCAGCTACGGAAAGTGACCACTTTCTGGCCAAAGTCAAGTAAAAGCATTCGTAAACATACCGGGTCTTACTACAAAAAAGTTAGACATCTGTTGATGACTTGATTTAAAAAATGCGCACAAAATAACTGGCTATGCCAGTTGATGCGCAGAAGTCAAGTCATAAGAAAATAAGTCATTTTTGACTTCTGCGCATCAATGACATGTTTTGAGGGTAAAGGGGCCGGGCTCCTAATTCCCGACGGCCACTGCGACCTGTGCAGATCTATTATAGCCAATCAATGACATAGACAGAGTTATTTGGTACGATTTTTTTAATCAAGTGTTCAACAGATGTCTAACTTTTTTGTAGTAAGACGGACCTTGTTTTATGCTTTCAGATGGTTTGACAAATCGTTCAGCTTGATTGTGACGCGAGATGGCGTGTCGGGAATAAACTTCGAGCACTCTTGGGGCGACGGCGTGGCCGCTCTTAGGTTCTTCCAGGACATTTATGCTGAAACCACTAAGAAACCATTCATACAACCTGACAGCAAACCTGCAGATACCAATATTAGCGTTCAGAAGTTAGGCAAGTCTAAATCTGTTTTCTTAAAGTGAGCTAAGAAGAGCTCGTGGCCGAGTGGTAGTTGCTCTTTCTTTCCGATCACGAAAGTTTAGCAACGGTGGCCGTGGTCAGAACCCGGATGGGTGATCGGCGCAAGAACTAGAGCGTTTCCGTGCTTCAGAAGGCACGTTAAGCTGTTGGTCCAGGGTTTTGTCGATGATAGCCAAGTCAGAGGCCAGTTGGCGGCTTGAAAACTGACAGCCAGGTTGGCCACTAACCTGGCAAAGCCTAATCTAGAATTGGGTCTGGTTTGCCTTCTGGGTTGCGGAGATCAGATAGCAGTCGCTCTGTGTAAAAACCTGTGCCCTCATCAAATACTCTAGGTTAAGTAGCCGACTCCGTAAAAACAATTTGGCAAAAACGAAATACAATCCCACTTCGTGTATTTACCTAGGTGTCGAAAAAAGCGACTATCATTGCCCTAGCCTTAGCGATTTAACGAGGGCGCTGATTTTTACAAAGAGCTACTGCCATGTTTTCACCGCAAACCAGAGGGCAAACCAAACATAAGCATCAACCTAGGCTTAGACCTGGACTTCAGATTCAAACGGCCAAATGCCCTCTGGCGTGGGGTTCTCAGCTCCATGGTTATTACTCTCAAAATATGACGAAATATTGATGGACATTCCTTGCCTCTTTGTGGCTGTTTTGTTTTGGTCTTGTAAATAAGTTGCTTTTAAGTAAACATTATCAATTTATTATTCCAGAATTCAATTTAGACGATAAGTCAAAGCAATTTATCGAAAAAGCGAAGAAAGAGTACAAAGAATGGTACGAATCTCTGAGCATAGATTACATTTTGTACGAGGGATTGACTAAGGAATCTTGCAAGAAGTTCAAAGTTAGTCCCGATTGCGTCATGCAACTTGGGTTCCAGGTAAGTTTTACGAACATTCTCTGTTAAGTTGTTACATAGTAAAGCCAAAAATAACATTTATTCACGCTCAACTAAAGTGCTCTCGTGTGTCGATTAGCATGATTGTGTTGGCATGTTATGACCTGAGGTTATGACGTTCAACAATTCGTTGGAAAGTCGTCGAGAAGTCCGCATCCTTGTATCATTCACACAAGGCACACTTTTTAAGAGAAGTGGCCGGCGACAGAGTTAAAGGAGACGGAGCCACGACAGAACAAAACTTTTTTGTCGTGGAGACAAAAGTTGGCCGTGTGCGCTCGTGGCTCGCTCATCCTTTACTTTTCCAGTCTAGGTGCATAATGCACTATTGTATTGCAATTACAGGCAGCGTATCATCTCCTCCACGGGAAATACGTAGGAACTTACGAATCTTGCAGCACATCAGCATTCAAACATGGCCGCACAGAAACTATGAGGCCTTGTACTGATAAAACAAAGGTAAGTTTTCAACATCGTTTAAGAATGATCATTTAATAGATAAAGAGGAAGAAACATTTATTATTTATTTCTTCAAAAACAGAATTTCTGTTTGTGAATTTAACGCGAGCCGGATTTGAAGCTACGACTTCCGGCGTACCGTGCCGAAAAAGCGTCCATCGTCGATTCTATTCGGCCCATATAATGCTACAAGCCAAGGATAGATGGCGCTATTCGTCCTGTTATCGACTAAATGTACTATGAATAAGGGGAGAGAAAAACTCGGTTATGTTTCACAAATTTAAAAATCCATCTTTAAAAAATCTAATGTTTCATCCAAACATTATTTGTGATAATGAAAATATATCCTATTTACCTGTGTGTTGACCATTAATAGTAAGAAAAAAAACGTAAACGATTCGTAATAGCCATTTTATGTGTGGTATTTTTACATCATTTTATTCCTAAATTGTTTGTATTTTTACTTGAAAAACTGTAGTAATAACATTTATTACAAAGATAAAATTTAACGTTTTTGAACTTAATAAAAATTCATACATTTTAGTATGGAGATCGCAAGAAATGGATACGCTTATGGCTCCCTTCCTCCTTAGCAGAAAGTGCTGTTACTTATACCTCCTTGGATTTGAACTATACTACTTATAGTGTAAATCAGTGACGCTCGATATCGTCCGTTTAACAAGCACAAGAAAGAAAGAAAATTAGTTGATTTGTTAAAAAAAGAGACAGCTTGATATATTTGTCCCTTTCTGCGTGCTGCCTGCACACCATGTGATGTACCCACGTGACTTAAGAGCCCCACGAACCGAGCGAGAAATCGCGCGCTGGGATCATGCGCCGAGTACTCTCTTCTGTTGCTGTCTCACCCTGAGTGCGACAAGGCGCTAAAAGAGCAAGAGCACGATATTGTCTCGCGAAACCAGTTTTTGGGTCTTGACGGGCGCGGCGTGCGGGGCGGGTGGCCAACGGGCAGCCTAGTCAAATAGCTTTATAATAATTTTGTAATGTTTTGCTTGATTTGCGCTCATTTTTGACGGCATATTTTTCTACAGCTGAACTATTTCTAAGAATGATGAACTGTGTGGTGAATGGCGAAGAAACAATAATAACTTAGTCGTACTGATAAAAATCCAGGTTAATTATTCGAAAATTAAATCATAATATAGTATATTTTAATAAAATCATTATAGGACATTAAGATGCAAGTGCATCTATTGTAATGTAATGTCCAAAGCGCACGCGCTTCTGACGACGTTTTTCAACACATTTGCGAATTAAAACAAGTAAAATTTGCTTAGGTACCTCTTTTCCCGAAGGAAAAGACGTAGACAACGTACACCCGATTCTCCAGACTTGTGTTTCGTGCCTTAGTATTTTCTACGTTGAGGAACTACATTAATTACTGTTTTTTTTTAGGGTTCCGATACCAAATTGGTAAAAAAAGGAACCCTTATGGTGCCGCTTTGTCTGTCCTTCTGTCTGTCACACCTGTATATCTCAGCAACCACTCATGCTATCGACTTGAAATTTGGAATAGTTTTAGAATATGGTTGCCCAACTTAAATGCACATGAAAGAGTAAAAATAAAGATGATTATTAAAGTAAAGGGGTTCCAAATAGGGGGGCAAACTTTAGAATTGTCGTTACTAGGTCGAGTGGGGTATCATATGAAATGAAAGGGCTTTACTTACAAATTCTAAAATATTTTTTTGTATTTTTTACTACTCTTAGTTTTCAATTTATGATGAAAAATGTCAAAAAAAATACTTTTCCCCCCCCTTATCTCCGAAGTTTGTGAAAGGAAAAATCTGAATTAATTACAGTCGATAGAAGTTTGTGTAAATATTACAGCAAAAATAAAACGATCTTTCTGAATTGCACAGGTTTTTAGAAATCTGCAAAAAACCTTAACAAACAAATTTAGTTTTCCGGTTCTAAAAAACCGGCCAAGTGCGAGTCGGACTCACGCACTGAGGGTTCCGTACCACCACATAAACATAATTGTATTAGTTGAAATTTCAGTAAGTTAATGTGTGTGTGTGTGTGTGTGATTTTTTGAGTCCGACACGCGCTTGACCAAATTTTATTATTTGTTGTTATTTTATAGCTTAATCATTATAAACATACCAATTTTCAAGTTTGTAAGTGTTCCCGTTTTTAAAATAGAACTAAAACAAAAATCGCCTCAGCGACCATCCAACTTGACCCCTCTTTTATATGAAAATTCTTGAAACGGGAGCTCACCACAATTGGTTACCATTAGTTGGGAGAAAAGGTGAAATATTTAATGATTTCAGACTTTTCCCATTATTTGTACTGTGAGACCTAGCTTCTTGCCAAATTTCATAATTTTAGGTCAACGGGAAGTGCCCTGTAGGTTTTGCATTTTTGAATAAATGTATGGAGATGAGGACATAAAATGCCATATCTTTTGATTGCGTCGTTGTAAAAAATTAAAATTTTCAGATCTTGTGTGGTTCATGGATCCTAATATATGGTATAGTTTCAACCTGATACATTTACCCGTTCGTGAGATAAAGGGTCTTGACAGACAGACAGACAGACAACAAAGTGATCCTATAAGGGTTCCGTTTTTTTCTTTTGAGGTACGGAACCCTAAAAATGGACTTTATTGCTTCCAAAAATACTAAAGGTATATAGAAACCCTCGGCGCGCAAGTCCGACTCGCACTTGACCGTTTTTTTATTGAAAAAGTCGATACTTTTGAAAATAATTTCAATAAACACAATGTAAAGACCGCAAATATTTGTAAAAATGGCGCGCGCTGTTTTAGCGGACACAGATGCGACATTGACTAAACTGCCAAACAGCTTAGTCATAATTATTTTTCACTTCTCATGCTCTGAAAATGCTTATTTGTGCAGGATATAGGCTGCACAAAATCGAATTTTGTGCACTAGGGCAAAAAAGTAATCGCGGTGGTGTACGCCCTGCGCGCGGGCCTGCTGCACCCCCCACGCGCCGCGCGCGCTTCAACATATTCTTCACTAAAGCAGAACAACTCATTCTTCAGTTACATTTAGAGAGTACTTTTACGTTTTATTTCCTCGCAATCAAAATGAAAAGCGGAGTTTAACTCGTCCACAAAACCATTTTATCCTCGACATTACAATCAGCCCTCGCCTTCGGCTCGGGCTGCTAAAAGTCTCGGACGAATGGTTCGTTTTGTGCATTTGTTGTAAATTCTACTATAAAATACGAATTTGTTGTTACTAAGTTGATTAATATAAATATTATCGTGAAATGAACGTAAAATGAATTGATTATATTATCGAACAATGTTAATTTATTCATGAAAATATTATGGATTTTATAGACATAAAAACTCCTTGCTCCTTGCCGAAATAAAAAAAATTGAGAAATAAAACACTAGTGCGGTAATATAATGGAAAAGCACGCGTGTTTGATAAGCTAGATTATCGACCTTAACTCAGTGCAAATAGAGCTGTTTTATGCGCAAATGTGTAGAATAGTACATTAAGATGCACGTGCGCTATTTTGGATAGTACGGCCGAGGCTCAGAAATAGCAGCCCGAGCCGCAGGCGAGGGCGTAATGAAGCCGAGGGTGTAATCACCAAAGCGCACAAGCTTCTTACGACGTTTTTCAACACATTTGCGAATAAAAACGAATTAAATTCGCTTACCTGCAAATCCTGAGCCTCCATTTTTCGTTCTCACAATACTTTTCAACATGGAATAAATACACCACAAAGAGCTAGGTTTATACTTATTCGCCAGCTCATTGAAATAAGCCAAAAAGACATTCTCTGAAAACTAAATGGCATTTTTGCTGTTCTTCCATTCAATGAACTTTTCGTAGCCAAGAATGTACCTATTTTTCCTTTGATTATGCTGGAAGGAGACTCACTTGCATTTTGTGCCCCAGTAATTATTTCCTGTGGGGTTAAATTAAGTTCTTCTTCATTGCTTGAAACCGACGAACGACATTGTTAGTTAGTCACAAAAATCAAAGCAAATGAAAATACTTCTGAAAAATGGCGCGCGGAATTCTTGTTGCGCGCGCATTTCTTTTTTCAAATGAGGAGCTGTGACGAAGCTGTGGCAATGCTCCCAAACAGCGTAGTCATTGAAAAAGTACAAAAACTTTAAATTTATTGCTTACAAAATCAATTAATTATAAATTAAATTATAATTAATTAATAAAATATAATTATATATAATATAAATAATAAAATATAATTATAAAATAAATTATATTTTTATCAACATTAGGTATATATTTACGAAAATGTCATAAATATTTTAGACATTAGAACTCCTTGCTCTTTGTTAATATAAAAAAAATAATATTATATAACTAGTGCTGTAATATATAATGAGAAAAGCACGCGTTTTTAATAAGCTGGATTATGGATCTAAAAACAGTGCAAATAGAGCTGTTTTATGAGCAAATGTGTTGAAAAATACATAAGCTGTATCGAGTACCTATCGAAAAGCACGTAAAATGAATACGCTCAGTGCAATCGCGCGGAGAGCTAACGACGCACTGCACTGATAAGGATAACAATCATCATCATCGGGACGTCTGCGGCCTCATGAGGCGGCCGCAGGTGCGGGTGTGAGGTAGCCCTCGTGACCCGAGCCGAATCTCACCGGGCATTAGGCCCGGCGGTCATGGTGGGCTAAGCCCTATAGGTTGGTACTTTCTGGCTGAACCTTATGTGGGGACTGGAATTGGTTCTCTTTTTTTTTTTTTTTTTTTTTTTTTTTTTTTTTTTGTTTTTTTTTTTTGTTTTGTTTTTTTTTTTTGTTTTTTGTTTTTTTTTTTTTTTTTTTGTTTTTTTGTTTTGTTTTTTTTTTTTTTTTTTTTCCGTCAGCCATCTTTTGATTGCACAATTACACAAGGCCCAGCCAGGGTACCGGACATGACTTAAACCCGACTCACATCACGAGGGGCACCCGGGCGCGTCGCGCGAACAATGCGCACTCTCAGGCGCTGTATCGGGGTGGAGTCGTTGGTCTGTCTGTCGGTATGTTGTGTACTATTACTAGGCGTCTGTCTGTCAGTCTGTATTGTGTCATTCTGTGCTCCAGGGACTGGAGCAGGGTTGTTTGGGATGCGGGTGGGATGTGAGGGTGAAGGAGGACTCAGGAGGTCTCTGGGAAGTGCCCTGCGTTCATCTGGTGGACGAGCGTGCAGAGGAGCAATCCCTCTGAGGTGGGTGTGGGCCGCGTTGTCGGCCCTGTAAAATAGGCGTTTCGCCAGGGCTTTTACGAAGTCATTTATTGTTTCGACTTTGAGGTCGTTCCTTATGACGTCATTGCGGACGTATCGGCCCGCTCCCGATATCGTCCGCAACGCGACATTTTGGACGACCTCAAGTCTTTTTCTTTGTGCCCGCGAGCACAGACTGTACCACGCGGGGGCAGCATATGTCAGGCGTGAGCGAACGTACATTTTGTACAGACGCAGTTTTGTTCGGAGCGGTAGCCTCGACGCTAATACGGGTCGTAGTTGTGCGCGTGCGGATTTGGCCTGGTTGGTGACGTGCGTCACCATAGGCTTCATCCGCAGCGATCGGTCGATCATGCAGCCGAGGTACCGCACCGTGGGTACCCACTCTATTGGCTGCCCTCTCAATTGGAGTGGAGGGGGAGGGTATATTAGCGAGGTTAGCAGAGCCTGCGTTTTGTTGACGTTGACTGCCATGCGCCATTGGTCCAGCCAATGGGGCAGCAAGTCAAGCAGGCGCTGCATCCTAGCGATGGCGATCTTTGCGCTCCTGGAGGAGGCAAAGTAGGCGCTGTCGTCCGCAAAGAGTGCGAGCTCTACGCCCCTTTCACCCTCTCGAAGGTGGTCGCCTTCGAGAGTTGGGATATCATTGGTGTAGAGGGCGTAGAGCGTCGGCGATAGACAGCTGCCCTGGGGCACCCCCGCTAGGATGGGTTTCGCAGAGGAGAGGGTTCGCTCGATTGAGACCACAAAATCCCTCCCCTCGAGAAAAGAGGCTATGATCTTTATAAGGCCCGGTGGCATATCAGTGGATATGAGTTTGGAGAGAAGCCCGGTGTGCCACACACGGTCAAAGGCCTTCTCTATGTCAAGGAAGACTCCAACCGTGTAATGGCCCCTGCTTCTCTCCTCCGATAGGTGGTGCAATACTCTCACCAATTGCAACGTGGTTGAGTGCCCCCCGCGGAATCCGAATTGTTCGTCCCTCAATTTAATGAATGGACGAATTCTTCGGAGCAGGAGGCGCTCAAACAGTTTGGCAATATGTGAGAGTAGAGTGATCGGTCTATAGCTTGCCGGTAGCCTTCGATCTTTCCCTGGTTTGGGTAAAACAATAACCTTCCCTCTCTTCCACTCCTCGGGGAAATGTCCTGTTCGGAGAACGCCGTTGAAGAGTCTGGTCAGCGCGACCAGACCTCTCCTTGGTAGGTGTTTGAGGGCAGCCACAGGGAGTTCATCTACTCCGGGCGCCTTCCTATTAGGTAGGTGAACTATAGCCTTGGCTACCTCGTTGGGGGAGATAAACATTTCCCCTGAAAGCGGGGCAGCCGAAGCTGTTTGGAAGGCCTCCACAGTTGATTCGACCTGTGCGTGGTGGTCGTGAATATTTTGGTCCAGGGATAGCACTGGGTGTGGTGTGAATTGGCCTTGTAAGTGGTCGGCCATCAGCTCGGCACGTTCCAGCGCCGTGAAGCACCTGGTGCCGTCCCTATTAGCCAACGGGTAGATTGGCTCAGGGGCTCTGGTAAGCCGTCGATTTAGGTTGTAAAGGCTCCGATCACAGTCACCTACCTGGTCTATCAGCTTCTCCCAGGAGGTGCCACGGAAGGCCTTTACATCCTCCGACAGCTTTTCAGAGACCCTGTTGAGTTCGGTCTTGATTCTGGGGCATCTTCCTCTTGTCCAGAGGATATTTAGGGCACGTTTTTTGCGCAGGTCCGCTTTTAGGTGAGGTGGGAGTTCGTCGTAGCGAATTGTTGGTACTGGAACTATCGTGGTAGCACTTTCCTTGGCTGCTGACAACTGAGTTGTCAGAAAGTTGGCTGTGCGGTCGACCTCTTCCGGTGAGGAAATGGGTCCCGATGGTAGTGCGCTCAGGGCATCTTGGTAGGCCTTCCAATCCACCTTATATCTTAGGCTCTGGGGCGGTGTCATATTTCTATGACCCAATACAATTAGTAGTGGTAGGTGTTGTGAGTTGGTATCGTGTAACACCTCTAGGTGGACTGGAAGGTCCAGTGCCTGGTGTACCACGATGTCCAGTACGTTAGGGCGGTGTGTGGGATTTGACGGATAGTGCGTTGGAGTGTCAGGCCCGATTACTGAGTAGCCCTTTTCTTCCGCATCCTGCATGAGAGTTCTACCCGCCCTATTGGTCGAAGTAGAGTGCCATGCAGAATGCTTAGCGTTGAGGTCCCCCGCTATCAGAGTGGGCTCACCGTTTAATATGTTCGCCAGGTCCGAGGGATAGAGTGGTCGGTTGTTTTGTGGTGGTCTGTAGGCTGCAAAGATTCTTATTGGGGTTTCATTGGCTCTTATTAGGATCCCGTTGCTCCTTAATGATCGGAATTCAGGGTGCTCTAGCTCCTCGTGGACGAGGTTCCTTTTAACTAGGATTGCAGTGCCTCTCTGGGATATTCCCGACACCACCTCGTCTCGTCTATAGCAGAAGTAGTTAGGCACCCTAAATTCCACATCAGGAGAGAGCTTGGTTTCACCAAGGAGGATAACGTCAATGCGTTGTTCCTGTGCTAGGAGACGTAGTTCAGTGACACGCGACCTGATTCCTCCTGGGTTCCAATATAACACTCTTAGTGCAGACATTGGAGGTGATTGGCAAACCAGGAGAGTGCGTCAGCAATGACTATTCGCACGTCGCCGCCGCTCGTCATTACCGCGCACAACTCAAGAAGGATGTTCGCGAACTTAGCCATCACTTGGACAACTGCCTGAGGTTGCGTGGGTATATGGGGGATCCTATTCGGATCAGCATAGAGGGGTTGCCTGTAATAGGAAGCTGGTTGGTCGTAGTGCCCGTTTTGGGTGTACGGTTGGGACGGCTGGTGTGCCGGTCTACTTGCACTCGGTTGGGATGCATGTGCTTGATGTAGCTCTTCGGCGCTCATGCCGTAACCGGGAGCTAGGTGCGCGTAAGGTGCGTAAGGGTCATATGCAGCCGGGTGTTCCTCAAACACATCCTCAGCGAAATCCAAATCATCTGTGATTTGGATTTGCTGAGGTGGTTGTGTTTGTTGAGGTGGCTGGGAATCTTGAGGGATCACATTCCCCATTGTGGCCTTCTTTCTTTTGCCCCTTCGCTTCTTTTTGCCCCCCTGCCGTGGAAGTGGCTGTCCTCGCACTGTTGCAGGGTTGGCCTCCTCAGCTGACAGTGGGGGGAGTGTCGGCTCTTCGACTATCGGTGGTCTGGCGATTTCCGGGCGGTGGGTAGGTGGCGCTCTTGTCGCCTGTTGTTGTGGTTGCGCCTGCTGTGCGGCCTCTGCGGTAGGTCGGTTGGGTATTAGGGTATTAATACGTCTTCTTTTCCTAGCCTCTCGGAGGAAAATTGGACAACGCCTATCGTTGGCTGTATGCGCCTGCGCGCAATTGGCGCATACCGGAGGATCATTGGGACCAAGATCGCAGTCGGCTGCCGCATGGTCTTGCCCGCAGCGCACACAGCGTTGACGTCTAAAACAGTTGGACGATGCATGGCCAAAGCCTTGACATCTGTGACATTGGGAGGGCCCCGCACGGCCCTTCCACTGTTCGATCAGAATGCCCGGCAGGCATAGCAGTTCCTTTGTTCTATAAAGGGATTGAAGATCCTCCTTGGGAATTGGGTCCAACTCTACGAAAAAGAGAGACCCCGGTCTGTCTCTGCGAGGCGGGATTGCTCTAGCGTAACGGGTTTTGAACCCCATTTCGTCTAGGGCGGCTCTCACCATCTCCACCGGGGTGTCTAACGGAAGGCCTCTGATTGAGATTTTTAAGGGGAGTTCTTCAGCCAAGGTGAAGCAGTAGAACTCCATTGACGGGTCAGTGGTCTTAAGATCAACAAGATATCTTTGTATCGTTCTGAACTCAAGGTCAGACCTGGGTATAAAACGTACCCCGGTTTTGTACGCTCTCGCATTGGGCGTATAACCCAATTTGTCCTTGATTGCCGCTAGATGTTGAGGCCAGTTGGGGAGTATCTCCACCACTATTGGTGGGTATCTCCTCAACTGGTCCCCTGCGGCTTGTGGTACTTCTTCCCTGGGTTCGTTTTCGGCAACAGGTGGTCCTAGCTCCATAGGCTGATGCGTATCGGGGTTTTCTGGTGACTGCATATGAGCGTCGTGAGGAGGTTGTGGGCTCGCTCTGCGGGGGGAGCTTGAGGGATTTGGTGATGTCGGGGGGACATTTCCCCCATCGGTCGGTTCCGGGGTTGATCTTTGGCCTCGGGCCGCGAACTCCCCATACGAGGTATTATCATGCTGAATTTCAGCGTTACGTGTGAACGGGATAGGCGATGGGTTCCTTGGTACGACTGGGAATGCGGTCCCAGCCACCGTGAGGAATGTATGGTTTTGACGGTCATGTAGTTGTCCCATATGCACATTTGGTGCTACGTGCAAAGACGCTGACCGTCTGCGAAATTCCTCTTGACAATGAACAAGAGGGGGTGGGGGAGGAGGATGCATTTGCACTACGGGTTGAGGCAGTACAGGTTGAGGCAATACGGGTTGTGGCACTAAGGGTTGTGACCCTGAGGCCAAGAATGCCTGAACTGAGGGTGGTGGGGATGACGTCTGGTCCAACTTAGCACGTTTATCCCCTTCATAGGAGTCAAATGAGTCCGGTAGTGGTCTTGCATTTTTGGTTTTGCCCACAATTTCGGCCACTTCCTTATAGTGAGATGCATCCTTTTGAAGTTGGGCTTCCATTTCGCTATAAAGATCCTCCATGCTTAGGTGAAGAGAAGTCCCATGTGGAGCATAACTATCACTAGGTGGGATACTACCGCTCCAATCAAGGTAGGCCTTATTTGCCCGATCAGATAACTGGGTCAATTCCGTCCTTATATCTATCGTGCTACCGGCTCTAGCCGGTGGGGCTGAGGTGGGCAACGCTGGATCTGCAGGCGCGCTATCCCCCCGATTCACGATCGCGATTTCTCTGCGAGGCGTTGGAAGATGGGGGGAGTCGGTTTTCGATGCGGTAGGGGAGGGAGACTCGACTACTATCAACGGCATGGATGGCAGCACTGGTGCGGGAGGCAGCGCTGGCGCAGGAGGTTTCTTTTGAAGGTAAGGCGGAGGTGCTCTACGAATCAATCGCGGATCTCGCTGGGACCTCGGGGCCCCAGGGTTCAACACGTGAGCAGATACGCTACTCCGCTGTCCCTCCATAGAATGTCCTGCTTGGGGAGCATGGGGGTTTTGCCCTCGTACATGCTCTAGCGGACGGGTCATGGAGGTAGGTACGGTAGGAGGGCGTGCTGCCCGGCTCGTTTGTCGAGCTACATTTGGATTTGGGGGAGGATCGGGCTGTTGCCCCTTGTTCTGCCCGTCTGCCATCGTAGATTAGACCGCATCCGTCGGATGGGTCCGCTCCCGGCACAGATCAACACCTACTCGAACGACGTCCGAGCGGGAGCCAACCGGGGGCCGCGTCGGAACCCACCAAGGCAGAGTGCGGTGTAATCACTTAAGCAGGCGGAAAGAATTAGAAGCTTCTGAAAACCCTCGTTATTAGGGAGAACTATACTACATAGCTAAAAGTAAGAAGTAAGAGGGTAGAGAGAAATGAAAGAATTCAGTACTACCCACTACTAAAGTGTCGAACTAACTACGGAGAAAATCTGCGGGAAAAAGTGGGTAGTAGGGAAACTCACTTTCTCAATCCACCCTCACCAAAGTAAGGGTGGGTTGGGAACAAGATATTGCCTACCAGCCACTAAACTATCTACTGCTACGCTAGATATGCTAATAACTAGTAGAATAGAGTAAGAAATACACTACGGGAGGTAACAAACTAGTTGCGCAAAATCTACCGGTAAAAGTGGGTAGTAGGGAAAAATTGTTTTCACAATCCACCTTTACCCAAGCAAAGATGGATTGCGAACAAAGTGTCACCCAATAACCACTAATAAGCAATTTCTACGCAAATTCTAATCTACACGCATACATAGATGAGAAGAACAATGTCACAGAGCAAGCAAAGAGAGAAAAGACTTACAGGATTGCGACGTCCCGGTCGATGAAGAGGGTCGAGTCGTTCTGATGAGTCTCTGCTATTCTGCTTGCTTGCTCACGGTGGGATGTGGTGTCTTCAATCTTGCGACGAGTCTTCGGTGAGAGGGATACTTCCGCGCTAGGGCGCGTTCGCGCCGCAAAAATATAGGTAGGAGACGATCCAGCCGTTGTGGGTAGCCAAGAAACAGAAAATGTTCGACTACCCTCCAAACTCGGTAGAAAAGTGGGACCGCGTCAGAATGCTGTGCGTGAACACGTATAGTGCGAAAGAGAGAGAAATATCCTGTCGTCAACTAGTCCCCTCCCGTATCAAGTGAACGAAACAGGAATGAGATATTTTTCTATCTATGAAGGATAACAAAGAAAATCGAAGGCGGAGACAGTCCGTGCTAGACGTCCCTCCCCCGACCCCGCTCTATACCTGCACACCCCCGCTAACGAGAGAGAAGCTGCAGCGAACGGGCCGAAATTTAGCTATTTATCGAAACATTGTGGTTATTTCGTTTTCATTAACTTAATATTTAATTTATTTATATTTTTTTAGTTTATTTTCAAAGTACACTTAAATCAATGCTTACGATTGGTTTCCATTTAATTTTAAAGTGTATTACGTATGTTGTACCTGGCTGCAAGTGACACGTATTTTGCGTGAAATTTGTCAGAAATTAAATTCGTTCTAATTTTGTTTTTGGTTAATATTTTCAAACAAAAACTAATTAAAAGCATAGATATATTGCATTTGATTATGTCTACGAAGTTTGGTAAAGTTTGGTCTTACCTTTCAAAAATTAAAACCAATCAATGTTTGTATAGGATTTCGTCACTCCGTGGGAACCTTAAAAAAAAAAAAAAAAAAAAAAAAACTGCCTTAGAGAAAAACATATTCTGTTCCTTTTTGATGACACGCTTGGCCAAAAACTTATCCAACTTTTTTTATATGCATAAAGAGGCTCAGCAGACGAGAGCCGGACAGTTACGGACTTTGTCCGCCTGTGTGGCCGGTATTGCGGAAAATTATAGTTTTTGTCAGAATAAAAATACTTATATTATTTTTTAAATTGCTCTACGTTGTAAACTAAATAACAATCAATCGGAACAACCTTTTTACCAAATAACTCTTTGAACTGAACAACTATTCAAGCTGTTTTCCTTCCAAACCAAAGATTATGGAATATACGCGTATGGAAGCGGAGGTTTTTTTCTCATGTCAATGACTATAATAATATCGAAAATAATTGCAGTACCAGCCACACTGGCGGACTAAAACAACAAAAAGTCTGCCATCTGCTGAGCCTCTAAAGAATAAAAATTTTACTGTTTTATTTTTTAACCTTTTTAGGCGTTCTGTGACGGGCTTCACATACACAATACTTCAAAAGAAGAACTTCGTTCCATCATGCAACAATGCTCGACTTACCACACGGAGTTGGTGAAACAAGCTGCAATGGGCCAAGGCTTCGACCGCCACTTATTCGCACTTATGAAAATAGCCGAAGACAATAATCTCCCGAGGCCGGAGTTTTTCGACTCATATGAATATAAGTTTTTGAATAAGTCCATATTGAGTACGAGTACTTTGTCTTCGCCGAGTGTGCTGGCTGGTGGATTCGGGCCAGTTGTAAGAGAAGGCTTTGGAATCGGGTGAGTGGGTTCAGCACATTTTAAAATAATGGCTAGGTAAAATCTGGTCCAGGTGCAGCTATAGGAAAGAAAGAAATAGTCGTATACACCTAATCTATGGTTTTATAGCTTTATCTTTATTTCTTATATCTCTTTCTTATGCATCTCTACCGGACCGCTATCAAGATTGACTTGATTGAACTTTGATTGATTGATTGAGTGTGCGGGCACCTCAAGACGCTCCGAGGAAGAGAGCAAAAAGTCTGCTAGTGTGGCCGGTGTTGTGAAAATTATCGTTTTTATCTTAATAAATTCAAACTTGCAAAGTTTTCGAAATTGTGCTACGAAATTATGTACATATACTGATAAACTCACGTTTTATGTTGACCGCGGTTCGCGGATCTTCTTGAGGATGGTCAGCAATTTCACGAACCGGCGCGGTGCGCGGGCGGGGAGGGAGGAGGGCGCGGGTCGGGGGAGAGAAGTTGATGGATTTTCTTGCTCTTTATTTTGCGGGAAGATGCTACACCAGACAATGACCACATCGTCACTTTTAATCAATGAAGAACCCTACATAGATTCTTAACATACATACATAACATCACGCCTTGTTCCCGTCGGGGTAGGCAGAGACCACAGTTCTCCACCTGCTACGATCTTGACATACTTTCCTTGCTTACTGAACTTTCATCAATCCTTTCATACATGCTCGTCGGTTTAGGGTACTTTTAACCTGGCCTTTATTCAGAACGTCATGAATTTGGTCCTGGTACGTTCGCCGAGGCCTTCCCCTTCCAACGTTTCTAATTCTTAATAATAGGTCTTTACCTATGAAATTGCCGTTTTGTATGGCGAATTTTAGGTAAACTCAATTTTCAGTACTAACATTTTTGTATTTTTCTTAGGAATTATAAATCTATTTTTTTTTAAGCTTTATTGGGAAGACATTAAGCTAACAGAAGCTTAATTTTCATTTTCGAAAAATATTATCTGTAAAAAAATATAACAAATCTAATGATGAAATCGGACGACATTAAGGACGAACAATTTTCGAACCTTTAATTTTATATATCAAACTAAAAATAAAAACTTTATTTTATGCATAAATTGATAACCTTGAAGTCAACTTTCAAATATATGACAAATGAAAAAAATAGCATTAGAATTATAGGAATTATGACCTCATTAATCTGTAAGAAAATTTCGGCAATTTCATAGGTAAAGACCTATTATGAAAAAAAAAATGCGTTTAACACCAGGGTAAAGACCTAATAGAGGGTGTAAAGTACAGGTTACCGAAAACTGAAATGGCATGATCAGTCAACGTAACGGAACAACTTCCAGTGACTAAAACTTACAGGAAATGAAAAAAAATATCGGCCTTCTGTACAAATCTGCAAACTTGATTGGACAGTTTGTATTGAGAGGTCGCTTTTAGGGTTCCGTAGTCAATAAGGAACCCTTATTGTTTCGTCATGTCCGTCTGTCTGTCTGTCCGCAGCTTAGCTTGGAGACCCATCGTACTAGAAAGCAGAAATTTTGTACGAATATACATTTCATTTACGTCGACAAAGTAGTAGAATAAAATTTTGAAAAATATTTTTTTTAGGGTACGGTCAACCGCTTGTCGGTAGAAACTTTTACAACTCTATTACCACGCCATAAGGTCCAAAAGTGTTTCTACTGATGTACGGCCGTGTGTACCTCCGGTGCAATAAAGTGGAGAGGAAATTATTTTTTCTTGTCTACCCCATAGTGTAGGGTGTCGTTGGATAGGTCTTTTAAAAACAATGTAAGTCTGCTAAGATAATTTTTCGATTTAGGGACCCGTTTGCGAAATATGAATATTGAAAGCGCAATTTTTTGTTGGAGTCAAGTGTCCCCCCCCTGCCGGCTAAACGGTTGTTACTGGAAATGTGAAAAAAATCACAGTAGTAGCATATATGATGAAATTATAAGGGAAACTATCACTGTTAAGTAGGCTTCACAGGTTAATGAGCTATAGCCGAAAAACTAAAAATAGCAATAGCAATCAGGCGCTAGGACCTCGCAGAGCATTAGGAGGTAAAAACTTTATGTTATAAACGTTATAAAATACTTACTCAAAACCCGATTTGCGATAAAAAAACATGAATCGTGGACAGAAACATGGATCGGAAAACGACAAAATGTTTGGAAATCTCATGCAGTTGTGTTGGTCACTTAGGTTACTTTATAACGGTCACTTACGTTACTTTATAGTGGGTAGACCTGTTTCTTAAGGTATGTCGCTCGATCAGTTATTTTTATATTTTTTTCTGTTTCAGTTACTCAGCATTCGCTGAAAAACTTGGCGCAGCAGTGGCGAGCTACAAAGCACATAACAATAGCACACAGTTTGTTGAAGCGTTACACAAATCATTTGAAGATATCACTAAGATTTTTTCAGGATGATCGGAACTCAAAATGTGTTTATATTTTTTTTAGGTTTTTTGTGTTATGATTTAATGAGTGGTGCAGATAGTTTTATAATGTTTATAGTTAAGAGGTTTATACGGTTTATATATTTAATTTATACACATGTGAATGAATCTGAACAACTTTTAACAAGGAACATAGGTATATTTTTTTAATGTAATATCAGTCTTCCTTGCAAGTTTCAAGGCTCAAGTACAGTTAGAAGCGCGTCGATCTTCATAGCAAAACTACACATTGAACTTAGTTTCAATAGCTGCAAAATCTAAATTCTAACTGCGAGTGTCAAACTACCTGCTTCGACTGTACATGCCAAAATTATGTGCCCTATTATAAAAGGCCCTTTATTTATACCGTAAGATCAAGATAGAACATTGTTTGTATTAATGTATAATAGTTTAAGTACAAGTTTTTAAGAGTGTGTATTTTTATGTAAAATGTTGTGGAATAAGCAGCCTGTTGTAATGTAATCGATACAATGAACGTGACGGACTTTGTTATGTAGATTTACAAAAGGAGCTCCGACAAGACATGTCCAAGCAAATGACTGCAAAAGGCCATTAAAAGGACAACATAATAGTATATTTACATAACTTCTTACGTTTGTAGTGTCGCTTGTTTCGTAAATCTAGTAAAATAAGCTATCTTTTTTACCGTCAATCAAAAACAAGAGTGCATGAATTCCGTTATGACGCGATAATGTGAATAGAGAAGGATATAAATTGCCAGATATCTTCCGTTTCACTCTCCCCTGAGAAAAGTTTGGGAGAGAAAGAGACGGAGCTTGCCATTTTTTTAGGGTTCCGTACCTCAAAAGAAAAAAACGGAACCCTTATAGGATCACTTTGTTGTCCGTCTGTCTGTCTGTCTGTCTGTCTGTCTGTCTGTCTGTCAAGACCCTTTATCTCACGAACGGGTATAGGTATCAGGTTGAAATTAATACCATATGTTAGGGTCCATGAACCACACAAGATCTGAAAATTTAAATTTTTTACTACGACGCAATCAAAAGATATGGCTTTTTATGTCCTCATCTCCATACATTTATTCAAAAATGAAAAACCTACAGGGTACTTCCCGTTGACCTAAAATTATGAAATTTGGCAAGAAGCTAGGTCTCACAGTACAAATAATGGGAAAAGTCTGAAATCATTAAATATTACAACTTTTCTCACAACTAATGGTAACCAATTGTGGTGAGCTCCCGTTTCAAGAACATTCATATAAGAGAGGGGTCAAGTTGGATGGTTGCTGAGGCGATTTTTGTTTTAGTTCTATTTGAAAACGGGAACACTTACAAACTTGAAAATTGGTATGTTTATAGGGCATAGGCTATAAAATAACAACAAATAATAAAATTTGGTCAAGCGCGTGTCGGACTCAAAAAATCTAACACATTAACTTACTGAAATTTCAACTAATACAATTATGTTTATGTGGTGGTACGGAACCCTCAGTGCGCGAGTCCGACTCGCACTTGGCCGGTTTTTTTTTTTGTCCTTATCTGCGTGCCGCCCCTTTCTTTGTCTGACCGTACACTAAATTTTAGCATAATGAATATCAAATATTAAACTACGCGCTAGTCGCAAACTACTCATGTCATACAGAAATTCTTCCGTTAGGCTTTCACCGTAGGTACTACTTAACAACTTATGATTCATTTCTTACATGGAAATATTATTTTTCTACACATTTTTTCATAAAACGACTCTAATTGCACTGTATTAAAGTTCATAATCTAGATTATAAAACACGAGTGCCTTTTCATTATATTACCGCTCTAGTGTTTTATTTTCGTTATTTTTAGGGTTCCGTACCTCAAAAGAAAAAAACGGAACCCTTATAGGATCACTTTGTTGTCCGTCTGTCTGTCTGTCTGGCTGTCTGTCTGTCTGTCTGTCTGTCAAGACCCTTTATCTCACGAACGGGTAAAGGTATCAGGTTAAAATTAATACCATATATTAGGATCCATGAACCACACAAGATCTGAAAATTTAAATTTTTTGCAATGACGCAATCAAAAGATATGGCGTTTTATGTCCTCATCTCCATACATTTATTCAAAAATGAAAAACCTACAGGGTACTTCCCGTTGACCTAAAATTATGAAATTTGGCAAGAAGCTAGGTCTCACAGTACAAATAATGGGAAAAGTCTGAAATCATTAAATATTACAACTTTTCTCACAACTAATGGTAACCAATTGTGGTGAGCTCCCGTCTCAAGAACATTCATATAAGAGAGGGGTCAAGTTGGATGGTTGCTGAGGCGATTTTTGTTTTAGTTCTATTTAAAAACGGGAACACTTACAAACTTGAAAATTGGTACGTTTATAGGGCATAGGCTATAATATAACAACAAATAATAAAATTTGGTCAAGCGCGTGTCGGACTCAAAAAATCTAGCACATTAACTTACAATGAAAATATTAACATGTGGTGGTACGGAACCCTCAGTGCGCGAGTCCGACTCGCACTTGGCCGGTTTTTTCAGTACCTCTCCATCTACGCATCTGTGTCCGCTTAGAAAGAAATACTCAGGCCATTTTTAAAAGTTTTACCTAAAATTATTACCTAGTACCTGGTCAACCGAGCTTCGCTCTTAAATAGCCGCATCAACATTAAAATATCATCGGGTGAGCAAGCTATACTACTCGCCAACAGATGTCGCTATAGGTCTCTGTCTAAAACGCGGTATTTAAAAAAAATCTTAACACTACTAGCTAGATAAATTTTTCGCCTCCGAAAACCCCCGTATGATAAATTTATTATATTATTTATTAATATATTTACAAATATTGCTCGTTTAATATAGGATTAATTTATAAATTAAAAAAGTTAAAATATAATTTCAAAGCCGCCAGATCACTTAGAAAATATTAGCCCGGTGCGTATTAAAATCAAAGGAAAAATACCGACAAGGTACTACTATACAGGGTGTTAATTTAATTGCGTGCCATAGCTTAAGGGGTGGTTCAGTAACGATAAAGGAAAACAAAAAAAAAATCTTTAAAAAAATCCTACTTAAAAAAAACTATTACTCCATTGAAGCTAAACTAACGCGGAGGGCAATGACCCGGACGGAGCACCGCGCTATAACCGAGCAGCGCGCGAGTATCATTGGATAAGGTAGGTACATACATACATAACTGAAACTCTCTCGCGCGCGCTTTTGATAGTGCGGTGCTCCGGGTCATTGCCCTCCGCGTTAGTTTAGTTGCAAAGGAGTTTAAATTTTTTTAAGTAAATTTTTTTTAATATTTTTTTTGTATTCCTTTATCGTTACTGAACCACCCCCTAAGCTATGGCACGCAATTAAATTAACACGCTGTATAAGGTAACAATTTTTGTGTATTTTTATTCGCAAATGTGTTGAAAAACTTCGTAAGAAGCGCGTGAGCATTAGGCATTACACTCTCGGCTCTATAACGCCTTCGCGTGCGGCTCGGGCTGCAACTTCTGACCCCAAGCTTAATCACCAAATAGCGCACTTGCATCTTAATATATAATTTTTGACCAATGAGACATCACACTATTAAACTATGATTTTTTGGAGAACTTTATAAAGGATGTTAATTTAATTGTGTGCCATAGCTGAGGGTTAACGATAATGGAACACAAAAAATATTTACAAAAAAATCTTCAAAATCTTCAAAAAAATTTCAAGATTAGAAGAAAATTTCAAGTGTCAAATTTTACCTGCTCTAGACTGTACCTTATCCACTGATACTAGCGCGCTAGCTCGGTAATAGCGCGGCGCTCCGGGTCATTTCCCACCGCGTAGGGGGTTTAGATTTGATATTTTATTTTGTAGAAATTTCTTTTTTGTGTTTCTTCACCCCTTGAGCTATGGCACGCAATTAACACCCTGTAAAATGTTATTTAGTTTTATGAAAGAATATATAATAGTATGCTAATCGACACCGTGTGCCTTGCCTGCGAATTTATTAAGAAGAGTTTTAGAAGCTTTTTAAATGTAACTTTTTTAAAGTGAAGTTTTATAATATTTTAACAGTCGAAGGGCCTCCTAACGGTGAAGCATATAGGGTGACTTTTAATTAGTTCTTGATAGAAAAAGGTATGAATGATACTGAACAACTTTCCCCAAGGAACATAGGTCGAAATACGAAAATCAAGTTTTGACCTCCCATAGAAACTGCATCTTGTATGGGAGGTCAAATTTGGTTTTTCGTATTTCGACCTATGTTCCTTGGGAATAGTTGTTCAGTATCATGAGTACATGCATATATTTTGCTATCAAGAACGAATTAAAAGTCTCCCTATATACTCGCTCGGTCGAACGCCTGGCGTTCGGTTTCTATGGACGGCGCAAGGTGAAGCGTATCGCACGGAAGGGTATACGGGGCAAAAAACTTGAACATTAATCGCGTGGTGGGGGAAGCTATGCGCACGTCAATTTGTATGTAAAATCGACTCTACGCAGCCACGGTCATTGTTCAAGTAGTTTGCCCACACCTTTATTAGAAAAGCTTGTTGGAGATTGAAACATTTTACTTATCATGCTAATATACTACAGAGAGAAGTCGTGACTAATTGATTGACTCATAAATAAATAAGCAGAAAAGTTAGCATGTTCTTCAAAATTAATTAAATATGCCTTTAGTGTAGCGACACACCAGCGCGGAAAGATTCACTCATTACTCTCGCAACGCAATGCTTTCTAGATTACCTCCTCATGTAAAGGAATTTCCGTTGGTAGGTAAGAACCTTGACGTATTTTTCGTTCGCGGAACATTCCGCTTCGGAATTTCGCAGGTGTGTCGCTCCACTTTAGGGACCTCGCGCACTAGCGGACACAACCATGGCCAGTGGCCGCAATAACCAGAAGCCACCAAGAGTCTAGTATTTAAGACACAGGCTCGGCCTAGTTTAAATGCTAGAGAACAAAAAATTTTATCTTGTATGTTTTCATAAATAAATGAAATAAATAAATGAAATAAATAAAACGTCGCGCACTCGGCCGCAACGGCCAACTTAGTTAATCTGGTCGTTGGCCGTGGTCGTGGCCGCTAGTGCGCGAGGTCCCTTAAACTTCTTCATAAGTTTTAAGGAAATTTTGTTTAACACAAAATCATAAACAGATTTTTGTCACCCCAACGTGACACTTTAGGACATTATATTATACGACATTTTGTACTCGTTTAGCCCTCTTCTATCGAGTTCTAAAGATTAAATCGTGCGCTGCGAAAGATGGTGGCCGGCTACTATGCCGGTCTTCATACTAAAATGTTCGAACCCCTATCTATTTAAGAGATAGGCACTTCACACATATTTATTTTATATCTACCTTAGATTTACTTATACGTTTTCATTTTTATGATGCAGTTGTCAAAATAACGTTGTTGTAAGTAAAACATTTAATATATTTTTGCATTATTACATAATACCTGATTTTTAATAACATACTTCCCCTAAATACAATACCTACTAAATTATTCGCTTTGAAGTAAAATTGTTGTAATCATAGGGGGCGCTGGCTGGCAGTTTTCCTACGAAGTACAGTTAGAGTGAATTTAGCTCTTACAGCTATTAAAGTAAGAGCGATACAAAGTCCAATGTGTCAAGCTTGAAAAGTTCTTTTCTGTACAAAAAATTAGCAAATTTGAGAAAATTGTGAAGAAGAGAAATAGTCTAATAGCTTTCTCTTTCTTTCGTATAGCTGCATGACCGAAATTTTGGCGTCGTCGTCCGACTTCATGTGGATCTTAATAGGCCTCTTCTTTCTCAAGGATAACTTGCAGTGCAGCGCCCTCATAGTCTATCATGATGCTATCATGTCAATACTGGACAACCTCTAAATTAAGCCCTTTAGGTACCTATAGATCAGATGTACAACGTTGTCGGACCAAGCGAAATGTAAACCAAAACCTTCATTAGAACCATTTACTTATATATAAGTACTAGCCCATCGGCACGTTACAATGTCCCCAATTCGTTGGTCCGAAATCTGACGTTTAGGACCAACAAATGTCAGTCGTTGTCAGTCATATTGTCAACATTGGATGCAAATAAACTTACCAACAAAATGGACTGTTCTTAGTTGAAGAAACAATTTACTTTATTATTATTATTGTTATTTCTTATTATTGTTTTTGACTATAATCCAATTAATGAAACTGAAAAACCATGCCTAAATCACATATAAACAGTAAAAAGTTTGTTTTGTTTACTCCCGCCATATTATTTCCGTTCCGTGTATATAGCACCGACCGAAGTACCACACAACGTAGTTCACGCGATTTTTCACAGATGGCGCTATTTTTTCTTGTATGGGGAAATTTTTAACCGCTTGTTCCGAAGACCCTATCTTGAATATATAAATCTATGATTAGAACCGAATAATTTTTCAGCTGGCAGAGCATCCAGCAGAAGTACATACTTTGAATTTCGCGCTCAATGTTTGCGCTCTGATTGGGTGATGTGATGTTTTTAAAGTTCCCGCCGCCGCCGCATCCTAATTCAGCGACAGCAAACTTGGTTACTTAAAACATTTTACATAAGCTCAGTTTCTTAAATAGGTAGTGTAAAATAATAAACTATCGCGGTAGATACCCAGAGCAATACTACGAGACGGCGGCGGAGGGAGTGGCGCTTTAATTCGCTGTCGACTGTTATCGATTTTCTCATGTCCATCTTGTAAAGAGAGTCGTATTTATAAACTGCACTCAGACTTGGCCTTGTAGCATCATCGTATAGCGTTATTTTTTTTAGCACCCCGGATTTTTTAAGAGGTGGTTCTACCCCTGAAATTAATAATTTTATTCCAAGGAACATACTTAGATCGAAATGCCTACATAATAAAAATTTCGACCTCCCATACAAAATGTGTGGCAGCTGATGTAGTTTGTATGGGAAGCTGAATTTTTTTTTATTTCGACCTATAATCCTTGGGAAAAGCTGTTCAGTTTCATGGACAGAACCACCTAAAAATAAATAAAAAGTATTTGTATATTTTAGCTGCTCACATTGTATTGAATAAAAAGATCTTGCTGCTCTAGTGCTAATTAGATAGTTATATACATCTACAAAGTGGAAAATCGCAAAATTTCACAACCACACGCAGGATTCGAACCTGCGTCTTCTGCGTAAGTACCGCAGACGCTTTACCATCTAGGCTACTGTGCAGAAGACGCAGGTTCGAATCCTGCCTGTGGTTGTGAAATTTTGCGATTTTCTACTTTGTAGATTTATCCGAACACAGGAAGTGTTAAAATAAAAATCATTTTCAGTTATATACATGTTTCGATAGGGCTATTGTTTGTCGCGGATGCTGTGTGTGACGTAACGTAATATGATGTGATGTGATATCACTACAAAAAGATGGCGCCTAATCTTAATTCATTTCAATTCTTGTTTACACAATGTGCTGCGCTAGAATTGAAACTCAATGGGAATCGTTAGGAAGCCGATTTAAATCTGTCATACGCAAATAGTATGAAGCCGGATCCTTTTGACAGCTTTGAATCGGCTTCAAAACGATTCCCATTGAGTTTACATGCTAGCGCCCCTACTATGTTGTTCTCGTAACGATACACCAGTGGTTATTTGCCGTTGTCGTGCGTTTCCTTTAAAGGTAATGTTTCAAACAGAATACAACAATCGCGTAGTGTCGTGTCGTAGGACTTTTCTAACGTCAATGGTAGCTGCAGTGGACTATGCATACAATCTTTGAAGCGTCTTGTCTGTTTTGACTGCTCTGTCTCATGCACCATGCATAGATTGGGGGACATAAATTCTAACTGAAGCAAACCAAGAGGCATCGATGATCTGGCCACTTATTGAGTCGACCTGGTACGATTGTATTATAGTTGACGCCAAAAGAAAAACAGTAAATCCCATAATTATAGTGTTTTCTGGACTTCTGCGCCTCAATCAGTGCACAATGCACATGTCTGGGCTCCGTAGGTTAGGCCGGGCAAGACGCATTTATAATACACATGTCGACTTGTCTCCGTCTTAAGAATAATAGGGAAGTCCTTTATGTAAATCTTTCATGGACCAGTAGCTAGCTCCTCAACGCGTTTTAATTCAGCGACTGATTTCTTTGTCTTGTCTGTTACGGAAGGCATCTTATTGGCCCAACTAGATATATTCGTCGACATATTTTATCTCTTGCCTATCTAACACTACAACGTTCAGTGCTATTGGTCACAATTAATAATAATATTCAAATTATTGATTCATCCTGTAAAATAATGGCTCACAACAATCAGAAAACTTTTGATTATTATGGTCACTTTGAATGGGGACACCTTAAATGCTTTGCTACCTTTGATGATGACTGTACGTACTACGTCCCTCTACACCGAGCTTCTACAGAATAAAATCGGTTGACGTCTATAAGTACGGATCTTTTCTACGCAGAATCAACAGCGTTCCAATCTACGATCGCGCGCATACACACAAACACTGTTGTATGTTTTATATTTATTTACTTTGTTCGCGAACGTGTACGGTTGCACCTTGACGTGGATTTGTGAAATAATTTAAACATTATGTGATTGTTTCGATAATACTCAGTGACTTTTTGTTTATTATTTTGTTTTAAAATGCAGTAACTGTGATAGAATAGTACCTAAAGTAGTGCATAACGTAAAAAGGAATGGTACTTGTGCTGTTTTGACATTGGACCACTTGTAAATGTCAAAGTTCATTGGTGAATTTTGTGTTGTGGTGGATTAAATCTAATTAATTTTATATTCTTTTTGTACAAATAATAAGAAGAAACGCTTGAAATGGTAATTATAATTTATAATGTAAGCTTTTGAAGAAGAAAAAAACACTAGCTAATCATTATCTTGATTATTATGTTTGATAATTTTTGACTAATTCTTTAAAATATAAAATAAATAGCTTTAAAATTGTTTTGTGTAATGTAATTGACATCAAACAGGATAAAATATCATACTTACCTATCTTATTCAAATGAAATGACCCTTGACCCATGCATGAGTTTGATGAGTTACATCAAGGGAGGAAATTAATTTTTATCCTAAACCTGTTATGCCTTCTGATAGGTACCTACTTCAGAGTAATAGAAGGGACCTACACCAAGTTTGTATATATATACGATTGATTTTATTATCTATAATTTACATCAATTCTTTGGAATGTATTCTATTTATTTATTGTATTAGCCATATGCTGTATGAACCTTAACACCTTTTATTTTTGAAGAATTGTATGGCCATTCAATTAACCTTTGATCATAGTGATACCTGTGATTTGAGGCAATATTTAACTTAGTAATTGTTGAGTCTGGCCTCGGGTATATTCATTTGTAAAATAAGCATCATCCACACAATAAAAAATATTTTATGATATACTATGAGTGCTACCACCGAGTGAAGTTTGGAAAGCCACAATTAAGATTTTCAGTTTGGCTTAGGGCTGCCATCCGTCCGGGTTTCCCCGGATTTGTCCTAGTTTGGAAGACGTCCGGGGAGGGTCCGGGCGGGGTTTAAATTGTAGTCCGGGTTCAACCCGGACTACAATAAAAGTCCGGGTTTTCGATCAGATCCCGTTCCCATAGTTTATGTAAAAGCTATGGGTTAGGTCCTTCACCGCACTCGCTGCCGACGCTATTTTACTACGCGAGCGGCGAGCGGGGCGTGTGTAATTTTTCTTATTTACTTTAAACTGGTCTTTCCATATAGTTTTGTCACATAATCGTAGCTAATCTACATTTATGTAGTGCTAGTTTGTTATTATTTCCAGTATAATTTAGTTAAATAGTTCAACTACAGTATTTGTTTAAGTATTTCTTTTTTTTTTAGGTACATTAAGTGTTACCAAAAAGTTAAAATTAATAATATACTTAGTATCTAAATATACTCGTATAAAAGAGCTTGTCCTGACTGATTCATCAACGCCGATGAGCCGTAACCGCTATAGATACAGATCTGAAATTTTGTACACAGGTTCTATGCGCGTCAAAACTATCCACTAAGGAAGGATTTTGGAAAATTCATCTCCCAAGGGGGTGAAATAAGGGATGAAAGTTTTTATGAAAGTCCTTTGTTTCTTGAGCTAGATTCACACGGATTTGAATTTAAGCTTTTGGTAAAAAATAAAGCATTTCTTAAAACTCACCCTACAAGGGGGTGAAAAAGGGGGTGATATTTTCCGTATGTTGGTCTATAAGTCTTTCATTTTTAAAGGTAGAATTATAGAAATTTGGTTTTGAGCTCTTGGTAAAAAATAAAAAAGAACGTGTTTAACAATTTTTCAAAATTCTACCCTAAGGGGGTGAAATAAGGGATGAAAGTTTGTATGAAAGTCCTTTGTTTCTTGAGTTAGATTCACAAATTTGAATTTAAGCTAAAGGTAAAAAATAATGAAACACGTGCTTATTCATATCTTAAAAATCACCCTTCAAGGGGGTGAAAAAGGGGACGGTTTTTTTCCGTATGTTGGTCTTTAATTTTTAAAGGTAGAAATATAGAAATAAGGTTTTGAGCTCTTGGTAAAAAATAAAAAAGCACATGTTTTTAAATTTTCAAAATTCATCCCCAAAGGGGGTGAAATAAGAAGTGAAAGTGTGTATGAAAGTCCTTTATTTATCAAGCTAGATTCACACTAATATGAATTTAAGCATTGGGTAAACAATAAAGAAACACGTGTTTAAGCATTTCTTAAAAATCACCCTTCAAGGGGGTGAAAGTCTTTCGTTTTTAAAGATAGAATTATACAAATTTGGTTTTGAGTTCTCCGTAAAAATAAAAGGTACGTTTTAGCATTTTTAGAAATTCATCCCCTAACGCGATGAAATGATTGAAACGAAAAAGGATTGAATCTTACAGTTTTGTCTTGAGGTACTTGAAATTTGGATTTAAGTTATTAAGAAATAAAGAAACAATTGTTACAGAAATTTTTAGACATCATTCCCCAAAGGGGTGAAATAAGGGATGAAAGTTTATATGAAAATCCTACAGTTTGTCAGAAGAATGATTAAAAACACTATTTCATGCAACAAAAGAGGCTTAAAATTAAAGTTTCGTTATGTCAAGGATGGAGTAAAATATATTTGAATCAATATGCAAGTGAATGAAAAAAGTATTGAAATGTCCGGGGTGAAAGGTCCAAAATCCGGGGAGTTTACGCTTCCGGTCCTGGGGGGCAGGTTTTAGAGATGGCAGCCCTAGTTTGGCTACCGAGACTCACATTGGTCTGTTGAGTAAGGCAAACACAACTTAACCAATCCTATTTGTCACTAAAATTATAGGTTTTTGGACACCTAATCCATCCATAATTTAAATACATATAAAAATTACCAATTATATAGTAATGAAACAGTTTAGGATAAAATTATTGCTAGACGAGTTAGCTAGCATATAGGAGTGTTCACAGTTTAGAGTGCCTTGTTTGTTAACAAAATGTGGCATGACATAAATGTTAGAATATGCTAATCATACCATATTTTTACTAAGACAACTCATTTGTGCATACATATCTGCAAGGTGGCCAATAATTTAAAAAAAAATCCACTTTTATGAAGTGGACAGGGGAGGGACATACAGTTACATAGAGTTATTTCATACCTCTGGCCTCTTCTAAAACATGCAACTATCAATAATTGATTGTCTTATAGAAAGATATTCAAAAATTAGGAAACTTCTATAAATTATCATTCCTTATCGGGGCCATTTTTTTCTCTACTTTGGCCATTATAACAAGGGAAAAGCGCCAGGGTAAGAAAAAATTCATGATAAAACATATATGATTATAACAGTTTTTATTGTTGAAAAATAACAACATCACAAAGTACAATTTACAGTAAATTACAAATAAATTGAATATACCAAGAAGTTAAAATTACAATCAAATAAAAATATGCCAGGGAAAGACAATGTTCATTGGCAAGCATTTATGACTACGGATGTCATAATCAAAACGACCAACAATCAGTGCAAATAAATGGTCAGTTTGAGTCAAATACAGTCTCCTATCTCTTACATAAAAGGAGTGCTTCAAATAACTATGTTGTAGCACATAGACTTTAAAAACTGAAATATGCTTTTTTATTTTTTTTATACGTGGCACTAAGGTATAAAATCATATTAATCAAACTCACAGGCGCATTATTTTTAGGATTTTAAAAATGCCAGAGGAGAAGACACAAAAATTGGGTGATTTATTTTACAATAAAATAAAACTAGCCAGGGAAAAGATAAGGTTCATTGGCAAGCATCTACAAGGTTATTTTTATGGACCTGATATGTGTATGCCCACCTTATTACAGAGGTCAAAAACAACAACTTTTGTTCTGCGACTTTGCTAACAACGCACGAAAAATTTTCAACTCCCCATACAAAATTGGTCGGTCACGTGACCAGCCTATCTCTTACTTAAAAGGAGTGCTTCAAATAACTATTTTGTAGTATATAGACATTAAAACTGAAGTATGCTTTTTTTTATACATGGCACTAAGGTTTAATTCGTATTAATCAAGATTACAGGTGCATTATATTCAGGATTTAAAAAATTTGCCAGGGGAGAAGACACAAAAATTGGGAGACAAAATCGTGATTTTCTTTATGAAAAAAATATTTTACGTAATTTGTTTTATTCGATTACAATGATTTTTTTATGAAATATAACCTTTTTAATGCGTTTAGATCTATTTAATAAATATAAACTGCCAAAACATTTAAGGGGACAAGCAAGGGGAGATACATTTTGTATGTTTGAAGTGAGATTAAGACAAAACTAAAAATATTTGAATAATCAAATTAACTGCCCATATAAAAAAGCTTTGGGTATTATAGCAGATAGATAGACGAATAATATGGAGGACTAACCTTTCCCATAAAAAAATCGTATCCCGAAAAAGTATAAAACTAGATGGCGCTAAAAAATAAACTGGAAAGTAATTACGATCTATCGAATATGAAACTAAAAAAAATACCAAATTTTAACAAAAGCCTTTCGTTTCCTTGAAACTAGGTATGTCGCAAGTTTTAATATTGTTTTAACAGGATACTTGGTAGACAATTTTTTTCCAGATTACAGCAGGCAGCGCCATCTAGTTTATCCCCTTATTTATTATCTATAATGGGGGGGCTTCTATAAGCTTGCACCTTTGTCAAGTCCTTACCAAATTTACTTCCTTCTGTTATATTTATGTTACTACAAATTGGACTAAACACTTGTTTTTCACCCATCCCATGTAAAATTCACCCATCTCTCTCTCTCTTTCTCTGTAGTCTACACAATTCACAAAGTTGCCATTGTTTTTATTTGAAAATGTATTTTTGTTGCAGTATCTACAGGAAAAGCAGTAAACAAAAATCAAGATGCTCATCAAAGAGTATCGAATACCTCTGCCACTAACAGTGGAAGAGTACCGTATTGCCCAACTCTATATGATTGCTAAGAAAAGCAGAGAAGAAAGCTCTGGAGAAGGCAGTGGAGTCGAAATTCTAGTCAACGAGCCTTATGAAGATGGGCCTGGAGGTAAAGGTCAGTACACACAAAAAATATATCATGTTGGCAGCCATCTACCTGGTTGGTTCAAAAGTCTACTTCCAAAATCCGCCTTAACCGTCTCTGAAGAAGCCTGGAATGCCTATCCATACACAAAAACAAGGTACACATGTCCATTTGTCGAAAAATTCTCTTTAGAAATAGAAACCTACTACTATGCAGATAATGGCCACCAAGAAAATGTCTTCAAATTGACTGGCAGTGACCTTAAAAATAGAGTGGTTGATGTGATTGATGTTGTAAAAGATCAACTGTATGGTGCCGACTATGTAAAAGACGAAGATCCTACAATATATGTGTCACAAAAATGTAATAGAGGACCTCTCAGTGAAACTTGGCTTGAGGATTATTGGAAAGAAGTGCAAGGTAAATCCCAACCATTACCCAATGGGAAGTCCCTCATGTGTGCCTATAAATTATGTAAAGTAGAATTCAGATATTGGGGCATGCAAACTAAGTTAGAGAAATTCATCCATGATGTAGCATTGAGAAAAACCATGTTAAGAGCCCATCGTCAAGCATGGGCCTGGCAAGATGAATGGCATGGCCTTACTATGGAAGATATAAGAGAAATAGAAAGACAAACTCAGCTAGCCTTACAAAAGAAAATGGCTGGTGATACAAGTGACGAACAGGACTTATCTGAAGAGAATTCCAAGTCCTTAGCTGCCACTATGAGCAGTTTAGAGAAGAATGAAGAAATGGCGACGCCAGTGCCTTCAAAGAAAAGCAATGTAGAGACAAGGATCCAGAAGCATCTGAGTCCTGAGAGCACACCACCTTCAGAACACAAAAGCTCGAGCAAATCGAACCTCAGGTCGTCTTCATCAGGGTCTATTAAAAGTTTGCAGCAACAAGTTGCTAATTGGCGAATGGAGACACTTGTTAGAGAATCAGAAACAGAAACTGGATCTGAAGATGAGTTCTACGATTGTGAATCATCTATTAATAAGTGGTCATCAATGTGTTCACTAGACGAAGCAGACATAGATATATCACCTACTCAAGGTGACCAAAATCAGGAGGACAGTATATTTAATCCATCTTTCCTAAAAAGAGTCACCTCTGAGCGAGGATCTCGTAGAATGATCACTCTTAAAAGCCACCAAAGTGTTGATGGTGGCCCTGAAACACCAGTTCATAGCTCTTGTCCAATCACAGTACTAATTCTTGTTTTTCATGCTGGAAGTGTATTAGACGCTAATGTTGACATGACTGCAAAAAAATCTGATGTTACAACATTTAAAGGCGCATTTGAATCAGTGATGCGTCAACATTATCCTACTCTCGTTGGCCACATTGCAATAAAACTTGTATCATGTCCATCCATTTGCACGGAAGCTCTTGGAGTTCTATCCACGTTAAGCCCGTACAGCTTTGATTGTTCACCGTCAACCGTAGAAACTCCATCTCTCACTAATGATCTGATACCTATTGGTGCGATTCCTTTGATTGCGACTTCATCCCCCGAGTACACCGATTCTGTTACTAAAACAATACAAGCTGCAAATATAGCTTTTAATGAGTTCATCAAGTCAGATGATGGAAAAGGGTTCAATGGTCAAGTTTGCGTTGTCGGCGACAGTGTTGGGTCGGTCTTGGCCTACGATGCCCTTTGCAGAACTACGCAATACCAGTCACGGCATGATAGTGAAAATAGTATCCTAGATACTTGCGAGATAACTATCCCAAATGAACCAACTGAACATTATTTAAATAAGCCCCATTTAACAGCTCCGCAGCCACGAAGGCGATCTTCATCTACAAGTGATAATCATGTCAAATTGGAATTTGAAGTCAGTGAATTCTTTACTTTTGGCAGCCCTTTGTCACTAATTTTAGCCTCTCGGAAAATATCTGACGATAAGTCTCGTGATATAAATAAGCCACCTGTTCAACAAGTTTTTAATTTATTTCATCCGACTGATCCAGTCGCTGCAAGACTGGAACCGCTACTCTCTGCTAGATTTACAAATTTGCCTCCCATCAATGTCGCTAGATACACAAAATATCCCCTTGGCAACGGTCAGCCGTACCATCTAATGGAATTGATACAAAGCCATCCTCAATTATTTGGAGATCAATTACAAATGCCAGCGACGCCAGTTTTGCGGAGACTTTCTGAAGCATCTGTTCAAAGTACAGTTAGTGGTTTAGTTGATAATATTCCTCTGATGACTATGAATGCTTTACAACAAAAATGGTGGGGATCTAAACGACTTGATTACGCCCTTTACTGTCCGGAGGGCTTGGCTAACTTCCCTACAAACGCCTTACCACACTTATTCCATGCTAGTTATTGGGAAAGCTCAGATGTTATTGCTTTCATTTTACGACAAGTGGGTCATTTCGATTTAGCTCTGTATGGCCACGGAGATGACAAAGAATGTCCGATGCTGAAACCTGGTCAGGAAAGAGAGAAATGGATAAAAAAGAGGACATCAGTCAAGCTTAAAAATGTTGCTGCTAATCACAGAGCCAATGACGTTATTGTGAGGGAGGGCAATCCACAGACTTTCGTCGCCAGATTTATGTACGGTCCTCTAGATATGATAACTTTAACTGGCGAGAAAGTAGATATTTACATGATGAAAGATCCGCCAGCCGGTGAATGGGTCCTACTATCCACTGTTGTAACTGACAAAACGGGTAGAATTTCATACACTTTGACCGATAAACAAAGCGTTGGCTGTGGTATATATCCAGTAAGAGCGGTTGTTAGAGGAGACCATACTAGTTGCAGTTTCCATTTTGCTGTGGTGCCTCCACAGACAGAATGTATAGTGTTTAGTATTGATGGCTCTTTTACTGCTAGTGTGTCGGTAACTGGGCGAGATCCTAAAGTAAGGGCTGGCGCTGTTGACGTTGTCCGCTTTTGGCAAGATCTAGGATATCTAATCCTGTATATCACGGGAAGACCAGATATGCAACAACGAAAAGTTGTTTCCTGGTTAGCAGAACACAACTTCCCACATGGTCTTGTATTTTTTTCTGATGGAATTTCAACTGACCCATTAGGACACAAAGCTGCTCATTTAAGCAGCTTGATAAATGAACATGGGGTTATTCTTCATGTAGCATATGGATCAGGGAAGGATATTACCGTTTATAATAGTTGTGGGTTATCTTCAAAGCAAATATACGCAATTGGTCGTATAAGTAAGAAATATAGCAACATGGCAACTACTTTAACTGATGGTTATGCATCTCACTTGGCTGATTTGAAGCAGCCTGGTGCTGTTCGACCTGCTAGAGGTAACGCTAGGCTTTTGGTTCCGCGGCGGTTACTATCTACTAACACATCTACGAGCAGAAACCGTCGCTAATAGCGCCTTTGTGAGTACTTGTTCTCAAATAGTTAATTTATTCTTGTCAGTTATCTAGTTTTTACTTTTTACGAATTTGGTTATTTTATGAATATGCGAAAAGTGTATTTTCTCTTTGAATGAGGAATTAACATATAATATATTTTTTACTTTTACCACATGGAATTTTTAAAATATACCTATTGTGTTGCGGAAAATAAGTAGCACTCTGTCACTATGTACCTTAACTAACATAATTTTAATTAAATCTACATAATTGACTGTTTAAATATACCTATTAGGAGCGTAAGGAATCTTGTTATCTTCTTTAATAATATAAATATAAATAACGTTTTATTGCTAGTTATACTATTGTCTTTACTATTAGAGGATAGTAATCTCGGAACACGTAAAGTGTTCTAACATTTTTGTTGTTTTTCCTATATATTTCCATAAGGTAGGTACCTACTTTCTAAAGCTTCTTTGTTTTGTACAGCTTTACATAAATGTCACTCTGCAAAGCACATTATTTTAATTTATATAATATTGTGCTTGTAGCTACTTAATAAGTACATCATAAGTATTCAATTTTATTTCTAAACTTCCACAATAATCTTCATAAATGTTTAACTGCCTACTCCGGCAAATTGTTTTTAAGCACATACCTAACTTAATTTCTCCTAATCTGCTTGATTCATCGTTCTTTATTTTTATTACGGATAGTGTGATTGATAAGTACCTCTAAATAACGTGTAAAAAACCAATTAATAACAATTAAGACAGTCACATAATGGCGTGATATTGCCCTGTTATTTATTTATATTGTAATGGACATTTTATTACTGAAAATAAGGAATCCTATTTATTTTGAACTGAATACATTCGGAAAAAATCGCTGTATTTAAGGCTGGGTTAAGGCGTTAGTTCCGATGTGTATTCTGAACCTCTTGTCATCACAAATATTGTTTGTGTTTGTAAAGTCGGAGCAGATTGGGCTGGCATTAGTTTACTAAGTATTAACGTATTAAGATTATATATTTTTATTGTATTTTTTATTCCTAAAAATTACATCATGATGACAGCCCCCTGTAAATTTTAAGAGCCATTTAAGTGGTAAACACGGTTTCTAAAGACAATCTCTGTCGATCTATTTATAAATGAGCCAAATGCACCATGATTCAAAACTCTAGACTTATAAAGTCTGCGATTGTAAATTATTATACTTATTAACGAAAATTTAAAACAATATATAAGTAATTGGCAATACTATCGTTCAATTTGTAAGTGAATATTATGTGTTGTTGATATTATAATCCAGATATATATGAAGTTATTTTTATAGTTCATCAGTTTTGTTCTTGATGGACGTAAATGTAAGTAAATTATATTAATTACTTATGTATAAAGAAATATAATATTATTGTATATTTTCCATAAAAGTACATTCCCGTTTCAGAGATATTTCTATTGTTATAAACATTTTTGAAATTACAGTTGTAATGAAAAGTACCTACGTCAAATAATGTTAGAATAATGTACTTACTTGTGATTGTTTAGAGAAGTTGTTTGGGTCATATGCAATATTGCTTTTTGTATCCATTGCGATGCGATGTCTTAAAAGGTGTGAAAGTGACAAGTAGTAAATTCATCTAATCCTCTTAGATCTTTCCAAATCCCTCTGGGTGTGCGTTTCGGCCCCTTTGTACCTATCTCTGTAATCTATCTACTTTCCCGACAGTTGTCGCAACCTTTCACAAAACCCACACGTTTATACCATTGTAAGAAAATAGTCGTACTACTTTATATCTAGTAGGTAGGTAAGATGTTTGTAGAATTTTTGATTTGCCATGTATCTTCTTAAAAGATCTTCCGTATAGTACGAGATCGGAGTGAAATAATCTTACGTTATCGAGTACGTACCATGGGTGGGTTGATATAGAATTAGGATAGGCTTTTCAAATATGCAGGATTGCCTGACTAAATTATAGAAAGTTTTGTGTAAATTCAAGTGTTTTTTTTCTTTCCTGTACATATTAGGTAGTACAACCATCAAATAAACGTATTCAAGAAGCGCACGGAAATACTAGGTTGATTCGTCCGTAAAAAACCTAACCGACTAAGAAATGCTGAGGGCAGAGGACCGTGTTTTTTATTAATTAAGTAAAGAGAACTATCCAAGAGGTATGAATTTCGCCTTAGTACCCTTGATGACGTAATAATGCATCCTTTTTACTCAAAACGTTCCAGGATTTATCAGAAAACCCGGTAGTTTTAATTCGCCTATCCTAATTTAAACCACCACAAACGGGTCCCATCGTGGTACTCCAGTTGTCTCTCGTATGATTATAAAGTATTATTTTCATAGTATTTTTCTGTCCAATAAGTATATCGTTGGTGTCTTTGAGTATGCCACGTGGTTAATAGACACGATTGTGTTGGTAAGAACTCTAGTCCGATTAGGAACTACTATATCAGCCAGTTGCACTTGGTAAGCACATTGCTGCTTCTGTATGGCTTCGTGCGAGGTCACCATGGCTAGAGGCTAATTTTAGTGGATATTGACGTATCCGAGGATGATGAATACCTAACACTTTAATCTTGAATTTATGATATGACGATATAAACAGAAGTTATAAATAGACTGATGCTGCGAGCTGAGGCACCATCTCTGCTGACCTTTTTGCTTGGTTATATTTGGACGTAACGGACATGCAACAAAGTTGTGAAAATAGTCAGCATTATAATTTATGAATCAACAGAAAATAACTCAATGACATGAGAATTTAATTGCTGTGCAATACAATACCTATTTAGGTACCTACAAGTTTAAAGTATTTTTTTTTTCTTAAGACTGCGTCTTGCGCTCCGATATATGCTTAGGGCGCGCTCATCAGTATTTTTTCTTCTTTGATTAAAAATGTACTATGTTTAAAACATTAGTTTTATACAAGGTGTAACAAAAATGGCATAACAAACAATCCTAAGATAAAAGAAATAAAAGAAGTTCGAAGTAGAAAAATTAATTGATCTTTCATACTTAAAAACCGTTTAGATACACCTTGCCTACCGTTCTGCCTGAGTTTGCGTTTATTGGCGCTAATATTTTGCCGTCGCGTCGTCTAAACAGCCGAGGCACGCCAAAAACTGTTTACACGATACATATCGTCTAGCCTAGGTAGGCGCCTGAGATTTTCCTCCCGTCTAAATCCGGCATTATTGCACTGAAGATTCCATGGAAATTGTATTTTTTGCTCGTATTTCGATCTACGCTCCATGGGAAAAGTAGTTCAGTTTCACGGAAAGATTCTCATGCTTCAGGCAAAGAATTATACAATATTACGCTAACCTTCAGGGTTGTTATGCACTTTTTGTTAACAAGTAAATTAAATACCTACCACTTACCTACTTAGTATTTATTGTATTTTGATTAACATAATTTTTGTACACAAATCTACAATCTAGTTTTACAGCGCTAAATAAAGGTGCTCAATCATCTCTTTTCTCGCTTCTTACAGCCGAAAGCAGAAGGCTTCTTTATAGTAAAAACTCCTTAAAATACATATATGGCTGACACTTCAAGTCAAATCATTTGAAAAATTTTAACATTAAAGACTCTTTCTGCAACTGGCGGTTAAACAACAAAAGCTTATATACTTCCTGCGAAAGGTAGTTTTTATAACTACTATAAAAGGCGTAAGGAACAGCTTTCTGAAATCTAAAAGGGCATGATTAGTCAACGAAAATTAATAACTTTCAGTGAATGGAACTTTCAAAAAATTTAAAAAAATCTGCATCCTCCATACAAAATTAAAAGTTGATTAGACAGTTTGTATGATGACGCCGTTTTTTTTTTATTTCCTGAAAGTTTTATTTACTGAAAGTTGTTCAGTTATGTTGACTGATCATGCCCCTTTAAGTTTCAGAAACCTGTCCCTCAAACCCTGTATACTTTCAAAAGATTCAAATGTATTAGAATATTCAAACTTGTAGTACCTTCTTATGTACAGGGTGAATTTGAAAACATTCGACAAATTTTGAGATTGAGTTCAGACTACGAAACTGAAGAACTTTCCCCAAGGAACGTAGGTCGTTAGACGTTAAAAAAAAATTCGATCTCCCGTACAAAATGTATGGTCAGCTGACTGACTTTACTATGAAAGGGTTTTTCGTCAGATGACCTATGTTCCTCGGCAAAAATTATTCAGTTTTGCGGTCTGAACTCTATCTCAAAATTTGTCGAATGTTTTCAATTTCACCCTGTACTTATCCTTCATAGTAACAAGCTCTATGAATTCTTCCTACCCAATGTTTGTATGACTTTTTAATTAAAAGGCTTGTTTACCAAACTTGCTGCTCTACAGGGTGTTAAGTCACTGTCCGAAAAATAAAACTGAGGATCCGGGCCATAAAACTGAACAACTTTCCCCATCGAGCATAAACCAAACGAGACGTTTCATCTCCAGCCATCTCTATGTACATACACCCGCTAGAAAAAAAGAAGAAAATGTACTTAGTCTTCCACAACAATTTTTTTTGTTTATTAACCTGTAGTTTTTGCGAGAACAATAATATTTTCATATCACTAATACACCCATTTGTGTGATGTGGCATGGCAACATTAATGTGGACAAAAACAAAAATATCTTACAATATGTTGTCGATTCGGTTGTCGCCCTTTTTACACAGAATTTTAAGTAACAATGTAAAACTTTAAGTACTTTATTTTATCAATAACCTGACTATCCTATAAATTCCTTTATTTTTATTTTCCGCGTTTAGTTTCCCTACCTTTAAACATGACACTGGCACAAAGTCTAACTAGTGCCATAAGAAAAAAAAGTCTGAAAAGACATTCCTCACCATACTGGATGTTGCCAGTATGGCCGATCAAAGAAAAAAATATTAGGATATTACAAGTAAACCATGCCGAATTAAACAAAAACCACAACATAAAAACGTTCTACTACTTCTAGTAATGTACTTAAAGTCAACTAACGACTGTACAAGGACATGGCCCCGGGGTCTCATAAAAGCTGATAAGTACGTCTCCTTATACAACAAAAGATTTTCCATAGAGACTACATCACGTGATCCGAATTTGAAGAAAACTATTTTTTACGTTGTTCTGTTTTATGGTCGGAAATCACTGTGTCGGTTTTAGAAAGACCCTGTATAAGTTAGATTCTGAATGCGTGCCAATAAAAATGCCAAAATATATGCGATGGAAAGAGCTATTACTGTACGTAATTTTTATGTCAATTTGCTTCTGAAGTCCAGTAAAAACATGTGAATTTCTCCAAGAAAAAAATATATTTTATTGGACTTCCCATACTAAAGTAGTCACGTGACCGAAGCATTTTGTATGGAAATTATCGGAAGACGATGTTTTATTGAGTGAACTGGTCTTCGGGAACAAAGCTACTAAAAAAATTCATTGTAGAGCAAATTAAGAAGCCATACATTTTTCGGATGACTGCTATTGTGTGAATGGTTGTCTAAACTTTTATGATGTTGTTGTAATAAGTGCCAGGCCAGTGTCAGTTAGTGAAGCCCTTATTTTCTTGTGTATTAGCAATTTTTGATGTATTTTTTATTTAAATTCATTGCTGTGCTAGTTTCAAATTATTTACTTGTTCTTTTATTAAGTATTATGTATGTACATTATATGTGTGGATAAATAAACTGTTGTTGGCACCTACTGTGTGTTTCTTTACAAGATGTCACAAAAACAGTACAGCTACCTACCTATTCACCTTGGTGTCCATCCTACAGGATACACATCACCCGTGTAGAACGTGTACAACGCGCAAATTCTAGACACCTGGCATTTCGGGATGCGAATCGAGCGAGTTATGCAGACAACCATTTTAACATGATGTCTCTAGAAGGTCGGCGAAAGATGATTAGCCTGCTCAAAATTATGAACAACGCACTCTTAGCACCCGATGTTCTGAGCAGAGTCAATATTTCGGTCCCTCGGTCTGCTAACGTCAGCAAGCTACCCCTGTAACTCTGAAATCCTTGAGCGACTATTTTAGAGAATTTGGAAGTCAAGACGACTATTTCATGACTATTTTTTTAAATAAAAACCAGGTCGATAGTCCCCACGGTTTGCTTGCATCAAAGCGAGGATTCTGTGTATAGCCTATGCCTATAATCCTCGGCAAACCATAGCTATAACTCTAGAATTGTAACGTGACTATTTTTAGGGTTCCGTACCTCAAAAGAAAAAAACGGAACCCTTATAAGATCACTTTGTTGTCCGTCTGTCTGTCTGTCAAGACCCTTTATCTCACGGACGGGTAAAGGTATCAGGTTGAAATTAATACCATAGATTAGGATCTATGAACCACATAAGATCTGAAAATTTCAATTTTTTACAACGACGCAATCAAAAGATATGGCATTTTATGTCCTCATCTCCATACATTTATTCAAAAATGCAAAACCTACAGGGTACTTCCCGTTGACCTAAAATTATGAAATTTGGCAAGAAGCTAGGTCTCACAGTACAAATAATGGGAAAAGTCTGAAATCATTAAATATTACAACTTTTCTCACAACTAATGGTAACCAATTGTGGTGAGCTCCCGTTTCAAGAACATTCATATAAGAGAGGGGTCAAGTTGGATGGTTACTGAGGCGATTTTTGTTTTAGTTCTATTTAAAAACGGGAACACTTACAAACTTGAAAATTGGTATGTTTATAGTGCATAAGCTATAAAATAACAACAAATAATTAAATTTGGTCAAGCGCGTGTCGGACTCAAAAAATCTAGCACATTAACTTACTGAAATTTCAACTAATACAATTATGTTGATGTGGTGGTACGGAACCCTCAGTGCGCGAGTCCGACTCGCACTTGGCCGGTTTTTTTCCTTATGGTGACTATGTATGACTATTTTTTGGCATCGTCAAAATAAATTTGTATGCAGTTTTTTTCTCTGAGGATTCTATGTTGAGGGACATAAAACGAGGACACTTACTTAGCGTGAAAATTGGTGTTTATAGTGCATAAGCTATAGAATAACAACAAATAATAAAAACTGGTCAAGTGCGTGTCAGACTCGCGCGAAGTTAATACACTTCTGCGTGACTGCGCGTCCATGACTGAGCAATATAGCACGGAACCCTAGGTGCGCGAGTCCAACTTGCACTTGGCCGGTTTTTAGTAGTATTCATAGTAAGATTCGAGGTTTAAAATAATAAGTACAAATAATGCATCGATACGAAAATTTTATTTACAATAATAGGACTTAATACTTAAGAAATATTGAATTAATTTAGATTTTACACACACAAATAAATAGGGTTGAGTAATAGATACCTAGGAATTAAAATTTTACAAATTGTAATAAGGAAATCATACCGTTTCTACTGTATAATAGTGGACGTCAGCTGAACGAGTGTTCCACAAACAGTTATAAACTTTTTTTTTTTTCTATTTGGCTAGCTGGCTGGCTGTCTGCGATGTGTCAGAAGTACAACCCGAGTTCACGAAAGATGCTGGGGCTGGGTTACGTATTATTAAATATTCTTTGTTGGAGTTTTGTAAACAAACATTCTACAGAAATGAATTATCTACAATTACACGAGGTATACGTTTGTTACCACAATACACAAAGAAAAACGCTTAGATTATCGTTTTAGATACATTTTTAACAAGTTTTACATTAATTTGAGATCATTATTTGAGGCCCCAGCTTCTTTCTTGAATCCTAAAATGGACCGACAGACTACAACCAGTTGCACAAATACTCTCTAAAGTTAAAACTCCTTTAAATCTATTGCTGCCACTGTCTTTGTCAACAAAACAGGAAGAGTCTGCAATAGACTTGAAGAAACTTTAATTTTGAAGATGCTTTGTGCAACTGACTGTGAGAGTGATAGCTTTGGCCATTACTACTTAAATAAAAAAGAAACATGTTCAGTAAGATCTTGTAGTTTAACCTATCCACTCTTTTCTCTTGGCTCTTTCGTATTTCAAACATATTAAGCGACGAAAAATTTAATAGGGTGTTTTCAACCAGCATTTGACTTGTGCACTGGATGGCGCTGCAAATCAGCACATGGAAAAACCATCATAGTGCCAGTATAATCAGTATGAAAATGATAAGTCAGTTTGCTTCTGTCAAATGGCTGTAAAACGATTTCTCGTAAAAAGATTTCATATATTTTAATGTGTATAAAAAAAGAAATGAGCCGGTTTCGCAGCTAAGCGTCAACTGAGTATTCAAAGGTGTCGATAGATGGCTCTGAAGACAGTTGCTAAAGAACTTAAAATAAATCTGTCATAGATGAAGCGTTAAGTAAATAAACCTCTTTAGGCAACACTTACAACAGATAGAAAAAATAAGTTGAACGTTAAATTTTCCTACAACAACGCTATCTATCAAGAAAATTAACCGGCTCATTACCAACAGTGATTAGCGTACCACCTATCTACACTTAAAAAAAACGTAGTTGACAGACGTCAGGGAAAACCCCCTATTGGTTTAGCTCCCGAAGTCCAGCGATTCTACAAATGAAACCATGAATCTTTCCAGAAGAAATAGAAACTAGCGAAAAATTTTCATTGGCGTATTTTTTATTCCTTGATGGGAAATATCACGGAAATATGCTAGTTTTAAAAAATCACATTACTAGGCGTCAAGAGTAAAACCTTAAATTTTAATATTAAAGTTACCTATATCCTTTCCAAAAATATAAATAATAATACATAGAAATTGTACGTACAAGAGTCTAGATAGTTTGCGGAGCACATGTTTTGTTACTTCAGGACCAAAGCTGTCACAACTTAAAATCTGTTGTTTAATTCTAGGGCACCCATAAAGACAAGAACAAAAGAAATGGGTGTATTGATTTATCTTTCTTCCAAACCAAACTGCTGCAACTTTTTCCATCTGATGCCACGCAGGGCTGTAAATCTGCCACTATAGCCTCTATTCAATTTAAGGAACTATATAGATTGATGGTAGGTAATATATCATAAAAATTGCAAATATTATATAAGGGATAGGGCTTTTTATACTATCAATAGGTATATATACACCGTGTAATTCCAAATACGTAAAACATCTCGGGGGGGTTGTTTTTCTCATGTAATTGAACAACTTTTGGAAATTTACACGTTGTAGAGGAGTGCAGCTATAGGAAAGAAAAAGAAAGCTAAGCTTTCTTCTTCTTTTCTATAGATGCATCCCTCTATATGGCGATATGTACCTACTTACAAGCCCCTATGAAATAAAAGTTTAGTGCTTTGAACGTAAGCTGGTCAATTAAACTGTATAAAGAAGCTCAGCTTGGGTTTCAAGATTTTTGTACATATATGCTTATTCTGACTGGAGACTAAATGCAAAACGACTTTAGAAATTTTAAAAATATCTATTAAAATAATCAGCCGCTCAGTCCAATTAGGTAGTAACTAATTGTTATTGTATGGGGTGTAAGCAGCAACAACTTTCAATGATTGCTGCGTTTTGGACCTAGGTCATTGTAACTTATATTAGCATTTAATTGTTAATTAAGATTTACCGTTTTAAACGTTTCTTATCTAGGCTTTAGTTTTAAAAGTTTCAAAGATCACTTGAAAATCAATAAATAATATTCAAAAATTGGAGGCCAGCAATGATTTACAGACACTATGAGAAGTATTTTTTTGCGAATTTCAAAAAATCTTTGGATAAAAGTAGTTGCATTTAGCCTTTAGACTGGAATAAGCCCGTACAAAGCTTATACACAAATTCATAAACATAAACAAAGTTTTGATTTCTGCGACTAGATAAAGTAAAAAAATATAACTAATAGTTCTTTCAATGCTCTTATGAGTTCGTTAGTAAAACAAAATATGAGAGTATGGGGCAACTACCTACCAATCTACCCACCCTATACAGGGTTATTTTTGGACCCCTAGCCAAATTTTAGTATGTTGCTCAGTCCATGAAACTGAACAACTTTCCCAAAGAAACATGGGTCGAAAAACGAAAAAAAATTTTGGTAGTCGCATAAAAATTCCACTGTTGCTGGTGCAAGGTTTGTATGGGAAACCCAAAAACAAAATTAGTTTTTCGACCCATGTTTCTTTGGAAAAGTTGTTTAGATATGTGTTCTGAGTCTCATACAAAAATTTGGGTAGGGGTCTAAAAATAACCCTGTACGTTGATTTATACATCTTTGTAATGTCATGACTCATCCCTTCAAATTCTACTACTTAGGTAACTATAATTTTGACACAAAACTTCGTTTGAAATAGATTATCAACTAATTATTTACAATTATGTACTTTTGAAGAAAATATTTATAACCATTAACTTCAATCTTATTATCTATACTTACTTAATCTAAGTACATCGCTTATTTCTATATTCGTGATGTTATTTTCAATATAAAAACAATAAAAAATAGCTTCCTGTAACAACTATTTGTCCATTATTAAAGTAAGGAGGTCCTTTTCAAATAGTACACATAATTTAGCATGGTTGTCACTTAGTCCATGGAACTTAACAACTTTCCTTAAGATAGAAAAATAATACTTACACTACACTTGCTAACGCTCTTGCTTTCTCTTTGTTCCATAAGATACAGGGTGTCTACTCTCAAAGTCCGATATATCGAAACGATACCATTCGAAACATGCAAATTCAAAACTTCGTCCCTTGACAATAGAGTAGAATATTGGTTGGATGAATTTTCAAACTGCCAGTAGTTAGCATCCAACCAATATTCTACTGTATTGTCAAGGGACGAAGTTTTGCATTTGCATGTTTCGAATAGTATCGTTTCGATATATCGGACTTTGAGAGTAGACACCCAGTTCCAAATACGAAATCGAACTTCCAAAATGTTTCAATCAATCGAAAACTTATAATATTTTTCTTTATATAGGGTGACTTTTAATTAGTTCTTGATAGCAAAAGATATGCATGAACTCATGATACTGAACAACTTTTCCCAAGGAACATAGGCCGAAATACGAAAAACTAAATTTGACCTCCCATACAAAATACGCTATTAGCTGATGCAGTTTCTATGGGAGGGTAAAACTTGATTTTCATATTTCGACCTATGTTCCTTGGGGAAAGTTGTTCAGTATTATGAGTACATTCATACTTTTTTCTATCAAGAACTAATTAAAAGTCACCCTATATATCTCGAAAATTATTCAGTTTCATGATCAGAGTAACATGTTCAAATTATTATAAATAAATAAATAAATAAATGCGCACTTCTTCAGAAGAACCCCTAAAGTATACTCGTACAGGGTGTAAGGGGCGGTGAAACAAATATTGAAAGAGCTTTTCAAACTTTCACTAAGCAATATGTGTCAGGGAAATGATTAAAAATGTCCACTTCTCCATACAAAATTACCGCTTTATTCAGGCGGCTTGTAAGGAGAAGTCGAAACATTTTATCATTTCCCAACACATACTTCTTTGGAAAAGTTGTTTAGTTTTATCTACTCCAAGCCCTTTCAGTTTTCGTTACAGCTTTTTTTAGGCTGTTTGTCCACCGCGACGATTCCGAGCCGATACCGATAACGAGAAAAGTGCCGAGCATGATGGTTACGAGCAAAAACAGTGCTTTTTGACAGTTGTATAAACAGTATAATCATGTTTGCGAGTAGACTTCCAAGCACTACCATATACGAGGGCCAAACCGAAAAGATCGGGAATAGAATACTCAGGAATAAATTAGATTAAAACCTTTTTGGTTTATGACATGTAGTATTATTTCAAACACAATTCCATTTTTGAATTTTAAAAAAAGTAAAAAAGAAAAGAGTAGTAGCCATTTGAATTTGACAAGTCAGTGGGGAAAATGGAGCTTACGCGGGAACATTTCCGTGCCATAATTTTTCACAAATTTCGTCGAGGTTTATCTCAAGAACAATGTCTCGCCGAGCTTGTTTCTGTTTATGAACTTGAAGCACCCAGTAAAACGACTATATATCGTTGGTATTCTGAGTTTCGTCGTGGACGTTCCTCTCTCACGACAGTTCCTTCTACTGGTCGACCAAAAACAGCGGTAACACAAGATAACATCGATGCTGTGCTCCAATTAATAAAAGAAGATAGACATGTGACATACGAGCAGATTCAGGCTTCTCTCAGCATTGGTATGACAGCGATTCAAACTATTTTACATGATGAACTGGGTGTCAAGAAGTTAGTTTCCCGCTGGGTGCCCCATCGTTTGACCGAGGAACAAAAGTCGGCTCGTGTTAATTGGTGTCGGTCTACTCTGCAACGGTTCAATAGAGGGAGCTCAAATGCAGTTTACAATATCGTCTCTGGTGATGAATCGTGGATTTATTCATATGAGCCCGAAAGAAAACATCAATCGGCTGTTTGGGTCTTCGAAGGCGAGGTCAAGCCAACAAAAGTTGTCCGCTCTCGTAGCGTGTCGAAAAAAATGGTCGCTTCGTTTGTATCGAAAACTGGTCATGTGGCTACGATTCCTTTACAAGAACGCAGAACGGTTACTGCTGATTGGTACACAATAGTTTGTTTGCCGGAAGTCATAAGAGAACTTCGTAAAATTAATCCGAATCGTCGCATCATTCTCTACCAGGATAATGCGAGCTCACATACCGCTCGCAAAACGATCGCGTTTTTAAATCAGGAAAACGTGGAGTTAATGGACCATCCACCGTATAGCCCTGACTTGAGCCCCAATGATTATTTTACATTCCCAAGAATTAAAGATATGCTACGTGGTCAACGATTTCAAGGCCCAGAAGAGGCAGTCGAAGCTTACAAATCGGCCGTTTCGACTATATCCACTTCAGACTGGAATTACTGTTATAATAATTGGTTTGATAGAATGCAAAAGTGCATCGATTGATACGGAGAATGCTTAGAAAAACAATGAAAGTAAATATTGTTGTATTATTTTTGTACTTTTTTCTATTCCCGATCATTTCGGTGTGGCCCTCGTACAAACGCCGGCGGGGTTTTTCCGTCTGGTCTAGTATATATAGTTATTTATAAACTTATTTTTAAGCCTATCGATGAAAAATTTCGAGATCAAAATTTATTATTACTTAGTGTCGCTTCTATCGGCGATGTTCTTTTGTTTTATCGGTATCTGCTCGGAATCGTCGCGGTGGACAAACAGCATTACACCCTGTATTGCAACTTATTCAACAACTTTATTTGCTTTCCTCGTGCGTTTAGCATTTGAGACTCAAGGTCGTAAATCAGCTATGTATCACTATTTCACTCTCACGGCAGAAGCGTTATTCATACAAGGTCTTACAAAAAGACCAATAAACATTTCGGCCTGGATACTAGACAGTTCTTTTATAGCAAGAAATGCAAATAGATTGCAGCCCTATTTAGTATGAATCTAGGCTTGTTTCATTCATATGAATAAAATGATGGTATAAAAAGTAAATTTTTATACACCAGAAAAAAAAATTCAGTGATTGCTCATGAAGCTAGTCGAAATAATCTAGCTAGATTAGAATAGCAGGAGGACAGTGCCATGTGTAAGAAGTGGATGTAGCGATTGTGTCTCCGTCGCTCCTACATTTTACGTATCGCTCCATTCTGCTCGCGCACTGCTGTGTGTCAACCGCTTTTTACTTGGGGTTCAATTGAGTGAAATGAATTCGGTAAACCGAGATAACTATTACATAACAGATACATACGTTTGGGTTAACCGTAACCGATATAACCCTGAATCCAAGCCAAAGAGTATAAAAGCGATTTTACTAGACAGCATTTTGACAGCTCCAGGACCTGGAGTCCAGGTGCATGGTAATAAAAAAAATATTTTTCATTTTTATGGCCAGTTTTTATAATACTCTGTATAAGTAACGCTGTCTGGCAGCCAGTTGCACAAAGCTTCTTTAAAATAAAAGCTCTTTTGAAAATCTAATACTAAATCTCGTTAATATTTTACTTGTATGTAGGTTGTATGTAACCAACAAAGCTATTCTTTAATGTTCACCAACTGGTAAACATTAAAGACATAACTATGTCTAACGGTTATAAAGGAGATAACTTTTCAATGGCCTGTGTTTAAATATCTTATACAGCGTGTAACGGAAAGGTGTGATAATATTATTGGGTGTGAGGCTGCCCATGGAACTGAACAACTTTTCCCAAGGAACAATAGGTCATAGAACAAAATCAATTTTGTCCTGCCATAGAAACTGCATCAGCTGATAGCGAATTTTGTATGAGAGGTCAAATTTGGTTTTTCTCATTTCTACCTATGTTTCTTGGGGAAAGTTGTTCAGTTTTATGGGACGATTCACACCATTTAGTATTATCACACCTTTCCGGTACACGCTGTATAAGATATTTAAACACAGGCCATTGACAAGTTATCTCCTTTAAAACTGTTAGACATAACTGGTTGACGGATAACTTGTCAATGGCCTGTGTTTAAATATCTTATACAGCGTGTAACGGAAAGGTGTGATAATATTATAGGGTGTGAGGCTGCCCATGGAACTGAACAACTTTTCCCAAGGAACAATAGGTCATAGAAAAAAGTCAACTTTGTCCTGCCATAGAAACTGCATCAGCTGATAGCGAATTTTGTATGGGAGGTCAAATTAGGTTTTTCGTATTTCTACCTATGTTTCTTGGAAAAAGTTGTTCAGTTTTATGGGAAGAGTCACACCATTTAGTATTATCACACCTTTCCGGTACACGCTGTATAAACTACATTTGATAGTAAGGCTGTAAGTTATCCGAATAAAATAAAACTATTTCTGACACTTTCTTTGTCAACAAAACAGAAAGTGTCAGCACGATTTAACGGAGCTTTATCTTTAAAGACGCTTTGTACAACTGGCGGTACGTTTCTTTTTAATACTTTTAGTCCAGTCTGAAATTGTAACAGACCGAATATAAGATCTGTGACACAGGCTGGTAGAGAAACTTTGTTCGCTGTAAGATACGTATGTATTCATTGCTTACATGCCAAAGCAAACATTCAGTTTGAAATTAGGGTATGAAAATAATATTTTAAAATTTTGAGATCTAGTTGTACTTCACTAGCATCTACTATTAGATTTTTCTACTTATACATTTTGCATCAGACGCGTACAAACATCGCGCCACCATAATTTACTATTTATATACTGCGGCGTAAGCGAGACGACCATTTTATCTTGGACCAAGTTATTTTGGTTTTGCGGTGGCTGTGCGTGTCATTTTAGCTAAGACAAATATACCTATATCAAAATGAGACGCGAATCTAGTGCCAAATAAGTTTACCTACACAGTTTCAACAGAAAAAGGCGTTGCTTATAATAGGTAGGGTGATGGCGTCCAGCATTTCTATATAATTTGCACATGTGGCAGACGTGGATCGTTCGATTAAAGACGATGAGTAGAACCACAGAAAAATAGTCTGCCACCTTGGTAGCGCTGCGTTATCAATTAACAGGGCTTTAAAAATGTAAAAAAAAATCATGAGCTAAATCATTTGCTCATGTCTGCCGCTTGCACTGATGGTCAGAATCATCCTCAAAACGATGAAAGTTGAAGAGGCAGACCACCACACCTCTGCGTTTTGAAGGAATATTTTTTTTAGTTTTTTGTTATGATATTAAAACGTGTATATCATTTGCTCATGTGGCAGACATAGATCGTTCGATTAAAAACGATGAGTAGAACAACAGAAAAATAGTCTGCCACCTTGGTAGCGCTGCGTTATCAATTAACAGGGTTTTAAAAATGTAAAAAAAAAACACGTGCTAAATCATTTGCTCACGTCTGCCGCTTGCACTGATGGTTACAATCATCCTCAAAACCATAAAAATCGAAGAGGCAGACCTCTAGACCTCTGATTTACCAAAGGCAGACCATTTGATTCATAGTCTTATATATAGGGTGACTTCATAGATTTATATAGTCAAGATAGGGTCTTGGGAACAAGCGGTTCAAAATTTCCCCATACAAGAATAGCAAAGCGCCATCTGTGAAAGATCGCGTAAACTACGTAGTGTAGTACTTCAAGGAGGTCTTTGTTCTGAGGTTGTCGGTGCTAAATACACGGAATGGAAATAATATGGCGGGAAAAACAAAACAAAGTCTTTACTGTTTATACGTGACTTAGGCCTGGTTTTTCAGTGTTATTTATTAGATAATAGTAAAAAACAATAAAAGTAAGTAATTTTTTAACTAAAAAAATGAATCATCGTTTCATTTTTGTATTAGTAAGTTTGTTGTTTTTTATTTGGAAAACTTACATCTGTTTATTGAAAAGTCGCGTCTTACACGAATTAATTGATACATTTTTACTTATTTACTTTTTACATCTTAAATCTTTTGCTTTATTTACTTCTTCTATCATCGTTAGTGCACCCTTTTATGCAACAGGCTGGCATTTTTGTATGTAGTCGCGCGTTTTGCGTGGTCCGCTCCTCAGAACAAAGATCTCCTTGCTCGTCCGCTCAGATAAAGTTGACAATTTGTGATTGACATTTGTTGGTCCACAATGTCAGATTGTGGACCAACGAATTGGGGACAGTGTAACGTGCCGATGGGCCAGTACTAAAATATAAGTAAATGGGTGACTTTTAATTAGTTCTTGATAGAAACAGGTATGAATTGATACTGAATAACTTTCCCCAAGGAACATAGGTCGAAATACGAAAATCAAGTTTTGATCTCCCAAAGAAACTGCATCAGCGGATGGTGATGGAGGTCAAATTGAGTATTTCGTATTTCGACCAATTTTCCTTAGGAATAGTTTTTCAGTATCATGAGTACATCATGTACATGCATATCTTTTGCTATCAAGAACTAATTAAAAGTCACCCTATACAACGTGTTAATGGAATAAGCGAAACCCTCATACACCCCAACTGATTTTTATTAAAATAAATCCATTCCCGTAAAAAAAATCTTAAAAATTTTTTTTTTCTATATATTGTTATTTTAAAGTTTCATCATAGTTCTAGTTTTATCGTTGTTCTAGCCCGCGCGCTTCGCGCACGCTTCCCTCCCCTCTTCACCGCTTATGGTCCGCGCGGCACCGGTCGGCAGCGCGCTTATCCACAGAAATGTTAAGAATAGAAGCGGCAAAAGTTTAAGTAATAAAAATTTAAAAAAATCACCCCCATCAAAAACCCGTGAAATTGATTCCACTCTCGATTCTAAATAAACTATTTTCTCAGTTTCGCTCAAAGATTTCGGACCTCCTTGCTTCGCTTGGAATAGATACCTTGCTAATTTATTTTAGTAGGGGATGACATCTGCCAACATGTCACAACCCCATCATCGATGATCCATAGAAAACATTCAAAATAACCTGTCAAATCCATAGAAAAACGCCTACACCACCTAGTGACGAATTATTTCTATAATCCTCCTTCTAAGTACCTTTATTTTTCTGTGGTTTCGCTTATTCCGTTAACACGTTGTACGAGTATAGGGTACTTCCTAATCAACTGCGTTCCTTTGAGTGTGTTACTCTGACCATAGAACTTAACAACTTTCCCTAAAGTACGACAAAAAAATTACAAAAAAAATACTTCACTTAGTTCTTGGTTATAAACTGCTACGGTTATTTTGTAATTTTTAGCGCTAATAGAAACCTTGAAATACTTTGAAGGAGGTGTGTAGTTTTTGTTATAAATATTTTTATTTTACAAGTTTTAGTGTTAAGCAAACATCGTAAGGTACAGGCACCAAAAGGTGGTTGGTAACCCTAACTGATCTAAATTACTGACCTGATGATCACTCCTTCAAAGTGGTAAGGACAAACGACTGAAAGGCCTTCCGAAGCACGAATGACGTAGTGTTGTCATATCACTACAATCATGATGTCTCTAAAAAAGTTCGAGCATTTCATGGATAGTCTCTAAAATTGATGGTCAGTAATAAGTAACCAACTTATAGACAGGTACGCACTTCGGTGGAAACAATTTGACCTTGAGCGAGTATTTTCTTTAAGGCGTTTGTAACGTAGCCACAGAATATTCAAGCAATATTTATATTTGTAATCGGTTTCTCGAAAACGGCTCTAACGATTTTGATGAAAATTACTATACGGGTTTTCGGGACGAAAAATCGATCTAGCTAGGTCTCATGTCTGGGAAAATTCGTTTTCACCGTCTTTTTAATCATTTCTTTGCGCGTTTTAGTGCGTTTAAGAAACTTACAGCGCCACCCGATGATATTGTCAGGTTGAGGCGGCTATTCTAGAGCGAAGCTCGGTCGCCCAGGTACTATAATAGTAAACAAGTTCAGCGTAGCGCTGGTTCGGCTGACTACAGGTTACACTGGTTTTGTCTCTACGTGTACAATGCCGTGCGTTCCATGGCATGGCATCTCTAAGATGTTCAATTTCCTGTGAAGAGCTTTCACCTGAGAGATTTTGCATTATTTACCTAACGCGTTGTTTTTAAAACACGTAGGTAATCGTGCCTATAAAGTTTGAGCGTTGCTTTCGATTTCCCTGGGATCCCATAATGAGATCCTGACTTGGTGGCCATGGGACAACTTCAGAAGTATGTTTGGTCGGATAAAAAAAGAATTTTGAAAATCGTTCTATTATTTGACAGAACGTTCTAATTGTTGTGCCACTAGCGGTCACACACCACGACTAACGTTATTTAATTTTAGACATCGCAAAGAAAGACCAACTTCCACTTAGCCACGAGCGCTTCAAACTTTCGATCAATACGTGACTAAAATTTTGAAGAATAATCCTCCAACTCCTAACCGTTAAGGAGTTGGACCTTCCATCATCAGACCATCAACATGAGATGATGAATACCAGACGCAATATTTGTGTAGCTTTGAAAAATATATGAAAAACGTTATACGTGCCTATAAAATTTGAGTGTTGCCCTCGATTTCCCTAGGATCCCATCATCAGATCCTGACTTGGTGACAATGGGACCACCTCAGGAGTATACCCTTTCGGATGAAAAAGGAATTTTGCAAATCGTTAACACCTGACGGAAAAATAGGTGGACATACATAAAAAATACATACAGTGGAACATAGAACCTCCTCCTTTTTTGAAGTCGGTTAAAATTAGGCTTAGTTTCCATACTCCTGATAAGCCCATGTATTTACTGTGCCTCTAATTTTTTTATTTTTAGGGTTCCGTACCTCAAATAACGGAACCCTTATAGGATCACTTTGTTGTCCGTCTGTCTGTCTGTCAAGACCCTTTATCTCACGAACGGGTAAAGGTTTCAGGTTGAAATTAATACCATTTATTAGGATCCATGAACCACACAAGATCTGATAATTTCAATTTTTTACAACGACGCAATCAAAAGATATGGCATTTTATGTCCTCATCTCCATACATTTATGCAAAATAGCAAAACCTACAGGGTACTTCCCGTTGACTTAAAATTATGACATTTGGCAAGAAGCTAGGTCTCACAGTACAAATAATGGGAAAAGTCTGAAATCATTAAATATTACAACTTTTCTCACAACTAATGGTAACCAATTGTGGTGAGCTCCCGTTTCAAGAACATTCATATAAGATAGGGGTCAAGTTGGATGGTCGCGAAGGCGATTTTTGTTTTAGTTCTATTTTAAAAATGGGAACACTTACAAACTTTAAAATTGGTATGTTCATAGTGCATAAGCTATAAAATAACAACAAATAATAAAATTTGGTCAAGCGCGTGTCGGACTCAAAAAATGTAGCACATTAACTTACTGAAATTTCAACTAATACAATAATGATTATGTGGTGGTACGGAACCCTCAGTGCGCGAGTCCGACTCGCACTTGGCCGGTTTTTTAACAGTAATTACTCTACAAGAACATACAAATAACACTAAAAACATGACTACCGAAAAGCTGCATTTACAGCAAAAAACAATGAAACACGAGATTCGGGTTATATAAACTCGGGAACACAGACTCAGGCAGAGAATTCCACTCTTTAGCCGTACGCATTATAAAAGATGTTTCAACTCTTTAGTAAACCAAGCGCTACGAGAGCAAAACAAATGAAAATTCACGTTGGTATAATACGACCTGATTGATTTCATTTGTCACCGACAGATGTCGCTACTGGGCGGTTAAAATTTCATTTCATTTATTTATTTATTTATAATCTTACAATTATAAGTCAGTAGGTATTACAATATACTCGTACTTAGTCAATAATTAATTAGTCATCAAATAATTAATTATAATTTAACAAAAAAAATCTACCTTAAAGCAAGTCAAGGTATTTTTATCGCGCTAAAACGCGCTATCATTGTGTTTCCTTCTTTAAACGACTACCTACTATGATCTGAACTTGTAGTAAATTTTTGAAAGCACGTCATTTGCACGCATTATGTGCGACGTGCTCGTAAGCACCACCGTAGTATTATTGGATTGTTATGTCGACCGGTAGAGGTGGGTCGTTTTCGTTTTTTTAAATTTCTTAGTTTTAAAGTTATGATGAAAAATGTCAAGAAAAATACCATTCCCCCCCCCTTATCTCCGAAGTTTGAGTAAGGAAAAATCTGAATTAATTACAGTTGACAGAAGTTTATATAAACTTTACAGCAAAAATAAAACGATCTTTCTAAGTTGCACAGTTTTTCAGAAATCTGCAAAAAACCTTTACAAACAAATTTAGTTTTGCGGTCCTGAAAATGGACTTTATTGCTTCCAAAAATACTATAGGTATATCGGAACCCTCGGCGCGCGAGTCCGACTCGCACTTGACCGGTTTTTTTTTAAAGCATCGGCTACTTTCAATGCAACCTTTTTAGTAAGATGCTGGCTGGTATTTTGATACATAATTTTTTCATGTTCATTTGTTCAAAGTTCTGTCAAGATTTGATTGGATGACATCAATCAAAGACATAGCAGTTGCAGTCTCAGGAGACGCATTTTTGAAGCGTTCGTATTGGCAAGATTCGTATATGAATCAGTGATATCGCTATTTTTGAATATTTATACCTGTGAATTCTGTCTGACCAAAGATTTTGGAAATTACGCCAGGGGGCGTTAGAAGCGCAGCGTTTTTCTTACGTCAATGGGTCTGACCCAGTCGTTTTGAGCACCCAGTAGACGTTTGCCCAACCGTTGGCCGCGCCGGCTCGGCAAGCTTGTTGACAGCTTTCACACGTTGTTGGTGCGGCTCATTCCGTGTAGGTCTGTCAAGCAAGCAAGATGGACGTATACGCGGAGACTATCGCTGCCGCTGAAATATACTTATACAGTGCTTTTAAGTTTTGTTTCCAGCTGCACCATATTTGAAAAAAAAATAAAAAAATATTTTTACTTATTTAGAATAAAATAAAACGTCCCTCTGCTCCTACGCACTTATTTGAAATAAAGGCACGGCCAACGTGTGAACGCTGTTTGCGGCTCGTCATGTAGAGCCCGTGTTGGATTTCTACCCTTGAACATTTCTACCACTCGAAAGTATATTTAATCTGTGATAAGAACGATATTGGGTCCCCCGCACATGGTCAAACAGTTTCGCGATCAGACTTCGCGATCATTATTATTTCTCTTTCTTTCTTATGGCTGCATCTCTACCGGATCGCAGCATCGCGGATTTAACGTGTGCGGACACTCGACGTTTCCTTCACACATTGGGTGCGCGCACACGTAACATCCGCGATCCTGCGATCCGGTAGAGATGCAGCTATAAGAAAGAAAGAGAAAGCTATAGGACCATAGAGACACCATAGATACACCTAGTCTATGGTCCTATAGCTTTCTCTTTCTTATAGCTGCATCTCAGCGGATCGCAGGATCGCGGATTTAACGTGTGCGGGGACCCATTGAGATATCAACTTTTTAATTAGCGTTCCATTCCTACGCAATTTATTACCGGTTTTTAAAATCAATGAATAATTTCTTTCCGGTGTTTATTCTTTTCTAAGTGAAACGAAATTATCTATGTACAAGTGCGACAAGGCTTATTATGAACGTGGCAAAAAAAGGAACTAACACCGCCACCTTGTGAAACGTCACTTTTGAGTGTTCTCCTTATACAAGCTAGCGCCCCCACCCGCGTTCATTATAAGCCTTGTCTACTTGAAAGAAGAAAGTGAATTAGGACGCACCCTATATTGGGAATATGATTGATTTAGTACGAATTTATAAAAATTAATATTTCTTAAAATCAGTGAGTAAATCGTCTGCCAATTTTTTGTTGTCTTCAGTGAAACCAAATGAAGCGAATAAAAGCAACTAGAATGATGAGCAAATGGTTTAGTAGAGCCTTTTTTTTCTACATATTTACTAGTACTTCCCGTGATAATGCAGAGCCCTATACGTCTGCCTCTTCGATTTCTTTAATTTTTAGTATGTTTCTGACCAGCAGCTCCATTGGCAGACATGAGCAAATGATTTAGTACCCTTCTTTTTTTTACATTTTTGAAAATCTGAAACTCAAAAACGCAGCGACGGACAGAAAAACTTTACTGAACCAAATCAATTTATAATAATCTAAACTATCATCTCTAGCGATATGAAATACGTGCAAATCATATAGCGAAATATTTTTCATCTCCCTTACTATAATTTCATTTGATGTACAAAGTTAACATTAAACCCAGTATTGTGTTCCTCTATGATAACTAGAAGCTGTTTCACAAACAGGGCAAACCAACACAACTATCACCCTGACAAATGCGTTGAATTTATTTGAATACAAGTAAGTACACCTGGCTCATTTTACAATCGGCCAACCGCACAATTAATGTGACCACATTATGTATCCACATATATTACCTTTCGAAATTGTATGAAACATGAACATTGCCGATCGTTATCAATAAATAAATATGAAGGGCATCACACACAATTTAATCTGATCCCAAATCGATATACATGTCACAGCCATATCGTATAACCCGCTGGATTACAAACGATCCCGAACAAGGATCGTTAAGATTGGGTTAGCTTATCTTGCGACCACAACGCCAGAAAAGAATTAGGCGCCATTTTGTGAAACGGCGAATTACAAATTTCTTGCGGTTGTGTAAAATGGCCGGCTGTTTGAAATCCGGCGTATTATACGATATGGCTGAGCCAAACATAAGTAAATAGGTAAACAAAACCCAGACAAAGAACAAACACGCACTTGGGCGGGGATGAAACCCGCGACCTACGGTGCAGAAGCACTGTACGCCAATATTCTTCCGAAACATTTGTCGGTCCTATCAAAAGATTTCGGACGTCCTTGCTTCGCTCGGAATAGATACCTTGCTAATTTATTTTAGTAGGGGATGACATCTGCCAACATGTCACAACCCTATCATCGATGATCCATAGAAAATATTCAAAATAACCTGTCAAATCCATAGAAAAACGCCTACACCACCTAGTGACGAATTATTTCTTTGATCCTCCTTCTAAGTACCTTTATTTTTCTGTGGTCCTATCTATGAAACAGCTCTGACTGTACCTTATAGCCGGCAAGAAGTTCCAAGGCTTAATTATGGGTAAATGTATCAAAAACTTTTTGAGTTTAATTAATTACAGCCACATTTCATTTCTTGGTATAAAGAAAACATGTTCCCGATCCTAACACATATTACCTAACAGGTACCAAATATTGGCACAAATATAAATCTTCATCAAGTGATCTACAGTCAAAATAATGAAGCTTTGGAATGACAGCAGTGTGAGAGCAGGATGGAGCGATGCACTACACATTGGAGCGACAGAGACAAGTATCGATCCGGCATGCTCTCACGCGTAGTTTTTCCTGCTGTAATTATAATCAAGATTTACTATTATTTCGACTGTAGTGACAGAGACGATTTTTGCGGTAGCGGAACCGTACGGGGATGTGGTGATGGTCTAAGGATGGTATTAATAAATTCTTCTCAAGTCTGAGATTGTATGTGTAAAGTATATCTTAAGAGGAATCTTGCACTTGAGAGGGCGTTATTATTACGACCCTAAGAGCGACAGGTGGCAACCTATAAGGTGAAAACTTAACGACCAGGTATGTAACGGGCCAATTCGGTACCAATCGGTACTAAGATTAAATAAGATATGTCCATGTTATCTTATGCGCTCGCATATAAGGTGACAGGGCAAGTGGAAGGTAGCAACCTTTTATTTTTCATACTTTATGTCTTTGAGAAACAAATGGTAAGTACGCACTTTTCCTAAGACCAACACAAATTTTCAAGAAAACAATATCGGTCCGACAAACTAGACGCAACATTGGTCGCCTTACGGTCGGTCTACTGACAGAATAACCTGCAATTTTGCTTTTTCATCTTTATGTTGGTTAACACAGTGACCGCTCGGTAACAAATTTGTCCTTACAAGTAATCAGGCTTTTTATGTATACCCATACATCTTCTTTACTCAAACAACCCCACCCGCACCTCTCAGCCACCGCAGAAATCGCCTTATTAAACGCTTAAATTTAAGTTCTACATGATAATAAGACATAACATTTACAATGCTACAGTGAATAAGTCGTAATTTAATAAATAATTTTAAAAATGAGGGCTACTTTTTACGAAACAAAAGTTGCCTTTTCAATGCTAAGATTGATTTGCGATTATCAAGCTTGTTACACAGAGCTAAAAGTTATTTTTTGTTGAAGATTACAGACTTATATACGGCCATTTGATATAGAGACGTGACGCGTGATGTAAGATATATGCGCAATCTAAAGACTTGAGCATCAGATACAAAGTTTTCGGACACAGCCATCTCTCCTCGCGTCTAAATAGCCGCCGCAGCTTCCAACCGCGGATGCTTCATTCAATCGCGCACACAGTCAATCTTGTTCGCGATCGGCTAGAGATGCAGGTATAAGAAAGAAAGAGAAAGCTATAGGACCATAGACTAGGAGTATGTGACTATTTCTTTCTTTCCTATAGCTGCATCTCTACCGGATCGAGATTAGATTGGCTGTGACACAACGAGCGCGAAACCACCAACTGTCAAAATTTTAAAATGAGAGATGTGTATACGCACGTGCACGCAGTACTGCTCGACGCAGCTACGCACCATGATTTACGAGCTATCTTATGTTGTACTTTTCGTATTTTTGTAAATTCTCAATTCCTCACATTTAAATGACAAACTTTGTCAACTAAGTTGACATTTTAATCTTTTTCAGATATAAGTCAGAACTTATGCTAACCTGGTAATTTCGCTGGAAATTTAGGACTTTAACATAAGCTTGTGGCTCCGCTGAAGACCCTTGGACTCTGAAGACCTGCTGAAGTCCTCATGAAGAAGATGAAGACACGCACGAATTAGTTACGCTACTGCTGGCGGAATGGAAACTTGGAACTAACGCTGGCTATCCTAACTCGAATTCAATTCGAATTTCATAGCAGTCTAGTACACGGAATCAGAGGTACATATAAAAAAGCCCTGCAGGTCAGCTTTTTCTTATCACATTTCTTTTTTTTCTGCATATCGCCACTTTGTTTGTGAAGTGACGTAGCTTTTTAGTTTAACTGACGTCGTATAATAATCAAAGAATCCTAATATTAATTAAGTATATTTTGACTTTTTGACTTTGCTTGAATGAACGCCAGTAGTCTTCGCTTCGATTGTGTAACTTCCAAAATCAAGGCCTTGTCCAGGGGCCGAGTTGACCCCAGGACGCCTACTCTACGTAGATATTCTGGCTTTACCTTCTCTGCGCATCCTCACTTGGCCGGGCCTCCGCCCTTGGCCGCCCGCCGGTGATTTGTCTTCATCTCCGAAACTCCTACGAAGACAGAAGAACGTCTAGCTAGGGCAAACCCGAGGCTAGGTAGGGCCAAGATAGGTCGGTGAGCAGTTAGGAACCTCTTTCCATAAAGGCCAAATAAGAAAATTTAAACGAATTAATTTGCTGGGCTCTTATCGGAGTCATCATAGTACACAGGCTCTAGTCCTAGTGATTCCTGTTGCTGTGTAAATCATGTACTAAGACACTGGAAACCTCGCCACAGAATTGTAAAATCGGCATTGACGTAGGCAAAATAATACTCGCAAAGAGGTGTGAAATGAAAAGTAGCAAAAACGCAGTATAACAACAATAAAATTGGTTAAGACAATACATATGTCAGTCATTCTTCCAATTGTAACTTTTAGCTTCGTGAAACAAGCCTGTATGCAAGGAATGATTTTTATGAATGAAAAAAAAAAAACCCAAAAATACGAATTTTCAATCTTTGAATGAAAATTTTTTAGACGCGCTAAATGGTGGAATGACGTACTTAGAGGATTAGCCCTCAAAGTTTTCTATTTAATCTCACTGTATTTAAATAAAGTTATTATTCTAAATAATACGATATTATAGGTATCACAAAAATGGAAACTTATTACATTAAACCTATCTTTGTACGTAGTATACAAAAGTTTTTCATTATTTAGTTCAGTTTTTCCATTCTGCTATATATTCATTTTCTACATTGAAAACTGGCTGGAAAACCAAAAACTAAAAATAAACAAAAATTTATGTAACAAAATATACCTTACATTTTGGGCAAAGTGTAATTTTTTTGGCATATGTACTTAATTTTGGTTAGGCACCTTACGCCAGTTTTAGCCTCACACATAAATTTTATTTTAAAAATTCATATATTATTCTCATCTTATCAAATAATTTGACTTGATTCCAAACGTGCAGTTTAAAAGTTCATACATAATCAAATATTTAGTTAGTACAGGTGACACAGACTTGTTGTAAAATCACCTAGAATTTCAAATAAACAGCTAATAACTTGTCGATCATATTACCATCATATACCTGAGTACAGACAAGAGCACATCAAGCTTGATACATTGGATTTTGTACCGTTATTTCAATAGAAGTACGGGCTATAGTCTCATTGCGAGTGTCAAGCATGACCTGTCGTTGACTGTACAACCTTTTTCGGGATTTCGTCTCCTCTAGTAATTATAGATAAATAAATTACTATAAAGGTAAAAGACTCTCATTCATTCATAGCTTAAGAGCTGAATTATTTCCGTGGATCTCGATTGACCTACCGTAGTGGTTGCTATGAGAACGCGATCCCGTTTTTGTGCGTCGCTCGCGTGAATATGATTTCCTCGTCGTCCGCGTTGACGCTTTCAGCGGTTGTGAGCGCGACTGTGTCGCTGTGTACGACGTGAGGGGACTCGTTGAATTCGTCTAGCTCTTCGATGCCAGCTGCAATTTCATAATAATATATCTTCCAATGAATGGAAAGTTGGAAGGGGAAGGCCTCGGCGAACGTACCAGGACCAAATTCAAGACGTTCTGAATAAAGACCAGGTTAAAAGTACCCTAAACCGACGAGCATGTATGAAAGGATTGATGAAGGTTCAGGAAGCAAGGGAAGTATGTCAAGATCGTAGCAGGTGGAGAACTGTGGTCTCTTCCTACCCCGACGGGAACAAGGCGTGATGTTATGTATGTATGTATGTATGTATATCTTCCAATATGCTCGACTGGTTTGCTCAGTTACATACCTAATTTTTTTTTATGTTACAAAAGATGGTAAGTGGTGTCTACTGCCCATAGCAAACACTGTCTTATGAGTGACATAATTTGACGCTAATAAGACAGCAAAGCGCGTTGCACACCCTGAGAACTAAGATGTTATGTCTCATGTGCCAGTAATTTCACTGGATCCCTTATCCTTCAAACCGAAACACAGCAGTGCAAACACTGCTGCTTTACGGCAGTAGTAGGCAAGGGGGTGGTACTTCCCCAAACGGACTTTGCATGCTCTACCACCTACACAAATAAACTTTATATCATTAAACTGCCAAATTTTTTTAATTTAATCGTTCGTTAAGTCTCATGCTGTCCTTTTTAGTTTCATTGAATAAGAAAGTGACAACACGAGACTTAATAAACGATTAACTTTAAAGCTCAAGTCAGACAGAGGCGGTATGATTGCGAAAGCGGTCCGGGGCGGTTTGGCGGGAACAAAATACCGCGCCCCGACCGCTTTTCAATGTGACAGGGTGCATAAGAACTCATACTTTACAAAAAATACCGGCCCCGGAACGCTTCCGCTACCGCCTCTGTGTGACGCGGGCTTAAGTGACGTCTCTGAGTTCGGCAGTTAGTCAGCTACTGAGAATTTACTGGCCTGATAAAAATATTAGAGCTTAACAATTTATTTATATTATTGTTATGCTATCATGTTATCAATCAATACTCAAAAAGGGAGTAACAAATTGGTTTTTTAAATGCCTGGAATAAAAAAACCGGCCAAGTGCGAGTCGGACTCGCGCACTGAGGGTTCCGTACCACCACATAAACATGTATTAGTTGAAATTTCAGTAAGTTAATGTGCTAGATTTTTTGAGTCCGACACGCGCTTGACCAAATTGTATTACAAGTTATTATTTTATAGCTAATACCAATTTTCAAGTTTGTAAGTGTTCCCGTTTTTAAATAGAACTAAAACAAAAATCGCCTCAGCGACCATCCAACTTGACCCCTCTCTTATATGAATGTTCTTGAAACGGGAGCTCACCACAATTGGTTACCATTAGTTGTGAGAAAAGTTGTAATATTTATATGATTTCAGACTTTTCCCATTATTTGTACTGTGAGACCTAGCTACTTGCCAAATTTCATAATTTTAGGTCAACGGGAAGTACCCTGTAGGTTTTGCATTTTTGAATAAATGTATGGAGAAGAGGACATAAAATGCCATATCCTTTGATTGCGTCGTTTTAAAAAATTTAAATTTTCTGATCTTGTGTGGTTCATGGATCCTAATATATGGTATTAATTTAAACCTGATACCTTTACCCGTTCGTGAGATAAAGGGTCTTGACAGACAGACAGACAGACAGACAGACGGACAACAAAGTGATCCTATAAGGGTTCCGTTTTTTTCTTTTGAGGTACGGAACCCTAAAAAGAAAGAAAAGCAATAAAAAAACGGTCAAGTGCGAGTCGGACTCGCGCACCTAGGGTTCCAATATACCTACAGTATTTTTGGAAGCAATAAAGTCCATTTTTAGAACCGCAAAACTAAATTTGTTTGTAAAGGTTTTTTGCAGATTTTTAAAAAACTGTGCAACTTAGAAAGATCGTTTTATTTTTGCTGTAATATATTTTTGCTGTCATATGATACCCCATTAGATCTAGTAACGATAATTAAAAATTTGGACCCCCTTTACAATCCATACTCCATACTAATATTATAAATGCGAAAGTAACTCTGTCTGTCTGTCTGTCTGTTTGTTTGTTGCTCTTTCACGCCTAAACGGCTGAACGGATTTTGATGAAATTTGGTATGGTGATAGATGGTAACTTGGAGACGGACATAGGCTACTTTTTACCCCGGGAAAATATCTCATTCCCGTGGGAATCTACACATACAATAATACTCTAGCGGGCTCTTTCACGCCTAAACGGCTGAACGGATTTTGATGAAATTTGGTATGGTGATAGATGGTAACTTGGAGACGGACATAGGCTACTTTTTACCCCGGGAAAATATCTCATTCCCGTGGGAATCTACACATACAATAATACTCTAGCGGGGTTGTATCTGCTACAGCACACCGAAACTACTTAACCGATTTTGATGGGACTTCTTTTTTTACTCAACTAAGTATCGCTGATTACGAAACTACTACAATTTTGAAATCCAACGTGGTAGACGTAAACTACCATTATCCCCTGGGGATAAGGTTGAGGTGCGATAGGGTTGAAATGTCTAAAAATCAATATGGGTGTCGTTTGTAAGGTTTATCGAGCCGCTGATTACAAAAACTACAACAATTTTGAAATCCAACATGGTGGACGTGAAATGCTATCATCCCTTGGGGATGAGGTTGGGGTGCGATAGAGTTGATATGTCTAAAAATCAATATGGGTGTCGTTCGTATGGTTTATCGGGTCGCTGATTACGAAAACTACAATGATTTTGAAATCCAACGTAGTGGACGTGAAATACCACCACCCCTGGGATGGGGTTGGGATTCGATAGGTTTGAAATGTCTAAAAAAATCAATATGAGTGTCAGTTGTATGTTTATATAAGGATAGGGATAGCGGTTAAGATGGCGTTAGGGGTAGAAGCAGGGATAGGGTCAGGGATAGGGAGAGGGGGAGGGATAGGGAGAGAGTGTAAGGGAGGGGAAAATGAGGGGAGAGAAAGGGGGAGGGAGGGGTAGAGGGCGTGGGAGGGGGTAGAGGGAGGGGGGGGTAGAGGGCGGGAGAGGGGAAGGGGAGGATGAGTGAGGGGAAGGGGGAAAGGGAGGGGAATGGGAAGAGGGCGAGGGGGGAAAGGGAGGGTGATGGGGAGAGGGGAAGGGGGAAATGGAGGGGGAAGGAAGGGTGAGGGGGGGAAGAGGGAGGGGCGAGGGAGAGGAAGAGAGAGTGGGAGAGGGTGAGGGAGGGGGAGTGGGAATGTAGGGGGGTGGATACAAAAGGATAGATAGGGAGGAATAGGGACCTTTTTTACTTTTATGAATACCTCCTCGCTACCCATTCACTTCACTCCCTTTATTGCCTTCTTTTTTAAGTTCGCCTGTAATGGTTGACAATGAAAATTCCGCACTACCTACCAGTTAAATAAAATCAAAAGATAATTAAGTTTGTAGTAAGATGCATTTATTCAACTTGGATAAGTACAAATGCATCTTTTACGTAGGGATCAAGAAGGATAAGCGCTCCGTAAAATATGTTTCAATTAAGTTCGAGTTCTGTTTTTTTATAAAATCTACGCGGACGAAGTCGCGGGTAACAGCTAGTAATAATAATATTTTTATAATTTTTTGTTTGCAATAAAATTGGACAACCATATTCTAAAACTTTTCCAAATTTCAAGTCAATAGCATAAGTGGTTGCTGAGGTGTGACAGACAGACAGACGAAGTCGCACCATAAGGGTTCCTTTCTCATCATTTTGGTTCGGAACCCTAACCAACAGTATGCTTAGTTAGTCTGCGCACTTTTAGAAAATTAAAAATTACTATATTTTTTATCAACATTACAGTATTTCGTTCATATAGGTAATAGAAAGTGTGGAAAGTAATGTAGGTAAATACAAAATCAAATCATTACCCGTGTAATCGGTGGGTGCCAGCAGAAGATATTGCTCCGAACGCGTGGGCCACAATAAGTGAGCCATCACGCAGAAAGCGAGGCAATCTGCCGAATATGTTATTCCTGCAAACAAAACGGTACAATTTCACTCTAAGTTCTTATTCTATTCAGCAATTAAAGCCTCAAATAAAAAAAAACAATACAACTATTTTGGACAACATGAGCCATATAGTAAGGGTGATGAAGGACAAATTTCTATATGATTTGCTCATGTCTGCCTCTTTGACTGATGATAAGGAGCATCCTCTAGAAGATACAAAAAATACTGGCGGACATCTACACCCCTGCGTTTTTGAGGTTTTAACTATTGTGAAATTTGACAATGAAACGTACACCTGGCAGACTATGACTTTTAAACAATGTATAAAACGCCAGAAAAATGATCTGTCACCATAATAGCCCTGCGTCGTAAAGTTACAGCGCTTCAAAATGCAAAATATCACCACTTCGTCCCGTGATAATGCAGAGCTCTGCATGTCTGCCTCTTCGATTTTCTACATCTTCAGAAGCATTTTAAACAGGAGCCACAAAGGCAGACAAAAAAATCATTATATTGTTTTTTTTTTTTTTTCTTTAATTCAAAAACGCAGCGACGCACAGAAAAACTTGTAAGGACCAAATCGATTCGTATTGAGCTGATCTATCATCTCTATTAATATGAGTCATGAGCAAATCATATACCCAAATGGCAGCCAGCACCCTAACTAATATGTGGGTTAGTAAGCCTTAAAAACTACGTTAGTAATCTGTAACTAATAAGAGACGTCTACACCTATAAAATCATATTGCTGATCAGTGGACAATCCCCACTGTCAGCCATCGTGTTGAGCGCGCTATTTTCTAATAAAAATAAATAAGATATAAAGGGGGTAACGGACAGGTTTCCAAAAATTTTAAGTGTACGATCAGTCAACATAACTGAACAACTTTCAGTGAATACAATTTTCAGGAAATCAAAAGAATAGGCCTCTCCACACAAAATGTACAGTTTGTATGGAGAAGAACAGTTTGTATGGAGAAGCCGATTATTTCTTATATTTCCTGCAAGTTTTATTCACTGAAAGTTGTTCAGTTACGTTGACTGAATAAGCCCTTTCAGTTTTCGGAAATCTGTCCCTTACACCTTGTATATTAACACAACCACTGTGAAGTAACTTACCAAGTAGAAATTTGAACCGCCACAGAGGGCTGATTTGCAGCGCAATCAACGCAATTATCGGCAGATAGACGAACCATACCAGGCTCGACGCGCCGAAATGCAGAAGGAAATTCAACTTGGGCATATTATGTTCGTACATCATTGTATTACGCAGTTCCAGTACGAACCACGTCATGAGGGCCACCCTCAGGGTTAAGATGAGCCAGCCCGGCCACGTTTGATATTCGTCGATCTCCTCTATTATATCTACTTCAGTCTGAAAAGAGAGAAATCACACTTTTCAATCGCTTCCATATCGGCTTTACCATAAACTTCTGTCTGAAGCACCGCGTCTAAATTTTAAGGAATCGAATAGAAAACGTAGTTATTCAGGCAATAAGGCACAGTTTTGCATAAATTGCAAAGCATTTGTCATTAATTTTCCATTTTCCTGGAACTCTATGGAAAATTGACACAGAGATCATAAATCAAAATTTTCCGTTGTCTGATTGGACATTAAGAGGCTCTAGTGGTAGTTGAAAATTGCTTGCACACGAAAAGAAGCATAGAAGCAATAATTAACCCCGCTCTGTTAGACCAATCAGTATATAGGAACAATAATTTCTGAAAGACAATCGTCGTAGAAAACCATATGAGACATCTTTTGGCATTATCCCTCATACGAGTTTGTTTCACTGGTCAGACAGTAAACACCTACACCGCGTCCTGTGTTCAGTAAATCATGATACACATTTTAATACAGTAGTAATTATAAACTTGGCCCATGTACCTTCAAGCTTTTGAACGCACTTTTCATCACATCATCTTCATCCAATCACGACGCTCTAATTTTAACCCAATCAGCAAGACTTATTTTTATAATACGAAACCGTTATATCATTTTTACTTCGTCTACGTTATTGCTTTGTTTAACACGCTAATATAGATCATCTTGTTATTTCCGCATTTCTATTTAAAAAGAAGATCTACTGCAATTTCGACGATCATTCCAATTATGCGCTAGAAGTAGCCTACAGCCCATGATAACTGATCATATAGCGCCGACGATCTTATAGACCGTAAGGGCACTGCATGTTATCCTACGTCATCTAGTACACAAAATTTGCAACTTTGTAGCGATAGTAGTGGCCTAGTAGGTCCACAAAACGTTGTTGGTCTGCCAATCCGAAACCTGGCAGGTTTTGTACAGTTGGAGAGAAAAGTGGTTAAATGACAGATTACACGAATGAAATCTATTCGTAGAAATAGGAGGTACCTATACAAGTAAAAAACAACAGGTCTGCCTTGCATCCTCTTGGCAGTTTCGCCACTCCGACCAAATTTGTGGTCCAATCACATCCGACCACATTTGTGGTCCGACTAGCGAAACTGCCAAGAGGATGCAAGGCAGACCTGTTGTTTTTTACTTGTATAGGTACCTTCTATTTCTACGAATAGATTTCATTCGTCTAATCTGTCATTTAACCACTTTTCTCTCCAACTGTACAAAACCTGCCAGGTTTCAGATTGGCAGACCAACGTTTTGTGGACCTATTAGGCCACTACTATCGCTACAAAGTTGCAAATTTCGTGTACTAGATGACGTAGGATAACATGCAGTGCCCTTACGGTCTATTACTACTTATAAACGTCTACATTGTTTTGATCGAAAATAGCCTGATAAGGTTCTTTTGGACATGGATACGTTTTTTTTGGGGCCTATAGGTACTACATCAAGCTTTGGATGAGTCAGAGGGTAAGGGGAGGGGGTTGAGGGAGGGTGAAAGGGCGAGGGGCGGGATGAGGGAGGGGCGCTGAGGGAGAGGGGGATGAAGGGGGAGTGAGGGGAAGGGCTCTAAAGGGGAAAGGGGTGGGTGGGAGCTTGACTTGCTCTTGATTGTACCTACCTACATAGACGTATCCACGTAAAACTTAAGCGCGCATTACATTATCCAATCGGCAGAGCACTAGCTGAGCTAGAGTGTTCAGTTTGGATAGTGTAAATGCAGCTAGACAGCTAGTGCGCTAGTGATCTACCTGAACACGATCCATACTGAACACTCTAGCTGCGCTCTAGCTAGACTCTAGCTCAGCTGGTGCTCTGCAGATTGGATAATGTAATGCGCGCTTTACGGCCGTATCAAGGTATACAGTCGACCAGGGATTTTTTTATATTCTTTCAGTACGTAGGTAGTTAAACATAAAAACTATCTACAAATAGCAAATAGTCGGAACTTCACTATTTGAGTAGGTACATAAAGTCGCACAATAGCGCTAATCTGGATTAGATCCGCATTTACGACAATTTGAAACGGCATTAAAACAAAACAATTTAAATATGGTTTTCCTCTCGTTACATTCTTACATTACATTTACACATGATATTTAATTTAGTAAGTGAATAGACTCTTAAATCTTAATAGAATATTTTTTTACCAAGAACCTTAAACAAGCCAGTTATCTAAATATGTTATGTAAACAAAAATTTTGCAGTTTAGACAAGATTTATCTTCAATAACTTCAGTAACTACAATAAACACACATAAAAACGCTAAGACTATCGTTTTATTTACCTACCTACCGTTAGTCAAAAATATCAATTTTTTTAATCTATGAATTTGAGGTTATTTTCTCTAAAAAACGTGACGCTCTTTCGTGGACTCTGGTATATTGAACTTTGTTTTTCGCTTTCTATTGTGAGAAATGAAATAGTGATAATCATATCCATTTTTATTTTTATGGTTCCGTACCCAAAAAGGTGAAAACCTATAAATATGCCTCGGATGTCTGTCTGCCTGTCAGCGGGCTGTATCTCATGAACCGTTATAGGTAGACAGTTGAAATATTCACAGATTATGTATTTCTGTTGCCGCTAAAACAAAAAATACTGAAAATAAAAAAATTAAGGGGCTCCCGTACTAAAAACGTGTTTTTAGGCGAGTTTTGCTCCAATTTTTGTTTTAGTTTTATCGTAAAAACGGGAACACTTACAAGCTTGAAAATTGGTATGTTTATAGTGCATAAGCTATAGAATAACAACAAATAATAAAAACTGGTCAAGTGTGTGTCGGACTCGCGTGCTTAATTGACTTCTGTGTCACTGTGCGTCCGTAACTAAGAGGGTATTTTTACCTTATTGGTAGGTACGGAACCCTCGGTGCGCGAGTGGGACTCGCATTTGGCCGGTTTTTTGTTTATTTCAACGCTTGCCAACACATTTTACAGCCATTACACTAAAACCAGACTGTATTTGGGTTGACATGGGTTGGCTGGAAGAAATCTCTTGTAGAGATAAGCCCGCCTTTGTAAATGTCCTTTTGTTTGTTTACTTTCTGTATGTTAAATGTGCAATAAAGAATATATATATATTTACCTACATCAAGGAGGTTTAAGTAGCAGCTCTCAGCTAAGGAGGGAGCCATAAGCGTATCAATTTCTTGCGAGGGGCCTCCATACTAAAATGTATGGATTTTTATCAAATCCTAAAAACGTATTTTTTTTTATCTTTCTCTTTAAGAAATATGTAACATGGGACTAATAAATGTTACTACCACAGTTTTTCTGGTGAAAACACTTATCATTCAGGAAAAAAACGGTGTTAAAAATCACGCATAAAATGGCTATTACGGATTATTTACGCTTCCGTTCATAGTATTAATCATCAATTCACAAGTAAAAAAAGATATATTTTCACTTTCGCAAACAAAGTTTATACTAAAACATTAAAATTTAAAAATTTCTTGATTTTTGTAAAACTTAACTGAGATTTTTGACCGACTATAGAGTGGGCGACAGTGAGACGCTTTACACTTCACTAGTTCATACAGAATATTTATATGATGGACTCTATAGTTTTTACTCTGAGACCTACATACTTACATACATACGTACATAACATCACGCCTCTTTCCCGTTGGGGAAGGCAGAGACCATCAGACCACAATCCTCCACCTGCTACGATCTTGATATACTTCCCTCGCTTCCTGTACTTTCATTAATCCTTTCATACATGCTCGTCGTTTTAGGGTATTTTTAATATATTTGACGGTAAATACTATATTTGACGGAAAAAATAACATTGTTTTACAGACTTGGTTTTCTGACATGTTTAGCCGATTTCTTTGATATAGCTGCAAAATATGTTGGTAGTCGTTGGAATTAACAAAAAAATGGACCATACTTACACCAGGGCGCTGCAATTTATCCTACGTCATCGAGTACAAGAAATTTGCAACTTTGTTGAGAGAGTAGTGGCCCATTAGATCTACATTACTTTGTTCTGCCAATGCGCAGCCTGGCAGGTTCGGTACAGGGAAAAATGTGGTTACGTAATGGAGTTCACGAATGAAATCTAGTCGTAAAAGCAGGGACTGCATATTGGTATGAAATAACTGTATAGTACAAGTAAAATAATCAGTACAGAAATCCCATACAGATTGAATTTCTGTACAGGTATATTGCATATTAGAGCCGGTTCCTACTATGGTCGGATGTCGGCTTCCGATTTTAATCGGGTGTCGGCGCCTCTGTTCCCACTTGTCGGATTTCGGACTCTGATTTTTATCGGGTGTTTGCGCATCTGCATCGGCCCGCACGACATCCGACAAATGTGAATAGCGAACGTTGATCCGACACGATTTTTTTCCGGGCGGTCGGCTGACAAAACACACGACATTTCTTGTCGGATCCGACACAAAATCGTTGTCGGACGAGTCTGAACAGCTTCATATAAAATGTTCTGCCACTGGAACCTCCGATTATTAATCGGATCCGACACACGACAAGTGGGAACCGGGCCTTACCGTTATTAAACAGTTATTTTCATTTCTGTACTGAAATGATGGTTGCGGCGGCGTGTGTGTGCGAGCAGATGGGGGGCGGGACCACACGGACATTTCGTTTCACCACTTCAGAAATAAGGGCATCAAAATATCGGTACCGATATTTTTATGTTTATTGTACAGAAAAAAATATCTGTACTGACTTTTATGCTACCCAAATTTTAAGGTATATACTTATAAGAAAAAATATATACCCAAATTCATACCGGTATACAGTCCCTGCGTAAAAGTGGAAGGTACCTATATAAGTAAAAAACATAACACACCTATTGGGGCAGTCGGTTAAAACAACAGGTCGGACCACAAATGTGGTCGGACTTGGTTGGTCCACAATTTTATATGTACTTGCAATTTCCTCTCATACTTACAGTATTCCATACGTAAAGTAGAATATGTACGATCCCATAGCAGAGCCAGACTCCGAACACCAGAGGTTTGTATGTAAGCTCCAGCCTGGTGACGGCCCAGCCTTTCGCCAGAAGTAGAAGAAGCAGCATGAACAAGGTCTGCAATTTACAATGGAAAACTAAAAGTTTAGGGCATAACAAAAAAAAATTACCTCCCATACAAAATGCGCTGTCTGCGGATGCAGTTTTCATGGGAGTTCTTAATAATTGTTTCTCAAACATGCTTGGAAATTCGATCATTATTTTGACAGCCTTCTTCCAGATAAATCGAAATAGCTGTACTAAATACGGTTGAGCACCAATAAACAAACACATGAAAAACTGCGATGTAAACAAAGGAATATATTGGTAAGTAGAAAGCTTTTAATGATTGCTTGGGTTAAACTTAGTTTGAATTTGCGCGCATTTATTGAGAAAAGTACGATCTGTTCATAGGCTGGTTTCAGAGCGTGGCATGTCGACGGCGCCGGCGGGACGCGCGCGTCTAGATAGTAGGTAGCGGCTGCCAGCGCGGCGATAAAACGCTACCCACTATCTAGCTAGTGCACTTTCAAACGCGCGCGTGTCACACGCCAAGCGCTGAAACCAGCCATAGTCACGGGAATTCGATGGATGCGAGCAACACAGGACCGATCATCGTGGAACTTTTAGCCGTGAAGGCCTATATCCAGCAAAGGGCGTCTTTCGGCTGATATGATAATAATATGAAATATTTTCTTGAGTGATCCTAGAACTCACCCTGCTCATAATATCGAGAATATCTCCAGCAACAGACATCTCCTCGAAGCCTTCTCCATCTGCAGCAAACTTCACTGTGTGGAGGACATTGAAGCAAAGAGCAATGAACTCCAACACTAAACTGAAGGTGAACAGTTTCGTCACTGGATGTTTTTGAGTCCTGAAAAATAGTAAAGGTAGAAGTAGGTAAAATTTGTAGGTAATTTTTTTTATGTTAGCTCCCAGTGTATTTTCTCTGATGGCAATAATTGGCATGAGCCAATCCGTACAAATCATGTAAAAAGATAAGAACAGGATAATGAGAGTAGAACATGTCACAATAGATGGAAGGTCATGGTCTCTGCTTTTCCTTATGGGAAATAAATGGTTTAAAGACATATGGACCTATAGTATAAATGTATTTACATTTGTATGACATTTTATGAATATCAATTATTTTCAGATAAAAGAGAGTGTTATATCTTAATCTCAAAATCCAAGCTGTAGTCGGCGAGTTCTTCTGAATGGATTTTTAGAACAATCTTAAGCCTACACCCAAAACCAGATAGCATAACAAACGAGCATAGTTATAATAAGCAGATGACTTGGTGCATTGCTGTAATATTAGTATGAGTAGGGATTGTTTGCAATTCAATAATACAGGGCATTAGTTTGATAAGAGCGCAAATTCATGTAGGTCTAAATTGGTAAGATAAATAGATAATAATTATACTGCTTGTCAATTGTCATAATTTAATTAGTTTTTACAGTATTATACAAGGTATAACAGGGTATACCAGAGAATCTGCCAGGGGAAACTGAACAACTTATTCTGAGGAACAAAGGTTGACTTTTGAAAAAGAAGACTTTCCATACTAAATGTGCTATCAGCTGTTTATAAAAGCTATTTTCTATGAGATATATTTTCTACGGAAAGTTCTGTTTCTTAGGCAGATTCATATATTTCAGGACTGTTTCGCCCTTATTGTCAGGGTTCAGTGAAGCCCTATTACTAAAACTATGTTGTCTGTCTGTCCGAGGGGTGTATCTTTTGAAGCATGGGAGCTATATGTTTAGGGTTCCTTAGTCAACAAGGAACTCATAGTTTCGTCATGTCCGTCTGTCAGTCCGCGGCTTAGCTCAGAGACCCTTAGTACTAGAAAGCTGTAATTTAGTATGGATATACACATTATTCACGCCGACAAAGTGGTAAAATAAAATCTTGAAAAATATTGTTTTTTATGGTACCTTCTTTACAAATAAAGTGGCTGTGAATTTTTTTGTCTTATGTCTACTCCATCGTGTAAGGTATTGTTAGATAGATCTTTTAAAAATAATGTGAGTCAGCACATATCTTGCGAATATTTAGCTTGAAAGCGCAATTTTTTGCTGGAGCCGAGTGTCCCCCCCTCACCCTACCACCTAAATGGTTGTTATTAGAAATATGAAGAAATTTTTAAAAATGTGAAAGACAGTAGTGGTATACATATGATAAAATTAAAAGGAAAACTATCACAGCCAAGAAGGCTTTACATGTTAATGAGCTATAGCCGAAAATTAGGAAATAATAAAAATTGCAATAGCAATCAGGCGCTAGGACCTCGCTTAGCATTAGGAGGTAAAATTATTATGTTATGTATGTTATGGAATACTTAAACAAAAACTGCTTTCCACTAAAAAATCCTTAAAAACCACGGAACCATATACTGTGCATGGCCCGCCATGCACTTGGCTGGTTTTTTACTGCTGTGCCCATCTGATCTGATAGAATTTCTATGGGAGATAAATTATTTTTTTACATCATTTGTTCTATATCCTTGGGGAATATTAGTTCAGTTTTTTGAGCTGAATTCACAGTTTAATTTTTAGTATTGTTATATGTATTTTTTTACCTGATATAAGATGAGTCTTTTAATTACCTGACAGCGTAAATCTGCACCGGCAAAAGTATGATGTAACATAACCAGAATACTAGATAAAGTTCCAATGTATTTTGTCTGTCAAATGAGAATTGATACAACAACGTGTTGTATAAGGATAAATTTGGACTGCCATTTACTAGCGAGAAGTCATATTGAACTCTCTGAGGTGTGTTTGTAAATGTTTCATTGTCCGAGTTTCCTGTATAATGATGCCAGGTACAAGTTTCTTCATCAAGATAGCATGCCACCATTGAGACATACCAAAACCTGCAAAACACAAGACAAGTTAGAAATTAGTGCTCTTATAGTAACCATTTAGATTATTTTGCAACCTACCGCACACTATTAGTTGTTACGTTTTAACTCTTATAAATTAAAAAGGTAACCTGTAGGTCTTTATTAGAAAAGAGTAGACAATACCAAAAAAACATATATCGAGATTTCATAGTCATCATCATATTGTGTGGGTTGTAATGTAAGGTTGACGATTGACCTAACAAGCCCTGGTGTCAGAATTATTGTACTGCCAACGGCCTCTGACCTGGCTCAGTTATGAGTGAATCCATAGATATACTAGGCTTCCAAAGCACGGAATGATCTTGCTTTTCGAACAATCAAGTGATTCATCATGAAATGTCCTAACCAAATAAGATACTAACCAAAGTTCTTTGTCAGTTTTGATGTTTGCGACATTAATTTACTCAAGTTTTTAGTAACTCATTATCAATTTATTGTATTTCTAAAAACAAACCTTGGTTGTCCTGTGTTTTGAATAACATATGTAAATTGGTTGTTCTTTATTACATTCCATGGTGTATCTTCATCAACACAGAGTTTTCCTTTGGGGCATGGGATTCTCCTGAATAAGTCTTGGCCATATACATTACATTTAGGGTGATAAGCAGTCTGATTTAAATGTTGGAACATGTCCTGACATGCCATCTTCTTATCAGCATTATTGCGGCTCTTATAGTAATGTAAAAAATGTCTTCTATCTAATACAGCAAATGTAATAGGATACTTAAAATTGTCATCTGAAGTTATGTTTCCAAAGATGTATCCATATGTTTCTTTCTGATAATGAATATCAGTCTTTTGAAACCCAAACTTCACTAAGAACTTGAAAAATTCATCTGTAGAGAACTCTCCTTTAATATGTGCACACCATGTGAGAGAAATTACGGACAGAATCACCAAACTTATGATTTTTACGTACATTTTGATACTCTGAACTACACTTACAGAAAAACAACATTAAAGAAGAATATTACTAATTACAGACACACAGTTCAGTCATTTTGAAGAAATTACACAGTACAATAAAATCGTTGTTTGTAAAAATCTATATGAAAGAACATTAGCTTGTTCAAAAATCTGTAAAAATTTAAAATAACATCACCCACAAACCCGAACCATTGCCCGAACCCAACCAACCAACTCGACTTGTCAATGTCAACAACGAGTTTTTTTTAGCTGCCTCCTCATGTTCGTCGATGCTGGGCAAGTATAGGCTGGGTAGAAGGCATGTTCATCTGTAGTTGGCCAGCAACGACGTGCTTTCGGGTACCGGTGGTACTCAAACTTGTTAGCTGTTCCTTTCCTCCACACGTTCACCTCTCATTCAGAAAAATACGAAAATAAAAATTTTTGGTAAGTAATTATTACAAATCATAAAAAACGAGCCAAAATTTTTTTCGAGTAAAAAAAAATTTTCTTGGGGAAAGTTGCTTGTTTTCATGAGTAGTTTTATAAAGTCTAAAATAAGCAATAAATTCAATAATTATATCACTTGAAAAGTATTGTTATTATTTACATAGATCGTAAACAACGAATAGAACGATGACATGGTATGTATGACAATCAGTGTACAGCCAGTAAACTATATAATGAAGAAACGAGGTTGTAACATTCGTCCCCCCCTTAAACAGCTCCTACATCTCTTCGATGAGGCGGCGAGGAGGTCTGGTGGTCCGCTGGCTTCGACGGATTAAAGTGGCAGGTGGAGAACGTGATGGTGACGGTGATGACCAATGAGTATATAAATTGATGACGACGCAGTAGAGATGTCGCTTCTTTTTTTTTCCACTATGGCGCCAATTTGTTTGTGAAGCGATGTAGTTTAGCTGACATCATTAAGAGATTTTAATATCCAACAATGAATAAACTATTTTGACTTTGATGGTGTTCGAAATGGTGATGATTCCGAACACGTAGGTGATGAACTTTGTGTAGTTTCCAAATGTGCAGGCGATGGTCTCTCTGCTGGTGGTACAAATACCGAAGTGGTTTGATTGTCGCAGGTAGGGAATTCGAAGGCGATGGTGAAGAAGCCAGTCTCTGTGTTGGTGGTATAAATTTCGAAGTGGGTTGAAGGTGAAGATGATATTATGGAAGACAATCGAGCTTGGATATGATCGGCATGACGCAGTTTTTCTTCCGCGGCTGGTGTAGTAACAATAGACTATTCCTCTGGTGATGAATTTTAATTCCATTTTCTTGCACATTTTAAAGAAATGTGTAAAAAAAATATATATAGAAAAATCTATAAGAAAAATTGAGAAAATTCTTATTTGGTGGATTTTTGGTGGCTTCCACCACAGTTTCCACCTTCTTCTTTTCGAGTCAATGGCAAAACTGACTATAAACGCTTAGTCCAAAAAACTGCCACATCAATAGCCTTTTGGTTGCCTTCAAAAAGGTCCCTCCGAGTGCAGGAAACTGGAGAAGTAGGGCACGACAGCAAGTGTGTCATGGTTTGCAAAATACCGCATTCACACTTGTCGTTATCAGAGAAGCCCCACCTCTTCATGAGTTCCCCGCACCTGCCAACGCCCGACCGCAGTCTGTTTAGTGACTTCCATATGGACCAAGGAAGATCGTGATCTGGAGGCAGCTTTTCGGCAGTTGGGATATGAATGTTGTCAGGAGGGTACCTTTTTGACCACAGTTCTACCCTAGCCTTGGATGGATCTAAATCGAGCGGCATGTTGTCTTTGATAAAACTGTGACGGCTCTTAAGGCGTGAGGGTGGTGGGTTATGGCCGTAAAGTAGGTGTCTGCTGTCTAATTCCTGTTTTTGCTTCTCAATAGCACAGGCTACCCGACGCCTGACGTCCGGAGGAGCTATTCCAGCAAAGGAGTATAAGTGGCCCAGCGGTGTTGGCTTCAGGGTGCCCGTAACTATTCGGCAGGTTTCGTTGAGAGCAGTGTCCACATCCCTCGAATGAGCCGATCGCCCCCACACGGCGCATGCGTGCTCACCTGCTGAGTAGCATAGCGCTAGGCTACTAGTACGGAGGACATGCGGCACTGCTCCCCAACGGGTGGTTGTAAGACGGCGGATGATATTATTTCGGGCGCTAACTTTGCTTTTCAAATTTTGACAGTTAGCTTTGAATGTTAAAGACCTGTCCAGAGTAACACCCAGGTATTTGGGATTGTGGTTATGGGCAATTTCCACCCCACGCCAAGTAATACACAGTTCCACCAAGGAGTTAGTATAGTTTATTAGAGGGATTTTAAAAAGTTGAATTTGAAACCAGTATATAGATACTTGTTTCACAAATGTTTGTAGTGATTTGAAGAAAGAGAGGATCATAGGAACACAGCTACTTCTCTTTTTCCAGAATGTCGCCACTTTTACTATAGATACCTATATTGCATTATGTAGTGCTCTAGGAATGTGTTTTGAAATGTTTCCTTGTATATGTTTCGAAATGCTTAAATGGCTATTACAGCTGAGAACAACACACACCTTTTTATGTGAAGTATGCTTCAGTTCTGTTTTTTTGGATCTTTTTTAAACAATTAAAGCAAAATACACAATTTCTAAATGATCACCAGTTGGTGATCACGCAACTGTCAGTCCATCGAATGCTTGATCGAATAGTGGCCCGCGGACTTCAAGACGACGTTGTCAAAATAGTGTTATCTTCTTTTTTCAAACGGGCAATTGTAATTTAGACTAGGACTTTTTGGCAGGAACTCAGCGTGGGCTCTTGCCTGCTCGGTTGAAATTCTTGTTTTTTGTGTATGTAGGTAGTGATTTAGTGGATAATGAAGATAGATAGTGCGCAGCTGATGAAGATTTCAAGTGATCTCATGTTTGTTTGTGTTGTCTCAAAAAGTCATGGACATTTCCTTCGTAAAGTCCACTATCGCTTACGGGGGGAACAATAAATAATTTCCCCACTCGACACTGGCGGTTCGCCATATTTTTATCTTCTAAAAAGTGAAGAAATTCCGAAAACTGAAGAATGTTCTATAACACGACACTGGCAGAAATGTCCCCAAATATGGGTTGATGATTGCCAAATTAATAAAAATTAATTAATCCCTCTAAAACGGCCCATACAAAGCCCAAGGGCTTTGTATGGGGCCCTTTAACCATAGATTTAGTACTTCGCGCGCGGCGCTTTTAAGGGCTTTGTATGGGCGTCGTAATAATAATAAGGATAATATTTTACTGTTTTGGAACGCAGCGCAAACTACAATTTCTTAGTACTTTTACCTGTAGAAGGATATTCCGCATCAACCGTAGGATTCACTTTTACAGTTAATTATGCAGCAAGTTTTAACAATTTTTCAAATAAAAATGTTGTAAATTATTTATAAAATTGCAAAGATTTAAGGGATATAAATAAATCAGGTTGCCATGACAACATCAACAAAATGTCATGCAAAATCTTTGCTCAAATATTTTTTAACACAGAGTTTTTAATCCAGATAAGTCAAAAGAAAATGATATTTTCTGCATTTATCAATATTTAATGAAAACTGGGAGAAAGTTTTTACTTTGCACGCTGAAAATTATTCAAATAAGTATTTAAAAATACGATATAAAAGTTAACATTTTGCACGGAAATTGTGCAAACTTCATTAGTATGGCAATAATTAGAAAGGGACGAAGTACATCGACTATGATGTCTTGCTCTGCTCGTTTTGCCTCTGTACAGTACGCTATCATGGTATATGTAAGATCATTGATACTAACTCCTTCGTTTCCACAACCACTTTCAGTGGATTAGCAAAAGAAAAGTTGGCAACCCTGGTTGAGATACGTTCATTCATTCTTTTGTCTATGGTTGACGAATGATTTCTGTAGATTGATTGAATTGAATGAAAAGTGGAATTTAATTAATGGCGGATCAGATGGAAGGAAGAGAAAATGTTTTACGAATTATTTAATTGGCCCTTTTTCTTTACTTATTGCTAAGTATGCTGTAGTTTTGTATATATACTACTTATTCTTTTGTTTTATGTGGTGTATGGTTTTGACTATGTGTAGTTAGTGCCATAGAAACTATAGCTCGCCCATTTCCTTTGTGATCTAGTTACCTCTTTCGTGATGTTGGTGAACATTTTTCATGTCCTGACTAGTTGGGTCACGTTTTCATCTTCTAAAATGAACTGGTTACAGTTTTGAGTGATTTCAAATGATATTTGAGTGTCCGCGCAGAGTAACCTCAACAAGGCGGAAGTGTTCATAGCGCCGAAGGAAAGGGTTTATAAGTTTCTCCAATCTAATTTAAAATCTTTTTACTTATAGTAAACATTATTATGAAATAATGGTTGAAATAGGCATTCCTCAGTCGGCATCTGAAGAGAGTCTGGAAAATGCTGATTGGTACTGGGGCGATATTACAAGGTAAGTCATTCAGTTGATAACCTAATTTGATAGATTTTATACGAAGGGCGCGAGACGGCTTATAGCCGGCTGTGGACACTACGAATTTGCTTACCTTTGTACCAATTTCTTTTTAGTTTTTTAATACCTACCATCTTCTTAATACCTACCATCTTCTTAATACCTACCATCTTCTTAATACCTACCTTTGCTAACAATTCGTCAGATCAAATTGAGCAAATTACATTATTACATGGACATATTTTCATTTTGTTACAGAGATGAAGCCAATGAAAAGTTGCGAGACACTTGTGATGGAACTTTTCTAGTCCGTAATGCATCCAACAAAGACAGTGGTTATACATTAACTGTAAGGAAAGGGGGCACAAATAAGTTGATTAAAATATACTATCAAGATGGTCGCTATGGTTTCTGCGAACCCTTTGAGTTCAACTCTGTTGTGGAGCTGGTCAGGTTCTACACAGAGTATTCCCTGGCACGTTGCAATAGCAGCCTAGACATCAAACTTATGTATCCACTCTCCAGAAATCAAGAAAATGATGTTGGCGAGACTGATGAAAACCTAGAAACCAAATATAAAGATATCCACAAAGAATTTGTCCAAAAGACAAAAGACTATGATGAACTGTCTGACAGATATATGAGGTTGAGAGAAGAAGTTAAGTTTAAAAGGCAAGCCCTTGATGCTTTTAAGGAAACAGTAAAAGTGTGTGAAGAACACCTTAAAAAACAAGAAAAGATGCAATCTGAAGCCCAGCCTCATGAGAAAAATGATATTATAGAAAACAATAAACACTTAATATCTCGAGTGAACAACTTGAAAGAAGCAAGAGTACAACTTCATAAAATTTTGAGGGAAACTGTTGATTCAAACTTATTACTAGAGAGAGAAATCACAAAGCTCAAATCAGAAATAATAAACCTTTACAAAATGAAAGACCGCTATAAAGTGTAAGTATTGAATTCATCATTATATTTATGATGATGAGCTTTAAATTGTATGTTTTGTAGCTCTTTTATGTTCAAGAAATGAAGCCTGTGTTCCACTGCTGGATTTTCTAACAGATATCTTTTATTATATGACTGATATAATACTGCTGTTTCAGGTGGTTACAGAGACGAGGGAAGACTGATGGATATCTACAAGCTTTAGAAGATAACAATATTCATAAACTGGAAAAACTCTATGCACACCGTGAACCTATCAGTTGGATGGTTGACAAGTGCACGCGTGAGTTGGCAGAGAGGCTGCTGGATGGAAAACCTCAGGGCACTTTCCTGATCCGACCAAATTCAACAGGACAACTGGCATTGTCTATCTGCTGCAACAATCTTGTTTACCACTGCATTATATTCAAGACCGAAAGAGGTTATGGATTTGCAGAGCCTTACAATGTTTACAAGTCAGTTTTATATTCTGTTTCATACTGTGGTTTCATGCAACTATTATTACCAAGTACCTGACTGACCATGATTTTGCTTTTTCCAGAACCCTGAATGAGCTTGTATTGCACTATGCAGTGAATTCGCTAGAAGAACACAATGAACAGTTGAAGACTGTTCTTGAATACCCATTAAATGCCCATCTCGTGAAGAGACCAGAGAACAAACATGACTTTCAGCAAGAAGCTCCGCATGTAGATCCACCTTTGATGGAAGCTCCCCAGCCGTTCTATCAGGGAAAACCACGCAAGCAGTGGCAGTAGTACCAACAAACCAGGTGAATTGCGCTACACTACAACCAGTCCTCTATTTGGCAAATAGAATGACTGGAATGAATTTGATGTGCGGTTGGAAATACCAACATAAATGTACACCAGAAATTTCAAAAACGTACAATTGAACTGAGCTTGAAGTATATTTGATTGAATACTAAATAATGACCTTGGTACTGTCTACTTTAAAGGATTTTCTGATTGCTCTCAAATGAGTTGTAATTTTATGTGCAATGTGCATGGAATGCAAATGTGTGATTATGATGAATGGTCTGTAACATCTGAAAAAACAATAAATACTTACTATGTAAGTATTAATTGTCATGTACTAATGTGATACCCCAATAATCTATCTATATACAACTTGCAACATATTCCACTCTGGTAAAATAATATATGACAACGAAAGTTAAAATTTTGAAATGCGTTCATGGTTGAATTAAACCCAATTTTATACAAGTATGTTTGGACGACAATGCAGTGTTCATAGGAATTTTTTCTAGGGATCAGGTTAGAACGTAAATTATCATCTAAATCGTTACTTGTACTAATTTCTGTCTGAATGCTCTTATTTATAATTTGTCGCAATAAGGAACAAACATATAATTCTGATGATCTAACAAAGTCAACAGAACTACAGTATAACAAGGTGATGCCATATCTAAGCAATATAGGTCTTAGGTTCTTTAACATCACTGTCTCATTGCAGATATCATGACAGGTTTCATGAAATATTTATGTTGTACATAATATGTACATGGAATAGTTTGTAATGTTTTGGTAGCAACCAAAACTCGGAGTAAAGTGGTGTGTGCATATTGTTAACAGGGCTTGAAACTGGTTTAAAATAAGCGGGTTAGAAACGGCTATAAAACGTTTTTTAAAAACTTCACACAGAGTGAAACCAAAATTCGAGCTTTTTAAAAACCTTCACTATCCGGTATATTCCGCGGTGGCAAGAACATCACTGCGACGCAAAAATTCGCAAGCGCGGGATAAGCTAACAGACCACGAAATGGAATAAACTGATAAAAACTGGTTTATTAAACCTGAAACTGTTTAAATGTAGGTTACATTCGAACAAAACCAAAATGAACAGTACTCTGTGTACTTATGGGGAGACCAGTTTGAAAAAAGAACGTGTTATTTCCAAGCCCTGGTTTGCAAGAAATGCAAGTTGGAGACTGGCTAGGGACTTCCATTCTGTAGCTTGATCAATAGTAAGTCTGCATTCTGTGAATCTACAGTTACTGGTTACCGAAAAAAAATACCTAAGTTGAAGGAGTCCAAGTCTTATATCATTCTTTTTATAATCTTAAATGATCATTTTAAGATTTAAAATAAACCTAAAAGAAAATGGACTTGGGGACTTCTTGTACTTGGTCATTTTAAATAAAGTGTTTAATCTTATGAAGGTTTGTTGTGGAGGCTACAGCAAGAAGTTTGTTTCACCGCATTTGGAATATCGTAAAAAAGGAATTGGTCGGCGGGATTGGTTCAATCCATATGAAAAGTCAAATACTTATTGGTGTTCCGGTTTTCGTAACAAGTTCTTGAAATAAAGTTGTTGCATTTAGTCTCCAAAACAAGCAATAAAATTTTATTGCACCAAGAACAAGTCAATAATTCAATAAATAAAGTTTTATTGTTTTTATAGCTTCATTTGTTACCCAATATGAAAATCCTAGGTTTTCCTTCCCGGGCCGGGAATCCCGGCGGAGTTGTGCATAAGTGGTGGGAGGTAAAAATGTACCCCCACAAAGGATTTTACGATTATATCTCGTAAACGACTCACAATACCGAAAACTGGTCTGTGTAAAGGTTAGGTATAGGGCTTTTTATTTTGCGTTGAACGATACCATTTAAAAAAAAGTGTTCCACAAATCATTATCAAAAACCGGCCAAGTGCGAGTCGGACTCGTGCACTGAGGGTTCTGTACAAACCTGTACGTATATAAGTAAAAGTTATGGTATTTTTATTGCTAAAAAACTTTATTATGTGATGTAACTAAAATTTATATTGGAGTTGATTGAATGAAAGGTAAATTGCGGTTTACGATTTATGACGTATTAAAAGAAACTACGTACTAGATCTCGTTCAAACCAATTTTCGGTGGAAGTTTGCATGGTAATGTACATCATATTTTTTTTTTGTTTTATCATTCTCGTATTTTAGAAGTTACAGGGGGGACACACATTTTACCACTCTCGCGCAAACTATTCAGTTTAGAAAAAAATATATATTAGAAACCTCAATATCATTTTTGAAGACCTATCTATAGACAACCCACACGTATGGGTTTGAATAAAAAAATTTTTTTTAGTTTCAGTTCTAAGTATGAAGAACCCTAAAATTAATTGTTTTTTTTTTCTATTTTTGTGTGAAAATCTTAATGCGGTTCACAGTATAGTTCTTATAGTTTCGGAAAAAAGTGGCTGTAACATCCGGATGGACAGACAGACAGACATGAGGAATCCATATGGGTTCCGTTTTTTGCCATTTGGCTACGGAACCCTAAAAAAGCGCTAACGTACTGTTTTATTTTTACAGAGAGCTCAATCTCAAATTTGTAATTTTTTATGTTTTATCAGCCACCAGCAGCTTAATATCAAATTTGTGTGTATCTTACTACAGAAACAATGGACCTTCATACAAATCATTTTCCCCTATTTCACCCCCTTATGGGATGAATTTCTTAAAATCCTTTCTTATCACGAACCTCCATAACGTGAAAAATGTACCCTACAAGTTTCAGGTTCCTAACTTCATTAGTTTCGGCTGTGCATTGATAAGTCAGTCAACCAATCAATCACAACTCCGCTAGGGGAACCTAGGATAGTCATACAGGGTAACAACTGAAGCTATTAATGCAATAAAACCTTTTGTAGGATTTATTTCCGATTTCACGTTTAAGCCTAAATAGTGACCTTTCAGTGCACCCGAAACTTACAAATAAATGCAGACTGTTTTTGGCTAATTTATAGTCGATATAATACGAATAAAAATATGAGAGAATGGACACTTTGTGAGTATTATTTGATATTTCATTCATTGGTTCAGCTTTGAATACCACACCCAAAAACACAATGACCGTACTACATATACTAAAAGTATAAAAGAAAAATAAATCTTCAACTAAAATATTAATCTTTGTACTTATACTATATTTTTTGCGGTATGCTCCTTTATGAGCGTGTCCACCCTTGTACGGAAGCCAATCGTAGAACACCCTAATGGTCCGCGCAGACCGATAATAGAGCAGAGAGGAGCAAATTCTGATAACACTGAAAAAAATTAATTCATAGCATAAGAGTCCAAGACCAAAGCGTCACAAATTCCGTTCATAATAGTTATCTAAAACTATGCTACATAAAAATACAGGAAATGGTAATATAAAAGTAACCATCCTTATTTTATAATTTTTGATATTTTTTAAGTTATAGTGTTGCATCTTGCATACATCGTCTCACATACTTTGCTGCTTTCCATCATCAGACTTCTCATCCCAGTAGCAAACAGATCGCAGCGTTCGCAATACCATCTTGACTCAAGATTACATTTCCTAAGAACGAGTGTGCACGTGATTGAATCTCGAAAAATTGCTTGAGATCGTATCCCTAACAATCCCCAACTTTTTCATTCTGTACCGTTTTGAGAAAATTTTTCGTACACACGGCCGCACGTCAGTAGAAACACTTTTGGACCTTACGGCGTGGTAATAGAGTTGAAAAAGTTTCTACCAACGAGCGGTTGACCGTACAGTGCGACAAGGCTTATAATGAACGTGGGTGAGGGCGCTGGCTTGTATGAGGAGAACTGTCTAAAGTGACGGTTCACAAGGTGGCGGTGTTAGTTCCTTTTTTTTCCACGTTCATTATAAGCCTTGTCGCACTGTATTATAGAGCTCGCAGACGAGCTACAGGTGTCGGCGACCATCCCGTGGCCTTCACCTACAGCCCCTACAGCGCAGTCTGACCATTGTCGCGAGCGGTCGCTGACACACTCGGCTCTGTCGTTCGTCTAGAAAGACCAACCTTAGCCTGTCTCGCGTGGTCGCTGCTGGACACTTGTTTTTACTTAAATAAATATTATAGGGGTTATTTAGGTTCCTCTAAGGCTGCTTGCTCTATTTTCGGGACTCCGCGTGACACTGAAGAATACCTGTATGAATTATAATATAAATTACTATGTTTTGATGCTCCGTCTTGCCGAAATAACAAATGGCAACTCATAGTTTTTTCGTAAGTTGTCAATTAAAAATAATTATAACTTTAAAGTTAAGTTGCTGTCTGAATGTATGTCTTGTGAAGAAAATGGTTATGATAGAATAGGTAGGTCTAACAAATTACATGTGAATGATATTGGAATGCAACAACACTATCAGTGCCTCGTGCAATGTGATGTCGATCAATAATTGATCGGCGGTAGGTTAAGGATGACGAAACAAATCTTATGGTCTTGCTTGGTATATCTATTCTGTTTTTGAATGATTGAGAAATAAACTGCTCTGCTAGTAGGCCTAAGAACACCAGTAGTTACATAGTTTTTGGAACCACCTTTTCATCGAATTGTTCCCCAAACATCTTGTGATATGAATTTAGGCCTATTATGTAACTGCCATCATAAAGAATCGGTTTTCTTAGTGGCTTCATACTTCAGTGCGGTGCCCCAATTAGTTCGCTGTGTTACTACAACTTTTATTTTACTCCATAAGTGGACACAGTTTAAATTTGAAGCAAAATTTGATAAACTCGGGAGAATAAGAGCCTTGTTTGCTTGCCGTCGTTCTACGTCAAGACTTAACAGGTCACACTGTTTGTGGTAATTGTAGTTCAGTGACGTTACTTGCTTGTGCAATTATTCATTTTATGACGATACCGTCAAATACACGCGAACTTTGATTATAATCCGTTTCATAAGTCAATGCCAACGCTTACCAACATATTTTGCAGCCATGACTCTAAAACCAGAGTATATTTGACGGAAAAAATAACATTGTTTCACAAACAAGTTTTTTCTGATAGCTTTAGCTGATTACTATTGATATAGATGCAAAACGTGTTGGTAAGCGTTGGCATTGACTCGTGAAACGGTTTGTAAATGGATTGGTGTGCGTACCTTCAATTACTCATCAATCATACAAAATAACTAGGGTTCAACTCTTGAATGTTCAATATACTTACAGGAACTTTTCAAACGCACGTGATTAACATCATTCTATAATCAATCATATCATGCTTCAAGTTATAACTGTGCCAATAAACAAATATGATTTTAAAAAGTTTTAATATTATATTTAAATTAAAAGTTAAGAATATTACTTTAAAAACGGAATATTTCATATTATATTTATTATAAGTTAAAAGATTTATAGATGTGTATATAAGTGAGATTATTGGAGTTATTTTTGTATGTATTAGGTATTATTAGGATTCAAAAATGTATTCTTAGTTCTATGCGGAGCAAATATCATTACTGATCTCATGAGTTAAGCTGTAAAATGGTCTTATCTGTAAATTTGTCATGGTTTGTCAACATTTAACAAAAAGGGCATGACGATCCTAAAGAACATGAATTTTTATATATAAATTCTTTTTTGCGAACAATTTTTAGTCATACGTAATAGGAAAAATTCATGTTACCATAGAAACTGTATCAGCTGAGAGCACAATTAGGCTGACATTCATTAAGTGTGAGATTGCTCTCAATACGTACTTTCATTCACATAATATACAATTTGTAATTGTACCATGTAATATTTATGCCCCTGTTCGTAGACTCCATGAACATAACATATTTTGCTAAGGACACATTCTTCCTTCAGGATCGTTATACCTTTTTCATTACGCGTTGTATAATTCTTATAATGGATGATGTCATTAAAATAACAATGTTGAAATAACTACAAGTGCTAAGTTCATACTCTACTTTGAGTTAGTGCAAATATGCGTGCGCGTGTAGAACAAATTTATCCGACCCGGTGGCTAAAATGCAAAGCACGTCCAGCAAAGAGGGAGGCAGCAGTGTGAGAGAAAGAAGTAGTATTATACTAATTGGCTCTCTCATATAGCTGCATTCCTCTTTGTTCTTTGTGCACGATGGATGGTGCGTAGCTGGCTTAACCCGATCGTAGAATGCGGTTACAAACTATTTCATAAAAAAACAACCTTAGAATTCCTTTTACTGTGGAGTAACGTAAGTGGGTGTGAACTTAAATAGCAGTACTTAAAGAAGACAACACGTAAATGTTTGAATGCATCTTTAAAATAAACTATCAACTTTACAGTCGCCATTTTATAAAACAATGTAATAGTAGTGTTTTAATAAATGTTATTAAATCAGTTACTTTTCTTATTACTTAGTACCCTGACATTTAATCGAAGCATTGAACAAACATGCAGGCAGACATACAAATATTAATTATCGGAGTTCACGAAAGAGTCAGTGTTTTGTAAACAAAATGTTTCAGACTGCATCTATATTCCTTGGACTGCATCCCGCGCACGCCAGAGCCTTCATCAGAATTTAATTAATTTCTTTAATTGGAGACAAAAATGAAAAATTGAAGACCGATAAAGTGTTCATTGTCCTGACAAAGCGTAGCGTTATTTTAAACTATTACAATTAGCTTTATGTTACTTTGTTTATTCAAAATCCTTAAAACAGAAATTGCGGGCCACCGCGTTCCGTTCATAGGATTTTGAATCAAAAAGCTTATTGTAATAGTTTAAAATAACGCTATCCTGACAAACAACACTTTATCGTTCTTCAATTCATTTTGGTCTCCAATTCAAAGAAATTAATTAAATTCTGATGAAGGCGCTAGTGAGCGCGGGGTGTAGTCAGGGACTCAATTCTTGAAAATCAGCGGGTGATAAAATATCACTTTTGAGACTTTGCCGTGAAAAATTCACATTTGCCGTGATAAACTGTTGAAAGGTAAATCAGAATACATGAAAATTACCAATCATGGTCTGCTTCATATTTTACGAATATCAATCTTCAATTTTGAAAAGAAAAATCTGGGATTTTGAATTTGTAGAGTGATAGTTTATCACCTGGTGATATTCAAGAATTGAGTCCCAGAGCTATGAGTCAGAGGCACAGCAGACGGCAGGCTTTTTCTGATAGCCCGCCAGTGTGGCCGGTACTGCAATTATTTTCGTATTATTATAGTCATTGACATGAGAAAAACGCTCCGTTTCTATACGCGTATTTTCCAAATTCTTTGGTTTGGAAGGAAAACAGCTTGAATAGTTGTTCAAAAGAGTTATTTTAGTCGAAATGATTGTTCAAATTGATTTTTATTTAGTTTAAAACGTATTTAGTTTGAATTTTATTTAGATAAAAACTAAAATTTTCGCTATACCGGCCACACTGACGGACAATGTCCGTGTCTGCCCGCCCCTTCATCTGTTGAACACATACGTTTCCTATGCGAAATGGTGGGCAACGCGCTTAGCTGACAAATTATTGCTTTGAGCGGAGCGGTGGTACCTGATGTGGTGCCGGCAAAGAATATTACCAACCCATGGGTGTCGTAAGAGGTGAAAAAGGCATTATGAACAGGAGTATTACTCCAGTAAAATTACGAGAGATTGTATGGCGAAATGGAAATAATTGATAATAGCCGTGTTTCTTTTTCAGATCGATAGATTATATTTCTGTGTAAAAGTGGCGTATTTTAAGGCTTGCCGCCCCATTAATATATTTTTCATATGAATAGCTGTTACAACGCATTTTTTCTAATAATATTTCCAGCGAAAAATATACCAAATAAAGTACCGACCCATCGAAACCTATCAAGCGCTGAAAAGATAACAAGCTGACACCGTGTCCGTCTTCCCAGCAAGCCCGTGCAAGATATAGCCAAGTGGCATACACCAAAATTTAGTGGAAATTGGTTCATTCCATCAGTAAAGTGTCAGATTCAGTGCATCAAAACTGACGACACTACGAGCTGAAAACTTTGGGTGGCTGTAGAGTCGTCTCGTCAGCCAGCCCATTCTATACAGGGAAAACTAAGAAGATTACATAAAAGCAAAATAGTTCCACATTTACTGCATATCTAGTGCAATTGATTGTAAAAAAGCCGAATCGAAAATATCCATATGGTAGGAGCACTTCATCAATAATTATGGGTGGCTGGAGAGACGTTTTCCCAGCCAGCCCATGTGATATCTCGGAACATATAGTAGGTAGGAAGATAAAACAAAGCTTAATATTTACTACCTACTCGGAACAGTAGGAAGCAAATATTTCAAAATCCTAGCTCCACTAACTTTTGAGATATTTGTATTTTTTCACGGGCTTGCTGGGGAGACGTCTCGCCAGCAAGCCCATGCTGTAACTCAAAAAGTACTGCACCCAAAGTTTTCAGCTCGTAGTTTTGTCAGTTTTGATGCACTGAATCTGACACTTTATTGATAGAATGAACCAATTTCCACTAAATTTTGGTGTATGCCACTTGGCCATATCTCGCATGGGCTTGCTGGGAAGACGGACACTACTTTGAGTTCGAGGACAAAATTGACGCGGGCAATGCGAGTCATTTTGTCCGGCGGACTGTCAGAACAAAAAGTCTGTCGTCTGCTGTGCCACTTAGGTGAAAATGTAAGACATTATTTTTTCTTTTTGGACTTAGCATGTGAAGTCATACATACTCTAAAATACTGTATCTTTTTTTATTTTATAAATTGTATTTATATATTACTGTGAATTATTTAGTACTCCTATAAAATCGATGCGAGAAAGCGCTAGCGCTTAGTCGTGGCCGAGGCATTGTTGTGGCGACGCATCGGAGTAACGCTCTTAACATCATATTTAAATACGATATACACAAAAATGTAGCTATTAACATTTAATGTTTTGCAAAACCATATTTTTACTGGAGTATATGGGCAGCAGCGACCTTCTGTGTATCGTAACATGCCATGTTACATACTGCGGTCACAAACAACCTTGGTCCATGGTGCCAGCCGTAACGCTGATATGCGTGGTGACAAAGGTACTTCCCCTCCATATTATTCCAACAACAGCTGGAATTCTGGTGGGAGCTCCCTGTTCTGTAGTGGACGTATTATGGGATGTTATGATGATGATGATGACTGTAAATAAGAAGTACCAAACTATTTTTCTGATTGTAGCTAGGGATACCATGCGATTTTTTTTAATTTGCCGCGCTTTTTCAATCTCATCTTTCGTTAGCCAGAGTCTAATATCTTTGGGGATTTTTGGATATCTATTTTGGGGAATTCCGAAAATTGGTATTGGCAATACTGCCGGCTTAGCACGCTGCGGTTGTCAGTTTATCTAGGCCCATAGATTACCTAGAGCGAGTTCCAAAACGGCCATTGACGTAAGAAAAACGCTGCCCCCCTGGCGTAGTTTCCAAAATCTTTGAAAACGGCACAGAAAAATAAAGGTACTTACAAGGAGGATTAAAGAAATAATTCGTCACTAGGTGGTGTAGGCGTTTTTCTATGGATTTGACAGGTTATTTTAAATATTTTCTATGGATCATCGATGATGGGGTTGTGACATGTTGGCAGAGCGAAGCAAGGAGGTCCGAAATCTTTGCAAAACGGTAATAATTACCCTTTGACAGCAGTCTGTCTCGACCACACCGATGGACATCATATAACGCTATCCTGCTGTCAGGGTAAATTTTACCCGAATCGGAACGCAACCCTAGCTAGCCTTACGCTGTGTTCCAAATTGTACAAACGCTGCTAAAAGCGTATACAGTACTGACGGACACGGTCCAAATTGATTTTGCACGCTCACAAAGCTATCACTGCTATCAATGGCTCTTCTTCTTCTTCTTTCGTGTCGGCAAGAACACGGGCTAAATCTTACTGGCTCTAGTCAATTTGGAATGGGTTTAAGCGCGCTCACGTGTTCATCTGTCAAAATGTCAGTTTTGTTATTATTTTCTTTAACAAAGCCTAAGCTAATCCACTCTCATTTCCATTAGAGACAAACTCATTAAAATCAAAACTTGAGAAACGTCAGCTGGCTGCAAATGTGTGGGATTTTATATGTGTTAAATCGATTTTGACATTAGCGCTTTCACTGCTCCACCTGTTTGACTAAAGCACTGATAGCAGAAACGATGACGTCATCAATGACGTAAGGCGGTGAACGAGCGAGTGCTTTAGAGCACGCTTTAGGTCAATTTGGACCGACTTAAGCCCAAGTCACCCTGAGCGGTACAAGCGGTAAAGCGGTCCGGGGGCGGACCTGCGGGAAGCGAAAGCGTTCCGGGACCGGTCACACAGAGTTAGTTAGTTAGTTAGTTAGTGGGCTCCTGTTTCCGCAATTAAACTCTGATTTGGTCCTTTTTGCGTACAGGTTAGTCTGGTTAATTAAGCCAGCCCAGCTCCTTCCAGAAGCTCAGAAGTCTCCTGGGACATTCGCAGGCTTCGCGGAGCGACCTCGTCGGTCACACAGAGGTACCGCGCGGAAACTGCGGTGGGACAGCGGGGCGGTAGCGGTCCGTGTGACATTATTTATCTGTGATTATTCAAAAGTCGTAAATCATTTGCTCTGAACAAAAAACCAAACTGATAACCTAAAAAAAAGTCTGCGCAAAGCCGCAAAATTCTTGTAAAAAAAATACAACGTCAAAGTCCGCGCCCGGACCGCACCGCACCGCGCCGCGCCGCTGCCGCTCTGTGTGACGGGTTGCATTGAACGCAATGGAATACAGCGCCCGCTCCCGCCGAAAGTTCGGCCCCGCGCCGCACCCGGTCCGCGGGGTCGTACTAGCGGCCCAGCCGCCCCCGCGCCGCACCGCGCCGCGCCGCAACCGCTTTCAATGTGACAGGGTGCATAAGAACTCATACTTTACAAAAAATACCGGCCCCGGAATGCTTCCGCTACCGCCTCAGTGTGACTTGGGCTTTAAGCCCACGTCACACAGAGCGGTACAAGCGGTAAAGCGGTCCGGGGGCGGACCTGCGGGAAGCGAAAGCGTTCCGGGACCGGTCACACAGAGTTAGTTAGTTAGTTAGTTAGTGGGCTCCTGTTTCCGCAATTAAACTCTGATTTGGTCCTTTTTGCGTACAGGTTAGTCTGGTTAATTAAGCCAGCCCAGCTCCTTCCAGAAGCTCAGAAGTCTCCTGGGACATTCGCAGGCTTCGCGGAGCGACCTCGTCGGTCACACAGAGGTACCGCGCGGAAACCGCGGTGGGACAGCGGGGCGGTAGTGGTCGGTGTGACATTATTTATCTGTGATTATTCAAAAGACGTAAATCCTTTGCTCTAAACAAAAAACCAAACTGATAACCTAAAAAAAAGTCTGCGCAAAGCCGCAAAATTCTTGTAAAAAAAATACAACGTCAAAGTCCGCGCCCGGACCGCACCGCGCCGCGCCGTGCCGCTGCCGCTCTGTGTGACGGGTTGCATTGAACGCAATGGAATACAGCGCCCGCTCCCGCCGCAAGTTCGGTCCCGCGCCGCGCCCGGTTCGCGGGGTTGTACTAGCAGCCCGGCCGCCCCGCGCCGCGCCGCGACCGCTTTCAATGTGACAGGGTGGATAAGAACTCATACTTTACAAAAAATACCGGCCCCGGAACGCTTCCGCTACCGCCTCAGTGTGACTTGGGCTTTAAGCGCGCTCACAGTGCTCTAAAGCAGTCTGTTAGCGTAAAATGGAACGCACGCACAGTAACTGGCAGCCATTTTGTTTGATTCTCAAAAATTCTCAAAGCCAGCACCAGTCTGAGAGAGTTTTATTCGTTTCAAGTATTTATTTCCAACTAATCTCAAAACTAGTGCTAATACCTGTGGTTTTCTATAAAGTGTGACGCAAGGATACCTATTGACTTTCGATGTAGGTATATAAACTTGGGATTTGCGACGCCGAAAGATTATGCAGGGCCATAGGGCGGGTTTAAAATTTAAATGAATCTTCTTTATTTTTAGGTGATGTCGCGTTTCAGTGACTGTAAGGTATACGTTGGAGATCTAGGAAATAACGCCAGTAAACCAGAACTTGAAGATGCATTTTCGTACTATGGACCACTGAGAAATGTTTGGATAGCGAGAAATCCCCCTGGCTTCGCTTTTGTAGAATTCGAGGATCCACGCGACGCTGAAGATGCGGTATGCTAACTTTGCAAAGCACGTGTATTTTAAACCAATATTCAGGCGATTGACTGGACTGTAGGTCAACCTGCAGTGTGACTTGTCTTCACCAGACCTTGCGAGGGCTAAGTGTAAATAATATGTGGAATATACAGGAAATATTTCAAATACCTCTACAAGATCAGGCGTTAGCCAAGGTAGTATAGTGCGGGGCAAACAACTTGAACAATAATCTTGTGGTGGGGGACGTTTTGAGCATGTCAATTTTTATGTAAAATCGACTGCGCATCCTAGGTCATTGTTCAAGTAGTTTGCCCACACCTATAACTTAGAACCATTAGAATTCATCTTGATGATAAATGACTTGCCCAATGTTTTTGAAGCTTCAAATTTTGGAAGCAATTGGAATTCAAGTGCTAAACACATGGCTGCACCATGGGCCGAGACAGAGCACATTTACCCTGCCAACATGCAGAACAAATTTGATGAACCATGCACCTATTACTGCTGCCTTAGCATATTAAATAGTAGTCCAGTAAAAATACGGTTTTGCAAAACATTAAATGTTAATAGCTACTTTTTTGTGTATATCGTATTTAAATATGATGTTAAGAAGCAATATTTACGAATCCACCTAAAATTTTAAGCGGAACATTTTTTTCGAATAACAGCTAAGGCAAAAATAGTAATAGACAATTATATACTTTATGTCATAGATTAACATATACTTTACATATAGGCACAAAAATTCACCATAAATATATTTAAAAATATAAATTTGTTTCAAAATATAAAATCTACACTTATATTTACATATAAGATCCAATAAAGTCGAGGTAAAATATATAAATAAACTGAGTTAAACTCAGCCTTTTTAAATGAAAGTGATTCTTATATAAATTCACAAAATTTCCATACTAAATAAATAAAAAGTTTTTTGTAATCGCTGGTTTACAATGATTTTGTAAACATTTATGTTGGATTTGCCAAAAATGTGATTACTTAGCACTATTAAAATTATTAGAAAGCAAAACGGATCTATTACTATTTTTGGTTGCGAAGATAACCTTTATTTAAATTTCGTGCTATAAAAGTTAAACAATACAAAAACGCTAATATTTTTAGGTGGATTCATGTAAAATATGAAATTATGAATATATAGCAAGCCGTAAATAAAATAAAAAATCTATTAACATTTTTTTTCGAAATTCCATATTTTTTTAATGTTTGGAGGGCAAAATAAATAAATAAATGAAGTAAATTTAGGTGGATTCCATTAAAAAGCTTTACACAGAAATATAATCTATCGATCTGAAAAAGAATCATGGCTATTATCAATTATTTCCGTTTCGCCATACAATCTCTCGTAATTTTACTGGAGTATAGTGTTTCTGAACACATTGACATATTCCATTGTACAGCTTGACCAACTTTTCTGGAGAATTTTGTGATGGCGCCACGATCGAAAAGGGTTGCCACCTATTACAAAAATAAACAAATTCAGCCTTTTTTAATACTCTTAACTACATGATAAAATACGACATGACCTTTTACTGTTTGCCTCCTTGCTCGCAATCACAGATAAAAGATACCTATACAGGGTGTAAAAAAAAGTACGATGATCCTTCTTAGGGGTGATTCTACATCACTCATAATTGACATATTCCATTGTACATTGATGAAGTTCACAGAGACCACTTTAGAGTATTTATTTAAAGTCATGTTATTTATGTGTGTTAATGGAATAAGTGAAACTGAGAAAATAGTTTGTTCAGAATCGAGAGTAGAATCAATTTCACGGGTTTTTGATAGGGGTAATTTTTTAAAATTTTTTTTATTAAAATTTTTGCTACTTTAATTCTAAATATTTCTGTGGATACGCGCACAAGCGGCCGGAGCCGCGGGGTTCATGAGCGTTGAAGAGGGGAAGGAAGTGGGCGTGGCGTGCGCGTAGTGCGCGGACTAGAACAACATGAAACTTTAAAATAACAATATCTAGAAAAAAAAGTCTTTATTTAGGATTTTTTTACAGGAATGGATTTATTTTAATAAAAATCAGTTGGGGTGTATGAGGGTTTTGCTTATTCCATTAACACTTTGTATAGCACCACAGAATATATAAGGTGTAATTTAATTAGACCCAAATATTTCTAGGGGTGGTGTAACTTTGATAAAGAAACAGGTTTTTCAAAGTTTTAGCGAAATCGACTCGCTGGTTTTTTTTTTGTAATTTTCAAACAAAAAAATAATAAATCTTTGCAATCATCCTGTAGTATTGATTTCCACCGTACTACAAGTATGGCACCTGCACACTCACACACACAAGATCGGCCGCCTTGCGCGCGATTGGCTTACGACTATTCATTCAATTAATTCAAAGGGCGGCAGCGCGGGGGGGGCAAGCACCACGACGTCTGCGGCCGCGGGACGCTCTGTGTGGATCGCGCATGCCACGCACGCACCGACCGAGTCCCTACGAAATAAACTAGAAACCTAGCATTCGCGCCTCGTGCTACGCCTTGCAGGATCGGATGAGCGACGACAGGCCGGACCTTTAAGGAGTGATCACACCTAGCTGAATTCAAAGACAAATTCGGCATACGTTGCTCGTTGAAGCAAGCATATTGCAATTAACATAACCAAGCCTCCCAGCGATGTATGCCGAATTAGTCTTTGAATTCAGCTAGGTGTGATCACTCCTTTACCTACCATCGCCTACATAGGTACCTAACTGTCCTATAAACGGACCATGGGTTGTGCCGTGGGCAGAGGGAAGGAGCCTAAGCCGCCATACCTACCTAGGCAGCTACTTGCCTGAGGAGTAGGTAGTTAGGTACCTACATAACAAATTCATTCATTTATTCATATCGTTGTGGGTTGCAAGGTTGATGACCGTACTCACAAACCCTGGTACTGCCAGATGCCAAAGGCCTCTGACATGGCTCATTAACGACTACATCCGTAGATAGGTAATAGTCGGGACCATCGGGTTGACGTGCCCTCCGAAGCAATCATGTAACATTTCGGACAATCGGGTGATTCATCCTGCAATATCCTAACCAAACTGGGCTGGTCGCACAAAAATATTTTTGTTTGACAGTGTCCCCATCGGGAAACGAACCCAGAACCTCCTGATCGAGAGCCAAGCACTCTAACACTAGACCACGGAGGCTGTAGGTACATAACAAATTTACAAGTACCTATTGCTATAATACGTACGTAAAGTACAGTCAAGAGCACATCACGCCTGACACATTGGACTTTGTACCGTTTTTATTTCAATAGACGTACGAGCTAGAGTCGCACTGCAAGTGTCAAGCTTGACCTGTCGTTGACTGTACCTACTTGCGGTCGAAATGTATGGCACGTCATACCTACCTACTTTTCGCCCGCAATCCCGAGCTGTTGCGTCCTATACCTCTTCTTACGTGCGCACGTAGAGTCAATAGCACATCAAGCTCGACACATTGGACTTCGTACCGTTCTTATTTCAATAGACATTCGGGCTAGAGTCACACTGCGAGTGTCAAGGTTGACCTGTCGTTGACTGTACATGATTAAGGACCATAGTTAAGGACCTTAGGTACAGTCAAGAACAAGTCAAGCTTCATAGTTTCATCATGATTAGCCCGTACAAAGTCCAACGTGTCAAGCTTGACTTGCTCCTGGCTGTACCTAGATATTCAAGAACCTATTTTTCAATTCAATCCAATTAAAACTAGAAAAGTTCGTAGGTTCCTACTTCTCTCAATTAAGCTCTTACGACGGTATCAGAGTAGGTAATCTTTACCTACCTACTTACCACCGTTTTTGCTACGTCCATCAGTTTACTTAACCTACCATACTTATGAGAAGGAACTAGGATATCATTATCATAAGATCCCATAAAAAGTTATTGGTCAACTCGTCCGATCCGAACTAGGACCATCTGGGACGAGTTGATAAAATTTAAAATACACCCCCCTTAGTTGCTCTACAATTAATTTTACATCGACAACAAAAGTCACCACGCTTATTAGCGTTGCAGCTGGCACACTTCCTGGACAGGTACCTTCTCGTACCGTTCGCGTTCGAGACGGCAGCTAGCTGGAGTACGGAGGCCAGGGAGATCGGGCGTCGACTTAGGGCGCAAGGTGGTGACGCCCGTTCTGGGTCGTTCCTGGTGCCATGGGCACCTTTGCACCAGAATCGACCAGGGGCAGCTTGCCTCACTTCTTATCAAAAGTACAATTATGATGAGTTTTATGTTACCACGCTTATTAGCGTTGCAGCTGGCACAACGGACAGCTGTTATTTATTAGTGACCGCAGCAGCAAGGTGGTAGCACGCTACTGCCCGCCCTCTGGTTGATACCGCCGGCGACTAAGTCGCCTTTTACGACATGCATGGGGAGAAAGGGTTGGTGCTATTCTTGCGCCGGCACACGCATGGACGAACAGAACAGAGGATAAACAACATCAGCTCTTGGACAGGTACCGTCTCGTACCGTTCCAGGTCAAGACGGCGGCTAGCTACAGTACGGAGGCCAGGGTAATCTTGCCTCACTTCTTATCAAAAGTACAATTATGATGAGTTTTATATCACTTACTTGAGAAATAATTTCCCATACAAACATCCACACCCCTTTTTACTCCCATAGAAGATTTCCGGGATAGATAGGTACTATGTACCTAGATATGTCCTTCCCAGGGTAAAGGCAAATTTTATCTAAATCGGTTCAGCGGAACAAGCATGAGGAGGTATTGATTGTCTTTGGTTACCTAAGCTTTCTTTTAAACTTTACCTGAAGAGTAGAAAAACAAATTGTAGGACGACACGGGAACAGAAACATTGTCTGGTATCAAGTCGTCCTAGCTGGACCAAGATCGGATCGAACAAGTTGACGAAAAAATCCACGCAGAATTTCACATAAATGAATGCTTAGCTGGTACCTACCTAAAGATGTCCTTCCCAGGGTAAAAGCAAATTTTATCTAAATCGAATCAGCGGAACAAGCATGAGGAGGTATGGATTGTCTTTGGTTACCTAAGCTTTTTATCAACTTTACCTGAAGAGTAGAAAACAAATTGTGGGACGACCCGGGAACAGAAACATTGTCTTTTATCAACTCGTTCTAGCTGGACCAAGATCGGATCGAACAAGTTGACGAAAAAATCCACGCAGATATTCACATAAAAGAATGCTTAGCTGGTATCTATCTAAATACATTTGGAAATAACTACCTACAACATTCACCACGCCGCCGCCGCGCCGTTAGCGTTGCGACTGGCACAATGGTCGGCAGAGGTTGGTGACCGTAGTATGGTGTGGTAGGTACGATAAGCCCCCGTAGTTGGATATCCCTTAGTCGCTTTTTACGACTCCCAGTTGTTTTGTATCATTCATTTTACATTGCATTTCCATTTTTAATTAGACAATCAATACCTAGTAGGTGTAAGTACCTACCTACTTACAGGCCGCGCGACGAGTTACTTAAGGCCTCTGGGAGGAGTGGAGGGGGTATGCGCAGTTGCAATATTTGCAAGCAAAATAGGTACTACTGCACATACCCCCTCCACTCCCGTCCAGACTCCGTCCAGCTTTTACTCGTCGCGCGGACTGTACCTAACGTGTCAGTAGGTAGGTAATTTAATTATCTAGATTTTTGTGGAAGGCAGGTATTGTCAAGAGCAGTGTCAAGCTTGACACTTGCAGCGCGACTCTAGCTCCTCCGGCGATTGAAATAAGAACGGTACAAAGCCCAATGTGTCAAGCTTGACGTGCTCTTGACTGTACCGTAGTAAAACAATTTTGTAGTAGGTACCTATTTATTTATTGACAAGCTCTGGTAGGTAGGTATTACAGTTTTTAGCGTCGGTTGATTGATTAATATTTATTCGAAACAAGTAAAGTCAAATAGGGGACCGCGGCTCGGCGGCTCTGTCGGCATGCTTTGACCGCGGTAGCACACGTGCGGGCGGCATTTGTCAAAGGTGAAGCTATGAAATCGACATAACTTTAACTTCCCATCACACTTTCAGGCTTTGGACTGTCAAATTAATACAACTTGATTTTCGTAAGTAACGAAAGTAGGTAATTGTAGTTAATTTGAAATCCTATACCTACCTACGTGTTACTTACTGTAGTGTAACCTACTAAATCAGTTTTACAAGATTATTTACAAAATTATTTACACGAGTCACTTTAGTTTTCACCACATCAAAATGTTGAACGTGACCACCTATTTGTCGGATACATTGTCTTGCACGGTCAATGCTGTGTCTGCGCACTTCACTTAAAACATCAGTTTCACTGGCCATGAAGTTAAAAGCCCTGGTAATGCGGGCGCGCAGTTCCTCCTCGGTGCGAATAGTATGGCCGTCATTGCCATACACAAGGTCCTTGGCCCTACCCCAGACGTGGAAATCTAGCGGCGTGAGATCCGGCGAACGTGCTGGCCAGGCGATTGGACCACCGCGCCCGATCCAACGCCCCTGGAACTCCTGCGTCAGGTAATTCCGCACCGTCCGGTCGTAGTGCGCCGGCGCGCCGTCGTGCTGGAAATACAACCAGCGGCGGTTCCACACCGGAACTTTCAGCAGCAGCTCAGGGAGGACACGCTGCAGGAAGTCCAGGTACGTCGCCCCGTTTAGTCTTGGGAGGAACCAGGGTCCTAATAACACCCCGTTCAGCACACCAGCCCACACATTGACACTTATCCGGTATTGGAAGTGGTCCGGACGAATCACTCGCGGGTTGTGGTCACATCAGTAATGGGCGTTATGGATGTTGAACATCCCTACACGAGTGAACGTGCATTCATCGGTACAAATTTACAGCACTTGTCACTATTTCTCCGACTTCATGGTAACATATTGCCATGTTTTGGTATTCTTGGTTCGTAAAACCGTAAGGCATTTTGCCAAATATCAATCGCGGCCATAAGGGCTCCCGCACACGACCGAGAATCGGTGACCGATTTTATATCGGCATCCCGCTCTGACGTGTTAGCACCTGAATCTTCCGTCCTTGTCCCGGCCGATAATCGCCCACCGATTCTCGGTCGTGTGCGGGAGCCCTAAGACGTATGCGTAATGCACAAGGTAAGTAGAGCAACTGAAGGCGGGCGGGCGGGCGCACGCGGCGGCGGCGGCACGATGCACCGGGCCGGTCGCGCGTGCGCATGCGTGTGTTGGCGGTTGGACAAAAAGAGGGCGGGGTTTACGCACCGCTCACTGCATTTCATTCATATTTTTTATTAGTGTGAATGTATCGATGGTGCCACGTGACACTACAGAGTGTTCATTTTACGAATTTTAGTGGTATTGTTTTTGGGATTTTTCTCGAAAACTAGCGAATAGAAATCAATTAAAATAACACCAATGGTATTCATTTAGATGCTTGAGATAACCCTAACAATATTTGGATCTAATTAAATTACACCTTATATAATAGTAAACAAGTTTACAGAAGTCACACTGCTTTGATCTTGGAAAAAGCCGTCTTTTATATACCTAAACATAGCGCCTCAAAGCTAAATCGCACCTTAACTCCACGCATCAAGGCCTTGTTTGCAATGCAGCTTGATATACTGAGTCGACACTGTCGATTGCCAGGGTTGAATCCAGTGTCGGCTACAATTGCTGTAATACCTATTTTATTTCATTTATTCTTCAAACTAAAATTTATTATTTGTTGCTGGACTTGTACAGTCAGAAGCACGCTAAGCTTGACACTATATCAACAAATAACCTCATATTTTCTGAGTGCTGACTTATCTATATTTAGAGTAAGTAAGTTTTATAAATGATACCTATTTGATAATAAAAAATACTTATTACAATCAGTTGGTATCTTAAAAAAGATAAAATTTTACTTTTTCTTCGAGTTCATGCATCCAATACACACAATTTACTTTTGTTCCTCATTATAATTGTCTAAAAACATCCCAGACTTATCGAACATGTAAACACCAAAAGCGTGATAGCCCGAAAAACATTGCGCCCGTAGGGCGCGCCGCGCGGTAGGTGCTTAATTCATGCCTAGACCTGGAGTGAGACAGGCCTGATAGTACCTGTGATAATTTTTTATAATCTGTCAATGAAAATAAAATAATAGTGATGGGCCGACTATGGGGTTTGCCGATCAGCCGACTAGTCGGTTTTGATATTGTCGGATAGTCGGCTGACTAGTCGGCAGTGCCTATCATCCTTATTTCGTACTTGATCCCAGATATAATCTGCAGTTTTTTTGAGCCGCAAAATATATTAACAATGAGGTTACAATTTGTTTTGTACATGAGGTTGCAAAGATGATAGTGATGCACAGCTTATGTCATGGCTAAGGACAGAACATAATAAATATACAGATCCTGTATTTTTATTTCATACTTTTACTGCTGAATAATCGGCGCAGTTTTTACCGATTAGTCGCCGACTAGTAACCGACTATAAAATATGCCGAATAGTCGATTTTACCGACTAGTCGGTGAATAGTCGGCCCATCTTTATAAAATAACAATAAAATTTCAATCAGATTTGGTATTTCTATTTAGGTTCGTGGCCTTGATGGACGGACAGTTTGTGGGCGTCGCGCTCGTGTAGAAATGTCAAATGGAAGCCGCGGTTTCGGGCGGGGTCCGCCGCCGCGTTCCCGCGCGCCCCCTCGTCCGTATGATGATCGCTGCTACGACTGCGGGGACAGGGGACACTATGCTCGAGACTGCTCACGCCGCCGCCGCCGAAGGTTATTATTTTAGTATTAACAAAATTAATCATTCGCAGTGTTTGTCATAAAAAGTAGCTATATATTTGGCATGGAATCTTTATAAAGGTAACAATTTATTTGCAATCATTTGCACTAGATAAATAAAACTTACAAGCTTGACCAATTTTGTCTGTAAAAAGAAATTCTGAAGGTTCCATTCCACTGTTTAAGACCCACGTAAACCAATGATAACTGTGTTATAGGTTATCATTGGCCTGTGCGCCGAGAATGAACTCTTCAGTGTCTGCACTTCTTATTGTCTGCGCTACGTAGCTTTACTTCGCGGCGAGTACTCCGCTAATGTTGGCCGCATCTAACTTCGCTCTGCGAACTGCGTAGCAACGTGCACCCTTCATTCTCGAGAACTACATTGAGAGTAAAGTTCGCTCTACACGTCGAGACGTTCGACTAATGTAACCACTGCGTGCACTCAGTGAGTTACAAATTTGTACCCAGTATTTGTGTTCAGAGCAGATACTTAAATTTTCTCTTAAATTTTTTTCACTTTGCATTGAAGGTGGTATTTGTGTACTATTCATTTATTTACTAGTCTAGCTAAACTTCCTGAACTCAAGAAATCACAAAGAGTGCAATACAGAAGAAAATGATGTACTGATGAAGATTTCAAATTACTGAACTGACAGACAAATATGATAAAATTGTGTACCTATTACGTATACCAAAAATTAACTACTACTATAAACTCATGTCATGTTTCATGTAAAAACAAAAGAGCGCCATAGAAGCTAAGGTCGTACTGCAGTGTCAAGCTTGTTTTACTACTCTTGACTACAAGCCAATGCATTCTGGGTTGCAGTAGCCAATGTATGTCTACCAGTTGCGTAAATTGTCTTAATAGTAAAAGCTCCTTTAAGTTTTTTACTGATATTTTCTTTTTTGTTCACAACAAGAAAAACAGCCTAAATAGGGTGTTACAACGCCCAACCAATCAATGTTGATAGACTTACTAACTTAGATTTATTTTGCATCGGCTGAGTGGTGGTTGTTGGGATTCTGAACAAAATGAAAATCCCTGGTTGGCTGTACCCTTGACACAGCCGTATGTTTTACGTGGATACGTCGTGTATATGTAGGTTGGTACAGTGAAGAGCATGTTAAGTTCCACCCACGTCCACTCAATCTCTTTCAATCACCTCCCAACCCTTACCCTACTCACTCTCCTCTCACCCCTCTCACACCCCCCTCATCTCACTCTCTGACTCATCCAAAGCTTAGTACTAATTATTGTCGCCGGAGGGCCTATACCCACTTTGTACGAAATCCGCCCAAACGAAAGCATAGACGTATCCACGTAAAAAAATACCGGTCAAGTGCGAGTCGGACTCGCGCGCCGAGGTTTCCGATATACCTATAGTATTTTTGGAAGCAAAAAAAATTCTATTTTTAGAACCGCAGAACTAAATTTGTTTGTAAAGGTTATTTGCAGATTTCTAAAAAACTGTGCAACTTTGAAAGATCGTTTTATTTTTTCTGTAATACTCGTATTTACATAAACTTCTATCCACTGTAATTAATTCAGATTTTTCCTTTCACAAACTTTGGAGATAAATGAGGGAAATTTTTACGTTTTTCATCATAACTTGAAAACTAAGAGACATAAGAAAAAACAATAATATATTTAAGAATGTACAAGTAAAGCCCTTTCATATGATACCCCACTCGACCTAGTAACGACAATTTGAAATTTCGCCCCCCTATTTGGGCCGAATATTACTTTAATAATCATAATTTTTTTTATTCTTTCATGTGCAATTAAGTTGGGCAACTATATTCTAAAACTATTCCAATTTTCAAGTCGGTAGTATCAGTGGTTGCTGAGATATACAGGTGTGACAGACAAAGTCGCACCATAGGGTTCCTTTTTTTGCCATTTTGGTATCGGAACCCTAAAAAGTGACAGCAGTAGATGTAAATGAGCAACTGAGACTGTCTATACACAGAGTGTGCCGCTGACGTGTGTTGTTGTTGCGTGTTGCAGCCGCTCCCGGTCCCGGCGCCGCTCGCGCTCCCGCTCGCCGCGCTCCGCCTCTAGGAGCCGCTCGCGCTCCCGCTCCAGAAGGCGCTCCGTGTCCCGCTCCAGGTCAAGGTCTCCATCCAAAGATTCTAAGAAGTCCAACTAGATCACAAGCCCGGAACGAAGAATGCAACATAGATTCTACATTTTAATTATTAGTTACTACGATTTAATAGTAGGTATTTTGAGTTCTAGCTTAAACATTCTGCAGCTTGTAAGCGAAAATACTTGTCATTCCTTTAAGATGTTGTTAAAAATACTTTTGTACCTTGCTTTAAAATAAACTGACTTCTCGATAAGTTAGTGTTTTATTTATTAAAAATGCTTTTGAATTTTCACATAGGTATCTTCCATTGTTTTCATTTTCTTTACCTAGTCTTTATTTAAACAACAAAATTATTTAGGTATCCTCCCCTTCCTTACTCCGTGGGTATCCTACACAAGAGGCTACTTCCCGCACATTAGCGCCGCCCCCATCAGTTTAAAAAATATTACTCACTAAATACAAAACTTATCGAAAATCCGGAAGGACAGATTGAAGTAAGGTATCCTAGTTTATTCAGAACCTATCGATTCTGAAAAATATAATACACTGTAGTTACAGATACAAAAAATGCGACCGCTACGGCCACTATTAGCAGTTTTTGTATCTGTAACTACAAGTTTTTTTTTTATAAATTAAAAAATAAATCGGCTTCTCCATACAAACTGCCCGATCAAGTTTACAATTTTGTATGTAGACGCGGATCTTCTTTTTCGTTTCGTGACAGTTTTGTTCACTGAAAGTTGTTCAATGTCGTTGAGTGATCATGCCCCTTGAATTCTGAAGGCTGTCCCTAACACCCTGTATACAATGGAATAAGACAACACGGGGGTGTTAAAACAGCGTTTTAGACAAAACTCTACAGCGCAATCTGTTGCCGAGTAGCAAAGCTTGCTCACCCGATGATATTGTAATGTTGAGGCGGCCATTATAGAACGAAGCTCGGTCACCCAGGTACTATTACTAAATAGATATCCGACTACTCCGACTATCATTTTCTTCACATTTATGAAAAGTTTCAAACTTGATGTAGGACGGAACCCGTAACATGAATACTCTAGCGGAACCCTGTCGTTAGAAGAAAAAAAATTGATTATTGCCATCTAGTGGCTAGTAGAAAAACGTTCGTTTATACACGATGGATTGTTAACCGTCAACGAACGATTAAACTGTCCATCGTGTGCAAAACTCCTAAAAATATAACAGGCACGTTCGGATATATATACAGATGATGAAAAAAAATGGCAACACTGATAAAAAAAAAGAAATGTAGCGGACGGACGTCGTTTCGACTTTTCTATTCCGTCATGCAATAATTTTTGTCATTCATGATTTCGTCGATAAAAAGTATTTTATATGGTGTCACATACGTGATCGCTAGTTGAAATTATTATAAATAATGTGTTAGTATTTCATTTCGCGTAGTTAAACTTCGTAGTTCTTGATAGGTCTGTGACAAGTTCGGTAATGGTGGCCATGTCATGAAAATCCCCACAGCCATGGATGATAGCTCCGTGTCTCATCACAACGGAGGGCAAGTGGGATCTCAAATAGGAGTCAGTGTAAATAACAAACAAAATGATGAACCTAGTCAAAATGTCCAGTATTCGATACCAGGCATTTTGCATTTTATCCAACATGAATGGGCGAGATTTGAGCTCGAAAGATCACAATGGGAGGTGGACAGAGCAGAGTTTGAGGTGATTATTTTTATTTATTTGCCAGTTTCTTCGTTGTATTTTAGTTCCAGGTAGTAATTTTGAACATAAGTGATGTGCATGACCCCGATCTTGATGATAAACAGTTGCTAGTTTTCTAAGGTGTTATCATTTTTACTTTGCATGATAAATTTCTGTGCTTTGTTGCAAGTATATTATTTAAAAGCTAAATAGCCAGTTAAATCTACCCACACAGACATTATAGGTATAAAAAACATTATAATCTTTGCTTTAGTTTAGTAGTAAGATGGTGGGTACAGATAATTTATTTTGTTCTGTAGGGTACCTACTGTTTTGTTAATTTTGTTTATGATTGTGTATAGAATAAGATTATCAGATTTGTTTGAATGAAATAGTGTTGAGTTTAGTTCCCATAAAATTATATAAATTCTCTTGCCAAAATTTTGTTGGTTTATTGTTGCAATTATTGCTGCTATTTAATAACATTAACTTTGACCAGATACATTCCACAAAATACTCATAATTTATATGTCACCAGAAAATAAAAAGAATTGTAAGTTGATCAACTAACTCAGTCAGTTAATAAACTGCAAAAAAATTGTAAACTGTACTGGTTCGGTTACAACTTTATTATTCCGATCAATCTCATTGAAAAAAAAATAATACTAAAAGTGTCTTGATTTAATTTGGCAATTTAGGTGAAATAAAGCACAACACAAATAGCATAGAAAATATAATACAAAAGTTATAATGATATGGAAATTATGATTTTATCTTGTAGGAACATATTTAATTTTGTATATTTTCAAAAGTATACTAAGAATAATTTGATGGATAGTAGATTTTAGGGGACTAAACCAAATTAATTTATATTTTTTTATATTTGCAATAGCTAACAGCTCAATAATCACACAAGTAAGTTTTATATATGCATAATAACCACAATACTATATTATGGTGTTTGTTTTGTTTGATATCACTTTTAGGGTTCTTTACCCAAAGGGTGAAAAACGGAACCCTATTAATATGCCTCCAATGTCTGTCTGTCTGTCAGCGGGCTGTATCTCATGACATGAACCGTAATAGGCAGACAGTTGAAATTTTCATAGATTTTGTATTTCTGTGGTCGCTATAACAACAAATACTAAGAATTAAATAAATTAAGGGGGGCTCCCCTACTAAAAACGTGTTTTTTAGGCGATTTATACTTGATTTTTTTTAACTCTTGTTAAAACGGGAACACTTTCAAGCATGAAAATTTGTATGTTTATAGTGCATAAGCTATAAAATAACAACAAATAATAAAAACTGGTCAAGTGCGTGTCGGACTCGCGCATTTTAAATACACTTCTGACTGTACATCTATAACTAAGACAGTATTTTTACCTTAGTGGTACAGAACTCTCGGTGTGCGAGTCGGACTCGCACTTGGCCAGTTTGTTTTTGCTCATTTTAGTATGCCAGATTACCATCATAGAAGATTTTTAATTTCTTCTATGCGCCAATTTACAAAATAGATGTTGTGTTGTTTATAATATTGTTATATATTTTTTTATTGTTTATAAAAAATCCTGTTTTACAAGACTAGAAAAAGTCGGAATACTTCTATGGTTTGTTAAGCAATTTTATTTAATCACTTTCTACAAAACAATTCTTAACAGTTAAGTTAAGAATTTCAATGTTTTAATTGTAGGGTGTAGTTATATTCATAAAAAGCAACAGCCCGCTTGCCTATTACAAATTATTAGCAAGTAATAAATAAGAATGATTTGTTTTATAGTTTTTAAGCTAGTAATGTTCGTTCCTGTTATAATTGGTTTATTATGTACTCACGATAGAATAAACAAGAATCAAAACACAAGGCTTTTGATATTTAAAATTTGTACTTGCAAGTATGCTGTTTGATATACAGGGTTACTAGTAAAATATATGGTTAAGGTGGAGGCTTAGAGAGTAAAATGTTTGTATGCCTAATCTGACAAAGTAATGATGCAAGTTATATTTTTTAAATTAGCTAAAGGATAGGTACTGTTTATTGCACAAAAAACTTAAATTAAAGGCGCCGCCTGCGCATAAAAGCGTAGAAGCCGTCCACGCGCCACTCGCCGAACATCCCCGACGCTTTTTTTTTGAATTTGTAGTGGTTTCTTGTTGTTAGCCCTAGTGGCTGTCACAAATTCAACGGACGGTTGGGGAGCGGAAGGCCCTACCCAGGAAAAAAACACGTAAGGCTACAAGCCTAAGGGCGCCTCGCGGGGCTCGGACCTCGGCTTAGGTTGTTGCCGGGGTCGGAAAGAAAATCCCCGACGCGCTGCGTGGCAACCCAGACAGCGCCCTAAACGCAGGGCGTTGTACATACTTTTTGGGTACGGTATAACGAGTATATATGTCGCAGGCAAATCGCATAATTCATCGTTTACAAACGGCCGGCAAATTGTAAAACGGCGTCGGCAGATTGCAAAGCGAGCGTACCGCGTGCGGGAGCGGACACCAAGTGCCAGAAACGAATTACTTTTGCAGCGCGCTTTGTAAAATGCCGAGAAATCATTGTCGAAATCAAATCACACTTCATACAAATGGCGGAATGATTACCTCGAACGGCTCAAGAATTCGAAACCTTTTTTACTAACATTCCTCTGACAATAATAGAGTCAATCAATTCATAATTTTCACTTCCTGGCGATTTACTTCAAATGGATGTGGTCGCCTGCGAAACTGAATTTGGGTTCAAACATGTAACCCCTAATAAAATTGTTTAAGACTGCACCCCTCGCACACTAGCGCCCTCATGAGAATTTTATTAATTTCTTTGAATTGGAGACATTAAGAAAGATATAGTGTTCTTTGTCAGGATAGCGTTATTTTAAACAATTACTATAATCTTTATGTTATCTTTTTTATTCAAAATCTTTTGAACGCGGTGACCACCAATTTTGAATAAACAAGATAACATAAAGCTAGTTGTAATAGTTTTAAATAACGCTATCCTGACAAAGAACACATCGGTCTTTAATTTTTCATTTTTGGCTCCAATTCAAAGAAATTAATTAAATTCTGATGAGGGCGCTAGTGTGCGCGGAATGCAGTCTTAGCCTTTAGAAGTATTAAAAGGAACTACTGAGGACCTGTGGGGAATGTCAGTTAAAGTCTGTAGTGCAATTATTGATACTTTAGCCACACCGGGGACACTAACCAATTATTGCCGCCAGAAGGCCTATATCCACTTTGTATGAAAGACCCCCAAACGAAACATGAACGTATCCACGTCACAAACATGACTGCTTTGAATTTAACACTAATAATTGCTGAACGTTAATGTAAAGAAGGGCATAAGAACCGGAGGATGGGCAGCAGCATCTTTCTGTGTATCTTACATACCTACTGCAGTCACCAACAACAGCGGTCGCCAGCCGCAATGCTTACAAGCGTGGTGACTCTGGTAAATCCCCTCCTAAGTATCACGCATTTTTGCTGAAATTCTGGAGGGAGTTGCCTGTCTTGCAGTGGACGTGTTATGGGATGATATGATGATGATGAATGTAAAGAACTAAAAAAATACTCCGGGGGAAGGCGCGCGGAGGCAGGCGTACGAATCGTGATTGGCTCCCCGCGAGGTACCAATGAGCAGCAAATAACTGATGAAACTTGTTATCGTGAAGGAAGGGTGCGGTGCCCGGGCACACCACGGACACAAAAAATTTACAACGAGCGCGAAACCACTACCTGTCAAAATTAAACCTATACAGAAGCGTTGGGCTAGATATTCTGCGTACATTTAGAACACCCAAGCCCGGCGCGCAACCACGAGAGTCTCGCGGTGGGTACGATATATGGATTCCACGCCACGGGGAGCGGAGAGTGCCCGTTCTGTACGATTACTACTATTACTTTATTCTGTGGCGCGGGGCAAGCAAGGGTGCGAATTGTGCATGGGCTCTGGGCCCATACGCAGATATCTGCTCCAAATAACCGGTGCTGTGAGATACGCGCCGTGACATTTTTTAACTACTGTTGATTTGTATGTTAAACATGTATTTTTTGTTGTTCAGGCGCGGATCGCCTTCCTCCAAGGCGAGAGGAAGGGCCAAGAGAATCTAAAAAACGACCTAGTACGGAGGATCAAAATGCTCGAGTACGCTCTGAAGCAAGAACGGGCCAAGTTCCACAAGCTCAAGTATGGAGTAGAGTTGCAGCAGGGGGACGTGCGTCCTCCGCCCGAGGATCCGCCAGCGGAGCCCGAGCCGGCCGAGCGCGCCACCTGGAAGCAGGGCCGGCAGCTCATCAAACAGTACCTGCAGGTTCGTAAAATCCGCGAGCTTAAGGGCGCAGGCACACTTTCGGGCGCGGCAATTTCACGGCGTTCTTACATTATCGCCACGCCGAAAATTGCTAGTATGCACGGGCCCTTAGAGGTCATAATCGTTTTTTAAAGTAGAATTTCGATAAATTACCTACTTAACCTCAGGCGGGCAAGATTCGAACCTGCTGCGTCTTAACCGTCTCAAGTAGGCAAAATATTGTCCTTTGCAAAATTATCTGAACACAGGTGTCTTAAAATAAAATCACAGATCATCATAGTTTTTTAAGAAACAGTAAATTACTGTGTTCGATTTTTTCAAATTAAACAAGGTAACAATGATTGACATCTAATTTAACAAGTAAGGTATACCAAATAGTCTATAGTAACATGTAATATTAACTTACATTCATAACATCACGCCTCTTTCCCGTCGGGGTAGGCAGAGACCACAGCCTTCCAACTGCTACGATCTTGACATACTGCCCCCGCTTCCTATACTTTCATCAATTCTTTCATACACGCTCGTCGGTTTAGGGTAGTTTTATAACCTGGCCTTTATTTAGAGCATCCAAAATTTGGTCATATTTCTAATCCTGTCACTCAATTTCACACCAATCATGCCTCTTAACGCTCTTATTTCTATAGCATCAATTCTACTTTCATGCTTTTTCCGCGAGGTTAACACGTAAAGTTTGTAAAAAAACGTATTTTATAGAGAGACAATATTCTTATAGTTAGTTTGTATTCGAAACTTTTGAGAAATTCATAGTTTTTCAATTAACTTGATGTAGACCTCGATTTAATTCTGAAGATAAATAGGAGGTCATCGATGGAACAAGCTTGGTCAGAAGCCTATTCTCTCGCGACTTGAATAGACTCTGGTTAAATGTTCATTTACTCGAGAACACAGTCGTGAGCAGAGACACCTTAAGTAAGTCTTGAAAAAAACTGACACGCTTAAAACGATAGAGAATTGCTTCATAGCAGAAATTGCTTCCTCCAAGGATAGGACCCTATTAATCGTAGCGCAGACGAAACGGTAAAACAATTAACAATGAGCAAGTCCCGCCTGGCTTTATTTTCTTACAAAAGAATATGTGTCATAAAGTCACAAAGAACACTTGATAGTCGAGACAGATATAAAGGGTATGAATACAAGTTTTGTTCAACTCACTACGCATTTAATTTTAAATCAATCGCAGGACATGAAATCTATGCGCCACAATGATGAATTCAAGTATCATTTTAGGCCAGAAAGCTAAAATCATATCATTATTATTGCATACTCAGAACTTTGATTAAAGGTACGCGCTGATAGCTATGGAATAGTTTGGCAGTGATTATATTAGCAAGTTTTATACACTGGGGAATGGGGATTGGGGTACTGCCAAATTATTGAGAAGGTAGAAATAGTTTAACTTGTTGAAGTGGTAAAAGTAACTAAGCTATCTCGTGGGCATTGCCCACAGTGCAAGTGGTTTACAGTCACGAAAGTTGAGCAACTTTGGCCGTGGTCAGAACTAGGATGGGTTAAGGAGTGATCACACCTGGCTGAATTCAAAGACTAATTCGTCATACAATGCTGGGAGGCTTGGTTATGTTAATTGCAATATCCTGACTACAACGAGCAATGTATGCCGAATTAGTCTTTGAATTCAGCCATGTGTGATCACTCCTTTACCGCTAGTGGCTTAAGACCTACAGCTTTTTCTGCTTCGGGAGGCATATTAAGCCGTTGGTCCTGGCTATTGTCGTAGATAGGATTGAAAACAGGGCGAGTCAGTCTAGCTTTACTGGCTTCACAATGCCTATTGAGTGTTAAATTATATCTTTCAGGTACATGGTTTATTTGTTGTTGCTCCCTTTTGTGAACATTTTAAGTTGTCAGTTGAATTAAACTTCAACAAAGTTTCGCCATGTGGATAAAAGAATAAATTAGTGCTGTCGATTTTATGCCAAATATTTTCCACCGCGGCCCTTTCCGCGCGTAAATGAGTATCTTTGCAAAAATTACGGCTTGTTCGATCAGGCGTGCGGTGGAGCGCATTGGTGCGTGTCACCTGCACTGATTTGTATTACTCCCTCATCACGAGGTGAAAGACAGCCACGTTGTTATTGCGTAACACAAAAAAATAGACAATATAATTTCTTTTGTACCGAAATTGAAAATTTACCCATTTAGCTAGTCATAAATCGAAAGCTAGTGTTTTAGCATACCATTCTTTGCTAATAACTATAACAATATTACAGACTTTTATATTTTCTTAGATATTTTCTTACAATTTATTTATTAAAGGAGAAAGAGATTCACTTAAAGAGATTCATTTAGGTAGTTGTTCGTGTTTGAGAAGGAAATAAAATAATTAATAGAACCAACCAAAACACTTTCGGCTACCACTTATCAGCCTTCCTAATTACAAATTAAAAAGGTTTATACTGTACAGACTACCTGTTGCCTCTTGCCTTGCCTTTATTGATCGGTTAATTGATAAATGCGAGACGAAACGACATCGTTCTGTAACAACACGAATATAATAGTTATTGCCATAATCGCTACGATTGGTAGACGGGTTGGCGATTGATAACGTTCTCTTAGTCCCCTTTTACGATTTGTCATGTACTAGAGAGAGAGTCCCGTATGGTGCCGGCAAAGAATAGTACCAACCCATACATACCCGTGGGTGTCGTAAGAGGCGACTAAGGGTTAACTGGAGGATGGGCAGCAGCGTCCTCCTTTGTATCTTGCATCTTACTTACTGCGGTCACCTACAACCGCGGTCCATGGTGCCAGCCGTAACGCTAACAAGCGAGGTGACTATGGTACTTCCCCTCCACATTTTTTCCAGCAAAAGCTGGAATTCTGGAGGGAGCTCCCTGTCCTGTAGTGGACGTTTCATGGGATGTTATGATAGAGAGAATTGGCAGCAGCATTTTTCTGTGTTTCGTACCATCTTAAAAACTGTGATCACTAAAAACAACAGTCGCCAGCCGCAACGCTTACAAGATTGGTGACTGTGGTAATTCCCCTCCAAAGTACCACCCGTGTCGCTGGATTTCTGGAGGGAGCTCCCATGGACGTTTGTTTCATCAGATATGTTATGAATAATAAATGTTCAGATACTTTAATGACCCTAGTCCCAAATATTAAGATCCTTGGGGACCTTGTGTCGTGTGTAGGTAGAGTTACCGAAGGAACCGCGTCTTTAAGTCCAGTTTTCAATTCCGTTGAGCAACTTGACAGCTCACTGAACAAAAAAATAATCATTATAGATACGCACAGAATCGTATAGTGTCTGGCAACATTACGCCGTTTGACACGTCAAGTTTCTCTACGAAATAAAAAAATGCAGGGCGATTTTGCTACTAATGTGGATGTGATGCAGGGCTGAACGTGAGCTGATCATCAGCCATTCTGTAATTTTTTTACCGCTCTGATTATTTGACAGCGACTTCAACAGTAACTGAAGTTCACTTCAGTCTGAAGGTGAAGGTGGCTTTTGTGGAAAGTCCGTTTGGGGAAGTACCACCCTCTTGCTTTTTCCTGCCGCAAAGCAGCAGTGTTTGCACTGCTGTGTTTCGGTTTGAAGGGCTAGGGAGCCAGTGAAGTTACTGGCACATGTGATACACCATCTTAGTTCTCAGGGTGGGCAACGGGCTTTGCTGTCTTGTTAGTGTCAATTATCTATCTACACTAATATTATAAAGAGGAAAGATTTGATTGTTTGTTTGTTTGCATCGAATAGGCTCCGAAACTACTGGACCGATTTGAAAAATTCTTTCACCATTAGAATCCTACATTATCCGTGATGAACATAGGCTATAAAGTATTTTCAAAAAAGTTAGGGTTCCGTATGAAAACTTCGATAATGTAACCCAAAGTGTGAAAAAAATACCAAATAGTATCCTTATATCGCGTACGCTGCCAAAACTGTTGACAATAGAGCAAAGTAAAGTACTACAATCTTATAGAGGACATCAATCTCTACAAAAAAGTCCGTGATTCCATATGTCTAATTATTACACTTATGTCACAATAACTACTTATTCATGTTAAAACGCCGGTACAAACTATATAGGCCACATTATTCATAACTTGGTATTAATCCTTATCCAAATATATGACTTCGTATTCAAGGCTATATCAGTACCTGTAAATTACTTTTTGAATTATTCAAATCGGACGTACCATTCAAAAGTTACCATGAGTAAAATAATTTTTTTTTAATTGAAAATGGGCTTACTCTTGACCTCGATCTAGTCTTGAAGACAGAGATGAGGTCGACGATGGAACGAGCTTACCCAGAAGAAGCCTATTCACTCGCGATTTGAATAGATTCGGGTTATATGAACTCGGGAACACAGACGCAGGCAGAGAACTTCACTCTGTAGCCGTGCGCATTATAAAAGATGTTTCAAAGCGCTTTGTGCGAATGTGCGGAATATCAACCAAGTATGGGCAGGGTGTCCACATTCTTGAAAATCAGGGAAAGTCAGGGAAAAGTCAGGGAAGCTCAAGGTGGTCAGGGAAAGTCAGTGAAATCGAGGAGCCACCTGGAAAGTCAGGGAAAAATTAAGAATTTACAGTTTGCTTTCCAAAATGTACCAGTGATTGCAAAATAAGGGATAAATCATTATCTAGTGACTAGTCTAGTCTGACTCTTAATCCAGACTATTGAAGCATTTCTTTCCAGGTTCCGAGTGACCTACAATAAGGCATACTTTGTGGTCACAATAATTAGATTACTCCTTTTTATTTTTATAAAATATTTCATTTCATTTCATAAATTTCAATAGTTTTGGTTCAGTGAAATCTTTTATTTACTCCTGTAATTCATGCTCTAGTCGGACTCTTAAGGGGCTGATAAGAGCTGAATTACCTCCCTTTCTAACAAAGGGCATAATGCGCGTGCTAGAACGGAGCGGATTCGCGCTGTTTTACGTTTTTCGCTCATTTCTGCATTTTTCTCAAAATCTGTACCCATAATTTTTTTTTTTTTATCGTCAATGGGCTTACTCTTGACCTCGATCCAGTCCTGAAGACATAGATGAGGTCGACGATGGAACGAGCCTGCCCAGCAGAAGCCTATTCACTCGCGACTTGAATAGATTCGGGTTATATGAACTCGGGAACACAGACGCAGGCAGAGAATTCCACTCTTTAGCTGTGCGCATTATAAAAGATGTTTCAAAGCGCTTTGTGCGAATGTGCGGAATATCAACCAAGTGTGGGTGATATCCTGCGGTGCGTCTGGACTCCCGATGGTGGAAGGGAGATGGTGGAATAAGCTCGTGGAGCTCTTGAGCACACTCTCCGAAGTACAATCTGTAGAAGACCGACAGACATGCAATTTTGCGACGGTGGGCCAGACTGTGAAACTTGGTTTTCATCAGCATCTCATCACCAACGAGCTTCTTGGCTCTGCGATCTATCGAGTCAAGTGCGGCTAGTTGGTATTTAGCTGAGCCATCCCAAAGGTGACAGCAATTCTCCATGCAGGATCGGACTTGGGCTTTATATAAAACTAGAAGCTGTCCAGGAGTGAAGTAACGCTTAACCTTATTGAGGATGCCCAGCTTTTTTGCCGCAGTTTGGGCTTTAGACTCAATGTTAGCGCCGAAGTTTAGGTTTGCACACAACTTCATGCCAAGTAGCTCGAGACTGTCGGTAACTGGTACAGTTGTACCTCGGAAAGTAGGAGCCAGATTGAACGGACTCCTTTTGGCGATGAACAGACACGCCTGTGTTTTGGTGGCGTTGAAACTCACCAGATTTTTGTCACCCCACTCGGAGACACGACTTAAGGTTGAGTTTATTCGCTCTAACATGGCCTCTCTCGAAGAACGTATATAATTTATTTATTTATTACAGCCTTGTTTTTCAAGCGTTTTCTTTACCTATTTACATATTTTACATAGTTCTATATTTATGTATCTTTATTGCTTGGTTCGTCTTCTGACGAAGGCCTCCTCCAGAGCCCGCCACTCCTCTCTGTCCTTAGCAACTCTCCGCCACAATGGCCCTGCTACTTCCTTTATTTCATCTTCTCATCGTTTGTTTTGTCTGCCTATTTTCCTCTTCCCATCCCTAGGATACCAGTCTGTTACAGTTCCTGTCCATCTCTTGTCTTGTCTCTCTCCCATAATATTATTAAACAGCTGTATTATTACGCATAATATATTGTATAATGTGTAAAAGTTTTGGCATCATAGATTAATGGGTACTTAAGAAAAACGGTTTAAAAGCAAAAAGCATAGGTTTTTTTTTATGGCGTACAAAATATATTTAATCGCGTTTCTGAGTCGGCCATATTATTGTAAAGATGCTTAATTATCACATTTTTTTTTTCACAGCCATATATACATCACTTTTCGTTAAAAACCTGCTCAAGTGAAGCGTATTTAGCTCTTATCAGCCCCTTAATCCAGACTATTAAAGCATTATTTTTCAGGCATTTTTTTTTCTCCAAATAGTGACCTACATTATGACATTGTTTTTGGTCTTAACATTTTTTCGAAAATATATTCATTTATACTTTATTTTTCTTTAAAATGAATAAAATTGGTCAGGGAAATTTTTGAAAATGGTCAGGGAAAGTCAGGGAAAAGTCAGGGAAATATTTTGGGCATCAGCTGTGGACACCCTGATGGGTGATATCCTGCGGTGCGTCTGGACTCCCGATGGTAGAAGGGAGATGGTGGAATAAGCTCGTGGAGCTCTAGAGCACACTCTCCGAAGTACAATCTGTAGAAGACCGACAGACATGCAACTTTGCGACGGCGGGCCAGACTGTGAAACTTGGTTTTCACCAGCATCTCATCACCAACGAGCTTCTTGGCTCTGCGATCTATCGAGTCATGTGCGGCTAGCTGGTATTTGGCTGAGCCATCCCAAAGGTGACAGCAATTCTCCATGCACGATCGGACTTGGGCTTTATATAAAACTAGAAGCTGACCAGGAGTGAAGTAACGCTTAACCTTATTGAGGATGCCCAGCTTTTTTGCCGCAATTTGGGCTTTTGACTCAATGTTAGCGCCGAAGTTCAGATTTGCACACAACTTCATGCCAAGTAGCTCGAGGCTGTCGGTAACTGGTACAGTTGTACCTCGAAAAGTACGAGCCAGATTGAACGGACTCCTTTTGGCGGTGAACAGACACGCCTGCGTTTTGGTGGCGTTGAAACTTACCCGATTTTTGTCACCCCAGTCGGAGACAAGACTTAAGGTTGAGTTTATACGCTCTACCATGGCCTCTCTCAAAGAACGTATTTCGTCACTGCTGGCTTTTGCGCTTGGCATATATCTCTCGACGACAGTACTGTCATCTGCGTACCCAACAATACTAGGACCAAGTAGGTCGTTGATGTGCAGCAGGAAAAGAGTCGCAGAGAGAACCGACCCCTGAGGAACCCCGGCATCAATAGCCACGAGGTCAGAGGAGCAGCCATCAAGGACTACTCGGATCGACCGTTCGCTCAGGAAGTCAGAAATCCAAGAGCAAAAGTCAGCGGGAATACCGTATGCAGGAAGTTTTCTCAGCAGACTTGCGTGCCACACCCTGTCAAAGGCCTTCGAGATGTCTAGTGACACGGCAAGGGCTTCGCCGTATTTCTCGATGGCCTCCCCCCAGCAATGCGTGACATACACTAGAAGATAGATCAATTTTTAAATTGGAAACCTGAGCTAACTGCGCTTAAAAACTCTATTAATTCGGCATGTTATGCTCTGCGAAGCCTAAGGGATGAGCTAACAAGAGAACAACTAAAAACGGTTTATTATACTCTTGTTGAATCGAGGCTAAGATATAGCATTAAATTATGGGGGAATAGTTATCACTATAATATTCAAAAGGCTTTTGTAGCACAAAAAAGGGCAATACGGACAATACTTCGGATACCATCCTGGGAGTCGTGTAAAACTCATTTTAAGACAATAGGTATATTAACAGTTCCAAGTCTTTACATTCTAGTTCAACTGATTGATGTTGTTAAACAAAGACATTTGTTTGAGACTGCTGCAGAAAGGGAGATCCGATTGTCCACAAGGAGAAAGGACCTAGTTAGTATCATACAGCCTACCTTGACTGTTGTCCAACATTGTCCGCGTTACCAGGCTACAAGACTTTTTAACAGGTTGCCTACTGATTTTAAATCTATTGAGAACATAAACATTTTTAAACACAAATTAAAGTCTTATCTTTTGGAAAAGTGTTGCTATAGTATTAATGAATTTTAATTTGATCTATTAATTTATAAATTTTATTAATGAAATGTGATTATTGACATATATTATGATGACGAATGATTTTAATTAAGTGATAAGAGTAATTTTGACATTTGATTTGTAAATTTTAATTGTTTTTAATGTTAATTTATTTACTATTGCATGCATATTTTATATTAGTTTTAAGTCATTTCGGATACGATATGTATTATTGTTCACGAATAAATAAATTGAATTGAATTGAATTGAAGATCCCCAGTTGATCGTCCCCGGCGAAAGCCATACTGACTGTCACTTGCTTCTAGGTATGTCAGCAGTTTTCCATTGAGTACCCTTTCCATAACTTTGCAGAGTATGGAGGTGATGGCGATTGGCCGATAGTTGCTGGGGTCGGCACGACTACCCTTCTTGGGCACTGGCTGTACGTTGGCAACCTTCCAAGATTTTGGCACCGTTCTTGTTTTTAGAGAGAGGCGGTACAAACGTGTTAGCACAGGAGACAACTCAGGCGCACAGTTTCTCAAGACTTTTGCTGGTATTCCATCAGGACCGCTTGCTTTGTTCACGTCTAGGCTTCGGAGTACTCTACGAACCTCTTTTGCGTGTATTGTGACCTCAGACATCGAAGAGTCACAGCGAGGAATCGTTGGTGGTTGATAAGAGCCGGCATCTAAACGAGAATTGCTTGCAAATAGAGACGCAAATAAATTTGCTTTCTCTGTTGCAGAGTGAGCTAGCGACCCGTCAGGTTTTAGCAGGGGAGGTAATGTAGGACGGCAGAAGTTTGTTTCGACCGATTTGGATAGGGACCAAAATTGTTTGCTACCAGAGGGGTAGGATGAAAGTTTGGTCCCTATACGACTGACATGGTCGTAACGTGCCTTTCGGATCACCCTCTTGCAGAGCTTTGCAGCATAATTGAATGCCTTTTTCTTCGCGCGAACCCGTCGAGCTCGAACTTTGCGATCACGGGCTTGAACCCAGGCTTGGTATGCGGACTGCATTCGAGCTTCAGCGCGAGCGCAGTCCGCATTGAACCAAGGTCGGGCTTTGTGACCGAGCGGTATGTCGGAGAACGGAATATAGTATTCCATCCCCTGCCGTATCACATCCGCAACCGCTTCAGCTGAACAAGAGGGATTATCAAATATGAAATTTAAGAAACTGAGCTCTAAGTGACTAATGGTTTCTAGCTTTGTCTTATATTACTTAAAAATCTGCTGAACATTTAACTAAAAATAATATACAAATTTTCTTTATAATTTACTCTGTTTAGGGTCCCGTACCAAAAGGGTGATAAACGGGACCCGTAATATGTAGACAGTTAAAATTTTCACACATAATGTATTTCTGTTGCCGCTTTATCAACAAATACTAAAAAATATATAAATGAAGGGGGGATCCTCTACTGAAAACGTGTTTTAGACGATTTTTGTTTTAGCTCTATTGTAAAAACGTGAACACTACTGTAATAGTTATAAATTGAGGGAGCTATAGGTTGTAAGAAAATTATATGTTTTATCAATATTAAATATGTAACCGTTTGTTCCCAAATAAATGCAAATAAAATAAAAAATAAGACTTACATACAAGCGTGAAAATTGGTATGTTTAAAGTGCATAAGCTATAGAATAACAACAAAATAATAAAAAATGGTCAAGTGCGTGTCAGTCTCGCGCATTTTTATATACATACTCGTATCTGCGTGACTGCGCGTCCATAACAAAGACAGTATGTTTACCTTAGTGGTACGGAATCCTCGGTGCGCGTGTCCGACTCGCACTTGGCCGGTTTTTCAGTAACCTCAGACGCAACAAGAACCTATACTATCTAAGCTTTGCCTATTTCTACCCGTGCGAAGCCGGGGCGGACCGCTAGTGCTACAAATAAGACAGTAGGCGTTATGAGCGGTGCTGACCACTTACCCACAAGCTCGCTTGTTCACTTGTTACAGAAAAACATTAAATAAGAACTTATAACTAAAAGGAACACAAGTGGTGTCAAAAACGAGACCCTTTAGTTCAACGCTTTCAAGACCTGTACAGCGCGTTCAGAACAACTTTGTCCATGACGGTTATTTTCCGCGCATGGGTGACAGGCGAAGAGCCAATGAATGATTCGCTTGCTTCCTGGGAGAGCCGCGCTCACTTCCGCGACTCATTTTTTGACTTCTGCGCATTAACGGTCATGGACAAAGTTATTTTGTACGCAGTATAATAGAGATATCTAATGTTTTTTATAACTCTTGTTATACAGGAAATAGGCTACACGGACACAATACTGGACGTGCGTTCGAACCGCGTGCGGACACTCCTCGGACTCAACAACGAGGAGGCGGGCGAAGACCCCAGCTACCGGGGCTACGAGCACAAACCGCGCGACCGCTGCGAACACTCCAATAACTATCTCCTGCAAAAATATGCATATGGTGAGTACAACCGTTGTAGAATAGACTGCCGGAAACGTAACTTATGTAGGATGGACCGATCTTGTTTCATCATAGCATCGCATAATACGTCCACTACAGGACAGGGAGCTTTCTCCAGAATTCCAGCTCTTGCTTGAAGAATATGGAGAGGAAGTACGGTCAACCGCTTGTCGGTAGAAACTTTTTCAACTACTGGCACCATGGACCACGGTTGTTGGTGACCGCAGTATGTAAGGTGGTCCGATACACGGAAGGACGCTGCTGCCCATCTTCCGGTTTACAAACCCTTAGTCGCCTCTCACGACACCCACAGGTAGAGATGGGTCGGTATTATTCTTTACCGGTACCACACGGATTTATTATGAAGAAGAAAAAAATACATTTTTTTTAAAAAACGAAACTTATTAAGCTTAGACCCACAAAACTGTTGGCACATGATGACCGTGGGTTCAATCTCACAATAAACACAAATTCTTATAAATTAGGAACATACGTAGTTTAAATATTAAATCTGCTAGCCAAATTCTGTATTTTAGCTTATGTGGGGTAAATCGCGGTGCTTATGTATTTCTGGATGGTTAGAGTTGTGGAAAACTGCTTAATGTGGGTAGCACAGGACCGGTCGTGAAAATCTTTTGGGGAGGATCTTCTCTATAGTCTATGTAATGTAGATTTATTACAGCAGGCTGACAGGATGATGATGCGAGACAGCAGTGTGAAAGCAGGACGGAGCGATGCGCTGCACATTGGAGCGACAGAGACGCGTATCGCTTCGACTTGCTCTCGCATTGTTCGCCTTCCGGTTGATACGACGTTGATGAACCAGTGCATTTTAAATTCATAGCGGCCATAGATTTTGTTTGTTCAAACGAGTGTGGTTTCGTTTTGTTGGCGTATTACCTCACCAACCGATTGATCGATGATCGAAGCCATCGTAATCGACGAATATCGGTTTAATCATCGATCCATTGTCAACTGTTGGGCTTTAATGGGGAGTCGATACATAGCTGTTCAGATTTGTTGACTAATGTTATCGTCTTTTTCTTACAATCCGTATATTTAGCGAATAATGTTTTCGTCGTCAAATGGCATACACCGATCTGTTCGAGGTTCGTCCGAAATAGCGTATCCACAGTTTACCTGTGAAGGTGAGGTCAAGGTGTTTTTATTTGTCAATTTCAAGACATATTTCTATACGTGTCTCGTCTGAGCGAGATTATAAATTGAATTATTTAGAGGAGTCGTAAGCCCAGGTACAGTATGCCTAATGTACGTGCATATTCAATGAACTAAGGACCCGTATGTAGAAAGGATGAATTTTAAATGTGTATGATATAAATAACATCTTGAACTTTATAAACTCTTATAGAATTTACAATGTGAAGGAATTGCATAGAGTTACAGAATTAGAATACGACGCCCGTGTGGTGCCTTCAACAAATAGTACTAACTCGTGTCGTAAGAGGCGACTAAGGGATTATGAACCGGAGGGATGGGCAGCGGCGTCCTTCTGTTTATCGCATCATCTTGCTATCTGCGGTCACCAACAACCGCGGTCCATGGTGCCAGTCGCAACGCTAACGCGTGGTGACTATTCCACCTTTATAAGGTATGTGGTGCCGAGAGATCGAGGTCAAGAGCAAGCCAATAAAAAAAAAAAAAACATAACTTAAAAAAAAAAATATGTGTAGCAGTGGCGAAGGGTGGATTTTTGCAAAAGGGAAGCCCGAGCATAAAGAATAACTTACCTCTCAGTGTATTTTTGGACTTTTTTGAATTGTACAGGATTGAGACTTGACAGTGCGATGGGCTTAGCTTAGCTCACCTTTGCCATACCTACCAAGAAACCACCGATAACCAAAAAACAGTGTCTTTCAAGAATAAATAAATAACAAGCAGTGAAAAAAAACATTTTGTTAAGTTTACAACTGCCGGTCAACCAAGTGTACTTGTGAAAATGTTTAAAAAACCCGTCCCTTCTTTTGTAGTTTATTTTTATTTCGGGCTTCGGGCCTTTTATTTTCGAAGCTCAGCTTGGAACAGCTTTCGTTGACTAACGCGGCCATTATTTATCCGAATAGTACCTACGTATTAAAAAATGAAAGACTCACGATCGGCTCTCACAAACTCCAAAACAAAAACTTCACAAACAACAACAATATAACAAACAAATTACTAACAAAACAACGCAAAACATCAACAAAAGAGAGCAGTCACTGAAACAAATTAACAAAACAAAACAATAGCCACCCACTAGTCACTAGGCGCCAAGATCGAACAAAATAACCCTGCTAAAAAAGAAAATCAAATCTATCTACTACGTTTACATTCAGCCGAAGTGAGCAGGGAAGTGGGCAGGAGGAGTATGTAAACACGATACTTTTCATGCCACTGCCGCTGCCACTTGCGCTGCCCGGCGCTCCCCAAAAAGGCGGTTTTTGTGCGGAAGTCAAAGGACGGGCAGCGCGCGCGAGTGGCAGTGCGTGTTCACATTCAGCCCTGTCGCCCAGTTCTCGCCGAGCGCCCGGAGGAGAAAATTATTTAATTCAATTATTTCGACGTCTGCCATTGCCGGTGGTCGGAAGCGAAGTGAGTGGTAGGGCAGTATGTAAACGCGCACTTATCTCGATCCTGCTGCGGCATTATTCAGGGAATTATTTCCGGCATCGCGAGGAGCAGCGGCAGGGGCTGAATGTAAACCCACTATAATTGATCATCTAATTAACTCGCCTTTTGAATATTTGTCGTAAGACGCGACGCACAAACAAAATTCTTCTATCCCGTTCACACCTGCGAAATCATGATCTAGCTATTTCACCAATAAGCCGACTGCGTTCGGCTTGATTTGGTTCATATCAAGCGAAATGAAGACAGAAACAAAACCTAATTACTTTCAAACGAGTGAAAGGGACAGAACTACTCCTTTTAGTATGAAAAAGTTTCCGACATATATGCGAAAAACCAAAAAATGGGACCTTCAAACAGGCGTTAGGGGTACGGCCGGCGACTTTTGATATGTTTACCTCCTAACTAGTCCAAACAAAGTTACGAAGTCAAAAATTGTGTTCCAAGCATTTCCCTCTACCTTTTTTTTGAGAATTCGTTGACTGAATTATTAGGGGATGAATTTTGAAAAATTATAAAACACGTACTTTTATATTTTTTACCAAGAGCTTAAAAACACATTTCTATAATTCTACCTTTAACAATGAAAGACTTATAGACCACCATACGAAAAAAAAATAATCTCCTTTTTCACCCCCTTGAATGGTGATTTTTAAGAAATGCTTAAACACGTGTTTCTTTATTTTTTACCAAAAGCTTAAATTCAAATTTGTGTGAATCTAGCTAAAAAAAAAGGACTTTCATACAAACTTTCATCCCTTATTTCACCTCCTTGGAAGATGAATGTTCCAAAATCCTTTCTTAGTAGGTCGTTTTGACGTGCAAAGAACCTGTGTACATAATTTCAGATCTGTATCTGTAGCGGTTACGGCTCCGCGTTGATGAATCAGCCAGTCAGGACAAGCAATTTTATATATTTAGATAAATAGGAATATAAACGTATGGATACGGATAGCTAGGTATAGACAGGGATAGATACTAATCGTTCTTTTTCTATACCTATTGTAAGGGATGAATAGGGATAGATAGGGATGGATATGGTTAGATAGGGATAGAAAGGCATGGACTGATGGACGGATGGGCGGACGGACTGACAGACGGATGAAAAGATGGACGGATGGACCAATGTACTGACGGACCAATTGACCAATGGACTGAAGGACAGAGAGAATCCCGCGCGTATTGCGACTGTAGCTATGCGCATTACAAAGAATATAACAAAGCACTTTGATATTCATGAAATGTTTTGGGTTTTTGTTACAGAGAGAGCTCTAGGCAACAAAGATGCGCGCAAGGGCGGCGGCGCGGCGGGCGGCTATAACGAAGAAGGGCTCTCCGTGCAAGAGACGGCGGCTGTGTTCGCCAACTTCGAGTTCCTAGCCAACCAAGAGATGGACATGGACGAGATCGATGATTTGGATGCCAAACAACCCCACCACAACCAGGGAAAACAGGGTAAGCAAGCATCTTGAACGGATTAATTAATATCTGTATTACACACAATTTAAAAAAAACTCCAGCTTCTTTCGTGAATTCTAGTTTAGAGATCAGTGTGTAGTTCTAACTTGTTTTATTTTGTTTATTAGGCGAGGAGGTGGACCACGAAGCGGAGGAAGTGCTGAACGAGCTGAACCTTCTCACCGAGAGCGAGCCCGACGACGGCGGACAGGGCGACGAGTACGCCACCGCCGGTACGTCGCACACACACGCACTTATGCACGCCACACTCACTCACCACATAAACTTACATCACAAACATAAATGGTTCATTCATTCATTCAGACACACATGCGCGCATAAGCACTTACACATCTCAGTTACACCCTCACCACATACCTTACATCATACACACACGCGCGCGCGTATAAGCACTTACATTTTACACACTCACCACATATACTAGCATGATATACACACACACATAAGGCCGCTCAAATATGTATAATGTAAGTGTATGTTGTGGGTGTGTATTACACACTCACAACATACACTTACATACACACGTACGCGCACTAACGCTTACATCTTACACACTCACCATAATATACACTTACATCATACACACACATGCACATTTACACTTCTCATACTTACCGCATACACTTGCATCATATATATACACACTGTAACGTGCCTTATAGTAATTGTTTTACTTTCCCCGGCTAACATTTAGTAAAAATTCTCAGGGTCGGCGTTACAAAGAAATGAAACAAATATTTACTCGACTAGAATTCTTATATTAATTATCCAACAAGCTTCACTTCTGGGTTCGATTCTAAATGCTAAATTAGTTAATGTTTGCTGCATGCACTACGTCTTACAAGATTGAACCACTGTGAGGTCATCTGTTAATTACCTAGCACGTTTATCAAAAGGTAAGTTTTCTGAGCACTTCCTACACTTGCTTTAAATTAGCCAAACAGGAATTACAATTTCATGACTTCTATGAGGAACCTGAACCATAGGAAACTTAAACTTGTGGGTAAAAAAAAGATGTCAAAAATAAAGTCCCCACACTGGACTTCTACTTAGTCAAAAAGCCCTCCCCGAATCGTACCGGACGCAAAGGTGCCCATGACACTCGCCGCGTTGCCACGTTGGATGGCAATGGACAACCTTTGCGCCAGGTAGGATCCGGAGCGAGCATCGTACCCCTTCTCTCGGAGTCGACGGCCAATCTCCTTCACGAAGGCAATAGCCTCCAACCCCCAGCTACCTGTGGTCTCAAACGCTAACGGGACAAAGTAATAGTTAGCGTCCAAAACTGAGTATTTGTCCCGCTTTTTGTCAGCCGCAGCTTCAGCGGCAGCCCTGACGACCCGCATCGTGCCTCCAAGATGTGAAGCAGCGAAAGTGCTGACGCACGTGGCGTCCCACAATAAGCACTTTCCACGCTCCCACGGTACCAGTGTTAAGCCATCGGGTCTCTTGCCATCAGAACGACTAAGACCCGGCGGTTCCAACATACAGGGAACGTCAGCCGAAATCAGGGCCCTTCGGACAATGTCGTTAAGGGCGTGGTGACGAGGGAATCTCCCCGAGCACCGACAGCAGCTCAACGCGTGATGACCATTGGCTTCCACCATGGAGCCGCAGATGCATTGATGTGGTTGGCAAACATCGCAGCCCAGGCGGAGCGCCACAGCCACACGCATAGAGCTATTGTCGAGCAGTGTTCCCATATGTGGTGAAGGCAAAGCCTGCAACCACGACCCCGACTCAGGTTTTGATACTGCCCTCAGTCTGGCCAGGTCTGCCCCAGCGGCAGTGCCCATGAGTCGATCGAGGATAGACTTGCACCCTATATCATCCCAGGCTCGTTGTACGTCTGGGTTATCAGGCACGGACGTGGTCGGGAAGAGAGCTGTCCACCCTATCAACGCTTCAGCTGCAAAAGGTATACTGGTATTGTTTCCATTGGATGATAAAAATTTCAGAGACAAGACCAGCAACCCCATGCGCCGAAGCGAGAAAAGCCGGCAAACCGACATCCTGCACACGCCGCACACCCAAACCCCCATGCCTGATGGGAAGAGACGCCTGACTCCACTGTTCTTCACTTAAGAAAACATTTAAAACAGTTTCGACCGTGAATTTTAAAGCTTCATCGAAAGATGATACAGTGTCAGTATACAGCCAGGTTGGGGCCGTCCTCAAGAGGTACGTTATCTTGGGCAATGCGAAACACATTCTTAACAAAACCAGGGCAACATGCGCGGAAATGCTTTTAAGACGTTCCTTAGCGAGTAGGAGAAGATGTCTCCTAACTTCCAGAGCATCAGGAATAGCCTCTGGAAAAATAGGCGAACCTAGGAGATTAAAAGTTGCTTCAGACAGCTTCTTAAGGCCAGGAAGCAAGGCATTGAAAATTGGAAAGGAAGGACACGTTGTGGGCCCGCAACAGAAAAACTCGCATTTGGTCGCATTCACTTCCAGCCCCAGCTCTTTGAAACTGGGAAGCAACATCCGCAGCAGAGGCGGCTCGTCCTAAAGAGCACTGGTGCAGTGCACTCCCTCTTTCACAAAACTCAAACTTAGGAGGACCTACCAAGTTAAGTTACATACGATTACATACCTATTTTCATAACCCTATACGTTGTATACATTATAATAGCCTAAGAAATAATTACGCAACAAATACGTAGTCAAGTTGTACCAAGTGGATCGCCAGCGATTCCGCTCCTATGAAGAAATCTTCAGTACAATTCCTTATACAGAATTCAATGAGTGTGAAAGAGAAACATCAACACGCTCGAGCGCGTGAAACAAAAGATTTTCTATGAGAAATTAGCCTAATCAGGAGCGCTGCTCAAGGCTACGTTGCCAGATCGCGATGCCATGCAGTTCGGTGACAAAGCGCTGTTGCCGATCATACGTAAACAAACTTTTCGTATACAGTTCGCAATTTTGCTTGAAAATTTAGAAATAATTGTTTTTAATAGTGTACGTGCTTAATTACTGTAAAAATGGACGAATACAGTGTCGTTTACATAAAAAAATGCGAAAAAGACTTTACAAATACGACTTGAACTCAATGAAAAGGGGCCGCCACAACCTGAAATCGCGCTAGTTCAAAAATGTAGTACAAAAATTCACTTTTAATCGTGTTTTCAAACCAGAACAATATTTAAAAACACCTTGGATGTGCGGTTATAATTAAAATGTTTTGTTTCCCGTGCCTGGTATTTGGAGCTGGCGCTGGCGCGCATAATATGTAGGTAACAATAAAGCCATAAAAAATATTTCATCAAATGGTAGGTAAGTAAATTTATTTAAGTATTTAATTTTTTTGTGAATGGAAACGTTGGAAGGGGAAGGCCTCGGCGAACGTACCAGGACTAAATTCAGGACGTTCTGAATAAAGGCCAGGTTAAAAGTACCCTAAACCGACGAGCATGTATGAAAGGATTGATGAAGGTTCAGGAAGCAAGGGAAGTATGTCAAGATCGTAGCAGGTGGAGAACTGTGGTCTCTGCCTACCCCGACGGGAACAAGGCGTGATGTTATGTATGTATGTATGTATTTATTTGTGCACACCCATTAAAAAATGTCACGAGCCGCCTCTGGTCCGCAGGTCTTGCTCCACGTCCTCAGGCTTTCCCCCTATGGTACCGTCATCAAGGTACCATATATTCAATGGACATTTCACAGAAGTGATAATCTTTTGGATAGCGAGGCTGAAAGCAAGTGGTCCAAGCGGGTCCCCCTGTTGCGCACCCACCTGAGAAAGGATTAGGGAGTTATTGAAAAACAAGTTTGAAGGTAGCTGATACACTTGGTATAGGAAAGGATAAAGGGAAGGGATATTTTCGCTGACCTCGTTCAGGAGTACGTCTCGCTCGACGGTATTAAAAGCATTCTTTACATCCAGTTTGATGATTACGCAGTCGGCGTTCCTGGATCTGTTACAAATGCGCGTGTGGCGTGTATCGCCGCTTCGCAACCCTTTTGCGTTCCGAACCCTAGCTGTTTTGGCTGCAGGTAAGCAGCCATCGGTTCCCTGACGGCATGACACCCCAGTTTGGCTACTAAACGACGAAAAGTACTCCCTATCGCAATCGGTCTTATGCCCCCCTCTTTCTTTGATAAAGCGCATAAACTAGCACCGTACATATATGGAGAAACCTCTGGGTTTAATAAGTGGGTAAAATAAGTTGCGTCTACCAAATACCTGCAGAAGACAGCAGAGCGTTAACCTTCTCAGTAGGTAGAACCAAAAGACATGGCAGCCAACCGAAGTCTTTGCCGAAGCACTAACGGTGTTGAGATATTCAAGATCCTCTTTAGAATTTAGCCATTTCGAATGCTACTCCAGTGGGACGTAGGTAGGCGCAATCTGAAAAAAAAAAACGTTCGAGAAACATCACTCGATAATCGTTCTCGACCAAAGGTAGGCATATAGCGTATTTTAAGATTTACTTACCAGAGCATGGCTCTTTATTAAAAAACCTAAATTTTTTGACAGCCAGACATCTTGTGAAGGGTTGCCATCATCCTCGGCACAAAATCTCCACATCGCAATTTACCCATTAAAACTGACAATTACTCCTAAAACGAGTCGAAACCAGTTTACTACGAGGGCCAAACCGAAAAGATCGGGAATAGAATACTCAGGAATAAATTAGATTAAAACCTTTTTGGTTTATGACATGTAGTATTATTTCAAACACAATTCCGTTTTTGAATTTTACAAAAAGTAAAAAAGAAAAGAGTAGTAGCCATTTGAATTTGACAAGTCAGTGGGGAAAATGGAGCTTACGCGGGAACATTTCCGTGCCATAATTTTTCACAGCTTTCGTCGAGGTTTATCTCAAGAACAATGTCTCGCCGAGCTTGTTTCTGTTTATGAACTTGAAGCACCCAGTAAAACGACTATATATCGTTGGTATTCTGAGTTTCGTCGTGGACGTTCCTCTCTCACGACAGTTCCTTCTACTGGTCGACCAAAAACAGCGGTAACACAAGATAACATCGATGCTGTGCGCCAATTAATAAAAGAAGATAGACATGTGACATACGAGCAGATTCGGGCTTCTCTCAGCATTGGTATGACAGCGATTCAAACTATTTTACATGATAAACTGGGTGTCAAGAAGTTAGTTTCCCGCTGGGTGCCCCATCGTTTGAACGAGGAACAAAAGTCGGCTCGTGTTAATTGGTGTCGGTCTACGCTGCAACGGTTCAATAGAGGGAGCTCAAATGCAGTTTACAATATCGTCTCTGGTGATGAATCGTGGATTTATTCATATGAGCCCGAAAGAAAATATCAATCGGCTGTTTGGGTCTTCGAATGCGAGGTCAAGCCAACAAAAGTTGTCCGCTCTCGTAGCGTGTCGAAAAAAATGGTCGCTTCGTTTGTATCGAAAACTGGTCATGTGGCTACGATTCCTTTACAAGAACGCAGAACGGTTACTGCTGATTGGTACACAATAGTTTGTTTGCCGGAAGTCATAAGAGAACTTCGTAAAATTAATCCGAATCGTCGCATCATTCTTCACCAGGATAATGCGAGCTCACATACCGCTCGCAAAACGATCGCGTTTTTAAATCAGGAAAACGTGGAGTTAATGGACCATCCACCGTATAGCCCTGACTTGAGCCCCAATGATTATTTTACATTCCCAAGAATTAAAGATATGCTACGTGGTCAACGATTTCAAGGCCCAGAAGAGGCAGTCGAAGCTTACAAATCGGCCGTTTCGACTATATCCACTTCAGACTGGAATTACTGTTATAATAATTGGTTTGATAGAATGCAAAAGTGCATCGATTGTCACGGAGAATACTTCGAAAAACAATGAAAGTAAATATTGTTGTATTATTTTTGTACTTTTTTCTATTCCCGATCATTTCGGTGTGGCCCTCGTACAACTGCCTTTACCAGCAAAGCGATATTGTTACTAAAACGATACAGAATTTATAAAAAAAACCGACCATTTTTGAAATTACCAATTTAATTCTTAACGTTTTGTTAACGCCATTTTTACAATATTTCACTGCATTTTTTTTTTATAAACTGGTGTTATTGTAGACTGCGGTTCATCAGACTAAACGTTGATTGGCTAATGTTTCGCGGTCTCTTTACGAACGAAAAAACCTCTTATTTTTCAAAACCCACGCTACTAGGCTTCCTAAATCCTTTATGGCTTCAATCCTATGACCTTTTAAACCACTATAAAAATACCGCAACCGAAGATTGATCGAAAGAAACCAAAGCGAAAAACCCAAGCCTTAGTTCTCCGTCTCTCCACTAGGTGTCACCCCAGCAGCAAAACCAAGATTTAGTCTATGCCAACAGAACGCGGCAAATTCAAAAACACAACGTTACAACACAAGCACAAACACTTGCACCTCTCAGTCACCCTACATATACACTGTACATACGCCATAGTTACTCATAGACCCAATTATGATAACACACATTATAGGCACGATGTTTTTTTGTGTTTTGCTGGAATATCGGAGCACCATATCCCTGTGTGCGTGTTGCAGTGAAATTCCCAGGCGGAGTGCCGGCGCCGGGCGCGGTGGCCGCGAGCGCGACGGGCGCGACGGGCGGGGGCGGGGGCGGGGGCGGGGGCGCGGGCGGGGGGGAGGCGGACGAGGAGCCGCTGGCGCTGGGCGAGCTGGCGCAGCTCACCGTGAGCAACGAGCCCGAGGCGTACGACGTCAACTCCGCCACCAAGGAGTCCTTCCGCAAGACCTGGAACGCCAAGTACACGCTGCGCTCGCACTTCGATGGGGTACGCCGCTCATCACATCATATCACACCCGAATCCGGGAGTTTAAAATGAAATCCTGTTTACATCTAAGAAAGAATCATATACATTTTGACGCGCCCGATAACAAAACGTCGTCGTTTTTCAATCCGCCTACCTGTCGTTCCGCCGGATTACAATTTGACTGAAATAATGTACGCCGCATTGAATGGGCACCTCGCGTTCGTCAAAGCGGCGTAGTAACGTGGCGCCCAATTGCTAACGGGCGCTTCGTCGATGCGCTGCTTTACAAAACGGCGCGCCAATTCATTTCTGGCACTCGCCGGCCGCTCCCGCGGCACGTTCGCTTCACTCGCTCGGCTCGTGCGTGGTGGTCGCAAGATAACCTAACCGATCCCGTCTAAAATATAATATACTCGTAGCTAAAGGTTGACCGCCGCTTTGTAGAATGCATCGTTACAACGATCCGGCGGAACGACAGGTAGGCGGATTGAAAAATGGCGACGTTTTGTAATCGGGCGCGCCGAAATGTAATGCGGCGGATGCTATAATCCGGCGGCGACATATACATAAGTCCATGTCGTGCCGACTAAGAATATTACCAACAGATCTAAGTAAAGGGCTATTAAATGATCTTAAAGAGAAGGTAGGCAGCATCTTTTAGCGTATCGTACCACTTTTCTGGGTTCATCGATCACACCGGTCCATTGTCGGTGTGATGCCGGCAAAAAATAGTCCCAACCCAGCTTTTCCCGTGGGAATCGTATGAAGCGACTAAGGGTTTATGAAGGACAAGGATAGGAAGCCGCATCTTTTTGTGTATTGTACCATATTACATACTGCGGTCACCAGCAACAGCGGTCGCCAGCCGCAACGCTTACTAGTGTGATAACTAGTGTAATATCCCTTCCTTCATAGTGACACGCATTATTTTTGTAGGAATTTTGGAGGAAGCTCTCTTTCCTGTAGTGGCTGTTTCATGGGATGTCATGATGATTTGTTTTGCAATTCTGGAGGTAGCTGCACTTTTCATAGCATGTGTAATGCATGCAAAGTGCATACTTTGCTTACAAAAGAGTTAATAAGTACCATTATGTTTTGCACTTTCTAGGTGCGCGCGCTGGCATTCCACCCGACGGAAGCGGCCCTAGTAACGGCATCGGAAGACCACACACTAAAGCTGTGGAACCTCCAGCGCACAGTCCCCGCTAAGAAGTCCGCGGGGCTGGACGTGGAGCCCCTGTATACGTTCCGAGCGCACACGGCGCCCGTGCTGTGCCTGGCCATGGGCGCGCCGCGGTCCGAGGAGTGCTTCTCCGCGGGGCTGGACGGAACCATCCGCGTGTGGAACCTGCCGCCGCCCACTGCCGACCCTTACGACCCCTACGACCCCGCTGTGCAGGTAATGAGGAGTCTCTGTTAACAGAGCGCCCGTGCTTGCCTCGCTATGGGAGCGGCTTTTATCCCATAACATGTATGAAAGGATTGATGAAAGTACAGGAAGCGAGGGAAGTATATGTCAAGAACGTAGCAGGTGGAGGAAAGTGAAACTGCCGCCGAACCGTTACACAATTAGTCGACTGTTTGTGGGGAATGATTGAGTTGGCTTGTGACGTAACATGTATTTAATGCCCGTGCAGGGCCCGGTGCTGCGCGAGCACACGGACGCGGTGTGGTCGCTGGCGCACGCGCACGGGCGGCTGCTGTCGGCCAGCGCGGACGGCACGGCGCGGCTGTGGTCGGCGCGCGCCGCCCGCCCGCTGCTCGCCACGCTGCGGCCGGACGACGCGCCGCCCGGCCCCGCCCCCGCCCCCGCGCCCGCGCCCGCCGCCGCCGACTTCGCCGACGCGGGCGCCCGCGCCGCCGTTGTCTACAGAGACGGCACGCTCATGCTCTATGATCTTGAGACTGGACAGGTCAGTAGTAAGCTTCCATATTTTTCTACTGATGTAGAAAATGATTACAAAATTCGACAAGCACAGGCAAGATTCGAACCTAAGACTTTTCAATTAATACCATGCTTGATGTTATAAAATCTGCAACCTCTATTCGCTGCGTTGTGTTTGTGCTGCCACCTATTACCGGTATTGACGGAGAAGACGCAGGTTCGAATCTTACCTTCTCAATTTTTGCGATTTTCTACTGTAGTTCTACTTTTCTTGTAACGTGGTTCAAATCAGTACTATCGCGCGTTAATTCTAAACCTTTATGTAGGTGAACCCGGGTCATTGTCCGAAATATTGTAGCTTTACCTTGGCTGCGACAAATCTACCAAATAGGAATGCTACTGAGACAGGCAACACTCAAAAGATGGTACCGCGGTGTATTATCCGATCATCGCTTAGCAGTGTCTTGTGTTTCTTGATTGATGCGCTCGTCGGTATAGGTATTTTTAGCACGACAAAAAATATGTAGTAGCACCCGCACTAGAGATGAATGACCGCCCAATGATAAGCAAAGCTTGCGTAACAAATGACTCTTCGCTCGTTTCTGGTGCAGGGATGGGCCATAGCCATTGAACGAGCAATTGTTATAGCCCTTCGCGCCAGGAATGACACAAAGTGATATGTATCTAAATACTGTTGAAGTTCTGTTTTAATATGCATTAATTCGCATTTTCTGAGGACGATTAGGACCGACAGTTTCAATCCGTGTTGATATTATCGTATCGTAATCGCGAGTCGTCGTATTACCCGTGGTCCTAGTGCTATGCTCTACTACGACGTTGCACCTAGGGATTTCTTCGACATGGAATTTGTGATAGAAATACCGGAGAGCTAGCGTGCAGTATGGGTATGACTTTGTTTTCACCTTTACAAGAGGCATCGAAAACTGACCTTACTTATGTTGTATCCCAATCTTCTCGCACAACTGCATGATGAGGCAAATAAAATTACTTTGTTTTCACCTTTAACAAGAGGCATCGTAAACTGGCCTTACTTATGTTGTATTTGTATCCCAATCTTCTCGCACAGCTGCATGATGAGGCAAATAAAATACATATCCATTATCGTTCTCATCATCTAGCACTAACTCCAGTTCCAAAACATATTCATTTATGACTTCTCTATACATTTTTTAAAGTAGTATCAGTTGTTAAAATTCTTTTCAAAGACTGAAAGTTCTTTCTTTCAGTCATTTTTAAAGTATTTGTACCGTCGGGCTTTTAACGCCCACCCATATCGCTAGTTGTAGTAGCGTTAAATAACTTTTCTTAGGAGCAACCTAATCACTCAACTATTTGGCTTCAGAGAATCTGTCTGGGAGTTTTAGGCAGCTTCTGGGCTGGACGCGTATGCACTAAAGGCATCAGGGAAAGCCGTGCGTGCCTCAACCTAGGCTGCCTCTAATCCGTACGCACCTTAATGGAGGCGTTTGTGTTTGCAGGTGGTGCTCCGCGTGGCGTGTGAGAGCGGCGCGACGCGGGTCCGGGCGCACCCCACGCTGCCGCTGCTGGTGACGGCGCACGAGGACCGCCACATCCGCTTCTGGGACGTGGTGTCGGGCCGGTGCGCGCACGCCATGGTGAGTACTGCAAGCGGGCGGGTACTGTACTACACACATACTCTGCCCCACCTGCCGGTATCGGTGACTGGTAGATAAATAGTGAATAAATTCTGTACCGGCAAATCAGGGTCAATCAGCATAGGTAAAGAAACAGGTAAATCGGTCAGTAGTGCGCAGTCGGTGAAGAGACAAATGGCATCAAGGTTTGGTCCGGATCTACCGTAAACTCGTTTACTATTATATGTAAGTTCAGTGGCGGTACTGTCATACAAGCCCAAAAGCTGGGCTTGCCCTATAAAAATAATTATCGATTACGAATCAAGAACAAATAAAAAATCAAATTAATGAGAGCGGAGAGTCCGAAATATTTAATTTAAAAGTTCGCGCTATTTTACTTTTCAAAATAAGTCGCGCGTCTCGCCGTGCAACCGAGCCGCGAGAGGCAGTGTCACCCACTGAGACTCGGCTAGTCATCTCGCTCGCACGCGCTGGCTTGCAAGTGGGCTTCGATTCCAGCCGGCATATCTCTTTCTTACTTATTGAAAATGTGCACTATAAGGATATAGCTATGCGTAGGTTTCAATAGCAATCAGTACTAGACTGAAAGCCCTGCTTGCGTATGAAGTTGTACACGGATTCATAGTGAATGCGAAAATTCGGCGAGTGCGCGGTGGTGTTCCAACTTCACTTTATTGTGTTTTTCTTAAGTTTGGGTTTGAGCGGATGGATTTGTTTGTTTTGTTTGTGTAGTGTTTTATCAGTAAAACGTGATTACTTTGTTCGAAAAAATGGCAGAAGTTATATTTCCTTGTAAGGATTTAAAGTTGTAAGGCAAGGAAAAGGTATAGTCTCTTAACTTTGATCAAAAGAAAAAAAATCTCTCACTAGGCAAGCAAAGATAAGAAGTCGACCTTAAATAATTCGCTCAAACAAACCAAACGGCTTTTTTCAAAGCCACTGAAGGTATGCAATTGCTGATATGTTTGTGAATCTAATGAAGTAGTAGTAGTATATCTTCAGTGTGCCTTATGAGCTCGTCCAGGCCAGCAAGTGCATATAAAAGTGAAGAGTGATGAGATAAGTGAGGAAACACTGTAAAACCTACAGAAACGTATCTCTCGGCTTACCCTATTCGGAAACCCTAGGCACGCCACTGGTAAGTATGTGCTAACGATTGATGTTGAGCTGTGCTCGTGCTGCAGGTGGCGCACCTGGACGCAGTGACGGGGCTGGCGCTGGACCCGAACGGCCTGTTCCTGCTGTCGGGCTCGCACGACTGCTCGGTGCGGCTGTGGAACCTGGACACCAAGACGTGCGTGCAGGAGATCACGGCGCACCGCAAGAAGTTCGACGAGAGCATCCTGGACGTCGCCTTCCACCCGCTGCGGCCCTACATCGCCAGCGCGGGCGCCGACGGGCTCGCTAAGGTGTTCGTGTGAACACCTCCCTACCCTACCCTACCCACCCCCTAGTCTGAGGTCTTAACCTACCTATCTACGGGTGAAAACATAAACAACCACAACCAACTGGCTACCCTCGAAATGATCTAGCTTGATGTTAATGACAGCAGTTCGGTATACGTCATTTTTAAATTATAACTGATAAACGCGTTTACCCTACAAGAGTGACGGCTGAAAATCAGCATTTTGTTCCCTGAGCAAATCTCTTTGCTGAGCCTTAGCCTTTTTGGATCACGGCACTTACATGTACTTTTAAGTCATAGGTACTGTTTTCATTACACATTGTAAATGTAATTTCCGTGATGTTCAAATAAACGTTAACCCGTGAGGGACCACCGACTAGACGTAATAGCCACTACTGAACGACGCCGCGTCTACCACCGGCTAGCTCTAATAGCCACCCTCGTCGCACTCAACTTATTGACTTATATTGTTAGAAATATGGATCAAAGTCGGTTGAATGTTATCACAATGTTATGTTGCTACGTTCAGTATGAAATAAACTGACCAATGAGAACAAAATAGCCGCGTCCTTCATAGAAAAAATATAAATTTTGGCAGTTTGAAGTTCACTCAGTTGTCACTCAGTGCGCGTTCTTGCAAGATGGCTGGTAGACGGCTTCGGTTTTAGTGTTTGTGCCTTGGTGTTTTACGGTGTTTTGGACAAAACCACTTATGTAAGTTTAGTTTCATATATTTATTACGTATTTTTAAAAGAAACTTCTCATACGTCCATAATAATAAACCGAAAACCAGGCTAAAATAAAAAATCGGGGGCCCGTTTTTTTTCAACGCCATTTTTTTCGTCATGCCGTCGTATAAATCGGTTGTATAAACGAACCATATACTAGAACAACTGTGTGAATAATTTATTAGAACGCTAACATCATTAGCTTACAAAAAACAAACACTTCTAAAAACCCATAATGTAAACATTGTGACTGGCGAGCGATTAAATCTCAAGTGGGTCGTTAAGAGCTCGCCGCGGTGTCGAATTACATAAACGCGTGGTCTCTTTGGGTTTTTAAAGTTGTCTAGCCCAGCGGTGTCTCACGGGTTAATTCATTCATTCAGTGTTATAACAGGGCCCTGCAGCTGTTACGCAACATTTCATTAGCTTATGTCAATCCCATACATTTTCATACTATTCTACTAGCAGTCGCCATAGTAGAAAGCCACTTGTCTCTAGGCTCAGGACGGAGCGATGCAATGCAATACAATGTAAATTTTCATTGGTTTCGTTCCCGAAGCCCAGTGGTTCCAACTTTCACGAAGAAAAACTTTTCGACTTCCTATAAAAAATTTGTCGATCACACGTTTAGTTAGTATAGACCCAAAAAAATTTTTTGAGTAAACATTTTTTTTCTTCGGACAAGTTGATTATTTTTATTTGTCAAATCACTGGGCTTCGGAAACGAATCCAGTAAAAGTTCCAGTAGTATATTGGAGCCACAGAGACATATATCACTCCGTCCTTCTCTCACGCATAGCTCTATCCTGCTGTCATTGTAATCAAGCTACTTCGTTTCGATTTTAGTTAAGGCAAATTCGATACCGATCGGTTCTGGGGGACTAAAAGTGGATTACCCCCTAGTCAGAAGTTTTATCCTACCTACAGATGGATTCACGTAACTCTGGTGCTGACGTTTGAGGCGCAGAATACTAGAAATATATCGCAGAGGAACACGGGGTAGGCGTGCGAATCGCTCATTGGCGCCCCGCGAAGTATTCATTTGTACCAAATAATTGTCCGCATCGGAGTTACATTAATCCACGTATATTTATGGGTGAAAGCATAAACAACCGACAAAAAGTACGAGTTCCGCAGACGAGAACAGAAACTACGTTAGTGTTGCCAGTATTGTAAAAGTTATTGGAACAACAAACCTACAGACTAAATAATGTAGCTGGACAGAACTTCGTGAAAGCAGCACGGAGCGATATGTGTCACTGTCGCTCCATTATCTTGCGCATCGCTCTGTAGTGCTGTCACACTGCTGACATAATTTAGCTACATTATTTTGACTGTAAGAACGTTGAATAACTGTCAAACCGAACGACAATCCGAATTTAACAACTATTCAAGCCGACAACCATACGAGTAACTACGAAAATCATTGAACTAAAACTATTGATCCCTAACGATCAGTATTGGCAAAATCTAATCGCGATCCAATTAGGATGCAGCTATATAAAAAGAAGAGTAAGCTGGGTTGCGATCCGTCAATTTGGATCACAATCATCCCTCTTCCTCTTTCCTATAGTTGCATGACCATCAGATCGCTATCAAGATTGACTGCGGGCACCCATAGACAGATTGCCCACAAGGATGGAGTCATGATTAGTTTTGCTTGCCGTACAATAGATGGCAGTAGTTTCTAGGGATGATTTACCGGTTTTTATATTAGTAGGCCCTGACCGATCGGTACGGATTAGTCCGTACAGGTAATCTGGCTCTTTATGTCTTCGCCCTATATTGTAACGCGCGCCCGACGCGAGTTATAAGTGCGTAGTGAACACTCATCTATGTATAGACGTTTGAAATCTATTATAATATATTTTTAGATTTTCAGTATGTGAATTTTAGGTTTTTATTGCGACTTTTTCACCGATTTACGATACGCAGTGAGACTATTGTTCTTTTGCGAGCGTTTGTAAGCTCGCCCTTGTAATAAATACCGCGTGGAAACCGGATATGTTCATACGTTATGTGTCTGTACAGTTAGATGTTACGCAATATTTGGTAATCTTTGCAAGAACGAATGGTGTTTCTTTAGCTAGTAGGTACGTTTTATTTAAATCGATTGGATTTCTATAGAAAATATTTTTGTTTTGTGTCATGTTATCGATTGTAACACATGCTCTCATGATACTCTTATGTGATGAGGAGCGATCGAACAAAAATAATGATTGAGTAGAAGTACTATATCGAAAATAACGTAAATAATGTTTGTTCATAACGAGTACTGCAATGTAGAATATATAATATAAAACATTACATATTCCTTTATTTTCCTCGAATCATACTTGTACACATACATCAAAATTGATAGTAAAAAACAACATAACCGAAATGCATATTGTTTTTTTATATTTTTATATTTTGTTTCTTTTACCCAAATCTTTTCATATTCAAAAATTTGGTCCAATAACCTGTCTGATATTATTACACACTAGACACCAGATTATACACCTTTGTACATTTTGTATTTAATTGTTTCGATCATAATCAAATTTTCTTAGTTGATAAATATCTTATAGACGACAGATTATTGTGATTAAACGTTTCTTATAAGAAAAGCTCTTTTTACTTTCCAAACGCAAACGTTACTCGTATTATAATGCTTCGAACAATCGTAAAAGTATGAAAATTATATGCTACCATGGCTACATCATCTATTGCAAAAAGGGCACATATAGGGTGACTTTTAATTAGTTCTTGATAACAAAAGTTACTCGTGCAAAATGTACTCGTGATACTGAACAACTTTTCCCAAGGAACATAGGTCGAAATACGAAAAACCAAATTTGACCTCCCATACAAAATGAGCTATCAGCTGATGCAGTTTCTATGGGAGGTCAAAACTTTATTTTCGTATTTCGACCTATGTTCCTTGGGGAAAGTTGTTCAGTATCTTGAGTACATTCATACCTTTTTCTATCAAGAACTAATTAAAAGTCACCCTATATAGGTCACGGACCTTTTGCTTTGTTTTGCAAAACTTGTGCAAAACACGTAAAGGGTCTGAAACGAAATGAAACGAAAATATAGCAGTAAAGCAATAACTTCTTTAAAAACATTTTGGTTTACTATATGCGGATGTACCCCTTTTTGCAATTAGTGGTTCAATTATAATGAATACCAAAAGTATACTATTTGCTCAGTAAACAACTTGAACAATATTCGGTGGGGGAAGGTTTGCGCACGTCAATTTTTATGTAAACTTATGGTAAAATCGACTGCGTAGCTGGTAAATGTTTATGGGCTTTCCCCCAGCCAACTAGCGCCCCCATCAGTTAAAAAAATATTACACGCTAAATACAAAACTTATCGAAAATCTGTCTTACTAAGTTGAAGTAAAGGTACCCTAGTTTATTTAGAACCTATCAATCGTGAAAAATACAGTTTACTGTAGTTACAGACAAAAAGTGCGAAAAATGGCCATTTTTAGCAGTTTTTTGTATTTTTGTAACTACAGTGAACTATATTTTTCAGGATTGATAGGTTCTAAATAAACTAGGGTAGGTCCCTTTACTTCAATCTGGTAAGACAGATTTTCGGTTTTGTCACAGATTAAATAATAGTAATGGTTTTTTATTTAGCGAGTAATATTTTTAAACTGATGGGGGCGCTAGTTGGCTGAGGGAAAGCTCTTAAGTAGTTTGTCCCGATTGACCCCTGTCAAGGCTTGAAACCTGTATTTCGAATCCCAAGAATATTAGTAGAAGATCAAAGTTCGATGGGGTGCTCTGGTCAAAACCTGTTGGGATGAAACTTGCTGCGATTCAAGTAAATACTAAGTACCTGGGCGACCGAGCTATGCTCTGTATGATTAAGATATCATCGGGTGAGCAAGCTATGCTACTCAACAACAGATGGCGCTGTAAGTTTCTTGAACGCACTAAAACGCCCTAAGAAATATTTAAAAAGACGGTGAAAACGAATTTTCCCAGACATGAAACCTAGCTAGATTGATTTTTTGCCCCCAAAAACCCCTGTATACTAAATTTCATCGAAATCGTTATAGCCGTTTTCGAGAAACAGATTACAAATATATATATATATATATAGGTATACAAATATTGCTCGTTCAATAGTATGGGATAATATAGTATAGACGCACAGAGGGGCATAATTTAAAAAAATGTGTCGTCTTTTGAACAGACGTAGTTAGCTGGTTGAAAATTTCACAGAATATGTGTTTTTAAGACAAAATATATACAGGGTGTAATCGGTAAGTGTGTCCAGGCGATTATTCCGTAACTATTAGAGATATCAAAAAACTTTAAACTGATATCGAAAGTACGTAACCTAATGAGTAAAATGACATCAAAAACTTTTTTATAAATAAAACGACATTAATCACTCCCATACATTTACTATTTAGTATGAGATTAAATTAGTAGAAAGGTTTTAGTTTTCTTATTTATAAGGTTATTTTGACACAATAAATTGGCGGGAACGACAACCCGCGATAAAAATTTTGAATTTAGAACGAACACTAAAGAGTATCTTGAAGAGTAGATTGGAATACATGCATTTATCAAGATTTTTGGATGGAGAGAAGCGGCCCATCGACACTTCAATAATTTTCCCCATCAACTTATCGGAGTCATCATAGTACACAGGCCCTCGTCTTCGTGATGTGGATTCCTGTGTAAATCTTTCACTTGACATTGGCGAACTCGCCATAATTTTATAATAATTTGTTAACTTGACATAGTGCAAAATACATCTGAGATGTGACGCCATTAAATAAATATCTATCTATCTAAAGAGTATCTTTCTTTTTGTTATTTTGCTTTTAAGCTCAGAAGTCTCCTGGGACATTCACAGGCTTCTCGGAGAGACCTCGTGTCTTCGAGGATTTTGGTCCGTTGGTCGGCCAACGCACCGCACTCCAGGATTACGTGGTTGATCGTCTCTTCTGCGTCAAGGCAGCCCCTACATAGAGGGCTGTCGGTGACGCCGATCGTGAATAAGTGTTTGTTGCGCGAGATGTTCTGTAATAGTGCTCACAATTATTCGGAGGTTCGTTCGGTTGAGGCTGAGTAGTGGACGGGTGATCTTAGGTGAAGTTGTGGGTAGCACCTCTTTTGACTGCCTGCAGCTCGTTAGACTAGCCCAACGGGCATTGTGTTGGTCCTGGGTAAAGCAGTGAAGCCATGTGCGGATTTGACTTAAGGGCAGTGGTAATAGTGGTACAGGACCTTCCACTGGTGTTAGTGAACCACGCCTTGCCAATTCATCCGCGGCATCGTTGCCCAATGATCCGCTATGTCCCTTGATCCATTGTAGGATTACCTTGTTGCTTGCAGCAATGCTCTCCAGTGCAAGGTGATATTCGTAGATAAGCCCTGAGGTAAATACATTACTCTGCAGTGCCATTAGTACGGCCATGCTGTCAGTAAGGATTCTTATGCAGAATCCTTCTACTTTTCTTCGCATTACCGCGGTGGCGGCCTCTTTAATGGCTACACATTCACATTGGAAGATGGAGCTGTGTTCGCCTAAGGCCAGTGATATGTTTGTTGAGATCGAGTGAAAAAGCCCCAGCACCTGTTTCCGAGTCCATCTTGGATCCGTCATCCGTAACCGTCATCCGTATATTCTGACCTCATTGGAACCAGATTGGTCTTTTTCGGCCTCAGATAGTTGTACTCGTGTATGGTAGTTCCTGTTGAAATTATATTTTTTGGGGATCCCATCACATGGAGCTTCGCATAGGGGGTACTGTTTCCGGACAGTACTCCAGAGCGTATCGATAGGACCGTTTTGGTTAACCCATTCGCCTAAAAGTTTTAGACGTAGGGCCGACATTATCGCCTCCTGTTGTATGAACAGGTCTAGAGGCGGGAGCCCGAGAATGACTTCTAGGGCTGCTGTCAAGGTGGTACGCATGCAGCCCGACGTAGCTGAACATGCCAGGCGTTGAAATCGCTGCAGTTTCGTTATTGTGGTGGTAAGCTTTGTCCTGGGCCACCAGGCTATCGCACCATAAGAGACAGCAGGTCTGATGACAGATGTGTAGAGCCACCGACAGACTTTCGGGGATAGACCCCAGGATCTGCCTATGAGTCTCATGCATTGCCAGAAGGGATACTTGCTTTTTCTAGCTTGTAGTCGACGTGTTTGTTCCAGAGCAACTTGCCGTCAAGTATTACACCCAGGTACTTGACTTCGTTGGTCAGGGACAGTTCAGTGTTAAATAGTTTAGGAAGCCTAAGCCTGCCTAGACTACGTTTGTTGGTGAAGAGAATTAACTCCGTCTTTGACGGGTTCACCGATAGTTCGTGCTTAGTGCACCAGTCTTCGACAACCTTGAAAGCGGACCTCATGAGGTCGCATAGCACATTTTAAAGGGTCCACCTATGAGAATGGCAAGGTCGTCAGCATAGCCTACTGTATAGTACCCTCTATGATTTAGGTCAGCGATTAGTTCGTTGACGACAATGTTCCAGAGGAGCGGCGAGAGTACACCCCCCCTGTGGGCAGCCTTTCGCCACTATTCCTCTCGTTGTGGTGTTTACAGTAAATTGGATCGCTCTATGTCTTAGCATGTTGTCTATCCACCCGGCCCTAGTGGCATCAACCCCATGCTTACTAAGCGCCTGGCTGATGCTGGTAAAGTTGGTTTTGTCAAAGGCCCCTTCTACATCTTTGAAGGCGCCTAGTGTTGATTGTTTGCTTGATAGACTCCTGCTTATACGTGATGTCACACAGTGTAAGGCGGATTCTGTTGATTTGCCTGAACTATAGGCGTGTTGGTTAGCATGAAGTGGCCTACATGGGAGGGAGTTTGTTCTTATGTCCCTATCACACAATCTCTCCAGTGCCTTCAAGAGGAACGAGGTAAGACTGATCGATCTAAAGGATTTTGGTTGTGTGTAGTCACTTTTGCCGGACTTGGGGATAAATACTACCTTCACTTCTTTCCATTGTAGCGGCACGTACCGAAAGGCCAGACAGCTTCTGTATATTACAGTGAGATGACTGGCCAGGAGCTTCGCGTCGCACCACTTCAGCAGGCCTGGAAAAATACCATCCAGGCCCGCCGATTTAAACGGGAGGAAGCTGTTGATTGCCCATATTACCTTATCGTCGTCAACTATTCTACGGGCCGTCGTCCAGTCCGTTTGATTGTCCCGGTACTGCCGCACCGGTGATTCTCATTTCTGGTTGTCTTCGATACGGCAGCCGGGAAAGTGAGTCTGCAGGAGAAGTTCGCATTTCTCAGCATCGGATCTGGTGTAGGTACCATCTGGTTTCTTCAGGCAGCCTAGGTTGCGCTCAGGTTCACTGACTAAGATGTTTTTTACCTTGGTAGCCTGACTGGTAGATTCAATGTTGGTGCAGAAGCGTCTCCAGCATTCACTCCTCCTGGCTCGGATGCACTTCTTATAGTTGTATTGTGCTTGTTTGTAACTTACCCAATCTTCTGGGTTGCAGGAGTTCTTGGCTTTATTGAACAGCTTTCTTACTTTGCGACGCAGCTTTTCCAGTTCCGGTCCCCACCATTGGTGTTTGTTGCAGGAACCGGACTTTGGCGTGGTAAGTGGGCACGTCTGTTCATATTGGTGGGGCGACGGCAGTGTATTCGGTCTAATGACAAATTGTCCCGTTTCTGTGACCTTGAGTCGGTCATGTAAAAACTACCAAAACGGCAGTCACGGTTTAAAGGATTTCGCTCATTATGCTTCTATATTGAACATAAAAATCATGTATAAAACATCACAATGAACATGCCAACAATTATTCGTAGCAAAAAAAAATTAAAAAAAATTCCTTTATACTATAAAACCTACGTAAAGTTGGACAAAACTTAGAAAAAGGCGTTCTGCCGTTCAACAAAAATTCGATATTAATACTTATATATCGATTATAAACTTTAATTATAACAAAACACAAATGTACAAAGAACAATAAACCGTTCTCACATTTTTGAAATATTGCTTACATATTTAAATATGATTTTTCCTAAGGCGGATACCGGCCATAACGTTTGACAATTTGAATTCTGAATTGATCTATATATTTCATTCGATTTTTTTTGGAAAAACGTATATAAAAGTTTGTATTTCCATACTATATGTATGGCATTACAAATTTAAGTTTGCGGTTGATAGTTTTTCCTTGAGTATTGCGAGAAAGTAAGTGCAGTGCTGCTGTACCATTTATTTAAAAGAAGCAAACGGTGCCAAACTTAGGCAGGAAACAGGCTACATTATTTCGTCAGGTCTGTTAGATTTTCCTCTTGATACGGATTTCCATGGCATGGCTTTCCGAAATAAGACTGCCTTTTGATCGTTAGTATGTGTCCTTTGATCTTTCGATCACAAAAACAACGAAATGTACAACGATGGCACGGATTTAAATGGATTAATTTTTGTATCGGTCATGAAGAGTTGTCGGAGGATGATAGATGTTCGGTAGATGATTGGTGTCCGGACGAAGATGGGTGACTAGTAAATGATGGGTGACCGGTAGATGATGGGTGACCGGTAGATGATGGGTGATCTGTCAGAAGGGTTATCAGAGTGATAAGAGTTTCGGTACATGATTGATGTCTGGACGAAGATGGGTGACCGGTGATTAATATAGATTGGTGACCAGAGGAAGACGAGTCAATGGTAGATGATGGGTGACCGGTAGATGATGGGTAACCGGAGGAAGACGAGTCAATGGTGGATAATTGGTGACCGGAGGAAGACGATTCAATGGTGGATGATGGGTGACCGGTAGATGATGGGTGATCGGTAGATGATATTGATGGGTGACCGGAGGAAGACGAGTTAATGGTAGATGATGGGTGACCGGAAGATGATGGGTGATCGGTGGATGATATTGATGGGTGACCGGAGGAAGACGAGTTAATGGCAGGTGATGGTTTACAGAGGAAGGGTTGTCAGAGGATAATAGTTGTTAGAAAACTATGGATAGTGACAAAAATTACGGGGAAGCTTGCGAGAAACCAGACCTCAGTGAAGCAGACTTTGATTTTGCAAAAACACAACATCTACAAAGCATAACTTTAACCACTGACGATCGTCATGCGCTAGAAAGAAGAACCATACTGTAGGCTGAATCGATAGAATGGCGTCAGGAGCGTAGACTGCGGCTGACGGCCTCTATTTTCGGCAAAGTCTGCAAAAGAGGGCTTATTAGATGCGGGCCCTTAGTGAAAAATATTGTTACTGAAAAAAATTTAGACCATGTCAAGTCCATTCAGCATGGTCAAAGTTATGAACAGTTTGCGCGGGAACAACTGGAAAAACATTTAAAAATATCTATCAAACCGTGTGGACTTTTTATTGATCCCGATTGCGCTTACTTAGGCGCTAGTCCAGATGGCCTTGTTGAAGACAATAAAATTATCGAAATCAAGTGTCCCTACTCAGCTAGAGCAATGAGTGTCGAAGAGGGCATAAAGACAAAAAAAATTTCATTTTGGAATGTAGACAAAAACGGACACTCATTTAAATAAAAAACACGATTGGTATTATCAAGCCCAAGGACAAATACACATTACGCAGAGACAAACATGCATTTTTGCAGTTTGGACAGAAGTGAATATGAAAATTGAATACATAGAAGAAGACAAAGAGTTCTGGCTCGAAATGGAGCGAAAATTAAAAATCTTTTACTTCAATTGCTTATTGCCAGAATTGATTGATTCCAGATTGGACAGACAAATGAATATAAAAGAACCCGACTACATTATGGAAGCGGTAAAAAAAAAAGAATTTGCTACGCGGAAAAATGATGGAGGTGAAAGTAAAACAATACAATAAAGAAAAAAAATATAAATAAATAATGTTATGTACACAGTCGTTATTATTACTACCCCAATTGTTTCTATCTAGACCGAGTGGTAGATTACATGAGAAAGAAAGAAGTGAATGTCGAGATGATGACCGATCGAGATTAATCATCCGCCCGTTTATATAGGGTGACTTTTAATTAGTTCTTGATAGCAAAAGATATGCATGTACTCATGATATTGAACAACTTTTCCCAAGGAACATATGTCCAAATATGAAAAACCAAATTTGACCTCCCACACAAAATGCGCTATCAGCTGATGCTGTTTCTATGGGAGGTCAAAACTTAATTTTCGTATTTCGACGTATGTTCCTTGGGGAAAGTTGTTCAGTATCATGAGTACATTCATAACTTTTCTATCAAGAACTAATTAAAAGTCACCCTATATTAATTTAAACGTAACTCATAATCTTTCAGCCACCCGTCGTTAGATATACTAGCAGTAATTGGCGGATGATGGGTGACTTTTAAATAATGAATAACCAGCAGATGATGGGTAACTGGCAGACCAGCTGGTAATGGGTAATGAGTAGATGAATGATGATGAGTGCTACGCGGATAATAGTTGATGAGGGAATGAATGATGATGAGTAAGGCGCGGCTGATAAGTGATAAGTGCATGAATAATGATGGGTGATGCGCGGATGTCAGTTGATGAGTGGATGAATGATGATGAGTGATGCGCCGATGATAGTTGATGAAAGGATGAATGATGATGAGCGGGTGATGAGTGATGCGCGGATGATAGTTGATGAGTGGATCAATGATGATGAGTGATGCGCGGATGATAGTTGATGAGTGGATCAATGATGATGAGTGATGCATGGATGATAGTTGATGAGTGGATGATGATGATGAGTGATGCGCGGATGATAGTTGATGAGTGGATCAATGATGATGAGTGATGTGTGGATGATAGTTGATTAGCGGATGATAGTTGATAAGTGGATGAATGACGATGAGTGATGCGCGGATGATAGTTGATGAGTGAATCAATGATGATGAGTGATGCGCGGATGGTAGTTAATAAGTGGATGAATGATGATGATGAGCGATGCGCGTATGTAATGAGTGGATGAATGATGCGGAGGAATGATGATGAGTGTATGATGGGTTATGTGCGAATGATAAGTGATGCGTGAATGATAGTTGATACTTGGATGACTTGTGATATTTTTGTTATTACCCTAACTCAACCAAAACATTTTTTTTTAATTAATTATGAGTTACTAACTTTCGTTCGGGTCTGGAAGCGTTCGTTTATGTGTGCGTGACCACGCACACTACCAGCAAGTTGCGTTCAGTACCTATTACGCGTCTGCGTCAAACACGGGATGCAGTCTTAACGCTGGTGTGCCCCAGGGCGGAGTACTCTCCCCACTCCTTTTTTCCATCTTCATAAATTTCCTTACTCCTCTCCTTTCCTGCTCTTTTCACCTGTATGCTGACGACCTGCAAATCTATGCCCAAGGGACGCTTGTTGAACTGCCAACAATTATTGCTAGCCTGAATTCTAATCTGGTGACTGTCCAGCAGTGGAGTCAATCCCATGGCCTCAAGGTGAACCCAGACAAGTCGCAGGTTATTGTAATTGGTGGTTCGAAACAGATTTCGAAGCTTTGTCTCGATGATATCCCACCTATAATCTTCAATAGTGTAACTTTAGAATACAGCAAAGTAGTTAACCTAGGTGTGATTTTCGATGATACATTGTCCTGGTCAAAGCACATTTCTGAATTAAGCAGGAAGATATTTGCTGCTTATGACTAAAGAGGTGGAAAAATCTCATTCCTGTGCGGACTAAGATCGAACTTGCGCAATCGCTCCTTTTGCCTATATTAGACTATGCTGATGTATGCATGATCGACCTCAATGAGGAACTGCTGAATAAGCTTGAGAGGCTTCAAAATGTATGCATCAGGTTCATTTTCGGGTTGCTCAAGTTCGACCACGTGTCTGAGTACAGGAATAGATTGAAATGGCTACCAATCAGGCTTCGTCGGGATGAGCACGTTCTGACACTCGTCTACAAGGTTCTGTATGACCCGCGCTCCCCTCCTTATCTTATGGAACGTTTCCGATTCCTTGGTGCAAATCGGTCTAAAAATGATAATGTACTGGATGTTCCTTTCACTCGCTCTGGGTACTACAAGGATTCATTCACATGTAAGGCTACCAAGTTATGGAACGACCTGCCATCTGAAGTGCGTCACCCCGATTCACCGGCCATATTTAAAAGCAAATTGCGACAACATTTCCTTGCTTTAGTTATGAGTTTGCAACAATAATTATTGTGCATAAGCTATAAAATAACAACAAATAATAAAATTTGGTCAAGCGCGTGTCGGACTCAAAAAATCTAGCACATTAACTTACTGAAATTTCAACTAACACAATTATGTTTGTGTGGTGGTACGGAACCCTCAGTGCGCGAGTCCGACTCGCACTTGGCCGGTTTTTTATTTTATTTTTATGATTTAAATTTTTGCCGCTTCTATTCGGGAATGGATTTGTGTTAATGGAATAAGCAAAACCCTCATACACCCCAACTGATTTTTATTAAAATAAATCCATTACCGTAAAAGAAAAAGATTTTTTCTTCTAGACATTGTTAATTCAAAGTTTCATCGTTGTTCTAGTAGATTTTTAAGCTAACATGGCGCGTTCGCCTCGCGTCCGCGCACGCCAGCCCACTTCCCTCCCGCGCGCGTATCCAAATAAATATTTAGAAGCGGCAAAAATTTTAATAATAAGAATAAAAAAAATAACCCCTATCAAAAACTATTAAAATTGATTCTACTCTCGATTCTGAACAAACTATGTATTTACTCAGTTTCCGTTAACACGTTGTATATAACTAATAAAAAAAATACCTAAAAAGTAAACTCAAAAAATATAAACAACAATTTGGTCGCCATATAAAAAACATTTTTTTATTGTTTTTATTTTACTGTCGGAAAGGTTATTATTCGGTTAAAATCAGCTTTTTTCTTTCTGGTGCGAGTAAAGTGGATGATTTCCAGCTTTCTACTGACGGAAATAGCCACGCTCAATCTAATCTAAATCAAAAATGCTCTTAAAGTGGCTAATTATACAATTTGCTTACGACATAGAAGAACTCAAATGGTGAATTTTCCTTGAAATATCAGATTTTCCTTCCGAATGCGTAAAACTGTTTTTGATATCTCACTGTATAGGTGGTAAGCTATGATTGGTCAATGTGTGAACAATACTCCGAAAACATTCAAATACCGGGCACTGTGTTGGAATTAAAACATGATTGTGTTTTATGTTATTATTGTTCCGGTCAATTAATTTTTTGAATTCCATTTTCCTATTATTAAGTTAATAGACCTATAAATTAGAGGTAAATACGGAAACAAATCATTCACCTTCGAACAAGCGCTCAGGGAAGTTTTAATTAGAAAATTAAAATCAGTTCATCTTTTATCGTCGTCTCCGTCCGCCACATTTAATCAACATGGTGATGACTTTGTAAGTTACAACAACCTTTTATTTTATGGTTTTGTTTTTGATAAATCTCCGCCTTTTGTATTGGCACTGTTCACAACGGCATCTGTTTTAGAACGGCTAATAACAGCCAACGTAGCAACCGATTTCTTGAACTACCTAGCTAGGTACCTAATTCTTTGGCCTGGATCAGTGCGACGCAGATGTTTGCGATGGACCGTAAAATTTATGAAGTCTATAAGTACAGTCCGTTTAGTGCGTTGCGAAGTGTTTCCGAAGCGGATAGCTCCGCATTAGACTGATCGGACATAAACATTCTACGGTCCGTCGTGGACATCCGCGTCAGACGTCCGTGTCATACGGTCAACCGCTTGTCGGTAGAAACTTTTTCAACTCTATTACCACGCCATTAGGTCCAAAAGTGTTTCTAGTTCGTGACTGACTTCTTTACAGCCAGTAGGTATTCCGCTGTCACAACGATCCAAAATTACCTACTCTTGGGAGTCGATTCTTGAATAACACCGGGTGCAAAACATCACTCAAAGACATTCGTTAAATATAAAATATTTTTTATTTAGCTGCAGAGTACTCTTTAAGAGTTTATCAGGGAGTACTTGATTTTTAAAGTATCTAAAGTGATATTTAAGAATTGGCTCCCTGGTCTACGAGTTGATACCAGTTTTAAAAGACGTCACCTGATAAAGTAGAATGTACTTTTATTATTGTCTCCAACGTTTTTTATAATAAAGTTGGAAAAACACCTTTACATCCCATGAGCGCTGTTTGTTTATACTCCACAGGGGTTTCTTCGTGTTCCTCATGCGGGTGTTGCACGACGAACTGGATAAACTGCCACAGACCCCGGATCCTTACAGGAAGACGACGATGGTGTTCGACCGCCATTACCTGCCACCGATCACTGCTGTGGATCGGTGGGGAGGCTAGCCTTACAACACAAATTCTCCAATACAGCACTTATGATTATTACTGTAAAGGGGGCCCAAATAGGGGGGGGGGCAAAATTTCAAATTGTTGTAACTAGGTCGAGTGGGGTATAATTTATGAAAGGGCTTTCATATTTTCATATTTTTTACGACTTAGTTTTCAAGTTGTGATGAAAAAAAAAAATTACATCCCCCCCCCCCCCCCCCCTTATCTCCAAAGTTTGCGAAAAGAAAAATCTGAATTAAAAACTGTCGATAGAAGTTTATGTATAAGTATATTACAGCAATAATAAAACTATCTTTCTAAATTGCAAAGCTTTTTATAAATCTGCAAAAAACCATTACAAGCAAATTTAGTTTTGCGGTCCTAAAAATGGACTTTATTGCTTCCAAAAATACTATAGGTATATCGGAATCCTCGGCGCGCGAGTCCGACTCGCACTTGACCGGTTTTTTAAAAATAAATATACCTACAACGTGTTAATGGAATAAGCGAAACCGTCATACACCCCAACTGATTTTTATTAAAATAAATCCATTCCCGTAAAAATATATAAAAAAAACCGGCCAAGTGCGAGTCGGACTCGTGCACCGAGGGTTCCGTGCCACCACATAATCAAAATTGTATTAGTTGAAATTTCAGTAAGTTAATGTGCTAGATTTTTTGAGTCTGACACTCCCTTGACCAAATTTTATTATTTGTTGTTATTTTATAGCTTATGCACTATAAATATACCAATTTTCAAGTTTGTAAGTGTTCCCGTTTTTAAAATAGAACTAAACCAAAATCGCCCCCACGACCATCCAACTTGACCCCTCTCTTATATGAATGTTCTTGAAACGGGAGCTCACCACAATTGGTTATCATTAGTTGTGAGAAAAGTTGTAATATTTAATGATTTCAGACTTTTCCCTTTATTTGTACTGTGAGACCTAGCTTCTTGCCAAATTTCATAATTTCAGGTCAACGGGAAGTACCCTATAGGTTTTTCATTTTTGAATAAATGTATGGAGATGAGGACATAAAATGCCATATCTTTTGATTGCGTCATTGTAAAAAATTGAAATTTTCAGATCTTGTGTGGTTCATGGATCCTAATATGTGGTATTAATTTCAACCTGATACCTTTACCCGTTCGTGAGATAAAGGGTCTTGACAGACAGACAGACAGACAGACGGACAACAAAGTGATCCTATAATGGTTCCGTTTTTTTCTTTTGAGGTACGGAACCCTAAAAATACAATAAAATTAGGTCACAAATAAAATATTGTGTCAAGCGCGTCTCCTCGAGGCGGCATAGTCCCTAGCAGACAGGCAGCGTTCCCACGCTGAACAGCAAAACTTAATCTTTGCGCTAGAAAGCTGCCTGCTCTGCGATCGCCGGAAACCTCGATGAGACGCGCGGACAAGTCCCCAATAATCCTTTTAGCCTCAGGGCCCCAGTTTCCCATCGTCTCGAACGCAACTGGCACGAACATGTAGCCTCCCTAAAGGTTCTGATATTTCCAGGACTTCCTCAACTCCGCCCCAGCAGCGGCGGAACCCGCCCGTCCAGCGGTAGCACGGAGATGGGTTGGCGCTAGCGTATCCACACAAGTCACATCCCACGCGAGAAATTTTCCCTTTTTCCACGCCACGTGAGATACTCCGTCGGGCCTCTTGCCATCAGAGCGAACGACTCCGTTTGGTTCCAACGTAGCAGGAACGTTCGCCGAGGCAAGGGCGACCCGCACTCTTCCTACAAGAAAGACCGTGATGATCGAGCTCACACACGTCCGCAACGCCACACCTGCAGAGATGCGGCTGGACGGTAAATACAAAACTTATCGAAAATCCGAAGAGACAGATTGAAGTTAAAGTACCCTAGTTTATTCAGAACCTATCAATTCTGAACAATATAGTTACATATACAAAAAGCCAAATAAACAAAATAAAATGACAGCAATAAACCACTATGCGTGAGAGCAGGTCAGATCGATACGTGTCTCTGTCGCTTCAATGTGTTTCGTCCCGTTCTCACGCTTGACCAACTTTTCTGTAGAATGGCGAAAAGCGGAACTACTTACGTCATTTTGAAAACGTCATTTTGTTCTTGACAGTCCTCAGAGTAAAAACTGTAGCGTCCGTCCTAAACATAGTCGTGTAAAGCGTCTCCTAGTCGACTATGACAAGTCGGTCAAAAAACTAGGGTCTAGGTTACGTTTTAGAAATATAAAAAAAAATCTAATTTTTCATCCAAACTTTACATGCGAAGGTGAAAATATATCATTTTTACTTGTGAATTGATCATCTATTCTATACATATAATAACTCGCCGATTCTGTTCATTAAAAATTATCGGGAAAAATTGATCTGGGGGGTCACAAAAAAGGTAATAGAAACCATTCGGTTCATTTTTAGAATTTTTATCTGTTTTTCTGGTTGTGTATTCGCGATAAACTCGCAAACCACTGAACCGATTGGAACCGGATTTTCGATAGGTAATGTATTACGCTTACTTCCGTGCAACATATAAGCTTAGTTTCATTGCAATCGGTTCACTCAAACAGAATACAATCGAAGTTTCAAGCGGCGGCGCCAATAACTCACAGACCACTCAACCGCTTGAAATAAGGTTAACAATAACACATTAGGCTTAATTTTGTTTCATTGCTCAGCTTTGTTTCATTGCGAACGGTTCACTGAAACAGAGGATACGTGAAGTTTCAAGCGGTGGCGCCAGTAACTCGAAAACCACTGAACTCATTGACTTATTTTTGACAATATTTAAGCTTTAGATCATTGCAATCGGTTCACTCAAAAAGAAGCAAACAGAAGCCACAAGAATGCAAATTATCACGGCCTGTGCACCAATAACTAATAAACAACTGAACTGATACAAACGTGGTTTTCAATAATGTGTTTGGCGTTCTTTCTTGCAATATAAAGGCGGTGTATCATTGTAATCGGTTCACACGAACAGAAGATATGCAACTCATAAAAAAATATACGTATGAAACTTCTAGAGTTTTGAAAACTTAGGTAAAATTGATAAATAAAATACTTTAAGAAATAAAGAGAGATGTGAACCTTCATGTTTTAGAAATCATCTTTTAAAGGGGGAAATAAGTGTTCAAACAAAGTTAGTATAGAAATACTACAGTTTTGTGTATCTTGACACGGTGGACTTTGTACCGCTCTTTTTTCAGTAGCTAAAGAAGCTAATGAGCCTCAGATTTAGTTATAGGTTTTGTTTTGTATATGAAATAAAGAAACCCGTATGACACTTCGTCCGCATTTTACACTTACGAGGATAGTGGGCGACCTAACAGTCCATACGTGAACAAGTGTACATAAATTTTAGTCCAGGAAATGGATAAGTTTTTGATCCTTAGCCGAAAAAGCTGCTACTTAAATCTCCTTGTATCAGTCAGTGTTGTCTGTGCTGTTCTTGTTTTTCTGCATATTTCCAAGTATTTTATGAGAAAATCATTCCAAAAGCGATGGAAAGTGGTGTGCGAGAAATGATTCTCATAATGAAATCAATCTTTGATGCAGAAAAGGAGCAAGAATCTCCAATAGCACCATTTGTTCATGTATACAAACGCATTGCTGCCGCTACAGGTTAGTTCTACCCAGATTATTATTCAATGAATTCAAGCTCGTTTAACGTACTTGTCAAGCAATTTTGATCGTTTAGAACGAAGCTTGATGTGCTTGACAAGCAATCTACGTGCTTGTGAATGCTTGTTGAAAATTTTATATTTTTACTATGCTTGTCAAGCATGTTCTTCCGTTTAGAAAATGCTTGTCAAGCATCAAAATTTAATTTAATTACTGTGTGAAAAGTTATCAGTAAAAGGAATAATCCGGGTCTTCTTTTTAAATTTTTTTTTTTCTAAAAAAAAATGGCTATTTTGATATGTTATATCCTTCCTACTAATATTATAAACGCGAAAGTTTGTAAGTATGGGTAGATGGATATTTGTTACTCTTTCATGTAAAAACTACTTAATGGATTTTAATGAAACTTTACAATAATATAGCTTATACATCAGAATAACACATAGGATACAACTTATAAACCTGCACAGACGAAGTCGCGGGCACTAGCTAGTTATAAATAATATAAACATTTAATATTTTACTTGTATGCTTTAATGATTCCGAGGCCAATTTGCCTAAAAACCCTTACTGTTTAGTCAGGGCCGTTGTCTTTATCATCGATCTTTGTATTTACTTATACAGGGTGTGAAAAAACGGCCAAGTGCGAGTCTAACTCGCACCCTAAGGGTTCCGTTCCTATCTACCATATGATATACTAAAAGCTTTTGCTCTTTGATTTTCAAAAACTCCGCGACCATCCAACTTGACCCCTCCTTTATAGAAAAGTTCTTGGAACGGGAGCTCACCTTAATTGGTTGCTATTAGTTGTGAGAAAAATTTAAATATTTAATGGTTTTAGACTTTTTCCATTATTTGTACTTTGAGACCTAGCTTCTTGTCAAATTTCATAATTTTAGGTCAACGGGAAGTACCCTGTAGGTTTTGCTTTTTTGCATAAATGTATGGAGATGAGGACAAAAAGAACCATATCTTTTGATTGCGTTGTTGTAAAATATTGAAATTTTCAGATCTTGTGTGGTTTGTAGACCTTAATATTCGTTATCAATTTCAAGCTGATACCTCTTCTTGTTTGTGAGAAAAAGGGTCTTGACAGACAGATGGACAACAAAGTGATCCTATAATGGTTCCATTTTTTTATTTTGAGGTACGGAACCGTAAAAAGTACGATGATTCTTTTAAAGCGTGATTCTACATCATAAATAGATTGTACAAAAAATATCAAAAATACTTTTTCTTAAAAAAAGTAGTTTAAGCTCTAGTAAAAGTGAAGCGCCCGGAGAGTTATTAAATTATTAGTGATGTAGAATCAGCCCTAAGAAGGATCATCGTACTTTTTTTTACACCCTGTATAGGTATCTTTTATCTGTGATAGCGAGCAAGGAGGCAAACAGTAAAAAGTCATGTCATATATCATCATGTAGTTAAGAGTATTAAAAATGGCTGAATTTGTTTATTTTTGTAATAGGTGGCAACCCTTTTCGATCGAGGCGCCATCACAAAATTCTCCAGATAAGTTGGTCAAGCTGTACATACAAATGACAGTAGCAATGTCTATGGGGGCCACACATTGACGTAAGAAAAACGCTGCGCCCCTGGCGTAGTTTCCAAAATCTTTGGGGCCACAGAACAACGATATGGCCACTCCGCCTGCAGAGCAAGACGCATGCGCTTCAGAGCTCTGTGATGGGGGCGTAGATGACGTAAATACTACATGGGGTGCAGAGGGAAGCTTCGAAAAATTAAAAGTAATTTTATTATGATTTTTAATTATTGTTACACTCATCATCATCATCATATCGTGTGGGTTGCAAGGTCGATGAAAAAAAAAAAATTGCTGATTCAATCAAGATTATGATAGGTAGTTTCAAACAAGCATCTTGACTCCATTTAAGCTTGCAAATACCTTATTGGATTGTATCAATTTGATTATTGAATTAAAGATCATAAATTTAAATTGACTAAGACGCTTTATTGAATCTATCAATATAAAAAAAAAAAAAACTATTTATTTCATAAATTGTCATATATTTTATTATAATTCCTGACTGCTAAAAATCTGCTTATACAGATTGTGTGCAATCTTTTTCGATTTAATCACAAAATGCCAAACAAGGGAAAATTGATCTGGGTTGGCTCTCCGTTTTTTCAGTGTATTAGTTGAATAAAAATCCTTGGTTGTCTGTATCCTTGATACGTCTATTTAACTAAGCACAGTCAAAACGTTAAGCTCCCACCCACGTCCACTCAACCACTCAGCCCTTCCCCTCACTCCCCCCTCACCCCCTCCTCACCTCACACCCCACCCCTCACTCTCTGACTCATCTAAACCTCGATTTAGTACCAATTATTACCGCCAAAGACAAGGGGATAAGTTATGTTAGGTTTCCTTGTGACTCTCGCACATAGAAAGGTATGGAAAGGTTCATATTTGCAGGTTGAATGCTAGGTTCGCGAGCCGCAGGGAGCAAAGCAGTGAGCTGGGAAAATTCCAACACTATTGCACCATTTTCCGAGCTTGTCAAATGCGCTGTCAATTGGAGCAATCCTATTGGTTGGAATTTTCCAGCTCACAGCTTAGCTCCCTCGCACAGCACTACTGGTGGGAATTCACCCTAAAGGGCCCCATATAAAGCCCTGCCTGCAGGGCCCTGCTTGCAGTGCCACTGCAAATCGTGCTTTGTGTGGGAATGCAGGGCCGACAAAAACGCCGTTACATCGGCCCTGCAAGACCACACACAGTACGATGGGCAGTGCGCACTGCAAGCAGGGCCCTGCAGGCAGGGCTTTGTATGGGCCGTTTAAGGGCTGCGTGGTCAAGCGGATGGGTTCTTGTAATACTGTGTTTTCTAAAGATTTTTATCTTCAATTTTTCCAAGCCAATTTTCTCGAAAACTATAAATTTTAGAGAAACAATTATTTGATTTATTTATATTGGGTGTAAAAAGTCAGTTTCACGGTCTAGGAAACAGACTTAAATAATGCTCACTATTGCATTTAGTCCAGTCAATCTGAGGGGGTTGCATTAAATGCACTTTAGGGGATAATTTATTAAATTACCAGTAAAACATCAAAAAATTTAAAACCTCAGTAATCCCCGACATAACGGTGTTATTCTTAAAACCAGTATAAAGTGAACTCAATCTGTATAATATTTACCACGTAGCACAGGTCAGCTTATACTGGTACACACGGCCGCACATCAGTAGAAACACTTTTGGACCTTATGGCGTGGTAATAGAGTTGAAAAAGTTTCTACCGACAAGCGGTTGTCCGTACTTTTACGAAAAAAAATGTGTTTTTACAAAATTGTCGATATTCAATATTTACATCTTCAAATAGCCTATTACTATTTAAAATTAATTTCTCAAATGTGCATTTAATGCAACCTCATATCGTAGATTGACTGGACTATCTTAGACCGTGAAACGGAACAACTTTTCCAAGGAACGTAGGTCGAAATATAAAAAGAGATAAAATTCCACCCATAGGAGTTGTGCAGTCAGATGGTGCAGTTTTTTTGGTAAGTTTAATTTTTTTTTCGTATTTCGACCTATGTTACTTGGGAAAATTGATCAGTTTTACAGCCTTAGTAGAATGCTTAAACAGTGCATAGGTAATTTTTTTTACTTATTATTATTTCTTAAGTTCCCGCTCGTTGTGCCCCTTTCTACTATTACTACGATGTATCATAAACATTAAATAATCAGGACACATAATTTTGGATTAATTTTATTAATTAATTTTAGCATATAATGTTATGAATAAGTAAACCTACAACGAGAAAAATCCTTCTTACAAAAGACATCAACGCGATGATGCTACACTATGCTACGACGTAGGCCGTAGGCTACGACCAAACTACAGTGTCAGAACCAAAGAGATTTGAACCTCGCTACGCTCGCAGCGAGGTTCAAATCTCTTTGGTCAGAACTACAGTCGAAATAATATGACAGCAGGAAAAATTATGCGTGTCTCTATGTCTCTGTCGCCCGAATGCAAAGATTTTGGAAACTACGCCAAGCGCAGCGTTTATCTTACGTCAATGCCCGAATGTGTCGAACGCATCGCTCCGTCTTGCGCTCACACTGCTGTCATTCTTATCAAGCTACATTATTTCGACTGTAGGTCCATTTTTACCCGACTATGGCAAAAAGGAGGGTTATGATTTTGACCGGTATGTATGTATTGTGTCCATGCGAAATGTTTACACTACATCTCTCAGTTATGGAGCGATGGCCTCCGGGAACACTACTCCGGTATTAACTGTGCTCCGGGAACAGCGCTTCGGGTTCACCACCCCGGGATCAGTGTTCATCAGGATCAGAGATCATCATTCCGGGAACAGTGCTCCGGGTACTCGGGTACAATACTCGGGGAACAGTGGAGCATAGAATCTTAATGCTTGCATTTATAATGTAATTAATAGTCTAAATGGAGTCACACTTACAGTTTAATTAGTCAAGTGAATGCTTGTTACATGCGTATGACGCCAAAGTGGATTAGCGTTCCCGTGGAGCAGCGTTCCCGTGGAGCAGCGCTCCCGAGTAGCAGCGTTCCCAAGGAGCAGCGTTCCCAAGGAGCAGCGTTCCCAGCGCTTCCGAGGAGCAGGACAATGGGAGTGCGGGAGCAAATACGTGTTCCCAGCGGCGATGGACTCGACCGCTCGTTTCTCGAGGGCGACCGGTTAGGTTAGGTTTCGGTAGGTTAACTTACAATTTACTGTTATTGTTGGACTATTAAGGTAGAGCGGTTAGTTTTTTTAGCAAAATTTTAAAGTAAATTGTATTTTATGTTCTTATTAGGTCAACCACAACCAGAGGTAATCATAAAAATACGTAACTATTTTTTTTTCGTTACATGTGATGTGATTTGGGCGTTAAATAAATTGCCGTTTTTTGAAAAGATTATGACCTTTGTACAATAGTCACCAAAGAAAGCTTTTTCACCGAATAATCCATTCATGAGTTGGTTATAACTGGCACGAATCAGGTAGTTACCCTGAAACAGTAAAATTACTTAGTTATTTGGATAAAGCAAAGAATAATACCAACTCATCTCTTTTCATAGGTGCCGTAAGAAGATGGGCAGCGGCGTCCTTTTGTGTATCGTATCATCTTATATAGTATTTTATTTTAACTATGGGTTGTACGCCTGAAATAAAGAATAATAATTATTATTATTGTAGTCTCTGGACTGGAGTTCACGGGCCGAAGCCCGGGCCTTAGGCTTGCGTGGGGACATGGGTCACACATTATTATTATTATTATTTACGTTTACTATTTCTACTTTTCTCCGAAGAGGTATGTTATGGCACGGGCCGAAGCCAAGTAAGATAAGATATTTATCTTATTTAAGATAAATTTATTTCTTTATAAAACTTAGTCTAATTACATATTCACTTAGCCTAAATATTAATATGAACACGGATTAATAATGACGAAGATACCTAAACTAAGTAACTTAATACTTGTATCTCAGGTACCACTTGTCATAACAAATCAGTCCTTGAGTGAAAGTAGGTAAATTAAAATAAAGAAACAAATTGATAGATTAACAACATAAAATAAGCTTAACCTAATTACTTATTGAAAGTGACGAGCCTGCTATTGCAGTTGTTGACTAGTTGAGCAGACAATTTGCAATTTGACGTAGTTTTAATCTTGATGACTTGCTATAACTTTTCTTGCGGTGGCCTGAATATTTTTGTTTGTTACTTTTTAGGGTTCCGTACCTCAAAAGAAAAAAACGGAACCCTTATAGGATCACTTTGTTGTCCGTCTGTCTGTCTGTCTGTCTGTCTGTCTGTCTGTCTGTCTGTCTGTCTGTCAAGACCCTTTATCTCACGAACGGGTAAAGGTATCAGGTTGAAATTAATACCATATATTAGGATCCATGAACCACACAAGATCTGAAAATTTAAATTTTTTACAACGACGCAATCAAAAGATATGGCATTTTATGTCCTCATCTCCATACATTTATTCAAAAATGAAAAACCTACAGGGTACTTCCCGTTGACCTAAAATTATGAAATTTGGCAAGAAGCTAGGTCTCACAGTACAAATAATGGGAAAAGTCTGAAATCATTAAATATTACAATTTTTCTCACAACTAATGGTAACCAATTGTGGTGAGCTCCCGTTTCAAGAACATTCATATAAGAGAGGGGTCAAGTTGGATGGTTGCTGAGGCGATTTTTGTTTTAGTTCTATTTACAAACGGGAACACTTACAAACTTGAAAATTGGTATGTTTATAGGGCATAGGCTATAAAATAACAACAAATAATAAAATTTGGTCAAGCGCGTGTCGGACTCAAAAAATGTAGCACATTAACTTACTGAAATTTCAACTAATAGAATTATGTTTATGTGGTGGTACGGAACCCTCAGTGCGCGAGTCCGACTCGCACTTGGCCGGTTTTTATTCATAGCGAATAGTAATATGAGTATGTCGCATAAAAAATGGTCTGAGATAGTGAATATTTATTTCTGAAAGTGTGTTTCAAGGGTGCCTCTACATCTTTCTTAAACTTGGCAAAATTTCGCTAAACTGGATCAACAATTTTAAGGTCATATTATGTATAAATTATGTATAAATTATTTTATACTTTTAAGTACATTTCAGGCAGGCAAAGCGTGTTTTTTTTTTAGCTTTTTAAACTAGATTTTTATTTTTTACTTTTTTGTCATACATTTTTCTAATTTATATCTGAACTTTATACATGAACCGTTGAAACATAACTACAACAAAGTACTCATTAAGACGATTCTGATGACCCCAACACAACCCGTTTGCTGGAGCCGTTCAAGAGATCCATGGACCACCTTGATGGTGATCATCAGGTAATCATCACCAACCAAAATTAAAAGTACTTACTTATTAAGACAATTCTAGTAACCCCAAACACAGCTTGCTTACTAGAAGCCAGCAAAGAGTTCCATGGTCCACAATCCTGGTCATCATCAGGTCCTCATCACCAAACAAAATTAAAAGTACTCATTAAGACAATTCTAATGACCTCAAACATGACTTATTTACTAGAAGCCATCCAAGAGTTCCATGTACCACCTTCCTGGTCATCATCAGGTCCTCATCACCAAGCAAAATTAAAATTGCTCATTGAGACAATTCTAATGACCCCAAACACGACTGATCTACTAGAAGTCATTCCAGGGTTCCATGGTTCACCTTCCTGCTCCATCATGAGACCAGCTCTGTAGTTCCATACTATTGCATTGTCATTGGAATTACATACAACTGCAAAGTTCCAACTTCCCACGACAACTAGAAGTGTGTGAAATATAGTTTCTTAGATTCTCTTACAAAACCACAAACCCACAAGACGGTCAACCTAGCGTGTTAAAAACAGCGCCAATATGAGCGACACTATGAGTTCTTTTCTTACTCATTAATGCACTGTGTCTGGGGACTGACTGTACAAACTTAAAACGGTAGATTCTGACTATGAAATTGAACAATTTTCCCTAGGAACATATGTCACAATACCAATAAAATATTTAAACTTTGCATTAAAACCGCACTACGTGATAGCGCGTTTTGTTTGGGCAGCCAAATTTTTTTTTCATTTTTCGACCTATAAGTATGTTCCTTGGAGAAGTTGTTCAGTTTCATGGTTAGAATTAACCGTTTCAGTTGGTACAGTTGGTCACCACTGTCACAAGACTCATTGTCAGCATTTGTTAAAGTGGTATTTGCTCTCATATCGCAAATCCTCATTAATACGTTCAAAAATTGTAGGTTACCACGTACATTATGTCAATGTGTGCCTAGAAACACTCTTAAGGGCTTTCCTGCAGTCAACTAGCGCCCCCATCAGTTAAAAAAATATTAGTTGCTAAATACAAAACTTATCGAAAATCTGTCTCACCAGATTGAAGTAAAGGTACCCTAGTTTATTTAGAACCTATCAATCCTGAAAACTACAGTTCACTGTAGTTATAGATACAAAAAACCGGCCAAGTGCGAGTCGGACTCGCGCACTGAGGGTTCCGTACCACCACATAATCATAATTGTATTAGTTGAAATTTCAGTAAGTTAATGTGCTAGATTTTTTGAGTCCGACACGCGCTTGACCAAATTTTATTATTTGTTGTTATTTTATAGCTTATGCACTATAAACATACCAATTTTCAAGCTTGTAAGTGTTCCCGTTTTTAAATAGAACTAAAACAAAAATCGCCTCAGCGACCATCCAACTTGACCCCTCTCTTATATGAATGTTCTTGAAACGGGAGCTCAACACAATTGGTTACCATTAGTTGTGAGAAAAGTTGTAATATTTAATGATTTCAGACTTTTCCCATTTTTTGTACTGTGAGACCTAGCTTCTTGCGAAATTACATAATTTTAGGTCAACGGGAAGTACCCTGTAGGTTTTGCATTTTTGAATAAATGTATGGAGATGAGGACATAAAATGCCATATCTTTTGATTGCGTCATTGTAAAAAATTGAAATTTTCAGATCTTGTGTGGTTTATGGATCCTAATATATGGTATTAACTTCAACCTGATAACTTCACCCGTTCGTGAGATAAAGGGTCTTGACAGACAGACAGACAGACAGACGGACAACAAAGTGATCCTATAAGGGTTCCGTTTTTTTCTTTTGAGGTACGGAACCCTAAAAAGTGCTAAAAGTGGCCGTTTCGGAACTTTTTAGGGTTCCGTACCTCAAAAGAAAAAAACGGAACCCTTATAGGATCACTTTGTTGTCCGTCTGTCTGTCTGTCTGTCTGTCTGTCTGTCTGTCAAGACCCTTCATCTCACGAACGGGTAAAGGTATCAGGTTGAAATTAATACCGTATATTAGGATCCATGAACCACACAAGATCTGAAAATTTCAATTTTTTACAACGACGCAATCAAAAGATATGGCATTTTATGTCCTCATCTCCATACATTTATTCAAAAATGAAAAACCTACAGGGTACTTCCCGTTGACCTAAAATTATGAAATTTGGCGAGAAGCTAGGTCTCACAGTACAAATAATGGGAAAAGTCTGAAATCATTAAATATTACAACTTTTCTCACAACTAATGGTAACCAATTGTGGTGAGCTCCCGTTTCAAGAACATTCATATAAGAGAGGGGTCAAGTTGGATGGTTGCTGAGGCGATTTTTGTTTTAGTTCTATTTAAAAACGGGAACACTTACAAACTTGAAAATTGGTATGTTTATAGTGCATAGGCTATGAAATAACAACAAATAATAAAATTTGGTCAAGCGCGTGTCGGTATCAAAAAATCTAGCACATTAACTTACTGAAATTTTAACTAATACAATTATGTTTATGTGGTGGTACGGAACCCTCAGTGCGCGAGTCCGACTCGCACTTGGCCAGTTTTTTATAGTAGTTAATTGTTTTCCTTTTGTCTAAGATTAAAATAATTATTTTTAAATTTCGTTGATTTGTCACTAGAATTGTGCGGCGGTTTAGGCGGCCTCATAGTCTATGTTATTTATGTGCCTAGTCTCGGCGCTCTTTTTTGCTGGGCAATTTACGTCTCTAGTTTTATGGTTGCTAGGTTTTTTAAAACGTAGGCAAGTTGCGAATTTCGGTGGCATCACGCTTGATACATTCCTTTATAGAGTGGCCAGTGCCTCCGCAGTGTCCACATGTTTGGTCTTCATCCCGACAGAACTTAGCCGAATGACCGTACTGATGACACTTGTAACACCTGGTTACGAGGGTGTAGTCCTTAACAGGGCATGAGGTCCAATTAATGAAAACGCGTTCTTGTTTAATTAGTGCTCTTCTGAGGTTGGCTGATATCTCAAGGACATAATTGCAGTTGGATAAATCCTTTTTACCAGATTTATGGCTAAATTTAATGGAGCTACTAAATATGTCCTTCGTTATTTCAGGATATTTCTCAGCAATGTTTTGTTCGTACAAACATTTAAAAACCTCATCTTCCGAAATATTAGTAGGGACACTAAGGAGTATAATTTTCGGCCTCTTTTTAGTAGTTTCCTCTGGAATTAATCCAGATGTTATTAGTTGGTCGGACTTTCTTAGTTTTTCTAAATCGTCTTTACGCTTAGTGCTGATAATTACGCAACCGTTTTTGGTCTTTCTTACTCCCCGTACATGTAGTTTCAATTTCTCGGGCTTGATAATATTCTGGACTAGTTGTCTAGTTTCTTCGCTAGACTTTTCTTTGTCAGCTGGGTAGATGACTATGTTGTTAGTGCTCAATGGACGTACTACTGAGTTGTTGGATTTCCTCACTACGTCCTCGAAAGAAGTACTTGAAGGCGCTTCTTTAGGCGCAGACTGCATACATTTTTTCAGGTCAACGATTTGGTCACTTATGCGGTTTCTTGCTCGCGAAGTTGCTGAATAAGAATATTGGCCGAGATATATTTTTGCTTCAGGGACTGATAATGTACCGCCATTTGAGATACACCTCCCAAAACACTCCTGCTGATGTTGCTGACTTTTAGCTTTTGCTCCGTGTTAAGTTTTCCTTCAGTCGTAATGGTGCAGATATCAGATCGGTGCAGGCATTGCTCGATCTTGGAGAGCCATGACTGAATTTCTCTTGTCCTAACTACTTCAGTTCCGAGTCGGTCTTGGCTCATCTTCTTGATGCTCCGGTGGTTGGTTTCGGGAAGTATGTGATCCCCTACAGGGCGAGTTATTCATTTTTCTTCAAAAGAAAATGCAATATTACTTCATTTTTAATATAAATTTCGTCACACTCACAGCCAGTCTGCACACAACGCGCTGAATCAGATTTGACCCAGTTTCAGAATTTAATTGTTATTTTAATAAATCAATAATTGCAGACGAGACGTCCATCTGCGATCAGTGCAAAAAATAAAAAGTGCATTAGTCTTGAGACAAAAACTTCCTGACGCTCCTGCATGTATTTAGCACGACGGCTTTCTGTAAAAAAGTGTATATATGAGTGGATGGATGCTGAGTGTTTCGAGGCTAGAATGAAGTGTTTTTGGAATGACGCCGGTAGAGGAGAGGATGATCGGGACGGTCCTGACAGTGTGAAGTTGCCATTGTGATTTAATCTCAACGGCAAGGTCTGTGTATTTGGCAAATTTTTGTGTGTGGGTGTTTAAGAGGTTGTGTGTATTACATACTGCGATATCTACTCGTATTAAGTAAACTATCTTCTCGGTCTTGTCTAATAATGTTATGTCCGGTCCATTGAAATGCACTGTCTTGACTGTCATGATCGTCCTATCCCAGTAAATTTTGTGTTTATCGTTTTCTAGGATGGTTTCTGCAGTATATTTATAATATGGAAGTTTTTGTGATATCAGTTTGTGTTTGAAGGCTAGGTGTTGGTGAACTATTGCAGCTACTTGGTCATGTCTATGTTTGTAGTCAGTCTGAACTATGGCTTTACAACTTCCTGTTATGTGCTGGATAGTTTCTCATCCACTGTGACAGCGCCTACAGGCATCTGTGGCCAGGTTACTACGGCAGATATGCTTTTGATAATTGCGCTTCTCGATGACTTGGTCTTGGATCGCGAGCATAAAACCCTCCGTCTCAGGAAAGAGTTCACCACGCCGCAACTAGGCGTTCGAAGCAGTTTTGTCGACATGTGTCTGGTGTAGGTCATGGTGATGTCTCCCGTGAAGGGATTTCTGCTTCGAAATGGCGATTTTCTCTTTCTCATCAACGAGACGCTCAATAAGCTGAGTGTTGCTGGTGTGGAGGTTAAGTGGTGTGAGATGTTTATCTGACTGCTCTATTGATTTGTGTAAGGTAGTGTTCTGGGCTTGAGCAAAGAAGTATTTCCGGAGAGTGGCAATTTGTTTGTTATGAAGGTTGGTTATATCTATGAGGCCGCGTCCCCCTTCAGTTCTTGGCAGCGTAAGCCTCTTTTAACAGGATCTAGGGTGGTGCTTGCGATTATTATTATACTGCGGTGCATGGTGCAAGCCGCAATGCTAATAGGCGTAGTGACTATGGTACTTCCCCTCCACATTGTTCCAACAAAAGGTGGAATTCTAGAAGGAGCTCCCTGTGCTACAGTGGATATTTTCAAGAGATGTTTTGGGATATGATGGATGATTTCTAGACGTCTTCCTGACGTGCAACAGGCTCTGAATGCCCGACTGGCGCCTGTATGGGCAAAGATAGGACATCTGGAGTCTTTTAGTGTTGGAGTCCAAGTTCCTCTTTGGGTACCACAGCCGGAGAAAATAAATACCTAAGTGAATAAGTGATTCCATTTAACCGGCCAAGTGCGTGTCGGGCCACGCGCAGTATAGGGTGCCGTAGTTTTATATGTTTTTTTTTATCGCAAAGCAGATTTTTATTAAGTATTTCATAACGTTCATAACATAATTTTTTTACCTCCTTATGTTCAGGAGGTCTAGTGCCCGATTGCTATTGTTATTATTTCCAGTTTTATAGCTCATTAACTTGTGAAGCCTACTTGTGTTTGCAGACTCACATAATTTTTAAAATAAGAAGAAACGATGGGGTTGACGAGAAAAAAAAATAGCCCCACTTCACCTTGTAGGGGGCGTTTTTTCAAGATTATATTTTACCATTTCATCGGCGTGGATAAAATGTATATCCATATTAAATTACTGAGCTAAGCCGCGGACAGACAGATGGACATGACGAAACTATAAGGGTTCCTTGTTGACTACGGAACCCTAAAAAACCGGCCAAGTGCGTGTTGGGCCACGCACAATATAGGGTTCAGTAGATTTTTTACGATTGTTTTTATTGCAAAGCAGGTTTTGATTAAGTCTTTCATGACGTTCATAACATAAACTTTTTACCTCCTTAGGGCTCCCGCACACGACCGAGAATCGGTGGCCGATTTTTTGTCGACATCCCGCTCTGACGTGTTATCACCTGCATCTTCCCTCCTTGTTCTGGCCGATAATCGCCCACCGATTCTCGGTCGTGTGCGGGAGCCCTTATGCGCAGCGAGGTCCTAGCGCCTGATTACTATTGCTATTTTTATTATTTCCAATTTTTCGGCTGTATCTCATTAACCTGTAAAGTTTACTTAGCTGTGTGTGATAGTTTTCCTTTCAATTTCTATACTTCTTCTGTGAATTTTTTCACCCATTAACAACCGTTTAGCTGGCGGAGAGGACACACATACACACACACACACAGACACGGAAGATTGCTAATAATCCTTCCTTCCTACTAATATTATAAACGCGAAAGTTTGTAAGTATGGATGGATGGATGGATGTTTGTTACTCTTTCACGTAAAAACTACAGAATGGATTTTAATGAAACTTGGCACACATATAGGTTAAATCCTGGAATAACACATAGGCTACTTTTTACCGCGGGAAAGCACTTCATTCCCACGGGAAAACGCATTTAATATTAATGAAGAAGGTGACTGACTCGCTGACTGACATATCAACGCACAAACCGCTGGGTCTAGAAATTCCAAATTTGGCATGTAGGTTCCTTATGAGGTTTAACGGTGCACTAAGAAAAGGTTTTACAAATTTCCATCCCTAAGGGGGTAAAATAGGGGATGAAAGTTTGTATGAAAGTCCGTCAGTTTTAAAGTTAGGATCTTCAAATTTTGTATTTAGGCTAACGACTAAAAATTAATATTTTCGGTTATTCGACACCCTAAAGGGTGAAAAGGGGGATGAAGTTGAGAATCCTTTATTTTTAAAGTAAAATCCACATAATTTATTATTAGGCATTAGGTTTGTAATTCTATGCAACGTTCATTACTGTTATTGAAATTCCACCCCAAATTCCTCCCCTAAAAAAGGGAAATGGGGTGAAAAAGTCTAAAAACCAATATGGGTATCGTTTGTATGGTTCATTGGGTCGCTGATTACGAAAACTACAACAATTTTGAAATCTAACGTTGTGGACGTGAAATACCATCTGTTGAAAACCTCATTTTGTATGCTTTTTTCTGTGTAGTAATAAATATGGCGGACTCGTGCTAACACGTAAAATATCTAAATCTTTCATTTCGAATCGTTTTTTACATTATGGCGACCGTGATTGTCTTTGGAGAATCTCTAAAAAAGCGTTCGAGCCTTCGTAGATATTTTACAAATAAAATAAATAATTTAGATAAGTTGATGGAAAATGCCGATACCGACCCCAATCAAATTTTGGCTTCCGTCGAGGTAATGGAACCAAAGGTTCAAGATATGTTCAACCTGGACGAAATTATATACAGTCAGCTATTAGAAAGCGGGGCGGACGAAAAAGCCATCGATGAGGAGTCCGATCAACAGGATAACTACCGAATGAAGTGGATTTTGACAAGAAAAAAGATTGACAGAATTTTGGATCCACTCGATAATAGTTCGGAGAGAAGCAAATTTTCAAGGTACGAGTCGGTGTACAATTCAAATTGCAGCGATAAAAACTCCGGCTCTACCAGCTCTTGCACAGCAGAACGCAAACAAACCAGAAAATATAATCTACCGAAACTGGAACTGAATAAATTTGATGGCAATTTAAAAAATTGGCTGTCGTTCTGGGGGCAGTTCCGAAAAATAGATGAGGACAGAGAATTGGACGATGATGATAAGTACCAATATCTACTGCAGTCAATGGAACCAGGTACTAATGCTAGAAAAATCGTCGAAAGTTTTCCTCCGTCTGGTTTGAACTATCGTCATGCTTTGGAGCAGTTAAAGTCACGTTTTGCTCGAGACGATTTATTAATAGAAGTGTATGTGAGAGAACTATTGGGTTTGGTGCTTCTCCAAGCTAAAGAGGGTAGCCGTCTGTCACTGATATCGCTGTATGATCAAATCAGTGCACAAATACGATCGTTGGAGTCGCTCGGAGTAACTAAAGATAAGTACTCGGCATTTATTTTTCCAATGTTAGAGTCAGCTATACCAAGTGATATTTTAAAGATATGGGAGAGAACCAGACCTCACCAGCTCACTGCAGAAAGTTCAGATAAGGAACTAAATAATTTACTGGAATTTTTAAAACGAGAAGTTGATAGCGAACAGAGAGTGAATATGGCGCGTTCAACGTTCTCAGAAACCAAAAATGTAATTCCGAGCCCTGAAGTTCCCTCTGCTGAATGCTTAGTCGCTAACATTAAAAAACTAGATATTAAACAATGTGTATTTTGCGACAAAACTTCGCACGTTAGTGTTGAGTGCTATAAACTACAGAAAATGTCCGTAGATCAACGAAAAGAGTTTTTGAAGAAGAAGAGAGCTTGTGTTATATGTTTGAAAGTAGGGCACTTTGCAAAATTTTGTAAAGCCTATACAAAGTGCTGTATTTGTTCGAAACGTCACTCTGTTATATTGTGTCCTGGTAAGATGGAAGAAACGGCTGGTACATCGAATGATAGCAAAACAGTCAGTAATAACTCTACACAGATACGAGGTGTGACGCTTCTCCTAACTCTGTTGGTGTCTATTGTGAACTGCGGAAAGAAGATAACTGTAAGAGCACTATTTGATAGCGGAGCACAACGATCTTATATAAAAGAATCCATTGCGCAAAGCTTAGGACTAAAACCTGTAAGTAAAGAACTTTTAAGTCATTCCTTGTTTGGCGGCATACAAACGAAGAGCGAAGAATACAACGTTTATCAATTTAGCGTGCAAAGTTTAGATAACTTATTTAATTTAGATTTATTTGCTTTATCAAAAAGTTGTATTTGTGGTGACATTCCTTGTGTTGATTTGAGTGACAGTAAATTGTCAAATTTGTTAAAAAGTCACAATGTGTCACTGACAGACAAGGGCATTGACAATTCCGAAATAGGTTTGTTAATAGGCGCGGATTTTTTCGGTCAGTTGATGACCAATGAGTTTATATGTCTAAATAATGAACTAACTGCGTGTAAAACGAAACTAGGTTGGACATTAGTAGGAAAACAGACGAGTGCTAAGAATGTAGCATGTAATATTAATACCTTATTTTGTTCAACAGATTTAGACACCTTTTGGTCATTTGAGACATTAGGTATAAAAGATCCTTCGGAATCGAAAAATGTTGCAGAAAAAGAAGCTCAGATTTTATCAGATTTTGAGAACGGTATCAAATTAAACCATGAAGGAAGGTATGAGGTGCAGTTGCCGTGGAAGGTAGGGCATGAAGATATACTTAGCAACTACGAGTTAGCCAAAGGACGACTAATAACCACGACAAAGCGTCTTGAGAAATGTGATAAGTTAGCTGATTACAACGCAGTCTTTAATGAATGGCAGCAGTTAGGCATTATAGAAACTGTCTCAGCATCGATGGACAATCAAGAGTCAGGTCATTATCTTAGTCATCACGCGGTCATAAACGAGGCCAGGCTTACAACCAAAACGAGACCAGTTTTCAACGCCTCAGCTAAAGATAAAAATGGCAAATCCTTAAACTTATGTCTCGATAAAGGGCTGAATTTAATTGAGAATATTCCTAAGTTGCTAGTTCGGTTCAGAAAATGTGCTATTGGCGTAACTGCTGACATTGCTAAAGCATTCTTACAAATATCAATAATTCCTAACGATCGAGACTATTTGAAGTTTCTGTGGTGGAGAGATGAATCAGCTACAGACATTATAACTTACCGTCATTGTCGGGTGGTTTTCGGTTTAACGTCAAGTCCATTCCTACTTTCAGCGACTATACTCCATCATTTAGAAAACGTTGCTGGAGAATATTCAAACTGCGCTAAAGAAATGAGTAAGTCGTTTTATGTAGATAACTGCATACTTAGTGTTGATTCTGAAAAAGAGGCTCGAAAATTTATGTGTGACGCAAAAGAAATAATGAGCTGGGCAAAGTTTGACTTACGACAGTGGGTTATGTCTCCTTTACCGATTAACGAGACAGGAAAAAAGGAAATATCTGTCTTGGGGCTTACATGGGATACCGAGTCGGATGAGTTATTTTGCAACATTGATTTACCTCCAAAGGAATATATAGATAAATATACAAAAAGAAATATTTTGTCCTTGACACAAAAAGTATTTGACCCTATCGGGTTCACGTGTCCTGTGACTTTAGTGCCGAGACTTATTATACAAGAAATGTGGCGTCGTAATTTAGGCTGGGATGAAAATTTACCGGAAGACATATTAACGAGATTTTTAAACTGGTATGAATATATTCCTTACATAAAACTCTGCAGAATTCCAAGAAGAATGTCTAAAGACATAATTAAAAACTGCAGAGTGAGTTTACATGCGTTTTGCGATGCCTGCAAAGATGGTTACGCTGCCTGTGTTTTCTTAAGATTTGAAAATGATTTTGATGTTTCAGTTCAACTACTAACAGCTAAATCTCGAGTTTCTCCCGTAGAAAAAGTAACTATTCCTCGTCTTGAATTGACATCGGCTTTGATAGCAACACGATTAGTTACAGAACTAAAAAAGGGACTAGATTTCCCTATAGATCGTGAGTACTTTTGGTCAGATTCTAGTGTAACTTTATGTTGGATCAAAAGGGAACTTCCGTGGAAAACGTTTGTTGGAAATAGAGTTAAAGAAATAAGGGAGAATTCTAATCCTCAAGACTGGCATCATATTCCAGGGCCACTCAATTGGGCTGACTTGGCTTCTAGAGGCTGCGATGCAAAACATCTGTTTGATTGCCGTTGGTTTGAAGGACCTCCGTGGTTATTACTCAGTGCTGAAAACTGGCCTGAATCAGATGTTAATATAGAGGAATCAGAGGCTGTAAAAGAACTGAAAAAGACGTCATGCAATGTAAACGTGTGTTTAGAGGAAAGTTTTTTAGACAGATTTACTTATTTTTCTAAATACACACAAATTGTTCGCACTTTAGCGTGGATATTACGTTTTATTCATAACTTGAGACAAATCTTCAATAAAAATAAAGGAGAATTGAGTTATGATGACTTTGAAAACGCAGAAAATAAAATAATATTGTTGATACAGAAAGAAAATAAAAGTTTCATAGAACAGAAATGTTCTAATTTACAATTATTCTGTGATGAAAATAATATAATGAGAATTGAAACAAAACTTACTTACGGTGATTTTTTAGACAGTACTAAAAAACCCGTTGTAGTACCTGGTAAACATTTTGTTATAAAACGCATGATAGAAGAGCGTCATCAGCAGTTACAACATGCGGGAAGTAATATAGTTATTACAGATATAAGACAAAGATTTTGGGTCATCGGTATGAGAGTTTTAGTTAAGTCAATAATATCAAAGTGCGTTATATGCAGAAGATTTAGAGCTAAACGTATAGAAGCAACAACAGCTCCTTTACCGTTTGATCGCATTAATTGTAGAGCAGCTTTTGAAGTGACAGGAGTCGACTTAGCTGGACCATTGTATTTGCGAGGTGGCACAAAATGTTGGATCGTCTTATATACTTGTGCGGTGTACAGAGCGGTACATTTAGAGCTGACTAAGAATTTATCTACCAATGATTTTCTCATGACTTTACGGCGATTTATTGCGCGTCGTGGGAGGGTAAAGACAATCATGTCAGATAATGGCACTAATTTTGTCGGTGCTAATAATTTGTTTGCCAGCATTGACTGGAATGAAGTACAAAGACATTCAAATATTGTTCGCATTAAATGGAAATTTAATGTTGCTTCTGCTCCTTGGTGGGGTGGTTATTGGGAACGACTTATTAAGATATTAAAAGATCTATTACGGAGAGTATTAGGCAAATGCTCGGTTACTTATGAAGAACTTCAAACGATACTGTGCGATTGTGAAGCCACAATGAATAGTCGTCCGTTAACGTATGTGGAAGGCGATAAGTCATCGTCTCTAGAACCGTTAACTCCAATGTGTTTTCTACATTCGTTACCTTCTTCGGATGTTTCAGACTTCGATGAAATTGATGGAAGAAGTTTGAATTGTCTTCTACAGTATTTACAAAAACTTAGAGATGATTTCAAACAAAGATTTCGTAAAGAATACTTAACATTCTTGGTACAAAAACAGAAACAGAAGACTGAAGATTTACAAATAGGAGAAGTTGTGTTAATAGAAACAGAAGAGAAGAGACTAAAGTGGCCTCTTGGGCTTGTGGAGGAGAAGAGATATTCAAAGGAAAAGATGGAGTGCCTAGAGTTGCAAAATTAAAAACATCTACAGGTATAAAACTCAGGCCATTTCAAAAACTTTATAAGTTAGAGGTGCTACCTGTAACTACAGAAAAAGACAAAACAGTTAGAACACGTTACGGAAGAGAAGTTAAGATCCCTGACCGACTTAAATTTTGATTAGGTACTAGGTAGGTTACTAAGTATAATTTCGCGTTATTTAATATGTTACTTTGCCTTTGCCTGTTCGTGAATTTAAGAAGGTACATTAAGTTATTTTGTTACGTGTGGAGGATGTTGAAAACCTCATTTTGTATGCTTTTTTCTGTGTAGTAATAAATATGGCGGACTCGTGCTAACACGTAAAATATCTAAATCTTTCATTTCGAATCGTTTTTCACACCATCATCCCCCGGGGATGGGGTTGGGGTGAGATAGGGTTGAAAGGTCTAAAAATCAATATGGGTGTCATTTGTATGGTTTATCGGGTCGTTGATTACAAAAACTACAACAAATTTGAAATCCAACGTGGTGGACGTGAAATTGGGTTGCAATAAGGTTGAAATGTCTAAAAATCAATATGGGTGTCGTTTCTATGTTTATATGAAGATAGGGATAGCGGTAGAGATGGCGTTAGGGGTAGGGATAAGAGAAGGGATACGAATAGGGGTAGGGAGAGGGAGTGGGAGAGGGACAGGGAGAGGGAGAGGAAAGGGAGGAGGAGAGGGACGGGGAGAGGGAGAGGGGCAGGGAAAGAGATGGTTTGACGGACGGTTGGAAAATTGTTGGACGGACGGACGGACGTGAGATCGACGGAAGGATGGATGGATGGATGGTCAGATAGATAGAATACCTTGCGGACGAAGTCGCGGGCAACAGCTAGTCTGATATAAAGTAGATACGATTGCCAAGTCATTATATTTATTATTTACTAGTTTATTATTTATATAAATACATCTAATATTAATACAGTCACTGTAAAATATGCTAACGTAACTAATTAGGAAACAAATTAAAGATAACTTGCTGATTAACTACTTCCATACTAACTAAAATAACTGACTTGGTTTGACATTTCATGTTTTTGATGGGATTCACTTTTAACACATACCGTCTTACTACAAAAAAGTAAGACATCTGTTGAACACTTGATTAAAAATATCGTACCAAATAACTCTGTCTATGTCATTGATGCGCAGAAGTCAAAAATTACTTATTTTCTTATGACTTGACTTCTGCGCATCAACTGATATAGCCAGTTATTTTGTGCGCATTTTTTTAATCAAGTGTTCAACAGATGTCTAAGTCTTTTGTAGTAAGACCCAGTATATTTATTGGCATAGTCAAAGCTAAGCATGGTGTTAAGATTGTTTCCTTTACTGTTAGTTTGTTTCCATCCTTAATTTTATGCTTAGATTTAATTTTTCTCACAAATAAGTATTTAACCAATTTAAGATGAGCTCCCATTTCAAGTTTGAATGTCCTGCAGTTTTGACAATCAAAGGGCAAAGCTAGTAGTAGTTTGTAGTTGACAGGTATGGAACCCTTAGGGCGCGAGTCCGTGTCGCGCTTGGTCAGTTTTTTTGACGTGGGTATGCTTTCGCTTGGGGGGTCATTTCGTGCAAAGTGGGTATAGTATAGATACTCTGGCGTCAATAATTGGAACTACACCGAGCTTTGGGTGAGTCAGAGGGTGAGGGGAGGTGTGTGAATGGGGGTGGGCGAGAGGGGTGATGGGGAATGGGAGTGAGTGGAAGGGGGTGGGAGATTGATGGGCTCTTAACTGTACCTACCTTCATAGACGTACGCACGGAAAACACAATTTTTACGTCTGTTCACGCTGCCGGTGTACCATTATTATTGCTAATCTTTTGGAGACAGGAAAGTTAGGATATTGTCAAATATACTTTCAAATGTTTAGCTACATGAGGGTCTATCCTTGACAACATGACATCCAGCCCACGAAGACTTCTTACGAACAGACAGGTCACAACTTAATTATACTTTACCTTTTTCACGGTACAACTTGAATTAGTTTTCAAAAATTTCTTTAGAAGAGCACTAAAGACAAAATGTTCACAGGGCGCGGTTATTGTTTTTTTCCAGATTAAATCCTTGTTCCTTCCGTTAATTTTCTGAATAAGCAATCGTATCTGAAAAATTTCACCTTTTAATGTAGTTACCTTGTATACACAGGGCTTTTAAAACCTTTAAAGGGCTTAATTTATTCTGGAGGCTTCATGCAACAACTTTTGTTTTAAGAAAGCCAAAAATCCGTCTTCTCATACACATTGGATCGATCTGCTGATAGTTTTGTATGGAGAGTCGAATATTTTATTTATGAATTTCCCAAAGTCGTAGACAAAAGTTGTTGCAATTAGCCCCTAGAATAAGCCCTTATAATATAAACAAACTAGAATAAATAAAAAATATAAGATGTTGCGTTATACGAGCGAAAAATGTGAAAAAGTTAGGAAAAGAATATATCAATATCAGCGTTATTTGTTCTTGGCGCCGACATCTTGTATTGGCTAGTTCGAGAAGTGAAACTCATATCACCTTCCTTAAATATATTTAATACTAATCACGCGCCGAGTAGACAGAGAGATCCGACATGAATATTGACGTCACAATGCACTACGGCCATACAAACTCCATATTATTATTATTTATTTATTTATTGATTGTTACATATAAATGCAGACCTAAAAACTATACAAAGTCCCACAAAACTGCACAGACAGTTTGACTGTAGGATCAGTTGATTCTCGTAAAACATATAATATTAATTTTCTAAAAAGTGCTTAATTACTACGATTATCAGGCAAACAATCTATGAAGAATTCTTTCAATTCTTTTTTAAATTTAGTTTTTTTAGTTTCTTTTTTAATGTCATCGGGTAAACTGTTAATTAGATACGGAAGACGCTTCTTAAGGGTCCTATCTCCATAATAGTTTGTCACTCTAGGGACAATAAATTTACTAAATACTAAATTAAAAATACTAAATTTATTAAATTTAGTTTTGCTAGAAAGAGACAGAAACAAATCTTCGATGGCTTATATCTTTTTTAATATTCGAAAAATAGTTTTACTAAGCATTAGCGCGCTTTTGCTAGGTCTGTGGTTTTACTAGACTGTTTGTTTATTACATGAATGAGAATAAATATTTTAAATAAAAAAAATCGTGCATGTTCAATATTCACGACAGAAACTCAAATGTAAGAAACCTTTTAAACTTGGCCTATAAGTAGAGAAACGTCCTAAGTCAGTATAATAAAAATTTAAACACAAATAACGAAAAACAAACATTTAATATTTTCGTAAAATATCGATTCCCGCGCGGCAGAATGGAATTAAGCCGTAATAATTCTAAAAGTAATTTACAGGTACAGTATTAATACCAAGGTGTGAAATGTGGCCTATACTCATAGTTTGTACCGGCGTTATTAACATGTTTTTATTTTTATTTTAGGTGTCATGTCACTACGGGAGGTGGCTGTTTTTATTTTTAGCTATATTCCATTCTGAATGTAGTTCGCTGATTCTGAAATAAGGAAATCGATGTTTTACGAAAAAATAAATAAATAACGGCGTTATTAGTGTTCATTGACGTAAGAAAAACGCCCTGCGCGTTTTCAAAATCTTTGTTTGTGTTGGAATAAAATTGATATTGTTATAATACTGAGCATATCTCTATTTGTGAGTAAAGTTTGAGGTTCCTTACATTTAGGTTTTTGCGAATTTGAATACCAAGTCCAGTCTCACCTCGTCTGCTTTAGTTTTTTCCGCCAACGTTATATTAACAACGATAATTTGTTCATCATTCTCCGACTCCACTGTCATCCAAAGTTTAGTCAAATTTCTTTGCTTTGGGCCGCGGATTTCTTTGACCTCAGACAAAAGTAAATTATAAGGGCCCTGAAAAACATTTATGCTTAATAAATGGGTTATAATTTCACGACACATTTTTTGAGTTCTACTATAGTTCTGCGCTTGAGTATTTTACATACATACCTACATAACATAACGCCTCTTTCCCGTCGGGGTAGGCAGAGACCACAGTCCTCCACCTGCTACGATCTTGACATACTTCCCTTGCTTCCTGTACTTTCATCAATCCTTTCATACATGCTTGTCGGTTTAGGGTACTTTTAACCTGGCCTTATTCAGAACGTCCTGAGTATTTTAAAACTCAAAAATATAGGTTTTTAATAAGGTTTTGCGATAACGCTCACTAAAACCTGCTCGGAGCAAAACTTAGGTTTAAACCTAAGTTAAACCAGGCTTAAGGCTGACTTGTCACCAGTGCTGTACGAAGGAGCTAAGCAAGCGCGCGGTGTTTTTAAGGGTTCCGTAGTCAAAACTAACCCTTATATAGCTTCGTCATGTCCGTCTGTCTATCTGTCTGTCCGCGGCTTAGCTCAGAGACCCTTATTTCTAGAAAGCTGTTATTTTGTATGAATATACATTTCATCTACGCCAGAAAACTGATAAAATAAAATCTTGAAATATTTTTTTTAGGGTAGGTACCTCCGCTACAAGTAAAGTGGGGAATTTTTTTATTTATTTATTTATTTAATTTTTGGAAAACCAACAGCTTATAATTAACATACTAATAATACCTATAGCTACAAACAGCCAATTAAAGGTTTTCACAACTAATGACAAAATTTGACAAGCAAAAGACAAAAATACAATCAAACGCTACTACTACCTACTCTGTTTGCGAAATATTAAGCTTGAAAGCGCAATTTTTTTTGGAGTCGAGTGTCCTCTTGTGTCCCAGGGTGTTTGGTAGAGGGTTGTCAATACAACCCTATATTTTGCGTGACCCGACACGCACTTGGCCGGTTTTATTGTGAATGTATGGTGCGGCCAATTGGTCAGAAATTCAACCAGGTTGCGTATTATTGATCAATATCAGATATGCCTGTACATTACTTGATATGTTATAAGGTAATATTCTGATAGGTACATACATAAGCGTCTTGGGAAACCGGTGTCATGGCGACAAAAGCCGAGTAAAGGACAAAGCCAATCAAAACGGTGTTGAAAAACATGTTGAAGCGACGTACTTATATTTGGTTACTGCTCGTTTTAGAGAACCACAATCAATGACATTGAAAACAATCGAAATGTTCCATTGAACAAAAAACTGTGATCAGAGATTGTAAGGCCATTAAATTCCAATGAGTTTCCTATTTTCAGGGTTCCGTACCTTAAAAAGAAAAGAAAATAGGACTCTAATAAGGATCACTTTGTTGTCAGTCTGTCAAGACCATTTATAGGGTTCCGTACCGCAATAAAAAAAAAAACGGAACGCTTATAGGATCACTATGTTGTCCGTCTGTCTGTCAAGACCTTTTTTCTCACGAACGGGTAAAGGTATCAGGTTGAAATTGATAACGAATATTAAAGTCCATAAACCACACAAGATCTGAAAATTTAATTTTTTTACAACGACGCAATCAAAAGATATGGCTTTTTATGTCCTCATCTCCATACATTTATGCTTAAGAGCAAAACCTAGAGGGTACTTCCCGTTGACCTAAAATTATGAAATTTGGCAAGAAGCTAGGTCGCACAGTACAAATAAAGGGAAAAGTCTAAAATAATTAAATATTAAAAAAATTCTCACGACTAATCGTTTCAAGAGCTTTTTTATAAAAGAGGGGCAAGTTTTGCAATGGTCGCGGAGTTTTTAAAGTCAAAGAGCAAAAGATTTTAGTATATCTTATGGTTGTTAGGTTGGGAACCCTTAGGGCGCGAGTGCAACTCGCACTTGGCCAGTTTTTATTTAAATTGAATCTTTCTTGGTTCCTTAAAGATGTGAAAATTTCAAGTTTCTACCAGACAATCAAAAGATACGGCCTTTTATGTCCCCATCGACGTACATTTAGGAACCAAACCAAAATCTATAGGGTACTTCCCTTAATTTGTCAAAAAGCTATGTCTCATAGCACAAAGAAAGGGAAATGTTTACAACTATGTAATATTACAACTTTTCTCACAACGAATCTCAACCAATTACGATGATCGTTTCCAGTACATTCAAAAACAAGATACACATTGTACATTCAAGTACATATTAAAGTGGGGTCAGGTTTGAGAAGATGCGGAGTTTTTGAACTCAAAGGGCAACAGCCTGTAGTGTATCCTATGGTGGACAGGTATGGAACCCTCAGTGCGCGAGTCTGTCTCGCCTTGACTGGTTTTTATTTTTCGTAGAGCATAATTTAGCGATTTGATATCTGAACTCTAATGATGTCACACGAACACAAATAATTCAGTAAATCAATTCCAAAAATACTTACTTATATGTTTGCGCGGTTGCAGTAATTCTATCTCACACCAGTTCAAAACCCTACTTCCCGAACAAAATAATCCTTCGCTACTTTGGCTTGGGGCATTTTTTTTCTTTAAATATATCGTCTGGGGTACCATTTTGTTCGAATATCTGGATGCTGCAGTTCTCACAAAGGATAATAATCTCCCATTTATCCCAATATTTCGATAAATTGGTATTTATTCAAGCATAGACAATTTTTATTCTTTTTTTTTATTTTTTTATTTTTTATTCTAAGGTACAGTCACGAGCAGCTTAACATTAGCTCCTAATGCTATTAAAATGAAAACGTGACAGTCCAATGTGTCACACTTGATGTGCTCTTAACTGTGACATCCTGATACATGTACCCATACTTCAGTGCATGTACCTCATAACAGAAATAAACAGGAAATAAAGTTTTCACCTCACTATAGTAGAGCCCATGTAAAAAGTCCTTTTTGCCGTTTCCTTAAGAGGTTACCCCTAGCCAACTAGCGCCCCCATCAGTAAAAAAAAAAATTATCGCTTTTTTTGTATTTATACAATACTTATCGAAAATCTGTCTTACAAATAAAAAGTCTGCTAAAAGTGGCCGTTTTTCGCACTTTTTGCATCTGTAACTACAGTGAACTATATTTTTGAGGATTGATAGGTTCTAAAGCCATCTAACACGGAAACAAAACAAGAAAATTTGCAAGTAAAACAAATAGCTAAACAGAAAAAAACAACAAAAGAGACAGGAAAAACGAAATCAGATCAGGAAGGCATAAATTTTGGAATAGAAGATACAGATAAAACTCAAGATAAAACACAATCAAAAAATATAGAAACAACATCAGAGAGGAAAGGAACTAAACCAAGCCCAAAAGAATTAGTGTCTCAAAAAAGGGAGGAAGAAATAAAGTCTCAAAAAAAGGAGAAAGAAAGAAAGTCAACGGTTTATATATTAGGAGATGAACAAGTACGAGGGCTAGGTCCATTGATGGTGAAGTTGAGACTTAGTAAATGGAATGATGTGTACAACGTGTCAAGTTTAGTCAAGTCAAGAGCTACAACAGCGGAAATTTTGAATGGAGTGATGACTTTGTCAGAAAGAGTATGTAAAGACGATATAGTTATTCTATCTGTTGGAGCAAATGACAAAAATCCATATCTGTGTTACTACACGCTTTGTAACGCGTTATTTTTATTAAAAAACTGCAAAGTATTTTTATTGAATGTACATAAAAATGATTTTTTGAATGTCAAGCTATTAAATAATGGATTACATGTACTGGCCAATTATTATGAAAATTGTAAATTAATTGACATATCTAGCATTTATAAAAGAGGTTCAATGTTAAAAAAAATATGCTTGAAGTTAAATGAAGAAATTGATTTAATATGAACACCAATATATTAAAACTGTGATAAAAAGTTCAAATCAAAGTAATCTTAATAATAATGACAAGGCAAAAAAGGGTACGATTCCTTACTACTTAAAATCAGTAAGTCTTGTTAAAACTTTGAATACAGAACGTGCAGAACAGTCGCCAAATAAAACATTTTTTCGTGGCATTAACCAGTAATCCGCTACTAAAAAGCAAGGAATCGAACCCAATTTGAAGATTGATGAATGTGATGATGATAAATTGACAGTTTTACATCAGAATATAGCTGGTGTACGTAACAAACTAGATTTAATAGAAATAAATTTATTGGACTTAAAAAATAACGGACATGAAGTTGACATTATTTGCTTAAGCGAAATTTTTGTTAATCAAGGCTCGGAAGTTAACATTAAACTCAATGATTTTAAATTAGCAACAAGCTTCTGTAGAGACAAAAGTAGGGGTGGAAGTTGTATTCTTGTTAAAAAGATATATGAGATTAAACCAATACCAATCATCTCGAATTTGGCAGCAAACCTGTATTTTGAATGTTGTCGTGTAGAAATTGCAGGTCTTAATCTCATAGTGGTAACTATCTATAGAAGAAATTGAAGGTTTATATCAATTTGTGTCTTCATAAACGCAACCAACATTTACATGAACTGACAGAAAAAACTAATTGTAGGAAAAAAGTTGTCATAAGTGGTGACTGGAACATAGACATTTTGAAACAAATTTATTCATCCATAGAACTGGAAAGTGTACTACAAGGGTATAATTTTAATATACATATAAAAACTACAACAAGAAAGAAATCTTGCATAGACCTGATAGCAAGTAATATTAAAGAAGTAGAATTCGCATTACATCAGATGAATCTTTCAGACCATGAGACCGCTCAAACAGTAACGTTTGCAATTAAGAATAAACGAAAAGCTTTTACCACATAGTTTGAATACAAACGAGACTTTTCAGATGATAATTTTAGAAAATTTTATAATTGTATATCTTCACTGTCTTTTTCTGACGTTTTGAACAGTCAAAACGCTAATGAAGCCTTTGTACTTTTCCATGAAACTTTGCGTCTTTTTTATGAATTGTGTTTTCCAGTCATTAGAGTTAAAATAAATAATAGAGCTTCATAACTAAAATGGCTGACCAAAGGTTTACGAAAGTCGTGTAAAACTAAAAGATTATTATCCTTTAACAACCGAGAAACAAATAATTATGTCAAATCTTACAATAAACTACTAAAGAAATGTATAAATTTATCCCAAAGAATAAGTAACAATAGATATATTTATAACAATGGGCGTAATTCAAAGGCAGTCTGGAATACGATTTCTTCAACAATTGCTACTGACATTCACAAACATGACATAAATTCAATAAATTTTGATAATAAAATTATTTATAATCCTAAATTAATATGTGACATTTTTAATCAATATTTTATTCAGTTGACTAATAGTAACTCTGACAATTACAAAAGACAACCTAAAGTGGCTCCATATAATAATTACACAATTTTTCTTAAGCCTATCAATGACAAAGAGGTTTTAAAAATTATCACATCGTTAAATAATAGTAAGGCCTGTGGCTATGATGAAATAAATACTAAAGTGATAAAACTATGCGGTGATATGATTTCGATCCCAATAGCCCACATTATAAATTTATCATTCTGTCAAGGAATTTTTCCAGAAAATCTTAAGATTTCAATAGTAAAGCCTCTTTTCAAAAAGGGTAATAAATCAGATCCGGGAAATCACAGACCCATTACATTAGTCCCAATTCTTTCAAAAATAGTAGAGAAAGCAATGTCGACTAGATTAACAGAATTCTTCACTATGCACAATGTACTTAGACCTGAACAATACGGCTTTAAAAAAGGAAGCTCCACAATCCTAGCTGGCTTCAATCTTGTAAAAACTGTAGTTGAAAGTTTAAATGTCAAAACTCCTGTCATGTCTATATTTTTGGACATGAGTAAAGCATTCGACTTCGTTAATCATGATATATTATTAGATAAGTTAGAAAGGTGTGGAGTCAGAGGAAAAGCCCAAGACTGTTTGCAATGTTATCTAAAAGGGAGAAAACAGTATACAGAAATATCAAATTACTACAATTATAGACAAGCAAATAGTAAAACAAAAGTCTCAATCTAGTTACATGAGTGTTAAAAACGGTGTACCTCAAGGGAGTATTTTAGGGCCTTTGCTTTTTCTAGTGTACGTAAATGATCTTCCTCTTGCAACAGCGCAAAATACAATTTTATTTGCAGACGATACGACACTTATAATCAAAGGTAACGATAATGACTTGTATGAAACATAAATAAATAACACTCTTGTAGAAGTAATAGATTGGTTAAATAAAAATAATTTAAAAATTAATTTGGAAAAAACAAAGATGATGCAATTTGTATCATATAGATCAAATCCGATTAAATTAAATTTAATAATACAATAATTGAAGAAACAAATACGTTTAAGTGTTTAGGAATAGTAATAGACAAAAATTTAAATTGGAAAAGTCACATTAACTCAATCTGTAGCAGACTCGATAGATTCATATTTGCACTAAAGCGCATCTGACAAACAGTTTCTAAAGATGCAGCTTTGACAGCCTATCATGGCTATGTATCGTCCATTCTCAGTTGTGGGGCAATTCTGTAGAAATAAGTAGGGCCTTCATATTACAGAAGAAATGCATGCGGGCTATAACTCATGGTACTTAGATAGTTGCCAACCAATATTTAAGAAATTGAGAATTCCCCCTTACCCAGCTTGTATGTACGAGAACTATGTATATTTGTAAAATTGCACCCAGAATTTTTTTAAAAGGTTTCAGATGTTAGTAGACGACAAGTTCGATCGCTTTATGCATATCAGCTGTACCAACCACCGAGCCAAACGGACATTTATAAGAAAAACTTCTTGAATATGTGTATAATAGTATATAACAAACTTCCTGACAATTTCAAAATATTAGATTTTAAGAATTTTAAAAAGGAACTGAAAAATTGGTTAATTGACAAATGTTTTATAGTGTGAAGGAATTTTTGGAATATAAAGAAGCGACTTAAATTTGAACTGTAAAATGTTGAAATGTACAATAATATTGTAAAATTTGCACCGCTGCTTGCAGGTAGAAGTACAAGGACTATGTAAATATGAACATCTTTTTAAAACTGTATTTATCATTATCATAATAAAACTAGGGTACCTTTACTTTAATTTTGTAAGACAGATTTTCGATAAGTTTTGTATTTAGCGAGTAATATTACTTTAACTGATGGGGGCGCTAGTTGGCTGCAGGAAAGCCCTTAATACCAACACACAGGGTTAATTTTTCTTTGCATGTAGTAATTTTTCATACATAATTGAAGGGAAAGTAAGGACTTTAGCTCGGAAAACTTTGATTTATCGGTCGAAATCTGCGTGCAAGAGTCATTTTTGGCCCGTGGAAAAGGTTTACGAAATTGGAAAGTGATGATGAATATTATTATATTATGGTATAAGGTACTAGCGATATACATACATAACATCACGCCTTGTTCCCGTCGGGGTAGGCAGAGACCACAGTTCTCCACCTGCTACGATCTTGACATACTTCCCTTGCTTCCTGAACTTTCATCAATCCTTTCATACATGCTCGTCGGTTTAGGGTACTCTTAACCTGGCCTTTATTCAGAACGTCCTGAATTTGGTCCTGGTACGTTCGCTGAGGCCTTCCCCTTCCAACGTTTCCATTCACTCTCGCCTTGTAGATCTCTTTCGTCAATCTTCCTTCATTCATCCTCTCTACATGACCAAACCATCTCAGCATCCCTTTCTCAATTTTAATTTTAGTCTCAATTTTAGTCACAGTGATATTTGTTAGCATTTCCCTCTCTGTAGTGAGGTGAAAAATTCTGTGTTTCGCGCAGCAGCAAAGTTGTTTCGCGGGTCGTGCCTTGTAAGTTGGAAACCCTCGCTACGCTACGCTCACGTGCTTTGCTCGTGGCTCAATCCAAGAATCCTTCGCTTGCTTGAGTTTCAATATAAGGCACTCGCGCCAAATAACAATTTTGCTACCTTGCATAACAAATAACTAGCTTGGCAAGGTTGGGTGTAAAAATGCTTTTTGGCATCTGATATGGAGAGTTCTTGAAATTTGAAAGTGATAATCACAAAATATAACAGGTGTTACCATGCATTTTGACCATGAAACTAAACAACTTTACCTAAGGAACGTAGATCTGATACTTATAGTTGGTTACATAATTATTGGTCCCATTGAAACTTCACAACACAATGCATATTAAAAACGTAAACGACGTTCGAGTGATATAATAAGTAGGTGGAACCGCTAAATTATAGTTAGATAGAAAAAATTTTAAGCGTTTGTTTTGATATCATTGTTCATTGTTTTTTATGAACACCAAAACAATGATAATTAGTATAAAATGCTATAAAAAATTAAATTAGCTGTATAATAACTAAACTTTAGATTTGTGCGTGTATTGACTCTCTTTGCAAAACTATTAGTAATATACCGTACTTTAATTCTGCCTTAAAATAAAAATTTGTGGGTGATAAGTTCCAAGTTGCTGTAATTCTAATATAATCGAGCAAGATGGTGATGTTTTTGTAAGTAATAAAATCCTCCTTATATCCGCCTTGAATTTATGACCGTCAGATCATCCGTGTGCTGCCGGTTCGTTAGTATGGTGCCGTCTGAAAATTGTAGACTCAACAGCACATCAGTAGAAACACTTTTGGACTTTATGGCGTGGTAATAGAGTTGAAAAATTTTCTACTGACGTGCGGTTGACCGTACCACCCCATCCCTTTTCGTTGAAGTCGTAAAATGCGATTAAGGGATTAGAAACCGGAGGATTGGCAGCAGCATCCTTCTGTGTATCGTATCATCTTTACAGTACCTGGGCGACTGAGCTTCGCTCTATAATAGCCACCTCAACATTAAATTATCATCGGGTGAGCAAGCGATGCTACCTGTCAACAGATGGCACTGTAGGTTTCTGTCTAAAACGCAGTATTTAAAAAAATGCTTAAAAATACGGGGAACGAATTTTCCCAGACATGAGACCTAGCTAGATCGATTTCTCACCCCTGAAAACCGGAGTATGGTAAATTTCATCGAAATCAGAAAGGGATGTGAATGTGATTCTGCCCATGAAACTGAACAACTTTCCTGAAGGATGTGATTCTGCCCATGAAACTGAACAACTTTCCCGAAGGAACATTGGTCAAAATACGAAAAAAAAAAATTGACCTCCCATACAAAATGCGCGATCAGCTGATTCAGTTTCTATGGGAGGTAAAAATGTTTTTTTCGTATTTCGACCTATGTTCCATAGGGAAAGTTGTTCAGTTTCATGGGCAGAATCACATCCTTCAGGGTTGATATACCCTTTTTGTTACACCTTGTATATACAAATATTGCTCGTTTAATAATATAGGATACTGCGGTCACCAAAAAAACAGCCGCGAGCTAACAAGCGCGGTGACTGTGCTATTTCCCCTCCACATTGTTCCAGCTGTCTGCTTGTTCCCTCCACATTGTAAAAGCTGGATTACTGGAAGGAGCTCTCTGTCCTGCAGTGGACGTCTCATAGGATGTTGTGGAAGCCGTTTAAAAGTTATTTAACCCCTGTATTAATATTTTGGCAGGGGTTTCTTTATATTTCTCTTGAGGGTACTGCACCAGGAGCTGGCAAAGCTGCCACAGACACCGTCCACTGAAGCTCCTACCACGCCGACAGTCGACCGGCATTACATGGCGCCTATCACTTACCGCGACCGATGGGGCTAACCACTCACGGCTTCAAGCTGCTTCTACTCAGATATCGACGCACATTTTGTTTACTGATAGCGATACGTTTTAGTACCGCCACGAAAAAAAGATGTAACGAGGATTTCACGAAAGAATGTACTTACCGTTTATTTTAAATAATTTATTCACACATAATAAAAATCTAAGTATACACCGTGAATTTGTATTGGTTTTGTTACCGAAGCCCAGTGATTCTGCTCATGAAAAAATGAAACTTTCCCGAAGAAAAAAAACTTTTACTCGAAAGAAAAAAAAAATTAAATTATTAATTATTAAATAATTTTTTTTTTCCAAAAATTGTTTACCCAGTAATAATTTTTTTCTTCGGGAAAGTTGCTTGTTATCATGAGTAGAATCACTGGGCTTCGGGAGTAAAACCAACGTAAGTAAGTTTCATAGGCAGAACAAAGAATCTTAAAATTTTTGAAATGTTAAAAAAATAACCCTGTATTCTACGAAAAACTTTTCTACTTTAAAGTTATTGCTACGAGATGCTTGAAATTCAGATGAGCATTCATTTCTACTAGGTGTATCAAAAAGGGTATATCAACCCTGAAGACGTGATTCTGCCTATAAAACTAAACAACTTTTCCCAAGAAACAGGTCGACATACGAAAAACATTTTAATTGACGTCCGAAACTGAACCAGCAGATTACGCATTTTGTATGGGATGTAATAATATTTTTTTTCGTATTTCGACCTATGTTCCTTGGAGAAAGTTGTTCAGTTAATCATGGGCAGAATTACAGTCTTCAGGTACGTTACCTCGCGGGGACGCTCTAAATGATACTTTTTATTTATAATGACATTGACTTCGTCTACAGGGTTGATATACCCTTTGTGTTATACCTGTTGGGGTGGAATTTCAATAACAGTGATGAACGTTGCATAGAATTACATCATTAATGCCTAAATAATAAATTATGTGGATTTTACTTTAAAAATAAAGAATTTTTAACTTCATCCCCCTTTTCACCCTTAAGGGTGTCTAATTTTCAAAAACCCTGAGACACTTAAATATTAATTTTTAGTCGTCAGCCTAAATACAAATTTTGAAGATCCTAACTTCAAAACTGACGGACTTTCATACAAACTTTCATTCCCTATTTTACCCCCTTGGGAGTGGAATTTTGTAAAACCCTCTCTTAGTGCACCCCTAGGCCTCATAAGGAACCTACATGCCAAGACCCAGTGGTTTGGGCTGTGCGTTGATATGTCAGTTAGTCAGTCAATAAGTCAGTCAGTCAGTCACCTTCTTCTTTTATATATATAGATAATGGAATTGTAGGTGTAGATAGGTACCTAGATATAATTATGTTCAAAAGTAACTTGTTAAATGGTCAACGAAATGAAAAAGCAAGAATGGGACATGTCTTATGAAGTTATACCAAAATCCCGCAATGTACCTATTAAGTACACTAAATTATCCTAAATTTCCATGAAAGAAAGAACACTAATAACCATAACCGCGGCCGTCACGGAAAGGCAGCTACTTTCTTCCAGACAACCTTTGGGTTTTACTGCGATATCGCAGAAATACACACAAATCTGGTTTTATTTAACTTACGAAAATTGTGTCAGTTCGTATGGGTATAAAAAGTCAATAAATTCAAGTTAATCCTTTGTTTGCCCGTGTCGTGCAGGCAAAGAATAGTACAAACCCATCTCTACCCATGGGTGTCGTAGGACACAACTGAAGGTTAATGAACCAAAGGATAGGCAGCAGCATTCTTCTGTGTATCGTATTATCATATCATCTTACATTCTGCGGTCACCAGCAACCGCGGTCCATGGTGCCAGCCGTAACAAGCGTGGTGACTATGGTAATTCCCCTTTACATTGTTTCAGCAACAGCTGAAATTTCGAATCGAGTTCCCTGTCCTGTAGTGGACGATGTTACTCGTATGATGAATCCTTTGTTAAGCTTGATGTTACAATTAATTTTCTGTTAGGTACATTGACAGTATTTATAGTGAATGAGAGAGATAAAAATGTTGATAAGGATTAACTTTGTTATGTGATGTTTGACGAGTGCGGCGCTAAATACTCAGAATAATGACCTCCTTGCTTCGCTCGGTCTAAATATTACTAACTAATGATAAAAGAGAAATATTTTAAAATAAAGAACACGGCGCGCGCAGAGGTGAATGTTCCCGAGCGAGTGATGTGCTTGCTGTTGGGATGTGCCTAGAAATCTTACCTCATCATCATCATCATCATATCGTGTGGGTAGCAAGGTCGATGACCGACCTCACAAACCCTGGTGTCAGAGTTGTTGAGCCGCCAAAGGCCTCTGACATGGCTCATTAACGACTACATCCTTAGATAGTAGTCGGGACCAACGGCTTAACGTGCCTTCCGAAGCACGGAATCATCTAACTTTTCAGACAATCAGGTGATTCATTCTGCAATGTCCTAACCAAACTGGGGAGGTCGCACAAAGGGATTTTTGTGTGACAGTGTCCCCACCGGGAATCGAACCCAGAACCTCCGGATCGAGAGCCGAGCCCTCTAACCACTAGACCACGGAGGCTGTGTCTTACCTATAACTTTGCGATTTTCGTTCATAATTTCAATTGCTATATTAGTTTGATGACTGAAAGGCTTACTCATTGGTTTACGGATATTATTTACTTACGATTTGGACGTTGTTTGGGTAATTTTAAAATATATTAGTACGTTTTAAATACTTTGAAGTCACGATTATCTATTAATCGTATTCCTGCACAAAAAAAACTCTTGGGTGACAGTACTAGTAGTCGCAATGGATTCGGAAACACTGTATGTGAATGATCACCCTTGCTCACACTGGGTTGTCCCTATACCTGGCGATGGTTCGTGTTTATTTTATTCTTTGTCATTCTCTATGTATGGGAATATTGAGTCGTCGTATGAGATGACAGTCGAGTATGTGGTTGCGCATTGGGATGAGTTACAACTGTATACTTGTGACGAGCGCGGAGACCCCTACATTAACGCTGTTTTTGTACACGACGGCAATGGTAAAAACAACTACCTATGGTTCCGCGTCTGAACTTATGGCGGCCGCAGCTTTGTATCCGTATGCTTTCGAGATTTACGAAAACGGCCTTTTGAGAGGCTCATTCGGTGGTGATTCTGGTAATCCGGTGAAACGTTTACGATTTTCTGGAAGTTTCTTAGGCGGCCATTATCAAGTGCTCCTTCCAGTCTCATCCCGAAGTTACATGAATACAATAGACTAAGAAGCATTTACGGTCCTGACTTGTCAACAATTGTTACATCAAAGCCTCTAAGAAAAAGCCATAGAGACAGGGAGTGGGCTTTGAGGAAAACTGTAGTTGAAGCGCAAGAAGTAGTACCGGAAAAGAAAAAGAGGAAGATTACCTACAAAATTAAGAAAAGCGCATAAGACAGCCTACCTAAACCTACTCTAGGTTTTAAGAAAATCGGTTGTTGGTATTTAAGGAGTAGAAGGTACCGGAGAAAAAAAATAGGACTATCTACAAAAAGAAATGAGATGCCATCAAAAACATAACTTGTAAAAGAAACCAAGTCTCGCAACTCAGTTCTTCTACCGTAAAAAGTTAAGAGATCCATGTAATACCAAGTCCGTTAATTTATTCAGTCCCTACTTAAGAATCCTTCCGTCTTAAGTTATTACGTAATTAGCTAACTTAACAACATCTTACAGTGACCATATCAATATCAAAAATCTTTTATGTTTTTAATAAATAGATTGACTTGGTCATCGCAAGAAAACACAACGTATCTCACAAAAAATACATATTATATTAAATTAGATTGTTTATTGCGATTGACAAGTCAATCTATTTATTAAAAACATAAAAGATTTTTGATATTGATATGATCACTGTAAGATGTTGTTAAGTTAGCTAATTACGTAATAACTTAAGACGGAAGGATTCTTAAGTAGGGACTGAATAAATTAACGGACTTGGTATTACATGGATCTCTTAACTTTTTACGGTAGAAGAACTGAGTTGCGAGACTTGGTTTTTTTTACAAGTTATGTTTTTGATGGCATCTGTTTTACCCCGTGGGTTTACCAGATTGAAGTAAAGGTAACTTAGTTTATTTCTGAAAAATATAGTTCACTGTAGTTACAGATACAAAAAGTGCGAAAGACGGCCACTTTTAGCAGTATGTAAACCTCCCTATATCTACATCTACACGAGCCTCGGCAAACACGCTCTGAAAAAAAAAAAAAACGGTACAGCCGCATCAGCGCCCTGCAGCACAGTACCAGCATGATGCCGCCCTTCTCATGTTGGAGCTCTAAAAGGCGTTGCCGAAACAAGACTTTGTTATTATGATTGTGATATTTCCTTGAAATTGTAATTAGTAAGAAAGGCCGTATGGCCGCCTTTAAGGCTCCTTTGAATTTGTTTGGTTCTGTCCAGTTTGTGCCTGTAAATAAAATTGTGTGCAATAAAAAGTATGTCAATCTGTCTATGTATTACTGATACCGATTATCACTACTTCACTAGGAATTTGTTTTTGTAAATAAATCAGTAACCAGAGTTTGAGATCAGTCAGCTGTTCGTATAAAGATGTTATTATTTGTATAAAGCCTGTGTAAACACAGGCTTTATACAAATAATAACAATTGTTTGGACAAAAATATGATTGTATCTATTGTTGGTAAGAATATCGTGACTATTTAGATGTCTTCAGTCATTCGCGATCCATATTCAGAATTAGACCGTTGTGAGTGAACCACCAAGTTTTATCATAAATACCATCTTCAGTTTTGAATTGTTTTTACAATGGCTTTCAGAATGTAAGTAGTTTATAATAACCGATCGTATTGTGATTATTATACATTGGTCCCAGTGATTGTAAATAGGTAATCATATACTTTTCCAAAGAAAAAAAAATGTCCGAAAGAATTTTTACGGATCCATAATAAAGTGGTCACGTGTCCGATTCGTTATGAAGTCGAAAAATTATTTTCGAGTAAAAGATTTTTTTTTTCGGAAAGGTTGCTAGTTTTTATTAGTAGATTCACTGGGCTTCAGGAGCAAAATCAATGAAAATTCACATTGTACAGAACAGCCTTTAACAATTCTGAGAGAGGAAGAAATGAAAATCATAATTTTTATGCTTACCACTTTTTGGGAGATGATCACATTCAAGAACTCAGAAGAAACACTTGATAAATATGTCTTTTTATTATCACTAAATTTCAATATTTTTAAAGCATTATACTAAAAAAATGTAGAACTTTCATATAAACTTCTTCTCTTTTAAACGTCGTATTTACCAAAACTGCTGATGCATGTTTTTTTTTATAGCATTGATCCAAAATCTCAAGCAAACTAAATTTACAGACCCAGACATCTTGTACAAATAATTCTTAAGTACAAATTGACGAATGTTGACAAATTGACGTACTTGGAGAATGAAGATACTAGTTTCTTAAATGCTTGTCTTTGAATTTCAGTTTATTAGCTTAGGTCCATGTCACGGCTTAAGCCGCGATTACACCTGCTTGAATTTGACGACTGAATAAGAAATCTACCTAGGAGGCTACGTAGAAAAAGACGTTTGTGAATTCAGAGTTCTAGCTAGGAAGCTAAGTAGAAAAAGTGCCTACGAGTACAGTTGCTGAATAGTGATGTTCCGATAGCGATAGTTTCGCTGTCGGTAGTTGATCTTGAAATACAGTAACTCTGTTGAATAGCCTTATCGAAAATAATTATTGTACAATAAAATACTATCGATTGTTAAAAATAAGGTGATACAACCTCAAGACAAATACAACCGATAATTAAAAGAAGAAAAAATTACAAACAAACTTATTTGCGGTCTTAGAGATGGGCTTTATTGCTTTTAAAAATACTACAGGAATATCGAATCCCTCGACGCGAGAGTCGGCCTCGCACTTGACCGTTTTTTTAATATAAGTATTTTTTTTGTTCGATAAGTTGAATTAATCATTCGCACTTGGACATCACTAAACTTGCTAAGTCCCTTCAAGTAAAGGAGTTAGAAGGTTTAGTGATGTGAAAATTTTGCGAATGATTAATTCGAATCGAACAACTTGTCCATGAAAAATAAAAATAAAGCATAATCTTGGTTAAATAATAAGTACTAATAATAAACTTAAAAAAAATCACTTTAATAAATTTGTATACGACTGTTCGGTTGAGTTAAGGAGTGATCACAGCTAGCTGAATTCTAAGACTAATTCGGCATACATTGCTCGTTTGGTATGTTTAAGCTTTTTTAAGTTTAATAAGCTATTAAATAACAACAAATAATAAAATTTGGTCAAGCGCAGTCTGACTCAAAAAATCTAGCACATGAACTTACTGAAATTTCAACTAATACAATTATGATTATGTGGTGGTACGGAACCCTCGGTGCGCGAGTCCGACTCGCACTTGGCCGGTTTTTTTTGTAGTAATTCTAGTGTTTTTCTATACAAAATAAATTAGCCCTTACTAATATTTTCCGTACGTTAAGGTGTTCTATTCGTATTGGCCCTTCACTAAAGTTCCTTACTGTGTTGCTTACTATGCGGCTTACTCAGTTAGAGACTTAATTAGTTCCATCTTTCTACCTTCCTTTCCTACGTAGGAGACTAACTGACTTAGTGTGTGAATTCAGTCAGGTGTGATCGGTCCTTTAGGGTACATCTCGCCTCCTCAAAAACTAGTCCACGGGCGAGATGTACCTTGTGAAAAGTAGAAAGGGCCGCCCTAAAGCATTAATTCAAAAGATTAAAAAATTAGGTTTATAAAAATATAGTAAACTCCTACATGCATTTATTACTGAACAGTGTTGCTACGATAGCAATAAAAATCGAAATCTTCATATCGACAGTATGTAAAAATATCCCTAGAGGTTCATTTACCGGAATAAATTAACAATCGAAACACTGGGTACCTACTTTAAATTTAACGAAAATCTGTGATCATGAATTTTTTTTCAGTGATATTTTATCACCCAGCGCTATACAAGAATTCGCCTTTTGAGCTGTGCTGTAATTAATATTATTAAAAATTTATGTTTTGTTCAGTCTTCCAGGAGTAGGCATATTCGTGTGGATACTTTTCTGGGTGACGCGCAAATTGGTGACTCTGCCGTCTCCACCAGACAGCTTCGAAACGAAGATCCACAGTCGGCACGAGCCTCCGGTTATAGACGAAAAAAATAGGGGCTACGTCACAGCCCCCAGAGGATCCCGAAGGGAATGATCGAATAAGCTGCTTCATGCAGTCGGTGGAATGAAAACGATACGATCCTAATCAAATTATTGTTATGGATCTATTGGCATATGGATGACGGTGACAAGAAGGTGCTGTCACATATTCTCACTTTTTGTATTCTCACGTATATTTCTATATATATATATATATAGCTTGTAAGGTGCTTGTAAATTCCTAGGGCAGCGGCATCAGATTTTTGTCGCTCTATAATAAGTAATACTATATACTATTTTATTTTTTGAGAAAATTGTATGTTAAACCATCACAAAACCACATTGCATTAGAAAATCTGACAGCATTTGCAATAAGTATACAGATTGTAAAAAAAAGTAAGAAAATCCTTTTTCTGCCTGCAAAAAATATTTTTGGCCGCTAGCGTGGAAAGGGTTTTTAAAATTAGATCGTGATGATGAATTATGGTAGGTATTATTTATTTGCACTATTCCCTAACATGTTCGTCGCTGTTGTGCAACAAATAACTATTGGTTTGCAAGGTAAGAAAATTGTTATTTTAGTCGAGTGCCTTATGTTGAAAATCGAGCAAGTGAAGGATGCTCGGACTGAGCCACGAGCGAAGCGAGTGGTTCTAAAGAAGAATCCTGAGCGTAGCGAGGGTTTTGACGCACGAGCCGCGAAATATTTTTGTTGCCGACGAAACACACAATTTTTCACCTCACGACAGCGAGGAAAATGCTAACAAAACGCGTCAGTATCATATACCATAATAAATTCAAATTCAGTATCATCACGTTCTCATTCCAAAAACCTTTTTAACGATAGCAGCCAAAAATGACTTTAGCACTCAGATGTCGACAGATAAAGCGAAGTTTTCTGAGCTTGTGATGTGAAAATAACTATTATTTGCAACTTTACAGTTTTATAGTGTAGGTACTCAGAAGCTTGTGTTATACGGGGTGTCCCATAATTAGGCCGTCACGCTGAAACCGGAGGTAGATGGACTTAATTCGCATCAAATAAGCTTAACATGCCCATAGAAAAGTGTAATGAGTATTGAGTATTACCAGTTTCATTTATTTAATTAAATTTTTTTTAAAACTTTTTAAGGTTTTTTTTTTTAATTTGATGCGCCTTATGTCCATCTACCTCCGGTGTCAGCGTGACGGCCTAATTATGGGACACCCTGTATAGCTGTGTTGCATCTGCTTAGCTTATGTGTATGTACTCTTGTTTTACTGTTACATGTTTGTTACAAAAACCTACGAGTATTTTAAAGACAAACAAAGAAATTGAACATTAAATAAGAAATAAAGTGTGTGGAGCCTCTATATTCAGCTAGGTACAGTGGAAAATAATCTAGCTTGATTACAATGACAGCATGGTACACACGGCCGCACATCAGTAGAAATACTTTCGGACCTTATGGCGTGGTAATAGAGTTGAAAAAGTTTCTACCGACAAGCGGTTGACCGTACAACTATGCGGGAACTAACCAAGCTACATTATTTCAATGTAGACGTGGAATATTTATGTAAAAATATATATTCAGTCACTATACAGGGTGTTAGGAAAAGTGCCGATTTGCTTTAAATCACATGTTCTATAAGTAGAATAAAGAACAATAAGCATATTTAAAAAATAATTATAAAGTAAGAGAAATATTAAATTAATACCTATTAAAATTTAATTGTGTCAACCCTAACCAGACTCAAGACTAGATCGCACCGATACGCGTGAGTATTTATCTACTCTTTACGAAGAGACAATTATTATATTGATAATGTAGTTGTTCTTATCTCTCAAGTGTCGTCCTTACGTAGTTTTCTATCTTTGTTGCACGCTATTGAATGGCGTTTGTTAGTTAATGACGGCGGCGCACATGTAGGTGTTACTTGTTTACAAGTGCGCGTTTGTGATTCTTAGAATAGGGTTGACATTTGAACTTTTTTTTATTAGGGTGTATTTTATTATTATGTTATTTTTTTTATTAATATGTTTTATGTACTTTACTATACTTATACAGCATGTCGTTAAAAGGAAATCGGTACTTTTCCTTAAGGCCTGTATAGTACGTAGGTAGAGGAGGCACCTGTCAATTTAACTGAATAACTTGCATCTATTTCATATTGGTATTTTTTTTTTAATTTTGTTTAGAGTCGATTTTATGGAAGAGAAATTAACTTTTATGCACGATAATTAAAATTTTACCAATCTATTCATGATGAAAAATCGACTCTTGTACTCTTTTTGCACCCTGTATTGTGCAGCACAGCCAACTGGTTGGCAAGACTTGCACTGCAATTGCAGTTCACTCTCTTAGGCTATAAATAGTATAAACAGTTCGCGTGGTGATACCAGCACCAACTCTTAGTATGTTATTATTAAGCACCATATTATCGACATAAGCTCTCAAGTGCCAGAATCCGCAGGAATTACTATTAGTATATGTAATTTATACATCTTATTAACAGAAACCTATAGTATTCAATGAAAGGGCTCCTTAAGATGATTCTAACACCTGTGCCACACATAAAATTTTCGTAATTATTGGTTTCCTAAAAGTTCAAAAAATATTTTCCAAACATGCCAAGTTTGGGTTCTTCCTAGTAGGTAACGGCTGAATGAACATTTTATGTTTTTTTTAGAAAGAGCTCAAAGAGCCCGTTTATCGGATACTCTAGATAATAGGTTTCTGTAAATAAAATATACAAAATCCAAAAAAAAACAAAATTATGACGTTATACCTGCGGACCCTGGCCTGGCACATAAGAGCTTGTGTCCTGGCGGCTTTAAATAATTTGATGTATAATAACATAGCAAAAGTTGGTGCTGGTATCACCAGGTGAACTCTTCTGGCCGTTCAGAGCGCTAAGAGAAGGAGATGTGAAATTAAGTAAGGTGCTAGTGGCGACATGTCAATAAGTGACCGAAGGCCAAAGCTTGTTCTTTGTTTTGTTTGTTTTACTGTTTTCGTAAGTATTTTTTGTCGTTAGTGTGAAATATAGTTTCATTGCGTTGTATTGTTTAATTATTGTATTCTTTGTATAGATATTTATAACCCGGGCTTCTCAACAGAAACTCGTTTGCGTAATATGGGTTAGTACGTACTGCACTGTAGCGAAGGAGTTTGCTAAGAAACGAAGAACACGATTCATGACACCTGTGCCTGGTATTCGGTAACGGGCGCGGCGCGCATCGGGTGTGTCTGTGGCACGCTACGAGCGCACATAGTTTGCGCCCGTGGCGCGCTTCGGGTGCTACGTGTGAACCGGCGCGTCACTCACAGCAGACTGTGCTGTGCGGCGGCATGCACCACCGGCGCGCCGCCGGCGTAACCGCCGGTGCGCCGGTGGTGCACCGACAGTGCGCCTTTGGCATGCCGTCTCGTCGCCTGTTCAAATCACTTGCATACAAGATGTAGGAGAACGACGCGGCGCAGGCCAGACAGAAGAGGTGCGCTGAAGGCGTGCCGTACAGCGCACCGCTGCTGTCTGGCTTACGCCTTAGACGACATAATATGCGGGAGTAGCAGAGTAAATCATGAAAACACCTAGACGCGCGAAACTACAGCGCAAAGTGTACTATCATTATTTTATTGCACTTATTGATGAAGGTAATATACAGGGTGTTAGGAAAAATACCGATTTCCTTTTAACCACATGTCGTATAAGTAGAATAAAGTACATTAAACACATTGATACAAAAAAACTAACATAAAAATAAAATACTTTCTATGAAAAAAAAAAATCAATTTGCCAACCTTATTCTAAGATTAAAATGCGCACTTGTAAACAAGTAAAATAGGCACCTACATGCGCACCGCTGTCATTCACTAACAAACGCCATTCATTAGCGTGCAACAGAGATTGGAAATAGAAATCTAAATAGAAATCTAATAGAAATAGAAATCATAAATCTTTGGCAGAAAAAGCATGAAAGTTGAAATAATGCAGTAGAAATGAGAGCGTTGAGGAGTATGATTGGTGTGAAATTGAGTGACAGGATTAGAAATAGTGTGATAAGCATGTGATAAGAGAACGTTGTGGCGTAAAAGAAGACGTAGTGACTAAAATTGAGAAAGGGATGCTGAGATGGTTTGGTCATGTAGAGAGGATGAATGAAGGAAGATTGACGAAAGAGATCTACAAGGCGAGAGTGAATGGAAACGTTGGAAGGATAAGGCCTCGGCGAACGTACCAGGACCAAATTCAGGACGTTCTGAATAAAGGCCAGGTTAAAAGTACCCTAAACCGACGAGCATGTATGAAAGGATTGATGAAAGTTCAGGAAGCAAGGGAAGTATGTCAAGATCGTAGCAGGTGGAGAACTGTGGTCTCTGCCTACCCCGACGGGAACAAGGCGTGATGTAATCTACTAAGTAAGGACGACACTTGAGAGTAAGAACAACTAGATTATCAATTGTCTGTTAATTAATGAGTATGCAAATACCCACGCTTATCAATGCGATCTTGAGTATGGTTAAGGTTGACACAATTAAATTTTTATATATTTTTTTATTTCTGTTATTTTTTAGGGTTCACAGTAGCAATCAGGCGTTACGACCTCTACTTATGTTATGAATGATATGAAATATTTAGTCATCACCTGCTTTGCGATAAAATTCGCAAAAAACTATGGAACCCTATATTGCGCGTGGCCCGACACGCACTTGGCCGGTTTTATATTATTCTTTTATTTTTTAAACATGCTTATTGTTCTTTATTCTTATTACAGAACATGTGGTTAAAAGCAAATCGGTATTTATAGATAGTAGATAACTGACAGGATGTTTATTAAATTCAAACTGAACAAATGTTCTCATATTGATGCGTTGGCTTTATTTTATTTCAATAGTTTTGTAAGCATGGCGTATTCAGAAATTGTATTATTTTGTCGAGTCTGTATTATATTTCAGTTGCTACAATGTGCTTTTTCTGAGGAAAAATATGTAAGTACTCTTCTTTTTAGGATTCCTATACCAAAATGGTAAAAAAAGGAACCCTTGGTGCGACTCTGTCTGTCTGTCCGTCTGTCACACCCGAATATCTCAGCAACCACTTATGCGATCGACTTGAAATTTGGAATAGTTTTAGGATACGGTTGCCCAACATAATTGCAGTCGACAGAAGTTTATGTAAATATTAAAGAAAAAATAATACGATCATACTAAATTGCACACAATTTAGAAAATCTTCAAAAGACCTTTATAAACAAATTTAGTTTTGTGGTCCTCAAAATGAAACTTATTGCTTTCAAAAATACTATAGGTATATCGAAAACCACGGCGCGCGAGTCCGACTCGCACTTGATCGTTTTTTTTTTCTATGGTAGGGAAGTACTAAGTTAATTTGGGAGACATAATATGTACAACATGTAACAAAAAGGGTTCATCATCATCATATCAGCCGAAAGACGTCCACTGCTGGACATAGGCCTCCCATAAAGATCTCCACGATGACCGGTCCTTTCAACTTTCGTCTTGAGACACTGCGGTATTTTGGACGTGAAGATATTGCGGAGCTTCCCGAACGCTGCCCATCCGAGTCGGATTCGACGAGTAACCTCTTTCTCTAAGTTGGATTTACCCAGCTGGACTGTTTGTCCCAGGTATACGTATTCATCGACAACATCGAGCGTAGAGTCTCCAACTTTGAGTGGAGTGGGTACAACAAGGGCGTTAGACATAATTTTCGTCTTATCCATGCTCATTCAAGACCCTTGTTAAGACACTTGTTGTGAAATTCTACTGAGGTTATTGAGCATCGTGCCGAGATCTTCTAGGGTCTCAGCCATTACGACAATATCGTCGAAAAAGTCATGTACTCACCATTGATGTTGATGCCAAGTCCTTTCCAGTCCAGGAGTTTGAAGACGTCTTCCAAAGCAGCGGTGAATAGTTTAGGAGATATGACGTCTCCCTGTCTCACTCCAATTGGATAGGTTTCGAGTCCTGGTCCTGAAGACGAACAGACAAAGTGGCGTTTTTGTACAGATCCTTTAACACTTCAATGTACCGATAGTCAACTTGGCACCTTTGGAGAGATCGTAGCACGGCCCACGTCCCGATCGAATCGAAGGCCTTCTCATAGTCTTCTGTATAACTTGCCGTAGCGTATGTATGTGGTCTATGGTACTAAAGCCTATACGGAAACCGGCTTGTTCGGGGTTAAAGGGTTACTTAACAACAATTCATTCATTAATTTATCTCAACTCATCTCTGTCTTCAAGACTAGATCGAGGTCAAGAGTAAGCCCATTTTCAATAAAAAAAAAATGTATTTATTGATTAAACATTTTTACATTGTTTATCTACTCCCGTTTCGGAATATTCAGAGTCAGATAATTTTATTCAATGTAGATTCTTTACAGAATACTTATTGAATGTCATGCAGAATACAATGCAAATAGAGCGAGTCTACGCCGTTTCGGATCGTGCTATGTCAGCGTAAAAGAAACGGCAAGAAACCACTGCAGCACGGCCTACTTGAAGAGTCGGATTTTCACAATGTGTTTCTTGTGTTTCGCTGTAATATCAGAGCAACATACCTCCTTGTCATTGATATAGTCATCTAATCTATAGTAAGCTTTTTTACATAACGTTTCCTTTACACATTATTTAAACTTTTTCTCAGGTAATTGCACTATATTGTCTGGTATTTTGTTGTAGTATCGTGCACACAGACGAACGAAAGATGTATTGACTTTAGTTAATCTAGTAGATCAATCAATTGTATCTAGTAGGTTGATCAATTTTGTAATTATTTCTAGTATTAAAATTATGCCTGTCACAATTTTTAGGTAATTGACTTTCTAGCGTACATAATGTTTTCATGAATATATTGGCATGGCACCGTCATAATGTTAATCTCCTTAAACACTTCTTTTAGGGAACCAGAGGCTTCAGACAATAAATTGCTCTTATAGCCCTCTTTTGTAAAACGAATACGGAATGGATATCAGCTGCCCGGCCCCAAATCAGTATGCCATAAGACATAATGCTATGGCAGTAGCTAAAGTAAACCAGGCTTGCGGTAGCCACATCAGTAAGTTGTCTGATTTTTCTAACAGCATATGAGCTATCTCAATCGCTCAATCGAGCAGAAAGAGCCGTTACATGAGGGCCCCGTTGAAGTTTAGAGTCTAGTTTTAACCCTTGTGCTATTAACAAAATCTAATGTTTCATTATTCAATACTACGTTATGTGAATCAGACCTTACATTTGGTAGTGCAAATTTAATACATTTAGTTTTTTTGTTGTTTAAGACTCAATCCAATCCAATAAATGTGGTGAAAATAATGGCGAATTTTGCCAGTCTGTGGGCCCCACAGTGGGCCCCACAGTGGGCCTCGCCACAGATCGATGATTTTAGAGGCCCATCCTACGCTAAAACTGCATTTCCTCGTATTTAAAGGGGAGAACAGCCTTTTTAAAATTAAATTTGCTACTTAAAATAAGTTCCTTTGTATTATTTGTGATGTAATATTGTTGCAGAGATAGCATTATTGCCAGGGTACCTAAATTTTGAATAAATTTTTAATCATATTATTAAAATAAGCCACTTTTTAACGCAATTACTGTGTTTAATTATAACCTTATCATACTATTTACCAATAAAAATCATATATACATATGTCTCTCATACAAATATTTTACACAATCAAAGATTTTATTGAAGGACACACTAGTACTGCCGTTTGTCTACTGGCATTTTGCGCGCCAACTGATTTTACCAAATACTGAAATGACCGCTTGCTAGCTGCCTTGCTTCATGTATACCACGTTTAAATAAGGTAGAAAAAGACAGAAGTAGTTTATCAGTGTGTTTTTAATTAAAATTTGAGCGCCTTAGCACGTACCCCAGATAGGGTTTCTTCACATTTACGGGAAATGTGACATTGCCCCGCAGAGGGGTTTGCCACAGACGAGGGAATTTTGCCATTTTGACTACCACAGTTGAGGGGATACTTACCTACTTTTGGGACACTCATCCCATTACTATAAATTACAGGGTCCATATACACTGGAGTACACGGAGGTCAGCAAATGTACCAATCCGGTGACGTCGTGCACCAGCCACGTCTACTTCGACTTGCAGTTGATGGAGAAGATCCCGCCTATTGTCAACACTAATCTCACTTTGTTGGCTCCTACTCAAATTGATGAGGTAATAGTACATTACTATCGAAGCCTGAATTATAGCAACTCGGCCTTGTAATATTAAAAGGACGAGACAAAGCCTTTTATACAGGTGGCCTGTTATTAGGCGTCCAAGAGAAAAATAATAATGCCTCATGCAAAGGGCTATCCGGATCACATGTAAAATTTAAGTTTAACATTTTAATGGAATTTTTAGACGGAGGGGTTTAATAAATTTATACAATTTTTTTCCTGAATATTTTATCAATTTTAGTTTTGTGTTATTTACCTTTACACATCGAATAATAAACCTTCTAACATTCCTGCAAGTTACTTAGCTAGTTAGTTTGTTCAGCCGCAATCCATAGAACATCCATATAAAAAGTAGAATTCAAAAATTATAAACTTCAAAAGGTCGCGAAATATACATGGGGTCGATTCGGATACCCCTTTGCATGAGGCATCAAACTTTTTCTCTTTAATGCCTATCAGCAAGCCACCCTGTGTATTCCTACTACATACCTACTTATATCGGATGGACGTTGAACATATTATCTGATAAATTTTTTTCAATATATTTGCTCGAAAAACGTACTTACAAGGACGTGAACATTGCTCGTAAGTAGTTACTTACCGAACTAGTGCGGTACGTAAAAAAAGTATTATACCAAGGAGTTTAACACTCTGATCATACAATTATTTTATTTCTGCCCTGCCCTTGTGAGATAAACGGCGGCTAAGTGCCGTTTTGCGATAAAAGGCGACTTAGAGACTTACCCTTTCCAGGTGTGATTAAGGGCGACTAAGTGTCTTAATCTTCGACTAAGTGTCTTCATCTGCCCTAGTGTCTTAAAAGACGACTAAGTGTCTTAATCTGCCATTGTGTCAAAAAAGCGACTAAATGACTTAATCTAACCTTGAGTCATAAAAGGCGACTTAGTGTCCTAATCTTTCACTGTCTTCATCTACGCTAGTGTCTTATAAGGTGACTAAGTGTCCTAATCTCCCACTAAAAGTCTTCATCTGCACTAGTGTTTTAAAAAGCGACTAAGTGTCCTAATCTGCCATTGTGTTATAAAAGGCGACTAAGTGACTTAACCTTCCCTTGTGTCATAAAAGGCGACTAAGTGTCTTAATCTACCCTTGTGTCATAAAACGCCACTAGGTGTCCTAATCTTCCACCAAGTGTCTTCATCTGCTCTAGTGTCTTAAAAGGCGACTAGTTGTCTTAATCTGCCATTGTGTCATAAAAGGCGATTAAGTGATTTAACCTTCCCTTGTGTCATAAAAAGCGACTAAGTGTTTTAATCTGCCCTTGTGTGATAAAAGGTGACTAAGTGACTTAAACTTCCATTAGGTGCTAAAAGGCGACTTAGCGTCTTAATCTAAGAATATGTGATAAAAGGCGACTAAGTGATATAACTTTCTGACATAACATTTTATACAAGCCTGTCTGCAAAATTTAATTTGGTCTTGATTTTATCAGTTGGTTATAGCAATAAAAATTTATTTGATGTTCCTTTAACAAGTGTAACTTATACCTGTTTTCTCACAAATGTATTGAAAAACTTCATAAGATACACGGCCGTAAGGATTATGACAAACTCGTGCCGATGGTAAACCCGAGACGAATTGTAATAACCCTACTTACGGCACTTGTATCTTAAACTACTATAATAGTGAAAGCGTCGAACAAGTGAGTCTTGACAAAGGTGGGATTACCGAATGTTATTTTTACATTGCAGTTAAAGATAAATTTCTACTCGGTGAAAGGAGGCCGTCGTTTACCTATAATCAATAAAGTGTGGGTCAAACCGTGCAAGGACTACATCATGTCAAAGCTCCTGCAGACTTTCCTGAATACGACCAATAACTGCATTGTACCAAAGGTATCGATATGATCATATACCTACTTAGGCAGTAACAGACAAGCATATAACAGCACATTACAGTACAGGGTGTAAGGAACAGCTTTCCGACAACTGGAAGGGTAGGTATAGTCAGTCAACAAAACGAAAAAAATCGACATCTTCATACAAAATTGTAAACTTCATTGGACAGTTTGTATGGAGAGGCCGACATTTTTTATTTCCTGAAAGTTTTATTTTCTGAAAGTAGTTTGTTTCGTTGACTAATCATACCCTGTCAGTTTCCGCAAAGCTGTTCCTAACACATATAGTGATTAAGAAACTAGATACAGTAAGTTTTCAGCTAACATGTAATGACGAGGTCTAAGAAAATGTGGTAATCTTACCTTAACCGAATAAAGATTCATCATTACATAACGTGTTAAGAAACGTCTACCGCAGGACACTTCTTCCAGGATTCCAGCAGAAAGACGTGGTACAAGTTGGACGTACTCACAGCAGCACGTCGGTAAAAACACTTCGACCTTGAGCGGGCCTCTGATTTCGGGCGTTTGTACACTCAACAGCACATCAGTAGAAACACTTTTGGACCTTATGGAGTGGTAATAGAGTTGAAAAAGTTTCTACCGACAAGCGGTTGACCGTACGTAGCGCTCGTTCAGCTTATACTGGTCTCGTCTCTACGTGCTTGCTCCACGCTTGTTAGCTTTACGACTGGCACCATAGATGTTATGCAACACAATAACACCGGATAGCTTATTTATTGTAATCATGTTGCATAATGTTGCTCCACACTAAGTAACTATGGTACTCATTTCATTTGGCATCTTCATCATCATCTTTTATTTTGGTATCTTCTTTTACAGGGCACCCACGCATCCAAAGTTGACTATAAGGAGCTCTCTACAACACTTTTGGGTAGTCAGTTTTACTATGGAGAGTATTATGTTCGCTCAGCAATCATCAGTAAGAAGAAATACATCATTTGTATCACCCTTAGTTGTATTTTGCACCCTCAAAAATTGTAATGATAAGAATACAATCAACTATTGTGAAAAGGATACGCAGGTTGAAATTGATTTTTTTTTGAAATTGTTTATTGGTATTAAAGCTAGGTAGGTAATGAGATGTTTACATAATATATACATAGTGTCACTAGCTTCTGTCTCTTGGAGACGTATACATGTTATAAGGAACTAATCTATAATCTAATAATAAAGCTAATGATAATTAAAATTTAACATTGAATTTAGAATTTTCTATTATAATATTTAATTACAATACCTACACTATACAATTTAAATAAAAAAAATAAAATATTAGAATTACAATTACAACGAAAATAAAAATAAAAATAATAATAATGTCAGAATTATAATTGCACATCATCATTTAGGTGTGTGTGAAATATAAAAGAATATACGTGGCTTCAGATTTGTACTGCATTTACTCTATTACCGTGGTTGCGGCGGACGGCGGTTTTAAGTCGCGAGTGAATAGGCTTCTTCTGGGCAAGCTCGTTCCATCGTCGACCTCATCTCTGTCCTCAAGGCTAGATCGAGGCCAAGAGTAAGCCCATACATAGTAAAAAAAAATTACGGTAGAGGAAACGTATCTGCCATATGCGAATCATATCTCTTGCAACACAAATTCCTGCGCAAGGCCCGGTAGAGAGCCCTACGCAGCATTCCTTTCTACCAAAGTCAAAAATGTCAGTTTTATTTGCGTACTCTTCTGGGTTTTGCGCGGGAGTTCGTGTTGCAAAGGAATTGGTTCGCATATTACAGGCTACCGTAATAGCCCCCCAGGTTACTTTGTCAAATCTATAAAGAGCGTCGTCCCGCAAATTAAATGAGGTAAGGCCAATCTATAAAGAATATTTTATTGAACAAAAGACTTCAATGAAAGTGACTACGAAAATTTTATTTTCGGTAAATCGGATCGGAGCTAACGCCGCTGCTCTAAAACTATGAAAATTTAGAACCTAATAAAAAGTGTATTTTTCCGATTTTTTTTTTATAACTGATCGAACAGTTTGTATGGAAAGAAAGGTCATAATTTTTTTTAATTTCCCAAAATGTTTCTTTGGGAAAGTTGTTCAGTATTGTTGACTGAACACGCCAATTCAGTTCGGTATCTACACCGTCTCTTACACTCTCAAGGTGAAATGGAAAGGTATGATAATATTTACTGAAGGGTGTGAATCTGCGAATGAAACTGAACAACTTTTCCCAAGGAACATAGGTCGAAATAGGAATAAAAATATGACCTCGCATACAAAATGCGCTATCAGCTGATGCAGTTTCTATTGGAGGTCAAAAATTGATTGTGTTCAATGATCTATGTTCCTTGGGAAAAGTTGTTCAGTTTCATGGGCAGATTCACACCCTGTAGTATTATCACACCTTTCCGTTACACGCTGTATAACAGCAGAGCCTGCTTGTCACACTTATCCTACTGCTAATAAGTATAGTTGTTTTGTTACATATACATTTTTACTTTCGAGCGGAGCGAGAAAGGTATTGTATTCGTGAAAAAAAAGTTTTTCTAATTTTCTCAAAAATGTGTTCTCAATCACTTATACATCATAAAAAAAACCGGTCAAGTGCGAGTCGGACTCGCGCGCCGAGGGTTCCGATATACCTATAGTATTTTTGGAAGCAATAAAGTCCATTTTCAGGACCGCAAAACTAAATTTGTTTGTAAAGGTTTTTTGCAGATTTCTGAAAAACTGTGCAACTTAGAAAGATCGTTTTATTTTTGCTGTAAAGTTTACATAAACCTCTGTCAACTGTAATTAATTCAGATTTTCCCTTACTCAAACTTCGGAGATAAGGGGGGGGGAATGGTATTTTTTTTGACATTTTTCATCATAACTTGAAAACTAAGAAACTTAAAATAATACAAAAATATATTTTAAAATGTACAAGTAAAGCCCTTTCATATGATACCCCACTCGACCTAGTAGCGACAATTTGAAATTTGGCCCCCCCTATTTTGGCCCCCTTTACATTAATAATCATACTTTTTTCAAAAAAATTTCATGTGCAATTAAGTTGGGCAACTATATTCTAAAACTATTCCAAATTTCAGCTCGATAGCGTAAGTGGTTGCTGAGATATAGAGGTGTGACAGACAGACGGACAGACAGACAGACAGACAGACAGAGCGGCACCATAAGGGTTCCTTTTTTTTACCATTTTGGTATCGGAACCCTAAAAACAAGTCTCCCAAAAATGACCGTCCGTCGGTCGGTCGGTCGGTCGGTCGGTCGGTCGGTCCGTCGGTCGGTCTGTCCGTCACGGCCTAGCGGCTAAACGAATGGTCCGATTGACACCATATTTTTAATTTAAGAGTTTTATGCAGATCCATCGAAGGGTTTTGAGTGGTTTCCTGCTGGCTCTCATTTTGAGGGTAGCTGTCATACAACGTAAAATTGTAATTTTTACAAAAACGGCTCATAAAATCTTGATGAAACTTTGCATGACCAAGCATCTCCATTTAAGGTATTTTACGGCAGTATCAATGTCTGTAGAAATTCATATAAGGGGTGTTCCCTTACTACAAAAATTTAAAAATTTTACTCAACATTACATTTACTCAAAATCGGTTTCGTTCAGCTTATTTTGATGTTCTAGAATTTGTATTCTATATTGGTTCTCTACCTGACTGCATATTTCATTAAATCATTTTTACATAAATCTAGTAGGTATAGGTAAGTTTGTACTCGTATTTTCATATTATTATCTGCAGCCTTTATAATATAGTAGTTAGAGCATACGGCTCTTGATCCGGAGGTTATGGGATCGACTCTTGGCGGGGACACTGTTGAATGATGACTCTCGTAGGTATATCGCGAGAAAGTAAGTGCAGAGCTGCTGTACCATTTATTTAAATCAGTCTCATTATTATTCTTACCAAACATAGCACAAACAATACAGAAAAAAATCACCCAAAGTTTAAGCCCAAACCAAAATATCGAGCGAAAATCGCCTAAAACACGTTTTTAGTAGGGAAACCCCCCCTTGTATTTTTTTATTTTTATTATTTGTGGTTATAGCAGCAACATAAATACTGACTACCTATTACGGTTCATGAGATACAGCCTGATGACAGACATCGGAGACATATTAATAGGGTCCCGTTTTTCACCTTTTGGGTACGGGACCCTAACTAAGAAGGGTCCGTCAAAAATAAGCGCTGATATTTCTAAGAAACTCCACTTTGCGATAAAAAAATATATAACTATTTAAATATTTTTACGCATACTATTGCTATTGTTGTTTAGGCATTAGGGTTGTAATTCTGTGGAATGTACATCACTGTTATTGAAATTTAACCCCAAATTCAACCCCTAAAAGAGGGAAATGGGGTGAAAAAGTCTAAAAACCAATATGGGTTTCGTTTGTATGGTTTTTCGGGTTGTGATTACGAAAACTACAACAATTTTGAAATCCAACGTGGTGGACGTGAAATACCATCATCCCCTAGAGATGGGGTTGAGGTGCGAAAGGGTTGAAATGTCTAAAAATCAATATGGGTGTCGTTTGTATGGTTTATCGGGTCGCTGATTACAAAAACTACATCAATTTTGAAATCCATCGTGGTGGACGTGGCATACCATCATCCCTTGGGGATGGGGTTGGTGTGCGATAGAGTTGAAATGTCTAAAAATCAATAGGAATGGGTGAGCGAGGGAGGGGGAAAGGGAGGGGGAAAAGGAGGGGGAAGAAGGAGGATGAGGGGGAAGAGGGAGGGGCGAGGGAGAGGAAGAGACAGAGGGAGGGGGAGAGAGAGAGAGAGAGGTAGGGGTAGAGGTAGAAGAAGCGGTAGAGTAAGAGGCAATGGTAGAGTTAGAGGTAGAGGAAGAGGGAGAGTAGAGGGAGAGGGAGGGGGAGAAGGAGGGGAAGGGAAAAGGGGCAGAGGGAGGGGAGAGGGAGGGAAATGGGGAGATGGAGGGGAAAGGAGCGGGAGAAGGAGGGGGAGAAGGGGGGGAAGGGGGAGGGGGAGAAGTAAAAGGAGGGGGAGGGGGATACAGAGTGAGGGGGAGAGGGAGAGAGAGGAACGGGGAGAGGGTTTTAGGTTTTCTCAATTACTTCTGCGAGTTGACTCTGTTTTAAAATATAACGTAAAGGAGTCTCTCCTATATCTCACTACATTTGTTAGGTTAAGTGGCAACTTTAAGGCATAATACTGCTGCTAAGTTCCTCTGTTCTGAGGAATTTATGAGTAACGTCTGTATATTATATAAAATTTTGCTGGATCTTGAATTGTACTCATGATTTGCGCAGGGTTAGTCCCATTTTTCCTTAGTTTAAAATTACCCCGGAATGACGGGAAAATATCTCATTGCTTCGGAAAACCGGTAACAACATAAATACGAAATCCACGCGAGCGAAGCCGCGGGCAACAGCTAGTAAAATATAATTTCAAGTCAAATCAAAATCGAAAATCAAAATATTCTTTATTCATTGTAGGATATTAAAAATCTCTTATTAACGTCAGTTACATTTACGTCGCTTCACAAACAGAGTGGCGCCATGCGAAAAAAAAAAGCGACAATGAAAAACCCACGCGCTCTTTTAAATATGTTTTATGTACAGGATTGACAAAAAAACGTAAGTCAATTTGAATTAGCCTGTTAGAACTGCAGTCTAATCCCATGGATATTTCTCTTCTAGATAATCTGATATTTTATACAAATATACAAATACAAACATATTTATTTGCCAGAATACACTTTACAAGATGGTATTATAAATGGTATGTCATAGTATTCAACCTTAAACAGGCATGCAAATATTTAAATGAAATTATCTTATCTATCATCATTTCTATCATCTAAATAACATAAACTTTCAATTTCAAACTCTTATAACCTAAAATAGGTAAGTACTTATAGTTAAGATTTAAAAGCTAGAAATTCACTTATATTATAAAAACAGCGTGCCAGTAACCAATTAGTTAAATTCTGTTTAAAGACTTTTACTTCCAATGACTTCAGCTCAATTGGTAGATTGTTATATATCTCAATACACCATAGAGTAACACGATTTTCGCGCGCACGGCTAGCGCGGTTTGACGCGTTGCTCTAAGCAATACACAAATTAAATGCATTTTTCCTATATATGAAAGATCTACAAGGGGGCTTATATAACAAGTCTATGTATTGTGATCTGAGCTGTCTATTTGTACAATCCTTACGCAATGGAAAAATATGACTATTACACTTAACGAACATACATACTTCTTTTATATACATACACGGCAGGGGTAAAATTTTATACTTTTGAAAGAGTGGCTTGCAACTGTCTAAATAATCTGCATTCGCTATGGCACGTATACATTTTTTCTGTATCACGAATATAATAACCTTTCTTGTACAATTTTTGCTTGATAACAGTTCTAAATTTATCTAACGGTAAACTTTTACTCGTAATATCAGTGAGTACTTTATTATAGAAGCATATAAAAAGAAAGCGTATTAAAAGATTTACTAATCTTGTGAATACGGCTAACACAAGAAGCAAATTGATACTTGTTTACAAGAAACTGACACTGTGTCTGTCAATTTTTTGGCATAAATGTTTATATTTCGTTTGACATACACCAAATTTTCATAAATGTATTGCGACACAAAAGTCAAAATGTTGATCTCTTTAAATTTATTTCTTAGAGACCCTCCAGGCTTCATTTTGTAAATTGCACGAACAGCTCGCTTGTGTAGTATAAAATGCTGTTTGCATCCGCAGCATGACCCCATAACAACAAGTCATATGACATGAGACTATGGAAATAACTGAAGTAGACTAACCTTGCGGTGTCTACATCCGTCAGAACTCTTATTTTTTTCACTGCGTACGCAGCAGAACTGAGTCTGTTCGACAATTTGTTAATTAGATTTGCTTTTTTTTGCTGATGTTACTTTAAGAAAAGAAGTAATAAAAAACCGGCCAAGTGCGAGTCGGACTCGCGCACTGAGGGTTCCGTACCACCACATAATCATAATTGTATTAGTTGAAATTTCAGTAAGTTAATGTGCTAGATTTTTTGAGTCTGACACGCGCTTGACCAAATTTTATTATTTGTTGTTATTTTATAGCTTATGAACTATAAACATACCAATTTTCAAGTTTGTAAGTGTTCTCGTTTTTAAAAAAGAACTAAAACAAAAATCGCCTTTATGACCATCCAACTTGACCCCTCTCTTATATGAATGTTCTTAAAACGGGAGCTCACCACAATTGGTTACCATTAGTTGTGAGTAAAGTTGTAATATTTAATGATTTCAGACTTTTCCCTTTATTTGTGATGTGAGACCTAGCTTCTTGCCAAATTTCATAATTTTAGGTCAACGGGAAGTACCCTGTAGGTTTTCCGTTTTTGCATAAATGTATGGAGATGAGGACATAAAAAGCCATATCTTTTGATTGCGTCGTTGTAAAAAATTTAAATTTTCAGATCTTGTGTGGTTCATGGACTTTAACATATGGTATTAATTTCAACCTGATACCTTTACCCGTTCGTGAGATAAAGGGTCTTGACAGACAGACAGACAGACAGACAGACAGACGGACAACAAAGTGATCCTATAAGGGTTCCGTTTTTTTCTTTTGAGGTACGGAACCCTAAAAAGCAAGTGGCCGAAACATCCACTCCAAACAAATTATTGTAACTTTCCAATTTCGGACGCGGTGGCCGAACGCGAGCGGCCGAATCACCCACTAAGCCCGCTTGACGCAGCGAACGGCCTTGTTATTGTTAAAATTCCGTTTCGTCCTCATCAGTAAGGGGCCAGTTAAAAAATAATAAAAAACAGTATAATAAGCATATTAAACTTATGTTTAATATATATTGGCTACAATTTGTTTCAAGAAGAAAACTTTTTAAACAATGAGGATATTATTACACAAGTGATCACCTTGGACTTGCTGAGGACGACAGCATGTACGTAATATTCTCCGTAGAAGAACCGATCGCCTAATAGAAGTCTTGACAAGTCCGTGAAGTTTAGATCGAAAACGTAGATACCCTGAAAGAAAAAAAAGAAATCAATTTACCAACTGTCTCTTTCTACTAAGGATGGAGCCATACATACCTAAGCGTATTTATTTCGTTCTTTTCTTTTTATCAAATAAGGGACGAAAGTACGTATGAAAATTCTATTAAAATTAGGATTTAGGCTAATAAAAAGATAGAAATAAACATGGGTTTCAGCGTGAAAAATAATCCCCCAAGAGAGGGCAGGGGGAAGGGAATGGGGAGGGGAGAGAGAGAGGGAGAGACTGCACAATACTGCACATTGTTTGAATTCCACGCGGGCGAAGCCGCGGGCACAGCTAGTATATAATATTAGAAATCGGGTTCTTGAAAACGGCTGTAACGATTTCGATGAAATTTAGTATACAGGGGTTTTTGGGGGCAAAAAATCGATCTAGCTAGGTCTCACTTTTGGGAAAATTAATTTTCATCGTCTTTTTTAATATTTCTTAGCGCATTTTAGTGCGTTCAAGAAACTTACAGCGCCATCTGTTGTTGAGAAGCATAGCTTGCTCACCCAATGATATTTTAATCATACAGAGCATAGCTCGGTCACCCAGGTACTAGTAGATAATCCAGGGTAGCAAGACCACGTATTTTTAATATAATATCGCCGAAATTAATATACTTAATTTTAACCATCGCAACTTGCCAAGTTTCACTCACAATACCCATATATAACAAAGTTTTCAGCCTTTTAGGCAGCTGAAGACCGCATTGTAGCATGGATTTAAGGAGCTTCTGTATCAAATCTCAATCCTTTTTATTGGACAGCAGGTGCCATGGGCGTTAGACGGTGGTGATTACTCATCTTTCAGGCCTATCTGTTCGTTTGTTCACTTGAGAAATAAAAAAATCTTCAGTTGGCCAAATCAATGGTACATTACTGTCATGGCCGACAAAAAAAAACCTTCAATACCTGGTTGCGGCCAAGGCTAAGTTTAATCCAAACAAACATTAAAAACTTTGTACTTACCAATAAGTTTCTTTGTTTACATAGTAGTTTTTCTTTTCCATAGGTATTATATATTTATTTAGTTTAATAAATTGATTTTAAATCTGTGGTATTTTTTTATAGCTTTCTTTTTGCAAGCCAGCTCGAAATTTAAACAAAATCTTTGATAAGTAAAAGGCGTATAGTACTTATCTAGTCCCTGGTAAAAGGTAAGTCCTTGATTGTTATGCTTGCATAAATGACCTCTTTGGTTGTTACGATGTGATAGATAAGTTACCTCCTTCGTTCTGACGCTTTGATAAGTTACCTCCTTGGTTGTTATGCTTGTTCGTCCAATTCCACTTTTAGATAACCAGACAGTAATGAGTTTTCATAATAATTCACTCGGTCGCAAAATTTACTAACATTGCGGGCGCGGCAGCTGCTCGCGAGTATTTAACCAGTACAGCAATTTTGACTCATCTTGAAGAAGGTTGTCAAAATTAAATTTCCAAGCATGTTTGACAAAAAAATTTGTTTTTGGGGGTTTGGGGCTTAACACATTTGTTTAAGGGTTTGGGGTTCTATACAAACTTTGGCTAGTACACAGTCCTTGGTGTTGGACTTGAATTTGATGATATTCAGGGCGGTGAACAGCGTCAGGTAGTAGCTGTGGCAGGGTTTCACCAACCGTTTACTGACGAACATCTTCCGGCTCCCGTTCTTGATCGTGTAGAAATCTAACTTCATCTGAAAATTAAATAAGAATCTTATGTTTTACGAGCGCTCTACCACAAACTTTTAATGGATCCGCTCTACCCTGCGATTCACCGTCATATATTAATACGAGTAGGTCTTTACCTATGAAATTGCCGAAATTTTCTTACAGATTAATGAGATCATAATTACTATAATTCTAATGCTATTTTTTTCATTTGTCTTATATTTGAAAGTTGACTTCAAGGTTATCAATTTACGCATAAAAACATATTTTTTTTTTAGTTTGATATATAAAATTAAAGGTTCTAAAATTGTACGTCTTAAATGTCGTCCGATTTCATCATTAGTTTTTTTATATTTTTTTACAGATAATATTTTTCGAAAATTTAATTTAAGCTTCTATTAGCGTAATGTCTTCCCAATAATGCTTAAAAAAATTAAAAAAATTGGATTTATAATTCCTAAGAAAAATGCAAAAATGTTAGTACTGAAAATTGAGTTTACCTAAAATTCGCCATACAAAACGGCAATTTCATAGGTAAAGAAAAGACCTATTATATTCTTGACGCAGGAAAAACGACAAAAAACGACAAAAAAAGTTAAAAGACCAGGGCCTTGAGTCAAGTAGCTTTCTACAATCGCAAACACAATCTACTTAGGGATACTAACGCAACGCATCAGACAGGAATCTCCTATATGTCAAAATTCGCTTTAAGAATGCCCTCCAAGGAGGTTTGATGCCCGCATAAAGTCATTTTGACAACTCTGTTTTTTTTATTTATTCTGATTTGAAATTTTACTTCCCTAATTTGACTACATTTATTTTTCGGATATGATACTATAGTCTTTTAAGTAAAATTTATTTTTCTTTTACTTTTCTTAGTTTAAAGGAAGAGCAGAAATAAAAGACAGATGTAGATATACTTTTACTTATTCAAAGCAAATTATACTCGTATACATAATATTTACTGAAAATCATATCATGCGGAATATAACATGAGAAAAATGGGAAGCTTAGTAAACAAACATTTACAACAAACCAAACAAATATTTAGATAAGACGTTTCTTCAATCTCATGATGTTCACGTGCGTAACAACAATATTTTCATCGGAATCTCTTTAGACTCTATACGTGTATGACTAGTCAGAAATATCCATTATAACTGACTGGAGGTTCTGACTTCTTCATCACAAATTCTTGACAATTTATGCTTTACCAACAATTCATTCCTTCTTCTTGCTTCTTCACAACAAAAAACTTGGCGCGCATCCCGTCGTATTGAGATTTCGTGTTTTAAAATACAAATGATTGGTTTTAACTCGTTTTATTACTTTAATTCACAACCAAATGCACGTTTACTTAGCGACAAAAGCAGATTATTTTTCATCTCTACAGGATTCTTTCACAGGCTTCTTACATTTTTACTTTTTAAAATAACGAGGGAGAGTACTGTCAATTTGAGTAATAAAGGGTCTTTTATCTATTCCTCTAGTTTAAATCAGTCTATATGGCGAGTTTTTTATGTATGAAGATTATCGCCCGTGATCGCAGACGCTAGTAAAATACTATGAGTACTTACTTGTCTAGAGGGATTTTCACCTCACAAACACGGACAAAAAAACAGGCCAACTTTGACAAACATGTGTGTGTAAGTCACGCACACAAGCGCATGACAGCTACGTTCTACATGCGTTTCATGTCATTCTAGGGATACCAGGTATGTAGAATTTTTTATCGCGTTGGGAAAAGTTGTTCATGTTGGAAATTGTGTCCTGTTATTTAAATGAAAATTATAATTGATTCAGTATTTATAGATTTCATTTCGGCGGCTTTATGTGATAAAAGGCGGCTAAGTGAGCAAATTTAGAAGGTTGTCCAGTTAGTAAAGTCATTCAGTTTGAAAAGGTTTTATCAGGTTCTGTGTAAAATTAATTCAGTTTTAATAGTTGTTCAGTTCTGGTGGTTGATCAGTTGGGAACTTCTCAGTTTGGAAGGTTGTTCAGTTTGGTGGATTGTTCAGGGAATAGTTGTTCAGTGTAAAAGTTCTTCATTGTGTAAAGTTTGTAAAGTTGTTCAGTTTGAAGTTGTGTAGTTTGTGAAGGTGTTCAGTTTGAAAAGTTGTTCAGTTTAAATAGTTGTTCGGTTTAAATATGTAAAATTAATTCAGTTTTAATAGTTGTTCAGTTCTGGTGGTTGATCAGTTGGGAACTTCTCAGTTTGGAAGGTTGTTCAGTTTGGTGGATTGTTCAGGGAATAGTTGTTCAGTGTAAAAGTTCTTCATTGTGTAAAGTTTGTAAAGTTGTTCAGTTTGAAGTTGTGTAGTTTGTGAAGGTGTTCAGTTTGAAAAGTTGTTCAGTTTAAATAGTTGTTCGGTTTAAATAGTTGTTCGGTTTAAATAGTTGTTCGGTTTGTAAAGTTGTACAGTTTGTAGAGTTGTAAAGTTTGTAAAGTTGCTCAGTTTAAAAAGTGGTTCAGAATAAATAGTTGTTCGGTTCGTAAAGTTGTTCAGTTTGTTTTGTTCAGTTTGTAAAGTTGTTCAGTTTGAAAAGTTGTTCCGGTTAAATAGTTGTTCGGTTGAAAAAGTTGTTCAGTTTGAAAAGTTGTACAGTTTGAAAAGACGTTCAGTTTGAAAGGTTGTTCAGTTTACAAAGTTGTTCAGTTTGTAAAGTTGTTCAGTTTTCATTAGGTAGGCAAGGTAGAAAGGGCAGGTTGACACAAGGGCAGATAAAGACACTTAGCCGCCATTACGACGCAAGGGCAGATAAAGACACTTAATCGCCTTTTAAGACCCAAGGGCAGAATAAAATACTTAGTTGCCTTTCATCTCACAAGGGCAAAATTAAAACACTTAGTCGCCTTTTATCACGCAAGGGCAGGTTGAGTCACTTAATCACCTTTATCACACAAGGACAGATCAAAGCACTTAGTCGCCTTTTATGACACAAGGGCAGATTAAGACACTTAGTCGCCTTTATAACGCAAGGGCAGATTAAGACACTTAGTCGCCTTAATAACACAAGGGCAGATTCAGATACTTAGTCGCCTTTTATCGCACAAGGACAGATTAAGACACTTAGCCGCCATATATCACAAAAGGTCAGGGCAGAAATAAAATCTAGTAATTCTAAATCAGTTGTTATTTTTAATCATTTAAAAACACGAAATAATTACGAAACGGAACGGCTCCTGATTTTAGTAAAACGGAACGGCCCCCTGATTCTAATGAGAGCTTGTCAAAATCGATAAATGAGGGTTCATTAAAATTCGCTAATTTGGGGTGTTCCGAATTTAATCATTGGCAACACTAAAAATAAAATGGTGGGAGCATTACGGAGTTTTATATCAACCAAACAAAAATTTTCACGGATAATTTTGTCAGGTACGAAAGTAAGTATGGAATATTACTTACCGATGGAAGGTAACTTCTTTTAATGATTTTAATCGCCCTTCATAGTTTCTACACACTGATAGAATACATTTTTTCATGACTATTTTTTGGCATCGTCGAAATAAATTTTTATGCAGTTTTTTTCTCTGAGGATTCTGTGTTGAGGGTGAGGGACATATTTTTTCGGCATTTTTTAAAATTTTCATTAATCACGTTTCACGTGTTTCTACTAGCATGTCACAATCGGTACTAAATGGGCGGGAAGAACTTATAACCGAAGAGTTCGGTTCTAAATTTTTTGGCACATTGGCTTGTTTAACTAGCCTTCTAGACAAGTATGTAGTCATACAAATACAATATACAGGTAAAATATAATGAAAATGTATGGGATTGACATTAGCTAACGAAATGTTGCGTAACACCTACAGTACGGATTAAAACCTGCTCATGAGCTTTGTGTGCGGTTTTAGCGCGCTAATAGTCGGTTCAAAACTTGCTCGTATTCACTCGTTTAAGCGACGTGACGTCATCAGTGACGTCACTTTAGCGCGCTATCATTGCATACGAAAATGAGGTAGTGCAGCGTGTGCGAAACGTCAAATTCATAAGACATTTGTCATCAATCTCGTTTTCGAGAGATGTTTTTCAACTTTTTTGGGGTTTTTAGATTTAATTATCTTATCGAATAATCATTATCTCTCAATAATTTCTTAAAACGCAAAACAAAATCAAAATTTTAATTTTTCTCAGTGACATTGACATAAGCGCGCTCTAGTCTGGTTTAAAACTGTATTCGACGAATGCACGCATATAGAAATGAACCGACTATATTCAGAGAATGTGATGTGTGCGTTGAATTCAAGAAACAATCCGTAGTCCTAATGTCAATCCCGTACATTTTTATTAAATTTTATAGCGTTTGCGATAATAGAAAGCCACTTGTCTCAGGGCCCAGGTTTGATAAAATTTAAAAAGTTTTGTATTCAATGTAGAATATTACCAATGTCTTAGGGTTCCCGCACACGGGCCACCGGCCACAACCACAAAACGCCGCCACTGGCATATTTCCTGCAGTTTTCATACATTTTATATGGACTCTGGACTTTGGATTGACGCCGGTGGCCGCCATACGCTACAAATCATGGTTGCTAAAAATGTATGAAAACTACAGGAAATATGCCGGTGGCGGCGTTTTGTGGTTGTGGCCGGTGGCCCCGCATCGCTTCATAAACAAAGTGGCACCATATGGGAAAAAAAGAAGCGATGATAAAAAAAACCCCACGCGCTCTTTGATGTTGTACATTACAATTAGTCATCGGTTATACTATGGCTCAAATTTGAATTTATTTTTAGAGTTCCGTACCTCAAAATAAAAAAAGGAACCCTTATAAGATCACTTTGTTGTCCGTCCGTCTGTCTGTCTGTCAAGACCCTTTTTCTCACGAACGAGAAGAGGTATCAGGTTAAAATTGATAACGAATATTAAGGTCCATAAACCACACAAGATCTGAAAATTTAAATTTTTTACAACGACGCAATCAAAAGATATGGCTTTTTATGTCCTCATCTCCATACATTTATGCAAAAAAGCAAAACCTACAGGGTACTTCCCAATGACCTAAAATTATGAAATTTGGCAAGAAGCTAGGTCTCACTGTACAAATAAAGGGAAAAGTCTAAAATCATTAAATATTTAAATTTTTCTCACAACTAACAGTAACCAATTAAGGTGAGCTCTCGTTTCAAGAACTTGTCTATAAAAGAGGGGTCAAGTTGGATGGTCGCGGAGTTTTTAAAATCAAAGAGCAAAAGCTTTTAGTATATCATATGGTAGATAGGTACGGAACCCTTAGGGCGCGAGTCCGACTCGCACTTGGCCGGTTTTTTATTTTGTTTACAACTGAGTGTACTAGTGTACCTAGTTAGCGGAACTACTCTCCTTCTTTCTGGGGAGTTTCGTAGATGATAGAATTGAGGTCTCGCGTACCAAATCCACAGTGACCGGTGTTACAATGGTAAGATTGAAATGAAAGATTGGTTCCAGGTTTGGTGCTCTGCTGCCGTCTGGGAGCGGAGTACACATCTTTGTGAGGAGTCTCACTTGATTGGTCGGCTTTGCGCATGACTTGTATTCTGTCCACTGGATTGAGTAAGGACCCTGTAAATATTTTTTTTATTAATTAGGTCCTAGATCAACTCAATAAATAAGCTGTTTTATGAACTGCAACATTTTTAAAGGTGTAGGAGTGATTGATCGTTTTCGAAATACCAGTTCTAGAGAACTGGCTTTGAAGATGGTGGCCACTTTCGCAATGCACCCTGACTGGTGGGTCAAGTTGACCACGGGCTGAATCCTAGAAGACGAGTGGTGTCGCCGAGATATGCCTAGAAGAAGATCAGAAATCAAAGCTTCGAAGGGAAGGCCTTGGCGGAGCCAGCAGAAGGACGCTTATTTATAACACACATTTACATATTAATTTTTTTAGAAAAGCAGATTTTTGAAGACTGCTGTAAATCCGCTTTTTTTCCGGACTTGGAATTCCAGTTATCGCGGTTTAAGTATCAATGGACATAAAGGGTTGTCATTAAGAGTTGGCACTATACCTTTTTGCTTGCGCGGTTTAAGCCCCGTAGTTGCAAAATTACATTAATTAAATGACATCCTTGAACGTTTATTTAAACACCATTTTAAGAACCCGGGACCTTATAGACAGGGACAGCACTACTAACCACAAAATTCCAGTCATCAATCAAAATATAATCGTATTATAATAGTACTTACATAATTATCGGAAGTCTTTTCAGAAAGAATAATAGTGCTAGAAGTGATTGAAGATATTACATAAAAAATATTCGCGAGAGTTTTTAAAAATACAGACACCATAATGTAAGCCCACTAAATATAGTGACTCGGAAGCTATAATTTTATGACACGTATCCGTCAATTCGTTTCTTCTCTACTATTATAAAACTGTGAATTGATTTTGTCTGTACCTACATTAAATAAATAAATAATAATTTATTCCCCAAAAAGTTACAATAACATTAGATTTACATTTAGCATCATTAAACTTAACACACAAAGTAACAAAAATGTGCAATACATTGACTCCCACACTAGGTCAAGCCATTGAAGATGTTTATAAAAATAATCACGTTGATTCACAATCCCTGAATTCAAATCACAGATTTTTGGACTTTTTGTCTATTTGTTTAATTTGTTCGAGCATCACGCAAAAACTACTGAACCGATTTCGATAAAACTTTTTTTGTTTGATAGCGAAGAGTTTGACACAAACACTGGTATACAGGGTGTAAAAAAAGTACGATGATCTTTCTAAGGAGGGTTTCTATAGCAATAATAGATTGTAAAAAAAATATAAAAAAGTACTTCTTTTGAATATTTTTTTTTAATTTTGGGTGATCATAAAATTTTTGTTTCCTTCTAATTAAATGACAGTAATTTATTGAAATGGATATTGTGACGCAAAATATCTTTGTATGCATCACATTCAACCATTCACATTCAACCCTCCGGGCGGCGCTGCAGTTCTCTTGAGCTAAAGCTGTTTTTAGGAAAAAGTGTTTTATTTTTATTTTTTACAGTAGAATTACCCCTTAGAATGATTATCGTACACCCTTTATAGTTTATTTAACATGCAGACGAAGTCGCAGGCAAAAGCCCTATATATAATGGTTTTTTAATACGTAAAAATGACAATTTTCATCTAGAAAAGTATACGTTTCAAATCTTGGGTTCTGCACATAGTACACATACGATACTCGTAGTTAACTGAGTATAATTGAAAGTCTTTGATAAGACCAAAGCTTTTCTGCTGCTTTTTAAGTAGCTTTAGTCTTAATGCTAAATATCGATGCTCTGGATGTTTTATTGGTCCCTCTGTGTGAAAACTAGCGCCTTCTACTAGTACTCGTCTGTGCTTAGGTAGCCGGGGGTTAGACCGTCTGCTGCCTCATCCTGTTTCTTCATAGTTTTAGAAGGTTTTGCCTAGTTATTCTTAAAGATAAGGTCCAATTAAACGACTAGTTAATGCAATGCTATGAGAAACACATTATACAACGTGATTATGTAATGTCTGACCATACTTGAGTATGGTACTTAGTACATGAAACTGAACAACTTTTCCCAAGAAACATAAGTTGGAAAATGAAAAAAAAAATTGCCTTCCCCATACAAACCTTGCGCCGTCAATACCGGAATTTTTATGGGACGACCAAGAAAAAATCTAATTTTTCAACCTATGTTTCTTGAGGAATGTTGTTCAGTTTAATGTCCTAAGTACTCAAGTATAGTCAGACATTTCATAATTACGTTGTATATCAAATTGCTTGTAAAATTCAAATAGGAAGCCCGTCGGAAACTAATGTGGTTATAATTATTTAGCATTGTTTTCTTTTTCATAATGAGTTATTAAGGTCATTTTCAATACCATTGTGGTACTCTATAACGAGCAGTAACCGAAACGAGTTAATGTAGTTTCAATATGTTTTGCAAGTTCTTTTTTATTAGCTTTGTCTTTTGCTTAGCCTCTGCCGCTGTGTCGCTAGTTTCCCAAGATAATTTTGTATGTGATACCTAGCTTAAACGTTGATTCTTTTTAATAAACAAAATAAAAATTTTGTAAATGTAATTTTTTATAGGGTCCTTATAACTTGCTTTTAAAAGAGTTCAATGTAATTCGTGGACCAAAGCAAAAGAATTTGACACAATTTTGGGTGGCACTGGAATCGGAGAAAGATGATCAATTTTTCATAGTGAATATTACGTTTCTAGTGAAAACGAAAATGGAGGAGGTGAGTATTAATTTGCCAGCAAAGTTTTGAAACGTAACACAAGGGTTACTAAGGGTTGGGCCACATTGATCGACGGCGATCGACGGTTTGCTTATACAAAACGAGCGCAAAGTATGTAAATCCTTTCGCCACGTCGATGCGAAAGGATTTCCATACTTTGCGCTCGTTTTGTATAGGCAAACCGTCGATCGCCGTTGATCAGTGTGGCCCAACTGGTCTGGGGGTAGATACTACAGTAGGGCCAACGTAAGAAGTCAGTATTGATGTTTCCTTAACACCAAAGCACAGGGTTCATTTTACTTTGCAGGACGTAATTTTTCATACGTTTGACAGCTGTCAGAACGGACCTAATAAGATGACCTAACTTTAGCTCCGTCAAGACAAGCCCAATGAAGCAAATACTTACATCAAGTTTGTCAGAAACTTTAATCACGTCCAGCAAAAAAAAAAAAACATATGCATACAATGTGAGATTGAGCATCTCTAATATATTTGTCACGCAAAACAATTATTTTAAGCAGTAGAAAAAATATATGTGCGGTATAATAACTATTTGTGCAGTACTTAGCTACTTAGCCACTGACCAGCCAACAGTGAGTTAGGTTTAATTCGTTTCTGACGTTGTGGCCGCAAGAGAACTTAACTGTTTGGCTTATAACGGACATGTGAGTATTTTATGAATGCGACGACCACGACTCCACCACTTGAGAATTTCAGATATTTCAATAAAATACATACGCCATTTATCAAAAGAATTTTCATTTTGTACGGCGCAATTGTGTTATCTTGCTGTTCGTTCAATTATTCTGTTGCTCAAATATAAAATTTTCGGCTCAGATTTTTTTTTGCTGCGCGAATACCATTTGTGTACCATTCATCTCTCTCAACAAGAACCTTTATCTCACGAACGGGCAAAGGTATCAAGTTGAAATTTATATCAAATATTAAAATTCGTAAATTATTGAAAGTGTGATAATTTCAAGTTTCACAACAACACAATCAAAAGCTACAGCAATTTGTGTCCTGATCTCCATACATTTTATGAACCACACTAAAATCCTTAGGTTAATTCCCGTTGACCTAGAATTAAAAAAAATGGCTGTAAGCTAGGTCTCATAGCACAAGCAAAGAAAGAGGATGAAATATAGTTATATAGTTTAATATCACAACTTAACACAGTTAAAATATAATAACTGTTATACTGACCGATAGTTGGCTCACCTCACTCAGTTTCTGAAACGCGCTATCGACTTGCTAACATATTTTGCTGCACAAATGAGAATATTGTTGATGCAATTATTTAGTTAACGGATGACCAAAATTTGTTTGAAGTAAAACTCAATACCGCATTTCAATATGAGAAGTTACTATTTAATAAAAGCTTCTCATATTGAAATGCAGTATTGAGTTTTACTTTAATTTTTCAGATAAGAGTACTTATTTATTCTGGAAACGACACAAACAGGAATTTAATCTGGAAACGGCCAATAAACAAGCCCTGCCAACATTTTATGTTCGGTGCTATTTTTGATAAAATTTTTAATACTGGTTCGAGTTGCACTGTGGAAAAGGTAAATAAAATAATGTTTTTGTATACTAACTTGCCCGTGTAGTGCCAGCAACGAATAAGATTATCCCATCCCAACCCATCTTTACCAGTGGGCCGTGGGTGCTGCAAAATGCGACAGGGATTATGAACCGAAGGACAGGCAGCAGCGCCCTTCTGTGTATCGTACCATTTTAGGGTATTTCTTGAGAATGGGTATCTTGAGTTGATTCCCTTGACAAATTTAATTTTGCCAGGTTTTTTTTACAAGCAATTGAATATAAAATTTAAGTGGATAATAATCATATTTATTGATTGTGGCTCACTATTGGTAAACTGGGCAAGCTCGTTGCATCGTCGACCATATCTCTGTCTTCAAGACTAGATCGAGGTCAAGAGTAAGCCCATTGACAATAAAATAAACGAATAAAAAAAACAGGCTTAGGAGATATTTCGATTTAAATATAAGTGGCTAAGGGAATAAAAAAAAAAAATAATATGAAATATATTTACCAACAATATAAAATTTAAGTGAATAATAAACATATTTATTGATTTAGACGCGTTATGGGTAAACAGGTTTGGGAGATACTATTTCGATTTAAAATGTTGTGGCCAAGGTAAGCAAAAATAGAATATGGCATAGTAATAGTTTTGTATTATTGAATTCATTAATTTTTATCATAATATTGCAAAAAAAATGTATGTAACCTAATGAAAAACAGGCAAAATGTTAAATACCTTTGCCCTTATATCAAGGGAATCAATATCAAGGGAATAAAAAAAGTATGTATTTTCTTAGTTTCACCGAGACATATGAATAAAAATTACTTTAAACAATAATAATAATCCCTGTTTTCGTTTAATTTATTGTAATTACGATGTATGGACTTTAAAAATAGCAATGTTTATGAAGAATCAATTACATAGTGAACCAAAGTCATAGGATTAGTCGCCTGACCTCCTTCTTTTAGTAGTACAGTCAAGAGCACATCAAGGTTGACACATTGAACTTTATACCGTTCTTACGTCACTAGAAGTACGGGCTAGAGTCGCACTGCTAGTGTCGAGCTTGACCTGTCGTTGACTGTACAATCGACACTGTCCCTGAAAGGAGGTCAAAAGCTTGTATAAAGCACCTCTATAATATATGCGCAGTTTAGTAACGCGTCAAGGGAATCACTTTTTAGCCCAGACAGATTTTTGATTCATATTTTCAAATCTAAATAAAATACGCAATGTAAATAATTTTTTTATCAATCATGAATGATTAAATTAACGATTAAACCACTTTCTGTCCAGTGACAGCGACTTGCTGTTGCGCTTTTTTGTAAATTTTTGAGACAGCACAAGTCAACCAATTTTTAGGACTTTGAAAAATATTTTCCGCTTTTCACAAATAAACTTATGTGCAATAAATGTCATTCCCAAGTTAGATAACACTTAGTACAGACATTTTAAAATTACCATGAGCTTTAAATGTTACTTTACGGGTACTTTTTCTGTGCGAACAATGTATTTTAGCAGTTTAGAGAATGACCCTTTACATACTGCGCTCACCAACAACCACGTTTCATAGGAGCTAAAGCCATATTGTTGTAAGTGTCAAGCTTGACCTTCTCTTTAACAGTGTCAAGTGTTTTTGCTGTAGGTAATAATAGGTACTGGAGGGATCCCCCTGTTACATATGGTATGGTGATATTAACTTCTCCCAACCTATCTACACTCAACCGCTGCCGTAAGACAGTCGTTGACAAAAGTAGCTAAAATTACAAATAGGTATATAACGGGGAAGCACAGCGTCGACAATGTTTTCGTAGCAAAATCAAGTATTTTTAGGCTCCCATGTTATCACGACTTTGTATGCGCAAACCCCAGTTTGAGCTGCAGCTCAGACAAAGTCACTGCAATGTTCATTCATTCATCCGGTCATGGAGAAAGGTACAAAGGCCAGCGGCGAAGAACTACGTTCTTTATGAGAGGCCATGATAGTGCGGACAAATTCAACCCGCAGCAGGCATTGAACTATAATTTAGAGCCCATCAAGCTTGACACATTGGACTTTGTACCGTTCTTATTTCAATCGACGTATGGGCTAGATTCGCGTTGCGAGTGTCAAGCTTGAACTGTCGTTGACTGTACATTATATCTCGATGCCCGCAGCGCTCCGCAACTACTTATACAGGGTGTTAATTTAATTGCGTGCCATAGCTTAAGGGGTGCTTCAGTTACGATAAAGGAACACAAAAAAAATATTAAAAAAAATCCTACTGAAAAAAAAAACTGAAACTCCATTGAAACTTAACTAACGCGGAGCACCGCGCTATCACCGAGCCAGTGCGCGAGAATCAGTGGGTAAGGTAGGCATATACATAACTGAAACTCTTTCGCGCGCTTTTGATAGCGCTGTGCTCCGGGTCATTGCCCTCCGCTTTAGTTTAGTTTCCATGGAGTTTTTTTTATAAGTAGGATTTTTTAAATAATTTTTTTGAGTTCCTTTATCGTTACTGAACCACCCCCTAAGCTATGGCACGCAATCAAATTAACACCCTGTATAATGTGCACGCACATCCCTGTGTCGATCAGAGTTTTCGAGAGCATTAGTGAACAGAGAAACAGAAACAACATCAATTCTTGAATCAAATCACATATTTTTAAAAAGTATTCAAACAATATTTTGCTGATTGTGAAACAGTCTTAAGGCTAATACTCCCTGAATGACCTTGAGACTGAATAACTTTGTAACCACTTTTAACATAAAATATGGCATTTATCCTAGCAGAACAAAACGTATCACCTAATTAAGACACGAGAAGTGATGTGGTCGAGATAGAATTTTATTTTGTTCAGTATAACTGAAGAACAAATATTTTAAAATGACCATAATTTTGTCCATTTTATCCCACTTGTAATCATTTTACTGTTATTTATTTTTTCAAAAATATATGAAAATTTTCAATATTTTAGACAAAACAATATATAATGTTGTGGTCGTTTAAATTTTTTTACATTTGCAAAAAAACATACTTACCAAAAAAATTACTTTTATCTCTTTTTTTCTGAATTTCGGGGTCACCGTTGGTTGTAACAGCCACGTTGCAATGCACGCTTAAGTGAACATTATTTACCTAAGTGTAAATTAAGTCTACGTTGTATTGACAAGAGTGTAGCTGCAAAGTTTAGGGTAGTATGGGTCTTAACTTACAGGTACCTATTTTGATTTACTTTTGAATCTTCTCCGGGGGTAGCTCGTTCCTTCATAAATCTTATACATATTTTAAAATCTTGATTGAAGTCAAATATTAAAACATCAAAAACAGCATTTCATCTGTGTTATTTGTGTTTCAGGGTAACTACCAAATTCGCAACAGTTTTACGCAGATGTCAAACAGATTTCTGGGTGCAAAATTTTTCTACGGAGATTATTATGCAAAGTTTTTATTGATGTCAAAGAATGGCAATATATTCAGCTCTGAATTCAGATACAAAGTATTAAAAAAGACTTAGATACTCATATGTCTATGGTTTTTGTGAGTTTAATGCTAGTTGCACAAAGCGTTAACTATGTTAAAATTCTGTTAAATCTATTGCTGACACTCTTTGAAAAGATTAACAGCCTAAATTAAAAGCGTTAACGTAGTGGCGTTAAACTACACCTACAACTGAACCAAAGTTGTTGTTTCCTGATTAAGTTGATTTACTTTGTATTCTACAAAAATAGATTTTCATGGTCTCAGCAAAGACTTAAAAGGCGTCACAATACGCCTCTTAAGTGCGCCTGGTATCGCGGCACTTATTTGGGAAGATTTCGTCCCAAAACGCGCTAACATAGTTTTGATTATTAATAATTTGTAATTATTATTAATGTGAGTTATGTTTATATATGTAATTGTTGTTAATGTAATTCGTAATTATTATTAATGGGACTCTAAGTCTTTAACCAGTGTGTGTTGCCAATGATGACATATGGCACCGAGACGTGGCCACACACGATGGGCTTTATCAGGAAGCTCAAAGTCACCCAAAGGGCTATGGAAAGGGCTATGCTCGGACATAGCCCTGAGAATCGCTAAACTAAAGTGGCGGTGGGCAGGGCACATCGCAAGAAGAACCGACGGCAGATGGGGCGATTGGGGCGTAAAGGTTTTAGAGTGTCGACCACGTACCGGAAGACGAAGCGTTGGCAGGCCGCCCACAAGGTGGACCGACGATCTGGTCAAGGTCGCGGGAAGCCGCTGGATGCGAGCAGCGCAGGACTGGTCGTCATGGAGATCCTTAGGGGAGGCCTATGTCCAGCAGTGCACGACTTTCGGCTGATATGATGATGATGATTAATGTGATACTTACAGACGTTCCAGAGTGGAAGGAACTTACAGTTACAGATGTTCTTAGAAACATTTTGTCAAAATCATAAGTTGCCTTCAAAATATTAAACACCTGCCTTAGGGTTGTTAACGGAACTCTTGACTATGCTCTTCGTCACGTCCATAAAACATGTTCATTGTACTGACAAACTCCCAGCTTCCCTCAGATTTCTATAGCAATATTGCATCATTTATTATTGAGGGGAAGTACAATCAACTGCATTTCAAGTTTGACAGTTACGGTGCGAGTCTAGGACGTAAGGTGTTTGAATTTTTGAAATAAGGATGACAGAAACGTAAAAATTGCATAATTTCACACCTACAAGCAGGATTCGAACCTGCATCTTCTCCGTCAGATCGTGGTCCTGCCTCAATTGCCGAACGCAGGAAGTGTTAAAATAAAATATTTTTACAGGACGATACAAAGTACAATATAAAGTTCAAAGTCTAAAGCTTGACGTGCTCTCGAAAATCGTTGCGGTGCCGCAGCTGCGACGCAAGATCGTTGCGGTTCCGCAGCGGCGACAACAAATAGGGTTCCGTATTTTTCTTACGATTTTTCATCGCTAAGTAGGATTGATTAAGTATTTCATAACGTTCATAACATAAACTTTTTTCCTATTAATGTTCAGCGAGGTAACGCCTGATTGCTATTGCTATTTTATTACTTCCAGTTTTTCGGCTATAGCTCATTAACCTGTAAAGCCTTAGTAGCTGTGATAGTTTTCTTTTATTTCGCAAACAGGTGAAAATAAATAAAAAGATGTTCTTTGAAGACTCACATTATGATTAAAAGACTTATCCAACGACACCCCAAATGATGGGGTAGATCAGAAAAAAAAAAATTACTCCCACTTTACTTGTACAAAAAAGTTTTGTTTTCAAGATTTAATTTAACCACTTTGCTTGCGTGGATGAAATGTATATCCATACTAAATTACAGCTTTCTAGTACTAAGGTTCTCCGAGCTAAGCCGCGCAGACAGACAGACAGAGGGACATGCCGAAACTATAAGCGTTCCTTGTTTACTACGGAACCCGAAAAATTAACAACGCAGCGGCATTGCTCCGGCACCGCAGCGGAACGCAGCGCCCCCTATGGCCCTCCGCCCTCCATGGATATTTTTATAGTATATTCGCTTTTGATGCTCCAACCGCGGTAGTGAAAGGACTTTACTCTAAGATCGATCGTGATCATTTTCTAAGTAAAGCCTAGTTTAAGTTCTAATTGCAGAACATTTAATAAAGTCTTTTAAAATTCAAAGACAGTTTAGTTTTTAAAACGCCTCCTGACAGCCAGTATTCTTAATTGGCGCAGTGGAAGGCAGTTTCGGTTCGCGCGCGTTGTCTAGTTTCGAGACCGCCGCTCTTCGTCGAGCACGCACGACGCCCACCGATCCTGAAAAACCTACGGCTGTCTGTTCGAGGTACCCAATGCACTAGAAGAATCGTCTTCACGACAACGGCTACATCTACTCATCGATTAGCCAACGCTTTGAGTAAACTACGCACTATGCAGTGTACCGTACACATGAATTCGTGTACATGGAGGCAGAATGTCCGAAGTAGTGTAGGAAGTGACGGTATTTCATCTTATTTTGTAGCAAAGTGTTCTTCAGCTTTGGTCTTTCCATTGTACTTGATTTATAATAAATCATTATCTACAGGTGTATTTCCTACACTGTGGAAGACCGCCAAGGTAATCCCAGTCTTAAAAAAAGGCGATCGCAAAAAGATTATAAACTTTAGGCTTATATCTATACTTGATACCTTTGCTAAAATTTTCGAGGCCCTTACTCTGCTACATCTGAAATCTCATTTTAAACAACACCTTAATTCGCACCAACTTCGCTTTGTTTAGGGGCGATCTTGTGACACGAACTTAGTTAGTTGCCTTTTCTATATTTTGAAGCTATTGATGCTGGGTATGAGGTGGACGCATTGTACACAGACTTTTCTAAGGCGTTCGATAGGGTGAACCATAACATTTTAATTTCCAAATTGGAGAAATATGGAATATTTAGTAATTTACTACAGTGGTTTTCCTCATACTTAGCTGATAGAGTGCAGTTTGTGGTGACTAAAGGCTTCTCTTCCGATGCCTATAGGGTGGCTTTCGGTGTGCCTCAAGGGTCGCACCTGGGCCCTTGGTTGTTTTATGTGTTTATCAACGATGTGACTTCTATAATTGAGCATAGCCAGGTTATTCTGTTCGCAGATGACCTAAAACTATGCAAAAAAATTTGCCTTCCCCATACAATCCTTGCGCCGTCAATACCGGAATTTTTATGGGATGACCAAAAAAAAAATCTCATTTTTCAACCTATGTTTCTTGAGGAATGTTGTTCAGTTTAATGTCCTGAGTACTCAAGTATAGTCAGACATTTCATAATCACGTTGTATACAAAATTGCTTGTAAAATTCGAATAGGAAGCCCGTCGGAAACTAATGTGGTTATAATTATTTAGCATTGTTTTCTTTTTCATAATGAGTTATTAAGGTTATTTTCAATACCATTGTGGTACTCTATAACGAACAGTAACCGAAACGAGTTAATGTAGCTTCAACATGATTTGCAAGTTTTTTTTTATTAGCTTTATCTTTTGCTTAGCCTCTGTCGCTGTGTCACTAGTTTCCCAAGATAATTATGTATGTAATACCTAGCTTAAACGTTGATTCTTGTTAATAAAGAAAAAAATAGTAATTAAGTCAATGTAAAATTTTTAAGGGTCCTTATACCTTGCTGTTAAAGGAGTTCAATGTAATTCGTGGACCAAAGCAAAAGAATTTGACACAATTTTGGGTGGCACTGGAATCGGAGAAAGATGATCAATTTTTCATAGTGAATATTACGTTTCTAGTGAAAACGAAAATGGAGGAGGTGAGTATTAATTTGCCAGCAAAGTTTTGAAACGTAACACAAGGGTTACTAAGGGTTGGGCCACATTGATCGACGGCGATTGACGGTTTGCTTATACAAAACGAGCGCAAAGTATGTAAATCCTTTCGCCACGTCGATGCGAAAGGATTTCCATACTTTGCACTCGTTTTGTATAGGCAACACAATCAAAAGATACAGAAATTTGTGTCCCGATCTCCATACATCTTATAAACCACACTAAAATCTATAGGTAAGTTAATTCCCGTTGACAAAGAATAAAAAAATTTGGCTATCAGCTAGGTCTCATAGCACAAGCAAAGGACGAGTATGAAAAATAGTAATAGAGTTAAATATCACAACCTAAAATATAATAACTGTTACTACTCACCGATAGATAGCTCACTCAGTTTGTGAAATGCGCTTTCGACTTGCTAAGTAGATTTCACAAATAGGTACAACCTTTCCCTTCCCAGCCAACTGTGGTCGTTGTTGTGTTGCGCCCACTAGCGTTAACATCAGGAATCTACAAAAAAAAAAGAATCATATTTGGCAAACTCAGGTTACAGACGGTATTCGTGATAAGTGTTTTGAACGGTGCCCATTCCATACTCTTGCCACTAGAATATGTGATATGATGGGGTATTACTTAACAAATAATAAATAAAAACGTTAAAAAATAAGGGGGTTCCCTTACAAGAAACGTATTATTTGGTGTTTTTAGGGTTCCGTACCTCAACATAAAAAACGGAACCCTCATAGGATCACTTTGTTGTCCGTCTGTCTGTCTGTCAAGACCCTTTTTCTCACGAACGAGAAGAGGTATCAGGTTGAAATTGATAACGAATATTAAGGTCCATGAACCACACAAGATCTGAAAATTTAAATTTTTTACAACGACGCAATCAAAAGATATGGCTTTTTATGTCCTCATCTCCATACATTTATGCAAAAAAGCAAAACCTACAGGGTACTTCCCGTTGATCTAAAATTATAAAATTTGGCAAGAAGATAGGTCTCACAGCACAAATAAAGGGAAAAGTCTAAAATCGTGAAATATTTCAATTTTTCTCACACACAACTAATATTAACCAATTAAGGTGAGCTCCTGTTTCAAAAACTTTTCTATAAAAGAGGGGTCAAGTTGGATGGTCGCGGAGTTTTTAAAAACAAAGAGCAAAAGCTTTTAGTATATCATATGGTAGATAGGTATGAAACCCTTAGGGCGCGAGTCCGACTCGCACTTGGCCGGTTTTTTGTAAAGCTCTATCATAAAAATGGGAACACTTCCATAATCTATAGAAAGGGGATAATCATAAATAATAAAAACCGTTCAAGTGCGTGTCAGGCCACGCGCAATATAGGGTTCCGCAGTTTTAAGGTTTTTATTTAGTATTTTATAACGTTCATAACATAAACTTTGTACCTACTATGCTCAGCGAGGTTCTAGCACCTGATTGCTAAATACTAAATTACAACTTCCGAGTACCAAGGACCTCTGAGCTAAGCCGCGGACAGACAGACAGACCGAACAATAAGGGTTCCTTGTCGACTACGGAACCTTAAAACTGGTCAAGTGCGAGTTGAAAACACTTCTGCGCTTCCCTGACTAAGACGATATTTTATTTAACATAGTGGCATGGAACCCCCGGTGCGCGAGTCCTAATCTCTCTTGGCCGGTTTTTTATAAACATATTTTGCTGCACAAATGAGAATATTGTTGATGCAATTATTTAGTTAACGGATGAACAAATACTAACTTCTCATATTAAAATGCGGTATTGAGTTTTACTATATTTTTTCAGATAAGAGTACTTATTTATACTGTAAACGACACAAACAGGAATTTAATCTGGAAACGGCCAATAAACAAGCCCTGCCAACATTTTCTGTTCGGTGCTGTTTTGAATAAATTTTTGAATACTGGTTCGAGTTGCACTGTCGAAAAGGTAAACAAAATAATCTTTAAGTATACTAACTTGCCCGTGTAGTGCCAGCAATGAATAAGATTATCCCATCTTTACCCGTGGGCCGTGGGTGCTGCAAAATGCGTCAGGGATTATGAACCGGAGGACAGGCAGCAGCGCCCTTCTGTGTATCGTACCATTATAGGGTACTAGCTGTGCCCGCGGCTTCGCTCGCGTGAAATTCAGACAATGTGCAGACCCTCCCTCTTTCCCTCCATCTCCCTCCCCCTCTTCCTCTCCCCCTCCGTCTCAACCTCCCCCTCCCTCAACCCCTCCCCCTCCACCTCCCTATCCCCATCCCCCTCCCTCTCCTTCTTCCTCTCACTATCCCTATCCCTGCCCCTAAACCCACCCCTACCCCTATCCCTAACGCCATCTTAACCGCTATCCCTATCCTTATATAAACATAAAAACGACACCAATATTGATTTTTAGACATTTTTACCCTATCGCACCCCAAACCCATCCCGAGGGGATGATGGTGTTTCACGTCCACCACGTTGGATTTCAAAATTGTTGTAGTTCTCGTAATCAGCGACCCGATAAACCATACAAACGACACCCATATTGATTTCTAGAAATTTTAACCCTATCGCACCCCAACCCCATCCCCAGGGGATGATGGTATTTTACGTCCACCACGTTGGATTTCAAAATTGTTTAAGGTTTCGTAATCAGCGACCCGATAAACCATACAAACGATACCCATATTGGTTTTTAGAATTTTTCACCCCATTCCCCTCTTTTAGGGGTTGAATTTGGGGTGGAATTTCAATAACAGTAATGTGTATTCCACAGAATTACAACTCTAATGCCTAAATAATAAATTTCGTGGATTTTACTTTGAAAATGAAGGATTTTCAACTTCATCCCCCTTTTCACCCCTTAGGGTGTAGAATTTTCAAAAACCCTGAGACACGTAAAACTTAATTTTTAGTCGTAAGTCTAAATACAATTGAAACAAAGGACTTTCATACATACTTTCATTCCTTATTTCACCCCTTTAGGGGATGAATTTTGAGAAATTCTAAAACACGTACTTTTTTATTTTTTACGGAGATATCAAAACTAAATTTTCATATTTCAACCTAGAAAAATGAAAGACTTATAGACCAACATACGGAAAAAAAATCCTCTTTTTTACCTCCTTGAAAGGTGATTTTTAAGAAATGCTTAAACACTTGTGTCTTTATTTTTTACCAAAAGCTTAAATTCAAATTTGTGTGAATCTAATTCAAGAAACAAAGGACTTTCATACAAACTTTCATCCCTTATTTCACCCCTTTAAGGGATGTGTTTTGGAAAATCCTTCCTTAGTGGGTAGTTTTGAAGTGCAATAAACCTGTGTACAAAATTCCAGCTCTGTAGCTATAGCGGTTACGGCTCGGCGTTGATGAATCAGTCAGTCAGGACAAGCAATTTTATATATTTAGATTTTTTGAGAATGGGTATCTTGAGTTGATTCCCTTGACAAATTTTATTTTACCAGGTTTTTTTTTCCAGCAATTGAATATAAAATTTTATTGAATAATAATCATATTTATTCATTGTGGCTCACTTTTGGTAAACTGGGCAAGCTCGTTGCATCGTAGACCTTATCTCTGTCTTCAAGACTAGATCGAGGTCAAGAGTAAGCCAATTGACAATAAAAAAAAAAACAGGCTTAGGAAATATTTCGATTTAAATATAAGTGGCCAAGGGAATAAAAAAAAATATAAAATTTTAATAAAAACTATATTTACTAACCATCCACATACTATTTGTTGATTTTACTAAGGCCTATGACAGCGTGGACAGAGAGACACTTTACTCAGTTTTGAAAGCTTTTAAAATACCTGAAAAACTTGTCGACATGGTTAAAGCAGCCACGGAAACCAGCAAAATGAGGGTCAGGGTAGGAAGCAGTCTTTCTGAGGAATTTGATGTTGTGACGGGTCTTAAGCAGGGAGACGCGCTATCACCATTGCTGTTCAACTTAGTACTCGAGCACATCATACGGAAAGTCATGGTATCGGATGGTGGAGTGGAGCTGAATGGCAAACACAGGGTGATAGGATACGCCGACGACCTGGCGTTGCTGGGACATTGAGCAGAAGACATCGAAAAGATGGTGAACACCCTAGAACAGGAAGGACAGAAAGTAGGTCTCACGATTAGCCGGGAAAAAACGGAGTATTTTATGATGAAGAGGTACAAAAACATTCTAGAGAAAAGGAAAGATCTTGTGACTGAAGCATGCACCTACAAAGGTGCTGATAAATTTAAATACTTGGGTTGCACCGTCACTGATACCAACCGGCGTGAAGAAGAAATAGATACCCGTGTCCAAAATGCCTTAAGATGCTCAGCAGCTCTCCACAAAGTCCTAGTGTCCAAGATAATTAGCAGGAAAACCAAAATTCGGATCTACAAAACGGTTATTAGACCAATTTTGATGTACGGATGCGAATCATGGACACTGACTCAAAAAGAGGAAAGTAAGCTCTTAGTGGCAGAGAGGAAGATTTTCCGGAAGATCTTGGGACCAACTAGGCGTGATGATGGCACTTGGAGGTCACGAAAAAACCAGGAGATAGAAGACCTAGTGGCTGAACCCAATATAATTGGAGAGACCAAGTCAGCCCGACTTCGCTGGCTGGGCCACGTAGAGAGGATGGAGGAAGATCGTGCAGTCAAAAGAGCGTACCTGGGACGACCGACGGGAAAGCGGCCGGTCGGACGTCCCAGGTACCGCTGGAGTGACGAAGTGCAGAAGGACCTGAGCGCTCTCCAAAGACCTGATTGGCGTGAGGAGGTGCAGAAAAGGGCCGACTGGCGGCTTTTGGTGTCGGAGGCCAAGATCCTCTTTGGGTCCCTGAGCCAGCGAAAGTAAGTAAGTATATTTACTAACAATATAAAATTTAAGTGAATAATAAACATATTTATTGATTTACACGCGTTTTTACGATATAGGTTTGGGAGATACTATTTCGATTTAAAATTTTGTGGTCAAGGGAAGCAAAAATAGAATATGGCATAGTAATAGTTTTGTATTATTGAACTGGTTAATTTTTATCATAATATTGCAAAAAGAAAAAAAGTATGTAACCTAATGAAGAACAGGCAAAATGTTGAATACCCACCTTTGCCCTTATATGAAGGGAATCAAAAAAGTATGTATTTTCTTAGTTTCACTAAAATTGTACGAGACATATGAATAAAAATTACATTAAATAATAATAATCCCTGTTTTCGTTATATTTATTGTAATTACGATGTATGGACTTTAAAAATAGCAATGTTTATGAGGAATCAATTACATAGTGAACCAAAGTCATGGGGATCATACATTTACCTTCGTAACTCGGGCCTGGAGCAACAAGTCGCCTGACCTCCTTCTACAATGTTAGAAGTACAGTCAAGAGCACATCGAGCTTGACACACTGGACTTTGCACCGTTCTTATTTCAAGCACCGTTGGGGCGAGAGTCGCTCTTCATGTGTCAAGCTTGACCTGCTCTTGACTGTACAATCTACACTGTCCCTGAAAGGAGGTCAAAAGCTTGTATAAAGCACCTCTATAATATATACGCTGTTTAGTGACGCGTCAAGGGAATCACTTTTTAGCCCGGGACAAATTTTTGATTTATTTTTTCAAATCTAAATAAAATAAAATACGCAATGTTAATAAAAATTTTATCAATCGTGAATGATTAAATTAACGATTATACCACTTCCTGTCCACCGATTCCTATCGTAAGTCAGACTTTTGATGGGCTTTTTTGTAAATTTTTGAAACAGGACAAGTCAATCAATTTTAAGGACTTTGAAAAATATTTTCCACCTTTCACAAATAAACTATGTGCAATAAATGTCATTCCCAAGTTTTATAACACCTAGTACACACATTTAAAAAATAATACCATGAGCTTTAAATGTTACTTTACGGGTACTTTTTCTGTGCGGACAATGTATTTTTATTTAGCACTTTAGAGAATGACCCATTTCATACTGCGCTCACCAACAAACACGTTTCATTGGAGCTAAAGCCGTATTGTAAGTGTCAAGCTTAGATAAATGATTCGCTGATGATTCGCTGCGCTCCGACCAGATACCGCCGGCGTAGTTGTAAAATGAAGCAACAAATACTACGCCGAATTCGGCGTAATCGAGCCAAAATGTTGCCGGCACTGGAGTTTTTACCCGATTTCGGGTAATTTAGATATTTAGCGGGCTTCCTTCGCGTGTACACCGGGTGCATAATTTTTTCTTTTGCGAAGTTCAATCGTAGGCTAATTTGTAATCTACTATGTATTATTATATACTAAAGTGTATATTGACGATATTTATACACAAATTATCTCGTTACGCACAGAAGTGCCCCTGCCAAGTCAGCAAAGCACAGCCGTACCATCTCTTTTTTTTTTTCTCGAAGCCTCTCAGGGCCTTTTTGTTCCCCTGTAAAAGTGTTTATTTGTCTCCACAACCAAATTATTATAACAAGTATTTTAACGAATATTGGCTGTAGATCGCAGGTGCCCATGGTAGATAAAAATAACCTGTATTACAGGTCACCAGGTCAACAGGTCAGTTATATATACATAATGATAGTACTGTACTATCATTCATTTGTCGTAACATACGAGCAGTCTAGAAGCAGTAGTTTCTGAGTTATAGCATTTAACACGCTAGACCTAAATAAAGATCTCGACATATGCAGTACCTTCCGTAGCACGGAACCATCTTAGGCTGGTTCCATGTAACTACGGCACGGCGGCGCCGCGCCATAAAAACTCACGACGCGCACCGTGAAATCTACGGTACGGCGCCGTGCCGTACTTCGGTGCGGCGCCGTGCCGTAGAAGTACAGTATTATGAACTATTCGAAAATAATAAACAGGAATTGAGCCATAAAAGAGCAGAATTAGTAAACGGAAATCATTGTTAGAACAAAATTAAATACGATAATTTGATTTTCATTGATTTACGTACATTGTTAAGTTATACAATAATTTTCAAGCATTTATAAACATTCAAAATTTTAATGATTAGTGGTCATGCTAATTTTATTTATATAATTAAGTTCAATTTCTTTTCAGGATTCCGTACCTCAAATAGAAAAAAATAACAGTTATACGGTTACTTAGCTGTCTGTCTGCCGATGCAATGTCTGCCATTTGGATCAGTCCCCCATATAACTCTGAAACTGCTGTTCCTAGACTATTCGTATGTTAGGACAAATGAGAGGTCTCGTCGAAATCTTTATTTTGTTTGACAGCTGCCAAATTCAAAATCGCTGTAACTCGGAAACTACTGACAATAGACCACTCGTATGTTCAGACAAATGATAGACATCGTCAAAATCTTTATTTCGTTTGATAACTGTCAAACTTTAAATAGCTATAACTTGGAAACTAGTGACCGCAGGCTACTTGTTTGTTCGGACAAATGATAGATCTCGTCGAGATCCTTATTTAAGTTGACAGCTGTCAAACTTCAAATCGCTAAAACTCGAAAACTATTGACTTTAGTCTACTTATGTGCAGGGACAAATGATAGATCTCGCCGAGATCTTTATTTCGGTTAACGGCTGTCAAAATAAAAACAGCCATATCTCATAGACTAACGATGCTAGACTAGCACTGTTTGAGAAAAAAAAAATATAGGTCTCGAAGACCTACAAGTACAAAAGTAAGTTGCATAGTTACAAGTGTCAAATTAATATTCTCCTACATTCAGTATTTTCATACCGCTAGTTTCTCTCATATCTATGAGACTTTATTTCACTAGAAGTGAAGACCTAGTCAAGAACACAATTTTTTTCCCCAAATAGAGCTTGTCTTTCATCGCAAGTTTACGAGCTATAGCAGTTTTAATTTTGAGCTGTCAGTCGGAATGGAGATATCAACGAGATCTAGCATTATTCCAAACATACAAGTAGTCTAGGGTCAGTAGTTACCGAGTTATAGAAATTTTGAGTTTGACAGCTGTCAACCGAAATAAAAATCTCGACGAGATATATCATTTATCTGAACATACGAGTAGTCGAGGGTTTGTAATTTTTTAATTATAGTGGTTCTAGATCTGACAGCTGTCAAACGAAATAAAGATCTCGACAAGATCTATCATTTGTCCCTCTATGCGAGTAGTCTAGGGCCAGTAGTTTCCAAGTTACAGCTATTTTAAGTTTGACAGCTGTGAAACGAAATAAAGATATTGACGTGATCTATCATTTGTCCGAACATACGAATAGCCTATTTTTTGTAGTTTCCGAGTTATAGCGATTTTAAATTTGACAGCAGTCAAACGAAATAAAGGTCTTGACGTGATCTATCGTTTTTCCGAGCACACGAGTAGTCTATTGTTAGTAGTTTCCAAATTACACCGATTTTGAGTTCTATCCGGAACGGAAAAAAGATCGACGAGATCTATCCTTTTGTCTTAACATACGACTAGTCTAGGAATAGTGGTTTCAGAGTTGTAACGGTTTTAAGTTTGACAATTGTCAACTGAAATATAGATGTTGACGAGATCTATCATTTGTGCGAATATATGAATAGTCTAGGGACAGTTGTTATACATTAGTATATCGGTTTTAAGTTTGACTGATATCAACCGAAATGTTGATCTCCTCGAGACCTAATAATTTTCCTTCAAGAGCTAGTTGACTAGGATCAACCGTTTCCATGATTCAAATAAAAATTCAAAATAATTTAATTAACTTTTTATTAAGTTCTGATTTAGTTTAAATTTTGTTCTATTTGAATTCCGTTCCAATTTAATTTCAGGTTAGTTTGAATTTAGTTCCAATTTAATTTCTAATCATTTCCAATTTAATTCCAATCCAATCAAATTCTACTGTAATTGCAATTAGATTATATCCTATTCCAATTCAATTTCAATCCAATTGCCGTTTAATTTTGAATCGATCCCGATTCAATTAAAATTTGAAATTATTTCAGTTAAATTTAAAATCTTTATGCTATTGCAAACTTGCATTTGCAATTCGTTGTATTCTCACATTCAGTCATTTTCATAAGTAAGTCGTCAAAATAATCACAGACCAAATCCTGCTAAAATAGCAAAAACTAGCTTATGTCTGGTCACTGCTATTTCCACGGCACGGCACCGCACCGGAGTACGACACGGCGCCGTGCCGGAGCTATGTGAAACCACACTTACTTTTCGGAAAATCAGATAAGTACTAACCAAACTGCGTCCAAACTGTCCTACTCAAAGCGACATCGCCGATAAAACAGAATTGAGAATTGCGCCATTATCGACGCAAAGTTGGAGAAAAATCGGAGATCTTTTATCGGCCCTTGTTCTTTTGCTATCGGTTACGGCTCGGAATCGACGCGGTGGACAAACGCCTTAGCAAAAATATTTTTCGTTAAATTTTCAAGTAGCTGGCAGGCAACACAATTTTCAATTGTTTTATACACATTGAGTGTCTTCAATCGTGGAGCTGTTGTTTGTAGGTAGGGCGGTATCTGGTCGGAGCGCAGCGAATCATTTATCCAACGTAGCCTAAGAGCCAAACGATTTCACTGTATGAAGATTCAACAAAAATTCATATCAGCATTTTTTTTTCGTCATAAATTAGATTAGCTGGTCTATTTAATAATTCATTAGTAATCCACCCAAATTAACGACAGCATGATTTTAAAAAATAATAATAAAGGTATTATAAATTCTACAAAAGAAGGGCAAAAATGCTATAAATATTATTTACTTTACATTTAATTACCTTTATTTTTTTTTAAGTATATAATCCTCCTATATTTGTAAAAGAAACACAATTAAATCTAAAAAACAAATTTACATAAATCTCAAACTTACATTAGACCTATGACAAAATTGCTATCAGATCAGTTCTTCAATGCTTTTGTTTCATTAAAGTCCCTTATCATATAGTGTACTAAACTAAATCCAACAAAATTTTTTTTTGGAAATTGATACCTCCAGAAATTGAAATTGTACCTTCCAGTTTGAAATTTGGGTGGATTCAAAAATATAGTCTCTTAAAATTGCATTTAAAAGCCGTTTACAAAAATTTGGCCTGATATGAATTTTTTCTCCAAAATATAGGATAGCTCTTAGGGTAACGTGTCAAGCTTGACCTTCTCTTGTTTTTGCTGTAGGTAATACTGGAGGGATCCACCTGTTACATATGTTATGGTGATATTAACTTCTCCCACCCTATCTACACTCAACCGCTGCCGTAAGACAGTTGTTGACAAAAGTAGCTAAAATAACAAGTAGGTATATAACGGGGAAGCACAGCATCGTCGACAGCGTTTTAGTAGCAAAATCAAGTATTTTTAGGCTCCCATGTTATCACGACTTTGTATGCACAAACCGCAGTTTGAGCTGCAGCTCAGACAAAGTCACTACTATGTAAATGTTCCCATTCATCCGGTCATTGAGAAAGGCACAAAGGCCAGCGGCAAAGAACTACGTTCCTTAAGAGAGGCCATGATAGTGCGGACAGATTCAACTCGCAGGCATTGAACTATAATTTATTGTACGCTAGTAGGTACAATCAAGAGCCCATCAAGCTTGACACATTGGGCTTTATACCGTTCTTATTTCAATCGACGCATGGGCTAGATTCGCGCTGCGAGTGTCTAGCTTGACCTGTCGTTGACAGTACATTAAATCTCGATGCCCGCAGCGCTCCGCAACTACTTATATAATGTGCACGCACATCCCTGTGTCGATCAGAGTTTTCGAGAGCATTAGTGAACAGGGAAACAGAAACAACATCAATTCTTGAATCAAATCACATATTTTTTTAAAGTACTCAAACAATATTTTGCTGATTGTGAAACAGTCTTAAGGCTAATACTCCCTGTTGCGTCCGGTAGGACGTACTGTTATTTATCGGGATGCATCTAGTAAAACTAGCTAATAATGGTACGTAGGTAGGACACAGACAGAACATCCCCGCTCGCCGGCTGGCTATGAAGTGATATTCTCCCCGAGTACCCACATTTATTGTGTACGTCACATCTCTTTCTTTTTATATGATTTGAAATACTTTTATATATCATTCTTTACATAATACTTAATGGTCATCATAACATGCAGAATACAATTCAAATAGAGCGACTCGACTACCGTCTCGGATCGTGCTATGGCAGCGTAAAAGAGACGGCAAGAAACCACTGCAGCACGGCCTACTTTAAGAGTCGGCTTTATACAATGGGTTCCCTGTGTCGTGCTAGAATATCAAAGCACTATAAGTCTTACATTGAACCGATTTAGATACGATAGTATCATAATTAAAATTTACAACTTCGTTCATTAGGTAATTAAGTTTCTTCTAGGTACTGTCCACTTTTCTTCATTTTTCCTTTCATTTGTGGATGCTTATTGCAACACTGAGAATTCCAGTATTGTTGTTGTGGTCGCTGGCAGTCTAAAGTCATCTTTAAGCAGAAACTCCACCTGTGGACAATATTGCAGTATCTATATTCTCATTAAGGTGCAATTTCGCGCTTGCGCGCGATACTTAGGTAGTATTTACACTTATTTGTTAAAAGAACGCGTTTATTATAAAAGTCCGGGAGTGAGATTTCTGTTTTCTGATGAATTGTTAGGATATTTGTTCCAAATTAATTAGAATATGAATTATGTTTTTAAAATTTATCCAAAACATTGTATAATATCGGTTTGTGAACCAACTCTTTACAAATAATACTTTTTTTTTCCTTAAAATAGCAATTCCACAGTTAGTTATCAAGATAATCAGGATGCTTTTGGCAGTTTTTTTTTTAAATACTATTTTAACTCGAGCATGACAAAGCATTTGTTTAGTCTTGGTTCATAAGAAACTGAACTGTCACCCTATCTGTGTGTGTGATATTGGAGCCCATTTTTTTCTTTAAGTTTTACGAGTAGACATGTGTTGCTTTGCCATGGCATTAATGGCATCAAACGACCCATAGAAAATTTATGGTATTTATAATATTTTTCAACACTGGAAGATTTATGGCATCTTTTGACCCATGGAATATTTATGGCGTCGTTTGATCCATGCGTACACATTTGTGCATTTTTCGACCCATGGGTAATTGTGGCGTCTTTCGACCCATCGATTATTGTGGCGTCTTTCGACCCTTGTGGCGTCTTTCGATCCATGGATTATTGTGGCGTCTTTCGAATCATAGATTTTTGTGGCGTCTTTCGACAGTTTCGACCCATAGATTATTGTGGCGTCTTTCGACAGTTTCGACCCATAGATTATTGTGTTTTTTATTTATTTTTTTGATCCATGGATTATTGTGGCGTCTTTAGACCCATAGATTTTTGTGGCGTCTTTCGACCCATAGATTATTGTGGTGTTTTTTGACCCATGGGCTATTGTGGTGTCTTTCGGCTTGTGGTCAAATCAACACATGCCTTCCGACCACGCATATAAACCTTTATGGATATGAAAAGTCTTTCAAGACACGAGCAGGAATTGAACCCGCACCTTTGGACCGAACCAACTAGTATTTTTTGTATTTACATACACCAGACACCAGAAGCAGCACGATCCAATGCACTGACCACTGTGCTATCGCATCTAGACTCCCCCATTCACATGGTTCACATGCGTAGCTTTTCTCATATTAGTGATGCAACAAGTATAAAAATTATTATTATTATTATATTTTTGATTGGCTAAATAATAATGACGTATTTACGTCTTGAAATACCCAATATTCAGCATATAATAGTTTCCTTATAAATACTTAATCTCTTTTTTTTTTAGCTTTTAATTCCTTATCTGTACCTACATATTATTATGGATTTAAAATTTTGAGACGCTGTTGTTAGGTATTTATATTTATTTGTGGTATTATTAAGACCTTATTTGTTTTCACAGCTAATACATGGACGAACAAACTCTTGTGACACCTATGTATATTTTAATCGAAATAAAATATAGGTACATTTCCTTCTTCTTTTTTTTCTTTTTTTTTTACTGTAAGTTTGGATCAATAAAAGAAGGTGTCTGTCTATATGTGTTTGCAACCTTTAAGGTCTTACATACACAATGGAAAAATACTAGCTTGATTTCGTTGCATCACCAATATAACTGAGGATTTCAATCCATTCGAGGATTATCGTTAAAACTAACTTTTCCTTTGTTTTGTTTTCGTTAGTTTATTTTGTGGCTTTATAGAATATCAAGACTCTTTTATGATAAAAAGCAAACACACACACAAGTTGATATTTTCTTTTTACTCTTGGTACGTAAGTTCAGTACTTATTACTTGTTATTTTCAATAGGGTGTTTTCCCGCACCTTGTGAAAGTTATCGTCAGGAAAATGGAAACACTGATACTAAAGTATAGTGAAAATATGTTCGCATACGTTATACCTCGGTATGTCTATTTAAATCACATTGATTTGTCTCTTTTATTGGTTTTTATTCTATTTTTTTTTCTGTTTTAAGAAATATCTAGTAATAGTAAAATTGTTTAGCGCCTAAGTTTCAACTTTTTTTTTAAGTAACCTTCACTCTGGTGCTGACTGAGAAACAGTACCATAAGCATTTGAACTCAAGTACTTGTTGAAAATCTCAACTAACGACAGTTAAAAACCGTAGTTGAAAATATCATAGAAAATTGCCTATTATTGACATCTCACGTCAGTCCGTTATACTCGTATTGGCCAATAATGATGCTATGCGTATTTTACAAAACACAAAATATAGCTGTAAATATCTTTATTCAATTACTAGCAAATTTTTAATAATTCGTAGTTAATGGATATCACCTTTGTAATATTGCTCTAATTTAATAATTCATTAAGAGATTGTAATATCCAACAATGAATAAACTATATTTGATTTGATTGAAAAACTAATAATTTTTAAACACTTGACGAAAGAAAGTACTGCAGCACCACAAGCACTTTATTTCGTCTTATGCGGCAAATTCTTTTACATATGAAGTTTGTTTGACTTTCTTACTTACACCTACTGGTCAGTCATGTGCTGCCACTGCTGGTCAGTCATCTTTGCATGTTTTCAATGTTAACCGGCAGACAAGTATTTCTCGAAATGTCTCCTCTACTCTAGTGACAATACTCAATGTGCCCAACATACTATACTTACTACTTACTTATCAACGAGCAACATTTGCTTTGTATAAATAAAAATATACATGTAATAAAAATGACTCGAGTTTCAATGAAATTTACTATTGGTGGTTTTCGGGCCGAAAATCGATCTAATCTCATGTGTACGAAACTTTTCGTTTTGCCTTATTTTTTCAAGATTCAGGAAACCCCTGGTGTCATGTCTTGGTCTGCTTCGAGAAAGGTTATTCGGAGCAAGCTCAGTTGCCTAGCTGTACCTACTTGTATATTATACTTTGTAGGTAATATAGAGGTGTAATAATTATTGAGCCCATCTTTTTTACATATATTTTTTTTTTAGGATTTCATTTAATAACACTGCATCCATTCCGTACCTACTTACCAAGATTTATAATTAATAATAAAAGTATTTGGTAGGTAGGTAATTATAGTTGGATCAATAGATATTTATACTCGTAAGCAGTTAGCACAGTGAAATTTGTTCCACATCAAGAGTTGTTATTTATATACCTGCTTTATTTTTTATTCTTGTCTTGGTATTTTGGTCCTGTCTACCGAATATCTACTTTTTAATAATAAATTGTTTACAACACGATTAGCTGGTATTGCTTCATAAGCAAGTTATATACATAGTGCAGGTGATTCTGTTGGTAATCTTTAGTTGGTTGCCTATATTTTGTTAACGTCAAAACGTCGTCGTACTCTAGTAAGTTGGGTGCATAGGTAGGTACGGTACGACACATAGTAACGAGTTTTATTTACCATTACGTCGGTGTCATAATAAGCACTTACGCAAGCATATAAGCACTTACGTAAAACCTTACAAACCCTGGTGTCAGAGTTACTGATCTGCCTATAATAACTAGAACAACCGTTTAAGCCTGCATCCCGAAGCACGCATTCATATTATTTTAACGGTCAATCAAGTAGCTTTATTATGCAACGTCTTAACCACTTTTGTTTGACGTGTCTCCACGAGGATTCGGTCCCAAAAATTATGGTTCGAGAACCGCAATTTCTAAGTTGGTACAGTCAAGAGCACATCAAGCCTGACACATTGAACTTTGTACCGTTGTTATTTCATTAGATGTACGGCTGGATTCGCACTACCAGTATCAAGCTTGACCCGTTGCTTACTGCACTATAGATTACCTACAGAGGCTGATAAAAATATTTTGTTTGCTTTGTTTTTGTATAAGTATTAGGTTATTTAAAGGAATTCACACACGTGTAACAATTTAGTTTTTGTGTAGGTATTAGCAGCTACTAACTGTAAATTACCTAAATTACCTCGGTAACAGAAATAATGTATCATTAAAATACGGTCAGGCAGCCATCAGCGGAAACAATTGACGAAAGATATATTTGAAACGCATTTTCGTAATTTTATTTTTCTTGAGTGTGAGAAATAAGGCACAGCAAGGGCTAAAGTAATGCCACACACATGAGAGCCTAAGCGAAATTCTCTGTATATTTTTCAAAACCTACTTGTAACATTGTTTGGGATGGCGGTCGAACACTTGTAAACAAACGGTTCAATTTTATTAATCAATGCATAATTTAGCAAATAAGTGCACGGAGACATTTTTCAGTGTGTCCTCCTCCTCCCAATCCTCCTTTTTTTCCATTGCTTGAGATGGCAAAGGTTTTTCTAGTATTTTTTTTTTTTTTTTTGCGGATAATTTGGAAATATTGTCAAAAATTGGTTTCCACTCACCACGCTTTCATTTCATCGTCGTCGCCACTGTTGCGTCCGGTAGGACGTACTGTTATTTATCGGGATGCATCTAGTAAAACTAGCTAATAATGGTACGTAGGACACAGACAGAACATGCCCGCTCGCCGGCTGGCTATGAAGTGATATTCTCCCCGAGTACCCACATTTATTGTGTACGTCACACTCCCTGAATGACCTTGAGACTGAATAACTTTGTAACCACTTTTTATATTACACATTAAATATGGCATTTATCCTAGCAGAATAAAACGTATTCATTAAGACACGAGAAGTGATGTGGTCGAGATAGAATTTTATTTTGATCAGAATAACTGAATAACGAATATTTTAAAATGACCATTATTTTGTCAATTTTATCCCACTTTTAACCATTTTCCTCCAATTTTTTTTTTAAAATATATGAAAATTTTCAATATTGTAGACAAAACAATATTTAATGTTGTAGTCGTTTAAATTTTTTGATATTTGTAAAAAACATACTTACCAAAAAAAAATACTTTCACCCTTTTTTTCTGAATTTCGGGGTCACCGTTGGTTGTAACAGCCACGTTGCAAGGCACGCAAGTGAACATTATTTACCTAAGTGAAATGAACTCTATGTTGTATTGACAAGACTGTAGCTGCTAATTTTAGGGTAGTACGAGTCTTAACTTACACGTACCTATTTTGATTTACTTTTAAATCTTCTCCGGGGGTAGCTCGTTCCTTCATAAATCTTATCCCTATTTTAAAATCTTGATTGAGGTCAAATCGCTGGGTCAAATAGTAAAACATCGAAAACAGCATTTTATCTGTGTTATTTCTGTTTCAGGGTAACTACCAAATTCGCAACAGTTTTACGCAGATGACAAACAGTTTTGTGGGTGCAAAATTTTTCTACGGAGATTATTATTCAAAAATTTTAGTGACGTCAAAGAATGGCAATATATTCAGCTCTGAATTCAGATCCAAAGTATTAAAAAAGATTTAGTTAGGTACTCATAGATATAAGTTTTTTTGTCTTACTAACAAATGGACCCTTGTTGCCATAATAAATGAATTGGTTTTTGTCATTTTAAAGCCAGTTGCACAAAGCGTTTACTATGTTAAAATTGTGTTAAATCTATTGCTGACACTTTTTGAAAAGATTACAGCCTAAATTAAATTAAATTATACCTACAACTGAATCAAAGTTGTTGTTTCCTAATTAAGTTGATTTACTTTGTATTCTACAAAAATCGATCTTCATGGTCTGAGCAAAAAAGACTTAAGATAAGAGGCGTCACAATACGACTCTCTTAGCATCGCAGCACTTATTTGGGAAGAATTCGTCCCAAAACGCGCTTACATAGTTTTAATCATTAATAATTCGTAATTATTATTAATGTGAGTCTATGTTATATATTTATAATTATTAAAAACCTTAAAAAGTGACTCATGTTTCTTAAACAAACTGAAAACTTACTTACTCACAGAAGCTTTTTAGACTGTACGTTAGTACTCTATTGTTAATGACATACGTTACTTTATGTAATATTGTAAGCAATTTACAGAAATCCTTTTTACTGTAATATTTTAATGACGTATAAATGTATATTTATAAATAAAGATTTTAATAAATAATTGAATTGAATTATTAATGTTACTCTAAGTCTTTGACCAGTGTGTGTTGCCAGTGACGACATATGGCACCGAGACGTGGCCGGTCACGATGGGCCTTATCAGGAAGCTCAATGTCACCCAAATTGCTATCTTTTGTTGATTGCTATTGCTATTTTATTACCTCCAGTTTTTCGGCTATAGCTCATTAACCTGTAAAGCCTAATTAGCTGTGATAGTTTTCCTTTTCATTCCATCATATATACTACTACTGTGAATTTTTTTACGTTTCCTTTAGCAGCCGTTTGTTTAGCTGGCGGGGACACTCGAAAGAACTAAAAATTACGCTTTTAAGCTAAATATTTCGCAAACAGGTGAAACTAAATAAATAAATGTTCTTTGCAGACTCACATTATTATTAAAAGACATATCCAACGACACCTCACACGATGAGGTAGACGAGAAGAAAACTCCCACTTTACTTATACCATCTTCTACAAAAAAGTTTTGTTTTCAAGATTTAATTTTATCACTTTGCTTGCGTGGATGAAATGTATATTCATACTAAATTACAGCTTTCTAGTACTAAGGTTCTCCGAGCTAAGCCGCGCAGACAGACAGACAGACGGACATGCCGAAACTATGAGCGTTCCTTGTTTACTACGGAACCCTAAAAATGAACAACGCAGCGGCACTGCTCCAGCACCGCAGCGCAACGCAGCACCCTCTACTCTGTGGCATACCATGGATATTTCAGTAGTATGGCACCGCTCAGGCACCGCACCGCAGCCGCTACGCGCCGCCGTGTGGCTCGGCCCTTATAGCCACCACGCTTGATAGAGTTGCGGCTAGGTAAATAGACCGCGCTGGTAGGTGTGATACGGTACGCAAAATGTCGCTCCTGTCCGTCCTTCAGTAGGTTCAGGCTCAGTACTCAAAAGGTGAAAAACGGGACCCTATTAATATGCCTCCGATGTCAGTTTGTCTGCCTGTCGGCGGCTACCGCGTTTTAGACAAAAACCTACAGCGCCATCTGTTGGCGGGTAGCATAGCTTGCTCACCCGATGATATTTAATGTTGAGACGGCTATTTTAGATCGAAGCTTGGTCGCCCAGGTACTAATACACTGGTACGGTCAACGGCACTAAGGTAGAAACATTTGCAATTTTATTGCCATGCCATAACATCCAGTGTTTTTTTTTAATGTGAAAACTGACAGACGAGCAGACAACACACCTGATGGTACGTCTCCCTGCCGCCCATGGACACCTGCAACACAGGGGGGTTACTTGTGCGCTTCCGGCCTTTTAGGACTTGGTTAACCCGCTTTTTAATAGCCCCCATGTCGTAGGATACAGGGAAAACCCTGGAGGACGTGCCGTTGGGTGCACACACCCATTACAACTTGCTTGTTGTATAGGGCTTTATAGAAAACAAAGAAAACTATTCTTCGAAATATTTATTCTGAACATATTTATTATTATGAAAATATTTAAATTGATAGGACAACAAAAAATTAATCACTAACATTATTTATGGCAACATTCTCAAATTACAAATTGCATTTACACGAATATAGTTCCAAGAGTTGTATACATCTGTCAAATCGGTCAAATGTATGTCCTTCAGGTTGCGTGTGTACAAAGCTCAAATCATATTTATAAAAAGTCCACTCAATACAAAAAATAGTTATTTGTTATGCAAGGCAGTAAAATTGACATTTGGCGCGAGTGGCTTGTATTAAAACTCCAACAAGCGAAGGATTTTAGGAGTTAGGCAAAATGCTGAGCTTAGCGAGACGCGAAATAACTTCGCTGCCAAGCGTAACACAATTTTTCACCTCACTACAGCGAGGAAAATGTTAACGAATAGCGCACTGGCGGTACTGACCTAATACCATAATTCATCGCCACGTTCTAATTTCGAAGACCTTTTCCACGCTAGCGGCGAAAAATTACTTTTGCTCGCAGATTTCCTCCGATAAAGCAAAGTTTTTCGAGCTAGTGAGGTGAAAAAAAAACATACTTAAATCAAACAAGTTTTCCTAAAGACCGTACAGTATGGCCTTTAAGGCGTTGCTCAAAATCCATTGTAAATTTGTTTTCTACTTAATAATAATTGCACATGACGTTTGTAACATTATAATACTAGAAAATCAAGACCCTGTGTATCAATCATTTTGTAGTACCTACCTAGATATTTTACTTATTAATAATTTTATTTTGTTTTCAGACTGTGTGACAAAGACCTTCCATTCCTTACGACTTAATAACAATATTATTCACAATAATAAAAAAACTCAATAGCAAAACCAGGAATATTCAAATTAAAATTTCCGCAGATATTTATTTAAACTTCATTTTTTTTTCGTTTATTCCAACGCTTACCAATCTATTTTACAGACTTGACACTAAATACAGAGCATATTTGACGGAAAGAATAACATTTTTTACAAACTTGTTTTTTCTGACAGCTTTTGTCGATTGCTTTACAATGATATAACAATTATATAACCGACGTTGCTTTAGCGTTGGAATAAATAAAAATAAAGGCTTGTAAAAATGGATTATTGCTTAAATTTTACAAGCCACGTTTCTGCGGTAATTTCCTTATAGCTACTTTTAATTTTTACAATAAATTTATCCTTAACTATCTAGAAAAGCAAATAAGTGTACATTTAGCTTTTCCCCAAATATTTTAACTATATTTTTATGGAATCCGTAATTTGATAGGTTCGTCGCAGAGCCAAGAAGCTCGGTGGTGATGAGATGCTAATGAAAACCAAGTTTCACAGCCTAGCCCACTGGCGTAAAGTTTCATGTCTGTCGGTCTTTTACAGATTGTACTTCGGAGAGTGTGCCGCTTATTCCGCCATCCCCCTTCTACCATCGGGAATCTAGTCGCACCGCAGGATATCACACATACTTGGTTGATTTTCCACACATCCGTACAGAGCACTTTGAAACATCTTCTATAATGCGCCCGGCTAAGGAGTAGCAAGCTCGTATCATCGTCGACTTTATCTCTGTCGTCAGGGCTAGATCGAGGTCATAGAAAGTACAAAAAAGGGGTTTCGTGAAACAAGACATTTTTTTTGGAAGGCCGACTCATCTCTCAAGAGGTTGAAATAAGGGATGGAAAATTTTCAACTTTTTTTACTTAGCTTTAACTTGCATCCCTTATTTCACATCCTTGGAGGACGATTTTTGGAAAATTCTTTCTGATATGGTGTTTGTGGTATGCATTAAATTAGCACACACAATTTCAAACGTCTAGGTAAAGCGGTTTTGGGTCGGCGTCAGTCAGGCAATCAGTCAGTTAGTCATTAAGTCAGGACATGTCATTTTATTGACAGTTTAGTGAACTATATTTCATATCAGTTTGAAGTTACCCTTATTATTTTTTTAGATTTTCTTATTAGGTAATATATTTGCCTTAAAAACACAAATCCTGTTAAATTTTCAACCAGCTATACGACGCACAAAATAACTTTGGCCCTATCATTGATGCGCAGAAGCAAAAAATGGTACATTTTTGACTTCTGCGTATCAGTGACAGGGCCAAAGTTATTTTGTGCGTCGTTTACCTATGTCAGTTCAAAATATATATGTCGTGGGCCGATCGTTGAACTGGGCCGATCGAGATCTGCCTGGGCACATCACGATGTGCCGGCATTTCGTGCTTTGGCCAATTATTTCATGATATGCCCAATATAAAATTAGGCAGATCGATGAGAGCAACCTATTTGTCGATTTGCCAGACTAATCACTTGGCTACATCGAGATATGGCTGGGTACATCATGCATGATATGGCTGGGCGCATCGTAATGTAGTTCCGTTTTGCGACGCTTGTGGCGTTGTTAGCTGTGTGTTAAGTTAGGTTTTGTTTTAGCTAAGTTAGGTTTTGTTATCTAGTAAAATAATTATTATCTAAACATCATTTTATTTGCTTGTACTTTGGTCAACCTACAAAATCAATTTGCCCAAGCATGGGCGGCAAAATCGTCAAACGTTATGCTTTGAACGATATGGCGGGTATTAGATAGGCAAATCAAGAAATGCCGGCGTATCGTGATGTGCCCAGGCAGATCTCGATCGGTACAATTCAACGATCGGCCTACGACATATACACGACACATTTTCGACATTATGCCTCACTGTGCGTCTCTGTCGCGTCCTGCCGGGGAGCACATCTTCTATAAGTGTTTACTTGAATTGTGCCAGTTTCATCCCAGCAGGTTTTGTTGTTGGATCTCCTACTAAGAGTTATGATGACATATGTATATTCCAGCTTTGTTTAAAATCTTGCGACATAACGGGGTACACCACGGTGCGATTATTCTTTACCAAATGCTGACAGGTAATGATCGTAACGCGCCGTATTTCAAGTTCTTGGCAGTGAATTTTGGTTTTCGTGAAATTTTATATTACAAATTGCTTGGATTTTATTAAATACATGTGTATTCAATATGAATCGTTATCCATTATTGCTATGCGTTGACGTTTTCTGCCTGGATCCTTTGATTCTTAGTAGCGTAGGTGACGATAAGAGTGTAGTTCATGTTGATGTGAACAGTCTCTTCTAGATTGTTGTTGACCTGGTCGATTAGTCTCATGTCGCGGACTTGCTGCAAGTAGTCGTCCAGAAACTCCTCTTCCACGCTCACCGGCATTTTAAACGGATTCACTGCTGCTACTGCATCTGCAATTAGTAATTACACAAGCAAACTTAGCTACGATATTTTAAATGAATCTCGAATAATTTTGAGAACCGTCATGCGGTTGTTGGTCCTACTAATTTGAATAGTAGTTGATAGGGTTTTCTATGTTTTACACTTTCTTTGTGCTCTGAGATTGAAAGAAACAGAAGACGGGCAGAAGCGTCTACGTATAGTACAGTCAAGAGCAGGTCAAGCTTGCCACTTGCAGTGCGATTCTAGTGCGTAGAGCGTTAGAAATAAGAACGGTACAAAATCCAATGTGTCAACCTTCATGTGGTGTTGACTATACGATGCTGCAGTCACCAATGCCCACGGTCCTTGGTGCCAGCCGGAATGCTAACAAGTATGATGACTAAGGTACGTACGCACGGCAGTTAGTAAGTGGAAACAAAACCAGTTTAAGCTGAACCAGCACTACGACACAAATGCCCGGAAACTATTTCCACTGACGTGCGGCCATGTGTACATCCCCTCAAATGGCATCTTGCTGTGAAATTCTTCAGGGAGTCCTTTTCCTGCAGTGGAATTTGTAATGATATATGGGGGATCTTACTTTTGCAGTCCTGTAGACTATTGTAGATAAAACTTTTTTCTTTGATTTGTACATCAATGTTCTTGAATCCTGTTTTAGCCATCAGACGTTTAATATCTTTTTCAGGGTCCTGAAAAGAGAAAATGTTATTTATATAGACTTTTATATTATAATCATCATGACATCCCATGATACGTCCACTACAGGACAGGGAACTTCCTTCAAAATACCAGCTTTTGCTGAAACATTGTGAAGGGGAAGTACCATAGCGTTTTACTATTATATATTCTGTGACCATAGTCACCACGCTTGTCCGCGTTACGGCTGGCACCATGGACAGCGGTTGTTAGTGACCGTAGAATGTAAGATGAAACAATACACAGAAGAATGCTGCTGCCCATCCTCTGGTTCATAAATCCTTGGTCGCCTCTTACAACACCCACGAGGCCAAAATCATTGCGAGTCCTAACTCACCTACCTACTTACTAACTACCAAAGCATACTAACGTTTATGGTACGAGAACGTGGGAATACCTACTGCCTCGTATACTCAATAATATACCTAAAGAGTTGCATGAAGACTTGTTTATCACACGTAAAAAATGAAAAAATACGTTAAAAAAAAGTTATGTATGTATATTTAAGTCATAAGTAGCGAGCTTCCGCTCACTCGCTTCTCGCATAAACCCTGCAGGTTTTTGAGTAGCGTTTATTGTTGTCTAAAAAATTGTAAACTTATTGTTATGAATAATAAAGAAAAAAAGATGGGTCGGTACTATTCTATGCCGGCACCACACGGGGCAAAGTTATTATGCTAAACCACAGATTAGATAATAGTTTAGCTAAACTTTATTATCAAGCGCCTGATATTTTACAGTAGGCAAATGCTTTGGCGGGACGTTTGGATCGGTTACTCTCATTTTATCAACGACATTATATGTGCAGTCACAGAGCGCAATGGTATTTAGTTAGTACAGTTTTGAGAGACCCGGATTTAATAACCGGCTTTAGCCACTATTCTGCATGTTTGATACAAGTATTAAATATTTTTATTCACCCTGTATACGTTAGAAGCTCTCGTGGCCGAGTGCTCATCTTTCGAATCGAGAAAGTTGAGCAACATTGGCCGCGGTCAGAACTCAGATGGGTGACCGCTTAGTGACACAACCAGACCGTTTCCGTGCTTCGGAAGGTACGTTAAGCCGTTAGTCCCAGATATTGTCAATGATAGTTGTCCTCAAGCCCAGTCAGAGGCCATTTGGCAGCTTGAACACTCTGACATCCAGGTTGGACACTAAACCTGGCATCTGGTCGGGTTTGCCCTCTGGGTAGCGGAGGTCAGTTGGAAGTCGCTCTGTGTAAAAAACCCAGTGCCCTCGTCAAATTCCCGATATTACGTAGACAACTACGAAAAACTGTTAAAATAAGGCTAGGGCAATGAAGATGACACTATACAGGTTGTTACTTTGATTGCGTGCCATAGCTCAGGGGCGGGATCAGTATCAGTAACACTTTTCCCAAGAAACATAAGTCGAAATACGAAAAACTAAATATGACCTTCCATACAAAATGCGCTATCATCTGATGCAGTTTCTATGGGAGGTCAAAATATGATATTCGTTTTTTGACCTTTGTTCCTTGGGAAAAGTTGTTCAGTTACTGATACTGATCCCGCCCCTGAGCTATGGCACGCAATCAAATGAAAAGGACGGTGTACCGAAAACTGAAACGGCGTGCTCAGTCAACGAAACTGAACAACTTTCCCAAAGAAACATATGTTGGGAAATGAAAAAAAATTTTGACCTCTCCATACAAACTGTTCGACCAGAGTGGGCAATTTGTATGGAGAAGTAAATTTTTAGGGTTCCGTACCTCAAAAGAAAAAAACGGAACCCTTATAGGATCACTTTGTTGTCCATCTGTCTGTCTGTCTGTCAAGACCCTTTATCTCACTAACGGGTAAAGGTATCAGGTTGAAATTAATACCATATATTAGGATCCATGAACCACACAAGATCTGAAAATTTCAATATTTTACAACGACGCAATCAAAAGATATGGCATTTTATGTCCTCATCTCCATACATTTATTCAAAAATGAAAAACCTACAGGGTACTTCCCGTTGACCTAAAATTATGAAATTTGGCAAGAAGCTAGGTCTCACAGTACAAATAATGGGAAAAGTCTGAAATCATTAAATATTACAACTTTTCTCACTACTAATGGTAACCAATTGTGGTGAGCTCCCGTTTCAAGAAGATTCATATAAGAGAGGGGTCAAGTTGGATGGTTGCTGAGGCGATTTTTGTTTTAGTTCTAATTAAAAACGGGAACACTTACAAACTTGAAAATTGGTATGTTTATAGTACATAGGCTATAAAATAACAAAAAATAATAAAATTTGGTCAAGCGCGTGTCGGACTCAAAAAATCTAGCACATTAACTTACTGAAATTTCAACAAATACAATTATGTTTATGTGGTGGTACAGAACCCTCAGTGCGCGAGTCCGACTCGCACTTGGCCGGTTTTTTTTTTATTTCGCAACATATGTTTCTTTGGGAAGTTGTTCAGTTTCGTTGACTGAGCACGCCCTTTCAGTTTTCGGTACACCGTCACTTACACCCTTTATAAGAAAGAAAGAAAGAAAGAAAGAAAGAAAAAAGAGATAAATAAAGAAAGAATGAAAGGCAGAAAGAAAGAATATAAGTCGTTACCTGCGAGTCGTGGTAAGGTGAGACGAAGCGGTCGACATCTTTGAGCCACTCGCGCCACTTGGGGCGCCGGGCCAGTGTCCGGAACACGTCGAACAAGGGCATGTGACCTAGGAAGATAAGCAGGCACTCTCCGTTCTCAGAAAGAAGGTCGTAGATGTTGTTAAAGGCTCGCCTGAAACAAATATTTAAACATTAAGCATCGGGACTCAATTCTTACATATTATCACCGGGTGATAAAATATCACTCAAAAAATTCAAAATCACTTGTTTTCAAAATTGAAGATTGATATTCGATAAACATAAAGTAAAGTTTAATTGTTTTACAGTTTGTCAGTGTGAATTTGTTGATATTTTATTAAGATTAACTCCCTGGACGAGCGAGCGATGCTCTTCTTAATAATAGGTCTTTTCCTATGAAATTGCCGTTTTGTATGGCGAATTTTAGGTAATCTCAATTTTCAGTACTAACATTTTTGCGTTTTTTTTAGCAATTATAAATCCAAATTTTAAATATATTTTTAAACATGATTGGGAAGACATTAAGCCAACAAAAGCTTGAATTTAATTTTCGAAAAGTATTATCTGTAAAAAAATATATACATAACATCACGCCTCTTTACCGTTGGGGTAGGCAGAGACCACAGTCCTCCACCTGCTACGATCTTGACATACTTCCCTTGCTTCCTGTACTTTCATCAATCCTTTCATACTTGCTCGTCGGTTTAGGGTACTTTTAACCTGGCCTTTATTCAGAACGTCCTGAATTTGGTCCTGGTACGTTCGCCTAGGCCTTCCCCTTCCAACGTTTCCATTCACTCTCGCCTGGTAGATCTCTTTCGTCAATCTTAGTTCATTCATCCTCTCTACATGACCAAACCATCTCAGCATCCCTTTCTCGATTTTGGTCACTACGTCTTCTTTTACGCCACACCGTTCTCTTATCACACTATTTCTAATCCTGTCACTCAATTTAATACCAATCATACTCCTTAGCGCTCTCATTTCTACTGCATTAATTCTACTTTCATGCTTCTTCTGCCATACCCAGCTTTCACTGCCGTACATCAGTGTTGGTACCAAAACACCCCTATGAACAGCCAAACGAGCCTTGTGAGACACCTTCTGACTCCTCATAAAGGCGTGCAGGGCACCATTCACCATGTTTCCAGCATTCACTCTTCTTTCAATATCACTTTCACACTTTCCATCTCTCGTAAACTTTGAGCCCACCAGATACACAAACTCCTTCACTTGTTCGACTTGTTCACCACCTATTAATATGGTACACTCTGTCATACATTCTTCTCTTTCAAGTACCATTACTTTTGTCTTGCTTACATTTACTTTCATTCCTTTCCTGTCCAAAGCCACATTCATCATTGTTACCATCTCCTGCAACTCGTCAGCAGATGACGCAAGTACAACTTGGTCATCGGCGTAGAGAAGACATTTGATGAGTAACTCATTCATTCTCAGTCCACACATACTCTCTTTCAGATCAATCAAACAATTATCCATGAACAGGTTAAACAGCCAAGGTGACGCTACACATCCCTGCCTAACACCTTTTTCGATGCTAAACCATTCAGTGTACGTCCCGTTTATTCTGACACAAGCACTGGAATCCTCATAGAGAGATTTCAGTGCTTGAATCAGATGACCGTTTACCCCATACATAGACAATGCTGACCACAATTCATTCCTCACCACTCGGTCATGGGCCTTTTCCAAATCCACGAACGCGCAGTAGACTTTAAGCTATGCACCGCAAGGAAAAGACCTGATCTGTACGTCCCATTCCCTTTCTAAATCCCGCTTGTACATCCCATATTTTTTCGTCAGTATATTTCATCACTCTTCAATCAAAACCTTTGCATACAGTTTGCCGAAGACACTGAGAAGGCTTATCCCGCGGTAATTTTTGCAGTCCTGTTGTGACCCTTTTCCTTTGTACAGCGGAACAATCACAGCCTTGCACCAGTCACCTGGTACTTGGCCGTTCGTCCAACACAAGTTGAAAAGGCGGTACAACTGACTAGCCACGATGCCTCGCCCAGCCTTCAACATCTCGACCGACACTCTATCATACCCAGCTGCTTTACCTGATTTCATACTTTTCATCGCTTTCATAATCTCATCCATACTGTACAGATCTGAAGTCCCTTCATATAGGATCCTCAAATCAGATACGTGAAAGTTTTGGCCAAGGTTGATCGTCTAGAATAATATCCTTTAAGAATATTATATTTTTCCTGAATCCTACGTCATTCCGTTTTATATATTTATAATATCTTGTAATTTACAGATTCTGCTCGGTGGAGAGTGGTAATAGAAGAATGAAAAAGAAACACACTTGTTATTTTAATATTTATATTTGAATATAAACCTAATCTTTACATGTCTAATTTGAGTTATTTATTTTATTTTATATCACTATTTATTTGAATTTAGTCTCAAATTGTTTGGTGTAGTTCATCTGAATTCATGTAGATTCATCAGTTTAGGAGAGGTTTCATCTCTTTTACAATGCAATATTATTATAGCCGTTAAGTTTCTGAAAAGAAACCTATGTTAATATAAAGGAAGTAATAAAAATAATGTGGGGACAATTCCCAGGTTTGGAGCACCACCATCGCCCCAAACAGCTCGTCCTAGGCCTCCTCTACCCTAAGTCCTAGGTCCGAGGCATATCATCACCCAGCTCACGATGACATGACGCTAAACTACCCTAACAATCCAACTGGATCGTCAGGATTCTGATCATCCTCGCGGAGCTGGATATCCCATCGAAAACTTAAACTACAGTAAAGACTAGGGTTAATGTATGTGGAGAGCGGAACTAACTAACCACAGTACAACCCAGACGGTGATGATGTCTCCCCCCGGTATGTTCATGCCCCGCGTCAAACCCGACTTCCACGTGGCCCACCTTTAAGGGACGATCACTGACTCATCCAGGGTTCACAGGGTATTGACTATTTCTTTTAGTCACCCATACCAGAGCTGGTCATCGAGCCCGCCAGGCACACGAAGCATACAGTCTTCCTTTAGGAAAACAGGGCACTCTCCATCATGAGCTATAAGAGCTCTTCCTGTAATCCCTCCGGGCAGACAATGATCGACATCATCGAATCCCTTAGTTTGTTTTGAAATAAGTTAAACTGAAAATAATTAGCCAGCTCCACACGTCCAAGTGTGAAGTCTGTACTAGATACGGGTATAGTATTATTGCTTGCATGGCCAGCCTAGATCAATAACGGTTTTATAACGAGAGACATAAAGAGTTTGAAGGGCAATTTCCCTCCCCCCAGTCACTGAGTGACTTTATTGCACCAACAAGGTCTCCGTATATCCTTCATAGCTCTCACTTGTGATGCGTAGCTAAATCTCTTTTCCGTTACCAACCCACGCAGGACAAGGATTATGTAGAGTAACCCCAGTCTAAACACTCATTTAAATAAAATGAAAAGCATCTAAACTATAATGGGATTACCCAGCATATTTCGAAGAAGAACATATAAGAAGTAAGTATGACAAAAGATTACTGAAGGTAATCCTTAAATAAAAGTGAAGTATGATGACCAGAACCGAGAAGATACGGGATAGTAGTATCTAAGCTAGGTTGGGCCAAACATTTATGATTTAAGATCTTAAGGGAAAATCAAAAGCATCGAGTATTCAAAACCAAGAACACTGGGAGAATTTAGCGTAAACAACACTAGCTAAAACTCGATGTTCTTTAAAAGAGGACTCAAAAGAAGTATAAAAAAATGGGGTTATTGTATATACTTAAATATTCGAAACATATCTATAATGAAAGAAACTAAACATTATAATTTCCGTTCCATTATTGTTTTCAAGAATCTATTTAGTAATGTTAAAAGTGGTTTCACACTGAGTCAAAGTATAATTTTAAGTATGATAAATTATGACTAGTTTTATTAAGGAAAAATAAAACTTAGAATCTTATAAGGTTTAGATTCCTGTATGATTCAATGAAGATTAAATAGATTATTTAACTACTTTAGGATGACACACATAAAGTTCAGAGGTCCCCCAAGGTCAGAGTGTCTTACAGCCGTCGCAGCCTTGCGGGCGAACGTCGTCAACACACTTTACAAGAAGCAACCCACGAACGAACGTAATGTCTCCTTCAAGAATATTCTTCCTATTGATTCAGGACAATTCTAATTTATTCTTTATGAACAATTTAATGTCAATAGACTAAACTAGAATGTCCCTTCACATAAGAAGAAAGTTTTAAATTGTCTAACTACTTTACATTTGGTAATCTAACGCTAAGATCAGGAGGTCCTCCCGCGGTATATGCCACTCAAACGACGCAACCAATAGTGGGCAAGCGTTGTCAGCACATAACACAAGAAACATTATTTCCAAAATCCAACGTTAAAACACCTTGCTAATATCCCTCCATTTGTACCGGAATAACACCAATTCATCCCACACATACAGAAGAGGGAAATCAGGATGAATCAGCGAAACCTCACACAAATAGAAAGAGAAGAACTTTAGTATCAGACCCTTTTAGGCTTGAGGGCTCCGGCCCAAGAATGATTAAAATAAATAAATCCGAAGGTTGATATTATCAGATAGACTTAGACAGATACTCCAGCGACACGCGACATACATTTGCCACATCCAATATAGTGGACATCGGGGACACATGTCACGAGGGCATCCATCCACGCTTGGTTGAACTAAATAAACCTGAGAGCAGGTATTTCTTAATCTCAAAATCTGGGACTCCTATAGAATGAAAGTAAAAGGAAAGATAAGCACCTCCTATGAACTTGAGTACTGAAATGTAGTAATGTTCTCAGCATGTTCCAATTTTGGGAAATTGAGGCAAAAGATTCAAAATCACTATCAAAGCAATTTATTATTATTTGAAATAATATTATTTATAATATTCACTCTACTTAAACTTACCCTTTATTTCACAATAAAATGTCACAAACTATATCCAAGTTTTAGTTTTCAGATATATTATTTTAAGATTTTGAATTGACGTTCTAATTCTTTTGATCTGACGGAATATTTTTCTTAAATTTTATCATATGAAGACATTAGTATATTAAAAAACTGGAATTTTGATTTAGGGCCAAAGATTTTATATTATTTTCTAAAAAAAGGTAATTATTTAATGTATTAATATTTTCTTCCATTTTGATTTTGGGTTTTGATTTATTTTTTTGTTAAAGAGATAAAAAATTTATAAAGATTTCAAAATAGCGTCTAGCTTTGAGTAAAACTAAATCAAAAATGATTTATTTGTTGACTATTTGACAATAATGTCAAATAGACAATTCTACCTAAAAAAGTATAAAAATATACATCGTTTAAAGTCTCCTTGAAATGATGATAATAATATACATCGTCCAAAGTCACTTTGAAATGTTGACAAAACATACAACATCCAAAGCCACCCCGAAACAATGACAAAATATACATCAGAGTCCAGCCTCTATGATTCACCAAGGACTATTTTAATCAATTTCTCTGTAAAGGAAAGAATTAAACACAATGAAATTTACATTACCTTTACAATCCAAGCAATACCTTTTTTTAGCCTTCACGTTTTATCATTTGTGGTTTGCTTTTCCATGTCTATAATGTTCCTTGTAATTTCCTGTACCTGTTTAGAAATAGAACATTATCCTGCCTAGCTATACGCGAACAAAGACACTTGTAGAACTAGTTTATACTTAATTATGGGAAAAGAAAATCTTTATTACTATCTACAAATAACGTCTCAGATTAGAAACACAGTATGTTATAATTTCCGCAGAGTTATTAATGTTTACAAAAGAAAATCATTAAGAGGGAATAACAATTTACTTAAAGTATCACACAATACAAGCCCCTTATGATCCCGCAGGTAGATCTGTAAAGCTGCAAATATTCTCCATTCAACTCTTCCTCTTTTGACATTGAAATCTGATTTTCTCAACGTTATTTAGCTCACACAACCTGGAAGAAACTATAAATTTCATTAAGTCACATTTCACCTTAACTCAAATACACACAACAACTTTGAACCGAAAATAAATAAAAGATGGAAAACCACAAAATTGAATACTTACATAACATTAGTTTCACTCCACTTATTCTTTACACTTTGGAATCAAACCCTGAATGTTAGCATCTTGAATTTATGCGCAAATAAACCTTCCTATACTATATCCTACACGAAGCAGTCCCTATCTTTATCTCAATTGAAGGAACCCACAATCCAGGATCATAGCCTCCTTCAAAAGATTCGTCTCATCAGCTGTATGAATTCTATTTTTCGCGAGCTACAAAATAAAAAATTATTATAACTCACAGAAATCCAGCTTACTATCGACTTTTCTTTCACAGACGTCTCAAAGTAACAACAAGGATATTTGGAGCGTTTACCGATTCCATTCTTCCATTTTTCTCCGTTTTTTTTCCAAATTTTCCTTGTTTGACGGCCCAAATTCTCTCTCACCTGAAACTTTCAAACACGTTAAAATTCTATTTGAGCTCCATTGCCCTCACTATTCAACAAAACCTGATTCTTAGTTTTCTTCTGTTGCTTTCGTTCATAAAATTTTTAGCAACTATTCCTTTTATTCGGTAAAAATGCTTTTTTTCCTTCATTTTCCTTTTTCGACTCTCTCCCGACCCTGTCTCGACTGTCACACCTTGTCATATTTTTCTACTCCCCGTTTCCCGTTACACTTCTTGACACTTCCTCTAAATAGTATTTTATGCATTTAAAAATTTTTTAGGGTTCCGCAAGTGCACAGCCTCCCCCAAAATTTTATTATTTCGAAAAATCTAAGAAAACATTTTTTTTTTTTTCGAGAATTCTAAAATTTTCAATTTTAAATTAATTTTTTTTTTTTTATTATTATTATTATTATTTTATTAAAATAAAACCTCCTATATTGGCCCTTAAATTTTTTTATTCACAAATACAATAAACAAAACAAATAACTAAACTACTAATATTATAAATCATTAAACTAAATTAATTTTTTATTCAAAATTATTAAAATTATTTAACATGTTTAACTAAATTTAGATTTATTTCAGTTCAACCCTGATTATATAACCAAATTAAATTTGTATTAAATTATAAATTATTATAGTTCATTATATTTTTAAAACGAAGTCGATTTAATAATGCCAGTCAATTCACTAACAAATTGACTCACTATATACTATAATCAAAATAGTCTTCTAATATTAATTATTAAATTAAAACTAATAAAATTATATTAATTAGGTTGTGACCAGGAATATCTCAATTCCTCTAAAGTTAAAATTTATGATATAGTCCCGTGAAAATCTCAGTAGCTAACATCCTAAGTATAATATTTAGCCAAATGGACTGCATTATAAACTCCTTTGACACTTTGAGTTTCAGGATCAACGAGAATATACACATTAGCATATTTTATTCCTCCAATTCGATATGGTCCATCATATAATAAATCAAATTTCTTAGTTTTATTTCGACTAGAATCCGATTTATTAAGCCTCCTTAATTTTACCAAATCACCAACTTGAAAATCTATCAACTTATGAGTTCTATTGAATCTATCCTGCCGCTTCTGACTCGAAAGTCTAAGATTTTCTCTAACTTCCTCTCTAATTTGGTCTAACGTTTTATTCGTGAGTGCCCGTGGTAGAAAACAGTCTACTTTAAGTTTCTCTGAATTTCCAAATAATATTTCATTAGGAGAAAATTTCGTACTCTCGTGGAACGTATTATTATACAATTCCTCAATCTCCAACAAGTAATGATCCCATCTAGTATGGTCATCATGACAATAAATTCTAAAGAATTTGTTTAATTCTTTATTCACTCGTTCTGTAGTGTTAGGTCGAGGATTACGAATAGTAGTATACAAAGTCTTAATTCTCAAAGCTCTGAGTCCATTTTTCCATTTGTGACTAATAAATTGTTTTCCGTTATCTGTCATAACAGCCTTAGGTTGTATTATTTCAGTGAACACTCTCATACAATAAAGCACTGAGTCTGCTGAAGCTCCACGAAGTCCGAAAAGTTTAATAAATTTACTAAAAGAATCCTGTATTACAAAAATGTAAATATAACCAGCCTCAGTTTTAGGTAGTGGTCCGAAGATATCAGCCATTACTAATTCACCCGGGTTTTCAGTTAAAATCGATTTACATTTCCCTACCCCTTTTATATAGTCAGGTCTAGAAGGCTGACAAACATGACACTTCTGAATACAAGACTTCACTGTCTTACCCATATTTATCCAATAACACCTTAATTGTAAATATTTCAAAGTTTTATATGCGCCAAGATGACCCATCTCTATATGTACCTGTTTACAAATCTCTTCTTGTAGTACCTTGGGCATAAACAAAACGTAATCTCCACGTACAGTTTTAAAATAAAGTAGATCATTATTGACAATACAACGCAAAGTTATACGCGTAAATCTATCTGTTCTTTCGGGAACTCTAGAAACATTTATTTTCTCCTTAATCCCACATATGACGTTGTCAAGCCGTTGATATTCCATCATACGTTGTAATTTATTTTTCAAGTCACGGTCAGTAGAAACACCTACATACATAACAGTTGGATACCACACCTTCTCTTCTTGCAAAACTCCCCCTGGCGGATATCTAGATAAAATATCTACCCCAATATTTTCTACACCTTTTACATGTTCGACTTCGAAGTCAAATTGTTCAAGAAATAAAATCCAACGTGTGACTCTACTATTGTATAATTTCATTTGTTTCATGAAAGTTAATGCCTTATGATCTGTACGAACAACAAATTTCGCTCCTCTTAAATAAGTCTCAAACTTTTTCACAGAATAAATAATAGCCCACAACTCTTGTTCAGTTACAGTCCAACGTAATTCAGAACCCCGTAGTGCACGACTACAGAATCCCAAAATTTTAACCTCACCATTATTTCCAATCTGAAACAATGATCCGGCTATTCCGATCCCTGAACTGCCGGTCTGTAAATAATATAATTTATCCTGATCTGGATGGCTCAATAGAATCGTTGTAATAAATTCTTCCTTTATATTATTGAAAGCTCGATCTAATTCTTCATCCCAAAACCATGCTTGGTTTTTCTTTAATAACCTAGTTAATGGAGCAGTCAAAATACTATAGTTTTTAATGAAACGTCTATAATAATTACAAAGTCCCAAAAATCCTCTTAACTGTTTTTGTTTCTTTGGAATAGGGAATTCCTTTATAGCTTTTATTTTATCCGGGTTAGGTTTAATTCCCGAAGTTGTAACTATATGCCCTAACATTTTTACTTCACTGCAGAAAAAGTTGCACTTTGCAAAATTACAAGTCATTCCAGCTGATTCTAAACGATCCAAAACTATATCAATATGATCCAAATGGTCTTGCCAAGTCCCACTCGTTAGGATTGCAAGATCATCCAAATAATTGACACAAAACTCTCTAACACCAGGACCCAATATAATGTCCATTGCGCGACAAAAGGACCCTACTGACGTTTTAAGTCCTTGCGGAAGCACGTTGTATACGTAAGACTTTCCATTAACTGTAAATCCAGTATATTTTTTACTGTCCTCAGTCAACGGTATTTGAAAATAAGCGTTATTTAAATCAATCAATGTTATAAATTTTACACCAAGAAAAGCATTAAGTATGTCAATCTGTAAAGGCGGTGCTTCTACTTCTGGAACCATATATTTATTGATTTCCCTAGCATCAAGTAATATTCTAACAGATCCATCGGGTTTTCCAGTGAAAGTTAGAGGACTACAAAAATTTGTAGTTTTCCTCGATATAATCCCTAATTCTTCCATCTCCCTCAACTTTTCTTCTACTTTTGCCCTATGTGCATATGGTATAGGATAGGTTCGTTGTATCCTTGGAGTACCCTCAATCATTTTAATGTCATGAGTATAACAGTTTGCCCTTCCAAGTTTCTTTGTAAAAACTTGCATATGGGATCTCAAAACATTAAAAATTTGTTCCTTCTCTACATCAGACAAATCCATTCCCAACCGAATACTTTTAAACAAATCTAATAATTGCTTTTCTTCACCGCCTTCTTTTTCGTTTTGTTCCTCTATTCCAGATATTAGATTTATTCGATTCTCTTCTAAAAACCCACTAGAAAGATTACGAAACGGAATAGTGATTTCTCCTTGTCCAACGATACCCAATTCTAATGTTTGTGGTTCTTTTAAATGCAAAACAGCGTTGTGCGCAACTAACCAATCTACCCCAAGGATAGCAGAACAAGTTAATTTAGCAATCACTAAAAATCCCGTATCAATATCAAATGAACCACACGTCAACGGTATAGAGACTAGTTTTTTTATTTGGAGACTCTTTTGTCCAACGGCTCCCCTCACACATATTGGTCTAACTGGTAACGCAGGGAATTCTAACTTTAATTCTCCTTGTAAACACTCTAAGAATTCTTCCGAAATACAAGTTACTTCACTTCCAGTGTCTACCAAGAGAACTATAGATTGCCCCAAAATTTGTAACTCTATTTCTGATTTAAATTTGGGCCCCTCATTCTCAAAGCAAACCTCTTCATCATATAAAGAATTACCTTCATATTCTTTAATGAACTGATTATACATTGGTTGATTTTGTTTAATCACGGAAACGTCAAAAACTTTAATTAAATCTAAGACTGTTTGTTTATTATTATATTCTTCTGAAGAATATCCTAAACCTTCTCTATTATATTTCGTTCTAGTGTTATTCGGGGAAACAGGATATAAGATCCCTTCTTGGTCACAACCCAATCCTACCCCTGGCTTCCAACCTTGTTTTATTAAATATTTTACAGGAAAAAGATAATTTTGTTTTTTGTTAATTGCAGCCACCTCCTGCTTATTGGAGATGGCCCCAACTAGTTTAAATCTTCTTCTTGAATTATTTCATCAGTGATCCTTCCCCTTGAAGCCTCCCCCTCGATGTGAGCCACCACTTTTGGTTTTTTATAAAATGGTTTGTCTTTATTCGAAACGAATGGACTTTGACGCTTTGTTCCCCTATCAGCTCCAGTAGAGGAGTCAAAGGAAGAAGATCCACATTGTTTATTTACGTCATCCAATTCACGAAGAAACTCTGTTGCCTCAATCAAAGTATTTCCTTTCTTCATCCGCCAAGCATATTGTACATCCTTCGGAAAGTGTCTCATCAAATCTTCCACTATTTGCCATTCAGGAATTGGTCTAGACATCATCTTTGCTTGCCCTGCTAAACTAACGAAATGTTCTAGCATTGTTCCATTTTCTTTAGACCAAGTGCCATTCACAATCATTCTTCTCAAGGTGTTTTGTTCAGCTTCTCCCCAATAAGCATCCAAAAAATCTCTTTTGAAATCCGACTGTGTAAACCATCTCTGTCTATAAATTCTGGCCCATTTTCGAACATCACCTTCTAAACAACTGATTATAGTTTCAATTGTAGCATCTTCATTAGGCATTCTCCGTAAATAATTCTGAAGATCCTCCAAAAACGACACTGGATGTACCCCAAATCTTCCAGGAAAACGTGGTTTTTCGACTCTTGTATCAATCACCGGGCAAATATTAATCGGTGCTTCATGCCTTTCAGACGAAGTTGATGCAGCGTTAGTTTCCCGTGCTTGCGACAGCTGATTCTCTAAACTCGACACCTTCTGTGTCAGAATTCCCATGTTTCTTCGAAGTTGGCGAAACATAGTGGAGTTGCGTAAAGAAGGTCGTGGACGTTCTTCTTGCTGACCTGTCCTTTCTAATTCATCTTGTCCCTGAGATGATCTAAGATTATAACGAGGAGGCATTTTTCTTTTCTTTGGATACTGAAAGTTTATTACAAATTATAGGTTGGAATTTTGTTTAAATTAAAGAATAGAAAGCTTATCTAATATTCTTTCCTTAACTTCCCAAAACTGTTGCTTTATGGAGCTAATATTTTGATCTCCATCGATAATCTCTATCCTGTCAAAATCTTCCTTTATATTAGGGTTCAATAACCATTCCTCATGAATGTTGTGAATCCTCTCTATATAATCTAACGTTATCCCTGTCTCTTCAGGTCGACCACGACTTAGGGCTCTCTGATAAGAAACCATAGGGGAAGTCCTAAGATAAACTACTAAATTAATTCGAGTAACAAATTGTTCCTTGAAATAAGAATAAGTTTCATCTAAAACTGCAAACTCAGCCGGGTGCAACAACTCACTCTCTTGCAATTCCCTAATAAAACAGTTTTTGGCTGAATAGATGGAACGTTCCATAACTTTAATCTTAGCGCTAGATTCTTTCGTATGATTCTCTAACATTGTTAGAAGAACATAATTTTGAAAACAGAAACCCCACTTCTTAGGATTTTCCTTAAATAACTGGAAGAGATTAACGCCAGATAAATTAGTCCATTTATCAATTGGTTCTGGTATTATCTCAAAATCAGAGTTGCCTCCCAAAGCTGCCAACAAAGTAGACTTCCCTGACCCTATGTTTCCTTCTATTGAGACTGTAAAATTTCCCATCTTTATTCTGAAACAAGGAATGCATCATATTTTCTATGGTCTCCAAAACAAATAACCCTAAGCTAAAACCAATTCTAACGTCCCGCTTAACAACTTTAACTTAGATAGACTTTACTCTCAAGTTTCTTCAGTTCAAAACTCGAAATTAGTGTATTTTCCATTTTGTTTCTTTTTTTTTTTCCACTCTTCAATACCTCTCTCGCTTGAAACCAGCATATCCTGGTCACGGCACCAGCTGTACAGATCTGAAGTCCCTTCATATAGGATCCTCAAATCAGATACGTGAAAGTTTTGGCCAAGGTTGATCGTCTAGAATAATATCCTTTAAGAATATTATATTTTTCCTGAATCCTACGTCATTCCGTTTTATATATTTATAATATCTTGTAATTTACAGATTCTGCTCGGTGGAGAGTGGTAATAGAAGAATGAAAAAGAAACACACTTGTTATTTTAATATTTATATTTGAATATAAACCTAATCTTTACATGTCTAATTTGAGTTATTTATTTTATTTTATATCACTATTTATTTGAATTTAGTCTCAAATTGTTTGGTGTAGTTCATCTGAATTCATGTAGATTCATCAGTTTAGGAGAGGTTTCATCTCTTTTACAATGCAATATTATTATAGCCGTTAAGTTTCTGAAAAGAAACCTATGTTAATATAAAGGAAGTAATAAAAATAATGTGGGGACAATTCCCAGGTTTGGAGCACCACCATCGCCCCAAACAGCTCGTCCTAGGCCTCCTCTACCCTAAGTCCTAGGTCCGAGGCATATCATCACCCAGCTCACGATGACATGACGCTAAACTACCCTAACAATCCAACTGGATCGTCAGGATTCTGATCATCCTCGCGGAGCTGGATATCCCATCGAAAACTTAAACTACAGTAAAGACTAGGGTTAATGTATGTGGAGAGCGGAACTAACTAACCACAGTACAACCCAGACGGTGATGATGTCTCCCCCCGGTATGTTCATGCCCCGCGTCAAACCCGACTTCCACGTGGCCCACCTTTAAGGGACGATCACTGACTCATCCAGGGTTCACAGGGTATTGACTATTTCTTTTAGTCACCCATACCAGAGCTGGTCATCGAGCCCGCCAGGCACACGAAGCATACAGTCTTCCTTTAGGAAAACAGGGCACTCTCCATCATGAGCTATAAGAGCTCTTCCTGTAATCCCTCCGGGCAGACAATGATCGACATCATCGAATCCCTTAGTTTGTTTTGAAATAAGTTAAACTGAAAATAATTAGCCAGCTCCACACGTCCAAGTGTGAAGTCTGTACTAGATACGGGTATAGTATTATTGCTTGCATGGCCAGCCTAGATCAATAACGGTTTTATAACGAGAGACATAAAGAGTTTGAAGGGCAATTTCCCTCCCCCCAGTCACTGAGTGACTTTATTGCACCAACAAGGTCTCCGTATATCCTTCATAGCTCTCACTTGTGATGCGTAGCTAAATCTCTTTTCCGTTACCAACCCACGCAGGACAAGGATTATGTAGAGTAACCCCAGTCTAAACACTCATTTAAATAAAATGAAAAGCATCTAAACTATAATGGGATTACCCAGCATATTTCGAAGAAGAACATATAAGAAGTAAGTATGACAAAAGATTACTGAAGGTAATCCTTAAATAAAAGTGAAGTATGATGACCAGAACCGAGAAGATACGGGATAGTAGTATCTAAGCTAGGTTGGGCCAAACATTTATGATTTAAGATCTTAAGGGAAAATCAAAAGCATCGAGTATTCAAAACCAAGAACACTGGGAGAATTTAGCGTAAACAACACTAGCTAAAACTCGATGTTCTTTAAAAGAGGACTCAAAAGAAGTATAAAAAAATGGGGTTATTGTATATACTTAAATATTCGAAACATATCTATAATGAAAGAAACTAAACATTATAATTTCCGTTCCATTATTGTTTTCAAGAATCTATTTAGTAATGTTAAAAGTGGTTTCACACTGAGTCAAAGTATAATTTTAAGTATGATAAATTATGACTAGTTTTATTAAGGAAAAATAAAACTTAGAATCTTATAAGGTTTAGATTCCTGTATGATTCAATGAAGATTAAATAGATTATTTAACTACTTTAGGATGACACACATAAAGTTCAGAGGTCCCCCAAGGTCAGAGTGTCTTACAGCCGTCGCAGCCTTGCGGGCGAACGTCGTCAACACACTTTACAAGAAGCAACCCACGAACGAACGTAATGTCTCCTTCAAGAATATTCTTCCTATTGATTCAGGACAATTCTAATTTATTCTTTATGAACAATTTAATGTCAATAGACTAAACTAGAATGTCCCTTCACATAAGAAGAAAGTTTTAAATTGTCTAACTACTTTACATTTGGTAATCTAACGCTAAGATCAGGAGGTCCTCCCGCGGTATATGCCACTCAAACGACGCAACCAATAGTGGGCAAGCGTTGTCAGCACATAACACAAGAAACATTATTTCCAAAATCCAACGTTAAAACACCTTGCTAATATCCCTCCATTTGTACCGGAATAACACCAATTCATCCCACACATACAGAAGAGGGAAATCAGGATGAATCAGCGAAACCTCACACAAATAGAAAGAGAAGAACTTTAGTATCAGACCCTTTTAGGCTTGAGGGCTCCGGCCCAAGAATGATTAAAATAAATAAATCCGAAGGTTGATATTATCAGATAGACTTAGACAGATACTCCAGCGACACGCGACATACATTTGCCACATCCAATATAGTGGACATCGGGGACACATGTCACGAGGGCATCCATCCACGCTTGGTTGAACTAAATAAACCTGAGAGCAGGTATTTCTTAATCTCAAAATCTGGGACTCCTATAGAATGAAAGTAAAAGGAAAGATAAGCACCTCCTATGAACTTGAGTACTGAAATGTAGTAATGTTCTCAGCATGTTCCAATTTTGGGAAATTGAGGCAAAAGATTCAAAATCACTATCAAAGCAATTTATTATTATTTGAAATAATATTATTTATAATATTCACTCTACTTAAACTTACCCTTTATTTCACAATAAAATGTCACAAACTATATCCAAGTTTTAGTTTTCAGATATATTATTTTAAGATTTTGAATTGACGTTCTAATTCTTTTGATCTGACGGAATATTTTTCTTAAATTTTATCATATGAAGACATTAGTATATTAAAAAACTGGAATTTTGATTTAGGGCCAAAGATTTTATATTATTTTCTAAAAAAAGGTAATTATTTAATGTATTAATATTTTCTTCCATTTTGATTTTGGGTTTTGATTTATTTTTTTGTTAAAGAGATAAAAAATTTATAAAGATTTCAAAATAGCGTCTAGCTTTGAGTAAAACTAAATCAAAAATGATTTATTTGTTGACTATTTGACAATAATGTCAAATAGACAATTCTACCTAAAAAAGTATAAAAATATACATCGTTTAAAGTCTCCTTGAAATGATGATAATAATATACATCGTCCAAAGTCACTTTGAAATGTTGACAAAACATACAACATCCAAAGCCACCCCGAAACAATGACAAAATATACATCAGAGTCCAGCCTCTATGATTCACCAAGGACTATTTTAATCAATTTCTCTGTAAAGGAAAGAATTAAACACAATGAAATTTACATTACCTTTACAATCCAAGCAATACCTTTTTTTAGCCTTCACGTTTTATCATTTGTGGTTTGCTTTTCCATGTCTATAATGTTCCTTGTAATTTCCTGTACCTGTTTAGAAATAGAACATTATCCTGCCTAGCTATACGCGAACAAAGACACTTGTAGAACTAGTTTATACTTAATTATGGGAAAAGAAAATCTTTATTACTATCTACAAATAACGTCTCAGATTAGAAACACAGTATGTTATAATTTCCGCAGAGTTATTAATGTTTACAAAAGAAAATCATTAAGAGGGAATAACAATTTACTTAAAGTATCACACAATACAAGCCCCTTATGATCCCGCAGGTAGATCTGTAAAGCTGCAAATATTCTCCATTCAACTCTTCCTCTTTTGACATTGAAATCTGATTTTCTCAACGTTATTTAGCTCACACAACCTGGAAGAAACTATAAATTTCATTAAGTCACATTTCACCTTAACTCAAATACACACAACAACTTTGAACCGAAAATAAATAAAAGATGGAAAACCACAAAATTGAATACTTACATAACATTAGTTTCACTCCACTTATTCTTTACACTTTGGAATCAAACCCTGAATGTTAGCATCTTGAATTTATGCGCAAATAAACCTTCCTATACTATATCCTACACGAAGCAGTCCCTATCTTTATCTCAATTGAAGGAACCCACAATCCAGGATCATAGCCTCCTTCAAAAGATTCGTCTCATCAGCTGTATGAATTCTATTTTTCGCGAGCTACAAAATAAAAAATTATTATAACTCACAGAAATCCAGCTTACTATCGACTTTTCTTTCACAGACGTCTCAAAGTAACAACAAGGATATTTGGAGCGTTTACCGATTCCATTCTTCCATTTTTCTCCGTTTTTTTTCCAAATTTTCCTTGTTTGACGGCCCAAATTCTCTCTCACCTGAAACTTTCAAACACGTTAAAATTCTATTTGAGCTCCATTGCCCTCACTATTCAACAAAACCTGATTCTTAGTTTTCTTCTGTTGCTTTCGTTCATAAAATTTTTAGCAACTATTCCTTTTATTCGGTAAAAATGCTTTTTTTCCTTCATTTTCCTTTTTCGACTCTCTCCCGACCCTGTCTCGACTGTCACACCTTGTCATATTTTTCTACTCCCCGTTTCCCGTTACACTTCTTGACACTTCCTCTAAATAGTATTTTATGCATTTAAAAATTTTTTAGGGTTCCGCAAGTGCACAATACTTATCTCACTTACATAATTTTCCTTTTCATTCTCATTCATTTCCACAGAAGACCTTGGTTCGCTGGCCTCTGCTTTTTCTCTCTGTCAAACTCATCCTTACACTCCTCTTTCTTTCTCTCAACAACTTCCTTAACAATACCTTTCGCTCTTTTATATACCTTTCTTGCTACACTAACGTCATCACTTGTTGCCTTCTGCATTCTTTGGTTAGCTTTTACGGCTAACCAATCTGACCATGCTTTCTTCTTCTCACTAACAGCTGCCTGTACACTTTTATCCATCCACATATTCTTCTTTTTTCCACCCTTTCTCCTTTTTGACACCCCACAAACATCGCCAGCTATACCTACTACTCCATCTTTAAATTCATTCCACAAACATTCAATATCATTTACTTCATCCAGGTCCTCAAATCTTTCACTCAAGCCTTTCAAGTATTCTTTTCTGACATCCTCCTCTTGCAATCTCTCTACTTTAATACGTTCTAGAACGCTCGTCTGCTCTTGTGGTCTATGCCGCCACCGGTTAAATAGACCACCAATTCGGGTCACAACCAGGTGGTGGTCTGTGTCGATGGCGACTCCACGATATGCGCGAGCGTCCAGAACTCTTTTCCTCAATATTTCATCCACAACTACAAAATCGATCATACTTCTCGCATCACCCTCCTATCTTGTATACATATGGATCCTTTTGTGGTCAAACATAGTGTTTGCCACAAAAAGACTCGATTCCAAACATATCTCAAGCAAACTTATTCCATTATCATTTACACGTTCATCACCAAACTTACCAACAACTCTTTCATAACCGTCACGCTTTCTTCCTACCCATCCATTAAAATCACCTAGCTCGTTCATTCTGATCACATTTCTCTAACGTATCTCTCATATTTTCCCAAAACTCATCTGTTTCTTTCTGGGCTTTCAGGGACTTTCGCGAACCAATATTCGTTGGTGCATATGCACCTAGAACAAAAATTCGGGTCAGTCCGACTTTCAGCCTGACCCAGATGAGTCTTGGGCTTACACACTCGACTTTTTTCACGCACTCTACCATTCTTCCGGAAAGTATGACACCGACTCCCTGACAGCCTCTGCTGGTACTGGGAACACCAGACCAGTACGCTGTGTAAGGGCCGTGTTCTGTGGTGTCACAACCTTTCCGTTTAGTCTCATTCACACAGAGAACGTCTATACGTCTTTCATCCATCATCTGACATACTTCATCTATTTTGCCATTCATTCCACCTCTGACATTCATCGTAGCAAAGCGGCTCTCCGTAGCCCGCTTTTCGCCCCCGGGAGGAACGGGACGTGATGGGTTGCGAACCACACCGCCGCCTTTCAAGTTTTTATTTTTATTCAAAAACATTGCGTTCCCACGAGTAGCAAGGGATTGCGGTCCATCCTGGTAGAGCCCGCATGCCAGGACAAGGCTAGCCTAGTTCTGGGTTCGCCCGGTAAAAAATAAAACAAATCTAATGATGAAATCGGACGACACTTAAGACAATCAATTTTCGAACCTTGAATTTTTTGTATCAAACTAAAAATGAAAACTTTATTTTGATGCGTAAATTGTTAACCTTGAAGTCAACTTTCAAATATAAGACAAATGAAAAAAATTGCTTTAGAATTATAGGAATTATGATCTCATTAATCTGTAAGAAAATTTCGGCAATTTCATAGGTAAAGACCTATTATTATCTGTAAAAAAATATAACAAATCTAATGATGAAATCGGACTACATTTAAGACGATCAATTTTCGAACCTTTAATTTTATATATCAAACTAAAAATAAAAACTTTATTTTACGCGTAAATTGATAACCTTGAAGTTAACTTTCAAATATAAGACAAATGAAAAAAATAGCATTAGAATTATAGGAATTATGATCTCATTAATCTGTAAGAAAATTTCGGCAATTTCATAGGTAAAGACCTATTATTATCTAACGGGTGGTAGATGGCGCTGTAGAGTTTACTGAAACACGCTATTGTTTTTTCCTAAGCAATAATTGAAAAAACGGAGAAAAAGTATTTTCCCAAGTCATGAGACTTATAGGTAAATAAATTTAACGCTCCCATAAACGCCCATATTGCAAAAATCGAGGAGATTTAAAGCCGTTCTCAAAAACTTAATTGCATATAAGTATTGCTCGTCCAAGCTTGAGCTACTGAGGGAAGCCAAAAAGTTCTATGGACAGTTATACACGTCGACCGGCCCACCCGTTAGCAGTCTGGCCAACGATCCAAGAGCTAGACTGACCCGACACCATACCGCTGATTTTTTTAAATGTTACAAGTGAGCAAACGAGCAGGTGGGCCACTTGATGGTAAGTGGTCACCACCGTCCATAGACACTAATAGGACAGCAAAGTGCGTTGCTCATTTTGAGAACTAAGATGGTATGACTCATGCGCCGGTAATTTTACTGGCTCCCTTGCCCTTCAAACCGAAACACAGCAGTGCAAACACTGCTGCTTCACGGCAGAAAAAAGCAAGGGGTGGTACTTCCCCAGACGGACTTTCTACAAAAGCCCTACCACCTTCTAAAATCCCGACGATATCCCAGACGTCAGCTTGTACGAGATAAGAATGGCTCTCAAACAGCTTAGAAACAACAAGGCACCCGGGCACGATGGAATTACGGCTGAGCTTCTGAAAGCAGGCGGAAGGCCAGTGCTAAAAGCTCTTCAGAAGCTGTTTAATTCTGTCATACTCGAAGCGAAAACGCCACAGCTATGGCACAGAAGAGTGGTGGTGCTCTTCTTCAAAAAGGATGATAAGACCCCGCTGAAGAATTACAGACCCATCTCACTTCTGAGCCATGTCTATAAGCTGTTCTCGAGAGTCATTACGAACCGTCTCGCGCCCAGGCTCGACGACTTCCAGCCTCCCGAAAAAGCTGGTTTCCGTAAAGGCTTCAGTATATACAGTATAGACCACATACATACGCTACAGCAAGTTATACAGAAGACCGAAGAGTATAACCAGCCACTTTGCCTAGCGTTTGTGGACTATGGGAAGTCCTTCGATTCCATCGAGACGTGGGCCGTGCTACGATCTGTCCAGAGGTGCCAAGTCGACTATCGGTACATTGAAGTGTTGAAGGATCTGTACAAACTATGTCAGTTCGTTTTCAGGACCAGGACTCGAAACCTATCCAATTGCAGCGAGGAGAGAGACAGGGAGACGTCATATCTCACAGACTGCTCACCGCTGCATTGGAAGTCGTCTTCAAACTCCTGGACTGGAAAGGACTTGGCATCAACATCAATGGCGAGTACATGACCCACCTTCGATTTGCCGACGATATTGTCGTAATGGCTGAGACCCTGGAAGATCTCGGCACGATGCTCAATAACCTCAGTAGAGTTTCACAACAAGTGGGTCTTAAGATGAACATGGAAAGGACGAAAATTATGTCTAACGCCCTTGTTGTACCCACTCCACTCAAAGTTGGAGACACTACGCTCGAATTTGTCGATGAATACGTGCATAAGTGCATATTTTTCATTAAGTCTGTCAATATAACAAGGACGTACAAGGCTAGCACGGTCAAGATTTTTAATTTCGTAATGTATTCTTTGCAGAACTCCCATGAGGAATACCTACCATCGCTCGTAAAGCTCTCTTTTGGACAATACACGCCTTATTAATGTTATAATTTGTAATTATTTCCCCAAAATTTTATGCTTTACTGCAACCTTGATTCGACGAGTGCATAGTAAACTGACAAAAGTTGATCAACGGTTAGTTCTTCCTGTAGGGTACGAATGGCGTAACATGCTGAACATACAGAGTCAGCTATGGCTTTTAATTCAATTTTCCAATTTAAAAGTGCATCCAAATGAACTCCCAAAAATTTTATTGAATATTCACTCTTTAATGCAATGCCATTTATATTTAAAAATTCGTTATTCCTGGAGGTTGTTTTAAACAGCATTACTCTAGTTTTTGCTATGTTGAGTTGAAGACCGTTTAATGAGAACCACGTTCGAAAAGCTGTAATAGCTGCGTTGATTTTATCATTGGGATCATTGGTGTCTTTGCTCGATAAAACTGCATTAGTGTCATCTGCGAAAACAACAAGTTCAATACCCGGAACCATAATTTTAACGCAATCATTAAGATCGTTTAAAAATAATATGAAAAATATTGGTCCCAGTATTGAGCCTTGTGGCACGCCTTTTGTCACTTTCACTAACTCTGATCGGTGGGTGGTCTGGCAGCCGTCATCAGTTGTATTTACTATTTCCACGTACTGTTTTCTATTTCGTAAATATGATTTTAGTAACTCTAGAGGTTTGCCTCTGGCACCGTAGTATTCAAATTTGTTAATGAGTATCTCATAATCAACAGTGTCGAAATCGGTGCATAGATCCAGAAAAATATCAGCAACCTTGGTTTTATCATTAATACGTCTTACTATATCATTCACCATTGCATCTACTGCGTTTGCCGTCCCAACACCTTTCTGATACCCAAACTGCCGATCACACAATGCCCTATTTATATTAAGGTGAGAAACTAAGCACGATTTTATAATTTTCTCTAATATTTTTGATAGAAGAAAGCCGTACGCAGCATTCCTCTGTGTCAAACACAACCACTAAAGAACGGATGAACTATTTGCGTACTCCCTTGCCGGGTTTTGCGCGGGAGTTTCTGTTGCAAAGGCAATGGTATGTTTCTTAGATTCCCGATACCGTAATAGCCTCTCTGTTGTCGAATTTGTTGATCCGCCAAAGGCCTCTGACATGGCTCATTAGAGACTACCTACTACTTCCGTAGTCAGTAGCCGGTACCAATGGCTTAACAAATAAGAATCTTTCATTTCGAACTTTCAGGTGATTAATTCTGCAATTCCATAAAATTTGTGGGAAAGTCACACAAAGTGATTTTTGTTTGACAGTCTCCACCAAGAATCGTATCCAGAACCTCCGGATCGATTTCTGAACGCTCTCATCATACCACTAGCCTAGCCAACAACGGAGTGGTTAGAGGTCTAGTCTATATAATACAAAGATTTCGGACCTCCTTGCTTCGCTCGGAATAGATACCTTACTAATTTAATTTACTATGGGATGACATCTGCCAACGTGTCCCAAATTTTTATGTCAAATCATCAGTGATCACTAGGAAATATTCAAAATAACCTGTCAAATCCATAGAACGACGCCTTCACTACCTTGTGACAACTTATTTCTTTAATCCTCCTTCTAGTTACCCTTATTTTTCTATGATATAATACTAGACATCTAGAGACGAATTCTTTATGTCATGAATGAAATCATCAAATCAATCAAATCAGTGTCACCATTTACTAAAACTAACACGTTTTCCGCGCCCACACTACTAGCGTCATTTGAGTGCGATAAACATAGTACTATTAATGCGAGAGAGAAAGATGCAAAAAACCTCTCTCGTCTCTATGGCAACGAATGTGTTTATGATGTGCATTCAAAATAAGCGCCTACAAAAAAAAAATCTATGTCTTGTATTTAATTTTTAATGTTTTGTGTTTTAGTTTTGGTGTGTATTTTGTCTTTTGTGTATTTTCTTAACTTTAGTGTTATCATTGTATATTTGTTGTGAACAAATAATGTAAATGTTTGATTGTATTGAGGGAGGATTATGTAGAGTAGATTTTTTGTGTTTTCGAAGGACCAGGTAAGAATATATATTTTAAAATACGGCTTCTAAGCTTGATGAGGTCGTACATTAAGCTTTCTTTTTACGTAACTGCGGCGAAGCGCAAAAGGAGGGTTATATGTTTGCCCTGTATGTAAAATATGTAAAAATTTTGGCTGAAAATGGACCGATATTGATGAAATATACGTTAAAATTGTGAAAAGTGAATATGGTGGATATTTGGGACAAAATTAAGCTAAAATATCTTCTGACTCTATAAAGACATCAAATTATATGATGATTTATAAAAGGAGATCACAAACATACATTTGTTTAAGCTGGTTTAAGCAAATGTCTAAAAACTATTTGATGTAACAAATCTTAAAACTGAAAAGTTTGAAATAAAAAATACAAAAAACCCGACTGCGTAACTGAAAAAAGAGGAAAACAAGCTAGCATTCTAGGATTGGGTAGCCATAAATTTAGTAAATTATTGCAGGCGGGGGACAAATAAAATTATGTAAACCACCACAAAACGTATTTCCATCCGCGCCTGCAATATTTTTAAAAATTTATATTAAGCAAATCCTTCAGATCCTAGAATCATAACTTGTTTTCCTCTTTTCAGTTACGCAGTAGGGTTTTTGATTTTTAATTTAAATAAATAAAATAAAAAAGATCGTTGTCACCCGAGGCAAACGAGTTGTCTAAGCACTGACCTGCCTCATTGTTTAATATGCCTATCAAAGATAACGCAATACTAGTAGTATAGAGGGGCCTTTGAGAACTAGGGCCTAATTTCTAAATGAATAGGCATCAAAATGTTGATAAGCATTTGGGTCAGCTATGCAATTTAAATTAAACAGGAGTCTATTCAGAAAATTATCACTATCCTTTGAGGGTGTCATTCAGAGACGTTTCGCTAGCACGGGGCCAGCAAAATCCAGGTTAGACCTTGGTCTAGCTCTGTTACCGGTCATAATTACCTGTCACTAAAGATGTTATTTTTCTTATCACGAGCATAGACCAATACTAAAATCATGGACGAATAATAATAAGACTATCAACCTCCAAGAAAACGTAACCCGGAAAGGCATAAAACTCATGGAAACTAGATGGCGCTTTCAAATAATCTGGAAATCTTTATGGTCTACCGAGTATTCTGCCAAAAAATCATTCAAAATTTCAACATAGTTTCAAATTCAATGTAATGAAACGCTAACATTGAAATACGGTTTATTTTTTTAGCAGAATACTCGATAAATAATAACTGCCCGGACTATTTACTAGCGCCATTTAGTTTTTTTATACTTTTCCGCGTTACGATTTCTAAAGGGGGATGGTCACTACTTCTTATTGTTCGTCCATGCTAAAATGTAGTGCTACTCGTACCTTATCACCGTGCTAGTGAAATAAGTTAGACAGTCAGACCAAAGTTAGACCTTCGTTTTGTTGGTCCCGTGCTATAATAGCGAAACGTCTCTTAATAACAACACCCTAAATGACCTGTTAAATGAGATTTGCTCAATAGCCGCCTCAACCTGAAAATATCATCGGGTGAGCAAGCTACGCTGCTCGCCAACAGATGGCGCTGTAAGTTTCTGTCTAAAACGCGGAATTCACAAAATGCTCAAAAACAAGGAGAAAACGGATTTTCCCAGACTGACACCTAGCTAGATCGATTTTTGCCCCCATGAAACCCCGTATGGTAAATTTCATCGAAATCGTTAGAGCCGTTTTCGATAAACGATAGTACCTGAGCGACCGAGCTATGCTTTGTATAATTAAAATATTATCGGGTGAGCAAGCTATGCTAATCAACAACAGATGGCGCTGTAAGTTTCTTAAACGCACTAAAACGTGCTAAGAAATATTAAAAAAGACGAAGAAAACTATTTTTCCCAGACATGAGACCTAGCTAGATCGATTTTTTGACCCCGAAAACCTCTGTATGGTAAATTTCATGGAAATCGTTAGAGCCGTTTTCGAGAAACCGATTATAAATATATATATATATATATACAAACAAAAATATTGATCCGTTTTCCATACAAAAATTCAAATGACTTGCATTCTTACGCGGGACCTAAAATTCTGTTGAAAAACGAACGAATACTGCTATTTTTAGTTAATGTTTTCGCTGATTTATACAAAACCACAGCTAATGTACTGAAAGTACTAGTTTTTGTTAGCAATTTTTGGTTCAATATTACGATTGTGGGCGTGCGGTCAAAACTGTACGGTTGTGCTTTGTGTGCATGTGTGAGTGATCGTACTCATGTAAATCACGGACTGACGAGAGTAATTAATTGACTTTACTGGACATATGGAGATATTTTTTTTTATCGAAATTGTTGTTAGGCGTAGAAGTTGCACCATAAAATTTACGCTGATCAACTTTTTGCACATATATAGTTGGTACTTATTGCATTAAAAAAATAAAACCTTATATTTGCAGCAGTGGCTCCATCTAGTTGCGTTCGGGTCTAAGCTGGCCGTCACAGATCACCTTAATAGTATAGGATATGGTATTGTAAGCAGGTAGCTAGGAATTCCGGTCGGGCGCATTTTAAGAGTTTGTACCCCTGGCAAAATTTAAGTAAGAACCAAAAACTTCTCCGTCTCCGTCCGAAGAAACATGGGTCAAAATTTAAGAAAAAAATTTGGCTGTCCCATACATAATATTCTACTATCCCCAATGTAAGGTTTGTATTGGAAAGCAACATACGAAAATTTGGCTAGGGGTTTGCTATTATTTCATGTGTGAAAGGGGTTCAAAAATTATCAAGAATATGATAGGATTTTTCATTCACCAATAAATTGGTGATTCTCATTGAAGCTGCATTGGGTGAGACCGCATTTTGTATGGTTGGTATATAGTTTTATTTTGCATTCTTTGACCTTTCGCCTTTAGGAATAACTGTTCATGGGTAGAATCACCCTATTTTTAGGGTTCCGTACCTCAAAAAAAAAACGGAACCCTTATAGGATCACTTTGTTGTTCGTCTGTCTGTCTGTCTGTCAAGACCCTTTATCTCACGAACGAGTAAAGGTATCAGGTTGAAATTAATACCATATATTAGGATCCATGAACCACACAAGATCTGAAAATTTCAATTTTTTACAATGACGCAATCAAAAGATATGGCATTTTATGTCCTCATCTCCATACATTTATTTAAAAATGCAAACCTAAAATTATGAAATTTGGCAAGAAGCTAGGTCTCACAGTACAAATAATGAGAAAAGTCTGAAATCATTAAATATTACAACTTTTCTCACAACTAAAGGTAACCAATTGTGGTGAACTCCCGTTTCAAGAACATTCATATAAGAGAGGGGTCAAGTTGGATGGTCGCTGAGACGATTTTTATTTTAGTTCTATTTAAAAACGGGAACACTTACGAACTTGAAATTTGGTATGTTTATAGTGCATAAGCTATAAAATAACAACAAATAATAAAATTTGGTCAAGCGCGTGTCGGGCTCAAAAAATCTAGCACATTAACTTACTGAAATTTCGGTACGGAACCCTAGGTGCGCGAGTCCGACTCGCACTTGGCCGGTTTTTTCTGGTATACTTACGTATTTATTAAAATATTCTAAGATAAATTTAATTGGGATCCTACTCGCGAGTTGCACAAAATTTTATTTTGGCTTACTTTATACCTATACTGGCTTCTGCCCGCGATTTCGTCCGCATATTAAGAAAAGTATAGCAGTGCAGTTTTAGTCAAATTATAAGCTATCAGTCATAAAAAAGTTTCATAAAAATCGTATCAGTAGTTTTTGCGTGATGCTCGAACAACTAAACAATCAAACAGACAAAAAGACAAAAAGTCCAAAAATCTGTGATTTGGATTCAGGGGTATCAAAATAGAATAACGTGATTTTTAGGGTTCCGATACCAAAATGGAAGAAAAAAGAACCCTTATGGTGCGACTTCTGTTCTTCTGTCTGTATGATGTCACACCTGTATATCTCATCAACAACTCATGCTATCGACTTGAAATGTGGAATAGTTTTAGAGAATAGTTTTAGAAAAAAAGAATTTCAAATTGTCGTTACTAGGTCGAGTGGGGTATCATTATGAAAGAGCTTTACTTGTGAATTCTAAAATATATTTTTATATTTTTTTACAACCCTTATGATGAAAAATTACAAAAAAAATACCATTCCCCCCCTTATCTCCGAAGTTTGTGAAAGGAAAAATCTGAATTAGTTACAGTCGATAGAAGTTTATATAAATATCACAGCAAAAATAAAACGATCTTTCTCAGTTGCACAATCTTTTATAAATCTGCAAAAAAATTTACAAACAAATTTGTTTTGCGGTCCTAAAAATAGACCTTCTTCCTTCCAAAAATACTATAGGTAAATCGGAACTCTCGGCACGCGAGTCCAACTCGCACTTGACCGTTTTTTAGGGTTTCGTACCTCAAAAGGAAGAAACGAAACCCCTTTAGGATCACTTTGGTGTCCGTCTGTCTTTATGTCTGACTATCTGTCACTACCCTTTTTCTCAGGAACGCGTGGATATCAAGCTAAAATTCATATCAAATACTCAGGTCTACTGTCCCTCAGAGCTTTGAAAAAATCATACTTCAAAAGAAACAGCCGTTTATGCCGCAAAATTTCGAGAGTTTCGACACTCGGCAGGGAATCAAAACCTACAGGGTACTTCCCGTGAATTCAGAATCTTGAAATTTATATGAAACTTATAGCACAGATAAAGGAAACATTGCGAAAAGCATAAATTTTTAGTTACATCATATATTAAAAATATTTTTTTTATACTCAAGTTTATAATGCCTTTAAGCTGTAACAAAATCAAACTTCTATGTCAACCCAATCAAATGAAACGGCAATTAAATCAGCATATTTTGAAACTCGCAACTACAGCTCGCAAGGGAATCAAAACCTAAAGGATACTTCCAGTCGACCTAGAATCTTGAAATTTGGCATGAAGTATCGTTTTATAGCACACATAAAGGGAAAATTACGAAAACCTAAAATTTTTAGTTACATGACATAATATTTTTTTTGTGCAATAAAAATACCATAGCTTTTAATTATATACCTAATTAATTAATCATATAGCTCGGTTATGCTTTAAATTATCAGTACCAGTACAAAAATGCCATACGATAAATAAATAAATATACCTATAGGTTTGTATTGAACCCTCGGTGCGCGAGTCCGACTCGCAATGGTCGGTTTAATGTATAGACAAAATCAATTTTCAATTTTATAATAGTAGAGATTTTCCGGTTAGTTTCCGTATCGTAACGAAAGTCCAGCATAATTTTTAACTATTTGTATAATAATATGAATTTTAATAATAATAATAAATATTTAACATTCCAACGTATTTAAAAGAGCGCGTGGGTTTTTTACCTTCTTTTTTCCAACACGGCTCCGCTTTTTCTAAGAGATTGGTAATATCCTAAAATTAATAAAAAAAGTTGTTTGTTTTCATTCACAAATGAAATGACGGAGAAATTTTACGTAAAGAAGGCAGCACTCGTTACCTTGTGATGTGACCACGAGCCCTGTTAAATGTGTTCTAATAAACTTTTAATATTTTTAATTTTTTTATTTTACGTAATAAATTTTAATTCCGTTTGCATTGAATCTCTACTAAAAATAGAAAGAGTAGAAATATTTCTCTTCTTCAACTAACAACACTGGTTTAAATGAAAGTTATTATAAGTGGCAAGTAATGTTTCTAAAGTAAATGAAAACTCTACCGAAACACGGCTTAAGCTGATCTTAAACCATGAAACTCAAAGCGTCGTCTGATATATAGGATTATATTTTGACCACTAGCAAAATTTTTGAATGTTACTCAGATCATGAAACTAAACAACTTTCCCAAAGTTTGAAAAACAAGGAAAAGTTTCGGTCGGCCCATATAAATTCTTAGGTTTGTATGGGAAAGTAAAAAAAATAAACCCCTTTTTCGGCCATATTTCTTTGAGAAGTTGTAAAGATTTGTTTATTATTTGATAATTGATGAGTAACATGCAAAAAGTTGGCTGAAAGTCCAAAAATAATATGATAGAGCAAAAAGAGCGAAATAATAAAAAGATGATAAAACTTACTCTTGGTCATGTATCCAGTGTAAGGTGTAGAAGGAGTAGGCGTGCTCAAAGCTCCCTCGGAAGTGCGGCGGCAGGGTGCCTGCGATGTCTAGCACCACAAACTTGATCCTGGCGTCCCCGTGGTGCTCGTTCGCGTATTGCACCATCTTCTCGCTGATGTCGCACCCCGTCAGCGTCTCGAAGTCCCCCGGGATAAACCTCCTCAAGATCTCCGTAGTCACCCCTCCATCTCCGCATCCTATATCCAGGACCCGCTCGTAGCTCGACCATCTAAACTTTTTCTCGTATTCTTTAAGACATTGAAGAGCATCCCTTTTCTGCAACTTATTGCTTTGCTGGTAGAGTTCCGCGTCGTTCATGTCTAATTGGTTTTTATGTTTGATTGTATTTGAATTTTTAGTTTTAATTGTAAGGATTTTTTTGTGGTTTTTATTTGAGTTTCGAGTGTGTTGTCGCGGGCGCAGGGTCAGCGTGCGCGATGCTGTTTCGGCGGGCAGTCTCTGCTCACGCGGTGGCCGTAAGCATTTATACGTGTCGCCGGCGCACCGCATCGTCGCGCGCTTGTAGCGATTTCGGCAGGCTACGCGCACACCGGCAGAGGGTGTGTTCTCGTGCCACCTGTCGGATTAAATGGTAATTAAGATCTAATTCTAACAACATTAATGAAACATCTTGATAAGTTGCAATCTACATTGATTCTTATTTTATACTTATCGAATATTAATGATTTAATAGTCTTACGGGATACCTTTATTGAGATTTTTTAATTTTTATTGCTTTTTGGTTTTTTTCCAAACTTCATTTCGAAGATAGCACCCCATGATGATGATGATGATGATATAAAAAGATAAATGACCAATAGTCTCGGCGTCAGTAGAAGAGCCCTAAGCGATCTAGATAGATAATTTGCTGATAGTCGAAAGAGTTAAATGATGGACATGGGCTTGAGTACTAAAAGTGGATTCCAACTATGAAACTGAGCAACAATTACTTCACATACAAAATGGTCTATCACGTGAAGTAGTGGTTTAGTGGTTAAAGCGTTAGACTCTCTATCTGGAGGTTCGATTCCCGGTGGGAACTCTGTCATACAAAAATCACTGCGAGACTTCCCCAGTTTGGTTAGGGTATTGCAGAATTAATCCTACATATTAAACGATTACGAAAAGTAAGATGATTCCGTGCTTCAGAAAGCACGTTAAGTCGTGGTCCCGGTTACTATCTATGGATCTAATCTTTAAAGAGTTAGAGGTGTTTGGTGGCTCTACATCTCTGACACTCGGGGCGGTATTAATAAATCCCTCTAAAGTATGAGATTGCTTTCGATATGGACTTTACACTTCACAATCTCAGACTTGAGAGGGATATATCAATACGATCCTAGGGTTGGGATCGTGTCGAGTCGGGATAAAGCTGGTTTGTGGGGTCAGTCCTCTATCTTACAACTCACGTGACAAGATAAGGATTATATGACAGATATATGTGTTTCATTTCATTTCATTTATTCATGATTACATTGTACAGCTTAAAGTTCTTAAATTAATTGTAGCAGTTAGTACATGAACCCTATATTAGGGCATCGCATATTGTGAGGCATGCAGTTAGAGACGTTAAAAAAAATAAACTAAATTTTTCATATTTAAACACGTTTCTTAGGAAGAGTTTTGTTTCATAGCCTGAAACCACAATTTCGGTATAATTATGCAGATATCTTTTCACATTTAATATTAGTACGAGTACTTGGGCTACCGAGGCTTGCTCTATATAATCTTAACCAATGCTCACCAACAGGTGGCGTTGTAAGTTTTCTAAAACGCGCTATTTCAAGAAGTGATCGATCGATATTAGTAATCGAAATGGGCCCTGTTGCCATAATAGACGAATTTTATTATTATTATATTCTAGCTTTTGCCCGCGACTTTGTCCACAATGTTAAATATTTGTAAAAAACTAAACGAAAGGGAAAATATTTAATGTATAAAAAATATAAATAACATATATACCAATATTTATGTCAAACTATTAGCTATCAAACAAAAAAAAGTTTCATTCAAATCGGTTCATATACAGAATGTTAATTTGATTGCGTGGCACAGCTCAGGGACGGGATCAGTATCAGTAACTGAACAACTTTTCCCAAGGAACAAAGGTCAAAAAACGAATGTCAATGTTTGATCTCCCATAGAAACTTCATCAGCTGATAGCGCATTTTGTATGGAAGGTCAAATTTGGTTTTTTGTTTTTCGACCTATGTTCCTTGGGAAAAGTTGTTCAGTTACGGATACTGATCCCGCCCCTGAGCTATGGCACGCAATCAAATTAACACCCTGTATAGTAATTGCGTGATGTTCGAACAAACAAACCGACGAAAAGTCCAAAAATATGTGATTTGGATCACGCTATGCTATTTTGATGTCAGGGGCTTATAAATATCTTCTATAGACAGAAAAAATCAATTTACAATTTTATAATACTAGAGATATAAATATTGCTCGTTTAATCGTATAGGAAAATAGACTGTTAGATAATGCCTTTAGGCATTAAGTTTGCCTATGTACCCTTGTGCATCAAGTTAAATAAATAAATAAAGGTTAGAATTTCCACCAAAATAAAAACAGTCATTGTATTTTTGGTCGCCTACTACCATATTTTGCAGGAGGAACGTTGATAACGATCAGTCAAACTGCCACCTATCTGCCCTCATACGTCCGCGTTTTTATTTCAATAACAATGTGCTGAGTCTATTGTAGAAGATTTCCTCATCGGGTTTTCTGCGTACCTATAGCTCATCCTCATTCACGATTGCAAAGTACTCATAGTTTTATAGACCAAGAGTTGGTGCATGACTCACATAATTACGCTAATTCAAGTAAATTACCTGCACATGGTCACCTACTACCGCGGTCCATGGTGCCAGACGTAACGCTGACAAGCGAGGTGACTATGGTACTTCCCCTCCACATTTTTACAGCAAATAAAATTCCGGAATGAGCTCTCTGTCATTGACATTTCATGGGATATTACGATGAAAATAATGATGACTGGCACATGTGACATACCATCTTAGTTCTCAGGGTGGGCAACGTGCATTGCTATCTTATTTGTATCAAAGTATGCCACTAATAAGACAGTGGGTTCTATGGGCGGTGATGACCTCTTACCATCAGGTGGCCCACCTGCTCATTTACTCACATGAAATATGAAAAAAAAAATGCGTTTAAAACCAGGGTATGTGAGATCGTTCATCGGTATTAAACCCATATGATATGATGATGATGAATAAAATTCTAATACTGGCTGACTGACAGCCAATGCATAGTTTAACCCTATGTCTACATCCGAAGGTGAGTAGTCATCATATCAGTCGAAAGACGTCCACTGCTGGACATAGGCCTCCCCTAAAGATCTCCATGACGACCGGTCCTGCGCTGCTCGCATCCAGCGGCTTCCCGCGACCTTGAACAGATCGTCGGTCCAACTTGTTGGGGCCTGCCAACGCTTCGTCTTCCGGTAAGTGGTCGCCACTCTAGAACCTGTACACCCCATCGGCCATCGGTTCATCTTGTGATGTGCCCTGCCCACTACCACTTTAGTTTAGCGACAAAGTGAGACAAGGCGATAAGGTGTGACAAGGTGAGTAGTAATGTGGCAGTTATGAATACATAAATTAATTTAACACAGATTCAACACATTTCGCTGGCGATCCAACGGGGATATGCTGCCAGCGTAATGGGAAGTTTCCCTTCAGGTACGATTACCTATTTTTTTTCTTGTTTCATCTTTTATTGTTATGTTTGTTTCAGCCATTTGTTGGTTTAAGAAATACAATAAAGTTTTTATATTGAAATAGCGGAAGAAGAGCCACGGCGCGGCGGTTCGTTTTGGAGAAAAGCATTAATTTCAACGCTTGGCAGAAGATTAGCGACCGTAATAAATAAATAAATACAGTCGAATAAGTAAGAAGATAAGCGTACTCTTAGTTGCCTTTTAAGATATCTGTAGGAACAAGAAGAATATAGGGCTTCTATTCGTAGCCAACACCACAAAAGTAAAAAAAAAGTGGCCCATAGAAGTCGTTTCAGCTCCCGCACTATAAAAATATATTTTTTTCAGTTACTGTAGCTAGTATTTTGTAACTACAATGTAGGCGATTTCATACTTGCCTACCAAAAATAGACTGCGATAATCTCCGATGGGAATCGCTCTTCTGCTTAGTGAACATTCTTTTGTCGCGGGAATGATTGAATCGACGACGACGACCTTCATTGCGATATTTTCACTATGAATTAGTTTTTTAATACGTTTTCCTGTAAGTTTAACATCTATACAACGTGTAACAACGTGTAACAACCCTGATGAGAATCGGCCCAACCAAATAAAACATTTTTTCCCATCCAGCTAAGTGCGTGTCGGATTTCGCCCATTCAGGGTTCCGTTGAGTTGAAATGTAATAGGTAAAATGAGAGAGTTTCTAAGAAAAAATCTGATTTATCAATATATTGGTGTTTTTTAGTGATAAAATATACGTTATAAATAATAATAACAAACGTTATTAACAAATTTCAAGTTCATGGGTCAATTGGAAAATTCTTCGGAACTAAATTTTGTAGAAAACCTGACTTCGGTAGCTTCGCGTTCCTGTGTTTACCAATATTTTTTTAAACAAAAAATACGGTATTCAATTCATCTACTCAATGGGCTCTAAACAACCATACCTCACGTCACTCGATGGGGTAAGTAATTTTTTTTCGCGCCCTCCTTTAGCTGTAGCCTTTAAAAAATTTAAAAATATTTTTTTTAAAATTTGTATGGTTGGGTCAACAAGATGCTTAGGTGCTGAGGCAATTCAATTTTCTTTTTAATTTTTAGTTGTTTTTTTATACTACAGCTAGCATACGAGCATGTAGAGCACCCGGTGTTATTAGCGACATAATTTGACACTAATAAGACAGCAAAACGCTTTGCTTACCCTGAGTACTACTAAAAGATGGCAGGTATCAATCATGTGCCGGTAATTTTACTGGCCCGTGCGACTAACTGTACGTATGCAAAAAGAATTCAAAAACTAGAACCCGACTGCTGGCAAATCTTGCTCTAAAAAGTATGAAACAAGAAAATATTGTTATCTGATATTGTTGTTTAATGTGACTTCTTATATCCTAAAACCAGCGGATGATAAAGACGCTTCTAAAGATACCTCAAATTACGATGACCAGTTTAGGAGTTATCAGGGAACATATGAACTTACACTTATACATACATATATCAATACTCTCCCTTTTTCCGTAGTCATGTAAAGCCATTACTTTACGTATTTTTTTTTGATAAATCTACGTATAATTTTAAATTAAATTGTTACGCGCTAAAAATCTAGTTATCGATAGCATATCAGAAACGTAATCTAAATTTTTCGTATTTTGAAAGCAAAATACATTCTAATAAAAGGAGCCAAAGAGTTCATTTTCAAGGAGTTCCTTCTTAAGGGTTTCGTACCCATCCAGCACCATATCATATTCTTCAAGACTTTGCCCTTCTATTTTAAAAACTCCTCGTCCACTTTAACCTAACCTCTCTTTAGTATGAATGTACTTGAAAAGGGAGCTCACCTTCATTGGTTATGATTACTTGTGAGAAAAGCTGTAATATTTAATAATTTTAGACTTTTTCCTTTGCTTGTGTTATGTGACCTAGCTTTTTGACAAATTTAATTATTCTAGGTCAACGGGAAGTACCTTATAGGTTTAAGTTTGTTTCATAAATGTATGGAAATAGAGATATCAATGGCCGTATCTATTGACCGTGTTGTAGAAGCTTGACATTTTCACAGCTTCAAGGGTCCATGGACCTCAAAAAGTATTTGATATAAATTTCAATTTGATACCTTTACCCGTTCGCGAGAAAAAGGTTCTTGACAGACAGAACGACATACAGACAGACAGACGGTCAGCAAAGTGATCCTATAAGGGATCCGTTTTTTTTCTTTTTCGCGTACGTAACCCTAAAAATTATAAAATCATACCATGAAGCTGAACATGTTTTTCCAAAAAATACTAAATCCAAAAAAGGATTTTGGCTTGCCATGCAAAATGCGCTTTATAATGCGGTTTCTAAGTGTAGTAAGATGGCTACAATAGATCGACCTTAAAAATCCAAATTTTATTTTGGCTTACTTTATACCTATACTGGCTTCTGCCCGCGATTTCGTCCGCATATTAAGAAAAGTATAGCAGTGCAGTTTTAGTCAAATTATAAGCTATCAGTCATAAAAAAGTTTCATAAAAATCGTATCAGTAGTTTTTGCGTGATGCTCGAACAACTAAACAATCAAACAGACAAAAAGACAAAAAGTCCAAAAATCTGTGATTTGGATTCAGGGGTATCAAAATAGAATAACGTGATTTTTAGGGTTCCGATACCAAAATGGAAGAAAAAAGAACCCTTATGGTGCGACTTCTGTTCTTCTGTCTGTATGATGTCACACCTGTATATCTCATCAACAACTCATGCTATCGACTTGAAATGTGGAATAGTTTTAGAGAATAGTTTTAGAAAAAAAGAATTTCAAATTGTCGTTACTAGGTCGAGTGGGGTATCATTATGAAAGAGCTTTACTTGTGAATTCTAAAATATATTTTTATATTTTTTTACAACCCTTATGATGAAAAATTACAAAAAAAATACCATTCCCCCCCTTATCTCCGAAGTTTGTGAAAGGAAAAATCTGAATTAGTTACAGTCGATAGAAGTTTATATAAATATCACAGCAAAAATAAAACGATCTTTCTCAGTTGCACAATCTTTTATAAATCTGCAAAAAAATTTACAAACAAATTTGTTTTGCGGTCCTAAAAATAGACCTTCTTCCTTCCAAAAATACTATAGGTAAATCGGAACTCTCGGCACGCGAGTCCAACTCGCACTTGACCGTTTTTTAGGGTTTCGTACCTCAAAAGGAAGAAACGAAACCCCTTTAGGATCACTTTGGTGTCCGTCTGTCTTTATGTCTGACTATCTGTCACTACCCTTTTTCTCAGGAACGCGTGGATATCAAGCTAAAATTCATATCAAATACTCAGGTCTACTGTCCCTCAGAGCTTTGAAAAAATCATACTTCAAAAGAAACAGCCGTTTATGCCGCAAAATTTCGAGAGTTTCGACACTCGGCAGGGAATCAAAACCTACAGGGTACTTCCCGTGAATTCAGAATCTTGAAATTTATATGAAACTTATAGCACAGATAAAGGAAACATTGCGAAAAGCATAAATTTTTAGTTACATCATATATTAAAAATATTTTTTTTATACTCAAGTTTATAATGCCTTTAAGCTGTAACAAAATCAAACTTCTATGTCAACCCAATCAAATGAAACGGCAATTAAATCAGCATATTTTGAAACTCGCAACTACAGCTCGCAAGGGAATCAAAACCTAAAGGATACTTCCAGTCGACCTAGAATCTTGAAATTTGGCATGAAGTATCGTTTTATAGCACACATAAAGGGAAAATTACGAAAACCTAAAATTTTTAGTTACATGACATAATATTTTTTTTGTGCAATAAAAATACCATAGCTTTTAATTATATACCTAATTAATTAATCATATAGCTCGGTTATGCTTTAAATTATCAGTACCAGTACAAAAATGCCATACGATAAATAAATAAATATACCTATAGGTTTGTATTGAACCCTCGGTGCGCGAGTCCGACTCGCAATGGTCGGTTTAATGTATAGACAAAATCAATTTTCAATTTTATAATAGTAGAGATTTTCCGGTTAGTTTCCGTATCGTAACGAAAGTCCAGCATAATTTTTAACTATTTGTATAATAATATGAATTTTAATAATAATAATAAATATTTAACATTCCAACGTATTTAAAAGAGCGCGTGGGTTTTTTACCTTCTTTTTTCCAACACGGCTCCGCTTTTTCTAAGAGATTGGTAATATCCTAAAATTAATAAAAAAAGTTGTTTGTTTTCATTCACAAATGAAATGACGGAGAAATTTTACGTAAAGAAGGCAGCACTCGTTACCTTGTGATGTGACCACGAGCCCTGTTAAATGTGTTCTAATAAACTTTTAATATTTTTAATTTTTTTATTTTACGTAATAAATTTTAATTCCGTTTGCATTGAATCTCTACTAAAAATAGAAAGAGTAGAAATATTTCTCTTCTTCAACTAACAACACTGGTTTAAATGAAAGTTATTATAAGTGGCAAGTAATGTTTCTAAAGTAAATGAAAACTCTACCGAAACACGGCTTAAGCTGATCTTAAACCATGAAACTCAAAGCGTCGTCTGATATATAGGATTATATTTTGACCACTAGCAAAATTTTTGAATGTTACTCAGATCATGAAACTAAACAACTTTCCCAAAGTTTGAAAAACAAGGAAAAGTTTCGGTCGGCCCATATAAATTCTTAGGTTTGTATGGGAAAGTAAAAAAAATAAACCCCTTTTTCGGCCATATTTCTTTGAGAAGTTGTAAAGATTTGTTTATTATTTGATAATTGATGAGTAACATGCAAAAAGTTGGCTGAAAGTCCAAAAATAATATGATAGAGCAAAAAGAGCGAAATAATAAAAAGATGATAAAACTTACTCTTGGTCATGTATCCAGTGTAAGGTGTAGAAGGAGTAGGCGTGCTCAAAGCTCCCTCGGAAGTGCGGCGGCAGGGTGCCTGCGATGTCTAGCACCACAAACTTGATCCTGGCGTCCCCGTGGTGCTCGTTCGCGTATTGCACCATCTTCTCGCTGATGTCGCACCCCGTCAGCGTCTCGAAGTCCCCCGGGATAAACCTCCTCAAGATCTCCGTAGTCACCCCTCCATCTCCGCATCCTATATCCAGGACCCGCTCGTAGCTCGACCATCTAAACTTTTTCTCGTATTCTTTAAGACATTGAAGAGCATCCCTTTTCTGCAACTTATTTGCAACTGGTTCGCCAGGTGGCGTCTTTAAGTAAACATTGCTTCTGTACATTTTATTCGTCAAAAATATAAATTTTAGTGGAACAACAAAAAGGACATTAAAATTCAATTCACAGTGATCTGACTCCTAAGTGATATTGTTTGTGACAATTTGTATTGCAATAGACGGCCAATATCTTTAAATAAAGAAATGGTGTAGTGATCGACTAAAATAAACAACTAAGTTTAAAAATAAAAGCATAATATTGAACCATCTGTGCTAAAAAAAAGAATAAACAACAGTTTCTATCAATATATAAAGTGCAAGAGTCTTAATTTTTAAATTTAAGTGATTGATCAACGTATTTTGAAGAGACACAGAGCGATTGGACTTGGGTGAATGCCCGACCTTGAGATAGTTCGATTGCTACTACGCACGTTCTACGAGACGCAAGTTCGATCCCCAGCAGCTGAGATTTTATTTTGCTGTTTTTGTGATCTTACTCATTACACTACAATTTTAAAACTCAATGACAGGAATTATTTTTATTTTATTGCGTTTATAAAATATCATATAGAATTTCTGTAAGTTGCCACAAGAGGGCGTACAATTTTTGCCGCAAAATCTATAATTCTACTATTTGGCACTAGAAGCCATTAAATCTATAATTCTACTATTCGGCTCTAGAGGTCGCTTTTTCAAAAAGCAAAATTTCGAGCAACATGTCAAACTTACTGAGACCTTGTTTTAAATGCAAAAAACAATGCAGAAGAAATGATTACTTGCAATGTGCTCTATGTGCAAAAATATTATGTCTTGAAGATTGCGCAAACGTTTCAGTGCAGCGCTACCTGCTCATGAATACAGGTAAACGAGCAAGCTGGAAATGTGATTTCTGCATAAAAAAAATAAGTACTCCTATGTCTAAGATACCTGCAAAAAAAGCCCCTAAAAGCACAGTAATCGTGACAAATACACTACCTAAGACATCTAAAAGCTCCGATTCAATATCATTGAATAATAAACCTATTGTGAGCACCATATCCACACCTACGGAACCGGCTCCCGAAGCTCAGTTTGTCAGCAATGATAATAGTCCCCAGCCCGAATACACAGTAAATGTCTCCACGGAAAATTCGTTTGATGGGCTTTTAGATGATGTGACAGGCGACGAGTTTGCTGGAACAACGCAAGTTGCGCTGAATAGAAGTTGTCCGGAACTCGAACAAAATACGAGTACATCCATAGAAGATTTAAAAAATATTATCGTGAATCTGAAAGAAAAGTTGAAATTTATTGATGCTTACAATTCAAAATTATTGATTGAAAATGGCGAGTTGTTGATGAAACTTGAAAAAGCAAACTTGAATATTACAAATTTAACTAGGATCTGTAAAACGCCAGCAAAGAAACCCATACAACATAACAGCTTAAGGTCTACCAAATCACCGAGACCATTTTTCTCTCCTAGAATAAATGCACTACGACAGTCAAGCCCTATAAAGGAAGATTCACAAATATTTGAAACACCCATGAGCCACATAACGAAGGATGACCAGTCTGAACTAGACGACTCTGACTGTAGTCAAACGCTTAGTATCTCAACAGAGGGCAGCACAGTTAGCCAAACCGATAAGAAAAATCGGAAGATTTACATATTAGGTGATGAACAACTTAAAGGCTTATCAACCGTTCTTTGTCAGACAAGATCGGGTAAGTGGAATGACGTCTACCAACCGACGGCTACTATCTACTCGGGTGCATCAAGCTCAGAATTTCTAAATCATTGTGACGAAATAGCACAAGAAATATCAGAAAATGATGTCTTGATTTTAGGCGTTGGTAGCAATGATTGTGACGTACAAAAACTTCATTCGAACATTTGTATCATGATTAGCAAGTTCAGAAAAGCGTCTATATACATTGTCCCTATTTATCACAATCCACATTTGAATGAAATTACATTAAATAAGAATTTGAAACTGTGGACTCGACATTTTGATAATTGTACATTTTTATATAACTTATATCTAGACCTGTATAGCACTTTAAATAAAACTGACATTTTAAATCAAATTTGTAATCACATTAATATAAGCATTGACTACAAAGATTATAGACACCAGTTTTTGACATTCAGTAATTTAAAACACTTGATAAAAAAACGTATTTCAAATCGGGAATATAGTCAGCAAAGCGATGAAATCGGTGCTCAGGATGTTCCAAAATGTAATAAAGGAACTATACCGTACTATTTCCAAACTCTACAAAAAAAACTTGTAATACCTACGACTTGCAAAACTGTGCCAGCTCATGAGTCGACACCGCTTGTAAGCCCTGAAACTGTGCCTGTGGCCAATGAGCCGGATTCTAAGTCGCCTACTCGAAACATTAGAAAAGAAACATTTTTTCGACCCTAACACGTTTACCTTCTTTCACCAAAATATAAGTGGTTTATTAGGGAAAAGGGAGTTATTAGAAATCACTCTTAACGATATAAGTATCCATACTCGCCCCGATGTACTTTGTTTTACAGAAACATTTGTCTTGGATGGTGAGGAAAAAAACATTAAGGTTAATAATTATGAGCTAGCAGCCCACTTCTCTAGGAAGGACCAAAAACGCGGAGGTACATGCATATTAGTCTCAAAAGGAATACAATATCAAAAACTTACTTCTTTTGATAATCTTATTTTACCACGTCACTTCGAATATTGTGCGATCAATCTAACTTTTAACTGCATTTTGGTTATCTGCTTATATCGAATTCCATCAAATATTAAACATCACTTGGATTCTTTTTTTACTAATTTTGAGATGTTGATACATAGACTTTTGTCCAAATATTCTAGGCACAAACTAGTTATTATGGGTGACTTGAACATAAATCTATTAGAAAACACAGATAAAATGTCTCGTTTATCTGACATAGTAAAGCACTACCACCTCAAACAACATATAAATGAGCCAACTAGGAAAACATCTTGCTTAGATCTGATAATGAGTAATGAGCAAAAAGCAACTGGTACTATCTTACCTCTCTGGTTATCTGACCATGACACAGCGCAAATACTAAGGTTCCCAGTTAAACAAAAAACTCCTATTCCTAAATATATATTTAACTACAAAAGATGTTACACAAAAGAAAACATTAAAAAATTTAACCAGCATCTGCAAGCATTGTCTTGGTCTGAGGTGTTTGAGAGCAAAAATCTCGATACAGCCTTTGACATATTCTATGATATGTTTTGCCTTTTAAATAAACTTTGCTTTCCAGTAAAAAGGTTTAAAGTAAATGTTACCTTAAAACTAAATTGGTTGTCAAAAGGATTAAGGAAAAGCTCTAGGACACAACGTGCACTCCGTCATAACTATTATAGGTCAAAAAATATGGATGATCGTAATAAATACATAAATTTTAATAAGCTTTTTAAAAAATGCGCTTATGAAGCTAAAAAGAAAAATAATAAAAAAATAGTTCTAAATAGTAAAAATAAATGTAGAGCAACTTGGATGGTTATAAAAACTGAAACCTGCAACTCTTCGTCCAATGATAAATATATAAACAAATTAGAAAATAGTGGTGTAAACATCATAGAACCGGTGGCTATTGCTTCGGAATTTAATGATTATTTCACAAATTTACCTAATAACACAAACCAGTTAATGAAAATGACATACAATAATTGTAATAAAATAAATAACTCTTTATTTCTATTTCCTACTGACATAAATTCTATAAATAAAATTATAACATCCCTAAATAATACGAATTCAGAAGGATACGATTGTATCTGTACGAAAATTTTAAAAGCCTGCAAAGAAAACATCTGTCATGTACTAGCGTTTTTAGTAAACCTATCTTTTGAGACAGGACAATTTCCAAAAAAGCTTAAGACCGCTATAGTGAAACCGATCTATAAAAAAGGTCAAAAAACAGATATCAAAAACTATCGTCCGATAACTTTAACTCCTGTTTTATCAAAGGTTTTCGAAAAGGTAATGCTTAACAACCTAACCGCCTTCTTTGACAAATTTCAAGTTGTAAAATGCAATCAGTATGGGTTTCAAAAAAACAAATCAACTACAAATGCTGCTTTTGATTTAGTTAATGAAATACTGCAAAATGTAAACGATATGAACTACACAACTGTAATATTCGTGGACATGACCAAGGCCTTTGATTATGTCTCACATGAACAATTACTTCGTAAATTAGAAGCTAATGGTATTAGGGGACCTGCAATCGCCTGGATTGAGTCTTATTTGAAAGACAGACAGCAATGTGTCGAAATTTCGCAGCTCGATGAAAATTCCATTAACAATACATATAGATCGGATTTTAAACACAATAGAAGCGGAGTACCTCAAGGCAGCATATTGGGCCCGCTTTTGTTTTTAATGTACATCAACGATCTCCCTGATATATTTGATTTTAAAACAATAATGTTTGCTGACGACGTCTCTATTTTAGTAACTACTAACAATAAACTTTCTCTAGACAAGCACATAGAGGACATAAATAAAACTATGCACCAACTTATTGACTGGTTAAACAATAATAATTTGAAAATCAATCTTGATAAAACTAATTTCGTTAATTTCAATAATCTGAAAAAAAATCCATTGACTCATATTAATTTTTATGGACGAATTATAAAATTTATCAATAATGTGACATTTTTAGGTTTAATTATAACACCAAAACTGAACTGGATAGAGCAGATTGATAAAGTTTGCAATAAAATAAACAGTTTTTCATTTGCACTTTATAAGTTAACTAGAGTTACAGACCGGAATACTGCAATAATTGCCTACTACGCATATGTAGAATCTGTGCTGAGATATGGACTCCTAATTTGGGGTAATGGGACCGATATTCAAAAGGTATTTATTGCTCAAAAACGCTGCTTGAGGGCAATTTGTGGAATCGCTCCTGACGTTTCCTGTAGGCCTTACTTCAAATCGCTAAACATATTACCATTACCTTGTCTGTATATTTTCGAAATAGGTAGATTTGTTAGGACGAACCTTCATTTATTCAGTAACGCAGAAAGTACTCGCACTGATCAGAGGAGCCTTAGATATCCTAATAGACTAGTATCAACTACAGTCCCAAAAACCACGCGTTATCAAAAAAATTGTTTTGGGATGTGTTTACAAATCTTTAATAAAATTCCTCAACATATTAAAGAACAACCTTTTAACAAGTTTAAGAGTAATTTGCGCAGGTGGCTGATTCAGAATACTTTTTATTCAGTGGGCGAATTTCTGAATTGGACAAATTCTGGTGTTACAAATGCATAGGTTGGGTGGTATCAATTTTGTTTTGTAGTAGTGCTTAGTGACATATTATTTAATTTTGTTTTGACATTGCATGAAATTGTTTTACGTTTATAAACTTGTCTTCACATCATTTGACATTTAATTTTGTAATATTATGGATATTATTTTGTTTATTGATTGTGAACATTTGCATGCTTTTTAACATAGCTAGACTCGCTTGTTCCTATCTTTATCACAACACCTAATGTACCTACCTTGTCTAATGCAAATAAAGATTCATTCATTCATTCATTCATTGCTTTGCTGGTAGAGTTCCGCGTCGTTCATGTCTAATTGGTTTTTATGTTTGATTGTATTTGAATTTTTAGTTTTAATTGTAAGGATTTTTTTGTGGTTTTTATTTGAGTTTCGAGTGTGTTGTCGCGGGCGCAGGGTCAGCGTGCGCGATGCTGTTTCGGCGGGCAGTCTCTGCTCACGCGGTGGCCGTAAGCATTTATACGTGTCGCCGGCGCACCGCATCGTCGCGTGCTTGTAGCGATTTCGGCAGGCTACGCGCACACCGGCAGAGGGTGTGTTCTCGTGCCACCTGTCGGATTAAATGGTAATTAAGATCTAATTCTAACAACATTAATGAAACATCTTGATAAGTTGCAATCTACATTGATTCTTATTTTATACTTATCGAATATTAATGATTTAATAGTCTTACGGGATACCTTTATTGAGATTTTTTAATTTTTATTGCTTTTTGGTTTTTTTCCAAACTTCATTTCGAAGATAGCACCCCATGATGATGATGATGATGATATAAAAAGATAAATGACCAATAGTCTCGGCGTCAGTAGAAGAGCCCTAAGCGATCTAGATAGATAATTTGCTGATAGTCGAAAGAGTTAAATGATGGACATGGGCTTGAGTACTAAAAGTGGATTCCAACTATGAAACTGAGCAACAATTACTTCACATACAAAATGGTCTATCACGTGAAGTAGTGGTTTAGTGGTTAAAGCGTTAGACTCTCTATCTGGAGGTTCGATTCCCGGTGGGAACTCTGTCATACAAAAATCACTGCGAGACTTCCCCAGTTTGGTTAGGGTATTGCAGAATTAATCCTACATATTAAACGATTACGAAAAGTAAGATGATTCCGTGCTTCAGAAAGCACGTTAAGTCGTGGTCCCGGTTACTATCTATGGATCTAATCTTTAAAGAGTTAGAGGTGTTTGGTGGCTCTACATCTCTGACACTCGGGGCGGTATTAATAAATCCCTCTAAAGTATGAGATTGCTTTCGATATGGACTTTACACTTCACAATCTCAGACTTGAGAGGGATATATCAATACGATCCTAGGGTTGGGATCGTGTCGAGTCGGGATAAAGCTGGTTTGTGGGGTCAGTCCTCTATCTTACAACTCACGTGACAAGATAAGGATTATATGACAGATATATGTGTTTCATTTCATTTCATTTATTCATGATTACATTGTACAGCTTAAAGTTCTTAAATTAATTGTAGCAGTTAGTACATGAACCCTATATTAGGGCATCGCATATTGTGAGGCATGCAGTTAGAGACGTTAAAAAAAATAAACTAAATTTTTCATATTTAAACACGTTTCTTAGGAAGAGTTTTGTTTCATAGCCTGAAACCACAATTTCGGTATAATTATGCAGATATCTTTTCACATTTAATATTAGTACGAGTACTTGGGCTACCGAGGCTTGCTCTATATAATCTTAACCAATGCTCACCAACAGGTGGCGTTGTAAGTTTTCTAAAACGCGCTATTTCAAGAAGTGATCGATCGATATTAGTAATCGAAATGGGCCCTGTTGCCATAATAGACGAATTTTATTATTATTATATTCTAGCTTTTGCCCGCGACTTTGTCCACAATGTTAAATATTTGTAAAAAACTAAACGAAAGGGAAAATATTTAATGTATAAAAAATATAAATAACATATATACCAATATTTATGTCAAACTATTAGCTATCAAACAAAAAAAAGTTTCATTCAAATCGGTTCATATACAGAATGTTAATTTGATTGCGTGGCACAGCTCAGGGACGGGATCAGTATCAGTAACTGAACAACTTTTCCCAAGGAACAAAGGTCAAAAAACGAATGTCAATGTTTGATCTCCCATAGAAACTTCATCAGCTGATAGCGCATTTTGTATGGAAGGTCAAATTTGGTTTTTTGTTTTTCGACCTATGTTCCTTGGGAAAAGTTGTTCAGTTACGGATACTGATCCCGCCCCTGAGCTATGGCACGCAATCAAATTAACACCCTGTATAGTAATTGCGTGATGTTCGAACAAACAAACCGACGAAAAGTCCAAAAATATGTGATTTGGATCACGCTATGCTATTTTGATGTCAGGGGCTTATAAATATCTTCTATAGACAGAAAAAATCAATTTACAATTTTATAATACTAGAGATATAAATATTGCTCGTTTAATCGTATAGGAAAATAGACTGTTAGATAATGCCTTTAGGCATTAAGTTTGCCTATGTACCCTTGTGCATCAAGTTAAATAAATAAATAAAGGTTAGAATTTCCACCAAAATAAAAACAGTCATTGTATTTTTGGTCGCCTACTACCATATTTTGCAGGAGGAACGTTGATAACGATCAGTCAAACTGCCACCTATCTGCCCTCATACGTCCGCGTTTTTATTTCAATAACAATGTGCTGAGTCTATTGTAGAAGATTTCCTCATCGGGTTTTCTGCGTACCTATAGCTCATCCTCATTCACGATTGCAAAGTACTCATAGTTTTATAGACCAAGAGTTGGTGCATGACTCACATAATTACGCTAATTCAAGTAAATTACCTGCACATGGTCACCTACTACCGCGGTCCATGGTGCCAGACGTAACGCTGACAAGCGAGGTGACTATGGTACTTCCCCTCCACATTTTTACAGCAAATAAAATTCCGGAATGAGCTCTCTGTCATTGACATTTCATGGGATATTACGATGAAAATAATGATGACTGGCACATGTGACATACCATCTTAGTTCTCAGGGTGGGCAACGTGCATTGCTATCTTATTTGTATCAAAGTATGCCACTAATAAGACAGTGGGTTCTATGGGCGGTGATGACCTCTTACCATCAGGTGGCCCACCTGCTCATTTACTCACATGAAATATGAAAAAAAAAATGCGTTTAAAACCAGGGTATGTGAGATCGTTCATCGGTATTAAACCCATATGATATGATGATGATGAATAAAATTCTAATACTGGCTGACTGACAGCCAATGCATAGTTTAACCCTATGTCTACATCCGAAGGTGAGTAGTCATCATATCAGTCGAAAGACGTCCACTGCTGGACATAGGCCTCCCCTAAAGATCTCCATGACGACCGGTCCTGCGCTGCTCGCATCCAGCGGCTTCCCGCGACCTTGAACAGATCGTCGGTCCAACTTGTTGGGGCCTGCCAACGCTTCGTCTTCCGGTAAGTGGTCGCCACTCTAGAACCTGTACACCCCATCGGCCATCGGTTCATCTTGTGATGTGCCCTGCCCACTACCACTTTAGTTTAGCGACAAAGTGAGACAAGGCGATAAGGTGTGACAAGGTGAGTAGTAATGTGGCAGTTATGAATACATAAATTAATTTAACACAGATTCAACACATTTCGCTGGCGATCCAACGGGGATATGCTGCCAGCGTAATGGGAAGTTTCCCTTCAGGTACGATTACCTATTTTTTTTCTTGTTTCATCTTTTATTGTTATGTTTGTTTCAGCCATTTGTTGGTTTAAGAAATACAATAAAGTTTTTATATTGAAATAGCGGAAGAAGAGCCACGGCGCGGCGGTTCGTTTTGGAGAAAAGCATTAATTTCAACGCTTGGCAGAAGATTAGCGACCGTAATAAATAAATAAATACAGTCGAATAAGTAAGAAGATAAGCGTACTCTTAGTTGCCTTTTAAGATATCTGTAGGAACAAGAAGAATATAGGGCTTCTATTCGTAGCCAACACCACAAAAGTAAAAAAAAAGTGGCCCATAGAAGTCGTTTCAGCTCCCGCACTATAAAAATATATTTTTTTCAGTTACTGTAGCTAGTATTTTGTAACTACAATGTAGGCGATTTCATACTTGCCTACCAAAAATAGACTGCGATAATCTCCGATGGGAATCGCTCTTCTGCTTAGTGAACATTCTTTTGTCGCGGGAATGATTGAATCGACGACGACGACCTTCATTGCGATATTTTCACTATGAATTAGTTTTTTAATACGTTTTCCTGTAAGTTTAACATCTATACAACGTGTAACAACGTGTAACAACCCTGATGAGAATCGGCCCAACCAAATAAAACATTTTTTCCCATCCAGCTAAGTGCGTGTCGGATTTCGCCCATTCAGGGTTCCGTTGAGTTGAAATGTAATAGGTAAAATGAGAGAGTTTCTAAGAAAAAATCTGATTTATCAATATATTGGTGTTTTTTAGTGATAAAATATACGTTATAAATAATAATAACAAACGTTATTAACAAATTTCAAGTTCATGGGTCAATTGGAAAATTCTTCGGAACTAAATTTTGTAGAAAACCTGACTTCGGTAGCTTCGCGTTCCTGTGTTTACCAATATTTTTTTAAACAAAAAATACGGTATTCAATTCATCTACTCAATGGGCTCTAAACAACCATACCTCACGTCACTCGATGGGGTAAGTAATTTTTTTTCGCGCCCTCCTTTAGCTGTAGCCTTTAAAAAATTTAAAAATATTTTTTTTAAAATTTGTATGGTTGGGTCAACAAGATGCTTAGGTGCTGAGGCAATTCAATTTTCTTTTTAATTTTTAGTTGTTTTTTTATACTACAGCTAGCATACGAGCATGTAGAGCACCCGGTGTTATTAGCGACATAATTTGACACTAATAAGACAGCAAAACGCTTTGCTTACCCTGAGTACTACTAAAAGATGGCAGGTATCAATCATGTGCCGGTAATTTTACTGGCCCGTGCGACTAACTGTACGTATGCAAAAAGAATTCAAAAACTAGAACCCGACTGCTGGCAAATCTTGCTCTAAAAAGTATGAAACAAGAAAATATTGTTATCTGATATTGTTGTTTAATGTGACTTCTTATATCCTAAAACCAGCGGATGATAAAGACGCTTCTAAAGATACCTCAAATTACGATGACCAGTTTAGGAGTTATCAGGGAACATATGAACTTACACTTATACATACATATATCAATACTCTCCCTTTTTCCGTAGTCATGTAAAGCCATTACTTTACGTATTTTTTTTTGATAAATCTACGTATAATTTTAAATTAAATTGTTACGCGCTAAAAATCTAGTTATCGATAGCATATCAGAAACGTAATCTAAATTTTTCGTATTTTGAAAGCAAAATACATTCTAATAAAAGGAGCCAAAGAGTTCATTTTCAAGGAGTTCCTTCTTAAGGGTTTCGTACCCATCCAGCACCATATCATATTCTTCAAGACTTTGCCCTTCTATTTTAAAAACTCCTCGTCCACTTTAACCTAACCTCTCTTTAGTATGAATGTACTTGAAAAGGGAGCTCACCTTCATTGGTTATGATTACTTGTGAGAAAAGCTGTAATATTTAATAATTTTAGACTTTTTCCTTTGCTTGTGTTATGTGACCTAGCTTTTTGACAAATTTAATTATTCTAGGTCAACGGGAAGTACCTTATAGGTTTAAGTTTGTTTCATAAATGTATGGAAATAGAGATATCAATGGCCGTATCTATTGACCGTGTTGTAGAAGCTTGACATTTTCACAGCTTCAAGGGTCCATGGACCTCAAAAAGTATTTGATATAAATTTCAATTTGATACCTTTACCCGTTCGCGAGAAAAAGGTTCTTGACAGACAGAACGACATACAGACAGACAGACGGTCAGCAAAGTGATCCTATAAGGGATCCGTTTTTTTTCTTTTTCGCGTACGTAACCCTAAAAATTATAAAATCATACCATGAAGCTGAACATGTTTTTCCAAAAAATACTAAATCCAAAAAAGGATTTTGGCTTGCCATGCAAAATGCGCTTTATAATGCGGTTTCTAAGTGTAGTAAGATGGCTACAATAGATCGACCTTAAAAATCCTAGTATCAGAGTTTTTGAGCCGCCCAAGGCTACATAACTCATTTAACGACTGCTACCTTAGATAGTAGCCGGTACCAATGGCTCAACGTACCTTCCGAAGCACGGAACTATCTTACTTTTCAGACAATTTGGTGATTCATGCTGCAATGTCTTAACCAAACTGAGAATTCTTACAAAGTGGTTTGTGTTTGTCAGTGTCCTCACCGGGATTCGAAACCAAACTCTCTGGATCCAAAGCCGAACGCTCAAACCATAACACCACAGAGGATGTTGTGTAAAAAAAAATCAAAATGTTCTTTATTCATTGTAGGATATTAAAAATCTCTTAATGACTTCAGTTACATTCACGTCGCATCACAAACAAAAGTGGCGCCATGTGGAAAAAAAAGAAGCGACAATAAAAACCATACGCGCTCTTTTAAATATATTTGTGTGTATTTAAGTAGTTAAATATTCAAATATATAATCCATTTAAAAACTAGTATTCACATTTAAATCAATCATAGAGTACCGCATGAAACGGTTAATTAAGAACTGAAATCCGTAGCAGTTGCAATCCGGTAAAACTTATTAATACTAAAATTAGACTTTTAAACAATTCGAAAGATAATTGACAAATGAAGAAATTAACGAAAATAAGAAAAAAAGAAAAGTGTCGAAACGATCTAATTACAGTCGGTTTTTTATGTTACAAGTGAGCAAACGAGCAGGTGGGCCACCTAATGGTAAGTGGTCACCACCGCCCATAACACCTACTGTCCTATTAATGGCATATTTTGACACAAATAAGACAGCTAAGCGCGTTGCTCACTTTGAGAACTAAGATGATATATCTCATGTGCCAGTAATTTCGCTGGCTCCCTTGCACTCCAAACACCCAGCAGTGCAAACACTACTGCTTCACGGCAGAAAAAAGCAAGAGGGTGGTTTAAAACTGTAGTCTCGATCTTTTCAAGGCTGGAGTGAACAGGCATTATCTAGGCAAGCAAGCTTCATTTTCGACCCCATCGTCAGTTACCACTAGGTGAGATCGGGGTCAAACGTGCGAGAGTATATCACATAAAAAAGCCTATATCACATAAAAAAAGTATTTGATAACACAAAAATCCAAACAAGTAAAATTTTTATTGTTATAATTTTTCGTTTGAGTCACAGGACGTGCAAGACCTGTGTGAGACGATCTTCGTTGACCGCGCACGAAAAAGTGCATTGCCCCGCGGCGTAGTCGGGAAGGTAAGAGAATTCGTTTTGCAATTTATGCTCAAGCGTCGAAATTTAGTACACTTGTTTGCAGGACCCTATCTTTTGTAATGAGTAATCTTGCCCATGTTACTTTATGTAAGTATTAAATTTTTTATACAATTATATACAGGGCGTAGAAAAAGTACGATGATTCTTCTAAGGGGTGATTCTGCATCACTTATAGATTGTATAAAAAATATAAAAAATTGTTCTTCTTAAAGAAATTAGTTTTAGCTCAAGTAGAATTCCACACGGAGGGTTAAATGACCTCTATGATCAGCTGGTGACGCTTTTTTGTTAAAATATTCAGTCACTAGCAAGAACATAACCATTTCCGTAAATTACTGTAATGTGAATTGAAGGAAAATCAAATTTCATGATCATCCGAAATGAAAAAAAAATGTGTATTTATATATTTTTTTGCAACCTATTATTGATGTAGATTCACCCCTTAAAAGGATCGTCGTACTTTTTACACCCTGTATAGCATGAACCCATAGTTTTTAGGGTTCCGTACCTCAAAAGAAAAAAACGGAACCCTTATAGGATCACTTTGTTGTCCGTCTGTCTGTCTGTCTGTCTGTCTGTCTGTCTGTCTGTCTGTCTGTCTGTCTGTCTGTCTGTCTGTCTGTCTGTCTGTCAAGACCCTTTATCTCACGAACGGGTAAATGTATCAGGTTGAAACTAATACCATATATTAGGATCCATGAACCACACAAGATCTGAAAATTTCAATTTTTTACAACGACGCCATCAAAAGATATGGCATTTTATGTCCTCATCTCCATACATTTATTCAAAAATGAAAAACCTACAGGGTACTTCCCGTTGACCTAAAATTATGAAATTTGGCAAGAAGCTAGGTCTCACAGCACAAATAATGGGAAAAGTCTGAAATCATTAAATATTTCAACTTTTCTCCCAACTAATGGTAACCAACTGTGGTGAGCTCCCGTTTCAAGAACTTTCATATAAGAGAGGGGTCAAGTTGGATGGTCGCGGAGGCGATTTTTGTTTTAGTTCTATTTTAAAAACGGGAACACTTACAAACTTGAAAATTGGTATTTTTATAGAGCATAAGCTATAAAATAACAACAAATAATAAAATTTGGTCAAACGCGTGTCGGACTTAAAAAATCTAGCACATTAACTTACTGAAATTTCAACTAATACAATTATGTTTATGTGGTGGTACGGAACCCTCAGTGCGCGAGTCCGACTCGCACTTGGCCGGTTTTTTTTAGGTAACCTAAGCGCTCATTAAGAAAGGAAACGCTAACAAATTAAAAAACCGGTCAAGTGCGAGTCGGACTCGCGCGCCGAGGGTTCCGATATACCTATAGTATTTTTGGAAGCAATAAAGTCCATTTTCAGGACCGCAAAACTAAATTTGTTTGTAAAGGTTTTTTGCAGATTTCTGAAAAACTGTGCAACTTAGAAAGATCGTTTTATTTTTGCTGTAAAGTTTACATAAACCTCTGTCAACTGTAATTAATTCAGATTTTCCCTTACTCAAACTTCGGAGATAAGGGGGGGGGAATGGTATTTTTTTTGACATTTTTCATCATAACTTGAAAACTAAGAAACTTAAAAAAATACAAAAATATACTTTAAAATGTACAAGTAAAGCCCTTTCATATGATACCCCACTCGACCTAGTAGCGACAATTTGAAATTTGGCCCCCCCTATTTTGGCCCCCTTTACATTAATAATCATACTTTTTTCAAAAAAATTTCATGTGCAATTAAGTTGGGCAACTATATTCTAAAACTATTCCAAATTTCAGCTCGATAGCGTAAGTGGTTGCTGAGATATAGAGGTGTGACAGACAGACGGACAGACAGACAGAGCGGCACCATAAGGGTTCCTTTTTTTTACCATTTTGGTATCGGAACCCTAAAAACCAAAATACATATTATAGGTACAATTGAGATTCTTAATTTTGTCTTGGAATACATCAAATAATTTAAGTCAAAAACGGCAAAAAATTAAGGGGTTGGCGTTCAAATATTCGAAAGATCTTTCTTACGCTCTTTTGTAAATCATTTTTTTTTTACTGTGGATCCATTTAAGTGAAATAAATTTCAATTCTCGCGGGAAAACGAATCATGTGTAGGCGAATGCACAGGGCCGAACGCTATGATTTTTTATTAGAAAATTTGGCAACATTTATTATATCAAAGGGTTAATGAACGAAATATTTAAATTTCAATGCTTAAATATTAATTGCAAGGTAGGATCCATTTGTAAAGGTTGCCGTTCGGACTATCGGTACGTTTGTGCCGTCTGGTCTGACACGCATCTTGCTTATTAATGGCCGTTCGCTTGATGCTGCGATCTACTCGCTTGTTCGCTTGTTAGGTCTTGACCTAGCCTAATGCAATTTGTATTAACTGGCGGCTGATTTACAATATATTGTGGGTTTAGTGCACGTGTGCCTTTCAGTTACAAACTTTTGTCTCATTTTTGGGGCTTCTCTTAAATTGAATGGCTGCTACATTTAATTATTAACTGGGTTTTGATTAATTCGTGCGAAATATTTCTAGGGCTTACCCTGAGGGCTACATGCAACGAATTTTTTTCTACGACTTTCGGAAATTCATAACTAAAAGATTGATTCTCCATACCAAATTATTAGTTGAAGTAAAAAACTATGAATTTAAGAAACTCATAGAAAAAAGTTGTATTTATTTGTAATGTAGGCCATTAAAAGATTTTGCACAAATTACTTTAATAAAACTATATAAATATAAAATAATCCCTCTTAAAGAAATTAACAAGGGCCATTAAGCTAATCTTATTAAAATCTAAAAAAATCTAAATGTCTGTAAACCTTTTATCCTTTAAAATAAAATATTTTTTGCGGTTAAAGTCAGTACAAACATTTAAGTACGTGATATAAAGCGAAGTGTATTAAGGCAGGCCGTTGTAATCTAAACTCGAAATTCAAGGTCGGAGACGGCTAAATTTCGCGTCGGTGCATCCATCCATACGCTAGGTACATACTTATAATACAAGTGCAACGTGCGTTAAGTGCAAATAACCCTTTTTGATATTTGGATACTTACGACAAAATATAGAGTACGTACTTCAATGATATAATTTATAAAGGAATTAGTAGTAGTCCGGTCCCTTATAGACTTACTAGCTGTTACCCGCGACTTCGTCCGCGTAGATTTTATAAAAAAACAGAACTCGAACTTAATTGAAACATATTTTACGGAGCGCTTATCCTTCTTGATCCCTACGTAAAAGATGCATTTGTACTTATCCAAGTTGAATAAATGCATCTTACTACAAACTTAATTATCTTTTGATTTTATTTAACTGGTAGGTAGTGCGGAATTTTCATTGTCAACCGTTACAGGCGAACTTAAAAAAGAAGGCAATAAAGGGAGTGAAGTGAATGGGTAGCGAGGAGGTATTCATAAAAGTAAAAAAGGTCCCTATTCCTCCCTATCTATCCTTTTGTATCCCCCCCCTACATTCCCACTCCCCCTCCCTCACCCTCTCCCACTCTCTCTTCCTCTCCCTCGCCCCTCCCTCTTCCCCCCCTCACCCTTCCTTCCCCCTCCATTTCCCCCCTTCCCCTCTCCCCATCACCCTCCCTTTCCCCCCTCGCCCTCCTCCCATTCCCCTCCCTTTCCCCCTTCCCCTCACTCATCCTCCCCTTCCCCCTCTCCCTCCCTCTACCCCCCCTCCCTCTACCCCCTCCCACGCCCTCTACCCCTCCCTCCCCCTTTCTCTCCCCTCATTTTCCCCTCCCTTACACTCTCTCCCTATCCCTCCCCCTCTCCCTCTCCCTATCCCTGACCCTACCCCTATCCCTGCTTCTACCCCTAACGCCATCTTAACCGCTATCCCTATCCTTATATAAACATAAAACTGACACTCATATTGATTTTTAGACATTTCAAACCTATCGAATCCCAACCCCATCCCAGGGGTGGTGGTATTTCACGTCCACCACGTTGGATTTCAAAATCATTGTAGTTTTCGTAATCAGCGACCCGATAAACCATACGAACGACACCCATATTGATTTTTAGACATATCAACTCTATCGCACCCCAACCTCATCCCCAAGGGATGATAGCATTTCACGTCCACCATGTTGGATTTCAAAATTGTTGTAGTTTTTGTAATCAGCGGCTCGATAAACCTTACAAACGACACCCATATTGATTTTTAGACATTTCAACCCTATCGCACCTCAACCTTATCCCCAGGGGATAATGGTAGTTTACGTCTACCACGTTGGATTTCAAAATTGTAGTAGTTTTCGTAATCAGCGATACTTAGTTGAATAAAAAAAGTCCCATCAAAATCGGTTAAGTAGTTTCGGAGTGCTGTAGCAGATACAACCCCGCTAGAGTATTATTGTATGTGTAGATTCCCACGGGAATGAGATATTTTCCCGGGGTAAAAAGTAGCCTATGTCCGTCTCCAAGTTACCATCTACCACCATACCAAATTTCATCAAAATCCGATCAGCCGTTTAGGCGTGAAAGAGCAACAAACAAACAGACAGACAGACAGACAGACAGAGTTACTTTCGCATTTATAATATTAGTATGGATATCGCCAAATTCATCAAATTGTACCAAATTGCACCAATTTTTTTCCAGGTACTCTACTAGTTAGGTACATAGCTCTCAATTTTTGATAGGAGCTAATTCTTGAATTTTCTATGGAACTTTTTTGAAATTCAAGAATTGGCTCCTATAAAAAATTGAGAGCCATAGCTCTACCTAACTAGTACCTGGAAAAAATTTGGTGAAATTATAAATCGTGTCTACGTAAAACAGCTAACTGAACGCACTATAGCGCTTTCATATAGTCGCTTTCCAATTAGTTAAACATTGGAGAAAATGTCCAAACTGCTTGGAAATTTGCGAGTGTACATACATATTTCTACAAAAAAACCTTTAACCGTCATCTTTTTTTTATTGGAAATGGGCTTACTCTTGACCTCGATCTAGTCATGAAGACAGAGATGAGGTCGACGATGGAACGAGCTTGCCCAGAAGAAGTCTATCTGAACAAAAGAATAAAACAACTACGTCCCGTTAATGTCTCTTACTTGATAAAACGATTACTTATGGCATTCGTCTGCGGATGATGAGTAAAGAAAAATATCATTATCATCTATTGCTGAAGAACGCTCTGTTCTGAACGAACACTTTGAGTAGGTAGTAGGTACTGTTGACTACGGATATTTGTGTTTGCAAACACGTCATAATGGAATTACTAAGCGTACTCCAATACTGTATACTGTATTAAACAGACATATTATTGAAAAAGTCTGGTTGATCTGCATAGGTCTTTAGAGGAATCAGGTGATTCAATATCTCCATATTAAAGCCTTTGCCCTGCACTAGACTTTGGGGAGGCCGTTTCCAGCCGGACAATATAATGAATTAGAAGCAAGTATCAAGTAGTTGAGGAATACAGCTCTGCGACGCCTGCATTGCACTGCACGCGGCGCAATGTCACCCCGCGCGGGTTCACTCGCCCCTGGAGAAAGGGCCCACAGGAAATGCATGCAACTTCTTTGGATAATATTAATTTGGTTTTTTTAAAGACGCATTTATTGAAACGCTGTGGCCTTGTGGCGAATGTCTTTTTTTTTTCAATCATGATCTAGGCTGACTAGTGCATAGATGTCTGCAAGTGCTATGAGAACTATAGGCGTTCTCCGTGCCTTAGAACGTTCTATTTAAATGTTACACGCCATTCAGTGTTTTGACAAGTCTTGAAAACATGGTAAGTCAGACAAGCCACTGACTTGACAGTGCATCTGCTGCTTATGCCTAGGTACCATATAACCCAGCATACATAGAAGACATACATAGTTATCCGAAGAAGAGAGGTGATTTAAGAGGTGGTTCTGCCCATGAAACTGAACAACTTTCCGCAAGGTACATAAGCCGAAATACAATAAAAAATTCGACTTCCATATAAACTGCATCAGTTGACAGCACATTTTGTATGAGAGGTTAATTTTTTTTTGTATTGTGACCTATTATAATGTTCCTTGGGAAATTAAAAAATAACGCTGCATACGAAAAGCTTTCAGGCGATGTCTTTACACGCTTTAAATTTAAAAAAATATTGAAGCAACAAAAACCTTGTTGCATTTGACCTTCATTCTTTTCTTGCACCATTTTATCTAACTTTCTTCAATACATCTCCACTATTGTGACCCAGCCAGATGAAAGTTCTGATAAGGAACATACAATAGGACACAACTTAGGATTTCGTAAGCTTAGTAGCCATCCCAATGTGACATGACGAAACAGCCTTCTCGGGAGGTCCCTAACCTTTTTAAATCACTTTCATCTGTTTAGAAGCTCGTCTGGAGTTACTCAATCAATGCTATTGAATTACAACGAACGCTTTTGTATCTTTCATCAGTTTTTAGGGTTCCGTACCTCAAAAGAAAAAAACGGAACCCTTATAGGATCACTTTGTTGTCCGTCTGTCTGTCTGTCTGTCTGTCTGTCTGTCTGTCTGTCTGTCAAGACCCTTTATCTCACGAACGGGTAAAGGTATCAGGTTGAAATTAATACCATATATTAGGATCCATGAACCACACAAGATCTGAAAATTTCAATTTTTTACAACGACGCAATCAAAAGATATGGCATTTTATGTCTTCATCTCCATACATTTATTCAAAAATGAAAAACCTACAGGGTACTTCCCGTTGACCAAAAATTATGAAATTCGGCAAGAAGCTAGGTCTCACAGTACAAATAATGGGAAAAGTCTGAAATCATTAAATATTACAACTTTTCTCACAACTAATAGTAACCAATTGTGGTGAGCTCCCGTTTCAAGAACATTCATATAAGAGAGGGGTCAAGTTGGATGGTCGCTGAGGCGATTTTTGTTTTAGTTCTATTTAAAAACAGGAACACTTACAAACTTGAAAATTGGTATGTTTATAGTGCATAAGCTATAAAATAACAACAAATAAAAAAATTTGGTCAAGCGCGTGTCGGACTAAAAAAATCTAGCACATTAAATTACTGGAATTTCAACGAATACGGTGGTACGGAACCCTCAGTGCGCGAGTCCGACTCGCACTTGGCCGGTTTTTTTTTTAAGTAGGTTTCCCTGTTTGTTCAACATATACTATCACTACATAGTATAAAACAAAGTCGCCTGCTGTCTGTCTGTCTGTCCCTATATATGCTTAGATTTTTTAAACTAAGCAACGGATTTTGATGCACTTCGTTTTTAAAAGATAGAGTGATTCAAGAGGAAGGTTTTTATGTATAATACATGCATAAAATAGTAGAGAAACACTGATAATTTTAAATGTTTCTAATGTGATGTCGTTAATAAACACATTTTTTTTGCGCTTTCATTGCAAACGCTGGCTGAATCCTACGAGATAGATCAAAATAATTTGCTACAATATTGTTCACCTTAAAAACGTCTACAAAAAAGTCCACGATGGTATATGTCTATCTCTTAGGGATAACGAACAATAATCATTTTTATCCTTCGAGAAATACTGGCTTATTTACGAAGCGATTTTAAGCAATACAGTATTAATCCTTATCCAATTAAGTACCTTAAATACATTGTGCATTTAATATAGATCAATATGGCTCATCACAGCATGTTATTTTAATGAATAATTTCGAAGATATTACAGATTGAAAATGCAGGGACATAGCGGTTGCGGTTGATTTTCCAATTTAAACGCCTACAATTTCCGGTAAAGATCATCAAAACATCCCATGAAACTTCCACTAAAGGATAGGGAGCTCCCTCCAGAATTCTAGCTTTTGCTGGAAAAATGTAGAGGGGAAGTACCATAGTCACCTCGCTTGTTAGCGTTACGGCTGGCACCATGGACCGCGGTTGTAGGTGACCGCAGTAAGTAAGATGTAAGATACAAAGTAGGATGCTGCTGCCCATACTCCAGTTTATAACCCTTAGTCGCCTCTTACGACACCCACGGGTATGAATGGGTTGGTACTATTCTTTTCCAGCACCACACGGGACGGTAAAGATATGTTTTGATAAATCGCAGGGTCAAACTTTCAGCGTTGCAGGCTTAGATTTGAGCGTTGAGTGATTTTCACGAAGATGAATTATTGTAGCTATTCTTAGAAAAGTGAAAAAGTGTGTGTATTGGCGTGCCTTGAAAGCGAGCATAAAACCTTCACTATGCTCAGGATTCTTCTTTTAGAATCCCTCGTTTGCTCTAGTTTCAAGACAAGGCACTCGCCCCTAATAATAACTTTGCTGCCTTGCATAACAAATAACTATGTATAAATAAGTAGGTACCTACATAGTTCCAATTTCAATCTAGAGATGAGATTGAATTTTAATGGTTCAACAAGTACCTACCTATAGGTAACATAATAATTCATGTTTTTAAATTTCTGTCGTGTGATATGTAATAAACTATAATTCATTGAATAAAAGTTTGATGAAGTATACCGGATTATTGGAGAGGATTTTGTATGGGACATGGGAACATGTTATATGTTTTAAAGTTGTCTATTTTCATGGCATGAGTAACATAATTATTATGTCGCGATTAAAAAATATTCCTGTATTTCATTCAAAGGAAAGATGCAAGAGAGGCCTTTGTCCTTGATTAGGACGCCCATCTAAATAAATACAATAATTTCAAAGAATAATAGAAGTAAAATAGAAGTTAAATCGAGGGGCGTGTCATGTCATGGTGGAGTTTTTCCAAAATTTACTTATAATGCAGAAAATATTGAATTCACGCTCTTTTTTAAAAAGATCAAGGTAAATGAAAATTATTATATTATTACGGGGTGGTGTTGCAAATGGGTAAATTGAAAACGTGATAAGATGGAGATTGTTTTATTGGTTTATGCGTCTCAAGAAATATTTCAAGTATTTTCAAGGGCACATTGAAGTGAATGTATCTTCACAATCTTTCACTTAAATAATTGCCAAAAAATTCGTACTTTCGACCTCTCGCAACCAGTTGTGGAGTGCATTGCCCCTCAAAAGTACCACCGAAATTTCAAATTAGTTTTGTGGAAGGATATCCTTTCCGCACTTATGATGCATTGTATAGGAGTAAATGAAACAGAATATCGGGTTAGTCATCGTCTCTTATCCGAGTCATATTAATGTCCCAACGGTTTGCAGTTTAAGGCAGGTTATGATGTGACAAAGGTTAGAATTTGCAGTGTAAAAACATTTCGTTTCAAAGGAATGATTTTAGCGACAGAAACGTGAATCAATTTAAAGAAACTTAATCTAATGTTTTTGTCTTTTTCGTTTTGATTAAATATGCAACATACACTGTATTACAGATTTAAGCAGCATGCACTCATAAAGTTGGTTGGTCAACTCTAAATATTTTGTTTTCTGAAAAAAATAGTTTTGATTTAAGTTTTGTTCCCAGTCAGCTCTCGATTAAATATGTAAACCTCTAAGTTTCGATTTAATAAGCAGAATTCTGAATTTTACTAGGTGCTGAAAAAGTAGTTTTTTGAAACCAAATATTTAATACAAAATAATTCAAAAACTAAAAGTTTGATGAAAGCTGCCATCTATGTATTTCCGTAAGAACTGAAGCCGGTAACGCCTGGTAGAGAGTGGAATGGAAGTGTAATGTAGAGTCGCGGTTTAGAAAGAAGCTCACTTGCTCTCGTAAGTCAATAAATTTTTACATTGCAGGATAGATGGCGGTGGTTTTAAAGAATTGATACTTACAACCACCAGCAGCACTAAAAAATAAATAGTATTAAAATTGAAAAGTTTATCAAACTCTTGATACCACTTTTTAAACCACCAAGTCATATTTTTGACCAAGATGTTATATTTATAGTGTCAGGGCTTGCAGGGTTTAGAGCTTGGCTCTACATGTCATTTGATAACTTAATAACTTTTTAATTTAATGTTATGATGATCTTGTGTCTTGGTCTTGGCAACGTACTTTACAGGCATGTTTTGGTAGGATTACTCTTTATACAAAAGTTTTAAACACATATTTTGAACTACATATACAATTAATGATGGCCCTTTAATTCGAGACATTTTGTAAGTGTATGAGTTGATGCACGGTGAACTCACGGTGAAGTGCAGAATTACTTTTGAAAAGAAACTTAAGTATCTTGGAAAATGGTCTGAGTTTGACAATGATAATTTGTGTCGAAAATCCTCTATGCAGAAAAAAATTATCTACCTTTTCAGCTTTACTGCACGCCGAGATGTTGTATGAGTATGTACAAGTTTTTTTATGTTTTTTTTTTATGTTAAAAAAGTGAGCAAACGAGCAGGACGTACGTACAGCAAAAAATGTGTAATAAAACAACCCTGAAGGACACAAATCTACCCATAAAAACTTAATTTTCTAAGGGAGGTAGGTAATATAATCTAGTCATATAATAGAACATGTCCTGACTCAATGACTGACTGACTGATTCATCGATGTTCAGCCGTAATCACTATAGCTAAAGATTTGAAATTTTTTAAAGAGATTTCTAGCACCACGAATGGAAAGGATTTTTAAAAATTCATCCCCCAAGGGGTGAAATAAGAGATAAAACTTTTATAAAATTTTATATTTTCAAGATTAGGTGCATAAACATTTGAATTAGAGCTAATCGAAATAAGCTAAAAATTAAAGCACGTGTTTCACCATCTTTCCAAAATCAACCCCAAGGGTTGAAAAAGGGGATGAAAATTTGTGTGAATGTCCTACAGCTTTGACCCGAGATACATTCATAAACATTTGTAAGTATTTAAGATAATGAAAATAAAGATAACCGGCCAAGTGCGTGTCGGGCCACGCGCAGTAAGGGGTTCCGTAGTTTTTCAGGATTTTGTATCGCAAAGCAGGTTTTGATTAAGTATTTCATATCGTTCATAACATAAACATTAATGCTCAGCGAAGTCCTAGCCCCTGATTGCTACTACTATTATTATTTTATGAATTTTATGTAATTATTTATTTTATTTAGAAACACAAACAGTCTTATATAAACATGTTTAGTAAGAAATATATAGTATAAAGACCTGGAGGCTCATAAAAATATAGAAAGAAAACATTCACAATTTTGAGGGAACAATAAGGTACTAACTACTTTAAATAAGTAGTTAAGGAGGAAAGATTTATAAATTCAAATTTAGTGAGAATTACAGAACAAATATATAATATATTTGTATAAATTGTTATTTACTTAGATTAAGCTTTACTGCTAATATCTACAGAATTTATTTTCTGAATTAAATGATTTGATTTTGAATATTTTTATTATTTTCAGTTTTTGTGCTTATGTGCATTAACCAGTGAAGCCTTCTTAGCTGTGATAGTTTTTTTTTAACATAATATTCTACTACTGTGAATTTTTTGTCATTTCCACTCATAACCGTTTAGATGGCGGGGGTGGGGCACTCGACTACAATAAAAATTGCGCTCTCAAGAAAATTGATATTTGTAGATATTTTTAAAAGACCTATCTAACGACACCCCACACGAAGGGGTAGACAAAAAAATTCCCCGCTGTACTTGTAACAATTTTTTATAAATAAAAATTACCACTTTTTCGGCAAAGTTAGAATGTATATACATATTAAATTTCAGTTTTCCTAGTACTAAGGGTCTCTAAGCTAAGCTGCAGACAGACAGACAGAGATGAACTACGGAACCCTAAAAAGAAACTTATAGTTCAACATCATTGAAAAATCATCCCCATATGGGGTGAAATAAATGTAAGTTTGTATGAAAATTCTACAATTTTGAGATAAGGTGAATAAACATTTGTATTTGAGCTATTGAAAAGAAATAATGAAACACGTGTTTCAGCATTTTTGTAAAATCATCACCTAAGGGGATGAACTAACATATTTAACGTTTCTTTATTTAAATTGTGCGCGATAAAGAATACCTATGCCATATAAGAACATACAAAAACCTCGCGAACGAAGCCGTGGGTAACAGCTAGTTTCCTTAGGAAAATTTATTCAGTTTAGAAAAGTAGTTATTTTAACATTCAAAACCAAAAAAAAATATTTAATAAGCCACAAAAACAATTTGCTTCAAAACCAACGACTACTGAATACATATAAAAAAAGATTCGTACATAGTTCTATTTACTCGCACACAAAGACGTCCTCCCGAGGAATGGAGGAATATCTAAAAAATACAAAACCTTTTTCCTCAGAATAAGCGGGACGGAGCGGAATCTTATTTTTCTCGCGGACGTTTCAGTCGCTCTGGGGGTGGGGAGGGGGCAGCGAGGGGGGAGCCCCCACCACCCCCTGCAATAATACTGCGTCACTATTTTGCGCCATTACGTACACTCGCTTCGTATTCTATAAGTAGCGTCGCCCGTAGAACGTAAACCTGAAGCTGAAACGTACCAGGTGAACTTTTCAGACAATTTAGTACACTAGCATTAGGGGATTTGACACTTGACTGTGACTGGGGGACACTGATTTAGAGACAGTATGGCTGCCATTTAAGTATTTTTGAACAAAAATATTTTATCGGAATATATAAAAAAATCTAGAGTGCGAAGTAACAAACGTACGAGTAGTAGGTTGAGGAAGGTTTTACGTACGTGAAAAATTATTATACACAATCATATGAATGTGAATCTTGTATTGTATATCGTTGTTATAGATATAAATATTCAGTTTGATTATCTTTACGTGCCTTCATCTTTCCTCCTGTTCTTTCCACGACGTACTACTGATCGAACGTAATAAATAAACGTTTCAGTTACATTCTAGGGGCTCCAGGATTTGGAGTACGTTGTGCTCCTTTATATGTGTTGCACTGCCGACTGGAGGTGGGCACATCCCCCCTCTCACCCCCTACCCAACCCCCGCTAAATAGGTGGATGTAATGAATTTAATTTCAACATCTCACGTGTTTCACTGTTCCTTGAAGAATATCTCGGGCTAGATTAGACTGGATGAGAAACATTTTAGGAGTTCAAATAGGAAATCAAGGAAGACTACGAGAATGCATCAAATCCACACTACTGGAGAACCAGAGGCGAGGTCAGTCAAAAGCCAACAAGAGAAAAGTTAAAGAATTTACTATGTCAGCCTCCTGCCCAAAGACATACGTTTATTTATGAAAAGAACATATTTAACATGTGCGATTTATTATATGACAAACTTACAGACAATTTTAAATTAATGAATAAAGTTTCACTGAAATTAAATTTGACAAAGTGGAGAGCACTGTTTTTATAGTAATAAGGAATTTCTAGACCATAAGACTGATAAGTTCTAACATTCTATTTATATTTTGCTTTAATTTCATATTGACATATTTTTCATTTGACATTCAATATTATGAATCTTAACATTTTCATTCTTTGACACTTAATTGTATAAAATCTTGAAAATTTGCATGCTAGTATTTCTAGCTGAAAACATTGTACGGTCAACCGCTCGTCGGTAGAAACTTTTTCAACTCTATTACCACGTCATAAGGTCCAAAAGTGTTTCTACTGATGTGCGGCCGTGTGTACGTACTTCATTAATTATTAAGACCTTTTTTATTGTTTTCTGGCAAATAAACTAATTTGATTTGATTTGAATATTTATTATTTATTCCTGCAATCTTTGTGACGTTTCGTTGAAAAAAGACAAAGTCTAAGCTTACATAATAATTAAAGTTCACGTTAAAAAAGTTAACATCTTCTCGCCGTAATTTACAGAAAACATGCTTTTACTGATAATTGTAATGATAGAAAATGTTTTTGTGTTGAAATTCTTACTTGTATATCTACAGCGTGTAAGGGAAAGATCTGATACTAAAGGGTGTGAATCTGCCCATGAAACTGAACAACTTTTCCCAAGGAATATATGTCGAAATACCAAATACCTACATAATGCGTTATCAGCTGATGCAGTTTCTGTGAGGTTAAAAATTGACCGTAACTATTACAGATACCAAAAACTTTAAACTGATATCGAAAGTACGTTACCTAATGAGTAAAATGTATTTTTTTTTATTGAGCTTAGAACACAAACAAACACAACACAAACAGTCCTTATAGAAATGACTTTACAAAAAGGTAGGTTTACAAAAGAGAGGTTAATAAAAGAGACAAAAAGAAACAAAGTTAAACGTGGCTTGAAAAACGTTTAAAATCAGTTTCTCCTTTACTCATAAATGCCTTTAGATGGAGATCTTTAGGGGAGGCCTATGTCCAGCAGTGGACGTCTTTCGGCTGATATGATGATGATGATGATGATGTTATCAATAACGTTTTAAAAATAAAACGAGAAATATCCAATATTTTACACTACCATACATACATAAATACATACATACAAATTAAACACTACCATAAATGTAGTACTGTCTTATATACATACATACTCACACACACACACACACACACACACACATACACAAACACACACACACACTCACAAACATACATACACATCAACATTTACTCCTACACACAGGAGTAATTTAATGTATTTGTTAGAATACGTTTAGGTTTAAGTGATAAATTAATTATTTTTGCTTAACTTATTGAGAGATAAGTACCGCATCCTATTGTAAAATAAACAACTAAATGTTTCTCGAGTTAAATAATCAAATTAAATTAAATGTTGAATATCTAATTAATAAACTATGTAGGTACTATTTGTGTTGCATCCTGTCGTGTAATTTACCACCTGCATGTATCTTATGTTATCTTATGTTATGTTTCATAAGTTAATAAATCTATTAATTTGTTAATATCTTAAGTTCCACAAGGGAAGTTGCGAGGCATTCCCCCCACAAGTATCTTTTGATTACTTTCTGGGAAGTCTCCGTTGAATGAATTGTATTAAGATTCTTGAAATAAAAACATTTTTATTTTATTTTTATAAATTTTGTACCCTTTTGCTTCCAAAAATACCTACTATAGGAATATAGGAACCCTCGGCGCACGATCCGACTCCTACTTGACCGGTTTCTTTTTGTATGTTCTTTCACTCAATCGCAACGTTACTATCTAGGTCCACTGTAATTATGGAGAAGAGGGTCTGGGCTGAGTGATGCCTATAAATAAAAAACACCGAATTATCCAATTGTAATGAAATAACTGTTCGATAAAGTGCATTTCCGTCTTTCTCTACGGCGTAGATTCGTACTTATTGCCGATGCCGGTAGCTTCTCGCTTCACATTTTCATAACAATACGATTATGTATGGTCGTAAAATTGTATTGCATTCATTGTTAAATTTCGCCCGTACACGCAAATCCAGAAACCAAGGTCTAATATTTCGACGCATCATGAATATACTCGTAGTACGTTTTGACCACACAATGGGGGCAATAATTCGGAATGGACCTGGTTTAATTGAACGGCATTCATTGCATGATATTACGGCCAGAGCCAAAACAATGTATTAAGGCTTTAATGATGGTTTCAGTTGACCACGTTTTACACAGACTGTCACAAAATCAATACTTAGTTGAAAATTACGCCATTATTGGTTAGTATCCCGATACAAGTAATGAGTTAAAACGGATTTGAGTCATGAAAACAATACAATGAAAAAGCAGGGACTAGAGACAAGTGACTTTCTAAATTCGTAAACGCTAATAGAATAGAATGAAAATGTACGGGATGGACATTACCTGTCACGCAACATTTCATTAGCTAAGTCATTTCCATAAATTTTTATTCTATTTTAGAGGCGTTTTCGATAGTAAAATGTCTTTAGGCCCATATGTTATACTAAATGAACAAAATTACGCCTAGATTTTATAGGCCGGATAGCGGTCATGTACTTATGTGACGATCTGCTACTTTTCAGAAAGCACTTGCTTTGGTATGCGATAGTCCTTGCTCGTAACCGTAACCGTCAGAAACCTACTTTCAGGCCGCAGGAACCTAAAATAAGTTAGCTGTTGTATAGTGGATAGCAGTGGTAGGCTCAAATGCAGTACACAGCGGAATAGATAATGAACTACACTGTAATGTTGCCGGGCATTGAAACGTTACAACAGCCTTCACTGCGAAGGTAATTTGGCTGAAAATCATTGGGTGAAAACTACCCGGAAAAGCAAAATTTAAAGCACTACTACAACTTTGACTTGCGGTTTGGTATGTGGTGAGTATTCGAGAGCGTATGCTGTGGAACATAGATTGAAAAACCAGCTATTTCGAATCGATTAAGTTTACAGCACGTAATTAAACGAAATTAAATTTACCTTAGTAAGTTTACCTAAGTTTGTACTTTAAGGATGATCGACGTGCCATTTGTTAGATTGTTTTGAAAAAGAATACCAAAAAAACGAGAGGAGAGAGGATTGTCTCAAATCATTGAAAAAAAATACGTGAATCTATAATCAAACATCTTGCTCAGGTACCCAAAATGCCACGAGCACACCGGCTACTTTAGCTACGACAAACATTGTTAAGCTTTAATAAAACTCGGAATAGTTATACATAAGCGAATTGGAAATACGACTATCTGGTCCGGGGACTACATACTCCTGCAGGCAGATATAGGCTTGGAGACAAAGTATTTACCACAAAACAACTTTTCAACAATTCTTTCGTATTACACGTCATCCATTACAGCTAAAACAGGTTTTGTTCAAAAGTAATAGATATGATAGAGGTAATGGATGTTACGCAGAGTGGAGTTGTGGAAGTGAGGGTCGTTGGGGAGGTGTTTAGATGCGGGAGCGGGTGTGAGGCGACGGTCCTTTGATTCTGGCGAGATTAAACGTGCGGCAGACGGTGGCGCTATCGCTTGTTGTTGTAATTACAACGCTATCCTCGCCCAGTCGCAAATGAAATTGTTCCCGACAAAGCCAGTTGTGGATGCCAACGTATTATTGCAATTTCCTTACTGAGAGATATTGAACTGTACCACCTTGGGTAAAGGTGCCTTGTCGATAGTTTGAAACTTCTGACAGATATATGCAATTCCGTGTGACGTTCCTGAGTCCTGCTGCACAAACATTTACAGAACATTCTCAGACATTCATTAGTTATAATTAATATGTTAACTGGCAAAAATTCTAGTGCAGGCTCAAGAAACTGTTTTTTGCTTACACAATCTGGGCGAAACGGAAAAAGAATCAAATATAGAGAAGATACATTCAAGGGCAAATACAGCTTGAATCTCGTTTATCTGTAGTCTTTACGGCAATTCAAATAAGAACGTTCCAAAGTACAAAGTGTCCAGTTTGACGAGCGCTTCACTGAACATATGCTAGTCATCATCATCACATCATGTAGATCGTAAGACCGATGACCGACCTCTCAAGTCCTGGTAACAGAGTCCGAAGCCCGACATCATCCTACTTTTCTGAAAATTTGGTGATTCATCCTGCTATGTCCTCACCAAACTGGGGAATTCACATAAAGTGAATTTTGTTTGACAGTTTTCCCACCGGGAGTCGAACCTGGAACCTCCGGATCGAGAGCCGAATGCTCTAACTACTAAATCATGAAGCCAGTAATCTATCGACAAAAACTTGGCCATTAAATTGAGAAAGAAGAACGTAGTACAACAAATTATGTCTATAGCCGTATAACGTATCCGAAGGTAAACGAATACGTAACCACCAAACGAAGGCTCTATAGGACAATGACATTCACGTCTGCGCACTAAACGCTAAAACGACCACGAATCCACATTCCTATCTCAAATACGAATGGAAACAGAGAGAGCAATCCAATAAAACATTCGTTACCCCAAACGTAGATACGGCTACGTGACGTAGACCCTCCCGTCGACGCATGCGCCTAGCAAACGGACCAACAGTTCACATTTCAATTGTAGAAAAAAATAACCAATTCGAAATGGAGAAGGCTTCGCCGCGACCAATGAGAGCGCTCAATCCTCATGCCGACTGTGAGGGCGGGGCGAATGATATCTAGCATTGGAATGCTCCTTGTATTTGTTTTGCTGGATGCGAAGGCTTTATTGCTCGGTGTTTGAGCCTCTTTCACCTTGAGGGTGGAAACGGCGGAAAGCCCGATACGGTTTTGGGATGAGAGAATTCACATTATGTACCGAATCATTTCTAAACATGTGCAACTGAAAACTACACGCCAAATAATAAAATCGGATACTTCAGTTTGCATTACAACCTTCTGTTTTCATAAATTCGAGTAACCTGTGGAAATTATTATGTAAATTTATTGAATATAACATTAGTTCAATTGCTTAAAAATGTATTTGTTTTAATTAAACCATCGGAAATCATAATATCTAGCGATTTTTATTATTCTGATTAAGCCAAGCCCTAAATCACCATTTACAATGTTAAGGAGTGTCTCTTTCCAATATAAAAGTGTGAGTATTGATTTTCCGATAGGGAAAAAACGAAGGCAACGATCTATGCAGATCTGGAGTGCTCTCGGCACATCAGATGGCACCGGCTCCGAGCCCCTCCGCAGACAATCGAACAGTGGGGGGACCCCCCGAGGTCGGAGAACTGACAAAGACTAAACATACCACCTCTTCATTAAACATTTTCATAACCATTTCTAGGAAATGATCTTCACTGCAGTTACGAATACAGACTCCAAAATATTGTCAATTGTTTCTATTTTCACTGGTCCTTTCTCAAAAAACTACCAATTTAAAATTATTAAACAGAGAACAAAGCCTTGCTTTATTTTAAAAAAGTTCAAATGTTTACTATTTCTAAAGACACCTGGGTACCTAGACAAGTGGCTTTCTAAAATCGTAAACGCTAGTAGAATAGAATGATAATGTTTGATATTAGTATAGATTGATTTTAGTTTTCACGCAACATTTCGTTAGCTTATGTCAATCTCATACATAGTTATTCTATTCTACTAGCATTTACGATTGTAGAAAGCTACTTGTCTACGGTCCCTGGAATTTTCTCCACGAATGTTTTATTACCATTTATATTTTTTGTAAATGGTCATACTTTTATCCTTTACCGAGTTGTGCTCCTGAATTTCAGGCATCCCCTCTTCCCGCATATTCTATGCCGCTATCGACCCGTCGGCGGCGACTTCCCATTCTCGAAGTAAAACACGGCGGGAAGGAAACCGCGGGATAAACCCCCCACCACCCTACCCCTCCCACCCGATCTTTACGTTTCAGGAATAAATATTTCAGAGCGTGTGCTCGCAGTTAGAGTTATGTATCGCCGGTATTGCTTGGTAACAATCTGACTAGGAGAAAAGCGAGTACACTTTTATCCTGGGCCTTTGTGCTGCTTAAGTAATTTACCACACAGAAGTACAAGCTCGGGATGTGCCAACGAGGAATAGAATGCAATATAATTATAAGAGAATATATATGGTTCCAAACACCTTCATGAACTACGTTTTCTTTCAACGCTTACAATTTTGTGGACTAGTATTCGGCAACGCAGATAGATTTTGGCCTGGCCTTGTACAGATCCTTTACGGAGCATGATGAAGGGCGCGATGCGTATGCTGCGAGGTGGGCAATAGTATGTGTACAACTAAAAATACGTATGAAAAGTCTCACGCACAATGCTCAAATGGGATTAGAAGGAAGGACAGCCGACGAGTTCGAAAAGGCTTCGAAAACTTAGAGAGACGAATTAAACCTTTCGGAAATTAAGACCGCGAACAGTGGAATCTAAGTGGGCACGCTATTGCACAGCAACTAACCTAACTTGGCTATAATAATTGAACTTCTTATGAAAGGTAAGGATAAAGATGATGGGTTTGTTTTTATATTGCGGCTGCGAGATTCTATGCCATGCATGAAAACACCAAGCCAAGGGATATTCAAAAATTCTTCCATCATGGAAAACTTTCATGTTTTACTTTACCTCTATTTGACCCTCACGGAATGTACAAAACTATTCTTAGTACTTACTAACGTTAGCTGGTGGGTCTTAAAGCATGTTCAGTAGCTTAGAGTTCCTAATAAAAAAGCCCCGCCGCCGGTTCAGGCTGTGTGTTCTGTCTATCATTAATCAGTCAATCTATTGAATTACCTAACTAATTTATTTATCACATTACATAAATATCGTATACCTGACGGATGTTCAAGACGTAGGGAGTACATAACCTAGCCAACGACTGTAGATAACCGATTACGGTAGGTATTTCACTGACGTACTCGCTCATACTACGGGTGAATTTATTGCTTCACGGTAGAAGCAGAGTTAAGGTCAGTGGCGATAAGTGTTAGTAGTATCGCCTTGACCACACATACCTGCTTGCGGAAATCATACTTGCAGTTACGGTGTTAAAAACTAACAATATTTTAAGTGACCTTGATTTTTATAGACGAATTGGAGCATGTGACCGGCTATCGCATTTCCAGATGCACAACTTAAGTAGGAGTATAGTAAGAAGTTCGTTTTGAAGGTTTCTTAACACCAACGGGGTCAATTTTTAGGGTTCCGTACCCAAAGGTTAAATAACGGGAACCTATTAATATGTTTCCGATGTCTGTCTGTCAGCGGGCTGTATCTTATAAACCGTAATAGGTAGACAGTTGAAATTTTCACAGATTATTTATTTTTGTTGCCGTTACAACAACAAAATAAAAATATATAAAACGTGTTTTGGAACACTTACAAGCGTGAAAATTGGTGTTTATAGTGCTTAAGCTATAGAATAACAACAATTAATAAAACTGGTCAGGTGCGTGTCGGATTCGCGTGTACTTAATACACTTCTGCGTGAATGCGCGTCCATAACTAAGACGGTATTTTATGTTAGTGAACCCTCGGTGCGTGAGTCCAACTCGCACTCAGCCGGTTTTTTTCTCCACCGATCGTAATTTTTCATACGTTTGACAGCTGTCATAACGGGCCTATTATGGGCCTAATCAAATCAAATTTAATTTAATTCTCCCACAAGCTTACAATAAAAATGACTTATTAAATTATATTAGTTATATGAGTCAAAGCTGTGTTGGGAGACTGGTGTCCAAGCTAGGTAAGAACCTGTGTTATGGATCACCAGGCTTCCACTCCGCGGGTTAGATACAAACAATATACACAATTGCAGGAATAAAACTGTGCAGAGAAACCAACAAATAAGAAATTTGAAAAAGCTATGAAATAACAATAATAAAAGAAAAATAGTGATGGTCTTACTTTAATTATACAGGGTTGTTATTTATCACCCCGGATACTGTTAGAGATGGCTCTGGCCATAAAACTGAACAACTTTTCCCAAGAAACCTAGGTGGAAATACGAAACAAAATTTCAGCTTCCCATAGAGACTGCGGCTACTGATAGCGCATTTTATATGGGAGGTTAAAAAAATATGGGAAAATATGGAAAAATTTGTTCATTTTCATAAGTCACTGGTTTAAATTATGTTCACTATTATATATCATTAGAACCCTATACAAATTGTAAAACACTGTCTCCGTCAGAGCACTTAATAGCTGTAAAGAACTAAATGGAAATACATAATATTATTATAGAACTCGATCACGCTTGTTTTCTTTTGGGTGAACAAGATAGAGATTGATAGTAAGTTACTGTAAACGCAAACGCTATGTAGATAAAATAATGTCGATTATTATGTCCAGACGCATAGAGTAATTTATTTACGAACAAAACTTATTTATATTTGTATCGTATCGTTTCATTTATAAATTGTATTGTATCTTTTTGTATCGTTTTTAAATAACAACTATCATCGTGACATTTATTGCAATTGTTGTTAAATACAATTTCGTTCCACTAAAATTTGCCTTATCACCATGAAATATTTACATTAATTAATATACTATTTCAATATAATAAAATAACCTACTTTCATTTCGTTTAATTACAATATGTCTATTAAAAATTATGTTTTCAATTGAGTATTACTTACCACGGTCACTACCGGTGTAAGTTGTAATTTGGTAAGTATATTAAATAAATTAAAGTATAGTAAATATATTAAGCACAAAAGATCCCACAGGGTCGAAGTGCTCCGAAGTCTACTGAGGTACTCAGCCCCACGTTATACGATATTAAATTTATTACATAATATTTAGGTACGCTAATTCAAAATTTTTATAATTATTCCTAATTATTAAAACTTTTCGTACTTACATGGCATTTTCACTTCTTTATCACTTTAGTATTAATCTTCACTTTTAATATAATGTTTTATTTTTTATCTATTTTTCACTTTTTTTTTTCACTATAAAGTGTCAGCGCAGTACGCCTTGAATGATTGTATGCGAGCAAAATACTGCATCATAGCAGTGGGCAAAACTGTGTTTATAGGTTTTTATTTTACGAGCCAGCGAGTGTACTACGCACTTCAGTGTTGTAAAGGTCAGTGTTATGGAAATATTTATTTGTTTCTACACACATTTCGGTAAAGCTGATAGACAGATTTTAGCTGTTTTAGGTACAATAAAATAAATGCACGGATTATACAGAACGCAAACATAGTTTTTGATATCAAAAGTAATCTGGTGAAACTTGAATAGAAATTTTGTTCACTAGTTACATCACGTGCACGACCACACTATATTGGCACGGTAGAGAAAGTTTTCTCTCACAATAAAACCATTTTTTTTAAATTCTGAAAATTATTCGAACTGTCATTGTCTCATCTCATCTGACGTTCGTAGGTGATGCTGCCGGTGGTATAACGCTTTCGAAACGATATAGGTACTAGCTCTATTATTTGATTGCATGTGCATTCCGATGCATGTTCAATAATTTAAAGAATACATGTTATTTTGGAAAGTGTGTGTCGGCCCACGCACACTGTGGGGTTCCGTAGTTGTTGTAGGAATTATTAATATAAAGAAGGTTTATTCAAAATCTTTTTTCTTTTTAAGAGTCCAGCGCCTGATTAATGTCTGATTTATTCAGTTTTTCGACTATTATCAGTTGACTTCAAAAATGTTTTGCTTCCAAGTTCAATATTTCGCAAACGGGTCCTTTAATTGAAAAATTCACACACTTCCACACCATCTACATCCACTTTATACGTATAACCAAAATTTTTTTTGTCTCGATTTTGATTTACATCTTTATCGGCGTATGTTTGACTGGGCCTGTTGTTATCCAATTTGACTACAAATCATCTCGCTATTATGTTTTACTGGAGATTGTTTTAGGAAATAGGTGATACCTTACACAGAATTAAACACTTTACACAAATCGACAACTTTTTCTTAGATGAGAAGTTTGAGCCTTGAGTTGGATAAAATGTTGTTGAATATTTATCGGAGCGAGGACTGTTTCTGTTTTCAGTCATTGTTACCAGTGACCGAACTGAATTGCGTAAGAGTTTATGCAATAATTGCAATCGGACATCTACTTCTGCTGTTGCTAAACGAGGCTGTACAGCCAGGTTTTGCTTTTGTACAGAATGTGAGAAAAGCACGATGATCTTTTTAAGGGAGTTATTTTGAATGTGTTTTCGACGTTGAGAAACTACAATAATTACTGTTTTTTTATTTGTAAAAGTCAATACTTTTGAAAATACTCATAATAAACACAAAAAAAATTTTTTCGAATGGCGTGCGTATCACTTTTTCGAAAGACCCAGATTATACATGCGCGCACAGGAGACAATGACTAAACTCCCAAATAGCCTACTCTTTAATAGTACATTAAGATTCGAGTGCGCTGTTTTGGATATTACGCCCGGGGCTCAGAAATTGTAGCCCGAGCCACAGGCGAGGGCGTAATGGAGCCGAGAGTGTAATCAGCAAAGCACACGAGCTTATGACGACGTTTTTCAACACATTTGCGAATAAAAACAAATCAAATTTGCTTACCTTTTCTGCCGAAGGAGAATTCTTTTTACTTTTTCCTTACATTTATGACTTTTTGTTAGCTTAAGCACTATAAATAAATATAAAAATGTTCCCGTTTTAAGCTAAAAGAAAGAGCTAGAGCTAAAACAAAAATCGAGCAAAAATCGCCTAAAAACACGTTTGTAGTAGGCCTCCCTTGATTTTTAATTAATTTATTTTAGTAGTTGTTGTTGTAGCAGCAACAGAAAATACATAATCTGTGAAAATTTGATACAGCCCAAACAAAATTTTGTAGAAAAAGCTGACTTTGGTGGCATCTTATTCCTTTGATTTTAAATATTTTTTTAAACATAAAATACAGTATTTATTTACTCAACGAGTTCTAAACAATGATTACCTCACTCGATGGGATAGGTAATTTTTTAAGCCCTCCTCTCCTCCTCTTAGCAGCATCAGCTACAATACTTAAAAACGTGGTGACTATGGTAAATCTGCTCCAAAGTACCACGCGTTACAGCTGGAGATCTGGAGGGAGCTCCCTGTCCTGCAGTGGACGTGTCATGGGATGTTATGGATTATATCTATACTATTAATATTTTGCCTCTGAGTCCAAATCGCTACCTTGGTGCCCAGATACATGAAGATAACTTGTAGCAACGATCATCAGTATTTCAAATTCAGCCGAGATTAAGAGACAAAAATGCACTCAGGCTCACACACAGATTATAAAAAATTTATAGGATTTTGACGAGAAACAGAGCTCACACGCAGTTTTATCTCTGAATCCTAGTCTATTTAAGAGCTACCTCATTCTCGTTTTGCAACAGCCTCGAAATTGTCTTCTTTTTGTTGTTCTTGTACTCAGGGGCTTCGTTGCATCTTCCTCTATTAATTTTTCAAAGATAGCTTGTCTCCTTTGTTTCGCTTGTCATTTTGCAATCGTTTTGCCTTAGTACTTTTAGAATGAGTACACATATTTGTTACGCCGACAAAGAAAAAAAAAAAAAAAATTAAGCGTGGAGATGACTTCTACCTACATGTAAAGTTGATTTTTTTTCTCGTCTACACCATTACATGGTGTGAAGTGTCATTAGATTACATACATTGTAACTGTGCATAGTCATAAGGAGAAACAATCGAAAAACTAAAAAAAAATTGAAATAGCAATCAGAGGCTGAATCCTGCTACTGAAAAACTTTATAAAAAAATCAACCTACGGAAACCTACACTGTGCGTGGCCCCAAACGCACTTGGCCGGGTTTTTCGACTTGTTGGTATTCAATTTGTTCGAATGTATTAATTGAATTTACTCTTCTAAGTTTTCTTTCCGAGAGTGTAGAAGGCCATTCTCGCGTTGATCGGGAAAATCTCTACTTAGAATAACTGGGAGACGCACCTTGCATTGCGATTATTCCGAACGAGGGGTAATTCCACAAATCACGGGTTACTACCGAACCAGTCGATATGTTTTGCTCTGGATACAATAACTTTGACGCCACTTTATTGATCTCCACCGATCCAGTATAAAGTGTCTTTAATATAATTTGTTTTGGTAGTCATTGGTAATGTTCGGAATAATCCCATGTTCAAAATCACTCCTATGCACCATAAGCGTTCTAGGGGTTTCGTCATTTGTGTGAAAAGGGAGAAGATCAAGCTCATGTCCATCATTCTACTGTTTCGAGTAGGTATCATCAATATTTCTTGAGGTCTTCTGCAGGTGCCAAGACTTTAAGTAATTTTAATCAAATCGAATATGTTTAAGCTACAAATGCATTTGATAAGGTCTGGAATAAGATACACCGCATAAATTCAAACAGCTGATTTTATTAGTATTGCATCCAGCTGTTGCTCAACCATCAAGAAGTCTGAATTCTTTGGGCTCAACTTAGTTTAAAAACACATAGGTATTTATAAAAAATAGACACAGATTAAATACTGAGGAAAACCTTGAATGTTATTCGGTAAGATGTTGTCATTCATTCTAGATCTACGCATTGGCGTAAAACAGTGGCTGCATACAAATCTAGCATAGTAAACAAAATAATTATAGCATGAGTCACAATGGGAGCACAAATCAAAGCCAGATCTTATTATTGAGCGATCTTAGACGTATTGATGCTAAAACGTAGTATTTTCATTGAATGCAGTTAATTAACTTTAGGTGAAGTTTTATTGAGGATAAGGCTACTGCGCAGGAACTTTATTTACTAACCTAAGCACGTCTCTGTGTGTGTTTAGTCTTTAGTTCCCTTTTAAATACAGACAACAGACAACCTACTCCACACTAAAGGTATTATGTAAGTACATATACTAGTACGAACATATATAACAATTGAAAAAAAAAGAATACCTAGAGGCATTATAATTGCTCGAAAGTATTTGGCATTATCATTATTTGTTGGCAATTTCTAATGATTTTTTGATATTACATAATTATTTGTGAAATATTATCAAATCAAAATCACAGACAACATCAGTATTGAGAATTTATTTCATAAAGTTTAATCGCGGCCTCATAGAATTTTGTGTGTAGTGCATGCGCAATCTAACATATATTTTGTATTGTATAGTTAGGTAATAGTTACGACACAGGTAACTGTTAAAAATCTTAAAAAAAAACCGGCCAAGTGCGAGTCGGACTCGCGCACTGAGGGTTCCGTACCACCACATAAACATAATTGTATTAGTTGAAATTTCAGTAAGTTAATGTGCTAGATTTTTTGAGTCCGACACGCGCTTGACCAAATTTTATTATTTGTTGTTATTTTATAGCCTATTTCAAGTTTGTAAGTGTTCCCGTTTTTAAATAGAACTAAAACAAAAATCGCCTCAGCAACCATCCAACTTGACCCCTCTCTTATATGAATGTTCTTGAAACGGGAGCTCACCACAATTGGTTACCATTAGTTGTGAGAAAAGTTGTAATATTTAATGATTTCAGACTTTTCCCATTATTTGTAACGTGAGACCTAGCTTCTTGCCAAATTTCATAATTTTAGGTCAACGGGAAGTACCCTGTAGGTTTTTAATTTTTGAATAAATGTATGGAGAAGAGGACATAAAATGCCATATCTTTTGATTGCGTCGTTGAAAAAAATTTAAATTTTCAGATCTTGTGTGGTTCATGGATCCTAATATATGGTATTAATTTCAACCTGATACCTTTACCCGTTCGTGAGATAAAGGGTCTTGACAGACAGACAGACAGACAGACAGACAGACAGACAGACAGACAGACAGACGGACAACAAAGTGATCCTATAAGGGTTCCGTTTTTTTCTTTTGAGGTACGGAACCCTAAAAACTGCAAAAGAGAATCAATAAAGATTGTGTACCACATAATATTGTGCATAGTATCGTCAAAGAATATGTAACATTACGCTAACGCAGAACGAGTATCGTAGTATACTTTACTAGGTTCATGCGTGAATTTAATTATCGGCACACATCGAATGGATTCATGGCTTCACCCTCAGCGGTAAAGAATGGAAGATTCGTGAGACAGCGTTGTGGAAATACTAGTAACTATTATCTAATGGAAATACCAATTCAGGTAGGAAAGCGGGTTGAGGACTGCAATGTTTTTTTAATCTTGATGTGTTGATTATTTAAAAATTTCATTTTTACGGTCACCGGACAGACAGCCATCACATTGCAACTAGATTGTCTGAATATACTCTAATAATGTGTAGAGAACTCTGAGAAAAGTAAAGTTACAATGAAGATAATTTTAGAGCTCAGACCGTGTAAATAATACAGCTTTACTATCGATTTTGAATTAAATTTACTTATTTCTTTATATTGTAAGATTAATAATCAAGAGGTTTTAATATAAAAGTATCCTTGTTTGTGGTCTTTTACTTCTGTAAAAGACCACAAGCGTTTATGAATTCGGTAGGGTAGTGATGCCTTGTAAACACTTGCTACCTTTTTCTTCTAGACTCGTAATTAAAGGCTTTTTCTGAAATATTTTTAAGAGGGCATATTAGATGCCCACTAAATAGAAATAAAAAATTTAATAATTATGGGTACAAAAAAGTTTAGGCTATAAATTGGCTCTATAAGGGCTCCCGCACACGACCGAGAATCGGTGGGCGATTATCGGCCAGAACAAGGAGGGAAGATGCAGGTGATAACACGTCAGAGCGGGATGTCGACAAAAAATCGGTCACCGATTCTCGGTCGTGTGCGGGAGCCCTTAAAAGAATAGTGCCTGGTCGACCGAGCGTCGCTCTATAATAGCTACCTAAACATTAAAATATCATCGGGTGAGCAAGCTATGCTACTCGCCAACAGATGGCGCTGTAGGTTTCTGTCTAAAACGCGGTATTTTTTTTAAACGAATAAAAACATTGGGAAAACAAATTTTCTCAGACATGAGACCTAGCTAGATCGATTTTTCGTCCCCAAAAACCCCCGGATACTAAATTTCATCAAAATCGTTAGAGCCGTTTTCGAGAAACCGATTACAAATATATATATATATTTATATATAATCAAAATTTCACTTGGAGTCCTGGATGACTTCCGGCTTGCTAAGATGCGCACGTTTTCGTGACCGCCTTCATATTCAATCTAAATTGAACCCTGATAATGATATTATCAGACACTCTTACAAACGATATCGAAATTTTTATTATAATTTGGTAAAAAAGCTCAAAGCACAATACGATTCATCGGAATTACAATCTAAAATCAATAAACCTAAAGAGCTATGGTCAACGATCTACAAAATTTGTAACATTAAGCGGAAATCGAACCAATGCACTGAGCTTCTGACGATTACGGAGGACCCAATAGAGTCTCTCAACATTTGCAATAGCTATTTTACTAACGTAGGAGCTAACCTAGCTGAAACAATACTTACTGAGAGTGGAGACACGGAGGAGAGGCTTGCTTCTAGTGTTTTGACCACTGACGGCTTACCAAGTTCATTCTTCTTCCTACCCACGGATGCACAAGAAATTGAATCACTAATTGGACAAATGAAAAATGACAGTGCACCTGGCTTGGATGGCTTGACAAACCGTCTAATCAAAGCGATAAAGAAATATATAGTCCAGCCACTTACGTACATTTTTAACCTGAGCTTGAGCACTGGATGCTTCCCTGATACATGGAAGGTTGCTTCTGTTACCCCAATTTATAAGGATGGCCTTAAAGACTCCCCCAGCAACTACCGGCCCATTTCACTACTAAGCAACCTCTCCAAATTACTAGAAAAAATTGTAAATAAGCGTCTCATCAACTTCTTGGAACAAAATTGCCTTTTATCACAAAGACAGTTTGGGTTTAGATCGGGCAGATCAACGGAGGATGCGGTGGTGCTGCTGGCAAGTCTGGTTTCCTCCTATCTTGACAATGGACAAAGTTGTATAGGTGTCTTTCTGGACCTCGCCAAGGCCTTTGACACTGTTTCTGTTCAAATTCTCTTACGCAAGCTTGAAAAACTTGGTATTCGTGGAACGGCCTTGGCGTGGTTCACAAGCTATCTCTCAGACAGAAGGCAACTCATCCGAGTGGATCAGACTGCCAGTGATACCAATTCGATACTTTTTGGGGTTCCGCAGGGTAGTGTTTTGGGCCCAACTCTATTTATTGTTTATATGAATGATATTCACGACCTTGCCCTCAAATCTGCTGAAATAATCTGTTATGCTGACGATACAGCGGTACTTTTCCACTCATCTAGTTGGCCTGAGGCCTGGGAGACAGCTGAAAGCGGAATATCACTGGTTTCAGGATGGCTGGAAAAGAACCTTCTTACCCTAAATAGAAAGAAGACCAAATTCGTCTGTTTTCATAAAACGTCTGCGTCGAGCCCTCCCACAACCTTACCGGATATTAAAATTCATAACTGTGGAGCGCATACCTTTGATCACAACACCAGCAACTGCAACTGTGAATCCATCGAGCGAGTGAAAGATATACGGTATCTGGGTATAATTCTTGATGAAAAGCTCAACTTCCAGGCACATATAACGTCCCTAGTTACTAGACTGCGCAAGGTTATTGGCATAATGAGAGAACTGCGAAACTCAGCTCCTCGAAACGTATTGAAAAGCACCTATATCGCTATATGCGAATCAGTTCTCACCTACTGTATTAGCGCCTGGGGCTGCGCAGCCAAAACTTTTATGATAGCACTCGAAAGAGCACAACGTGCAGTTTTAAAAACTATGCTTAAAAAACGTTTTCGTTTTCCTACTAATGAACTTTATGAAGAAGCACAGGTGCTCAGAGTTAGGCAACTCTACATCTTGAGGGCGTGTATTTCTACTCACAAGTGCGTCCTAAGCTCGATTGAATACTCACAGCTCTTGCGAAAAAGAATATTTAAAATCCCTGTCGTGGCCGTCAGAACCCAGTTTGCAAAAAGATTCCCCTCCTATGCTTTTCCAACTTTATACAATACAGTCGTGAAGCACTGTGATATAATAACATGCTCGACGATAGTAGCCAAACAAAGATTGCGATTATGGTTATTTGGCCTACATTATGACATCACTGAGTCTCTGATCCCCTCCAACCAACACTAGTATTGTTTATTTATTTATTTATTTTTATTTTCTTTACACCTCACCTACACTACATATTATACACACACCCTTGCTCTGTACACACCTATGTATGTAATTAATATAATAACTAACATTTCATAACCTAAATAATATAATGTACCTATAATGTATGTGATATGTTAAGAAAATCTGTTATATTGTATCTCATATTTGGTTTCCCAAGATACAGGCGTTGTCCTAGTTTGGGAACCACTGGAAAATCTAAAAATTGTAATTAGTATTTTAGTAAATAAATATATTTTCATTTTTTCATAATAGGTCTTTACCTATGAAATTGCCGAAATTTTCTTACAGATTAATGAGATCATAATTCCTATAATTCTAATGCTATTTTTGTCATTTGTATTATATTTGAAAGTTAACTTCAAGGTTATCAATTTAAGCATAAAATAAAGTTTTTATTTTTAGTTTGATATATAAAATGAAAGATTCGAAAATTGTACGTCTTAAATGTCGTCCGATTTCATCATTAGATTTGTTATATTTTTTTACAGATAATATTTTTCGAAAATTAAGTTTAAGTTTCTGTTAGCTTAATGTCTTCCCAATAATGCTAAAAAAAAAATCTAAAATTGGATATATAATTCCTAAGAAAAATTTAAAAATGTTAGTACTGAAAATTGAGTTTACCTAAAATTCGCCATACAAAACGGCAATTTCATAGGTAAAGACCTAATATACAAATATTGCTCGTTTAATAGTATAGGATACCTGCAATTTATACAACAGCAGTAAATATTATTCATATAAAAAAAAACATATTTAGAACAAACCCTTCTCTGCTCCGTGGAACAAACTAACTTTTAGCAAGGGGTGAACTTAAAATTGGCACCTTCCACCTAATACTTAATCTCTCTAACCCCATGTCAAAATTCGCAGGAATCGAAAAGAAAACGTAGTTATTTACGCGATAAGGCATAATTTTGCATTAATTGCAATACATTTTTTGTGAATTTTCTATTTTCCGGGAACTCTATGGGAAATTGACATAGGGGTCATATGTTAAAATTTTTCTGATGCCGATCGGATATTTAGAGTCTTATAATACAGTAAAGTCACCGTTCGTTCATCAGTTAATCTGCAGATTACCTACCTAGCTGAGTGCGTTAAAGAGAAAAAATTGTTTTGTTTCGCACATTAACTAGATAACCTGCAGATTAACTAGGTAATCTACAGATTAACGAAAAGCATAAGGTAAAGTGAATAATTAGGTTCTTAATCAGTTAGGTTTGGTTAGATTATGTGAGGTTTGGTTTGGTTAGAGGTGAAGGGTCGGGTTTAGAAAGTTGTCGTAATCTTTTTTTATAATTTTGTATTTTAGGGTTGGCTACCGAGACTCAAGTAGGTCCATCAGGTGAGGCAAACACAACCTAACCGATTTCGAACGGGATCGAATAGGTTGTGTTAAATACTCTTGTGATCACAAAGCATTCTGCCTGAAGAAAATTTGCGCGACAAATAATATTAATAAAATCAGCCAGAAGCCAGGCCAAAAACAAATTAAATTATTTAAGTGTTCTTAAATTTACCTAGATTCGATTAGATTAGACAGGATTAGTTCTGGATAATTTTGTTAGATTAGTGTTTTCTTCACTGTTTTCTGCGATTTAACGGTCTACCATCCACTAATGTGCAGATTACTGCAGATTATTAAGTAGGTAAAGTGCGGAATTCGGCTAGTCTAAGGAAAATTTGTATCGAATCAGGTAATCTGCAGAATACCTATTTAATGTTCGCGTTTACTTCTTCCGCACTTTAACGATAACATGAATATTCTAATCTAACAAATTGAAGTACAGCTCAATTGAGCACAATTGTAAACGCATTCTTATTGAAACAAACTAAAATTATTAAACAATTAAAAAAAAACTTCAACTTAAATGTTAGTAGTTATTTACCGTATTGTATTAAATAAAAGTAAAGCAATTAAATGAATATGTTATCGGTAATGTGCAGCATACGATAATGTGCATATTAACTAGGTAATCTGCAGATTTCCGGGTACGATACGTTAATGTGTGAAATTTTGCACTTAACCTAGTTAACTTGCTCTTTACCTAGTTAATCTGCATATAAACGGATGGTACACCGTTAAATCGCGGAAGTAGGGAGCGAACCACTAATTAATCTAACCCACAGAATCTAACCAAACCTAATATAACATAGGCTCTGGGGGAAGCGGCCGGGTTATGTCAAACTCCACTGACAAAAACCATTCTGATAGCATCATGGATAGCTCTGAGATCTCCTTATAACCTAAACGATACAGTTTACCGTATGCTTGTTCATTAATCTGCAGACTACCTAGGAAATCTGCAGATTATGTAGTTAATGTGAGAAATTAAAGAATTTTTTACACTTAAACGGACACAGTCAGATAATCTGCAGATTACCTCGCTAACCTGCACTCTAACCGATTTGAGACACGTAAAAAATAAATTAAAAATAAAAGTTTTGAACACAAGCTTTTAATACATGTTAATTTAAAAAACTTAAAGTGCAAAAAAGCTGTGTATAGTCATTACAGTGTCACCTAGTGTCAAGTTTCTATTCAAAACTATTTTATCGCATTTTTTTATTTATCAGTATCTTTGCTTTCAGACTCGGGTGAAACTAAATAAAAGCTTGTTGTTGCAAGCCTGAACAAAAAAGTCATAGTTAGATGCGGGTAACATAGGTTTTTCATTTTATGAGTATAAGAACGTCAGTTTACTATCATCTAATCTGTTAGGTACGCCGTAGGTAGTATTTAAATAGGTAGAGCTATAGGTAGAAGAGATGACGTTATGACTTCAACAAATCTTCCCTTCCCTGACATGCTGGGTTGTGTTGTGTAAGGGTCCGCGGGCAACCCGCAAAAATCAGTGACGATGACTGGCCGAATCTGCGCGTCGTGTTCCGAATACCCAACCCTTACAAAATCCAGGGCCGGAATTACCAGCAGTGCAAGTTTGCTACCTAGCTAATGTGCAGGATTTTCAGATACAGAAAAGGATTTATTTGAAACGTGAGACTGTTGTTTCTCCTTTTTCCATAAACTATAAAATATACTTACTACTCCTTCTACGCAATGATATATTTTTGGGTAGGTCGACAGGAAGGGAGGAGGTTATTATAAAAATCAACTATCAGGTGGTGGTGCAAAATTACCACAAGGGAAAGAATAGTGCTTTCTCTTCCTCAAAGCCTGGGCTGTAGGTGTCGTAAAAGGTGACTAACGGGCTAAGAACCGGAAGAAAGGTATCATCCTTCATCCTTCTACGTATCATCCTTCATCAAGGGATCATCCTTCTACGTATCATGTAATTAGTAGTAAGCAATACGCAGAAGAACGCTGCAGCAGTTTAATATGGTGAATGTAGTAACTTCACCTCATCCTCGGTCCATATTTTGTGTACGCCGCAACGCTCACATGTGTTGTGAAGTGACTATGGTATAACGCAATTTTTTTAACTGTGCACTTCGAGCTGAGCGAATTTAGCTCCTATAGCTATTACGGTAAGAATGGCACAAAGTCCAATATGTCAAGCTCAAAGTTCTCTTGACTGTACTTGCAATTAATAAAATTAGGGTTATGCTGACCCTACCAATACTGCCATAATGCTAATATCAGCTTGAAGTGCACAGTTATAAAAATTTAGTTATAATATAGGTACCTCGATAAAAAACACACTTGCTTTGAAAATTCTGGAGAAGGTCTATATGCAGCAGTGGACCTTCTCATAGGCCCCATTATAATGATGACGTTTGTTTAGAATGGTGTCGATTCTGGCAAACACAAACTAAAACTTAACTAAATTTGACAGTTCTAAAAGTTTTGCTATCCTTTTCTCAGCCTAAAGGGGGTAACAAAGACAGCAGGCATCATATTAAAATCCGTTAAATTAAATTTAGTTTTAGTTTTTTTTTTACCAGGATTGACACCATTACCGATTGTGTACTGTTTTATTTCGTGTAGTGCGAAGTACGTGACTTCTTATTATGTGTCTTAAACCGTCCCTGGAGTGATACGGCTTCGCAATATGATTTGCGTCAGTGGAGATGCGTTGCGAGCAGATCACCGGACGGTAACCGAGTGGAAAAAGCGCTTCTCATCGGAGCCTCGCGGATATCGTTTCGATTCGAGTGGATCGCTTGAATTGTGCGCTTCGATCGTTCCGTACGATGGAAACAATGTCTCTCAAGCTACATGCGTCTTTTGCCGAACTATGATTTTGGTAAAGACAAACGAAGTGACTTCCCTGAAAATTTTAAAAAGGAGAACCACCTTGCTCCACACAAAAAATACGAAAATTTTTATTTTTATTTTGTTCAGTTTTACGATGGGGAGGTATTTTTTAACAACCATATAAAATAATTGACTAATAACAACAACAACAATCAACCATATTAAATTCATTTTAGTTGATAAGTAATATGGGTGGGTAGGCACCAATCTTGAACATTTTTCACATATGGGTCGAAAATAGAGAATATCATCAACATCATTTTTTCAGAAACAGTATTACTGTGTGCGAATTTTACAAATTAAATTTAAAAATATGACCTTAACATCTAATTTAACTAGTAATAAAGGTATACCTAGTAGTCTACAGACACGCAGTACCTATTATTAGAAAATAACAATAGACCACCTTTTATATCACAGGAAAACTACTCGTACATATTAAAAAAATGACCCACAATATTTATAAAATGTCCAATTATTTAGCACTAGTCAATATTAAAATTCATTGAATGTCACAATTGTAATTAATGTCAATATTCTATGTCATTAATTTACGAGTACCTACCTATTACTTTTTACAATCTATCTTTAGAAATCGTCCACACTATACAATACTTTTTCTAAAAGAAAACATTTAAATTTATTTTGAAAGGTTACCAAACTGTCGATGGTTAGTTAATAGTTTTTACTGTTCCGTGAAATTGCGCAAGGCTTGGGAAATTAAACACAAAAACCTCTGTTTTTTTTAAAAAGATTGTTAATAATTATGTTCTGAGTAGCATACTAGAGTTTGGCCAAAATGTAAATGTATAAAAATGGAAATGTATTTATTTGTGTGCAGGCTTTTTACCACAAGGTGGGTAATGTTATCATTCTATTAATTACAACAGCCACCCCCGCGTTTTAAAAGAAAATTAATCCTATTAAGGGGGGAATCGAAGAACCCGGTCCGTCCGAGTTTATTCAGGCAACTTTCTTTGGAATAATTATTTTTTGTAATTAAATCCATCAACACGATTTTTTCCTAATGATTCTCCCGCGGGAGCAGGAAGCGGGGAGGGGTGGCTTTTATTTTTCTTCTTATTTCGTATTCCGTAATAAAGGTACGACCTCGTTGGCCTAAATGTGGATCTTTCGGCCCGTTTTGCCTCTTCTGTATAAAATATTGCGTAGGTTATTGTTTAAGATAACTTTTACAAATTGAACTATGAAGATCAATTTTATCAGTTTTAATGTAGATTGGAAACTTTTACAGGTTTTATTTTAATCTAGTACTCGTATACATGGCCATGGGTGGAAACACTTTGACGTTGAGTAGGTCTTTGGTTTCGGGCGTTTTTAGCATAGAGTTACACTACTACCGCGCAGTATTACCGCGTTGCTCGAAGGGTTCATAGCGTGGCGCTGGTTCAGCTTATACTGGTTTGTTTGCACGTGCTTGCTGTCGAGCGTACCAACCACGAAACATTTGACCTGACGACAAACTCGTACCGACGTGTCGTCACATTTGGTCAGAATTTCCTCAGGATCGCGCTACTACTTGAAGGACCGAAGGGGAGGCCTTCGTCCAACAATAGGACAATACAAGCACATATAAAAATACCTTATTATTTTGAATATTTTCACCTTGTATGAATCCATATTTATATTAACAGTGGTCCATTCCCCTGCCTCCCTAGTGTTAATGATATCTTGATTTTAAAGGGCACATCATTTTCTTATTTCTGCGAAAATTAATCGAAATGAGTTTTGGCGATGAAAAGGCAGTACAAAGCAGTATAAAAGCGGCCGGTAGGTGTCGCCCCGAGATAACTTGTTCATCTTTAATTAATTATTTCGCCGCAAAGAATCTTCCAAATTGAAAGCCCTATTCAAAGCTCAATGTTATTTCGATTATGAAGCTATATAAATTCAATGAATAATATTTATTAATTTATAAATTTTATTAAGTTTAATATTAAAGCCAATTGCGCAGACAATAAAATGAACACCAATACCACTTAGTTACAAAAGTGAATTTCTCGGATATTCAATTACGTTTTTTTCATAGCTATCTATGGATCTTACTTACAGTCTTTTTAAGACAGAGTCTTAAAAAGACCAGAGTCAATTTTGTATAATTAAATAAAGTACCAAAGGTAACAAAGTCCAATAAAGTCACGGAGTAAGGAAATAAAGTATTGAAGTTTTTAATGTTTATACAACTTGAATTTTCATGCATCAGTTTTGAACCTGAAGACCAATGATTCTCCTCATGAGTACAAACAATTTCCCTGAAGAAACAAATTTTTATGATATATTTTTTTCAACTAAGTATAAAAAAAACCGGCCAAGTGCGTGTCGGGCCACGCGCAATGTAGAGTTCCGTAATTTTTTACGATTTTTATCGCAAAGCAGGTGTTGACTAAGTATTTCATAACATAAGTAGGGGTCGTAACGCCTGACTGCTATTTAAATTATTTCCAGTTTTTCAGTTATAGCTCATTAACCTGTGAAGCCTACTTAGCTGTGATAGTTTTCCTTTTAATTTCATCATATATACAACTATGAATGTTTTCACATTTCCATTAACTACCGTTTAGCTGGCAGGGGCTGGCTGACTCAAACAATAAATTGCGCTTTCAAGCTAAATATTTCACAAACGAATCCCTAAATAAAAAAATGATCTTTGCAAACTCACATTATTTTTTAAAGACCTTTCCAACGATACCCCACACAATGGGGTGAACAAGAAAAAATAAATTCACCCCCACTTTACTTGTAGGGGAGGTACCCTAAAAAAAAAATATTTTCTTAGATTTTATTTTACTACTTTTTTGGCGTAAACAAAATACATATCCATATTAAATTTCAGCTTTCTTGTATGAAAGGTCTCTGAGCTAAGCCGCGGACAGACATACAGACAGACGGACATGACGAAACTATAAGGGTTCCTTGTTGACTATGGAACCCTAAAAATCGAGTAAGTATGTTTTTAACTTCGAGGAAGTTGCTTGTTTCCATTAGAAAAATCACTGGCTATCGGGTTTAAACGGATGAAAATTCACAGTGTACCCTATAAGTAACAATTTTGAAAAATATTTTTATGTTTTTTACTTTTTGTAACTAAACATAACATAAACAGACTTCAATTCCATGCCAAATTTGTGTGAAGGAAACAAAGTATATCCTTGTGGGGTCGAAGTGAGGTTTCGGTGGGTGGAGGGGGTTCGAGCTCATCAATCTGATCCCTGCATGTCGATATATCGCGATTGGCGAGTGGCTGTGTAGCCCACATACCGCCAGATGTGACCTGCTTCCAGATACGGTTCCGGCTCGCATTTTGTCCGCTCCATTATAAACAACTGTTACCGAAGCTGAAGCTTTAGCCCTTGTGTATCATGTGTATGTCGAATTTTACGCTTGAAAATAAGACGTAGGTACTAAAGTAACCACTTGAAAAATAAGAACATGTTTACTCTACCCAATAGATCTATTTAAATGCAACAACTTTTTCTAGACTCACAAATATTTTTTGCAAATCATCATATACAAAATGCGAACCATTTAGTATGGGCAGATTTTTTAAAAATTAACCTTTTTCGTTTAGGCTCCAGAAGTAAATGGGTAAATCAAGCTTGACACTCGCAGTGCGATTCTAGCCCGTACGTCAATTGAAATAAGAACGGTACAAAGTCCAATGTGTCAAGGTTGATGTTCTCTTGACTGTACTATTATCTAATTGTATCTATGTTCTTAAGATTAGGTACTCTCTTTTTACAGATTTTCCTTCAGACGGAAATCATTGAAAATCTTATATTCAAGTTCTTAAGAGGGCAAGAGCTCTGTTTTATCGTAAGCAAAACTTGCTCTATTTTTACTGCTACGAGTATTTTCCGTACGTACGGTCAAGTAGAAACTTTTTCAACTCTATTACCACGCTATAAGGTCCAAAAGTGTTTCTACCGATGTGCGGCCGTGTGTACAAGATATAGTATTTTGTTTTATTGGTTAGCCGCGGGGGTGAACGAGGCGTAATGCGGCTTCCGATTTACTTTTTAGAAGAGTGTAAGTGTGGGGAAGTGTAAAATAATGTTTTTGTGCCATGATATTGTTCCGTAGGGTAATAAAAATATTCCCAACTTTCCTAACCTTCTACTTACTCTACTCGCATTACTTAAAAGCAAGATGAAATGGAAAATAATATGAATAAACTCGATCCATATTTTTCTACTTGGGGCAAATGCGGACTTGATTGTTGAAGAAGAATATCCGGCTAGTGTGTTTCTCTAGAGACTTCGCTTTAAAATATTTGGTGCTTTACCACACATACAAGTTAAGTACTTCATTTAAATTCATATCGTCGATATAATATTGTGACCAATTTGATATACTGAAGTACTTAGATGATGGCAAATTCTTCAACTGATACCAACCATATAGAAAATAGAGACTCAAAACAGACAAAAGTTTAAGATCCAACTTAATCGTCAAAAAAAAATTTATTGTTTTTAAATGAAAATTATAATTTTAAGATGAGCTGGAGAAGTTTAATTTCTTGATTAAGAACCTAGCACCCTTCAAAATCCTCAAACAAATCCACAAAAATATTCAAAACAAACAGTAGCTATAAGGATCTCCCAATAAATCATGCAATGTGGCAAAGAACCGGCGTCTTTACAAAGAACTGTGGGGATATATGTGTAGGAGATGGGATCTGTGAGAAAGCGGGCAGCGGTCGAGGGTCACCGCGCCGGCGATACATTCCGGCAAACGAGCCCGATACTACGGGGCGTAAATATACTCGTACATCTCCCAATCACTGAAACTTTGGATATTTTTGTACATATCTATCCATACTAATATTATAAATGCGAAAGTAACTCTGTCTGTCTGTCTGTCTGTTTGTTTGTTGCTCTTTCACGCCTAAACGGCTGAACGGATTTTGATGAAATTTGGTATGGTGATAGATGGTAACTTGGAGACGGACATAGGCTACTTTTTACCCCGGGAAAATATCTCATTCCCGTGGGAATCTACACATACAATAATACTCTAGCGGGGTTGTATCTGCTACAGCACACCGAAACTACTTAACCGATTTTGATGGGACTTTTTTTATTCAACTAAGTATCGCTGATTACGAAAACTACTACAATTTTGAAATCCAACGTGGTAGACGTAAACTACCATTATCCCCTGGGGATAAGGTTGAGGTGCGATAGGGTTGAAATGTCTAAAAATCAATATGGGTGTCGTTTGTAAGGTTTATCGAGCCGCTGATTACAAAAACTACAACAAATTTGAAATCCAACATGGTGGACGTGAAATGCTATCATCCCTTGGGGATGAGGTTGGGGTGCGATAGAGTTGATATGTCTAAAAATCAATATGGGTGTCGTTCGTATGGTTTATCGGGTCGCTGATTACGAAAACTACAATGATTTTGAAATCCAACGTGGTGGACGTGAAATACCACCACCCCTGGGATGGGGTTGGGATTCGATAGGTTTGAAATGTCTAAAAATCAATATGAGTGTCAGTTGTATGTTTATATAAGGATAGGGATAGCGGTTAAGATGGCGTTAGGGGTAGAAGCAGGGATAGGGGTAGGGTCAGGGATAGGGAGAGGGAGAGGGGGAGGGATAGGGAGAGAGTGTAAGGGAGGGGAAAATGAGGGGAGAGAAAGGGGGAGGGAGGGGTAGAGGGCGTGGGAGGGGGTAGAGGGAGGGGGGGTAGAGGGAGGGAGAGGGGGAAGGGGAGGATGAGTGAGGGGAAGGGGGAAAGGGAGGGGAATGGGAGGAGGGCGAGGGGGGAAAGGGAGGGTGATGGGGAGAGGGGAAGGGGGGAAATGGAGGGGGAAGGAAGGGTGAGGGGGGGAAGAGGGAGGGGCGAGGGAGAGGAAGAGAGAGTGGGAGAGGGTGAGGGAGGGGGAGTGGGAATGTAGGGGGGGGGATACAAAAGGATAGATAGGGAGGAATAGGGACCTTTTTTACTTTTATGAATACCTCCTCGCTACCCATTCACTTCACTCCCTTTATTGCCTTCTTTTTTAAGTTCGCCTGTAACGGTTGACAATGAAAATTCCGCACTACCTACCAGTTAAATAAAATCAAAAGATAATTAAGTTTGTAGTAAGATGCATTTATTCAACTTGGATAAGTACAAATGCATCTTTTACATAGGGATCAAGAAGGATAAGCGCTCCGTAAAATATGTTTCAATTAAGTTCGAGTTCTGTTTTTTTATAAAATCTACGCGGACGAAGTCGCGGGTAACAGCTAGTTTTATTATATTTTTAAATGTTCCAACGCAGCGATGACACTAAAATCTTGACGCAAAGAATAACATTTAACAAACTTGTTTTTTCTGACAGCTACAGTCGATTGTTTTTGACATAGCTGCAAAATGCGTTGGTAAGCGTTGGAATAAACGAAAAAAAAAATTGATAAATGACTTTAGTTATTTCAATAACAAAAAACACAGAAAAACTTTTGAAGGTTAATCCTGGTTGAACCACATAGCTACACGAACTCCCGGGCTTGCGCAGATTTGACACGCGTTGCTCTAAGGAAAATAATCAATCAATCGCTATATTTCAAAAATCAATAAGTATAATTTTAGTCTTCAAAAAAAACCTTTCTCTTGTGATATTTTTTTCTGATATCAACAATATCTCCAGACCATGAAACTGAAAAATGGTGCATCATAATATTTTACTTTTAAATTTCCTTCATTTATTTTACGTTGATTGAGCTTATTTAGCGTTACGGCTGGCACCATGGACCACGGTTGTAGGTGACAGCAGTAAGTAAGATACAAAGGAGGATGCTGCTGCCCATCCTCCAGTTAACCCTTAGTCGCCTTTTACGAGACCCACGGGTACGTAAGGGTTGGTACTATTCTTAGGCGAGGTGACTATTGTACTCCCCCTCCATATTTATCCAGCAAAAGCTAGAATTCTGAAGGGAGCTCCCTGTCCTGTAGTGGACGTTTCATGGGATGTTATGATGATGATGAGTTTATTTATTCATGTTTGTTTCTTTTCGATAAGTTATCCAGGGTGGCGCTGCTAGCCCATGTGGTGCCAGCAAAGAATACTACCATCCCTACGTCATTCTCCGAGGGCGTGAAACGACGACAAAGAGAACTTGTGTGACAGATCAAGAAATAAACAAAATTAACAGGGTTGCCTTGCAAAATCCTTTGAGAGTCAAATAGATAGGGAGTACATTGGGAGTGCATTGTATTCTGCATAACATTCAATAAGTATTCTGTAAAGAATCTGCATTGAATAAAATTATCTGAATCTGAATCTACTGCAACGACAAATAGATTGGGAGTCAACCGGTTGTCGTGCTTAGTCTTGGTCGCGACCCTGTTGATTTTTGAGCACGTTGAAGGTGCTTGGTTTCTTGCATACAACTCTGTATTTTAGATGCTCTGTTTTTCTTTCAAGAAAGGTGTTGTGCCTATTCGTGAAAAAAAAAAAGTTTTTCTAATTTTCTTCAAAATGTGTTATTTATCACTCACTTATAAATCTTAAAAAGCAAGTCTCCTATAAATGTCCATCCGTCGGTTGGTCGGTCGGTCTGTCCGTCACGCTTTGGCCTAGCAACTAAACGAATAGACTAGATGTCACCATATTTTAAGTTTAAGATTTATATGCAAAATCTAAAAATTCTGAGTGGTTTCTTGCTGGTTCTCATTTTGAGGGTAGCAACCATAGAATACATTCATGTATTCTATGGTAGCAACAGAGCTGTCACACAACAAAAATTTGCTGAGAAACGGCTCATTTTTTTTTTGTAAGGTATCTAGTGCCCGTATCAAATTGGTCTGGGGGTGTTCCAGTAGGTACTACAAAAAAAGTAAACAAGTAGTACTTATGATTGGTTCCATTGAGTTTTTTAATGTTATGTAATTTTTATTCTGACCGGATATTCTATTTGAATTTTTGTTCAGGTGTACCTATGGGTGTACCGAAAACTGAAAGGGCTTGCTAATTAGACTAAACTGAACAACTTACCCTAGTTTTGGGAAATTAATCCATTTGTAAAAATTCGCATAATTTACTTAAAATCGCTTATAGTACTCAAGCTCATGTCCATCATTTTACTCTTTCGACTATCAGCAAATTGCCTATCTAGATCGCTTGAGGCTCTTCTACTGACGCCGAGACTATTGGTCATTTTATTAGTTTGTTAAAAATTTTTACACTTGGAATTCTTGATTGATCTTCATATTTCATTAGATTTTTTTTGGAGAAACCTATAAGTTTATATTTCCGTACTATAAGTATGGCATTACAAATTTAAGTTTGCAGTTGATACTTTTCCCTCAATTTATAAGTATGGCATTACAAATTTAAGTTTGCAGTTGATACTTTTCCCTCAATTTATTTTATTATGTAGCAACGAAACGTCAGTTTACTCTGGTGTCGTCTATTCTGTGGTGTGGTGGACTAAGCACTGTGCTCGCATTTTGTAGCGTTGGTCTTGACGGATGGTTAAAACTAGTTAAAAGTAATAGACTGCTCAAGTACCTTTAGAAATCTTTTTTGAATCTGAATCATTAATTTACAGGCAACATAATATTGTACTTGCGAGGCAGCTATTAAGGGGCTACCTGCCGTCCACTAGCGCGCCCATCAATTAAAAAAATATTACTCGCTAAATACATAACTTATCGAAAATCCGGAAAGACACTCTGTTTCATGTATTCTATGGGAAAGACAGTAAAGGTACCATTGCTTATTTAAAACCAATTTTCCCTGTAAAATAAAGTTCACTGTAGTTACAGATAGAGAAACTGCTAAAAGTGGCCGTTTTTGGCACTATTGTTTCAAATGATCTCTTTTCCAGCAGGCCAAACTGATTCAGCGACTTCTAAAGGAGCCTTACAAGATTACGTACTTACATCTAATCCAAATAGTATAAACCTTACCAAACCTTACATAGCTTTGCCATTTAAAGGGTTAATGTATTTACATTTATCTTGTCACTCTCCATACCCAAATAGTTGTAAAGTAGCGAATGAAAGTCATTCTTTCTTTATCACGTGATTCAAATTGAGCACGACCAATATTAAAGAAGGGTTATAAAAACGTAATAAAAACCCAAATTAATAAAAAAATCCGGTCAAGTGCGAGTAGTGCTTGCGCACTTACGGTTCCGCCCTTTGATAGAATTTCACCCACGTAGCATCTAATGCATGGGCCACTGAAACTTTGCTTTTATTGTCAATGGGCTTACTCTTGACCTCGATCTAGTCTTGAGGACAGAGATGAGGTCGACGATGGAACGAGCTTGTCCAGAAAAAGCCTATTCACTCGGGATAAACTCGGGACTCGTCTGGACTCCCGATATGATATGACCCATTTCTCTTGCATGAGTGTACTTGGAATCGTTCCTTCCCTTCGACACCACCAAACGACACCACCAGGGGTGTCGTGGGGAATCACTATTCCCTTCGACACCACCGCCCAATAAAGATGACCTACCGAGTATTAGATATTACTGACGATGAAATAAGATATTGTAACAACGAAACGGCTATGCAACCCCAAATAGCTAAAATGTTTAATAGAATTGGAAACTGTTGATCTTAGTCTTCTAACTCGAGAGAAAGTAGATATCTCGACTCGTCAAGATCTTAATTTCGCTTGAAAACTGTCAAATTTACAACCGCTATAACTTGGAAACTAATGACCCTAGACTCTTTGTTTGTGGGGAAAATGATAGGTTTCGTCGAGATCTTCATTCCGGTTGACAGCTGTCAAACTTAAAACCGCTATAACTCTGAAACTAATGACTCTAGACTACAAGTATGCAGGGACAAATGATAGATCTCGTCTCGATCTTCATTTCGGTTGACAGGTGTCAAACTTAAAACCGCTATAGCTCTGAAACTAATGACCCTAGACTACTAGTATGCAGGGACAAATGATAGATCTCATCTCGATCTTAATTTCGGTTGACAGCTGTCAAACTTAAAACCGCTATAGCTCTGAAACTAATGACCCTAGACTGTTTGTTTGTGGGGCAAAATTATAGATCTCGTCGAGATCTTCATTTCGGTTGACAGCTGTCAAACTTAAAACCGCTATAACTCTGAAACTAATGACCCTAGACTACTAGTATGCAAATGATTGATCTGATCGAGATCTTTATTCAGGTTGACAGCTGTCAAACTCAAAACAGCTTTAAATCGGAAACTTTGATTTGTTTTTTTTTAACTTACCTCATTTTTAGGGTTCCGTACCTCAAAAGAAAAAAACGGAACCCTTATAGGATCACTTTGTTGTCCGTCTGTCTGTCTGTCTGTCTGTCTGTCTGTCTGTCTGTCTGTCAAGACCCTTTATCTCACGAACGGGTAAAGGTATCAGGTTGAAATTAATACCATATATTAGGATCCATGAACCACACAAGATCTGAAAATTTAAAATTTTTACAACGACACAATCAAAAGATATGGCATTTTATGTCCTAATCTCCATACATTTATTCAAAAATGAAAAACCTACAGGGTACTTCCCGTTGACCTAAAATTATGAAATTTGGCAAGAAGCTAGGTCTCACAGTACAAATAATGGGAAAAGTCTGAAATCATTAAATATTACAACTTTTCTCACAACTAATGGTAACCAATTGTGGTGAGCTCCCGTTTCAAGAACATTCATATAAGAGAGGGGTCAAGTTGGATGGTTGCTGAGGCGATTTTTGTTTTAGTTCTATTTAAAAACGGGAACACTTACAAACTTGAAAATTGGTACGTTTATAGGGCATAGGCTATAAAATAACAACAAATAATAAAATTTGGTCAAGCGCGTGTCGGACTCAAAAAATCTAGCATATTAACTTACTGAACTTTCAACTAATACAATTATGTTTATGTGGGGGTACGGAACCCTCAGTGCGCGAGTCCGACTCGCACTTGGCCGGTTTTTTTTCATCGTAAAAACGAACACACAATATGAAATGTATTACATAGTTGAAATTTCAATAAATTACTGTGCTAGATTTTGTTGAGTCCGACTCGCACTTGACAAGCTTTTATTATTTGTTTTTATTCTATAGCTTATCTGCTATAAAAGGTCTAGTTTTCACGCTTGTAAGTGTTCCCGTTTTTACGATGAAAAATGAGGTAAGTTAAGAAAAAATCAAAGTTTCCAAGTTAAAGCTGTTTTAAGTTTGACAGCTGTTAACCGAAATGAAGATATCTCGACGAGATCTATAATTTTTCCCCACAAACAAACAGTCTAGGGTCATTAGTTTCAGAGTTATAGCGGTTTTAAGTTTGACAGCTGTCAACCGGAATGAAGATCTCGACCAAACCTATCTTTTGTTTCAATGTAGATGTAGTCTAGTGTCAGTAGTTTATGAATTAAAGCGGTCTCAAGATTGACAGCTGTCAACCGAAACAAGATCAATCCTTTGTTCCAACATATATTAGGGTTAGTACTGTACGTCCCAAAATATAGCGGTTTTAAGTTTGACAGTTGTCAAGCAAAATTAAGATCTTGAGTCGAGATATAATTTATCTCGAGCAAGAAGACTAGGATCAACAGTTTCCAATTCTATTAAAAATTTTAGCTATTTGGGGTTGCGTAGCCGTATCGTTGTTACAATATCTTATTTCATCGTCAGTAATATCTAATACTCGGTAGGTCATCTCTATTGGGCGGTGGTGTCGAAGGGAATAGTGATTCCCCACGACACCCCTGGTGGTGTCGTTTGGTGGTGTCGAAGGGAAGGAAGCTCACCTTATATTGTGAGAAAAATGGCATACTTTGACTAGTTTTGACAAATTCCTTTACTTGCTGCTGCTGCTTCTTGTCAAATTGCAATAGGGGACTTATTGGGGTTAAAGTCAGAATAAACTCACAAGGTCTTAATAGATTTTTATTTTCATGTTTTATACAAATATTATTCACTTTTCACAATCGTTCCACTCAACACAATATTTAAAAATGCTTGCTACACTCTCGACCGCTTCCAACAGACTGCCGTGTTTCGTTCACCTTTTCCTTGTGGTTCGCCCCTCCCTTCCCCACTCATCGCTATCCCTTCACAGTACGCAAGAAAACAGTAAGCAACTCTACTCATGACCACATTACAATGCGGAAGTTAGACTACTGTATTCATGACCAAAAATACGAAACTATATTCATAAGTTCAAGAAGCTTACATAATAGATAATGCCTAACACTAGATAATACCTAACAGACTGTAGTTTTCAGTTTGGTTTTTAAATGTTTGGAGATGGAGATTATGGGTAGGGATATCTTTTGATTGCATTAACTCAGAAGCTTAATTGTTGAGGTCCATAAATGGTCCTTAATATTTGATAATAATAGACGGAGAGCGCGTGGTAGTCAACCCTACCTCATCGATTACCAAGATGCGACTAATCTAGGGTGATGCACGTTAAAAAGTTGTATCCGAATCAACAGGGTTGCCTGGGCGCAACCTGGCAGGTTTTGTACAGTGGGCAAAAAACTTGTCATTTTTTGGGCAAAAATTACCTCATCGAATACCAAATAGGTACATAGTACATTAGATAGTACTCATCAAAGAGTGCCTAAATCAACAGGGTTGCCTCACTCAATCCTGGCACATTCGGGAGTCGGCCTGATTTTAAGGTGGTCAAAAATTACAAAAATTACCTCATCGATTACCAAGTAGGTACTTATTACAACTGATAGAGCTCTTCAAGAAGGAGCAAAATCAACAGGGTTGCCTCGCCCAATCCTGGCACATTCATGAGTCGGCCTGATTTTAGGTTGGCAAAAAAATACAAAACTTACTTACGATAACGAGTAATGAATTGAAACTTATGCCATTTGAAGGTTCTAGAGCTTAATAATATTGCTATAGTATGCCGACACTTGAAACTCACGTTTCATATTATTATACAGAATGAAAAGTTAAGATGGGGTATACAGGGGCTGCCCTGACTATAAGCATTATAGCTACAAGAAAACTTAGTAAAGGGACTAACCCTAACTTTTAGAGATATTTTGACCTACATTCACAGATTTTGGAAAAAATGTACAGTCAACAAGAAAAACGGCAATTTCCACATTCTTTTTTTCAATTTGATCTTCTTATTCATAAAGAACATAATTTTCTATGGGGTCAACCGAGGTTAATGTATTAGAACTGTCAGAAAGCACAGAATTATTTTCCCAAACATGTAATAGAAACAACAGAAATTTTCATGTACCTTTTTTTCGAAACATTCTATCCTTTTGATACTAAGAAACAGAATTCTGTAAAAGGTCCACTAGGGTAAAGGTATTAGAACTCTCAAAATATTTTTTTTACTGACTTTTAGGGCCATTAGAAATTTCTAAGTGGGCAAAACACATTTGGGTAAATGCCCAGTCGTCCTACTGCAGTGTCCCACTGGTAGGTGGACGGGGAATTCACAATTCCCCCTCATCCTACTGCACTAGCGTTCAAAACAAACTAGTTTTCATGTATCAATATTTTTTTCCTAACAAGTACATGTAAAATATATTTTCGATACAAAGTCTCTTAAAAAACACGGGTAATCGGGCACCCGCAAATAACAGATCTCGTTGAGATCTTCATTTCTGGTCTTTATTTCGGTTGACTGCTGTCAAACAAAAATTGCTATATTTTAAGACGACATGGATTTTTTTTGTGTATTTTGAAGACAAATATCTTTTTATTTACTCAGTATCTTGCCGTGATTTTCGGTTATGTGTTTCATGACCATTCAAGTGATAATACCGCTAAGACCAAAACACGATTAGTAAAAATTGGCTCGACAAAATAAAAATCAAAAGTTACCTCTTCAATTTTCATGATTTCCTCTTTTTGTGGAATCTGAGGTGTTTTAAGTAGTGAAATTAAGAACACAGAAAGGCATTCGTATTTGCTATCATATGATTAACCTTAAATTTTATTTTATTACTTAGTTTTTACTTAAAGTGGATATATTATATCAGCCGCTTACGTCATTTAGTTTTGGTAACACGCACATTATATCTGTCGCAATCTTATGCGTTGCGTATTGCGCACATTATCCCTTTCTTTCAAGCAAAAAGACTGCGCCTACTGTCAAGTAACTATCTTTTCACATAATATCCTCTAAAATCTATTAACCCTAAACTTCTCGATTGTTAGGACAAAGATAAAGATAAAGTTTCTTTCAAGACTACATAAAACACAATAAAATACATTTCAGGACTTATGAAAATAACTGAGGTTGAATTTCGTTGAGATCGTCATTTCGGTTGAAAGCTGTCAAATCTAAAACCACTTTAACTCAAAAACTGCTCACCCTTAACTATTTTATGATCGAACGAATTATAGATCTCGTCGAGGTATTTATTTCGGTTAACAGCTGTCAAATTTAAAATCGCTATAACATAAAACTACTCGTATGTTAGGACAAATGATATATCTAGTCGAGATCTTTATTTCGTTTGACAGCTGTCAAACTTTAAATCACTATTATTTGGAAACTACTGACCCTAGACTACTTGTATGTTCGGACAAATGATACATCTCGTCGAAATCTTTATTTCGGTTGATAGCTGTCAAACTTAAAATCGCTATAACTTGGAAACTACTGACCCTAGACTACTTGTATGGTGGGACAAATGATAGATCTAGTCAAAATCTTTATTTCGGTTGACAGCTGTCAAACTTAAAATCACTATAACTTGGAAATTACTGACCCTAGACTACTTGTATGTTCGGACAAATGATAGATCTCGTTGAGATCTTCATTTCGGTTGACAGCTGTCAAATTTAAAACCACCACAGCCCAAAAATTTCTGATCCTAAGCTACTTTTGTGTTTGGACGAATGATAGGTCTCCTCGAGATCTTTATTTTGTTTGACAGTTGTCAAACTTAAAATAACTATAACTTAAAAACTGCTGACCCTAGACAACTCGTATGCTGGGACAATTAATAAAAGATCTCGTCCAAACGAGGAGTCTAGGGTCAGTAGCTTCCAAGTAAAAGTGATTTTAAGTTCGACAGACCAAAATAAAGATTTCGACGAGATCTATCACTTGTCCGAACATACAAGTAGTGTAGGTCAGTAATTTTGAGTTGTGGTGGTTTTAGATTTTACAGCTGTCAAGCGAAATGAAGATCTCAAAGAGATCTATCCTTTGTCTTAACAAACGAGTAGTCTAGGGTTAGTAGTTTTTTTAGTTATAGCGATTTATAGTTTGACAGCTGTCAACCGAAATAAAGACATCGACGAGATCTATCTTTCATCCGAACGTAAAGTAGTCTAGGGTGAGTAGTTTTTGAGTTATGGTGGTTTTAGATTTGACAGCTGTCAACCGAAGTAAAGACCTTGACGAGATCTATCGTTTGTTCGAACGTGCAAAAGTCTAGGGTAAGTAGTTTTTGAGTTATGGTGGTTTTAGATTTGACAGCTGTCAACCGAAATGAAGATCTCGACGAGATCTATTAGTTGCCCAAATTCCCGTTCATTTTAAAGAGACTGTATGGAAAATATTTTTTTTTGTACTTAATATAAAAAATATCGATACATGAAAACTAGTTTGTTTCGAATACTAGTGCAGTAGGTCGAGGGGGAATTGCGAATTCCCCGTCCACCTACCAGAGCGACACTCCAGTAGGACGACGCGGCAAGCCCCACAATTACCTGTACGAATGTAGATGTAGTGGATGTATGTGTGTGCCTGAGTGTGTGTTTGTGTGTTTTTGTGTGCATGTGTGTTTTTGTGTGCATGTGATGTGTGTGTGTAGTGTAGGATGTATGTGTGTATGTTGATATAGTGCTCTTTAAGAAGTGGCAGTATCAACACGGTTGCCTCACCAAATCCTGGCACTTTTGGCCTGATTTTATTTTATTTATTTTGCATTTACTGAGAATTTTAATAACTTGACCCTGGTTGACCTTTAAAGACTTTTTTTTCATAGTAACAAGAGAATAGAATATTTCGTAAAAAAGGTACAATATTTCGTAAAAAAGGTACATGAAAATTTCTGTTTCTCCTATAACATGTATGGTCGGCTCGGTTAACCCCATTAAAAATTATGTTCTTTATCGATAAGAAGATGAAATGGAATGATAAAAGTTTATGTGGAAAATGCCATTTTTCTTGTTGCCTGTACATCTTTTCAAAAATCTGTGAATGTAAATCAAAATATCTCTAAAAGTTAGGGTTAGTCTCTGTACTAAGTTTTCTTGTAGCTATAATGCTTATAGTAGCTGCCCTGTGTACCCCATCTTAACCTTTCGTCCTGTATAAAAATATGAAAAATGAGTTTAAGTGTTGGCATACTATAGCAAATATTATTAAGATGTCTAGAACCTTCAAATGGCATAAGTTTCAATTCATTTCTCATTATCGTAAGTAAGTTTTGTATTTTTTTGCCAACCTAAAATTAGGCTGACTCACGAATGTGCCAGGATTTGGCGAGGCAACCCTGTTGATTTTGCCCCTTCTTGAAGAGCTCTATCAGTTGTAATAAGTACCTACTTGGTAATCGATGAGGTAATTTTTGTCATTTTTGACCACCTTCAATCAGGCCGACTTCCGAATGTGCCAGGATTGAGTGAGGCAACCCTGTTGATTTAGGCACTCCTTGATGAGTACTATCGAATGTACTATGTACCTATTTGGTATTCGATGAGGTAAAATCTTTTCAAAAATCTGTGAATGTAAATCAAAATATCTCTAAAAGTTAGGGTTAGTCTCTGTACTAAGTTTTCTTGTAGCTATAATGCTTATAGTAAGCTGCCCTGTGTACCCCATCTTAACTTTTCGTCCTGTATAAAAATATGAAAAATGAGTTTAAGTGTTGGCATACTATAGCAAATATTATTAAGATGTCTAGAACCTTCAAATGGCATAAGTTTCAATTCATTACTCATTATCGTAAGTAAGTTTTGTATTTTTTTGCCAACCTAAAATTAGGCCGACTCACGAATGTGCCAGGATTTGGCGAGGCAACCCTGTTGATTTTGCCCCTTCTTGAAGAGCTCTATCAGTTGTAATAAGTACCTACTTGGTAATCGATGAGGTAATTTTTGTCATTTTTGACCACCTTCAATCAGGCTTACTTCCGAATGTGCCAGGATTGAGTGAGGCAACCCTGTTGATTTAGGCACTCCTTGATGAGTACTATCGAATGTACTATGTACAGTCAAGAGCAGGTCAAGCTTGACACTTGCAGCGCGACTCTAGCTCCTACAGCGATTGAAATAAGAACGGTACAAAGTCCAAAGCGTCAAGCTTGACGTGCTCTTGACTGTACCTATTTGGTATTCGATGAGGTAATTTTTGCCCAAAAAATGACAAGTTTTTTGCCCACTGTACAAAACCTGCCAGGTTGCGCCCAGGCAACCCTGTTGATTCGGATACAACTTTTTAACGTGCATCACCCTAGATTAGTCGCATCTTGGTAATCGATGAGGTAGGGTTGACGACCACGCGCTCTCCGTCTATAAGTTTAACTTGATACCATTACCCGTTCGTGAGGAGAAAGTTTTGAGAGACGGATGGACTACAAAGTGATCCTTTAATTGGCTCCATTTTTATTGCTTTTGAGGTATGGAACCACAAAAAATTGGCAGCTAGATGGTAAGTAGTTGCCGCCGCTTAAGTTTGTGACATGATGTACATTAACACTTGTTTCAAAAGCGCGTTGATCACCATCAAAGCTAATATAGAATGTCTTTTGTGCTGCTAATTTCCGGATTCCTTTCCGAACCACAATACAGCAATGCAGAGCATCAGACAGATATAGACAAGGCTGGGGGGTGATATACCTACGTCGTACAAAATAACTCTGGCTATGACCGTTAATGCGCAGAACTCAAAAAATGAATCGTGGGGGTGAGCGCTGTGCAGGCAAGGGGAGGCTAGCTAATCGTTCATTTCATACCTTGATACTTTTCCAGATTTGGAGAAAAGCGCTATTCACCTTTATTATTAATAATAATACATAACATTATTATGTGATTTTTACCTAATTTTTGCAAACTATAGTAACCTCGCGACCGCGATCGCGAGTGTTCGACGTTCGGTGCAATTATTATGCAGAATCATTAGCATCGTAACGAGAGGAAGGCTCACCCCGCGACTCCAACGACTCATCGGCTCAAGGCGATCGATACGCAATACACCCCCGCGACTTGCAACGCAACTAAAATACTCGCATGATTGCTTTAAGATACAAACTTAGTATGATGTCAATTTATTTTTAGACTTTAAAGTAAGTGAAGTATTAATAAAATGTAGTCACGAATGTTATTATTATATCATCTTCGTCATAAAATATCATAATCGTGGCCGTAAGTAGTGTATCAAAATATTTTACTTATAAATTTCCTTACCTATTTCTATTTTCACGTTGTACCTTTTTAGTACCTATTTCTGTGTGCTAGCGAAATATTGAATTATTAATTAGAGAACCTCCAGAAGGAAATTTTATTTGCGTAGGAGGATCCCTTCTATTGGTTACTTATTAACATACGTACAGTCAAAAACAGGTCAAGCTCGATTTGAGTTTCTACAGCTATTGAAATAAGAACTGTACAAAATCCTATGTGTGAAGCTTAAAGTGCTCTTGACTGTACAACATTTCAGGCCTTAATTATTGTTATTGGGAAAAGTTTACACTAGCGAAACACATCAGAAACTTATCAATTAACATCACGTATTGATTGGAACGCCTCCAATGTACAACAGCCTATTCTAATCTAGCACGGTGATCTATTCCATTATGTTTTCACGTGTATGTGAGTGTGCAAAGACCGTAAAACCTGCGTACGTGTGCGTGAAGCTCGTTAATCATAATTCCAGACGTTTGTTCGTGTGTATGTTCATATTATTATGTTTTGGGGATAAGAAATTAGTTAGTGGACATCAAAGTTGGGTAGAGTTAGACGGAGAGGTTTTGAGACTAGTTGAGAAACTAGGTCGTTCTACATTCGAAAATCATTTGTTGACAGAATTTTACAGAAAAATTACCTGGTAGGGATATTCTACAGATGCACCAAAGTCACCACGCTTATTTAAACTGCGAATGGATTACAATTTGAAAAAGGACGCTACTGCCCTCCCCCCGGTTCAAGAGCACGTCACAGGAGAGGTGGTGCTATTCTTAGCCGGCACCACGAAGACAATTCATCTTTTCGTTTCGTGTATACGTAGTACAGTTATCGAAAAAAACTAATTTTATTTGGACAAAAAGCTAGTATCATGGAGGAACCGAAATTTACCCCTGGTGTAAGTATCGCAGTAGGAATGAATCATATTTAAAAACGTTATTAGTGATGTTGGCATGAGTCAATGATGTATGCACCTAATTGTCAATAGAGTCCACAGCAAAGTAGAGCACGACAAATTATCTCTTGAACGCAACAATGATGAACCTATAAAAAAATTCATAGTTACCAACCTATCTAACATTTAAATGGTAGAGTTTTCCATAAACTATGCTCCTACGAAACTTTCATTTTTGTGACGAGTTGCTTCACATCACCTGCTCAGTATCTTACAAGTATCAAAATTACACAAGCATCGTACACGAAACTTCGCAAGAAGCATTAAGGGCCCGCACATCGCTGGGACTGACCCGTCATGAAATTTAAATCTAGATCAATAACCGCGCTTATATCATTGTCTTCATTAGAGATAATTGGGTTCGCTCCCCGTGGCCGCAACTTTGTTTGCCGATAACTTGAGACGAATTACTTCGGACGGTGTGCTCTCGCCTTAACGTGCGGTGCGGTGTACAATGTCCTTTAGGACTTTGAGTGAGGTGAGGTGTTACTGAAGATGGATGCCATTGGGGGATTTAAATACTTTGATAGCTTATAGAGCAATGGGGAATTCCACGTTGCTCTAAGTTTGATAGTTACGTAGGACAGAGATCCTACGCCACTATGAAATTCATTCAGACTATAACTCTCCATACAAATTGCTAGCTCTGAGAGTCATTCTTATATATCACCAGGTGATAAAATATCACAAACTAACTTCAAAACCACCGAATTTTCTTTTCAAAAGTGCAGATTTATTTTACTTAAATATAAAGTAATGTAAAATTTTAATTTTCCAATTTTTTTATAAACCTTTTAGCAGTTATCAGGGTGAACTTGAATTTTTAAAATCACAGAAGTGATATTTTATCACCCGGTGATTTTCATAAAATGTTTTTCTCACTGAACCGTTTGTATGGAATGGTAATTTTTTTTTCATTTCCCAAAAATGTATCTTTACGAAATTGTTTCAGTTTCGTTGACTGAGCATATCTGTTCAGTTTTCGGTACACCATCCTTTACATCTTGTATTGTGTAAGTACTTAAAAAGTGTGTGGTAATGTCTAATTGTTGCACTCAGAGACGCAACTTTCGCGATTTCATTGAAAAATATTGTGACAAGAATAAATTGAAGCATAGAGTAATATAATACTGATTAGCGATTGAAGTAACGTCTGAGTACGGCAGTAAGGTACCTAATTACGAGGGATGTTCAATAGGCAAAGAGAATGACCAGCATTTTGGTTGTTAAGTCGTTTGATGTCTTTGAGTATTAACAGTTTATTTCAGTACAAGGATGGTACCAAAAACTTTATAGTATTTAGAAACGTATGAGTAATGAGTTACGATGATGATGAACCTCTGGCTTAATATTTACACTCGCGCTGCGAAGCGAGCTCTTCCTGCGCACATTATCTTTTGTTTTAATTGTTTTTTTTTGTAATTTTATTCTTGATATTGATTGAAATAAACAGTTTAATTTTTTTCAGTTCAACAGACAGTCAGCCAATCCAGCAAGAAACTTAAAACTTGAGAAAATTTAAAGTTATGATTGACGCCATTCACCAAGCCAAGTTTGAACAAGTTGATCACTCTCCCTACATGCTATATTTAACTGAAAGTCTTCTACTCATAGTAATTTCTATCTGTTCTCCAACACCGAAGGAAGAACAGATACGGAAGCAAATCGAAGTCATAGAACCCATACAGAGAGCTTTGATAGAACCAGAACAAAAAAAAATATTTTTCAAAGGGACTGAAGCTGCGGAAAACTGCAAAATTCAGGGTCCAAGAAGTACGAAGAAAAGTGCATTAATAGTTTGTAAATAGTCGTTTATTTTCTAGGCCATTCTCACTTATTATTGAGCTCCGTAGTAATAATATCATCATCATCATACATGTCAGCTAAAACACGTCCACTGCTGAACGAAGGACTCCCCAATAAGAACTCCATGACGAGCGGTTCGTCCATTAATAATAAGTATGCTTTTATCAAATACTACTACTTCATCGAAACTAAGCAACTTGCCCAAAAAGAAATTAAGTAGGTACATACTCGTATCATTATGTACATACACTTAAATAACATACTAACTTATAACTCTTGTAAGTTAAATGGGTATTAAGTAGGTATTATCATTATTACTCGTAGATACACATGCATAACAACACGCGACTTTCCCGTCGGGGTACTCACTAACTTATAACTCTTGTAAGGTAAATGACTACTAATTTAAAAAGCTTTAGTACTAACTGCGTCCTTGCTTATCTATGAAATTGGCAAAATTCTTGCTGATTAATGAGACCATAATTCTTACAATTCCATGGACATTTTCATTGTTTGTTTTATATGAGAAAGTTTATTTTTTAAGGTTAAAAATTATTTTCACCTCGGAAAACTCGGTTTCAAGCTCGGAAAACTTTGCTTTGTCGGTTAAAGTCGTGCAAAAGTGATTTTAAGTCGCTAGCTTGGAAAAGGTTTTTTTTGAAGCTATTGTTATTGAGCTATTTACTGTCACTGTAGTGAAGTGAAATATTTATGTTTTGCTCGGCAGCATAGTTATTTTGCATCTCGTAGCCTCGCTCAGGATTCTTCTTTTGAACCTTCTCTTGCTCGAGTTTCAAGACAAGGCACTCGCGCCAAATATTAATTTTGCTGCCTTGCATAACAAATAACTATTTCATTTTTAGTTTAATGCATAAAATTATTATAAGTTCGAAAATTTATCGTCCGTTTTCATCATTAAATTTGTCATGTAGTTTTGTAGTTGATATAAGCTTAATGTGGAAGAAATTAAACTTATATCAATAATAGAAAAATAATTAAAAAAAAATTAAATAAATTGGATTTGTAATTCTTAAAAAATTACTTTAGGAAAAATATATTTTTTTGCACAGGTAAAGACCTATTCTTGCATTATTAGATAGAGCTACTGCTGAAAACCTCAAAAAGTATTTAAAACTCTGTCTCATACTGTGAAAAAGTACAAAACGGTAACAAAGCCGGTGTAACATTATGGGGTAAGTAGGGGCATGTGCAAAGTGGAGTGTCGTATCGTCATTTGCCGGGATCTGTTTGCGGATACGGTAAACACGATTACCTCAAATTAGGTTAGTACCTTTACTACGGGCTATGTTATTTACAAGACCGCTCATATGCTTGTACACTTTGTTAATTAGGAACTAGGCCATACTTTTGTGGAAATGGAAAGATGGCCGATAGTGGTAATCCTGTAAGTTGAGTTCGAAGCGAGTATTTCGTGTACGTACGTGTATCGTGTTCGTGTATCATAATCAATCATGACAATCATATCATGATGAGAAAAATTCTTTTACAGGTCAATTGTACATTGTAAGTGTAGAGGTAAGCACATTTAAGTAAGTTTAATATCAAAATTTCCACATTACTTACGAAAAATAACTAACTAGACACGAAATTAAATAAAAATACTGAATTGCTCTTATTTGCTAGGCTATTGACCTCAGAAATCTACAAGCTACAAAAAACTATGGGGCTCTGGTCATCAATACCTTACCTTATTTTCATAAACAGATTGTCAAATCTCCCTCATCATAATTCCTGTAAATACGTTAAGATGGCGGGTGGCGCCACTGTTTGCGCTCTCCAGAACCGATTTCCAGTTGATCGTTTTCTAATCCCCATTTTCTTGGTGCCATTACGATTTTTCGAGCGCTCACCTCACTCCGCATTTCCGTGCATATCGCGACGATTCGCAGATCCATTATTTTTTATGGCTTGAATACATGGTGCTTAGTATCTCCCCCGCCTACTTCTTACCTCAGACTCCAATAGGGGGTGACGAACGTTTCACACCTATAAGATTAGAGTCACATTCTTAACGGCATGCTAGCTAAGGTGGGTGGTTTTATTATTTCAGTCGATCGTAGATGTTCCTACAAGTAGCTTGCTAAGACATGGCAAGTCCAGACACTTCCATACTTCTTTATGACCGCTCTAACTCTTGGAGAACTACGCTTCAGAGATGTTTTCAGGATTGAAAAGAACGAAGAAAGAAGACCAAAGCTTCCGAAGCAGAAAAATACTTTTAAGCTAGAAGTTGATCAAATGATTTAGGCAAGCGAGGCACTTTATAAATTCCATCTCATTGATTTTTTTCGTGTCCTCGAATCTGCCACCCTACCGACTCAGCTTCCACTCAATACGTTTTATCGACAAACGTCACACTGCGTGACACTTATGTAAATATTTAAATACGATCCAGAACAAGCTATGAATATTTTAAACTCTAAGTATGTAGTACTATTATGAATTCTGTGCTCTAAGTAAACCACTCTCTCTTGCTCTTCGACAAAGATACCCACAATACACATTAGTAGAAAGAACTTTTATTTGTGAAAGCAATAAGGTCGAGAGTTGAAACTGAGTACGAAATGAAGCTTGGTTTTACTCTCTATAATATTCTATGCATAAAGCGATTTGATAAGTATTCACAAATTGGGGATCGATATTAAAGTGACGAGTTATGCTGATTAGATTTTTTCAAGTGGCTAAGAGGGGAAGGTGAATAATTGAGTGCGATTTACGGTTATAAGTTCTGAATAACTTTTTATTCAGGAAATTATAGTCTTTAATCGATTTCCATTCACTCAAACTTTATGTCATTTAAAGACTTACAAACAAAAAACAAATAAAATATCGATTAGCCGTTCACAAAAGTCTCACTTAATAAATATTCAAGAAAGTTTGCTGAGTTAATTTTTAAAGGCGCTTGGTGATCGCTTGAACGGCACTCTTCGATGACCTAAATTGGTTCCTTTCTGTCTCAAAAAGTAATCGAAGCAGACAATTCAAGGATTGAAAAAGTCTTAACTAGCAATATCTAGAGGGGCGAGCCGTGCCGATATCAATTGATTACGCAGATCTGGCCACTCGTTTCGTTCATCCAATCTGAGGATCTCTCACTCTCATTCGAGGGCCTCTTGTCGCTTTCCGATCCCATTCTTTTGTTCGACGCACTCTGCAGACACTCGATATCTCTTTGTTACATCGCTTTGATAGCTATAACCGGATGTACACACCCTAAAACGTATCTAATTTTAGCCCTTTAATATTTTCATTGGTTACCTACCTAAAATAATTTCTATAATGATGTTTTCCGAAAAAGCTTCTTGATTCAACCGTAAATTAACATTTAGATTTTTTAGTTTTTCTTATCAGCGATTGCAAATACTCTTTTTTTTTCGAAGGAAAAATACACCCAGAAAGACCCCTTGCTTCTAATCCAACGCGAAAGGGATCAATATAGCAATAGGACTATAAGTTTCTCCACTTGCGTTAGGCGCCGCCGCGCATAGCATAGGCGAATGGCATTGATCATAATATCGACGGAGGCTTACGCGAGTGATAAATGGTCCCCGGCGTCACCGGTGGCTACCCGCTTGTGGCCGCGCCGGATCACAACGGCGCCATATTTAAATCGCCTGCCATATCCCGCCGCATACTCTCATGCTTTTTGTACGCTCTATTTTTTAGTCTGTGGTATTTATATTAAGTTTTTCTTCGCATTGTCGATGTGTGCTGTGAAGGGCTCTTTATGGCCTTTGAAGAGTAACTTATTCTAGCTGTCTGATGTTCCTTAGAGAAACTAGTTGCAAGGGACTCTAGGTGAGAATTTAACCAGTGCGGCTCCTATAAACAACTGTAAAAGTAGTAGTAACAGTTTCGACCAACTAGTCTAGGCAACGAAGCGGATCGTTGTATGAAGACCCCCGCATTAAATCCTCAGTCGATGAAACTTTACACTACATGAGACAAACCTTCTATAAAAAAAAATCCAATAAAAAATCGGTAAGTACTTTTAATTTTTCCAACAAAAATTACAAAAAAATTATGATTTTTTTTTTTGTAAAATTATTTTTTAATATTTTGAATTTACTCGTACATTTAATTCATGATTCTTTATCATCCTGTCAAATAAAATCTGCCTGAGAAATTAATATTGGGGTCAACTGGTTTGTTGCCTACACTAAACAAAAGTAGAGAGGTCCTGTATGTAACAAAAATAAAGAAACCAGCTTCTTCGTCACCTTGCAAACAGCTAAAAACGCGAAAGATCCGTAAAAGAGAATCAGTGAACCAAAATGGAAATTAAAATCATCAATCAAACCAAAAATACAAAGGCGCGGTTCCTATTGTCACCGATATGTTTGCGCAAAAACGACTTTGTCGCATCACAGTCAAAGTAATAAAAAATCCCTCCATGGAAATATTTTCCTGGAAGTGAACGTCAACTTCAGAACATAGATTTGTCGCAACTTTTTGAGCTATGATCCTGGAAGCAAGTAATCAGTTTATTTCTTGATGATATGAAGTTTTAGAAGAAATTTAGTTCTTTACTCTATCAGCACAGTTGTATTTCCTATTAGGTGTACTCCTTCCTCCAATCAAAATTTATGTGTATGGTGTAAGGGTCAGTTTTCTAACAACTGAAAGGTGAAACCCAATCAATCAGTCAGCTGAAAATCAATCGGTGAAACTAAACAAATTTTAGGAAACGAAACAGAAAAATTCTCAGATAAAAAAAAACTCAGAAAAAAATCAGCATCTTCATACAAAATTGTAAACTTGATTGACAGTTTTTATGGAGAGGCTTATATTTTTCATTTGATTCCTGAAAGTTGAGAGTTGGCATTATCCTCATCTCTTTTAGTGGTGGTCGTAAAAGGCGACTAAATAATTTTGAGCCTTTGTATCGTTGTACAGTCAAAAGTTGGTCGTTTGTAGCGTGTCACTCGCGGCAATCGCAGCGCAAGCTTAGCTCTAAGAATGTTGAAATAAGAACGGCACAAAGTCCAATGTTCCAGTATGACCATATTACACTCACCTTTAACTGCAACGCTAATAGATGTACTGACTATGATAAATCACCCCTCAACTATACTAGACTTCTTCCTTTTAAAGTTGTCAGAGGAGGTCCTTCTCAGCTTTGGACGTTTATGGACTACTAAGGCATTGATAGAATACATTGTCAGGATTTTTCTAAATACAATTGCGTATAGAGATCAAATCCTTTTGCAATTGGACGGAACATCAAATTCACAATGCGAAGAACCTTCTGATCATAGTCGTCTTACAGTTCTTCCAGCAAGCGTGAGATCCTGATGTAACAGCCCAGGGCTTTGTGCCAAGACACGTAATACTCTTACAATTGGTTATTGCGATGCAGTGACTCGCGGTTTGTGAGAGGAACGGGGCGAGGGGTGGGGACCTGTCTGACGTTTTTTATATATATGCCAGCTTTGAGTCAGGATAGAGAATATATGGGCCTGAAAGTGGGTTGGCATGGCACATTGAGCCATAAATTATATTGATCGTTTACTGATATTCGTTTGGTTGTTTGATGTTATCAAAAAATTAATTATACATAGCTAATCTGTCAAAATTGAAGATCATACAAATAACCTATTTGTAGGCTCTTTAATTTTGCACTAGCATTGTCTCATGTAACTACTACTATTGTTGTCGAATTATAAAAAAACAAAACATTATTGCGCCTGAGTATGAGAGAAGAAAGGAAGCGGATCAAATATTTAATAAAGTTCATCTAACATTTATTCAATTCTATCAGGCAAGCTCAAAAATATAAGTAAATAAAAAGTAGTCAATTGGTAACGATAATCATAGTTTAAGCACTTCCAAAAAGTTTGATCCCTTAAACTAAACCTTACCCTGTAGAAACTTGCCTAAAAGAAATAGTTTAATTTATTAAGGCTGCCAATTTTTTGTATATTTGCACGCATGTATTTTTAATCTGGCGGCATAAAGAGCATTCACTTCTTTCGTAGTAGTAAAAGGGAAGAGCGTTTCGCAAACCATACAAAAAACTTTAATAAATTCATAGAACCTCTAAGTCCTTTCGTTCTCCTCGCAGAAACAATTTCCTGAACCTGTTGTTGCGGTGAAAGCTAAGTTTCCAGTAATTGTATTTGAATTTGATTAATAGCAAACATAAACGCGAGATTCGAGTCGCGATGTCGACGGGCGAGTCATCGCGAAACCAATTCTTAAAGACATTAAACTGCTCGGAAATGCTAGTGTTGTAACTTAGCAGTTTGTGCTGCTTCGATACAGTTTTCTATGTCCGGACTCTACCGTTGTGTTGTGTTTTTTGTCTTTCCTTTCGAATTGCTATCTTTTTTTTACTTATTAGCAGTCCTTCTATAGACTTTTGTCTTAACATTCAGCAACTCGTAATTTGCTGTTTTTCTTTCTCAGGCGGAGCCTTTGTCTAGAAAGATTAAGATTAATTAACTGTTGATAAAAATTGCCAAGAGTCCATTTCATTTGTCTTTCGAGTCTTCGGGTTTCAAAACTACCGTCTACAAAGCATGTCGTGGCATAGGTTGTCCCTTGAGAGACGAGACTATTACTCTACTTTACTTTAAGCACGGTTTGAATCTACAATAATTTCTATTATTCTTCTGCAGAAGAACGTTGTTTACCATTTTATGATTAACGCTAGTAATATTATTTATTTAGCATTACTATAAAAGATCTGTACATATTAGATGATCATGAATAATTAATAACCTCGAGAAAAATTTTAAAAAATATAGAAAATAGGATTTAAAAAATACTTATATAAGGAAGAAGAAATCGACTAGTAAGAAAATACATTAAAAATTACTGTCATGTGATTGGTAGATAAGTACAGCTCTATCGTTTGCAACAAACACTAGGGCAACTTCTTTCAGTAGGCAAGGCAAGGCAAGGGTTCGCGATCCTCGATGAGTCGACACTTTCTATTGAAAACTTTATTCGGAGATTGCTCCCTATAAATGTATATAAATGTAATAAGCTTTGCAGTGACGAGATTAGCCCGAATTTCGCCAGGCATTAATGACATTTTCAGTTGGGGTCCGTTGTTTGAGCAGACAATCGTTTTGAAAGTCATTTTGTTACTAAAATTCGAGTAAGTACATAATGTTATGCATTGTGTTGCCTGAAGTTTTGTATATTTGTAATCGTAATTAATATAATTTAACAAATCATCGTTATTACAGGGTGCTTCCACATTAACGGCGAATATTTGAGTACGTTACTCTAACCGTAAAACTGAAGTACGAGTATGTGTCTAAGAAATATATGTCGCAAAAAGAAAAAAAAAGGCTTTCTCATACTAACCTCGCGTCGCCAAGATATGGTTTTGTATGGGACGGAACGTCCAAAATCTTTCTCATTTTTCAACCCATGTTGTTCAGAGTGACATGAAATATTAGCAGTTAATTAGGAAGCACCCTGTATAATGTCAGACAGATCAAACAAATCACTAATTTGCTGCGATTTATTTGCGATTCGCTATAGCTTTTTGATAACATCCTTAATCGACTTTCAAATACAAAATTACGGTGAAATCATTATAATCTCTGTTACAGGCAAACACAAAGGAGATGTTTGAGATACGAGTATAACGAAATTCGGGTGTATTGGTTGGACGGGTATGAATTTTATATGGAATTTTGCTTGTAATAAAGAATGATGAATTGGCCTGCATTGGTAATTATGGCCAACAGCGCATGCCGATATGAAAATGCGTAATTCAATAATTTTGTTACGATACCATATGCGTTTTATTATTAATGTTAGTCAAGCTCACCATTGGCTTGACAATGTCTAAGTATGATGGTCAGCCTTAGGGTAGTTTCCCACCAGAGCTGTACTATGTAGCTGAGCCGTGATATGGAAATTCACAACCAATTTCATTGCTCCGTTTTTATGCTTAGCGCAGCCCAGTTTTTTTACAGTTATTCGTATGTCAAAAGCAATCGGCTCAAGCTGTCAGAAAAAACAAGTTTGTTTGTTTGTTCTTTCAGTCTTTCTGAAAATCTATTGTAAAACAGCAAAAAGCAGTTTTAAATAAATAGATATACCTACTCTGGTTTTAGTGTCATGGCTGCAAAATGTGTTGGTAAGAGTTGGAATAAACGAAAAACAAATGAATCAAACGTGAGTTAGGCAATTTGACTAGAGCAGTTGTTTTACCACAGACCAACTGCCATCTGACCTCCGCAAAAATCAAATAATACCACAGATTAGATAATAGTAAACTGAAATCAGACCCAATCCTAAATTAGGCTTTTCCATGTTTAGCCGGGTCAAAGATTTAATCTATTAAATGGTCTCTGAATTGGCTTACTTAGAAACAGAACTCGAGGGCAGACTAGCAAAACTGAGGCGCCTGACAATAGTCAAGATAATAGGCATGGTCTAAACCACGGGCTGATTCATAATACCTTCCTAAATTCAAAGACAAATTCGGCATACATTGTTGGGAGGCTTAGTTCTGTTAATTCCATTATCCTTACTTCAACTAGCAATATATGCCGAATTAGTCTCTGAATTTAGAAAGGTGTGATACCGGCTTAAGACGAAGGCAAAATGTTGGCTTCAAAAGTCTAAGCAAGACAAGGTGTAAACAGTTTTTGTCTTGCCTATATTTTCGGCTGCCTGCAGGCAATCCATAAGTGCCTATCTCAACCTACCTATCCTTTACCAAATACTTACCTAAATTAAACTCATAACTAAGATTTTCTTTCCTACACAACGGAAGAACATCCTTCCGATCAGGGTTGTTGTATCGTTCGGCTGAATGGTTTTTTGTGGTCGTAATTGGGTTTCATTTCGCTGATTTACGGAGCTCATGTGAAGCATGAGAGTTTGTCACGATACCATTTCACCCCAACAATTATTTCGACCGACATTATTTTTCTTAGCGTGTCTTGACTTTTGATACAGTGGCGACGACGTTGGAGCACATTTTATTTATTTTTATTTTCAAATATATATTATAGTTTATCACAGAAGTACATATTAGTTATTTCGGTAGAATACATTTTAAGGGACGATGTGGCGAAAACTAAAAGGGTTTGCTCAGTAGAAAAAAATAACAACTTCCTCTAAGAAAAGTGTTAAGAAATGAAAAAAATAAACCGGTCAAGTGTGAGTCGGACTCGCGCGCCAAGGGTTCCGATATACCTATAGTATTTTTGGAAGCAATAAAGTCCATTTTCAGGACCGCAAAACTAAATTTGTTGGTTAAGGTTTTTTGCAGATTTCTGAAAACTTAGAAAGATCGTTTTATTTTTGCTGTAAAGTTTACATAGACTTCTGTCAACTGTAATTAATTCAGATTTTTGCTTACTCAAACTTCGGAGATAAGGGGGGGGGGGGGGAATGGTATTTTTTTTGTCATTTTTCATCATAACTTGAAAACTAAGAAACTTAAAAAAATACAAAAATATATTTTAAAATGTACAAGTAAAGCCCTTTCATATGATACCCCACTCGACCTGGTAGCGACAATTTAAAATTTGGCCCCCCCTATTTTGGCCCCCTTTACATTAATAATCATTCCTTTTTCAAACTTTTTTCAAGTGCAAATAAATTGAGCAACTATATTCTAAAACTATTCCAAATTTCAGGTCGATAGCATAAGTGGTTGCGGAGATATAGAGGTGTGACAGACAGACAGACAGAGCGGCACCATAAGGGTTCCTTTTTTTTACCATTTTGGTATCGGAACCCTAAAAATCGACATTTCCACCGTAGCTGCCTGAACCAAGCGGTGATTTTGTATGGAGAGATCAAAGTATGTTCTCTTTTCCAAAGGGAAAGTTATTCAGTTAAGTCTACTGAGTAAGCCCTTACAGTTATATTATTTGTAAATATACCAATTTTATAGACACTGAAAAACCTTCACATCCCATGAAACGTCCACTGAAGGACAAGAAACTCCTTCCAGAACTGCAGCAAAAACGCGTGGTACTTTGGAGGGTTCTTAGAAAGATACTGCTGCCCATCCTCCGGTTCATAAACCCTTAGTCGCGTCTTACGACACCCACGGGTAGAGATGGGTTGGTACTTTTGTTTGCCGGCACCACATGGACGAATAGGCTTCCCATAAATAAATATTTTATGTTAAAAAAGGACTATCTTTTTTCTTTTTGTGCATTTGTATTAAAATCTTTATGAGTTATATTATTTTGTAGAGATAAAGAGTTCGATGAAACCTGCCACAGAAACATTTTCGAATTAATTTATGAATTTTATCTTCATTTTTCCAATTCCTCGTTCTACATTTCCCGCTCGCCTAGGAAATCTTATTAGAAAGGGTGTCCGCTATCTCGATCATCTCGATGTATGTTTTAAAATAATCGACTGCCCTGCTAATTTTTAATTTACTGCTCGGATGGCGACTGCTCTTAACTCGATTCGGAGTCGATACGAGCACGGGGGATTGCTGGACGGGTTGACTATGTTCTCATCAAACTTGGGGTCTTTAAGGATAATCGAGTTTTAAAAGATATCCCGATTTTCCATTTTATTATTATAACATTGAAAAGGTATGTAATCTGATTGTTAATTTCCAGATCCTAAACATTAACTAGCGTAAAGTGAGACGAATTATATACTTGAAAAAATGAGTTGAAAAAAAAAATGCAATACGAAAGAATAAAAAAATCTAGTTTGTTCTATGAAACTTTGCAACATAACCAAAAAACTGAAAACAATTAAAATTTTCATCATAGTATCCAATGAGACGTCCCCTGCAGGACAGGGAGCTCCCTATAAAAGTCCATCAAAAACGCGTGGGCATTATTATTGTTATTATTGTGATAAAACTTAATTAGTGATAATGTACCTTTGCAATAAAAGCTAAATACTTTACTCTATTTATTCGAAAGGGTTTAATGAAAACGAAACGGTTATGGCTTGCTAGGTGATAGTGATCTTTAATATGCGATGAGTGGTGGAAACATTAAAATGCGAAGCAGGCGGAAGTGGCCGCGCCTGCAAGGGCTCGATCCCGCGCTACATCGATTCCACTCCATCCTCACTCACCTCACCTCCCTGTTTTAAGGAACTACCATCTAGGTACATGTATACAGGGTGTTAATTTGATTGCGTGCCATAGCTTAGGGGGTGTTTGAGTAACGATAAAGGAACACATAAAAAATATTTAAAAAATCCTACTTAAAAAAAAACTAAAACTCCATTGAAACTTAACGAACCCGGAGGGCAATGACCCGGACGGAGCATCAGTGGTACACGCAGTATCAGTGGATAAGGTAGGCACATACATAACTGAAACTCTTTCGCGCGCTTTTGATAGCGCGGTGCTCAAGGTCATTGCCCTCCGCGTCAGTTTAGTTTCAATGGAGTAAAAAAAAAATTTTTTTTGGATTTTTTTTATATTTTTTTTGAGTTCCTTTATCGTTACTGAACCACCTCCTAAGCTATGGCACGCAATCAAATTAACACCCTGTATAAGTATTATGTTTTTGTAATTTTCTTATTAATTTCAAGGGAACAGAGAGAGAGAAGCGGTGATTGTCTATTTTATAACGTTTTAAGTTACCTGATTTATTTATAGACTGGAACATTTAACAGTTTATGCAACTTTTTGCCTGTCTTTGAAATGGAAAATAAGTTTAATGCAATCAGAAATAATTAGAAAAAAACCGGGCAAGTTCAAGTTGGACTTGTATGCTAAGGGTTCCATACATTTTCATTTCATTTCATTTCGTTTCGTTTCGTTTCGTTTCGTTTCGTTTCGTTTCGTTTCGTTTCGTTTCGTTTCGTTTCGTTTCGTTTCGTTTCGTTTCGTTTCGTTTCGTTTCGTTTCGTTTCGTTTCGTTTCGTTTCGTTTCGTTTCGTTTCGTTTCGTTTCGTTTCGTTTCGTTTCGTTTCGTTTCGTTTCGTTTCGTTTCGTTTCGTTTCGTTTCGTTTCGTTTCGTTTCGTTTCGTTTCGTTTCGTTTCATTTCTTTTTTAGCCTTCATTTTTTTCCCCATATGATACTGCAAGCTTTCGACCTTTGATTTTGAAATACTCCATGTCCTCACAAACTTGATCCCACTTTAATATGAATGTAGGTACTTGAAAAGGGAGCTCACCTTAACTGGTTAGAATTGGTTGAGAGAAAAGTTGTAATACTTAATGAATTTAGACGTTTATTTTTGGTTGTGCTATAATACCTAGCTTCTTGCCAAATTTCATGATTCGCAGTAGATTTTGGATAGGTTCATAAATGTATGGAGATGAGGACATACAAGGCCGTATCTTTTGATTTTGTTTTTGGAGAAGTTTGAAATTGTCAGATCTTCAAGGATCCATAGATGTTAAGCATTATTTTCAACTTGATAACTTCAGCCGTTTGTGTGAAAAAGACAGACAGACAAGGTGTTACCCCTAACCTCCAAACCCAACGTCTAAAGGAAAAACGGAACCATTATAAGATCACTTTGTTGTTTATACGGAGCCCTAAAAGTGGATAGTTGTTTTTCTTTGCCTGAATCCTTTATTTATGTATAAAAAATATGAAAAATAATGTAGATACTTGTTATACAAAGTTTCCATTGCAGCCCTATACGCTCTTATCGCGAGTGTGTTCTTGAACGTCTTTGTGTCTATTTCCAGAACAAAAGGTACTAGGGCATTAAAATTGAAATAGTAAAACCGCAAGTGGTACAATAAACGTCCCTTGTGTGGGCTTCGGACCGGAACAACCCGACCCGGACGAAACTTGGAATTACTTGCGCCAAATCTTAGTTAATAATTCTAGAAACATCTTTAAACAGGATGTGGTCGTATTCCGTTGTTGGGTATGTACTTATTATACAGGGTGTTAGGGACAGCCTTCCGAATACTGAAGGGAGATGATCGATCAGTCAACGACACTGAACAACCTTCAGTGAACATAACTTTCAGGAAACGAAAAAAAAAATCGGCTTCTCCATACAAACTGCCCGATCAAGTTTACAATTATCTATGGAGACGCGATTTTTTTTCCGTTTCCTGAAAGGTTTGTGAAAGTTGTTCAGTGTCGTTAACTGATCATGCCCCTTCAGTATTCGGAAGGCTGTCCTTAACACCCTGTATGCAATCTGGATCTGTGGTATTTACGTATAATATTTATATACTTACTTACATAAAACAATGATCTTTTACATCAAAGTTGACCTCTACAGGGTGTAAGGGACAACTTTCCGAATACTGAAAGGGTACTTACGAATTCCAACAACTTTCAGGAAATAAAAAAAAAATCTTAAAATTGTAAACTTGATTGGACAGTTTGTACGGAGGCCGATATTTTTTTTAATTCCTTAAAGTTTCAATCAATCAAAGTTGACTGTTCAGGCCATTTTCAGATTACGGCAAGCTGTCCCATATAGAGCCAGCTAAGAAATTATTCAAAGTCAAACTCAAATTTATTTATTGCAGTGTTACAGGTATAAATACAAGATGAAATATGTATGAAATATGTGCACTGTAACATACCGAAATCGGCGTGCAATGTTTACTATGTTATACATAGATACTCGTTAAACTTATTTCTAACATTAGAAATATTTCTTACTTCTAAAGAACTTAATAATATTTACACATTCTTTAAAACTCTTCCTGTAACTGTCCTAAAAGGTGACGCAACCAGACTTCTTATGGATTATAATTCTACCATTTTACTGCAATCGTCAACCGTCACGTTGTCTGTGGTAATTTTATTTGATCACCTTCCACCACATCACACTTAAAGACCTTGTTTAGTAGCAAATGTTTAAGAGAGTTTTGATGAAGACACCGGTCTGGAAGACTCACAATTAAACGATAATGGAAATTTCATTTTACTTTTAAAAAGCCAAATTTCCTGATGTAAGACGTTACAACGTACGTAAACCTAAATTTACTTCAACGATTCATCACTACAATTGCACTATTACCTAAGTTTCGCGAACGTGTAGACTTTTAAGGTGATTATACATTAGTTGTAGCTGCGCAACTGCACAGGCACAAGTTGTGATTGCATCCTCTCCAACTTTGCTGCGCCCGCACTCGATACCTTTTGTGTTTACGACCGCCTTTGTGCCACGACTGGTGCGTTTACCCTGCACTCGCTTTGCCCTGTACGCTATTTTATTGCTTCACCTAATGAAAATAGGTTGAGGTTTCTTGTATACGAGTATTATGCAGATGTTTGACGTCATATGCAAATTACACGACTATATCTTCAACCTATCAATATTCTTTTCGCAGCGAATTTACTTTTTCTTTCACTTTTATTCGTACAACGTTTGTCTTGGGATAGGCTCGTAAACTACTGAAAATGGTTCACTGTTTCATCAAATTTGTTTTAATTGGAAGCCTTATCACTCTTTAACAGATCTGCCTGCCCTATCCTATACAGGTTGTCCCAATTTTTTTTAATAATATTGTTGGCAGACAAAGGAAGAAATGACGTGACTAACTTGATGCCTTGAATTAGGAACAGTTTATATAGAAGATCGTGACCTATTAAAAGTCACGAAGTTGGCTTTGCCCAGCAGTGGGATCAGGCAGATTAAGAAAAAATAATTAACCACATAATTATGTAAAAATTTACAAGATATGTAAAAATTCTAAAATATCTAGGAGTTTTCAATAGTCTGAGTCTAAATCACCGTTGCTTTCAAACTCTATAGAAATAAGTAGTATAAAAATTGTAGACAGAAAGTTTCAAGAAATGGTAGTGGCAAAGGTAGGGGTGATTTTGTTGCTCTATCTCCGCGCTATTATTATTTATAGTCGCATACTACACTATTCTCTGCGATACTCTGTATTACACAGCAACGCAACGCAACGGTGACGTGTTGCTTACGATCACATTATAAAGATAAGTGGATCACCTCTCGGCGTATCAGTAAACTGGTGACAAAATGCGGCGCTGAAGGCAAAAGCGATAATCTTCGTCTCAGACCTGAGTTAGACACCTTCCCGAGACTAACGAAGTTCTTATAATCCCCCACCTCCCGCCTCCCTGCAGTAATCGAGTTATTGCTCGCATCTCATGTCTCTCTCGACATGCATTAACGACGTTTGTAGATCCAAATCATAAAAACCTTAGTCCATGTTGAGATCAATTCATGAAAGTCGACGAGTGACAAGTGAGATTTTATGAACAAAGAAATGAACTCGAGAGTTGTAGAATTTATCCTCTAGCTTGAGCCTAGAGGGCTAGTAAATTCTATACTATTAACGAGCAATATTTTTTCTATATATATTTGTAATCGGTTTCTCGAAAACGGCTCTAAATAATGTCGATGAAATTTACCATACAGCTGTTTTAGGGGGCTAAAACCTACAGCGCCATCTGTTGTCGGGTAGCATAGTTTGCTCACCCGATGATATTTTAATGTTGAGGCGGCTATTATAGAGCAAATCTCGGTCCCCAGGTACCTATTAGACACAATGTAGGTTAGGTATCTTATTAAAAAAAAAACTCACATCAGGTAGAATTTATTGATACGATTTAATTTTATCGGTCTATTCAAACAAAATCATACCTACTTAAACATTTCTATTTTATTAAGTTTTTTTCTTGAGTAAGTTTTCATGAAGGAAAATTTTACGTTTTGGGGGCGTATTCAAGTGCCCATAACTAATTTTTAGCAGCCTTTACGTAAAATAAAAATAGCTTTATATCAATGCTTTATATCTACAAAGCTTGCATAAACATTATAAAACATGAGCTATGCACCGATAGTTCGTGTATACTTTGGTGGTTCCACACAATAGTTAAAAAGTACAGTCAAGAGAGCATCAAGCTTGACACATTGGACTTTGTATTTATTTATTTATTTAATTTATTTATGATCACCAACAGATTACACATTAACCAAAGAGATAGAAGATACAGTTAAACTAGGTTTATAGCTAAATGGTAAACCAATTAGAGGTGATTACAGCTTTCTTAAAATGACAGCAAATAAATAATATTGAACATTAAACTAAATATAAATAAAATTTACAAGAACATTGAAATTAATTGAAAAGTTAAGTCAAGTACCTACATACATACAGCGTGAATTTGTAGTGGTTTCGCACCCGAAGCCCAGTGATTCTACTCATGAGAACAAGCAACTATCCCGAAGAAAAAAATTTTTTACTCGAAAAAATTTTTTTGCCTCTCCATAGTAAAGTGGTCACGTGATCGACTCATTTTGTATGGGGAGGCGAAAAATTTTTTTCGAGTAAAAAATTTTTTTCTTCGGAAAAGTTACTTGTTTTCATGAGCAGAATCACTGGGCTTCGGGTGCGAAACCACTACAAATTCACGCTGTATACATACGTATCTTTCTTTGTTCAAGAGACGTACGAGCTAGATTCGCACTGCGAGTGTCAAGCTTGATCTGTCGTTGACTTTACTAAATTTTTGTCATGTATTAGGTTGTTTTTCCATCAGAGCTGTGCGAGAGAGCTAAGTTGTGAGATGAAAAATTATTTTACTTTAAATTTTCCAATAAGATTGCACCATTTGACAGCGCATTTGACAAGATAGGAAAATGGAGCGATCCTATTGGTGGATCCTATCCTCACAGCTTAGCTCCCTCGCACAGCACTGGTGGAAAACCACCCTTATAATAATAGCTTCGAACCTTATAGTGTCCTACAAAATTATGTCTTTTTGTTCAATAAAAAACATAAATGCAAGAAGATCAAAATTTAATCCTTAAAAATCAAGATATCCTAAATAAGTCATTTATGTTCAAAGTCAGAAGAAGGCATGTAAATTGCTGTAGCATATATCAAATTGCAATTATTAGTGTACTACATAGGTATTTGCAGTGTAACTACGGAACCCCAGGGTAAAAAATGATTGGATGGAATAAATAGGTTTGTTGATAAGACGACATGTCGCCATCACTACTCTGGGCTACCTGTGCTGGGTGGCTATTACGTGTCGTAGTCTGTATGGTCGTTCTTGGAAAAGTGTGATCGCTATTAAATGAAAAATGCCCTGATACTCCAGGACTACCGTTAGATATGGATTCATGGGCAAACTTGTGCCTTGTGAAGGAATGAAAATTTATTTCAAATTCAAATATCCGTCAAAAGAAAGGGTGCGGCCGTTAAGCTCCCATTCCGGTACGTTCCCAGCCGGTACGCTCCCTTAGTGAAAATTTTGTTATTCCAGCATGCTCCCGGCCGGGACGCGCCCGTTAAAAACAACCATTTTTTTTTTGACATGGCACTAGCAAGTACTGTTGAAAACGAAAGGTGTTTTGAAATTTAAATATTTATATTTACTTATGTATGTAATTGTGTCACGCATGGCCTTTCAATTAGTGCAATGGTTTTAAAACACCCTGAACAAGATTATAAAAAAATATTAAATGTTATCTTTAAACTATAGATAGATAGATAGGACAAACCTTTATTTAATAAACATAACACAAAAAACAAATCAAATTAGCTTACAAGTATTAACATACATAACTTAAAATAGGTAATTACACATAAGTCGCGCGTAAACATCAAGAATATAGGTAGCTGACCTTTTGCATGCTGTATGTGGTATAAATAAATAGACAAGAAAATAGACAAAAAAATGCTGCGTGTCTTATAATAACAAAAATATGAACAACGCAAAGTAAACTTGACAGATCAGACAGAGAAGCTTTATTGTCTTTTTTCAGCCTATAGGGGGTAACAAAGACAGCAACACTTTTAGAAATTAGTTTAATTTTAGTTTGTGTTTAATTAAAAAAAAAAAAATAGTTAATTTTTTTTATTAGTTTAATTTTGGTTTGTCTCTGCCAGAATTGACAGAAATGTTTGAAGATAAACGTGGTAAGGTAATCACTTATTAAATTAGGTACTTACACCTATACTACGACTCAATAATCATGCATGATCGTTATCTTAATTTATTTTTATAAGAATTCTGTTTATAACAGTCCTTACTCGAGTTATAAAAACAACGGGGGCGTCCTGGCCGGGAGCGTGCCGGAATAACAAAATTTTCACTGTGGGAGCGTACCGGCCGGGAGCGTATCGGAATGGGAGCCTAACGGCCGCACCCAAAAGAAAGTAGTTCATTTTTGTTTTCTTTTTTGTCTTGTTTGTGATCTTCTTCACCTTTTTCGAAATTATTATAGTGCCTATGGTTTAAACATGCATTTTTTCAATTTTCAAATTGTTACTATATTTAAATTCTTGGCCAATTTCTTTGAAAAATAAAAATCTTGCCACAAACGGTAGGCCAGCTATTGACGCTCTTCAAAATATTTGCCGGTTTTCGGTTCGAAAATTGTAGTTCGATATTTTTTGAAGTCTAATACAAATCACAACGCACTTTGTATTTTTACAATCGGACTTGTAGTTCCCAAGTATTTTACGAGGTATCTATTTATTGATTGCGATTTATTTAGTCAATTAGCTTCTTTGTTTTAATAAGTATGTAAGTAACAGTTTTGAGTAACAAAATTTAGTTGTTGTTATTTAGTGCATATGTTTCGTCTTAGTAACCAAATTGATTTTCGCACTAAAAGTGCTTTTCGCGCAAAAAGTTAGGTCGAACATTAATTATTCTAAAAGCAATGAATATTAATTATCCTTACAATTAGGGTATGGACTGCTCTATTCGTGGTAGTCACGGCTTATGGCTGCCGTGCTCACTTGAGCTCTTCCAGTATCACAGAAAAAAATGATCTCTTAAAACAAGAACGCAATATGACAACTGATATTGCTTGATTATAAAGTAAAATCTCTTAGAGTAAAATTATCACTCTAACGTATTAAAAATGCCGAAATCTTAAAATTCAAGAGAGAATTTCTTCGAATAAGAGTTCTATTACTAGGTTTGAAATTGATGTTTTGAATTAAAACCATTTATTTTTTACATCAACAATGAAAAAAATTTAAAGCAAGTATAATATTAATCGATTGAAAACATAAATCGTTTCGCCTAAGAATTATGAAAAATATTAGATGAAGATTTAGGACAATATTGATGCAAATAATATGTTGCTTGGTATAAGATAGTTGCTGTTTCGCTCAAGAAATTGTTAGGTAAGCAATGAAGAGTTAAGACTATATTAAGGCAAATAACATTTTGCTTAGTATACGAGTAAGATGGTTGTTGTTTTGCTCAAGACCTAGTTAGATATGCAATGAAGAGTTAAGGCGATATTAAGTCAAATAAGTGTTGCTGGGTACAAGATACTGTGTCAAAGACGGAACAGTATTAAAATTTCGATTACTTTGCTAATCAAGCCTGTGGTCTAATGGTCAGAGCGAAGGACTACGATACCGATGGACGCGGGTTCGAATCCAGCCACCCCCAGGACTTTTGGTAAATTATAATAGTTGATATGATATAATGATATGATAGTTTATGATATCATTAATAAATAATAGAAATGGAAACAAAAGTAGAAAGAAGAATAGTTGAAAAATAAAAAGGTCTAATATCAAAAATGCTGGCAGAGAGCAGAAGAAGAAGAGGAATAAAAAGAAAAAAACGAGAGATAAAAGTGCTTTTTTTTAAAAAGAGCCTTTTATTTTAGTTTTTTATTTTTGAAGAGCTTTAAATTTTTCAACAAAATTAGTTTCGCTCTTAGGGTGACACATTTAGCTTTTTGAAAACAGAGCTTTAAATTTTTTATTTAAATTAGTTTCATTCTTGGTGTGATAGATGCTTCACTCAAGTAAGTTTGGTTTTTGTTGTGATAGCTTTTAGTTTTTACAATAAGATGACAGTTGAAAATTGATATAAGAAATTTTGTTCTTGGTCGGGGAACTATACGACAAAACCTTTTATTTCTCAATTTAAGACGTTTTCGAGTTTCCTTATATCGAAAACCCAAAAGATTTTAACTTAAATAATATTATTTGGTTCAAGATATCTTTTTTTTCTGCGTACGCAATCAGCGAGTGGCTCTCCCTATCCCGAAAAAATCTATCATATCAAAACCAGAACTAAACCATCATACCAAATTTCTTTTCCCTCTTCCTTCATTTTCCCATCTTCTGTAACCAATCTCTGTTCATGTGTTTTGAACCGATAGTGAAGGCGATAGGAATAGCGATGGACATCGTCTGTAGACGACACACGTGCTAGGGTCTGTAGAGTGCGCTGTGACTGACTTGCGGCTTGCAAAGTTTGGCTGCCTCTGCAAACCTAGGATCTGAACGGGCTAATGTAGACAAGCATAAGAGCAGCGCGAACTGTACCGACAGCTCAAAAGAAAGTTATGAAATACACAACCAAGCGGGAAAAAAATCACAGCCAACCAAAAACCAAATCCGAGCTAAAACCAAATCCACACAATACAATATTCTTTATTGCACACAAAATTTTAAAGAAAGATACAAAAACACAAATCAAATTTCAATCAATCTATCTTCAATTTCTCTATCCTCATTTTTTTCTCTCCAAAATTGATATTCACGTATTGTAAGCAAATAGAGAAGGCGATAGCAATAGCGATGGCCATCGTCCGTAGACGACACACGTGGTAGGGTCCGTGGAGCGCGCTGTGGCCGGCTCGCGGCTCGAAGCTTGCCCCTGCCCACCTGGGCACTGGGCGGGCTAATGGAGACCAGCACGCGAGCAAAGAGAACCTCACCCGCACCCCGACAAATGCAATTGGCTATCGAATGCAGTCGCCGCTTTTTGTTTTAGCTTGACCACCATGGCGGCCAGTTTGATGTTTGTACTTTTCCAGAAGAGATATGGTGACAGACACAAGACTTATTGTCTTTATTAAATATCTTATCTTTATTGAATTATTTATTTTTATAAAAACAAAAATCCCTGTATGACCAAGACTTCAACTTTAATCTTTCATTTCCATAAAGTTTCTAAATGCTATTTGGAATAAAAATACTTATGTCGTTTGTTAGAGGTCTTCTCTAAACGACCATTAAATGCATATTTTTTCAAAGTAGAGAAAAGGTAAGGTTTGGATGATCACGTACCTATTGCAATTGATTTAGAACATACGATTTAAACTAGCTGGTGAAATACAATCGAAGTTTACTTTTGTTTAGTGTAGCGACACACCTGCGTAAATTCCGCATCGGATCCTTTCGTCAAGCCTGACATTCTAAAGCGGAATTTCCGCGTCTTATGACTTATTTCCGCATCCTGTGTGTCTATACTTGACAGACGTGGAATTTCCGCTGGTTTGTCGCTACACTTAGGCTGTTTGTCCACCGCAACGATTCCGAGCCGATACCGATAACAAGAGAAAAGGCCTGACAAAGTTACGAGCAAGAACAGTACCAACTTATTTCTTACGGGCTCAGCAGACGAGAGCCGGGCAGACACGGGCAGACGCAGGGTGTTTACTCTCAAAGTCCGATATATCGAAACGATACTACTCGAAACATGCAAATGCAAAACTTCGTCCCTTGACAATAGAGTAGAATATTGGTTGGATGAATTTTCAAACTGCATCCAACCAATATTCTACTCTATTGTCAAGGGACGAAGTTTTGCATTTGCATGTTTCGAGTAGTATCTTTTCGATATATCGGACTTTGAGAGTAGACACCCAGACTTTGCCCTCCAGTGTGGCCGGTATTGCGAAAACTATTGTTTTTATCAGAATAATATTCAAACTTATAATTTTTCAAAATTGCACTACGTTTCAAACTAAATAACAATAAATCTGAACTACCTTTAGGACTAAACAACTTTTTGAACTGAACTGAACTGAAAAAGATTTTGAAAAATATGCGCATAGAAGCGGAGCGTTTTTCTCATGTACGTGTTAATTGCAATAATTGTCCAAGTTAATAATGTCGAAGATAATTGCAGTACCGGCCACACTGGTGGACTGTCACAGCAAAAAGTCTGCTATCTGCTGTGCCTCTTACTCTTATCTCTTATATAATATTCTCTGTTGCAGATAACAAGAAATACAAAAACATAGGTCAACATAAAAAAATCTGTTCAAAAACTAGAACCCGACTACTGGCAAATCTTGCTCTAAAAAGTATGAAACAAGAAAATATTGTCATCGAAAATTGTTATGTACAAACTATGGTATTTAATAAATATTCATAGCGATGTTCAGATAATAGCCGTGGTCATATTGTTATGCCTCTTTGCCCTGAAGTTTATGATCGCTTTTTTCGGATAGGTGGCATAACATGACCACGGCTATTATCTGAACATCGCTATGAATATTTATTAAATACCATAGTTTGTACATAACAATTTCCGATGACAATATTTTCTTGTTTCATACTTTTTAGAGCAAGATTTGCCAGTAGTCGGGTTCTAGTTTTTGAACTGATTTTTTTATTTTTAATTATTTTGGGGTTATAAATACATAAAAAAGATTACAAAATATATATTTTTGAAATGTGCTCGTTAAGCCCTTTTATATGATACCCAACACGATATGGTTAATTTTTTTTTTTATTAGTCCTTGACTTAATCTGCTCTAGAGGGCGCCACATACAATTAAATGAAATTTCTTGTATCCTATAACCAGCGGATAACTAAGACGCTTCTAACGACACCTCATTTGTCAAAATATGAGAAGTAGTTTAGAAGTTATGATGGACATACATACATATGTACATACATACATACATACCGGTCAAAATCATAACCCTCCTTTTTGCCGTAGTCGGGTTGTTTTATCCGAGTATTTTAGGGAAAATCTCTCAGAAAAACGCCCCTTGTTATCAAGCCATTTATTAACTGACAATTGACAGTTGTCACACATTTTCGAATCTACCTACATATACTACATCCTTCCACGACTAAATATAAAACACCTTTGAATAGAAAGAAAACACTAATACATAACTCAACAAAATCTTAGAATGAGAATGTTAATATTAATACAATCCCCTTCCACGACTAAAACAATGCTACCCATTTTTTTAAAACAAAAAGTTATATATTTTTTGCTCAACTTAACACAATTAAACTTACATAGTTAAATAGAAATATACTTGTTCATTACTTGTTTTAACAATATTTTTTAAAAAAATTCCAAATTAAACCATGTTGGTGGTTTCACTGTCCGACCGGAGCGTGTACGTCGAACCTCTTCATCAGTACCAGCTGTCTCCTTTTTCTCAGCAACGGCGGCGTACTTGTTGGTTTCTTCAGAATCCGAACAAGTAGGCGTACCGTTATCATCAGTGTCGGTTTCGTGGTCAGACTGAACCGGAGGGTCGGGTGTACCGGTACCGTCAGGCGGTGTGGGGCTCGTAGGCCTCTCTCCCGACCGTCCCGGCGGTTGCGAGTTATTGCTTGCACCACCACTAGCGCCAGGCGTCGCACGCTCACCCTCCGAGTCAGCGCCCGAGACTTTACCGCAACCGTCAGCGACGTCGCAAGAGTCGTAGGACCATGCAGTTGCCATGTCAGTTCTAGTTTTAGGCATATATGACTTTGCATTCAACAATTGATTTGCGTGACGTCTCCAAACGACATCGTCAACGGCCACGTTTCAAACAACTTTCCCTACTTGGCCTACAATCCTACCAAGTACCCATTTTGGGTGCTGTGGACTTCCACGGTAATCTTTTACCCAAACGTTATCAGTTAAGCGGAAAGATTTTTGTTTCCCGCCGAAATCTAACTTCTGACGTTCTTGACGCACACGCACCCGGTCTTGTACGTTCCCTGGCTGAGGAGGTGGAGGTGATGCACCCTGGTCAGACGCCATAAGGTCAAGTTTACAACGGAGGTTCCTACCGAACATTAATTGCGCCGGCGCCAAACCTGTTGTACAGTGTGGAGTATTTCTATAGTGAAATAAATATTTGTCTATATTTTTATTTATTTCTTTAGCGCGACCTTCTTTCATTGCATTTTTTATAAACTTTTTGCATAATTTAACGGCATTTTCAGCTAGTCCATTGCTTTGTGGAAAATATGGCGGCACAAAAATATGGTTTATACCATGGATCTGACAAAATTTTGCGAATTCTGACGAATTAAAAGTTTTTGCGTTATCTGATACAACGTTTCTAGGCACTCCAAAACGCGAGAAAATAATCAACAATTTTTCAATCAGTACCTGAGCTGATAAGTTAGGCACCTCGATACACTCCAGCCACTTGCTGTGTGCGTCAACCAAAACTAAGAAGTTTCGGTTATTTATTGGACCTAGGTAATCTAAATGCACCCTCTCAAAAACGGTTGTGGGCCATTCCCAACACACCATCGGCACTTTTGGCGGTGAAACACGATTTGCGATACACAAGTCACAATTTGACACGACATTTTCAATGTCACTGTCAATTCCCGGATACCAACAGCGCTCCCGGGCTATCATTTTCATTTTTACCACACCCATATGAGCCGCATGTAGTTCATTTAGAACAGCCGGTCGAAATTTGGGTGGTACCACTATGCGGTGCCCACGCAGTAAGCATCCCATGTCAACATGTAACTCCTGTTGACATCGGCGGTACGCCAGCAGTTCTGGCCGCACCTTTTTAGGCCACCCATTGGCCACATACTGGGTCACCAAGGACAGGATCGAGTCCGCCGCAGTCGCCGCGCGGACCTCGTCCAAAGAAACTGGCAGCGGCGACGCCGCACCTGCCGTGGACAACAAATTAACGTAGCTGACCAAGTCCCCTTCATCAACATTTATGGCCCCAGCTTCCAGAGGACTGCGACTTAAATAGTCAGCGACGTTCTTTTCGCTGCTGACGTATTCAACTTTATAATTATATGCACTCAAAAACAAAGCATAACGCTGAAGACGAGCTTCAGTCATTTGAGGTACACCTTTGGGAGAAAATATTGACATCAGCGGTTTGTGGTCGGTTCTTAATATAAAAGGTTTCTGGCGGCCGTACAAGTACTGGTGGTATTTTTTTACTCCATAAACAATGGCTGTAGCCTCCTTTTGTATTTGGCTGTAGGCGCGTTCGCTTTTACACAGACTGCGTGAGGCGTAGCTAAGTGGCCGCTCGCTGCCGTCGGCCTCGCGCACAGCCAACACGCAGCCCAACCCGCCGGGCCCCGCGTCTACGGTCAAGACCAAGTCTTTATTAGGATCAAAATGCGCCAGTACTCTAGCTGAACATAATTCTTTCTTTACGTCCTCAAACGCTTTTTGATGTGTCTCGGACCACTCCCATTTGACCCCTTTTCTCAAAAGAGCGTGTAACGGCTCCATTAAGCTCGACGCACGGGGTATAAAATTTCTATAAAAATTTATTAAACCCAAAAAGGACTTCAAGTGCTTTTGATTTTCCGGTGCGGCTACTTCAGTCATGGCTTTTATTTTTTCTGGGTTTTTATGAATGCCATCGCAGTCAATAATATACCCCAGGTATTCCACTTTTTGCGTAAAAAATGAACATTTAGACTTTTGTAGCATGAGGCCGGCATCCTGTAAGCGCTGAAGCACCTGATCAACGCGCTGCCAGTGCAGGGAGGGGCTGGGTGCGGCGATGAGCACGTCATCCAAGAAGCACACGACCCCCTCCACCCCGTGCAGCAGCTGCGCCATGGCGCGCTGGAAGAGCGCGGGCGCGTTCGACAGCCCAAACACGAGGCGCGTGTATCTAAACAGCCCTTTATGTGTATTCACACATGTGTACTCACGTGATTTCTCGTCTAACACAAATTGATTGTAACTATTAGATAGGTCCAATTTACTAAAATAACGACAATCGTGTAACGAGGCGCATAACTCCCTAACTGTAGGTAAAGGATATGAATCTATCACTAAATCCTTATTAATTGTTCCTGAGAAATCTCCACAAATACGAATATCGTCGGAGTTTTTCTTCATAACGGGGACAATTGGGGAAGCATATCTAGAATGCGAAACTGGTTCGAGTATACCTACGCGCGTTAGTCTATCTAACTCGTCACTAACTTTTTGTTTTAACGCAAAAGGCACAGCCCTAGCTTTACAAAACTTCGGAACTGAACCCTCTTTTAAATGCAGTGATAACTCGTATTTATTGAACGTTCGCAACTTCCCAGAAAATAAATTTTCATATTTAGTTAAGATCGAATGATCACTATTCCCAAGTGAACAATAATTCAATTTTGCCAAACCCAGTTTAAAAAGCGTTAGAAAATCTCTTCCTAATAAGCAAACTGGACCATTTTCAACGACATAAAAAAACAAGTCATGTGTAGCGTTTTCATAAGTGATAGGTAAACAACACATACCTAACGCAGTAACTGTACTACCATCATAAGTGCGTAATGATTTGTTTGGCTTACCGAGTGGCGATGACAGAGCGAAATACCTACGCCAGACCGCGGCTGGCAGCACGCACACTGCGCTGCCCGAGTCCACCTCCATGCGGAGAGCGGTGCCACGCACCTGCACCTCCACAACCATGGGCCGCTCGTCCTGGCACCGAATATTATTAAGCGGCGAGTGAGGCTCGCCCTCATCACAACCATCATCACAAAGATAGTAATTACGCCACCCTGTATTCTTACTGACACCTTCACTTTTAGCACTAGGGCACATCTTTTTTAGATGTCCAACTACACCACAACTATTACACGATAAATGGCGAAAAGAACAACTCGACGTTTCGTGAGATTTAGCTCCGCAGACGGCGCAACGCTGTTGCGTTGGAGCCGAGCGACGCGCGCGCCCCCTGCCGCCGCTCGCGGCGCGGCCGGCACCCGCGTACATAAGCGGCTCGATCTTCACCGGCACCCCGGCACTCGCCGCTACGCGCTGTGCGCCTTCCACCGCGCAAGCCAATTCTACCGCCTTATTTAACTTCAATTCAGTAGGATCTTCACGGAACAACTTTTCCTTAACCGCTGCCGAGTCAATTCCCATTACAAAACGATCTGTTAGGCACATATCGAGATGCGAGCCAAAACTACATTCTGCAGCTAATCCTCTTATGCGAGCAGCAAATTCATTCATAGACTCGTGACTCTGTTTCACCGCACAGTACAAATTTTCCCGTTCTGCATAAACACACTTCTTAGGTTCAAAATGCGCATCGAGAGTGTCCACCAAGGTTGTAAACGTCGCGCTCTCAGGCGCGGTAGGATGCAACAAATCACGCACTAGACGATATGAATCCTGCGACATGCAATTTAGAAAAATGGCACGTCTCTTTACGCCACCAACATCTGTAGTATCATTAATGCTGTTTGCATCAAAAAAGTTCTTTATTTGCGCTTTGTGCACTGTCCACTCGTCCACTTTACAATCGAAAACCGGCGCACTCCCGAATATCGACATAACTGTGTTGTTTACGCGTAACCGCACGAGAAAAGCACAAAATAAGATGCCGCGTGGTAAATGTTCGCAGAAATTAACAAAATTAAATCGTCGCCAGTGTTTTATCCGAGTATTTTAGGGAAAATCTCTCAGAAAAACGCCCCTTGTTATCAAGCCATTTATTAACTGACAATTGACAGTTGTCACACATTTTCGAATCTACCTACATATACTACACGGGTAAAAATAGAGCACAATAAGGCGGCCCTTATCTAGTGCGGCGTTGTTCTTTTGTTTTATCAGTATCTGGGAATCGTCGCGGTGATGCTTAGCTTAGATGGTTTTCCACCTCACCTGTGCGAGGTAGCTAAGCTGTGAGCTGGACAATTCAAATAAAAAAGGTTGCTCCATTTGACATCGTATTTAACAAGCTAGGAAAATGGTGCAATCTTAATGGTTGAAATTTGCCCACTCACAACTCCCTTGCACAGCACTGGTGGTAAACCACCCTTAGACTAAGTTCCCACAGGCACTCTTTCTAGACAACAACAAAATATAAAGCTCACAATATCGGCAGTAAGAGAGCCGTGGAATAAGCTCAGGGCACACAATGAGGCTTGTTTGACCTGGTTGTTTGTCCAACCCGGCTGGCTGCCACACCGAATAACGCACAAATACAGAAATTACCTATTTTAACCCACCACAATGCAGACGCCTGAATTTGGAATGCTAAATTGTCAAACGTGATTAGTTTACTTTGGAACAACTCGGTACGTAGAATGCAGTGCTTCATTAATTCTTAAACCTAATGATTCGGCGTATGTTCACAACAAAGTGAGTAACTTTATTATTATTTTTTGTTGTTGTACGAATAGCTAACTGTCCCATCCATACACAAACAAAACAATAGCCTGCCAAAATAACACTCTCAACTAGCCTTGATTATTAAAAAAAATAAAAGTATTCCATTCGCCAAACTGAAACTGAGTTTCTCGATAGTTGGAAGTATATAAAAATTATAAGAATTATCTTAGTCTAAATCCCTTTTTAAGAAACCAATTTTAATTCAAATCAATTTCTGTTAATTTTAAAAGTTTTGATGGCGAATCACAGGATAACGCGTTTCTAAGTACCATTTTTTTCGTTTTCGCGCAAAAAATTTGACGCTTACGACGGTAATCAATCATTTTATATCTGGTGCCTAATTATTGTCGTATAACAGGGCAGGGCGAGCGAGTAACTACCTGGGCGAAATTGGTAGCTATTGTAACCACTTCTTTAAATTTATAATGTCTGTCTGTCTGTTTATCATAGGAGAGATGAAGAGATTTTTTCATTCCAAGTCCAACAGTGGTATATCTTATCAAGTTAGATAAGATAGTTTTATATAAAAAACTTAACGCCTTTTAACAATAAATAAGTAATGTAAGAAAAAAAATATTAGTGTCATTTACAAACATATCATTGAAATAGTAAATCTCTCTAATTAGTTTGACTTTTATGTTTTATCTTTTTACTTTTTTCTATCTTCAAATTACACTAAAAGTGTAAGACGTGACACGTTAATGATAATAATTGACTGAATTTTCTGTGAGCTTTCCGGCTATTTTCCTTTCAACTAAAAGGAAAACACCAACTGGTACAATACACTGATAAATACATAAATCATTGTAAACTAAAAAAAACTGTTGTAAATAACCTAAACAACCAATCCAGACCAAACCTAACACAGCTGTAGACTATCCCAGAGTCCACACGTTTCCCCGACCTAATCATAAAAAATAGGTGAAAACTGTTTGAAATTAGTGACCATCAACTGAATAATATAACAGGGTTCCAGAAAAACGTTTACGGGCATAATAATCATTAAAATGTATTTCGTTTTTATTCGGGGCCCTCTCGGACCTCAAGATTATGATCTCTATCGTTTAGGGTTCCTCGCATCGGTCCCAGCCATATCCACATTTAGAGGTCACTCAATTTTAACAAAATTGTGCAATTTTGGACATAATAGCAGCTCTATCATGTTATATTCTAAATGATTTAATTCAGAAACCTCTGTTGAAAAACGTCTTAATATCATCATCAGTGTACTGTAACTGTAGCTGTCAAATATGGCTCAAATATTTAGGAATGAACAATAATTTCAAACAAAATTACTTAATTTATAATTGATGATAACAAAAAAAAAAACTTTAAACGTTTCTGGGATAAATAAAAATATCCAAAAAGCTAGTTCTTACTGAGTGGTCTATAACCACCAATGTTTTCGAATTATAATAATTACAAAAAATAGTACATACATACATAGTGAGGAAAATCTGTGTACGGAACCCTAACATGCAATATGAGAAACCATTAGTTTAAAATTCGAATTGAAGGGCAGGAAAAATAAAGCAAGTGAATGTTTTGAAGCATGTAATTTTGGTAAATAGCTATTCGATACGAATCAAATCTTTTGGAAACAAAAGACGGTTATGTTATAACCTGCCGTTATTCATAATCTAAGTGTTATAATGTCTACCAAATTAATATGGATTAAAATGTTTTCACGTACATTTAAAAATTCTGGTTAATTAGTGATATAAATATACTTGGTGTAAAATATTCCGTATAGTGTCCGTGTGGTGCAGCGAATAGTGCCAACCCATCTCTAGCCATGGGTGTCGTAAGAGGCGACTGAGGGTTTATGAATCGGAGGATGGGCAGCAGCGTCTTTCTGTGTATCTTACCATCATACATGCTACAGTCACCAACAACAGCGGTCACCAGCCGCAACGTTTAAGTACCACGCGTTTTACTGGAGTTCTGGAGGGAGCTCCTTGTTCGGCAGTGGACGTTTCATGGGATGTTATAATGATGATGAAAATATTTGTTGGTATATCGCGATAAGAAAGTTATAAAATATAACGTTGCAAATCACGAGGGAAGGTCGATGATAATCAGCTTGGAATTTAGAATTAGTAAAAAAAGTAACCCCAATTTCATCATCATCATCATAACATCCCATGAAACATCCACTACAGGACCTGTCCTGAAGCTCCTTCCAGAATTCTAGCTTTTGCTGGAAAAATGTGGAGGGGAAGTACCATAGTCACCTCGCTTGTTAGCGTTACGGCTGGCACCACGGACCGCGGTTGTAGGTGACCGCAGTAAGATACAAAGGAGGATGCTGCTGCCCATCCCCCAGTTAACCCACAGTCGCCTCTTACGACACCCACGGATATGTATTATTGGGTTGGTACTATTCTTTGCCGGCACCACACGGGACACCCCTAACCCCAGTTATACAGGCAGTTGTACAAAGCATCTTTTAAGTTAAAGTTCCTTCAAGTCTATTGCTGACTCTTCCTAGTTTGTTGACTAGACAGTGGCAGCAATAGATTTAAAGGAGCTTTAACTTTAAAAAGTATTTGTGCAACTGGCTGATACGCAGTTTTAATTTTGATATTTAAATATTAGATTCTATAGTCCTGAAACACCTGCTTTTCTAACCTTTTGTCGGTCGAAGCTCAAACAAACAGCTCCGTTTCTCGATACGATAACGATGCAAACAAGTTGCTACCTTCCTGGTAGCATCTCTTGGCTATTAACTTTTTCCTAGCTAAGTCAATAAACGCATATGGGAAGGTTGTGTGCATGTAACAGTCAGATATTTAAAATTGTGATTTCTGGAATCTTTCAGAGAAGCAAGCTTATCATAAATCACTAAAAATCACAATATGGATTTATTAAATAAATTATTTAATTCAATAACTACGAAGAAAATTTATATCTGTTGTCGCTCCCGATAATTATTCTCTTAATTTAGCTGTCGCAATAATCAAGTATTTATAGATTTAAATATTAAAAGAAACTGTATTGGTTTGGTAGTACACTTGCTTCAAGAGAATCGATTATAGGGGGCAGCAATATCGCCGGAAACGTTTTATTTTAAATGGAGGTGGCTTGTGAGTGGGAGTATTGTCGGTGCGACATTCTTGTTCGAGACGTTGAAGAAAGTTGTTCTAAAACTTAGTGAATCTTATTGTAAAAGTTACTGTGTAAATTAAAGGCATTTATAGAAACCACTTCTTGTTTTTAATATCAGAAGGTGGTATCTTACACACGTCATGCCTCCATTTCGGCCTACTGGCGAAAAAAATCGTAAGCGAAAAAGGCGCGTGACGCGATCTTCATCCCGTGAGAAGCGCCGTAAAAAGCGATCCACGTCAAAGCGCCGCTCGCGCCGCCGCCGTTCACGTTCATCCTCGTCGTCTTCGAGCAGCAACCCGTCCTCATCCTCGAGCTCGAAGAGTGGCTCGACTAGCCGCAGCAGCAGCAGTAGCAGCTCGGACCGCGGGCGCAGCCGCAAAAGGGTAAAGCGGAATAAGCATTCGCATCGCCACCGCCGGCACCGGTCGCCAACCGTAAGTCAAAGTGCACTTTTATCAGCGGTTATTCCCGAGTTTGACCCCTTGGTTGACGATATAAATATGTGGATTAATGTCGTAGAAGCTAATTCTCGCGCTTTTGGCTGGTCAGATAAACAAATAATTTTTCAAGCCATGCAAAAATTGCGCAATACTGCCAAAACTTGGTATGACTCATTGTTAAAAACCGAAACTCGTTGGACGACTTGGCGTTGGAAGGATTGGCGTAAGGTTCTACTAGATACCTTCGAAACTAAGCGGAATATGTATACAATGCTTAAGGATCTAATGCAAATGAAACCTGTGGAAGGCCAATTCTGTATGAATTTTATTTTCAGCAGAAAAGTCGTATTGATAGGTTAAATTTATTTTTTTCTGATCAAGACATTATTTCCATCATAGTCGGGTTAATCGGTGATAAAAATATAACCACTGCTGCGGAAGCGGGTAGTTTTCGATATTGTGATGATTTGGCTTCATTTCTGCATAATAAAATTCATACAACACAAGATTCCAAACTTCAGCAAGTTCAACAGACTCCTAAAAGTACTACTAACCCAGTTACAAAGCAGCATACTTCTCGACCTTTCACATTTACTGAAAAGAAACCCGATATAACTAATTCGGATCCAAATGTTATTGATAGTAGAATTAAATGTTTTACTTGTGGAGAAAGTGGGCACAAACGCATGAACTGTAGGCAAAAAAATAATAGTGTAAAATGTAATTTTTGTCAAAAAACGGGACATTTAGAACTAGCCAGTCGGTCGAAACCTAGTACAAAGGTCGAGAAGGATGCTGAAGTGAAGCTGATTAATACCTTTGATGCAAAGGAAAAATTTTATAAAGAAGTGACTATAATATAATCGAGCCTTTATCGAGCTTTTATTGATATGGGAAGTGACTGCTCTCTTATTACTAACGATTTGGTCCAGCAATTACAGTTAACTCCTTTTAGTCTGGATACTCCTGTAAATTTAACGGGTTTTTCTAATGATTCTCGTACACAAGTCAAGAATGGTGTTGAAGCAAAGGTTTAAGTTGACAACGTGGAACTACCGGTGACATTTTACATTACTAACGATTTGTCTGGCTGTAACATTCTGATAGGAAGAAATTTTACGGAAAATCGTGACATTATGTATACCCGGGTTGGAGATAACTTAACTTTTCGGAGAATTAGTCAAGAACAGGTTTTGTCAATTGAATCATCACTATGTAAAACTATTTCCGATGTGCATATAATTAAATTGCTTGAAGGTATATTTAAAAAGTTTCCTGATTGCGTTTCAAACAATTTAATTACCCTCGGTAAAACATCTTATGTGAAGCTAGATATAGAATTGACTACTGATAAGCCGGTATGTCAACGTCCATATCGTATGTCGGAGTCTGAGAAAATTACAACCAGAAAATTTATTGAGGAATTGTTGGAGGCGGGCATAATACGTGAAAGTAATTCACCTTATGCCAGCCCCATGTTACTTGTAGATAAACCTAATGGGGAAAAAAGACTGTGCGTTGATTACCGATTATTAAATAAAATTACAATTAAAGAAAAATATCCAATGCCACTAGTTGAAGATTTGATAGACAGGTTGAAGGGGTGTAAATATTTTACGTCGATAGATCTTAAAAGCGGGTACTATCAAATTAAAATCAAAGAGTCATCGGTACCCAAGACGGCTTTCATCACACCCGAAGGACACTACGAATTCGTCCGCATGCCTTTCGGGGTTTGCAATGGACCAGCTGTCTTTCAAAGGTTGATGAATGCCATCTTGGGAAAGCTGCGTTTCGATCCAGTTTTTAGAGTCATCTGTTACATGGATGACTTACTTATAGCAACTGAGACTTTAGAAGAAAATTTTGACTGTTTAGAGAAAGTGTTAGGTATTTTACAAGAGAACGGGTTGACAATTAATATAGATAAATGCAAATTTTTCCAAAAATCTATTAACTTTTTGGGTTATGAGATTTGTGAAGAAGGAGTGCGGCCTGGGAAAAAGAAGCTAGAGACGATACAAGACTACCCGATGCCTGCAAATGTACATCAGGTTCGGCAATTTTTGGGGTTGATTAATTATTTTAGGAAATTTATTAAAAACTGCGCCGTTTTATGCAAACCGTTAACGAAGTTGCTCAAAAAGGATACTCCCTGGATATGGGGTTATGATCAAATTCAATCATTCAATATATTAAAGAAATCGTTGCAAGACGCATCATTGACTATATTTGACCCACAGTTACCCGTGGTATTGTACTGTGACGCTAGCCGAGACGGCGTAGGTTGTATTCTAGTGCAAGTTACTGATCATGGAGAAAAGCCCGTTCATTTCTACAGTCGGCAAACAACTGACGAAGAAAAACGTTATCACTCTTTTGAGTTAGAATTTTTAGCTACAAATTCTGACACTATTTGCTTGGGATTAATTTTAAAATCATTACCGATTGTAATGCCGTAAGATATACAATAAATAAAAAAGAGATTAATTCGCGAATAGGTAGATGGGTACTTTTGACTCAGGAGTTTACTTTTGAGATAGCTCACAGACCGGGAACGCAGATGCAGCATGTAGACGCTTTGAGTAGAAATCCCAGTTTAAGTCAAGTTCCCACAAACAATGAAAGCGTGATGTCTATCACAATAAGCGAACCGGACTGGTTGTTGTCGGTGCAGTTGCAAGACCCAAATGTATGTGCTATCAAAGATATTTTAGAGTCAGGCGATGCCGAGTCTCATAGGCAGATTTTTAACAGCTATGAATTGTTAGGCAATAAAGTGTACCGTAGAACCGAGTTTGGTCGACGTTGGTTAGTACCGAAACAATGTATCTGGCAAATTATAAGGCTTAACCATGATGACTGTGGCCATTTTGCAGTAGATAAAACCCTCGAAAGAATTAAAGATAAATATTGGTTCCCTAGAATGAAAAAGGTTATTTCAAAATACATTAAAAATTGCCTGAACTGCATCTATTTTAAAAATGTTCATGGAAGGAAGCCAGGTATGTTGTTTCCGATACCGAAATACGCGAGACCATTACATACATTACATATCGACCATTTAGGTCCGTTTGTAAAAACTACAAACAAAAACACTCATCTTCTTGTCTTAGTCGATTCGTTTACCAAGTTTGTGTTTATTGCTGCGGTTCGTGATACAAAAAGTAAATCTGTAATAAATGAGTTAAATAAGATATTTAAAATATTTGGTAATCCTAAAAGGTTGATATGTGATGCAGGTAGCGCTTTTACATCGAAAAAGTTCACTGATTACTGTTCACACAAAAATATTAGACGACACGCCATAGCTACAGCTATGCCACGCTCTAATGGCCAAGTAGAGAGGTATAATTTAACAATATTGGAAGCTCTACGAAGTCTGGGTGCAAATACTGACAGCAACCAATGGGATGTCCATATTGATAAAATACAGCAAGGCATAAATAGCACCGTCAACAAAACTACATCCGCTGTACCCAGCGAGGTGTTTTTGGGCTATCGACTACAAACAGATGCTGACAAGGTAGCAGAAGACGAAGAACACTTAGTGGACGTTACTGAACTGAGGAAAAAGGTTGACGCTAAGATCAAAGAAAGTGCAGAAAAGCAAAAAGAGGCATTTAATGCAAAAAGAAAAGAAGCTCATGTGTTTAAGAAGGGAGATTTAGTAGTCCTAAAGATTCCGAGCCAGAGTAACGACGGGCAAAGCACTAAACTGTTGCCCGTGTTTAGAGGCCCTTTCCAGATAACAGAGGTCTTAGGACACGACCGGTACCGAGTGGCAGATATGAGAGGGGCACAACGATCGTCCAAACGCTACGAAGGCGTGTCCTGCGTAGAAAATATGAAGCCATAGATTAATATTAATAATATGGATCTCTAAGTGGACAGGATGGAGACATGGATGTTGTCAGGTAAATAAGCAACTTTTTATCAATAATACTTCTACTATCCGTAACAGAACAAATTATGAAAAATACTTATTATTACAATGTTTTTAATAATTTTTATGTCTGATGCATAAAGCTTCGAATACTTAAAAATGGCCCATAGATAAATAGGATATGAGAAAGCTGGCCGTCGATGGAACAGCACTGCAAAGACCTATGGACCTATGGGGCCGTTTTAGTGTTTGAGTTGATACCAGATGTACTAACCGTCGATGGGATAGTTATATTTGGATAGCGAATGTCAGTGACGCATCTTTGTTTATAAAATAAAAGGGCATTTGAAAATACTCCGCCGGCGATGGAAGGGGTAAACTCAAGTGACCATTAATTTAGAAAACATCTTAAGTTTGTTGGCCGTTGATGGAACAACAAATTAAGATCAAGATTGCCTTAAATGGTTACTTTGAATGTCTAATAAAATGTTATGTTTTTTGTTCTCAGTTTATGCACCAGACTACAACGCATGCGAGGACGCGTGCGTGAGCAGGAGGGCCGGATGTTGTCGCTCCCGATAATTATTCTCTTAATTTAGCTGTCGCAATAATCAAGTATTTATAGATTTAAATATTAAAAGAAACTGTATTGGTTTGGTAGTACACTTGCTTCAAGAGAATCGATTATAGGGGGCAGCAATATCGCCGGAAACGTTTTATTTTAAATGGAGGTGGCTTGTGAGTGGGAGTATTGTCGGTGCGACATTCTTGTTCGAGACGTTGAAGAAAGTTGTTCTAAAACTTAGTGAATCTTATTGTAAAAGTTACTGTGTAAATTAAAGGCATTTATAGAAACCACTTCTTGTTTTTAATATATCCAGATGCATTATTAAAATTTTATTATTAAAATTGTTAGAATACGAGTAGTTCGTCAATTATCTTAAAACTTTAAATTTAGTAGTATCACTCGTTGTTTTGACTCTTATTATTTCTGATAGATATCCCAGCAATCCACATGTTGTCTTCGTTTTGCACTCATAACTTTGACAACCAGATTTTCAGGTCGTATTTTTTATTTGTTGGCACAGATCAAAACGTAATCCTTTAGTCAAATGAGCTTATCTTTATTAAAAGTCAAAACAGAGATCTTTTACGGATCAACGTCGTAATTACATATTCAAACAATTTCTTTTGTACCAGTGTTTGTAAAATCATTGCACCTAATGAAAATAACTTTGGAAAAGAAATAATATGACCAATGAAATTGCCGTTTTGTATAGCGAATTTTAGGTAAACTCAATTTCCAGTACTAACATTTTTGCATTTTTTTTAGGAATTAAATATAAAGCTTTTTTATTTTTTTTAAGCATGATTGGGAAGACACTAAGCTAACAGAAGCTAAAATTTTATTTTCTATAAATGTTATCTTTAAAAAAGTATAACAAATCTAATGATGAAATCGGACGACATTTAAGACGAACAATTTTCGAACCTTTTGTTTTGTATATCAAAATAAAAATAAAAACTTTATTTGTGCGTAAATTGATAACCTTGGAGTCAATTTTCCAATAAGACAAATGAAAAAAATAGCTTTAGAATTATAGGAATAATGATCTCATTAATCTGTAAGAAAATTTCGGCAATTTCATAGGTAAAGACCACTACTCACTTTTACATAACTTAGTATTTCTTAACAATACTTTTATTTTTATCTGTGACATTCTGGCGTAGGAAAATAATTTGGACTCTCAAATTGGCATAGGTACCTACGAGTATTACTACTTACGCGTTTCTAAGGAGAATAGGACTAAGCATATGGACTTGCTGCGGTAGTCCGTTTTTCATTTATTCTGCACAGCCACTGGGAAGTCTTATTTTCATTTGAAACGCGTTTTTGAAAAAAAATGGAGGTTTTATGGAAAAAAACTGTATCCGCGCCAAGCACGCTCGGGCGGCGCGCGAGGAGGCCCCTCCCTCACACGCTGCTCATTTTAAATTGTAATTACAATTTATTATTGTGTCTCTGTGCCGCCTTCTTCGCGCTGCCGCCATTATTGAACATACACACTTTTCTGTAAAGGAAGTTTTATTGCCGAGTTCTAATTCTGTATAAAAAAATATACATTGTGGTCCACGCATGAGTTTGGACGAAACCAATAAAACTTTTTTCTGTATAGTGAAATACTTGAAGGTGCAAACAGAGGACTGCTAATAACTTTATTGTGTACAAATTATTGTGTGTTTAGTGACAGTATAAAATAATAGTTAATTTATTTTAGAACCATAATAAATCATCTTATGTTTTGTATTACAAAATTTCTAAAAAGCAGTCAGTTTGCTATGTTTAATTATAATTATTGATGTGAAGTATTAAAGATAATGGATTCTTCACATATAGAAATACCTCTGTTTATCGCAAAAAGTGCAGGAAAAGTTTTGTACCAGTGACATTTTTTCTAAAACGGCGCCACTTTTACAACAGTTTTCTGTATAACTGCTGTAAGTTATATTATAACTATAAGTATTGTAAGGCTGTCAAATATTAAACTAAATATTATTATTCAGCGATTCAGCAGTTTTTTGAAGCGCTCGCGGCCGACTGGTAGAAAGTTGCTCTTACTTTCCGTACACGAAAGTTAAGCAACATTGGCCGTGATCCGAACCCGGATGGGTGACCGCTAGTAACACAACAATTACAGCGTTTCTGTTGATGGCACGTTAAGCCATTGTTCCCAGCTACTGTCAATTATAGTAGTCGTTAAGCCAAGTCAAAGGCCATTTGATGGCTTGAAAATTCTGACAGCCAGGTTGGCCACTAACCAGGCAAAGCCTTATCAAGGGCTAAGTCTAGTTTCCCCTCTAGGTATAGCTTTCTGTAAAAGCCATTGCCCTGTCAAACCCCCTAGGTTAGGTAACCGACTCCATAAAAAAACCATTAAGTAGTAAAAAACAGAACAAGACCGGGGCAATGATGATGTTTCAGCAATTTTGTCTATCCATTTTATCTGGGTTAAGTATGCAAAAGACATCTCCATCTTCTTTCTCTGTAGTCGCAAAGCCGCAATCACACCATCTTAAATTCAAAGACTAATTCGGCATACATTGCTGATAGACTTGTTTTGGTTAATTCCAATACCCTTACTTCAACGAGTAATGTATGCCGAATTAGTTTCTGAATAAGAAGATGTGATGGCGGCTTAATACAGACGAAGAATAGCATCAACGAAATCCCATTAATCTACATCTAAGCAGAGATGTCTTTACAGACAAACAAACTTCCATAAGTCCAATTAGATTTGTAAGCAACAAGAGGCCGTGCTTAAAAGCTAAGTAAGTTCATCCGGGTCTATCTTAATGCCATGTTGCGACTTTAACTTGACGACGGTCTATTCTGTCACCATTCGTTAGCAATTCTTGTTTCGTTAATTATCACTCATTTGGTTTACAATTTTCTGTGTTTAGCTAACCACGTATCGTATAAGGCGATTATAACAATTGATAAGGTCGCCAGCCACAACACAAAACAAGAATGGTGACTTGGTATTCTAAAATATAAGTACCATAAAGATGGTGATAATCTGTCGGAAGTTTTAATCGAACAGTGGTCAGTAATGACCAAAGAGCTTCGAGTCTCACTTTATTTGATCTGAGGTTATGATGATAAATGACCTTAGCAAAAGACAGTAAGTAGGCACCTGCGTTTGTGATGATTATATCAAACCGTTTAAAATGTAGTCGTGTCCGCACGCCATGTTAACATAATAGTTTACATACCTATTATATTATTAATACCAACTATCCGCACTAGAATCGATAGATCGCAGAGCCAAGAAGCTCGTTGGTGATGAGAAACTGGTGGAAACTAAGTTTCACAGTCTGGCCCAACGTCGCAAGGTTGCATGTCTGTAGGTCTTTTACAGATTGTATTTCAGTGAGTGTGCCCAAGAGCTCCATGAGTTTATACCGCCTACCATCGGGTGTCCAGACGCACCGCAGGATATCACCCAAACTTGGGTTATTTTCCGTTCAATCGAACAGAGCGCTTTGCTTCGCAACATCTTTTATAATGTGAAACTATTTCAGTGTAGAGTCTACATTGTATTTTTAAACGTTTTGTATGAAGACACAGTCAAGAGCATTCCGAGCTTGACATATTGGACTAGTCGCACTGATAGTGTAAGGTTTAACCTGCACTTGATGTTTGCCAAATGGATTGCACATCGCATCGAATGTCAGCTGATTTAGAAATTTTGCCTAATTAACTTTTCATTGTCTTAGAGTTATTCATTCATTCATTCTTTACTTGTTTCGTATGCAAATCACCCAATACCCCTTCACTTAGGAAGGGTTAAGATGTTGTCATAACGAAGTGTCTCCGCTTGCCCTGACTGCCTCAGTAATTCTAACAATCGCCTTTGCGCCCCGTTTGATTGAAATGAATAAAGATGGTGGGACGATTGCCATAAGATCAAATCTGTCTTTTAATGTTTTAAGGCTTTATGTTGGTGGAAGGTACCCATGATTCAAATTGAAAATATGGATTCATTCGTTGTCTTGAAATAAATAATAATTTTATCGTATAAATTCTTCTTTTGTTTTCTTCGTTTCAATAGTTGGTGAATAATTATGATTTTGCAGCGTCTACCAGGGGGCAAAGGGCTCCCCATTTTCTATATATATCGAGAAAATATGCGTTTGTTTAGGTAGTTCAAAATGTAGGAAATTTCTCATACATGTGACATATATTATTTTGCCAATCAAAATATAAATTAAACGTGAGAGGTAAGAAAGTCCCCACCTGGGGTGTGTCGACAATAAACAAGGCCATAGATCACCCCGTACATAGCTCAAAGTTATTTAATTACCGTAAGAAAAACTAATCCGGCACCGAGCGAAAATTACGCGCGACCTTCTGCGTAGACGCGTGTGTCGTATGGAATATACAGGACGCTCCGACAACAGACCCTATATTTTCCCCTCTTCTAGAATTATGAAAATGTAAATTGATTTTGTCTTTACATTGAAGATATTTATAAAAAAAAGGCCAAGTGCGAATCGGACTCGCGCACCAAGGGTCCCGTACCACAAGGTAAAAATACCGTCTTAGTGTAAACGCGCTGTCGCGCAGAAGTGTATGAAATGCGCGTGAGTCCGACACCCACTAGACCAGTTTTTATTATTTGTTGTTGTTCTAAAGCACTATAAACATACCAATTTTCACGCCGTTTTTTCACATTTTCACATTTTGTAAGTGTTCTCGATTTTACGATAGAGCTAAAACAAAAATCGAGAACAATTCGCTTCAAAAATTCGTTCTTGTAGGGATTCTCATTTCTCTTCCCTTAATTTATTTTAGGTTTTTAGTATTTGCGTAGCAGAATTTGTATAGACGAAACAGAAATACATAATCTGTGAAAATTCCAACTGTCTACCTGTTACGGTTCATGAGATTAAAGCCCGCTGACAGACAGACGGACAGACAGACATCGGAGGAATACTAATAGGGTCCCGTTTTTCATCCTTTGGTTACGGAACCCTAATTATCACGTTATGCTTTTTTAATGCCAAATCACTGAATGATTTTTAGACTATTGTCTGTCTGTTTGTTTATTTGTTCGAGCGATTTTAATAAAACTGTTTTATCTGATAATTAATAGTTTGACTTAAAAACTGGTATATAATTTATTTTACATGCAGACGAAATAGCGAACAAAATCTAGTTTCTTACAAGACAAGCTGTAACTTAAATTTCAACTGCAAAGATGGGTATAAACCATAAACCGAACGTCTACTTTTACAGCGAGGTCACACTTTGTAGCGGCGTAGCATTGTGTAGCTACGGCATTTATTTATTACGTACCCTCTTATTTTTCCCGTTTTATATCGAAAACAAATACTGCAACTAAACTTGTCTAATTTTGTCTTTTCAAATAAAAGACAGCGTATCGTGTCAAGAAAAAAAAATGTTTAACGCTTTTTATTCACTTTGTCGTACTCGAGCTCGAACGTGAAGTCAAGAATGTTATGAAAATTGTTTTTCCTACAAGCTCGAATAAATTATAATGAAAGCAGCATCACCTTTTATAAGAGACATACTTCAATAGAGACTAGAGGCGGCGAGAGCTGTCGCGCGACGCAATATTTATGCTCGCAATATTAACTCCGCCGCGACAAGCATTAACTAGGACGTTTCGGAGCACCCTCTATGTACAACTACTGGTATTAAATTACTATTGCATATTGGTTACCTGCGGAGCGGCGGCGTTGGGAAAACGTTCTATTAAAACCTAAAATTGTTACTTGATCAGTAAGATAATTTCAATATCGGTACATACATAAAGTACTTATCAAGGCAAAGTATTGACAGGTATCTAAATGGTCGTATTGATAAATCCCTATCAAGTGTGAGATTTGACATAGGTACCTATAATAAAATATTGTTAATTTCCATATAGGGTGACTTTTGATTAGTTCATGATACTGAACAACTTTCCCCAAGGAACATGGGTCGAAATACGAAAATCAAGTTTTGACCTCCCATAGAAACTGCATCAGCTGATAGCTCATTTTGTATGGAAGGTCAAATTTGGTTTTTCGTATTTCGACCTATGTTCCTTGGGAAAAGTTGTCAAGAACTAATTAAAAGTCACCCTATATACTTTTATTCACTTTTTAACAGTTAAGGGAGAACTTAAATTTTGAAAAATTTTTAAAAAAACAAACTCAAAAGTGACATTTTATCACCCCGTGATAGAATTGGCTTGGGGGCTCAATTCTTGAATATCACTTGGGTGACAAAATATCACCAAAAAATTCAAAATCACATGTTTTGTTTGCAAAAGTGAAGAATATTCGTTTTTAAAGTAGCGGTTAATTTTTAATTTTTGCATGATTTTCTGGACTTTTTAACTAAAAAAAACTCGTTTCATACATTGTGTACATCTAAGATTTTTTTGCGATTTAAGACTTGTGTCCTTCAAAAAAATGTAGTCATAGTAAAATTCTTGGTTAAAATTCGTACTTCATAAGATTTAAGCATTTCTAATTATTTTACAATCATGAAACATTAAACTTTTAATTACTTCATTTACGATAAATATGTCAGGTTTTATTTAAAACTGGTTTTAGCAATTTAGTTACAGGTATAGTATGTACAATGAATTCTTCAACCTTTAAACGCCGTTAGTTTCATAACGTTGATAGGAAAAAATATGTTATTTCTGGTTAATTCAATGCAAAATGAGACCTTTCTAAGGCATACATCATGGCTGTCTTCAAACTGGTTCCAGTAAATTAACAGTGGCATTAGCAAGTCTTTATATTAAAAAACAATTTGTCATTAAATTTAACCTGTACTAATATATAAAAACCTTATGCTTTGTAAAAAAATATAAAACCGTGAAAGATCGAATAAAATGACTTATTTTGCTCATCATCGAAACATACGAAGAAGAAGTCGTTATTAGAAGTCTACGTATTTATTAGAACTATGAACAGGTACACTTAACTTCCACTCTACATCAACAGTTGCGACGACCACGTACATTAATCTGTATTTTTTTTCTGTAATGTCTGTTTTATCCTGTCAATTATTTTTATAATTTTCTTTAGTAACCTTTGAGTTTTTAACAAACAGTTTAGTAAAACAGTGTCAGAATTTCTCACAATAGTTTAACCCCATTTATGTGGTGGAGGATCGAAAAGCCGTTTGTATTCTGACACAACTGACCACAGATTTGTGGTTACGGATTATCGAATTAAGTGACGTTTAGTATTGCCTATTCCAATTGATACATCTTGCTCTAGAGATGCCTAATGGGTGACTGCCTCGTATTGTAACGAGAAATCGTGGAATCGTTGAAGTTTGACACAAATAAAAGAGAAGAGGTGAATACTTCTTCACGAAAATATTATCGAAATTTAGCCGTGGACAAAGCCTGGGTGAGTCTGTTTCCGTGTTTGGGAATAAAATACTCCGTTTCAAAGGATGCGGAATTTATTCAGCAGAACAAACGTTTAGCTATTATATTATCTGTGGCTAAGCACAGCGAGCTCCAAAGACTACTCTTGTTTTTAGCCGCTAGGTGGCGTGACCGCGGCCGCTCGCATTTACGAAGAAGGCTCCGTTCAAGGGACCGCGTTCACGAGGACACGATGTACAGTGGGTTTTATTTTATCTTATTTCTTAGATATATGTCGTTAGGCTATTATCACAGGCCAGGTGATTGAAAACTACTACCTAGTCATGACCTAAGCTGCGCATTGTTATCATCACTTATCATCCTCGCTCAAGGAATCTTTCAAACTTCTAGTAAAATTGTGACCTCACTGTTAATAAATTTTTAGACTGAAAAAAACTGCAGTTTATATCTGGCATCAAGTACAAAAAAAGGATGATCGTCGCTGCCGACTATTCGGCAATTTGAATACCAACTATAGTTCTTCCGCAATAAGAATGCAGTAAGTCAATAACACACAAAGGAAACAACCGCTTCTTTCAAAGGTTTGCCTTCAGTAAGTCATTGTGCATTTGACTTTATAATTTTAAGCGACCTGGTTGGTTACGGGGCTTGGCTACCAACGGTGGAAAGCGATGACTCACTGCATTCTTAAGATGGACGAACTATAGTCGGCTAGTCGGCTGATCGGCAAACCCGGCAAAACCCCATAGTCTGCCCATCACTAATTTATATACAACTTTCCCTAACGAACATAGGTCGAAATAAGAATAAAGAATTTTTACCTCCCATACAAAATGCGCTACCCAACAAATACCACCTGATGCAGTTTCTATGGGCAGTCAAATTTTTTTTTTCGTATTTCAAACTATGTTCCTTGGGGAAAGTTGTTCAGTTTCAATCACATCCTTCAGGTTTGATATTCCCTTTCTGTTACACCTTGTATACATCATCATCATCATCATCATATCGTGTGGGTTGCAAGGTCGATGACCGACCTCACAAACCCTGGTGTCAGAGTTGTTGAGCCGCCAAAGGCCTCTGACATGGCTCATTAACGACTACATCCGTAGATAGTAGTCGGGACCAACGGCTTTACGTGCCTTCCGAAGCACGGAATCCTCTAACTTTTCGGGCAATCAGGTGATTCATCCTGCAATGCCCTAACCAAACTGGGGAGGTCGCACAAAGAGATTTTTGTTTGACAGTGTCCCCACTGGGAATCGAACCCAAAACCTCCGGATCGAGAGCCGAACCCTCTAACCACTAGACCACGGAGGCTGTTAACAAAGATTGCGCGTTTAATAGTACTCGTATATAACGAATTGACGTTGGCGAACCTCAATTTTATTATTTCTTGTATTTGTTCATGTACGTCCTGAAGTCATAGTTGCAACGAATTTCAGTACTTAAAATTGCCCGTGATGCTAGTTAAATTTTAGGTTTCCGTTCGTTACTTAAATGTAAAACCATCATGGTGTTCAGTTTGTCAAAAACTTCCAGTTTTCAAAATATTTGTAATTTACCGGAATCGCTTTGTATTTTACAGTTTCCACTTCTATAAACTCACTCAAGAAATGTGATTCCAAAAATATTTTCGTCAAATTCCAGCAATAAGGGGCAGCCTCGTGATGTCCGAAATCGGCAAGGGAGCGATCACATCAACGGTCGCCCTGGGGCCAAATATAAAATCATTCGTATGGACAAAATAAAATTGCATCCCAAATAACCCGCTGCTCATCGGCCGAAAATCTATTAGCAATAAATATGAAGTTTTCCGATTCCATAGGATTTAAAACTACGATCGACCGGGTGGGCCGTGATATAAAATCGGGGAGTTCTTCCTTACGACTTTTCTGCTTTATGGCACTGTAGTTTTATTGGTTCACGCTATTAATCGGGTGCAGTGGCGTGGGAAAAGTGTTTTCTTATTATTTACTGTCTCTTGATTTTACACTCAGGAAAAAGAGAGCCAATGCGAAGTGCAGAACAGTATAACAACCCTGAAGTATGTACGTATGTCGTAAGCATGAAAGTAGAATTAATGCAGTAGAAATGAGAGCGTTGAGGAGTATGATTGGTGTGAAATTGAGTGACAGGATTAGAAATAGTGTGATAAGAGAACGTTGTGGCGTGAAAGAAGACGTAGTGACTAAAATTGAGAAAGGGATGCTGAGATGGTTTGGTCATGTAGAGAGGATGAATGAAGGAAGATTGACGAAAGAGATCCACAAGGCGAGAGTGAATGGAAACGTTGGAAGGGGAAGGCCTCGGCGAACGTACCAGGACCAAATTCAGGACGTTCTGAATAAAGGCCAGGTTAAAAGTACCCTATACCGACGAGCATGTATGAAAGGATTGATGAAGGTTCAGGAAGCAAGGGAAGTATGTCAAGATCGTAGCAGGTGGATAACTGTGGTCTCTGCCTACCCCGACTGGAACAAGGCGTGATGTTATGTATGTATGTAAGTATGTACGTGTCGGTAATACAAAAAAATATTAAGATTCCGCAGCGTAGAAACTGCATCAGCTGGTAACGCAATTTGTATGAGAGGCCTTTTGACATGTGATCTATTGTTTCATTTATTCCATCCAACGCTTACCCACACATTTTGCAACTATGTCAAAAGCAATCGGCTAAAGCTGTCAGAAAAAACAATGTTATTTTTCCGTCAAATATACTCAGGTTTTTGTGTCATGACTGCATAATAGATTGGTAAGCGTTGGAATAAACGAAAAAAAAATATTTTAGATAGATAGATAGATAGATAAAACGTTTATTTGGGAACGGTACAATTTTTTGACCAATAACTGTAACTTTTAACATACAAATTAGTTTGCAGTACGGATTTTTTAGTTTTTTTTTAGTTTTATACGTATTATTAATATAAAATCGTAAATCAATTTTGTCTGTACGTACACTGAAGATATTCTAGGCTATTTTTTTGGACCTGATTTCCTTTTGCCCACTTATTAGTGAGGTCAAAAGCAACAACTTTTGTTCTACGACTTCGCTAACAACGCACGACGAATTTTCAACTTCCCATACAAAATGGGTCGGTCACGTGACCACTTTAGTATGGAGAATCGAAAATTTTTTGTGCGTTGTTAGCAAAGTCGTACAAAAAAAGTTGTTGCTTTTGACCTCTTTAATAAGTGGGCAAAAGGAAATCAGGTCCAAAAAATAACCTAGTATTTCAAATAAGTCATCACGATATACAGTATCCCATGTGGTGCTGGTAAATAATAGTACCAACCCATATATACCCGTGGGTGTCGTAAGAGGCGACTAAGGGTTAACTGGAGGATGGGCACCAGCATCCTCCTTTATATCTTACATCTTACTTACTGCGGTCACCTACAACCGCGTTCCATTTTCCGGGATTTCAATTTAACTGTAAAAAAAATCCGATGGAGTGCTTTTTACGAGTATTCTGGCAAATAATTTTTTTATGTTTTTAGTAACGGTTACAGGAAATAGATAATATAGCAGTCTCTCTCAATTGGTTAACTCAAGTTGAACTTGTAGCTACTATTTATTATTATTTATTTATGCTTTCAGTAGGTATAGCTGTAATATATAACTTTAATCATTTTATTCGATCTAAATGAAAACTTACCATGCATTTTTAGTAGTGTTTGTATATTTTTCAATCGTCTGTTTTGTGGAGGGTTATATAATGTACGGTCAACTGCTCGTCGGTAGAAACTTTTCCAACTCTATTACCACGCCATAAGGTCCGAAAGTGTTTCTACTGACGTGCTGTTGAGTGTACTTCGACAAACAAAACAACAAATTGATAATTTTCCCTTTTAATCTTGATATTTTCATCTACGATACAAGGCACACACACAATTTTAAGTAAATTAATAATAATTATAATCGAAATAATAAATAATAACACTTTCTTTCAGAATTGCATACGATAACCAAAGTATATAGGTACATTAAGAAGCCTCAACTTCTATAGTGAAACATAATCTACATACATACATAATCTGCAAAAAATCTAAGGGACAGCTTTCCGAAAACTGAAAGGGCATGATCAGACAACGAAACTGAACAACTTTCAGTGAATTAATCTCTAATCTTTACAAAATTGAATATTTATTTTTTCATTTACTGAAAGTTTAATTCAATTAAAGCTGTTCAGTTTCGTTGACTGACCGTATCATTTCAGTTTTCAGAAATCTGTCCTCTACACCTTCTAGGACAATACCGCTGTGTTCCAAAGTTCGACTATACATTTTTCTATGCCAGTATTGTCATTGCTATGAATGCTATTGTATTTTAAGTGACTACCATAATAATGAGAGGTTTAATACACGCGTAATTACAACTATAGAATCTTTGTCTAAGAACCTTATACTCGCGGCAACCTCTTACATGGTATTTCACGAAAAAAAAGCCATCAAAATGGAAAGAACAGATTTAAATTGCCACATTCACGCCTTTACACAGTCACTCATGATCAGCTAAACATTTATAGTAACAACTAGTTATCCATTACATTGTATTACCCATTACAGATAATATGTATGAAATTATTTTGTATGAAGCGATTTTTTATCGGCGCTTGACTATCCCTCTGTATCGACAAAGCTATACCTACTTTTGCTATATATATTTTATTTTTGATTGTGACACAATATAACAGCCAATCTTATTGAATTGATGCATTAGTTTTTAATTATTAGCCAAGCGCCGATATACTTCAAATACAGTACAGTAAGTACCTAATACTTATTTCAACTAAGACGTTCAAAGTCTTTCCGTAAACTAAGCAATATAAATAACACTATCATTAATACTTTATGTATAGGTTAAACTACAGTACTTATAATTACAACTACCCATATACATCGACTTTGCATTATGGATATGAGATACAGCGAATATATTTATTTACAGAGCATCTACTTAGAAAGTTTTGGGCGGTTTTACCAAAGAACAGATTCTTTTTTCTTCTGTAATTAGAAATAGAGGTAATCTTGACCATAAACCTAAACAACCTTTTGCAAGGAACATAGGTCAAAACATGAAAAATAATTATTTAACCCATAGAAATAGCATCATCAGCTAGGGTAGTTAATTTTTTTTTCGGATTTCTACCAATTTCATCAGGAAAAGTTGTTTTGTTACGAGGACAGAATCACCTCTCACACATTTTTGAAGGATGCAAAAATATTTTTGTTTGTTTGTAACGACGCCCAACAAGCAAACACTTAAATAATACATTGTACGCAACTGTCTCTTTCGTAATCAGTCAAAAAAGAGTTGTAAAAATGTATTTTTAAATCTCTAGCGTAAAGTATATCTATCATACATTTTTATGCTTCAAGAGATATACTATAGTATAAGTTACATCTAATCATTGCACTAAAATTGAATTAATTACACGAGAGTGAAGATCACATTATTGCTATTGTACAAAAAAAATATTTTACAAGTAATCAATGGCTTTTCCGTGAGAGTGTACCTACTGATTATTGAACTTCACTGACCTATACTATAAATAACTTTTTTAACTGAATGTTCAAATAGGAACTTAAACATTTTGTGATTGAGACGACTAGCAGCGAAAATAAATAGATTTGTAGAAAAAGAAATTATTGACAATGCAGTCTTCAATCAATTCCAACCGTTTTGGCAATAAATATTGACTAACTTTTAAAATCCGTGTCAAAATCTTTGATATGTCCATGTAGGTACAAACAATTTATAGCAAAATCGCTGATAGATTTTTACAAATAATCGATTCTTAATACATAAATATGGCATTTAATGATAAGTTTAAAGGTACTCGTTCGTAAAGATTACATGTTGACGAATAAATTACGTGAGTCGTCAATAAAATTGTAAAGGCTTATTCTAATAATATTAAGAAATATTTACAAATTTCGCTATGGAAGAAGTGTGTATGAGTTGAGACTTCACACACTCGAAATCTATATTCTTAATACAATTTCAATAACAATATTTACAATTTAATCTCAATTAAAGAAATCTACTTCATCGAGATCGAAAGTGTTCAAACTTTTAGTGTCCGCTTTAGAAGTAGCGTAATTGTGTCGCGTTCATAATCTTTGGGTTATTTTTCCCTGAACTCGGGCTTGACACTGATGATGGGTTTCCGTTCGTCTTCCGGGGCAGGGTCGGGCAGGCCCAGGCCCCCGGTACCGGTGAGCTAAGTGGCCGAGGAGAAGAGCACTGAGTTCTTGTAGTAGCCAGCTCGGTCCGACAGAGGGCTCTTTACGTCTCGCTCCAATGCTTGCTGCCGCGATTTGCGCTCCATTTCTAGTTCTTGTGCCAGAGATTCTGTTGGCAAAGGAAATAAAATGATTAATGAAGAAATTGGACTGTGCTGAGTTGCACCTTCAATCCATAACCGAATACGCTTCTTACTCTCTCTCCAATGTCAATACTATTCGCGAGAGTGAGATGAACATATTTTGTTATTGTTCAAGTTAAAGGTGCAAATCAGTCTTAGTTTTTACACCTAGCTAAATTCTGAGGCTGAGATAAACTGTAAACGGCACAAATCAATATTAATTTACAACCCTCTATATAATAACAGGCTGTAATTTCATCTAGCATAATTATGTTACTGAACTTTCTATATCCAGAGTGCGAAATACAAGTGTGTCGTCCCGGAAAATGTTATTAGTGGGAAAGCTCGGCTCACATCAAACGGACTCATATCTGAATGGCTGTTTAATTTAATATCCGGTGAAAAACCCGTCGTAATATTGTCATATTAATTGGTTCTACAAGGGGCCCACTGTCACTTTACATTGTACTCTTCAATTAAGATCGTGAAGACGTGAACGTACATGATTAGAAAATAATACAATACGTTGACAAGAAGGTATACTTTATCAAAGATAAGGGTTTAAACGATAAGAACGCGACAGGGATTGAGAACAGAAAAATAATTTAAACTGAACACAAAAAAAGAAAAACGTCTCAAGCACAGAAGATTCTCTCTAATAAGATTCCGAGTAAATTGACAAAGTTCGTGAGGAGGCAAGAGTAGGTGAGGTAAGGCAATTGTCTCCGAAAACGTCGACGTTTTACGAAATATGCTTATTCAATTTCATGCAACGCTTGCCGCCTCCTGCAATTTACGAGATATAAAAGATATAAACGGAATCACGTTTTTTGCTTACTTTGATGGAACATTTTCTCAACGGGGAATTCAATTTCTCATCCCGACATTCGTTTACAATTTATGCTTTGAGTGTCCAAATTTATTACCTTAATTTTGTCTCACATACCCGAGCCTTCTCGGAACTTTTAATCGTGAATCTGTTTCGTCTTGCGCATCAGTAATTTGACGAAACAACAACCAGTCAATATACATGTAATGGTGAATCGAAATAATTTTCGCCATACCTTGATGCATAATTTTATATCGAATACAATCGAGAGGCGTGTGCATTCAGTAACGTTCATTATTTTTATATTTTTTTTGTGGACTGTTTTTATATATTCGTAGAATCTCTGCATTGCTAGTTTACGTGATACTACATGCTTTGAAGAAGAAGAATTGAACGTTTTCCGACTGATTGGTTTTGTGTTCTGCCAAGAGTGTTGAGTATTGTTTTTGAATCGTGTGAAAATCTGAATCTTCTGTGTGCGATTATTGTTTCATGTTTTAAATATCTTCAATAAGCTCATATATTCTATGAGTATTGCTTGCACAAACCACTGCTACCTACACGCCCCATATTCCATTCTAGTACTGCGCGGAAGCGGAGCGGCTGGAAATCACTACTTTCTTGTTACAGTACCTAATTGATTGGTTATACCTAAGCATTCAACATGAAAATGTAAGAAAAGCAATGTTGCTTGATGTATGTCTTCAAAACATTCGTCACATCAAAAACTCGATTATAATAGGATTTATTTCAGTGTCTGGTTGCTGCAGGGCATCACACTCGCAGTGTCACCGGCGAGGGTTGTCCCGAAACAGAAACCTATTATCCCGGGCGAGATTATACGCCTAGGGCGTCACAATTAAATATTATACACTTAAAAGCTTCGGCCTTTGCCGTTTCACTCCGCTGCCACCCCTAAATGTCCCATTAGGTTTGTTTGAATACGTAATATTTTTGCATTTGCCGCTCCTAAAACAGAATTGCCGGTTCCTTTGAGTGCTATAATCTATTTGGTCTTTGAAATGAATGTAACGCTTGAGCGCTTAGCATAATAAAAAGTTAGTCTTTTAATGTTTGTTTTATCTTGTAAGTATTTTCTTCAGGTTGGTTGTCCAGAAATAGGGCAATTTCAAAAGAATTACATTAATTTCACGTAGAAAGCGTTCGATAAAAACATTTAACAAAAACGTTACCTACATTTCTTTGATTCAATGGGTTATATGACCAAAGTCACGAAAAAATTGTGAATTTGATTTTTATAGTCGATTTATATTTCATTGATATTTCATGTTGATTTATTTCATGGCAGGGATCTTATTTGCTTATCACTCATTTGTAATTTTTCCGTATACAGGGGGAAAAATTTGTAACCTGCACCTGTACTACAAAACAATCTAAGTCAATAAAAAGAGATGTTATTATGTCAGGGTGTTAAAATGCTACCAAAGCTCAATGATCCTGATAAAAATTAAAACAAGCTACCTTTCGGACCAAAAAGCTTTTACTCCATTTTGTAACTTTCAGCTTCCTATACAATACCGTACCGATCATTGGAAAATCGAAAATTTTATTTGAGTTTTTTTTTCTCTGGGAACGTATTGCTTAGTAAAATCAATGGTCTTCGTATTGTACGTTATTGAACGAATTACTTCAAAGAAGATACAGGCTCGTTTAAACTCTAGAGTTAGTAAATCGTTATTTTTTATTTTTGTGACCTTCCTTTGTTTTAGGAAACTTTTGAATTTTCGAAATCCAACACCAATAATACAAAGTCCATCTCATTATTTTTAATGATTTTTTGCGCAATCGACACCTTTCGTTGTTAACGCGAAATTAATTATTGTTGTTAAAAAGTATAATAGAAAAAAGTGGAGTTGATTAATTCTTTGGCAGGAACTTGAGAAGGTTGTGAACAACAAAGGGGTGTTGCGGGGAAGTGGAAACGAGGAGGGGAAAGGGTGCAAAAGCGCGACCACTTTTTCGTTGGAGATTCTACTAAAATTATTGCTGAAATGTACCAAAATACAATAAGTCGCTGTTGTAAAAATGTTTTTATTTCAACACCCTGCTTTTGGTAAATTCTACAAAGTAAAAAATAGCAAAATTTCAGAACATCAGGCAGGACAACTGTAGCCTAGTTGTTTAAGGCGTCTCTGGTACGTACAGATAAGACGTAGGTTCGAATCCTGCCTGAGGAGGTTGTGCATGCTATTTTAAACTCTATGCTATTTTAAATTAGTTAAACCTCATTACGATTCAAAAGTTAGTTAGTTTCCTAAATTAAGCTCTGATGAACAAAATGTTGCTTTACATCAATGTCTTCATGAATATTTTATTATTTTACATTATAGTGGCTTTTTAGTATAAATATATTTTGTGGTTCTTCTAATACTTACACAGAGCAATTTTATAAGTTATTATGATTTAATGATAAAGTGTCTGGATTCTTTTCCTTTTGGTTCAATACATCACACATCTATTTTTATATGTACAGAATAACTAATTTAATTTCTCAAAATTCTTAAAAGGTAAAAATATACTAAGAGGGTCACACTGGGATCCAGCAGGTAAATTCAACAAAATGGTCAAAATACAAACGGAACAAATGGTCGATCAGACGGGTGCTACTGTGGATTGCTGTCGATCGCTACACCGTGTCCAATCACACTGATTGGATTGATTTTCTATTAGAGAAAATATTTCGACTTTTTACCAAGAATCAATTCCCTTAAGCATTTGATACAGTTCACTAAGATATTTTTTTAGAACAGGTGGACGTTTGACTCATTTAATTTTTTCACTATTAAAAAAAATTGGTTTGTGTGTTTGCTTATACTGGAAGCTTCCAACTATAAAATTCCTTTCGCTTTGAAAAGCTACACTACTCTTGATTAATTTTTAACGTGAAAAAATCCGATTCCCAAGAAAATAACGTACGTACTTAACTCATTTTATGGAACTATGAATGGTCCAAGAAAAAATGTCGTCAAAAGGATTGCAAAGAGTCTTTACCTATAAAATTTCCGAAATTTTCTTACAGATTAATGAGATCATAATTCCTATAATTGTAATGCTATTTTTTTCATTTCTCTTATATTTTAAAGTTGACTTCAAGTTCATCAATTTACGCATAAAATAAAGTTTTTGTTTTTAGTTTGATACTCGTATATAAAATTAAAGGTCCTAAAATTGTTCGTCTTAAATGTCGTCCGATTTCATCATTAGATTAGTTATATTTTTTTACAGATAATATTTTTCGAAAATTAAATTTAAGCTCCTGTTAGCTTAATGTCTTCCCAATAATGCTTAAAAAATTGGATTTATAATTCCTAAGAAAAATGTTAGTACTGCAAATTGAGTTTACCTAGAATTCGCCATACAAAACGGCAATTTCATAGGTAAAGACCTTTTATAACCCTTCTGTCGGGGCAGTCGGTTATTAAAAGTAAAACCGTCTCAGTCTACACCGATTCTCAAAATTATTTCACCATTTGAGACACTGCACGATACACACCATCCTTGAGTAGGAAAAAACACATGCTAGGTAAGTACTTACACTAAGGGAAACCCTCGGAAAAAACCTTTAAGACATACAAATTTGCGAGCAATTTGTTATATTTATTCAGAAAAACCACGGAAAATATCGATTTTCTAAAGATAAAAATTAGCAGCAGAGCGAGTTCATGAATGTTGATTACAATGAAAGCTGTATTACTTCAGCATAAACAAAAAAGTTAATATCGCCAAAGGTTGAGCACACCTGTGCGGTACGATTTTATTTCCATTCATTTTACAAGCTCACCTATAAAGTAGCCGGGAAAAGTTTCCTCTTTATTAATTTTTCAACTTTATATTACTCTTAGCATCAGTCGGTTTATCCATTTCTAAGAAGAAAAATATAATAAGATGTCATTTTGTTGAAAACTCATTATAGTTTGCTATCGCTGCTTTAGTATCTTTAATTTTTTATTTGAGGCTGAAAAGGCTGTAAGCATTTTTTTCTTACCTTCATTTCTTCTGACCCATCTTGCTTTTTGTAAGAAGTAGGTAAGGTAGAAAAAAGTTTTCTAATTTAGGAAAAATAAAATATGTTCCTTTCTTTTACGAGCGGCACCGGGAAAGTTGATGAAAGGCTCCAAGTTTTAATTTTTGTTTTTCTGTTGCCAACCTTTTTATTTGAAGTATTCTTGTATTTGCTTTTATATAGAGTAGACATATTAAATTAAATATTTCGATAATGGTCCTTGTGTAATTATGCCATCCCTGGGCCTAGAGACTAGCCACTTTCTACTAGAGACTAGCCACTTTCTATTATTGCAAATGCTTGTAATAAAATATAATAAAAATTTACGGGATTGACATTAGCTAACGAAATGTTGCGTGACAGCTAATGTCAATCCCATACATGTTTATTCTATTCTATAGCGTTTGCGATGATAGAAAGCCACTCGTCTCAGGGCCCTGATTATGTAGAGACCTAACTGTAGGTACTAAAGAGCGCATAATACTTTCTCATATAAATTTCCCATTTCTAGCGATTTGTACTCGCGTGTTCGCGTGCGTTTAGACACTTGGGGTTGTAACACTTAAATTAGTTGCAATTTCTACTTGAAAAGCAGTCTGTCGGAAAGGCACTCGTCGGTAAAACGCAGGAAATTATTAAAACCGTATCAATGTTTTGCATACTGCCTCTGCCACTTGGCTTTCAACAACCCTCGCCATTACATCCACTGTAAAAACGGAGGTAGTACAGTCAAGAGCACGTCAAGCTTGACACACTGGACTTTGTACCGCTCTAATTTTAATAAACGTAGGGGCTTGAGTCGCACTGCGAGTGTCAAGCCTGACCTGTCGTTGATTGTACCTCGATTTAAGGGAAAGGGAGTGAATACTTCAAAGTTGTACATCTTTTGCTCTTTGAATGAGTTAATTCTAGGACCCCAAATTTTTTTTTGTTGAAAATTGACCGCTAAGAAGAATGATAACCATTTTACTACAAAATATTAATAGAAGTTTAAGATACAAGTTCCGTAAGTAGGGTTATTACAAACGAGTTGACGTTTTGTAAGCCCGAGACGAAGTCGAGGGTTTACCATCGGCACGAGTTTGTCATAACCCTTACGGACGTGTATCTTACGACGTTTTTCAATACATTTGTGAGAAAACAGGTATTAGTAATACACTTGGTAAAGGAACCAACCATGGGTACTGTCAGCCCCTTGTCGATTTATATTCTCCTGGTACCTACTCTCCATTTTATTTTAAATATAGGTAGGCATTCGTTACCCAAGTAAAAAGTCACCACTGTAGTATTTTTACAAAATAATTTTATGATCAGAGTGTAAAAACTCCTTGGTATTATACTTTTTTTACTTACCGCACTAGTTCGGTAAGTAACTACTTACGAGCAATGTTCACGTCCTTGTAAGTACGTTTTTCGAGCAAATGTATTGAAAATATAGTAATGATGCACTTTTGGATAAATTACCATAATCAAAATCATAAAGTAAGACTATAACAGATGACAGATGATATAAAATGATGATGATATAGGTGATGCTGTAAAAATGAAAATGGATATAACAAAAGTTAAGTCTGATAATGATGACGAACAAAGTTATAACTCTATACCAGTCAAATTAGCATATTGCACGACTGTAGGTAACTCTATTGTAGTTTCTTTGCTGAATGAATGAAAACATGGGATTCCAATCATAGATTTATTCCAATACTTTTTTAAAAATAAAACAGACTCTATCAAGGTTATATTAAATGATAAATGGCAATCTACAATTCGGTTCAAAATTTTGTTCTATCTGGTAAAATGGCTACATTTTGTGGGATTTTTGTTTTTTCTTTTATGGATGACCTATTTTTGCAAATAATATTAATTTGCTAATTCACCGTACAAAATGTACGTACCTACTTGGTGACATGTGTTTCATAAGGATAGTAACCAGAAAACCATAATACAAATACATCTTTGCTTTCAAATAAATCAACCATATTTTATTTCTCCCACAACTGAAATTCCGATCGCGACTACAATATAAAATGTAGAGTTTTTTATTTTATATTTATAACAGACCCTCGATTAAAATATCTGTTGTTTTCCCGAATGCACCTGTCCGTTTCGGCGAATTCAGTAATTTGAAATTTATTGCTATGCGTTATGATTGGGAAATGGTTAAAACTATAATAAATACGGTTCTTGTGAGCTAGCGTGAGCCGTGAGAAAATTTATTGAGGATTCTTTCGGGACTTCTGGTTTTTGCGGTTTGGGTGGCGCCTGCGATTTAGTGGTCAAGGCCTATAAAAGTTTTTCTTGACGTCAGGTCATTAACCCTTTTTTTAAGATTGGATGATCAACTCATACATTTTTATGAAAACACTTACTTCCACAAAATGTTGCGGTTATGTTCCATTACATGTTGCTATCAGTCGTTTCGAGTATAATAAAAGAAGTATCAAAACTAACTTCAGATACTGGGTAAACTAAACAATCTAAAAAATATAAGAGAGTGTCCACAGTTCCACACTCACGCCGAGAAGTCTTACGAGAACCTATCCAAATTAACATTCACGATGCTCTCGGGTACTTCTCGCTCATTAGTGTGGACGGACCATTGTTTATTTATGGCCTTTAAATCATAGATAAATTATGGGACCACTTACCAGAGTAGTTCTGCCAGAATGCCGCTTGTCCGCTCATGATATCGACTGGCGGCGGCGGGTAGTTCCATTGCGGCTTATCGGGAGTGCGAGGGGGTTCGCGAGCGAATGGTGGGGACTGAGCTGGTGGTTCCGCACTCGGCGGCTTGCTCTCAGGCCCGTTCTCACGCTCGCGGTCTCGTTCACGCTCGCGGTCTCGTTCACGCTCGCGTTCTCGCTCTCGTTCGCGGTCGCGCTCGCGTTCGCGGTCCGATCGCGGTGGCTCTTGAGGCGGTGGTGGTGTTAAATTTTCTGCGAAAGAATGTTAGAGTTAGGCCGTCCTAACATTCCGTAGATATGAATGAAAGAAACTAGCGTTTTAAAGTTTTTCCGATAACTGAAATTGTGGATTCAGACCATGAAACTAAACTACGTCGAAAAACTAAAAAAAATTGTACATCCCAGAGAAACTGCATCACTCAAAGCTTTTATTTACTTTCTTTCTATTGCGGTGTCTGTCTGTTTGTCTATAATCGAAATTTGCAACAAATTTTTTTTTCGTTTTGACCAATGCTCCTTGAGGAAATTATAGTTTAGTTTCATGGACTTTTGCACCTAGTATGCTAATCAAGTACTACTAGTAGGTATCGTAGTATTGACTTGACTCAGATAATAACCTAATTATTGAAACATATAAGCAGTTTAAGTAACTATTGCCAACAGCTATTATGCAAGAAATTGAACTCAAATGCGTGCTACTTCGCCAGATCGTTCCAAATGGCCTGCGAAACGATTTCCTGACACGGAGATTAGTACAAGCCTTCACCAACATTTACCCTCCCTCTTACGTCACGCACTCCACGCTACCCCGGCAAATGACGTCACAAATCACCCTCATCACCGATCAAGAAGCAATCTTAAACACATCACTTAGAACTGGAGTTCCTTCGTACTGATATACAGACTTCTCGAAGTTTTCACTGAAGTTAGGAGTATACAGTACAGGTAGTTTGACAGACGGCAAGTTAACATGTCAGGGGCATATCGCACTCAAACTTGTTGAATAGTCTGATAGTGATGGTATTGATAATTTGACATGTTGAAGAAGCAAGTAATTTCTGCAACTAATTTCGAGAGACAAAGTTTGAATTTCTTATTGAATTTCAACTTGTATCTAATAGTACTTGTAGCAACTTGCTAATATGATGCAAGGTATTGACATTAAATTTCAAAAAAATATGATCATTAATTTAAGGTTAAGATAATTAATTATTTAGGTAGATAAGTATCTATTATAAATTTTCAACTATCTGACTGTTACACTTTTACGGATAACTACAGAACCAATTTTATACAAACTGTTCGACCTACCACAAATTTAATTATTAATTTAAAACTACTTAACTACATAAACACTGAAATGAGGAGATCCACAAAAGAACTAAAGTAACTGACCAAGCCCTAAGAATCGCTAAACTGAAGTGGCAGTGGGCAGGGCACATCGCAAGAAGAACCGATGGCCGATGGGGCGTGAGGTTTCTAGAGTGGCGACCACGTACCGGAAGACGAAGCGTTGGCAAGCCCCCCACAAGGTGGACCGACGATCTGGTCAAGGTCGCGGGAAGCCGCTGTATGCGAGCAGCGCAGGACCGGTCGTCATGGAGTTCTTTAGGGGAGGCCTATGTCCAGCAGTGGACGTCTTTCGGCTGATATGATGACATAAACACTAATAAGTCAACAAGCTCTATGGGCGGTGGTGAGTTTCCATCAGGTCACCTGCTCGTTTGCTCACTTGTCACATAAAAAAATAGGTACTACAGAGACCTTTCTAGATTTTTAATATCATATTTAACTCAGTTGTATCAACTTTAAAATTAGTGATGTCATATTTTCTCTTACCAGTGACGATCCGTAGTATCTCTGAGGGTGCCCCGGACTGTTTGAGCGCTTCTTCGATTTTTTGCCGCCGCTTCAGTTCCGCTTCGAGTTGCTCTTGCACCGCTTGCCGCTGTTTCCGTTCCTTCTTTAGCCGCTTCTGGTACATTACTGTCAACAAAGTGTACAATCAGGCACAGTTCACGGCAAGGAAATAACCTAACATGGGCACATAAACGTGTGATTTAACACAGCTTAGTTGATTTCTGTAATTTTAGTCTTATGCTGTTTCAGTAATCCTGGCATCATTAATATTTAATAGAAGCCAGCGATACGCATATTTCTGGTACCGTATCGAAACAACAATTACTCGAAAGCCGCATGCAAAGCAAAACAAAACTCCGACTAAATAAACGGGCATGCTCTGCGCGCCATATTTCTCCACCTGCATTCATATGCATACGCACAACAAAACCTAAAAATCGCACAACCGTCTCCCTCACTCCGCAATAACTTTCTCTTATCATAAGACTATCTCCATAAATGCAGTTCAAGAATCTTTTGATTCGCTGCAGTTACCACCTTTCGTTTTGGTGAGTCTGCCGATAATCGGCGATCGACAACGCATTGGAAGATTCAAGAAATCTCTCTTTCTTGCGAGTGGAGTTATGATATTTCCATCTTTTTCTGGCGAGAGTTCGATTGACGAATGATTGAGTCGGTGCACGTGTTGATAAACGCTGGAGGCCCTGCCTCCGAGAGGGAAGAGGGGCAGCGCGGTTGACCCAAGTTAAAAGATAAATATTTAAAATGAAATGGCATAGTAAAATGACGATAGCCAAGTCAAACATTTATGTATGGTTTACTTGATATAGCTGTAAGAAAATAGATAAGAAAAATATTATGAAGAAGAAGTAATTATTTTACCTACATATTATATTGTACCCAAAACTACAAATATGTCAACAAATTTTTTATCGAACTTTATGATGAGTGATGAGTGACTACTGATGAGTTGTACTTACGAGCTCTAAACTGATAAAGCTATTTTTATAATTTTCAACCTACACACTTATTAAATCGTATTTGCAGAAGTTCCATTCATGAAATATACATAATCGCTGAAATCGCAGTCAATAATATCGAATTTTGTGTAAGGGCTCCCGCACACGACCGAGAATCGGTGGGCGATTATCGGCCGGGACAAGGACGGAAGATTCAGGTGCTAACACGTCAGAGCGGGATGCCGATATAAAATCGGTCACCGATTCTCGGTCGTGTGCGGGAGCCCTAAATAATTCCTACCTACTTCTATCGGATTAAATTCTTGTCCCTATTCGTACTTTTCTTATAACTTAAACCGCAGGATATAATCGCGATGGGTCTTGAGATACCATAAGATACTCGTAGAGTTTTGATGGAGTCTGCCGCTATCAGTATTTACTGGGGTAAATCGCGCTGCACAAAACCGCCAATAATAATCAAATATTTAAAAATCATAACAAATTATATTTTTATATAAGGAAAGGAGCATAGATGACCCATCCCACCGGCCATAGCATCTTCACTGTCTTATTTGTGGCATACGTTGATATTGAAACAAAAAAGACAGCAAAGCGCGTTGCTTACCCAGAGAACTAAGACATGTGTCAATAATTTTACTGGCTCCCTTGATCTCTGTCCCGAAACACAGCAGCATAAACATTATCTTCCCCAGACGGACTTTGCACAAAAACCTTCGGGTGATTTTATACTAGGTACAACAAAGTAAGGCTTTTCCGAGCTTTTCTGTAATTCTCCTTTTTTTTAAATAAGGTCGAATCTTTTGTACATGTAGATAATATTCATAGGCACGATATTTTGAAAAATAAATAACTAATAAGCATTAAGTTCTTATGGTTTTGAATAGCAAAATAAAACTTCAAGGAGCTTTCGTAGTTCATAAAAAGAATGGTAGTTTTCTAATTACGATTGGCAAGTGAGTAATTAATGTCGGTGGTAATGGGGGTTCGGAGAAGATCGCGTATACTCCCGCGCATCATCAGTCTTGCGCGACCTATGACATGCGCGTAATGATGCGCCCAGCACAACCAAACAAAGGACTCAAGGTTCCTCTTTACGAGCACTAGGTTTACTAACCTACCTTTACTGATTCGAATATTTGTCTTCTCGATAACATTGCTTCGCAACTCTATAACGTATTAACAAAATAACAGAAATCTTTTTTTTGTTGCATCTCAACCTATATCAAATAAAATCAAATGTGATGATAAATATAGATTCAGGTTCAGAATTATTTATATAATTTTTCTTTACGGAATACTTATTGAATGTCATATCCTGCAGAATACAATGCAAATAAAGCGAGTCTATCAGCAGCACAGCAGCATGCCTATTTTTCGATTATTGTTTTTGTAAGATAACCTAAGTCTTTTTGATTAATAAATAAATTTAGTATTTTTTTTTTATCTATAATCCGTTTCTCGACTATTCTCGAGTCAATGCCAAAGCTTAACAACCCATTTTGTTTTTCAATTGTGCTCTAGTAATCAGCTAAAGCTGTCAGAAAAAATAAGTTTGTCAAACAATGTTATTTTTTCCATCAAATATACTCTAGTTCGTCTGTTTCGTGGGGTTTGTCTGGTCCTTGGCAGCAAAATGTGTTGGTAAGCGATGGCATTGACTCGTGAAACGATTATAGGTACTATCGTTTCGGATCATGATATGGCAGCGTAACAGAAACGTCAAGAAATAATATAAATAATAATAACAAACACAATTATATAAAAAATAATTATAACCGTTTATAACCGTTGAGATATTCGTATTTTCAGACAATATTGTTATTTGCCTACATTTCAAGCTCTATCGTAGAGAGTAACCGTAGACCGTAGAGCCGTGTTCGTAGCTACAAAAACATTTAGAGGCGGTGAATTAAAAATAATAATGCATTTATTTTCACTCGCAATCTAAAATATTAATTACAATGTACATGTTTTTTTTAATTTTAAAAGCATTTCTTTTAAATAAATGACCTATTTAATGACAAAATAAAAAAATATTGTGGTTTCGATTATTTCTCAATTCTGCCGGTCTACTCTAAACTTTCGGCAGTGAAAGCGACATCAAAACGTTACTAATACAAAACAGTCATTCAAACTTTGTTCGTCGAATATTGACAATAGAGTAAAATTTTGGTCGAACGATTTCTCAAACTGACAGTGACAATCATCCAGATCCGGTGTGTTATTTCGTAACAAAAGTTCACTTCATTTCTCGACTCGATCCTTTCGAATTCAAAGTTTCGTGCTCTATATCTGTAGACTTAAAAATACCAATTTTGAATTTGGAAAAATCGAGTCGAAAAGTGAAGTTAATTTTCGTTACATAAAAGCAGAGCTGTCCTAAGTTCTACTTTAGGTATTGTCAATATACGAGCTGTTGAATTTGACTGTTTTAAATAGTGTTGTATCGATGTCGTTTTAGTCGTCAAAAGTTTAGAGGATAACTATGTACTTTCCGAGCTTTAGTTATTCTACATTGTATGATTTATGATTTTGTAATGACTCAATATTTTAAATGGAACAAGTACTGGTGGGCCCTAGATAATTTTACTCACAAAATTGGGACGGAAGGTCCTTTTTAGTTAATTACTCGTCAATACAAAGGTTATTGTCCAAAACTCCGTTCAGTGGAAAATTCGTCGGACCGTCGCGTCGCGTTGAGTCCGAGCGTTGATTCAGTCCAACACCTCTGAAAAACGGTTTCTCACTCGACTGGCGCGTATTTTTGGCTCTTTTCATCTTGCCATGTGTATTAACCCGTAAATGATCATCCGCATTTATAAGTTTATAACATTTTGTACTTTGAACACGACTTTTTTCTCACTCAAACCAATGACTCAATAGAAAGCCCAACCAATACTGAAATGTCAATCAACGTCATTCTACATGCGGTCCGGCAGCTAGCCTATTGTTTCTACGAGTCAATATTTGTCTACGTATTGTCGGCGCCTCTTTGTGCTCGTAATCCGGGCTATTGCTCTTCCGAAGGTTCATAAGCAACGATGAATCGTAATAATTCTTCAATCGATTATTCCATTCGTTTCGATGCAGATGCTGGCTGAATGGAAGAAAAAGAAATAATACTTTTTATGCCGCCTTTGTGATGATAGTTCTAATTTCAAAGCACTTGAGCGCGCGTAATGTTATGGTAATCGTTCTATTGTTCCATTTCATAATTTAAACTCATCAAATTAGCTGCATGAGTATTAGTAATAAAAATTAAGTGATATTCTTTTGTAAATGAACAATCGACTTTTATGTGAATTAGTTTCTCATTAAAAGTCAATAGTTACGCATTATTATTAGGCGTAGTTTACTCATGCAAATCATACAAATAAACATACTTTATCGACATGTACGTATCTGATATACGCACATGTCGATAAAGTAGGAACAACTTCAGAGCACAACAGAATTAACAGAACGCAACAAAGCTCGTGATATGAAGCGAAACAATTCGATGACCGAGCGTATGAATAAAAACGAACCACCGAAATATTGAAGGAATCCGTTCAAAGGGGAAAAATGCAATAAAAAGCCCTGCCCGATACGGAATGAGAGTGTGGTTAAAAAGCAACGAACGAATATGGTTGCGAACATCCGCCGCAGACAAAAGTTGGGCTACTTGACTATGCAAATTATATTTGCAGACCGCGCGCGCTGAGACTCGATCTCCAACGTTTCGTTTCACTTTTACGTACATAACGTGTATTCTTTTCATATTTTCATCCGATTTCCTTCCCCTCGTTCGTTTTGTTCCATTTTAAAAAGTCGCGGAACAATGCCGGTTTCCGCGGGGCTTATTCGCCGCGAGCCGTTTTCTGGCAGCGCGCGGCTTCTTTCTCTTGTTATTATATCTATCTTTTTATATCTATCGAGTTTTCTTTTCTTTAATACATTCGACTCATAAATGGCTGATACGGTCCCCTAGGGTTTGTTGCTCGAATAACATGTAAATGAGTTGGTGTGTACAAATTTAAATTTTGAACTGAATAACCCGTGTTATATAAACGTCAAATTTTAATTCGAGCCTTACCGTTCTTCTTCGTCTTATTTTGATTTTACCGACATAGTCTTGACATACTAGTAGTTTGAAGATATACTGGAATGAAATTTGTATGTTTTGCATGGTAATCTCCTATATCTCCTCCAACCAGTTTGGCTGCTAAATATGACAGTATCACAGATTAAACACTAAAATTACTGTTTTTAGTGCTCATAGTTAGATGGCTCCACGAGACATTCCATTCGTATAATTTTTATACCTAATGGCTCGCAGCGATATTATTAAAATTCAACAGCCTTTTCCTGTGCGTCTTTATATCAATAACTTGATTAAAATGATATTTTTATGTGCCTTCATTCAATAATATACACTCTCCCAGCGTCATCGCGTCTTTCCCAGGGACAGAGACCATATCTTTTCACCTGCTACGATCTTGACGTACTTCCTTCTTCTACTCACATTAAACCTTTCACACATTTATTCGTACTTCTCTTACACGTCAAGAATGGTACCTAAATTTTTTTTCAATGCAAACGTTGCATGTAAGCTTGTTTCTAGCCATGTTGTAATTTACACTTTTACGATTACTACTGTAACAGTTGTTCTAGTACTGTCCCTAATAAGTATTCAGTGTTTTCCTCGCATACATGACTGCATTGTTTGCTGCAAGTAATTTAATAAGTAGAGTTTTTTTTATTGCATACATTCTGATCCAGCGAACATCACAAAGCTTTACTCATAAGCAGGATCAAAATATCATCCCAAAGTAACGGTCAATCGCTCGTCGGTAGAAACTTTTTCAACTCTATTACCACGCCATAAGGTCCAAAAGTGTTTCTACGACGTGCGGCCGTGTGTACAAGTCTTAAAGTCTAGATTGTTTCTACTGACGTGCTGTTGGGTGTACCTGTACCTTAAAACAACAAATTGCGCTATAGGGTTCTGAAAAAGAAATAGCGCGTTTCAGAAACCATACAACGCCATCTGTTAGTAGGCTTTGGTTAAGATTATGCAGAGCAAGGCTCGGTCATCCTGCTACTATATACAGGGTGTAAATGCCAAAGCAAGTTTCCTTTCAAGGGTGTGCTTAGACCACGAAACTGAACAACTTTTCCATAGAAACCTTCATTAGTCGACAGTGCAATTTGTATGAAACAACCACAACAAAAAATCCGATTTCGACCCATCTTTCTTTGGAAAAGTTGTTCAGTTTTGTGGTCTGAGGATTCCCTTAAAAGGAAACTCGCTTTTGCATTTACACCCTGTATTTATGATACAAATATGAAAATATTGCCAAAATTCCTTGCAATAATATTTTGAATAGAGAAGGTAGCGCGGTATGCAGGTGAGTGGTAAAGCAATAAGTGCATCCGTATCCGTGCGGGGCTAAGCGCTGGTAGCCATTGTGAGTTGCCAGATAAGCTCCCGTACTTCCCCTAGGGTTACCAAAGCTGGTTGCAAGCGCCACTAAAATCACGTAACGACTTTTTATCATACTTGTACAAAGATTTTCCGAGCATGTAACTTGCAGAAGATTTGAGAAGTTATTAGTTTAAAATACAGAAGAATAAATCAAAATTTACAAGTGAGCAAACGAGCATGTGGTGGTGATGGTGAACACATCGTGGATGCTATCCACGGTCTTACTAGTGTCATAATTTGATACTTATAAGACAACAAAGCCTGACCTGGCAACTAAGATGGTTTGTACCATGCGCCAATAATTTCACTTACCCTTCGAGCTGAAACACAGAAAGAAATAGGAAAGGGGTTGATACTTCCCTAGACGGACTTTGCACAAAAGTCCAATTACCTTCAAAACTAAATACGCGCCTTGTTTGGTTTAGTCATAAATTCCACCGGATATTGAACAGAAGTACGTAGGAATCGGCCTTTATAAAATCATATTACTTATCTTTGTGAAAGTTTCTATTAACTTACTATTTTAATTATTTCCTAAACTACATACTACAGATAACAAACCGTTGCAGAAAGCCTTCTGTTTCGTGGAGTACATGACGTAAATATGATTCGACGTTTATGATGTCATCCCCCAGTAGAGTCGCACCCGTGCGATTTAGATAAGTCTTTTTATAGTTCTTTATTGAAAATAAATTGCCTAGAATAAAGTGTGACATTCGGAATGGCTTTCCGATAGATGTGTTCGAAATATGAAATAACGTTGACGAGATAAGATGTGCACTATCGGGATGAAATGTGCAATGACGTATGTTTTCGATTTCGTTTTCAATTCTGTATTGAATAAGCTTTGCAAAATAAATGTCAATGCGTAAGTAAGGTGCTTCTACGTAATTCAATATTCATAGTTTATTGAAGCTTTTCGAACCCGTTGTTTATAGTGATAGCATAAGTAGACACAATTTTAAGAAATTATTTAAAATTAATAGTTTTATTATAGTTTGGAGGATGGGCAGCAGCATCCTCCTTTTTATCTTACTTACTGCGGTCACCTACAACCGCGGTCCATGGTGCCAGCCGTAACGCTGACAAGCGAGGTGACTATGGTACTTCCCCTCTACATTTTTCCAGCAAGAGCTAGAATTCTGGAGGGAGCTCCCTGTCCTGTAGTGGACGTTTCATGGGATGTTATGATGATGATGAATTGTAAATATTTTGATACTAAGTATTTTTAAAGTTATTATTGGGCGAAATGAACGACGGAATGGGTTCCACCTAATGCTAAGCGTCGTCGTGGTCAGCCTAGAAAAAGATGAAGGGACGAGTTCGACATTTGCGCGAAGAATTGTAAGGAGGTGACGTGGCCCAGGAAGAGAAAAGTAGAAAGATGGTGAAAAGGACACAACAGGCTCATAATAATAATAAAATATTAAGGCTAGGAGATCAATGAAGTAAGGGTTCAAAATTCAATAACCATAGATTATCACTTCAGAAAAATTCTATTTCTTGTTTCAAAAATGAACGAAGAGTATAAATTATCTGAGAAGCATTAGTCAAACTGTCATCAGCAGTGTCCCTCCTTGTCGTGTCGTCGGTGAGGGTATAGTTTTTATCTGTTTCCTGGTTTTATTCCCGTATTTATGGGATGGGTGGCTTTTCCGATAAACACTAGCAAAATTGCCGGATTATTGTTTCTGAGAGGGACCTTAAGTTATGACTGCGAGTGACCTTTGGTGCTCCAACAGTGATAACATTTGGTACTTATGTAGTAAGAAAACCTTTTTTAATTTTAGATAAATAAGAATTATTTAGTTGTTGCATGACGAAAATTCTTATTTAAAATTAAACAATATTATTGTTTGTATTACATGGAACAAAAAGGTCCTACTCAGCAACATGCAAACATCTTCTGCAACACCCAAAACATTTAAAAGCTACGAAAACCTAACAAAACAAAACTCGTTTAGGAGCATGTTACTTGAACCATGAAACTCAACAACTTTTACCAAGACACATAGGTTGAAACACAAAAATAAATTTTTAACTCCCATCTTATTGTAATATCATTGACTCCCATACAAATTGCGCTATCAACTGTCGCAGTCTCTACGGGAGGTGATTTTTTTTTTCGTACTTCGACACATGTCCCTCTGAAAAAGTTTCAGTTTCATGGTCTTTTAACATGATAAAATAAAGTTCACTATATTAAGACTTATGTTCTTACTTATATAGTAGGCTGGTAATAATGAAATGTAGAGTTACTAGAGAGACTTGGTGAAGAGATGTGGACAAGATAAGTAAAACTGTATTTTTTTTAAAATTTCACAGCAAAGGAAGTTGTTCGCTTAATTGAGCTATAATTGTGAGTAAGTGAAACTTTTAAAGTAATAAAAATATTAGTTCTCCCTTTAAAAGAAAATTAAATTGACATATCGTTAATATTTATAGCATAACTCAGCATAACATATCGTTTTATATTTGTAACATAACTCAAACAGCAAACATTCATAACATTTCTTAATATCAAAAAAATATCAATAAAGGCAGACAAAGAAAATTTTATAAAAAGAAATATCCAAAAGGAAAATCGCGAGGAGTTTTATCAAAACGATCAAAGGGCCGGTCGGACATTCCCAGTTGTTACGACGTTAGTAAAAAATACAATCTCTCTTTATAGTTACCATTCCACTGGTTATTATATCGATATATCCGCGAATCGATATCAGAACTTACGGACCGTGAAATACTCGATTCTCGATATTGCTGCCTTCGGTCTCCGCACTAGCCTGTTTTGGACATTCCTATGAATTCTTGAATCGATAAAATGATCTGGATATTTGGTGTGACAATATAAAGTTTTAAAATACATAATTTTTACAGATGCATATCAAGGTACTTTCCGGCACTTTACAGATAATCAAATATATAATCAAACACATACATGAAATGTCAGATCATGCTCTTTATACGGGTTGAGCAAAACCTTCCTCTCAACTTCTTCTAAAGTCAGAATCAAATATTGTTACTTATATAATTTTCTCGAATTAATTGTTTTTCGCTGCATGTGCTAAGATAGCAGCGATGATCGGGCGTGCTGCAACAATCATAGGTATTTTTTCCTTGCAAGTTTTTAAGCATTATTACTTACTACTACTTAGTATTTTTTTTATTTAACAATGTTTATATATTTAGAGAAATATTGGAAAAGATTCCCGGAAAATTTTGTAAAAGACAATACTGCACAAAGTGCATTTTTATGTTGGATTTTTGTTTAACTCAAACTTAGAGCTTCCCGTGCAAAAGGCAGGTCGCTAGTTTTTGTGATTTGAAGTAAATTATTTAATTCTCATATCGAAAATAAATCAGCACACTATTTCCTGACATTTTGTTGTCTCCAATTACAAAATGTTGCCGAAAATCAACGTTCCCAACATGTTCCCAAAAATGCTTCTGTAAAGAGATGTTTAACTTCAAATATTATTTGACAGACTTCGTGTATTTGACTGATATCATTGTGATATCCAGGGTGAACAAAAGAGATTTCCGGTGATAGGGTAGCTTATGGTGATACTTAAAAAACATTTGCCAGACAAGGAAGTCAGGGGCTTTAGTAAAAGAAGACCAGCCTGAAAAACAGAAAAAGGCCTCCTGAACACCGGGCTCCGGTCTAGAAGTTCTCACATGGTTTTTCTTGATCCTCTCATTGTCCCCCATCAACTGAGACACCTTGTTTTTACCTTGAATATCACGTAAAAAACCCAAGGAAAAAAAATCTCGGAAGTTATACAGGGTGTTAATTTAATTGCGTGCCATAGCTTAAGGGGTGTTTCAGTTACGATAAAGGAACACAAAAAAAATCCTACTGAAAAAAAAAAAACTAAAACTGCATTGAAACTTAACTAACACGGAGCAACGTCGCTAGCGCGCGAGTATCATCATCATATCAGCCGAAAGACGTCCACTGCTGGACATAGGCCTCCCCTAAAGAACTCCATGACGACTACATAACTGAAACTCTTTCGCGCGCTTTTGATAGCGCGCCCATTCGCGCGGTCGTTGCCCTCCGCGTTAGTTTAGTTTAAATGGAGTTTTAATTTTTTTTTAGTAGGATTGTTTAAAATAATTTTTTTTTAGTTTCTTTATCGTTACTGAACCACCCCGTAAGCTATGGCACGCAATAAAATTAACACTCTGTATATGAATATTTTTTTTTTTTTTCTGACGGCGACTGGTAATAAGTAGACTAAGCAAAGTAATAATTTGGCAAATACTCCAAATTGACTGAGAAATAAATCGTAAAGTTGTCATAAAGAGTGTGCACTGAACTCACGGTCCATAAAGAGCGAATACTAGTGTCGGCTTAACGATGATTGTGTCGCGTTGTTCGCGGGTGATTCACGTTTTATTGCGAATAAAAATATTGATTACGAACATTTAATATCAAGTTTCGAGCAAAACGCTCCATTTGTGCTGAAGCAGATTTTCTCTTCCCTCGTTAATAGTACGGTCAACCGCACGTCAGTGGAAACATTTGCGACTCTATTTCTATGACATAAAGTCCAAAGTGTTTCTTATGTCGTGCTGTATAACCCCGGCCTACACTTAATTTGCGATAACGATATATCACCCTACGCTAGTCATTATGGATTTAACAAATAATTCGGAAAATATTTTACTCTAAACAACAGCTAAAATTAACTTCTTCGATATACCAACTTGTTTATTACTTTTAACTTTTATTATGTGAGATTAGTTTTGACATGACTTGAATATTAACTATGGTAAGGACCAAGGTATAAGCATATATTTTTCCCCACTTTAGGGGAAATTTTCTATTATGGGTATCCCTATTTCAATATTGATACAAATTTTGTACAGAACAAAGATTATTACTGCACGATGTAAGATGTTCGACAAAAGTGTCTTATTATAATTTGTTTGTATTCTTCTGAAACTGAAAACTGATGCTAAATAGTTAGCGAAACCGGTCGTGTAAAACAAAATTCGTGAACCAATGTATAAGTGTTTCAATACAAAACTGAATATGGAGTTGCACCAAGTGCCGAAAATCGCAAGTATAATTACGCACTTGACCAGTTTTTATTATTTGTAGCTTATGCACTATAAAAATACAAATTTTAACGCTTGTAAGTGTTTCCGTTTTTACGATAGAGCTAAAACAAAAAGAAACTCTAGCACCCCTTATAGGGTATGGAATCCTAAAAAAATGTCAGTATTGAAAAAACCATAACCCTGTATCATCAAGTTCTTTATCTATTTTAATCGTACAATAAGTCAAAACGAGGTCAAAATATTGAAATTTTGAGTAACATAACACTTTTCAAAATGGATAAAAATTGGTCAGACGTTCAGAAAGAGGAACTTAATGTTAGTAAAATAAAAAAAAAAGGTATCGAATTCGTATTTTCGTCGGAATGGTTCGATGGGCCATGCTTCCTGCGACTCCAGTGTGGTCGAAATCGGACACCTTTATTAATATGCCTGAATTAATAATATTGTAGATCTTCGTCGGCGCTCGCAGGATCGCGTGCGAATGTCCTGTAGGGCTTCGGACATCCATTCGAAAGGAAATATCGATTTACATTTTGATTTCTTTGATGTATCCTTTGAAGGATAGTAAACATTCGGATAAAATTCATAAGGAAACGAAACTTTTATAAAGTAAGTTGTTCATTGCTTGTGAACATTCACATAAATAGGATAATGAGATTTTAAAGCGCAGTCCTCTACTGGATTTGAGATAATTGTTCATTCAAAGATATTTAAAAGAGCGCGTGGATTTTTAATGTCACTTCTTTCTTTTTCACCATGGTGCCACTTTGATTGTGATGCGATGTAGTTTAGCTGACGTCATTAAGATATTTTAATATCTAACAACGATTAAATGATAATGAGTTTGAGTTTGTTTTTAGATCAGTTACTACCTGAACCCAAACGAAGCAATAGTTATTGCTTTGAAGAGTAGTATGTAAAATACTGCATAGATTTTTTGTAGTTGCGAACTGTACCAAACAAAACCTGATTCAAAAGCATTGTCATATTTTAGATATTGCCTAAATACGAAATATATAAATCTAGAGCATCCAGACAAAGAAAGCGCTCTGCGTTGCAAACCCCTGCACTATTTTTTTTAACTATGAGCGAATCTACCAGTACGAGTACTTCAATCAATATATGACATGTAAAATAGATACACATAAATCTGTCGGTCTGTCAGCTTTAATAATATCCAAACAAACCATTACGTTAAGTTATTAATGTTTACATCGGGCTTTTATTATTGTAACGGCGATAATATGAAATTGGATGCTTTGACGTCACACCATCGTAACTAGAAATGATTTCGTCATAATATATGGCATTTAACTTGGAAATTTGTTAAAGGGTGTTATAACAACAAATTATCGTGTGTGTTTGATTACCATTGATTATTCATTCTCTAATACTATGAAATCTTTTCACAATTTTATAATAAGAATTTCTGCAAGATGAGGAATTAATGGTACAGACAATATTTTATAACGGTATATTTTACAATCACGCGTGGTTTTAAATTAAGTTACCTACAGGCACCACAAAGCTTCTTTAAAATTAAAACTGTCTTCAAATCTACTGATGTTCAGTTTTGATGACAAAGAAAGTGACAGCAATATATTTAAAGGAGCTTTAAATTCAAAGACCATTTGTGCAACTAGCAGTTAGTCATCTTAGTGAGTTTTTGTTTCCCCAGTTCGAATCTGTAGGGTTTTTTTTGTAACTTGGTATTGACAGTAGAAGACTGCCCCTACGTTGGACTGAAAAGAACAAAGCAATGAACATCTAGTTTTAATGCACAATGACATGCGGTGGTAGACGCGTATCAGGTAAAACAACAAATATTGACAGTGGATGATTGCAATCCGCCTCCCCGGACGGCCGAGCGCCGGCGAATTAAAACGGGGACGAGAAAAATTAATCCTAATGCGATTTTAATGAAGCCGAAATGAACGAATGCAATAATGAATTGTTAAGCCTCCGTCTCGTCCTTTTGTGATAATACTGGGCCCAGACCGCATGGAATGGAATGAAAACAAGATCAACAGAACCTCAGGAAAAGAAAGAAATTTTAAATGAAAGCGTTCTGAATGCATAAAAATTTGGAAAGGATTTGGAATATAACAAATAATAATATAATATATTGACTTTGCTTACAAGGCACAAAAATTTTCAACTTACCATACAAAATGGGTCGGTCACGTGACCACTATAGTATGGGGAGTCGAAATTGTATTGTGCGTTGTTAGCAAAGTCGTAGAACAAAAGTTGTTGCTTTTGACCACTGTAATAAGGTGGGCATACGCATATCAGGTCAAAAAAAATAACCTAGTATAACAGAAATTCGTTGAATATAGAGTGTAGCTTTCTCATTGTAAAGACAGAACAAACAACGGACCTTTGAGCATCAGGATAGAATGTAATAATGATTAAGCTCAGCAACTCACAAAGATGCACGCCTTAGCATCGAGTACAAAGCTCGCAAGTGCTGAAAATGTACACCTGAAGTCTGTACCCGTTTTTGCATTAACGAATGCGGAAGCAGCGCTGTGCACACATGTCCCCCACCCCCTGTGCTACCCCCTCCGCCTAGACGTGCTTCTCGCTCGAACCAGACGCCTCCAGCAGAACGGTATGTCCCACCCGTGCGTTCATTACCTCCACGCGGCGACCAACAATTCAAGTTTGCTTTCCGCTACACAATCTCGCTGCCAGACCAGACATACTACATACACCAACCACTCGAATAATAAAGATGCAGAAATTAGCCCGTTCTCCCTGAAGAGTGGAAACTAAGTGAAGCTATCTCCGCCTGAATGGAGGTAATGCAACGCGAGCACTCGTTTGGCGAATGAAAGAAACTCGTCTGGAAAATGATGAGCTTGTTGAAATAGAGGGTAAATGTCAACTATGGAATAAAAACAGTCAACAGATAAATGCAAACGATCAACACACGAGTAAACTGAAGAGGCGTCGCATGAAAGCGACTGTTGACTCTTCTCAAACATGGAAAGAAAAATATTTTCTTCTTTCACGAACGAATGAATGTGCTTATATTTGACTTTTTCACCTACGAAACTGAACCTTAAATAAAACTGCAAATCAATAACAGTGCGCACTAAATTTGCTTTTAGCCATAAAATATTCAATTACGCATAAGCACACATTTGCTAAGGCCAACAACGACCACGCGGCACCCCCATTAAAGACGCCTAAGGGCCATTTAATCGGTCAGTGAATGTAAATTCGCCAACCCCAAAACAAATATCCCAAAACTAATAAGGAAACGAAATATGTAAATCGTCTGCCATATTGTTCCACAAGTGAAATCTTCCTTTAATCTTATAACAAATCCGTGTCCAAATGGCCGGTCCGGACCGAATTTGAATATAAGAGAGGGTTGACTAAGGCTTGAGGGTCAGGCAGGTTGTGGCTCGACTAGTTGCGGTGAGGAAGGAAGCAAATGTATGCAAGACACGCACGCCGGAGATAGCGGCCGTAATGTTGTCCTATGCACATACTGCATCAAATTAGTTGTCGACTTGTAAACAAGGAGGAGGAAAGTAAGGCCGCTAAGACGTCGTCGGTAGGTAGTTTGCATGGATATGAGCGCGGCAATATGGGGGTCCACAGCTGCTAGCTGTACTCATTAAGATGTTTTATGGTCGGCCCGCCGGACCGTGTTGCCAATTTAAGATATTTCTATGCGGGACGGCACCACGTTAGTTTGGCTTCCGATTAGGGTATTAAGGTGGTCCTTTAAGGCATTAGTTCAGTAATTATTGCGGCGCCCATTATGTGGCTGGCATTGTCCCCAATATTCCCCCGGTGACACTGTTTAGGGTAATCGACAAACTAATTGGGCACATTCAATTGGAAATAAAGTGGCACGTCTGTTTGCAGAGAGGGGTCAGACGACGTGCAAAAACAAAACGTGTGCGCAATAAACCGGAGTCAGTGGAAAAAGACAAAGCTCAAACAAATTTGGTTCGATCCGTCGCTCTACCTAGTACCCGCGCTGCAAGTAAATCAAAGGGTGTTGAAACTTTACACCCACTTAAAGCCGGACACAGTAATAAAGCGTTCGAACTTCCCGACCCTGGACATCAAATGGGCCACCCCTTCCCAAATTTCGTTAGGAGGAAATTAAAAGTTCGCAGATGTCGATAACACACAGACTTTCGGTACTTCTATATTGGCTTACGAAGGTGACTTAAAGATGCATTTAAAGCACAATTTTGTATACACACCAATGAAGCGACTTAAAGTTTAAATATGACTTCCCGAATCTATTATTCATGTGAAGGTAGAGAGAGTAGGAGTATCACTTATCTATTCATGGCCCGCCGCCGTGACTCTGTACCACGAGACGGTATCGAAGTCCTACAAACTAAAAGTTAGCAAGAGCCCTAAACGAGGCACAACTTGCCTTTCGAACTGATCGAGCTGGACCAAGTTTCTCGTAATACTAGTCGAAGAAGCCCCGATCCAATTACAGGTAAGGAGTGTAAGTTCAAAATATTATCAGGAAAATTTAAGTTTTCATAAAGTTTACGTTGTATCATTCTTATTGTATTGGTAGATTCAGGTCAGCGCTAAACGCCAATGGCTCTTCTTCACTTGTTTGTTTTAGTTGCTTTATACTTAAAAATGCTGTTGCCTGCGACTTCGTACACCTGAAGTTCAGAAAAAAGTGGCCATAGTCCTTTCTGACTGTTCAAACTATCTTAATTTTCAACAAAATCGATTCAGCAGTTTAGACGTGAAAGCGTAACAGACAAACAGACAGAGTTATTTTCGCATATATGACATTACTTCGGATTTCTAAAAATATTTTAATTTAACACTTAACACACACACTAGAAAATAGCAAAATTTCACAATCACAGGCAGGATTCGAACCTGCGTCTTCTCCGTGAATCAAAGGGTTCGTATCCTGCCTGTGAAATTTTGCAATTTTCTATTTTGTAGAATTACTGTGTTAGGATAATTCTACAAAATAGAAAATTGCAAAATTTCACAGGCAGGATACGAACCCTTTGATTCACGGAGAAGACGCAGGTTCGAATCCTGTCTGTGATTGTGAAATTTTGCTATTTTCTACTTTTGTATTTATAGATACAAAAGAGCAAACAAAGGTAACTAAGACATAAGTAATAAATTTAAATCTAAAAGTTTTCTTACATAGTAATCGAACAACACTCAAGATTCTCAAATTAACAAGTTACTAAGTGGTTCCAACTAACCTGATACCTGTGACCGATGGTCAGTTAGGACGAATAATTACTAAATAAACTTCTTCAAAGCTTTGAAATGCAATACCATGACAGATTAGATGAACAAGTGGGTCTTTACACTCCCAGAACTAAGGATATTTTTGGGACCAATAGATCCGATTACTTGAAATATGAGAAACTGAACTCTTTCCGAGCGTGTATGATAAAGGAGTAAAGCAAATCACAATACTATCACATCAAGCAAAATACTACAACTGAGGCTAAATTAATTGTTTCTAAAGAGGCGATCTAGTCGAATGTATTTGCTGATAAAGTATACGGTTCGCCCCACCCGAGGGTTATTAAATAATTTATTGTTTGCGAACTATTCGCAGAGGGGACGGGACGCTCGAAGATTCTGCTAAGTTCTAAAGTACCGGTGTATTGCTAATGCAAATTACGTTTCAAACTTAAATGAATTCGCACGGTCATTGCTGTAAACCTGAGCTCGGTTAGAATAATTGATTCTTGTCAAGGTGGAAATACGCCTGAGAAACTGAACTGTACGTCCCGCAATGTACTAATTGTCTGTGTAGGTATAGGTGCATATATGGGATATGGTTTTGACTTCAACACTGACCCTTTGCTTTTATTTGACCGATACAATAAAATAGGCACGGCGCCCTGATTGAGTTTGGTCCGAACCTTTTACAGCTTTCAATGTACATTTCGTCCTGTCAGTTGCAAATTACGCTCGCTGCCCATTCACGCTCAAAAATCACTCCCAATCGAGTCAAGTGGGACAAAATAAAAGGTGAGATCATCATTGGGCACAGGGGTGCGAATCTGACTCCCTCGCTAAACCAAGGCGGGAAACGTATGACCAGTCCATTTGTAAACACTAACAGGTGCCGACAGCCTTTTGACGGTATATTAAATTAAATGATCCGTGCGATTGTTAGTGAATCGGAACCCATTTGGTCTATCGTAGATTTAGGGAAGAAAATCCTATTATTAAGAGTGACGAATTGTTAGAGCTTGTGGAACATTCATACTCTTAAAACCATAAATATTTGTTGTTACCAAATGAAAACGTAGCTGAAGATAAATATTTTCAACTGTGGCGTAGATGACTCATCAATGATGAAAAATTCTGCATACATTTTTGGAATATCAATTAAATGAAAAGCGTTTTGTTTTCTATTTTATTCATAAAGCAAAGTGCACACACTTACAGTGATGTTTGAGCTAAGTACATGTTGAGATTTACTTTGTTGCGAGTTCAATTTGTTAAAAGTTCCAGGGTGCGTAAATTTTTTATGACAGCATCTGACTATGAAAAAATGAAATATATTTTCATAGTTTAATTCATTACGTTAGCTTATTATGTATGTTTTCCATTTTATTACTAAAACAAATATAATTATTTATTCATGTCATATTACAGTACCACTTTGATCACTTCAATAAAATAAAAACAAATTTTAAGAATTTATATCGCCTTTCGGATAATTTGTTTAATCCAAAGACAGAAATAAATAATAGACAGCAAGTAATCAAATAGAAGTGCCATTAAGTTTTGTAAACAATAAACAAACGCTTAGGTTAATAATGAGTCTGTTCGTAATAACAAGTCGGAAAAGATAAACAAGCAAGAGGATTCTCGATAAAAAGCAATAAGTCGATACACTGAGTGAGTCGACGGATCGGACATAAAACTTCTGTTTGCAACCAAATGAGAAGTGCAGACAGAGGATTGGAATTTATATAAAGGAGCGCTCAAATTATTTATGATATCAAAAAATCTGTAGTTTCTTCAAAGTAAATAGTAAAATTCAATGCTCTTAAATTATTTTCGAGATATACATATAATATCTTCAAGTCTAACTTTGAACTGTAAACTTTCTATATCTATACAGGTAGGTATTGTCATTGGAGAAAAACTCTAGGATACCTTAAATAAATTGCGAACACTGCTCTACCAATTGAAAACAAATACGGATAGGAGGAGACATAAATGTCTTCTAATCCGTAGCATTTTTTAGTCGATACAATATGAACGAACTCTTCTTTAAACGGTCAAACAGATGAAAATAAGGAATAATTTGATCGATGTTGCTGTAAATGAAGCGGAATGAAATTGCATAGGTATCAAAAAGAATGTACCTAAGCATATACTTGTTACCAAAAATGTTACAAAAATATATTTAAGATGGTCGTAACAAGTGTTTCTAATTTCATTTATACAAGGTGTAAAAAGTAAGCACTATTTTAGCTTGATACTGAAAAACTTTTCCAAAGGAACATAAGAACAAAAAGGAATCAACTTGACACAGAAACTGGGTACTCATACTAAGAAACCTTTCGCAAAAGCTAGACAAAACAGGGTTCAACAATGACATAGACATTAAGACATCTGCCTCTTTCAAGCTAAAATCTGGGAGCTAAAATAGAAAACAAAAGATGGAATGCAAATTTACTCATCATAATCACAAAGTCGAATTTCACTTGGTCCTTGGCTTCTCTCTGCAAACTAAACAACTTTTGTTGTACAACTTTTCAAAAAAAGCTAAATATATTTTTTTTGTTCTTAATACGAGTAGAGTTAAAATTGATCCGGTTCACGTGTCACTTTATATGGAATAAAATTATCCAAATTCTGAAAAGTCGTAAAACAAAAGTACCTACTTCATTTTCATGAGTCGAACAAGAAACCGAGAGGTTAATATACTAAAGATCCTGTATAAAAAGTTGTGAGCAGTTTCGTAGAAAGTCATTTTGCAACATAGGTTACAGTTATAAATGTGATATTAGCAGCAGTGCGCGGTATCCTGCTACATGCATTGCCTGCAATCAAATCTGCGTATGGCTTCACCCGGCTTCTGTTGGCCGTGTGTGGTCCACCGTAAACAAAGATCTTAATGATCACCCACCGTTCAACGTAAACAATTTATTAACCCGCAATCGACATCGACGTTACAATCGAACCATCGATACGTCGTTCAATGAATGCAAGTTCTCGACTTGCAGACGGATCGATTTTTAATTGCGTTTTGTAAGAATCTCGCGACATTCTTGTTTTGCAATACGTATCACGATTGTAAGTTTTTATTGCGAATGACTGCGTTGTGGACATGATTCGAGCTTCACCTTGTGACGCAAAGACAGATTACTTTGTATTATTCACTGTTTTATTTAGCATTTTATATTCCTGTTTGTCCTATACGAGCAATATTTGTACGTAAATTTTACATTGTTATAAAAGGTAATTTTCGTTCAATCAGTCAGTTACTTTTAAGTACCGCAACAAAGTTTTAAGAAACGCTTCTTGAAATTAGCCAAGTCAATTCACAATTTGATTTGATGATCTTAAACGTCACTGTAAAATTTGAGATCAATAAGCGATTTCCCCGAGACACCGGATGCGGTCTGCCGGGCACAAGTTCAATTATTATTGAATTTCCTTGTCGGTGAGGGTGGCGCCACTTAGGGGGTGGGGGTGAGAGGAGAGGGTCTTTAAACACACCGATACATAAGCTAGCTTATACATTTTTTGGTTACTCTATGAATAAAATTAGACATTTTTATTGCAACAACGTTTGTAACTAATAAAACGCCGATGTTTAACCCTAATCAGAAAACTGCTCTTTTTATCGATTTATCCTCAACATAAAAACTTTGGAACAAAATTGTTGAGTATTTATCAATTCTATAGCTGGGGTAACCCGAAACCAGCTTTTGTTTGTTTCTATAATTAAAACGCAACTTTCAACTTTGGATAATTATTATCCCACTCACTCCGAAATCGGATTTGCTGAGGGGTGTTTCTTTAGCGAATTCCCTTTGGCTTCTCTTGCCTTTTCGGGGATTGTTAACTTGGCTTGTCTGATTGAGTTTCAGAATAATTCTTACATAAGTAATTATAATCTTTTAAAAGGTTTACGTCATCGTTTTCTAATAAACAAGGAAGTTTTTTATATAAGCAGGCATACAGAATTTTCGATTATTGAAATTATCTGTCCGTTTATAAAAGTTTGATTCTACGTAGCTTTCCTTTACATAACTTTCGAAGTAAAAAATAATTTGTAACGTATTAGTAGCTGAGAGTGAGTTAATCAATGAACTGGTAGAGAAAAGCTCGTCGTGTGGCTGGCATTACTTCGTGAAGCCAGTCATTGTAGCGGTGAGCGCCGGGCGGGTGGGCATGGCTGAAGGTTGCCGGTTGCCGGCCGGCACCGGTGGCCAGCTGACTCATTCCGGTGACGCCAGTTTTGAACACCACGTTTGGCGCTAACACGCAACCTCGGCTCACTAGTTCCTACGCTCCACTGGGCAATGTAGCTCCAGCTTTAAATTTTACTAAATTTGACACAGACTTCTTTGCCATTTCACCGTAGAGCTTAGATAAGTGTACATTTAAACATATTTAAGAGAGCGCGTGGGTTTTTACTGTCGCTTTTAATTTAATGTTGTCAACACAGAAGAAAAGTAAAGAGAAGGATAAAGGCTAGTTCAAGATCATTTAGCTACAAGATAAATAAAAAAATAACAGTAAATAAACTGCTTACAAAAGATACGTAATATTTAACAAATAAATAATATGCCAGCTGACAATCTGTCTATAAACAAAGACGTTGTATATCAGAAATGCAACAAGTCCTGTCTCAGATTACAAATGCGATACGGTGGGCACATGGTGAGGTGAGTTCATTGGGTTGTGGCGAAATCGACAATTCGATCGTGGCAAAGTGAACGCGACCACGTCGCAATCGACTGACGAGACCTACCGGAGACATTTTGCTAGAACAAGTTATACTACCGAAAAGTAACACAATCTCAGATTGAAGTAAACCAATTGCCATATTTTTGTCTTGCTAAAAGTTTGACAATCCCTATACAGGGTATAACAAAAGGGGTATACCAACCCTGAAGGATGTTATTCTGCCCATGAAACTGAACAACTTTCCCTAAGGAAAATTGGTCAAAAAACTAAAATAAATTTTTGACCTTTGATTCTGCTGATTCAATTTGTATGGGAGGGCAAAATTTTTTTTTGAAATAGTAAGCTATGTTCCTTCGAAAAAGTTGTTCAGTTTAATGGGGAGATTCTCTTTCTGTTACACCTTGTATAACAAAATATCACAAGTTGTAAAGTTCATTACCTCCCAGGAATCCCCTGAAACTTCGTTTCGTTTCCTCCTTCTGCTACATGAAAACATAATACATCGAAACCTGTTCTAACAATTTCACATACAATCATAAATTCTAATTTACCATGTTCGCGGATCTTGTTACCACCTTGCCTTCGGTTTCATTGTATGTTACTCCCAAGACATTGCAGCCCCACAGAACGTGTATACAAAATTAATTAGACAAAATCTCGGGTCTTGTAATATTTTATTATTATTTCCGTTGCTTCGAGATTTTATTAGCGCGTTATATTTATTACTTTTCGCGTATAATGAATTTGAATAGAGCTTTGATTAGCGTCGTTCCTGTATGTGTTCTCTTTAGCAGTAAAGTTATAATTACAGTAGTAGTAATTACAAGGTAGTGTAACCTTCGTCGGCTTTTTGTTTCGTTATCTTGCTCCGAATGATGATGGTTAGTTAAATTAAACGTCGTGCGCGGAACACCTATTTTCTTGATTGCGGCTGCCTATCTATGTCTAGTTTGCACTATTTTAATTTACTCTTAATAATCATCTTTGTATACTACCAATTACTCTATCTTTCAGCTGCGCTGATGGGTGAGACGACCCTAAGTATACCTTTTGTCAGTTGGTAAAACTATACCTATATAATATGAGCCACATATGAGCCCCAGAACGTTCTAAGCTAAATTTTCCATCCTTATCCAGATAAGGTCAGCGTCGACATTGAAATTACCTTTCTTTAAATGGTGGTCAATCCGTATATCCGAGCCGAGGCACGAGCCTAACAACGGATTCTACTTAGCGGTGAAATGTGTTATGTCGCACTGTCCATTGTGTTGTGGAGTTTCTTATTCGTCTTTTTTATATTTTATTTATTTATTTTTTTTATGTCACAAGTGGGGAAGCGAGCAGGAAGTTAATTAAGTTAATTTTTGTGAGCAATTGATTCCTTACCCCTTGCATTTAGGGTACATTACTTCGGGAGTCGGTCTGGCTGACCAGCCGGCGAAATCTAATAATTCGTATTAGACACGCGCTGGTGAAGCTCATACTGTGCTTCATTTCACCAGAATTGCAGATTTTTTTATTTGATGCTAGTAGTTTAGTTATTTGTATGAAATAAAAAAACATATAAACCTACATTTAGGTATTATACGAGTAGGAACTCAAACCATCTCGATGTTGCTGATAATTTGATATGAGGCAGAGGTGCCGAGAGGAGCCATCCCCTCCGTCACCGTGACGTGTCCTGCATTCCGGGTAGTGACGTGTTGGTAAATATGTCACGTAGTGGATACCGCAAGATCCGAGATAAGAACTGAGAAGAATCTCAAAGTTACTAACATCAACTATACTCTGTATTCGATACCGACATTTTCACAAATGGTTTTTTGTTAAACGCCAGACAGTTGTATCGTTAACGATCGCAGCGGTTGCAATAAAAATACCAAATCTAGCCCAAAGTAAGACGTTTATGAACACGAAGCCTCGAACAGGTTGAAGCAATTTTTCCTTGGCCACAGCAGAACCTCAACCAAAAAAGCAACGACTAAACCACCGTTGAAACGTTCAAGTGTAAATATTTACCGGAGTGTAGTCCACGAAAAGTTTCGTAGCGCCGATAATTTCAACCGAGACTCGAAACCTCACCTGCAAAAAACGCTTTAAATGTAAACCGGCCTAAACTTTTGCAAACAATGGAGTCGAAGGTTCCGCACGGATGTTGTTTATAACAGAAATTTACAATTTTACTTCCTAACTATGAAGTCGACCAATTTTGATTATCACTGAAAACGATGTTTTATTGGGTAGCCTCGTGTACGTGGTTTTCGTTTGATGCTTTTCGTATATGGAACTCCAAAAAGTGGGTACAACAGAATGAATAATTGAATTCCGTCCAGGGCGCGGATATATACAGACTGGTGTACTCCGACGAGGTCGCACGTCGCACCGCGGTCAGGATTTCGCGTGTATCGGAAATATTTTTTGATCTCTTCCCACTGAACTCTTTGCGTGAGGAATTGTCGGCATTTCATCGACACGGCGTCGTCATTTTCACATTCCTTCATGTAAGGCATTCTGTCTGTACTACAAAACTATTTATATAATAATTTTCAGACTATATAGCTCATAACGAAACCACGTTTTGCTGGCATGGTTCTATGAATTTGTGGCAATAATGCACAGACAAACAAACGTTGCACAACGCCGCATGTAATGGGAAGTTTCCGTATTACGGCGAAACACAATGACACCGGTCAGATGCACATTCAACATCGCAAATTGAATCCATTGGGAGTCTCCCAGCTATATAACCGCATGGAAAGTACATCTATCTCAACCGACCAGTATCTTCAAACTTAACAAAATAAAAAAAAAATATTAAATAGACAACACATTTTTTTTGGTTACTACGATCCTAATGCAATATTCTGCACAATCTTTTCATTGGCCTAAAGTTACATTTAAATAAAAAAAATATCAATAAAGGGTGTAAGGGACAGGTTTCCGGAAATTGAAAGGGCATGATCAGTCAACGTATCTGAACAACTTTCAGTAAATAAAACATTCAGTAAAAAAAATAAAGGCCTCTCCATACAGACTGTCCAATTAAGTTTGCAATTTTGTATGGAAACCTGATATTACCCATCACATTTCGATAAGAAGTCCAGTTTGAGGAAGGCAAGGGGAGGCCTGTGTCTAGCAGTGGACGTCTTTTTGGCTGATATGATGAGGTAGGTAAGACTGATACTTATAAGTACTTTGGGTTTGGTAGGTTTGGTTCTGGTGATCTTGACTTCATTAACAAACAAGTAAAGCCAAGAAGAAGGATTTTAAAAAGATTTAATAATAAATACCAATCACTTCCTTGAAGAGTAGATTTCGTAACAATAACTGAAATGTTGAACAACAATACACTCCAATATGAAATAGGTTACCTAAACTGATTCGTGAACTAATGCAATTGCGGAGGGTGCTACCAGCAGCATCAGAAGCTGTCAGCGATAGAACACTGACATACGTTGATACGATTGTCCGCCTGTTAAACGATTTCATTTGAATTTGATCACTAGACTGTCCATTCGTGATAGTGTTTGCAATAGATGGGGATAGTTAAGCGGTTGCCCTATGGATACAATATGCCGAGCTAAATTAATTTGATTTCTCTAGTAGTTATAAAGTTTCACTTAATTTGGTAGGACTGTTTGTCATCAAAATGCATGTACTAGAAATGTAGAATAGAATTGCGGTTTTGAAACATTTGAAAGACATGCTTTGAATGTAATGTGTCTATGTCTGATTTTATACTCTATTATTTCATTAAAACTCACTAAACAAATGACACATAATATTCGAATTACATATGAAGGTAAAGACAAGAAATATGTGTAATACATTTCCCGGTACATTCAAACAGGCATCGATAACCCTCCATTCCGAACATAATGTTCGCATAATTGGCGTAACATTTCCACTGCGTACCCTTTCAAGACGACCGTGATGTTACGGCCTACATGTTATTTAATTACACAATCTCGAGTACAATGCGAATTATACCGACTCCTTTACTTATCTCGAATGTGGAGACAAGAGATGCGGGAAGGGTAGGAATGGAGTGTGGAATTACGGTACTGAGCGCACGAGATAAATTAGTAAGAGGATGAACTTAGATGGTGCAAACGTTTTCCTGTTGCGATCTTTCGAGTAACAGGTAGTAAAGCAATTTTTCACATCATAAAGTTATGGAAATAAATATCCGTACATAAGTTTTTGCAGTCGTCTGTTGTTGCATTTTGACTTAACATATTATTATCAAACTAAAAGCTCCAAGTCCGACCCTGTCCTGCAAAAAGGTTAACGTACAACCGGAACGCGTCGGAATCACGGGCGAGAACTATGAGACCTTCCGATTCCCTTCATCTCCCATAACATCCTCCGTAATGAAGGAACACGCACCCTTCAAGGGTGTCCCTCTAAGAAAGTCCGACTCAATTACAATCGTATAAATCAAAATGATAGAGTAAAGGAAGTTTACAATTTAGTTGTAGTGAAAAGGGATTGTTTGATATTTTAAACATAAGTCAAAAAGCAGAAATGAAAAACGATGAAGAATATGTTCAAAGATACATCTGCATTTAAATAGCTTCATAATTACGACAAGAAACTCTACTACGTCATGCAATATAAAGTGAATGCGCGCTTATCAATTAATTACAAGTATTATTCTGTGCGGAGTATCATCCCATAATCCCATCCCATTTAAATGGGAGCCCGTATGTTACGAAAGCACTAGATTTGAGCTCGATACTGGACTATTCAATACAATATCTATTATGAATGGCGGTGCTTCGCGGACGTTGATTAGGCCGGGCTCTATTCCAATTTTCATGCCGGCCTGCGATCGGCCTCCTGATTGATTGTTATTGGTCCGCGGCAGTCGCTCGACTCGAGCATATGGGATGAAGATCGTCCAAAAGGCTTCGATTTCACCAAGTTATGTCGTAGAGAGGAGAGAGGTCATGATAAGAATATATTTTCTAAATTCTATGTTTCCTAAATCGATTACTACATTTCTCTTTTATAAAAGTACCCTGTCGATTTTCGAGCACTTCCTAATTGTAATTCACAATGAGTTCAAGTTGAAATATAAAAAATTGGTTACATGCTCATTAAAGTTCATTAGACGATGATTTGTTATTGTAACATTAGTTTTTGTGTGGCAACAGTTTGGAATTTAAAGTTGCCTGAACTGACTACCAAAATTAGGAATAAGGTATTTAAAAAAAAAACAAGTATAATTTACAATTTGGCAAGTATGCAATGCACACCAGCTCGAGAGCTGGATTATTTTTTGTTGCAATATAGTTGAAATTCAGGAGGGTATTGGGAAAGCTTTTGTAACTAAAGTAGTATTTCACGGTGTGGACGCATAGAGCGCTATCTGATGATTGGTTTTTGGCAATTAACAGTATTGCTCACATCCCGATCGGGTTCATTCACCGTGTGAAATATGTATGGGACCAGGTTTCCCACTTTGTTACCTAGCACTGCCTTTGCATATTGCACAAAGTGATAACAAACTGTTCATTTGTTGCCTGTGACGAATTTATCTACGGCTTCGTTTGCCAAATTGTGCTCCAGACGAGTGAATCGCAAGTGAATAAAAAATCTCAGACAGTCTTCACAACTATGTAAGTAGAAGTTAGTATCTAACCAAAACAAAGAAAAGCATTAGAGAATCTCATGGATTTTAAAACATAGCCAAAAAATAAACATTTCACTGAAAACAACAGGGACCTAGGGCAAAGGTGTTAATTGATACGACAAGATGTCAAAAAGCTTTTAAACTGTATCAACAAATGAAAAAATAATATACTCTGTTTCAGTAGTCCTTGGTCAATTTGTGTGACACATTTGAGCATTGCCATTTCAACGTTAGGCAGGAAAACGTGTTAAGTTAATGCGTACTATTGTTCATTCATATATCCAACGCTTACCTAGTTACAGCGCAAATTTAAGAAAATATCGCAAACTTAGTCTGTTCAGACGGTGTATAATTATGACACATGTTTCAATGTCGTAATTATTTTCTTCAACAGGCACTCTGCGACCTGTCGTCCCTTTATTAACATTTAAATTTATACACTAGCACACGACAAACGTCTACCTTGATAATATATTTGCACCACCTTTATATCGTTTGTGATAAGTAAAGTTAAATGTTTTAGATAATTCTAAAATGTAACGTTAATCAGATGGGGAACTAAGTTGAAATTTGCTTGAAGACATAGTGATATATTGTTTCATAGAATTACGAGTGAACCCTTTGTCTCAAGGCGTCAGGTCACCGCTGCCATGTCGCCTGACATTTCTACAAAGGTTACCTTCATTCTGTTAGATTTCTTTTCTTCGATGTAATGTTTTATTGGCAAAGAAAGGGTGGTATTGTATTGTGTTCGAATTAACCTTTACATTTACTGAGGGTACGAATTTAAGCATTTTCTCTGATACATTGTTTGCTTGCAACATTAGTACTGTTGATAAAATTATAATGATACTTGCCAAGTTTGTTGCCTAGCTGTGCAATAAAGATTTATTGAAATAATGTTTGTTTGCAAAAGCACCAAACATGGTAACTTTGACCCTTATTTACTTGACTAACAACAAGGGAAACGAAGCCTTCAGCGGACCGCAGCAAGATTGTCTTAATAAATAGCATAATTACGGTGATTACGCAGACGTCAAACCGAGCCATAAAACTATCAATGAACCTATAAATTGAAGAAAACGTTGGAACACGCGAGCTGGGTCTTGGGAAAGTATAAACACAAACATATACTATTACAGACAAGAACTGACTGAGATCGTAACGTGTGAATACACTCATAAAAATTGTATTAATTGAACACCCGTAGCATATTGTGGCATAGACAATAACTGTGGAAGGCACCAATGAGTCGCCGACACGGAAAGGAAATTGGCAACATAAAGCACTGGTTGGTGTAATATGAGAAAATAATAGTTTTAATGTCGGAAATAAATAACGTGCCGGGGAAGAAGACAATGGACTTGTAACGAGATCTCCTGCTAATTGTGCAGAATGCGAGCGATCGGACTCGGATCCGAGATTTATGAGGGCATTGAAATTATACCCTATTTGTTCTTTTCAAAGCTTTTAGATTGTGGTCTAGTCGAATAAATAAAATCCCAAGACTAACATGATGTAAATTGAGAGTTTGAGAGACATTAGGTACTTACCTCTCATTTTCTGTTCATCGAGAAGTTGTCTCTCTAGGTTGTCTTTGACCTCTCGTTCTCTGAGTACATCCATTTTAAGTTCGGCTGAAAAAAAGAAAAAAAAAACGATTATTGCTTGAAACAAAACAATTGATTGAATTTAAGGCTAAAGGTTTTCACAGCAGAAGATTTTCAAATAAACGGTAGCATTTCCATAAACAACATTTTAGTTAAATAAATGGTTCATTGTGCACGAAAGGCATTGTATAAATTTAACAGTGAGCAAACCCGGCAACAAGGCCGAGAGCAAGGGGCCGATTAGGAGCATAAACACGGATTAACTCATTCGGAATCCCGGTACTATTGTGAAGGAGTCGAATTGAGAGATTTGCATAACTTTCAATTAGATCTAACCTGACGGAAATGATTGGGGGAGCCACTTCCGATTTGGGTATGTTGTGAGATGGTTTCAGTAAATCTTGAATCAAGTTTATGTGAGTGTTTTAATGTGTTATTAATATTAAACATTCGAGGGCTTTCGCAATGGCTGCTTTGATTGATTTTAAACTCTATTTTGAGCTAGCACAATACCGTTTCTACTGATGTTTATCGAAGCCTAAGTTAACTGTTTCAACCTTCGTTTCTGCTCCACACACAAAGCTAACTAACCCTTAACTTTCAATCAAGCTGTAATCTTCCATCGATTCGTTACTTAATACCCGTATAAGACACTTAGCCCTCCGTTCTTATACTCGTATATAGTGGAAGGCATCATGAACGAGTAGAATTTGAATAGAAAGAGGTCATGCCCGTTCACAGTTTAATTTGGTCCCTTATTCAATTAGGTTCGTAAGTCGCGTCTATCTAATGGAGGTCGTAAGGGATCACGCTGATTAACTTGCGTTGTTAGCACCTACGGTTACGGCTCTGCGGATCTCGAATATTTTAATTCAGTCTCCCTTGCTCCTAGAGAACACTTTATTTGGTTGTTGACTCTAACAAAGTACAACGATAAGGTGACGTGAACTTTAATTTACTGTCGAGCTCAGAGTCACAAATTAAATTTAATCTTTCATTAGGTCTCATGCTGTTACTTTTTATGTTAATGATATCAAAAAGAACAGCATGAGACTTCACCAATGTTAACTTTAAGTGACATCCCTGAGAGTGGCAGTTAGAAGCTGCCCAAGTCTTCCATCTTCAAGTCTAGTTTTCATGCTATAATCAACAAGACTATTTGTTTATTAAACTGTTTTTGTATTTTCTGTATTTAACTGTTTATTGTACACATAAAAATACAAACAAAACATACATTCAGAGAACAGACACAACAGGTGCTGCTTATTTCAGCTTGGAAATTTCTTCCAGCAGACCTGTTAGTACGAAGCATTTAAAAACAGACTTGCGAATACGGTCGAAGAGATTTAGACCTCTACAGATAAAGGACCATTTGCACTAAACTTAAGAATCGCCCCTAACTTGTTTAGGACACTCCTACCAATACTTTGACGGCCCTTAAGCAAGACCTTGGGCGATTCTTAAGTTTAGTGCAAGCGGCCCAATGTGTATTATTTTAGCATTTAATACATTAGTATAGTGTAGATCAATTGCTAATTTAGAATCATAAAGTCATGCAAATTTTCTATTGCCTATCAGAATCCAGTCGAGACAATCGAGCTGGTCAAGGCTTATTTGGTTATCATTGAATAACAACTTTCATAGATAGCAACACTACCACTACCCTTCAGTCTTCAAAGTATTTCCTTTAGCCGCCAGTCCTCGCAAAATCCCCACTGTTGCTGTCCATTTCTTATAGAAGCATGCTTTCCTAGTAATTTGTATTTTCTTAATACAAGTACATACGGTCTCTACGCTTGGTAAATGATACTATTCTACAGTAACGCCTCAATCGGATATCGAATGAACTGGGCCCGCGCGATGCTTGTTCAATACTCCTCAGATTGTTTCACTTATCTCTCCGTTTAGCTATTTAATTATTTCAGCCAATTCGATGTACTACCACAATCTACAACACAGCTAGCTTGTTTTAGCAGATGTTTTAATAGAATACGGTTATTTGTGTTACTGGCGAATGAAATGGTCTATACTAATGGCTGTAAAAAACGGTCATCTGATTCAAGCACTGAAATCTCTCTATGACCAAATTCCAGTACCAAATTCAGGACGTTCTGAATAAAGGCCAGGTTAAAAGTACCCTACACCGACGAGCATGTATGAAGGGATTGATGAAAGTTCAGGAAGCAAGGGAAGTATGTCAAGATCGTAGCAGGTGGAGAACTGTGGTCTCTGCCTACCCCGACGGGAACTAGGCGTGATATTATGTATGTATGTATGTACAAAAATCCTTTTTCTGCATTATTAATACGTATTATCTTAAGATATATAATAAGTAATTATGAGTTGTTTGGGTTGGTTAGGGTTACTATGAAACTAACTATATCTGCGCGCGAGTCCTGCTAGACCTTGGCCCATCAATGCTCTCTTATATTTATCATCATAATATCCCATTAAACATCCACTACCTACAGGACGGGAAGCTTCCTCCAGAATTCCAGCAACAATGCGTGGTACAATTTGACTACGCCTGTTAATACATGTAAATAATCGTAAATGATCCTGAAAAAAATACACTAGTTTTGTGAATATTATTGAGCAAGATAAATAAATTTTGAGTTATTTAATACTTTAAAAATGTAGCCATTATAATACTGAAATTGTAAAGTAAAATATTCGAAATAATGCGTAATAAAGTAACACCATAAAGCACTAAGCACTAGGAAAATTGCCTAACGAGTTAACAAAAGAGGCGTCAAAATGATCTCAGTGCGATACAAATCTACAAGTCATGATATGAACATTCTTATTGTTCAAGTAAACGGGCATGCTGCTTGCTTACCTTCCATATCGACACACAAAAATCTTGGAGATAAATCGTATACGAGTTAACTTGTGCGGTTATAATAAGGCCATGGAGTGTATCGGAACGTCCTATCGCGATCTGTGATCTTGTAAATTGAAACGTTCTCTTCTTAACTACTATTTGTTGTTTTAACATAACATTGACCTTACTATATAATAAATAAAAATCTCTGCATCTTTGCACACATTTAATAAATTTATACGAGTATTCGTGCAGTGAGTGCTAATGAAAATGAACACAAGAACAAAGTGACTTTCCCTTAATAGAGACAATACGTAAAGTGTTAATGGACACAACTCTGTCATAGCAGTTTAAATGTATAAGGCTTGATTGTAATATAAATGATGTATCTAATAAAATAAGGTATGTCATTTTAACAAAAAGAAACAACTTTGCACAAAAATAAATTTCTTCTGAACGCTTAAATCGTATTTTTGCATTCAAAGGTGGTCAATTGTACGCACTAGATGTCCCATTAAACTTAAATTAAGATTTCAGGCCAGTGGCTTAGCTATTAGCTATATTACATATAATTATTTGTATCTCACTAATATCAGACACGGTACCGAATCGTGTGAAGTTTCTATCAGAATTTTATTATACGAGTTCTTTTTTACAAAAAGAGTCAATCTTAGGGCCGAGCTTGCGAGATTAATTTTGAATCAATCCCGGTGTATACTGTAATTTAGAAGGCTTTTAGTTAAGAGTGGTTTCGCACATGAGACGTAAATTACGCGCGCCACAGACGGCCATTAAAGGTCCGCGTCGGTATGCGCGTATCTGAGCATCTTGCGATTTGCGACTGCTGCGTCCGCGCCGCCGCCGCGCTGCTCCTGGTGGTCTGCGCGGCTTCACTGTTACCCACCCGCTATCGCACCATTGTCTTATGTTAATTCCACTACACCGCTACCTATTACACCCCTATGATATCGATTATTTTACCCGACAAAACTATTTACCCGAACCTCACCACACCATTAAATACAAATCCCTAGATTTAACAAACATAATAACACAAAATTATCCTCTAAACATAAAACCAAATTAAATCAAAATTAGTGATCAATAAATCATCGAAACCCAGACACTAAGTAGACACAATATGTATAAACCCGAACCAAAGAAAACGTTTATCGACAAAAACAAGAGAAAACCAAAACCCTAAACGGAATACTCGATTATTATTAAATCGATCTTTATATCGGATCAATCAAATTTAAAACCTGATCGAGTTGCGTCCGACGAAAAAATTATTACTTTATAAATAAAATAACAATAAAAATGATGCGCGCGTTTCAAGGGAATATATAATTATGGACAATTATTATGATACCGAAACTCAATGGCCGATAGATGATTGAAAGGATCAAGACCCATAAACAAAAGAATCGATTTAGATTACGCAATTTAATGTTATAAGTAATTAGTTAGTGCGTAGACGATTTTACTTAATAATTCAGATAGGTAAATGTACAAATCACTTCACCACGAATACTCCAGAGGTGAAGTAAATGCAATAGAAAAGGTTTTTCTAAACGGTGGCAGCCAAATGTGATTCCCGGATGTAGAAGGGCGCGGAGAAAATTTTATTTCTCTTCAATTTCATGCACTCAGCAAAAACAACAATAATATTTAAATTTCGCATGTAACGCCCTCAGAGAGTTGTCCAATGAAATTGGGTAGGATCTACGAGTATCTTATTTATATTTCCAAGATCAAGTTGACATGAGTGTTGTGATAAGTAGAAGGAAAAAGAACGAAAATGACTTCAATAACACCGTTACTAATAATGAAACAGTGATAAATCTCGAACCATACAAAATAAGTTTTGGATACAAACAATGGAACAGTTAAAATTTCAATGAAACATAAGTCATAGGGAAAGCGAATTAAGACATATTTTCACGGCCCCCTCACGAAGACTAAGTTGAGCTTGCAGTTAAAATAACAATTAAAGTCTGCCTAAAATTTACGACTCAAAACTGGCAAAATAATTTAAACGAGCGTTGAGGTGAAAGCGGCCGAAATGGCGCTCTCACGAGGGAAACAAAAGTAAGAATTCAGATTCACCCTCCTATTTGTGTTCAGTCGTTCTGAACTCGAAGAAATCATCTAGTCTTAAGGTGAAATTTTAATAATAATTGCTTTAGGAAATATATCTAAGGAATATTGTTGATTTAAGCACTTTTAGGAGGTTTAACGCAGAGGATTATGATTTACTGCAAATACAATAAACATAGAGGTATCTATTCCAAAATGTTATCAATGTAAACGTTATTAGGATTAAACACATTAACGGAATTGACGATGCTCTTTCGAGGTAAATTTAGAATAACGATAATGGTTGTCATGGTGCGGAAAACGAATTTTCTTCCCTTTGCCTGTTTTAAATTTACAAACCGGCAGCAATTTTATTTTATTGTTATTAGATTTTTCCGGCTTACGTCACACGGCGATGTCGCTGCGTAGGATTATTCCCGCAGTCTCCGTGCTAATAATCATAAGAATTGCTTCCCTTTATTATGTGTGAAATTTAGAACATAAAACCTGTGACACTTCACTCCCGTATTGTTCATTTTCGTCTTTTTTTATCTTGCAATAAGGGTACTTTTGCCTCCCCGATGCTGAAGTATCTCCATAAAAATATTCAGTACTAGTACTACTTTACACAGCGCGAAGATTTCGTCATACACGAGTTTCACATAATTTTATGAATATATTATAAGGGATTTGCATTTCATATGATGCTAGTGTATTTTTGTAGGTGTGTGACTGTATGTAGTCTACATTGTAGACAAATATCACAAAGTCTCGCTCATGGTATCCTTTTGTGTTATTGTTGTTAATTGACTAAAGTAATGAAGATGTCTCTGTAAAAATGAATTAAAAAGCAAAAACGTATGGAGCGTGGAACGGCGGAATAACTCGCGGTGTTATCGACGCACGCGCACCCAATCTGCGATCGAAATACACCGGATAAGATTATCCGGTAGCCCTGTATTATTTTAATGAGACTACACGACTCTTCGAGATTCGATACGATACGAAAAAGCTTAGGTAACGAAGCGAATAAAAGTATACGGGTCAAGAAAGATATCACGCAGCCGTATTGAGATGATAGAGCCGCCGAAGAGAGCGCTCCTCCGAGAGGGGAGTTTTAAATTAGCCACCGAACACGATAAACTCCCGTACATCTACATACCAGCTGACGGCAGATCGGCTGATACCATTATTGTCTCCGGTAAGGCACCGATTAAAAAAATATACACATTTATAAGCGGACAACATCTGGTGGTATTTAAATAAGATATAAACGCAAGAGTCCGCGAATGTTTTGTTTTGGCAACATTTTTTCTTTTCCCGATGGAAGCTTCCCCTCGCCGGATATATTGGTATTAAAAATGTAAGGGAGATTTATGCGAATGGCTCTAAGCTTTCATTAGATGTTCCTTACGCGGTGTTTTTGCGGTCGCCGCTCCCTGACCGGTAATTTTTCATTTTTGTGCAAATTTCCCTATGTTTTTGGCGCGCAGTGGAGTTTAACTGCATACCTATAAACAATATTAATGTTTCCGAGTGCGGGCAGGTGCATAATATCACTCTTTTCATTGTATTACTGCTTCATTCGAAATTTTGGTACCTATTATGCCATCTATCTTCAGTATATGTATGAAGGACGACGGAGCATCACTTGAGAACGGCTGCACTAGATAAATTTGGCTGTTTTTAGGGTTCCGTACCTCAAAAGAAAAAAACGGAACCCTTATAGGATCACTTTGTTGTCCGTCTGTCTGTCTGTCTGTCTGTCTGTCTGTCTGTCTGTCTGTCTGTCTGTCTGTCAAGACCCTTTATCTCACGAACGGGTAAAGGTATCAGGTTGAAATTAATACCATATATTAGGATCCATGAACCACACAAGATCTGAAAACTTCAATTTTTTACAACGACGCAATCAAAAGATATGGCATTTTATGTCCTCATCTCCATACATTTATTCAAAAATGAAAAACCTACAGGGTACTTCCCGTTGACCTAAAATTATGAAATTTGGCAAGAAGCTAGGTCTCACAGTACAAATAATGGGAAAAGTCTGAAATCATTAAATATTACAACTTTTCTCACAACTAATGGTAACCAATTGTGGTGAGCTCCCGTTTCAAGAACATTCATATAAGAGAGAGGTCAAGTTGGATGGTTGCTGAGGCGATTTTTGTTTTAGTTCTATTTAAAAACGGGAACACTTACAAACTTGAAAATTGGTATGTTTATAGGGCATAGGCTATAAAATAACAACAAATAATAAAATTTGGTCAAGCGCGTGTCGGACTCAAAAAGTCTAGCACATTAACTTACTGAAATTTCAACTAACACAATTATGTTTATGTGGTGGTACGGAACCCTCAGTGCGCGAGTCCGACTCGCACTTGGCCGGTTTTTTTTATTGTTGTTCGTTTCCCCGAAAACTTGAATAATCGGGAAAAACTAAAGGTGCTTTTTCTAAGGAATTTTTGTATAAACTAAGTACGGATACGGGTCGAAAACGTGCGAAGCCAGAACGCTAGTATTTTAATAACAAATAATTCAGAGCAAAATATACTAATAAACAAGGACGCATAGTTAATTCTATAACATAACTTAGAGTTAGATACAAATTCAAATAATGATGACAATTTAAAGCACTAAATATTGAGTGAACCAGTTGCAACCATAAACAAGGTATAAACGGTATCATTCCGGCTTGTAATTCCGTATGTAAATTATAACTATAACAAGGGTTCTGTGCCACCCCATTGAGACAGTATTTCGACCATCTTAAAATGATCTCTGCTTCTAAAGCGATACAACTTACAACGAGGGATCTTTACGGTGTAGCTGGTACACTCGCTCTAAACCTTAGTTTACGGCAGTTTTAAATATTAAGAACCGGCGGATGATGTGGTCTCTATCTTACATATGTTTTGCTTGTGAGTCAATTTTCTTGTAAGGTTCAACAAATTACACTACACACACAATAGTATACTAGACATGTTTTTCAGTTTACTAGTTACGTTGCTTTTTACTTAATATTCATGATCAGAAAAATCACCACTCAGTCATAAGTGCTTTAAGTAATATCTGCCGCGGTCAACCCAGGTAAACCTAAGGTAAAATTTGAAGAAAGAAAATGTAGTTGTTTACCTAATAAGGTATATTTTTGTATAAACTTTAGAAAAATTTTGATAAATTTTCCATTTTCCGGGAACTCTATGGAAAATTGCTATAGAGATCAACTGTCAACATTTTCAGTATCACATGTGATATTAAGTGTCTTCACAGGTTAAGCCATCATCACACCTTTTCAGCATACATTGCTGGTTGTAATAAGGATATTGGAATTAACAAAACCAAGCCTCCCAGCAATATATGCCGTATAAGTCTTTGTATTCAGGAAGGTACGATTGTGCGTTTAGCCACCATCCCGATCCTGGCAGTCTTATCCAGGATTTAATCGGGTTTGCCCTCACAGTTGCGAAGGTCGATTAGCAGTTGTCTTGTCAAATCCCTTATGTTACGTAGTTAGAAGACTCTCTAAAATCTCTCGTACACATTTAATCATTTATAAGTAGTAGATCTGTCTGTATGTTCATACATGCGCATTGCTACGTCACATTAAATTATTTCAGCTAAGTAATTCCGAGCGGTTAATTACTGTGCAACCTGGGAGGAGAGTTGAGAATGTAATTATTATTAAACTTTACGATTGTCTCACTTTACCCCTTTGTACTCTGGCCCCAATCATAACGTCTCAACTGCCATCTTTAAGTTTTACGATTTCGTTCTCTCTTTGCAAGAAACAGAGTCCATTTTGGATTGAAACAGAATGCCTTTAGGATGAAATATTGGGGTTCTATTACATTAGATGCTAAGATCCTGAGGGAGTTTCTTGGCTTGTTGCGGTACAGGATTCATATTTGAGCCACTGTCTGACAATTTATAGCTAGGTTTATTGGTCCACATGTACCTATAGTACCTAATCAAAAACATCTTCGACTATGAAAATATGTTTGACAATAAAGTGCCTTACATTCACTGCTATTAGTACGACTGACTATTTTTATGAAAAAGAAACAACTTAAAGCATATTTTAATGGAAATATTAATATAGGTAGCCATGCAATCGCTTTGGATGCACTTTAGTTGCTTGCGGCGCTCTTATAGCCCTCCATAGTTACAGTTTACACATGATGGGTTACGTATTTATTCCGATTCGAATAGAGAGATACATATAAGTATATCATAATATGTATTAGAAGAATACTAACTGTTTAAGTCAAACTATTAGCTAAAAAAAAAGGTTCATTAAAATCAGTTGAGTAGTTTTTGCGTGATGCTTGAACAAATAGACAACAAAAAGTCTAAATATCTGTGATATGGATTCAGGGGCATGGAAAGAGCATAGCGTGATAACTTTTTTATAAATATCTTCAGTATACAGACAAAATCGATTAACAATTTTATAATAGTAGTGATAGTGAATCTGTTAATTGTTATCTTTGAATTGACCAAGTCCATAATTTTGGGTTAGCATCACGATTATATCCTTGTTTAGGTGTCATTGTTAATGTTTACCGTGGTGTTACCCAATATAACTTCAAGTTCAAAAACAATATTTTTCCACCATTTTGTTGGTGCCAAAACTTTTCAAATTGAATATCTTATGAGACAGTAAGTCAATTATTTTCTTGTCTGTGTAAAGATAAATAATTATCCTTATTTCGAAAGAAAGTTTTCGGGAGTGTTGTACTCGGGGCGATGCTTAAATATTAACAAAGAAAATATTAAATTTCAGTACTTTAACAAACACACATTCATTATACTTGTAAGGAGTTCAACAGCTCACTCGACTGTGTTCGTATTCAGTGAAAAGATGGGGAGGCATCCGTATAAGATATAATAATATTATATAGATATGTACCTATGTATGTTCTGCAAACGTGAATTCTGAATTTTCATCTAATGGAGTCTTACTTAACATATTTTGTTGTCACGTTTCTTACTCGAATAAAAGGCTATTTTAAAGCCAACAAAAGGCTAATATGGTGTTACGAGTATACTTCTCACTATTGACCGAAAATGTAAAACAAGATTTTAACGAACTTAACCTACAACCTTAATTTAAACAGAGCATAGATGATTATGAAAAGAGCAGGTCAATGTGATTTTTGTTGAAGTAGGTTAATGTGATGAACTTTTTAAGGAAAAACACTGGTATATCACTATGTAATCTATCTTCATAGCTAGCACCATCGAGCGTCCCGCTGTCTATTTGCATCAAGGTGTCGGATTGCACACAGGAACGAGTAGCGGGCTATAGCCGCGAGATGGCGTGCGTGTGGCCACGTCGCGTGCTGCGCCGGCGCAGCGAAACCGGAGCGACACGCGCAGTAATCCAATATGGCCGACATGTCGCATATCGCTACACAGGAATGGCATTTTAATATCCCCGTTATTGTCACTTATTGTTTACTTACTTCACTGAGCGAATAGTACGGCAACCACACAGATTGTATGGAATCTAATAGGTACTATCTATAAGCTAGGTAGGTATGCTATAAGTCAATTGACTGGCTATAGCCAGCTTGCTCGTTCTTATTTTATACGTAGACTTAGAACTAGCTGATTCTAGTTGTTGTGCTCTAGGTGGTTGCCTTCCTACATTATGCATCTCAAAATTTCGTTCATTTATTTTTAGTTGTAATATATTATTTTCTTAAGTTTCATACACCTTAAGGGCTCGCCAACACCTCATCAAATGAAAACTATCCGACACCATAATTCAACTGGGCAAGTGGAGTAAACAAACAAAGATCGCAGTGGTCGATGCACACCTCGCACAATGGCGCGAAGGCTGGCGGCTGGCGGGCAGCGGGCGGCAACAATGCGTCGTTGTTGTATCGCCGCTTGCGCATCTCGCGGTGGCTTGTTAGCTGGGGGCGGTCGCGATGGGAGCAGACTAGAACCTGAGTTATGGCGCTTCGTGATGGACAGCTCACCAATCCTAGTTTGTTTAGCAATTCGTAATAGATTTAGGTATAAACTTAGTCTATTCTATTCTACTCGTATGTGCAAGTTCATAGCTTATTTTGGTTTGTTTGATACCTCTTTTAAATAACAACTCGAAATAGATGATGTTTTGTGTGACGAACCGCTATATGGATTAGGACAATTTTAGGATATTACTGTTTGATAGTGTCCTAATAACCTCTGCAACCTGGACACAATCTGCATTGGTCAACCTGTAAGTCGCTAAACCGTCTGCGAACTCAGGTTGGCCACTGCAGAGAAAACATGGCGATGGGGCTTCGCAGACCAGTTAATAAGGCACTGTGACTGTGGAGCTCTATCTCAGAACATGGCACACTTGCTCTCTTATCCACTGTGCCCCTCCACCTGCACGAGGACCTGCGCGAGGCGTCGGATAAAGCCGTAGAAGTGGCAAGGTTTTGGGAGGAAATTATTTGATCCAACGCCATGGTATTTAAACATTGACACGACTAAGAAAAGTGTCATATTTTTTTTATTAAAAGACGTAAGAACACTTAACTTGTTGACTGTTCGGTTGTAACCGGCACCCCGGCGCCTATCTAAAATTGTCATTTATGTATATGTGATGCAGTATGCACGTAATAGATTTTATCCATCCTCATATCGGGTTGTTTATAAGATCGATGGCCAACCTCACAAACCCTGGTATCAGATTATTGAACCGCCAAAGGCCTCTGCAGGTAGTGGCAAGAACCAACGGATTAACGTGCCTTTACGGAATCATCTTACTTTCCGTTCAATCTGGTGATTATTCTGCAACCTTACCTAATTTGAGAAGTCTCACAAAGTCCCCACCGAGAGTCGAACCCAAAACCTCCGTATCTAGAGCTGAATGTTTACTGAAAAAACGGAGAGCTAACCAAGATAAATTTTCTCTTGTATGGCATTTTGTGATTAAATCGAAAAAAATATTGAAAGATTCAATAAAGTGTCTTAGTCAATTAAAATTTATGATACATAATACATACATAACATCACGCCTCTTTCCCGTTGGGGTAGGCAGAGACCACAGTCCTCCACCTGCTACGATCTTGACATACTTCCCTTGCTTCCTGTACTTTCATCAATCCTTTCATACAAGCTCGTCGGTTTAGGGTACTTTTAACCTGGCCTTTATTCAGAACGTCCTGAATTTGGTCCTGGTACGTTCGCCTTGGCCTTCCCCTTCCAACGTTTCCATTCACTTTCGCCTGGTAGATCTCTTTCGTCAATCTTCGTTCATTCATCCTCTCTACATGACCAAACCATCTCAGCATCCCTTTCTCGATTTTGGTCACTACGTCTTCTTTTACGCCACACCGTTCTCTTATCACACTATTTCTAATCCTGTCACTCAATTTAACACCAATCATACTCCTTAGCGCTCTCATTTCCACTGCATTAATTTTACTTTCATGCTTCTTCTGCCATACCCAGCTTTCACTGCCATACATCAGTGTTGGTACCAAAACTCCCCTATGAACAGCCAAACGAGCCTTGTGAGACACCTTCTGACTCCTCATAAAGGCGTGCAGGGCACCATTCACCATGTTTCCAGCATTCACTCTTCTTTCAATATCACTTTCACACTTTCCATCTCTCGTAAACTTTGAGCCCAGATACACAAACTCCTTCACTTGTTCGACTTGTTCACCATCTATTAATATAGTACACTCTGTCATACATTCCTCTCTTTCAAGTACCATTACTTTAGTCTTGCTTACATTTACTTTCATTCCTTTCCTGTCCAAAGCCACATTCATCATTGTTACCATCTCCTGCAACTCGTCAGCAGATGACGCAAGTACAACTTGGTCATCAGCGTAGAGAAGACATTTGATGAGTAACTCATTTATTCTCAGTCCACACATACTCTCTTTCAGATCAATCAAACAATTATCCATGAACAGGTTAAACAGCCAAGGTGACGCTACACATCCCTGCCTAACACCTTTTTCGATGCTAAACCATTCAGTGTACGCCCCGTTTATTCTGACACAAGCACTGGAATCCTCATAGAGAGATTTCAGTGCTTGAATCAGATGACCGTTTACCCCATACATAGACAATGCTGACCACAATTCATTCCTCACCACTCGGTCATAGGCCTTTTCCAAATCCACGAACGCGCAGTAGACTTTTTGGTTTTTAGCCAAAAACTTTTCAGCTATGCACCGCAAGGAAAAGACCTGATCTGTACATCCCATTCCCTTTCTAAATCCCGCTTGTACATCACATATTTTATCGTCAGTATCTTTCATCACTCTTTCAATCAAAACCTTTGCATACAGTTTGCCGACGACACTGAGAAGGCTTATCCCGCGATAATTTTTGCAGTCCTGTTGTGACCCTTTTCCCTTGTACAGCGGCACAATCACAGCCTTGCACCAGTCACCTGGTACTTGGCCGTTCGTCCAACACAAGTTGAAAAGGCGGTACAACTGACTAGCCACAATGCCTCGCCCAGCCTTCAAATTTATGATCTTTAATTCAATAATCAAATTGATACAATCCAATGAGGTCTTTGCAAGCTCAAATGGAGTCAAGATGCTCGTTTGAAACTATCAAAATCTTGATTGAATCAGCAAATATTTTTTTTCAGTGTTCTAATTATTAGACTGTGGTTATGATCTTCTTTGATAGAGATTTTGTTTGACATCAGTTCTATCTAGTTCAGCTTACAAACATAAGCATACAATCATTTTCACTCATGATAAGTTAATTACGTACATACAAAGCTTTGGAACACTTCCACAAAATACAAATGCCAATGAGAATAACATGAGTGCTGATTGTGAGTAATTTGGCCGTGCCCGATAATGTCGCGCAAAAGCTTTCATATCAATTGAATCCATTAGCTGAGTACACACACAAGTCCTGTCTATTTGCTCATCAGTTTTTATCACTGACCAGTTCATGTTTGTTATAAACACGGAACATGTAAAATTTTTCAATGACGTGTTTTAAAGTGCAAACGTTAAAATTGGTGTTTCACGAGATACAGGGTCAAGAAATATGTGTTGTTTCGGGAAAGGAATTTTAAACAAGAAAAATCAGAGACACAAGCTCTTATTCAGCTAAAATTTTATTAAAGCTCTTTGGTAACGATCAGAACACGTGCCTGGTATTAAAAATATTAATTTTATAGAAGTATTCACTCTGTCTTTGTGCAAAATCAAGAGTAAGACAATATAATAAAGCCAATAAAGACAGGGCGTATATTACGTCTAGTCTCAGTAGTTCGGTTGTTTTGTCCGGGACCGAACTTAATCATTGCAATTTCAAAAATAAGTAAACAGTTTGTTATTATTCGCTTTAAGAAAAATTTTGCTCCATATCACTTCCATGCTGTAATAAATAAGTACTTTTTATAATCCCTCTCATTCAGACAGTTTCTTTTTTTCTCTATCGTTGGTCAATCCGTAATTGATGGGCTGTTTCCCTGAAACAACTTCCTGTTGAAGTTTTTCACTGCCATTTTCATAGCAAATGTTTGTAATAAGAGCTTCATCATAATCTGAATCAGAAAATAAGAAATGATAAACAGGTTTCAATTTTGTAACCACCTTTGTATTTATGTTGATTTTGAATTACCATAATGTATTAAGAAATTGAAACAAAAAATTAGATTTTATAATCATATTAGGGTTAATTCACAAACTTCGCCACAGATGGCGTGACGATGGTTGTAGCAAAAAGCTTCAAAGCTATCTGCGAAATTGCAGCAATGTATATAGCCATTCTCTTAGTGGAATCCCTTTAAAGCCAACTCCATAATGTAATCCCCTCTATCTTGTCTTGTGCCATTCCGTTGACCAGCACTTAGCTTAACAAAAACTGATAGTTGTAAAACAAAAGCACAAATAAGGCAAAAATCGAACAAGAGCGGTCTGAGAAATAAACTAAGCGGTACGAATTAGCAGGGATAAAGGGTATAAAGAGTAGCCGAAGCGATCCGAAACCATTCGCAGAGCCCAGGCCGAAGCAGATTTATGTCGCGATGATCGCAATCGTAACCATTCTGCGTGTTAACCGTTTTATTTTTCCCGTTGACAGCATTGGGGCATAAGGTATTGATGTAGCTTACTCACATCGTTTACCATAAAAGATACTTGTAACATTTGTAACCACTTCCAAGGCTTTCTATTATGCGCATGAAAAGCGTTATAAAATTAATGAAATGTCAAACCAAACATCCCTGAAAAATAATGGACCAACCGCAACAATAGAAACTGAATCGCAAACCTCACTTGAAAAGAGCACAATATGACACCTATTTCCCATTCATTGCATCCATACGGGAACAAATCGACACCGGTTTATCATAGTGAGGGCTTTTCACGCAACCCTTTGCTGGCTATCTGATAACAGAGTGAATGCGAGACACATTTGTCTGCACATCCACTTCGCACTAGTGTAAAAATTGTCAGCGAATGTGAGCAGATAGCAATCTTCTATTTGCCGTCGAGGGTGGACGACCTATGTTTACCTTAGTACCTATGCTGTTACCATGGCAAAAGATAGCAAGAATTGCGAAACAGTATCACAAATAAGTACGAAGGTTATGCATACATTTAGAAATAGCGATGAAAAATAATGACGATACGTCATTTTTGTACAAAAAGGAAACTAAGGTCGGCACATAAGCCTTGAAAGGCGTATAAGATGAAATCGACCCAACTAAAATGCGAGGCTCGTACTGCCAGTAACACCTATCAATTGAGTAGAGGCGAGCCAGCGAGTGATTGCTGTAATTTCTATAAAAAAAATTCCTACAGTAAAGTTCGCCAGACACATCGATTCGAAAAAATGTTTCATCAACAATAATTTTATTATCGTAATAACAAAATTACGGGTTGTATCTATACGCAATTTCCACTCTTAATCTCTTCGTTTTAGGGAGTTATTCCTTCAACGCTCGCTTATATATCAGGGGGAGAAATGGAACCTTTTGTTGGCCTATAGCATTATTATTTCTCATTTTGTTTTGTTTATTAATACAATTGGCTCGAGGCGCAATATTGATATTCAAGTTTGATGATGACTCGCCGCGAGTTTTCTCCCCGACCTCTCTGTATTTTTATGGGTTTTATAACAATTGCTTTTAGTTCCTTTTGTTTAGGCATAATTGAATTGAATAATGTTGACTATATTATAATATTCTAAAGAGTTTTTCAAGGATTCTTAAGACATAAATAAGGGTAGAACAAAAATTTATGATATTAATTTATGTTCAACTTCTTTGTTTTTTTTTTTCAATAATATCTATCTTTGTGTTGAATTGATAATTTAAATCTGTCTAACACCACAGAATTATCTTACTAACACTTACAATTACATTCCAAAGAACATGACATTGATTTCTCATAGGCATCCAACCATCCGGCAATTTTGCCGCGCGCAACCATAGCGCACGGCGTATTTCTCATGGAGAAAACTGAATGACGTGAATAAATAACTTGCAGAAATATCAATTAAACAATTATGCTGTCCGAATGGAATCGTGTGTAATGATAGTGGGCCGGGCTATAACTCAGGCGCATCTGTTCTACGGCTATTTGCAAAAGGCACGACATGCAGCCGAGCTCGCATGAAGATGCCTGTCTCTTGGCTCTACACTTCCAACTAGAACTAGATCTACAATTTCATGCTTTAGAAGTATGTACATTTACATAATTATTTGTAGAAGAAATATTTTCGCTACAATTTGAATTAAAACGGACTTCGCAAGTTTACGTTTTATGTGATAAAGTAATTTTATTCTATAAACTCTTCTTTTTAGGGTTCCGTACCTCAAAAGAAAAAAACGGAACCCTTATAGGATCACTTTGTTGTCCGTCTGTCTGTCTGTCTGTCAAGACCCTTTATCTCACGAACGGGTAGAGTTATCAGGTTGAAATTAATACCACATATTAGGATCCATGAACCACACAAGATCTGAAAATTTAAATTTTTTACAACAACGCAATCAAAAGATATGGCATTTTATGTCCTCATCTCCATACATTTATCCAAAAATGCAAAACCTACAGGGTACTTCCCGTTGACCTAAAATTATGAAATTTGGCAAGAAGCTAGGTCTCACAGTACAAATAATGGGAAAAGTATGAAATCATTAAATATTATAACTTGTCTCACAACTAATGGTAACCAATTGTGGTGAGCTCCCGTTTCAAGAACATTCATATAAGAGAGGGGTCAAGTTGGATGGTCGCTCAGGCGATTTTTGTTTTAGTTCTATTTAAAAACGGGAACACTTACAAACTTGAAAAGTGGTATGTTTATAGTGCATAAGCTATAAAATAACAACAAATAATAAAATTTGGTCAAGCGCGTGTCGGACTCAAAACATCTAGCACATTAACTTACTGAAATTTCAACTAATACAATTATGTTTATGTGGTGGTACGGAACCCTCAGTGCGCGAGTCCGACTCGCACTTGGCCGGTTTTTTAAGAGGAATTCTCTTTTTGGTGGAGAAATCTTTATGCGTGTCTTGCATTTCTTGCAGCTAATAAATTGATGTTTCATTTATTTTAACTTTACTTTCTTCTATAACTAGGCCTTTCTCAATCTCTCTCACTTTTTACCTTCCCTTCAATAACATTTCGTATGAATTTTTTACATCAGATTAGACGCCCTAGCTATGGCCTTTCATCTTCCACTTTTAATGTTTCTCAACAATGATATATGTGTATGATAGTTATTTTGATTACTTAACTTAGTTAGAGTTAACTAAAAGAATGTGATTCCAAAGGTGATTCCAAGTGTTACTAATTGGATGAAGTTCCGTTCAAACTACTGCACGTGTAACGGACAACAATTACCTTCGAAGACCACGTCATTTTGCAAAATGTGAATGTTTATCTTCTATCGCGGAGCACATAAATACGAGTCACTCTAACATATTGTTTCACTCACATAAAATGTAAATGACAAGTGCCTTAAGCGATTGATGAAAAGAGTATCCATAAATTACAACAAAACTGCTGTTTACCGACTATTTTCTAATTTCAATAATATTGCGTAATAGCGCAATATATGGGCAACATAATATAATGCGATGCAAATGAATCCTACGTCCTTATAGACATGCTGAATACAGGAATATGGACGGGATCTGAAACGTGCTTTAAAGTACTAAGAGCATTTAATCAGTGCTACTTATACGTTGGATTACGCAGAATCGATTGCACCGAGATGTTGGCTAATATCGATTATAACATTTACATCGATAAGCCTTCCTGCAATGTCTCCATAATATAATCTATGATAATTTCATATGTAAATTCTATAACGGAACATCTACGTTTCTCAGAATTGGCGCGCCGATTAGTTCATGGTAGCTTTATTTCTAGTCTGCGTGCTTAGTGCTTGCTTACCCATTGAGGGCTGGTGTTAGTAAATTATGGTAATAAGTATTCCTACTCGTATCTTTACTGAAATTGAAGTACTTTGGTATCTTGAAAGCTGTTCTTAAAGAAAAACAGCTAAGCTAGGTACTTATTGGAAAAATACACACCTGCTTGTTCTTTCTTAGAACAGCAGCTTGGTCATACCAAAAGTATTGCGTTTGAGATGGTTGCGATGCCAGTTGTTGGTTTTTTATCATCTATCTTAGATCTTATTACCAAGGTTTTCACTGCTACTGTGCCGCACTAACCTTTCTCGTAACTAATCTGTCGTTCCTGCTGGCGAGCGTTGTCAGCAGCCACCTTCAGTAATCCTTGGATATTGCGGAGCAGAGTCTCCGTGGAGGAAACCAGAGTCTCAGCAGTGGGGTCCATCGCGGCTGGCGGTGGTGTGGACGTTGCTGCCGCGTAGTTAACCGGCGCAGGGGACGTTGATGCTGGCAAATCGCGTTCCGTGTCACTTAAATCTGCACCTGATCAAAAGTTTTTGAATTAAGAAAAAGGTCCACAAACTAACAGAAAACCTTATCTATCATACATATCCATAATTAATCATCTCATAATAAATGGGCAGCATTCGAGGCGGTAAGTGTTCTATCAAATTTAATATTATTTTTTACTGTTAGTCGAGTCTAAATCAAATTCTGTTGTTGATTCGAGGTACTACGCATGGTCCTGGACGGTTTTATCACGTATTCCGATCTAATTGTTCTGTCCTGCATGGTATTAATTAATAACAATATCTTTTACAAAATATGTATATCCTTATACATGACAGTGTGCGTAAAAAACAAATCTTGTAGATATTTCTTATATAGACTGCAACATTCTACATAGTTTATGTCGTGATATTTAATTTAAAATAGTGTTGCTTGTCAATATGCATTACAAGTTGACTTATAAATCACCGGTAACAGCTTCATAAGAAGCCCTAAAAGGCTTGCAAAGAGTAAAAGAAGCAAAGACCAACAAACTTCAAGTATGGTGATGTTCTTACAGGAGTTTATGAATTAAGTGTCAAATTAAGAGCTTTATTCAATTGTAATAAAGGTGATATTAGAATATATGCCTTCCACATGGGACAACACAGTACTAACGTAGCTCCTCGCGTGCATGTATCAATCGTATCGCAATTATTATTGCAATGAACATCGATATCGCGTGGAGATCGCAAGGCTTTAATGGAGACCGAGTGATGCCTTATTCTTATATATTTAATAAACTGATAGTTACATTTAAAAGCTTGTAAAAGTTCAAGATTATGGTTAAAAGGAAATACTTTCTAGGCATGAAAACGATTGCTTCGACCAAGGAAACCTTCGACCTTGGAAAGAAAAAGTTACGTTTTTCTATTCACGTAAGTCGTTATTTTATTAAAAGTTTAAAAGTCATTCAAATAACTTTTGAATATGCAAAGCACAATGGCACAGTAATAAGACCTATTAAGTAATAAGACCTATTACTTTGAGCAAACATAATTATTAAGTATTAGAGTAGATACAATAAAATTTAAAAAGCAGAATAAGGACGTTGTTTATAGCCATTCGACACCGAATGGGCCGACTCAAACCGATTTATATGGCGCGTTGCAAACACACATAAATATACTTTAATTTTAATTGCATCTTTAGGGATCATTTATCTAAAAGCTCAAGTATCATAATTACCCCGCAAAAATGTTGATTATAATGTTCGACAAATGGCGCCTAACACTTAAAAAGAAAGTATCGTACATTATGACTTCATTGTTCCACAAATTGACGAGATAATTACAGTAATGTAAGTGTTATGTCAGTACCGGACCTCACGCGTGAAAAATTAATGTTTCGATTGGCGTCTCTCACGGCCTAAAATAATCTATCGATACATTTAATTTAACTGACAAGATAGTGACCGCTCATCAAATAATGAAGACAACATCGTTTCGTCATTGTCGATGCGCACGATAGCACTCTCCAGTTGTACCCTAAGAACCAAACTATTTCACTGTATGAAGATTCCACAAAAATTCATATCAGCATTTTTTTTTCGTCAAAAATTTTATTAGCTGGTCTATAAAATAATTCATTAGTAATCCACCCAAATTTACGACCGCATGATTTAAAAAAATAATAATAAAGGTATTATAAATTCCACAAAAAAAGGGCAAAAATGCTATAAACATTATTTACTTTACATTTGATTACCTTTATTAATATCTTTTTTGTAAGTATATAATCCTCCTATATTTGTAAAAGAAAAACAATTAAACCTAAAAAAAAAAATTACGTAAATCTTAAAGTCGCATAAGACCTATGGCAAAAATCCTATCAGATCAGTGCTTCTATTTTTTTGTTTCATTAGCGTCCCTTAACATATAGTGTACTAAATCCAACAAAAAAACAAAATGGAAATTGAAAACGATTTTAGTGGTAATAAAAAACTAGTGAAAAAAATATAGCAGTTAGAAAAACTAAGTAGACTTGTCTTTAAGGTCAAATAATATCATCCCAAATTAAAATCCACCTTAAAAACATTAAGTAATCATTATAATCACGGATCGAAGAAACAAAGGGTTGCGAGGGGTATACGCGGGGCGCGGCGGCGGCGGCGCGGCGGCGGAAACATCGAGAGAGCGAGCGCGCGGGGCGGGGGCATGCATGCAACGTCACGTCACAGGACGAAGATTTGTTTTAATTGCGGAGTCGTTAGCGCATTGTGAACTTATTTGCAAAACAATATTACTTTTAGCGAACAAACTTTGTTAAAAACTTTAAGGTACTTAATCTTAGATACTCACTTAAAGGATGGAAGAAAACGAAAGTTCAGAAAAATGCAGAATATGCAATTGTTCATTGTGTTTCGATACAGTGCTTGTCGGCGAAAAAGGCTTGCAAAGACTATACGAATCAAGTGAAATAAGACTCGATGGATTATTTTTGAGATCCCAAAGTTTAACTTTATTTAATTTAATCGTATGGCATATTTATTGGTCACTTACTTATACTTAAATAATTTTACAATTTTAGCTAAAGTTAAGTTTAACTAAACAAAGTTTAACTAAAGTTAAGTTACATAAAAAATGCCGGAAATCATACACGAATCCGAAAGTAATTGAAGCTGCGGCAAAACGTATTGCAGCCGGTGAGACACCACAAAAGCCAGCAAGTTTTGATTACAAATCGACATGTTTTTTGTGTTGCGGCGATGCATCTTTGCAGTTTGAAGAAGAAGATAAGAAGAAATCTATTAAATTGCGCAACTGTGTCTCAAAAGTACAGAGTGAATTAAGACTGCACTCCGCGCACACTAGCGCCCTCATCAGAATTTAATTAATTTCTTTGAATTGGAGACCAAAATGAAAAATTGAAGAACGGCTTAGTGTTCTTTGTCAGGATAGCGTTATTTTAAACTATTACAATTAGCTTTATGAAATCTTGTTTATTCAAAATCCTTAAAACGGAAATTGGTGGCCACCGCGTTCCGTTCAAAGGATTTTGAATAAACAAGATAACATAAAGCTTATTGTAATAGTTTAAAATAACGCTATCCTGACAAAGAACACTTAGCCGTTCTTAAATTTTTCATTTTGGTCTCCAATTCAAAGAAATGAATTAAATTCTGATGAGGGCGCTAGTGTGCGCGGAGTGCAGTCTTAACGAAAACTAACCTCGTGATAAGATGCACCAATCGTGGAGATGAGTGGAGCTCTGAGGTAAGTCTTACCTACCTACCAGTAACTATGATACCAATAAGGTACTTACAATTATCCATTCTGCCAACTCCATTTCATATGATTCCGCAACTCGGGCAGCTAGGTAGGTGTAGGTATACAGGGCGCAAAATAACTTTGGCCGTGACGGTTATTTTCTGTGCATCGGTGACAGGCGGAGAGCCAATGAACGATTCGCTCGCCTCTCCCACCTTCCGCGCGCATCCCCGCGACTCATTTTTGAGGTCACGATACCAAAATGGTAAGAAAAAGGAACCTTTATGGTGCGACTTTGTCTGTGTCCATCTGTCTGTCACACCTGTATATCTTAGCAACCACTCATGCTATCGACTTGAAATTTGGAATAGTTTTAGAATATGGTCGCTTAACTTGATTGCACATGAAAGAATAAAAAAAAAACTATGGTTATTAATGTAAAGGGGCCCAAATAGCAGGGGGCCAAATTTCAAATTTTCGCTAGTAGGTCAAGTGGGATATCATATAAAAGGGCTTTACCTATACATTGTAAAACATAGTTTTGTATTTTTTTACGACTCTTAGTTTTCCAGTTATGATGAAAATTTTAAAAAAATACCATTCCCCCCCCCCCTTATCTCCGAGGTTTTTGAAAGGAAAAATCTGAATTAATTACAGTCGATAGATGTTTATGTAAATATGGCAGCAAAAATAAAACGATCTTTCTAAGTTGCACAGTTTTTATGAAATCTGCAAAAAACCTTTACAAACTAATTTAGTTTTGCGGTCCTAAAAATAGACTATATTGCTTCCAAAAATACTAAAGGTATATCGGAACCCTCGACGTGCGAGTCCGACTCGCACTTGACCGGTTTTTTTGAGTTCTGCGCACTAACGGTCAGAGTTAAAGTTACTTAAATTGTAGTATAAATACCTACCCAGGTGACAGTATCTTATCATTGCCTATTAGTTCAAATCCAAACAATCTTTCAGGATGATTAGAGCAAGGTCTTCAATTTATTGACAGTACCTACATTGTCTTTTCTAAAAAGCAGAGTAAACTGAAAACATTACGAAAGTTCAGGGACGTATTAAGGATAATCAATTACTTGAATTTTTAGTGTAGTCTGTTAAATAGTCATCATCATAACATAATCGCAGTATGTAAGATGAAATATACTATTGTCCATCCTTCGGTTCATAAGCTCTTAGTCGCCTTGTAACTGAACCTATAACCTTACTTAATAGAATAAGTATTTTCTATTCAGACAAATACCGAGATATTCGTTAGAAGGTTTTAATTTAGCCAAAACACAAGTGTTCCAGCAGCGCAGTCCCTTGAACTGACACAATAAGATCATAGCGAGTTTCTTTCACAAGATCTTTTCTCAAATTTCTATATCATTATCTATTCCGCACGGAATCAGAGAGATATCCACCGACTATGACAGTTTTATGTCCGAAGACAAAGCAAATTCGTTAAGCTTGGGACACCAATACAATTGATGTGCTTACACTTAATTTTTAAATGATCTATTTACTTGGTCCTTTGATCCCGACAAATCCGCTTTTAAACGTAATCAATCTGGGTGTCCAAGTACTCGTAGATCAACATCGTTACAACTCCGGAGAAAGCTGAAAATTAAAATACATTGAATGTTTTATTTAGGCCTCTAAACATTCAATTTTTGATCGACTTGTGGTAGGACTTACTACATGTGAATAGTAGCCCAAACTCTTTTTGAGGATCATGTTGTTGCCATCAAAAGGATTCATAACAAGTAGGTAACTTTTTATATTATCTATCGCTTCACTTTTTTAATTACTTATCACTGCCCCTTCAGTGCAATTGTAGCCATCAAAAGGATTCAACCTAGTAACTCTTTAATTATCTATCGCTTCACTTTTTAAGTGATTATCACTACCCCTTCAGTGTAATTGTAGCCATCAAAAGGATTCAACCTAGTAACTCTTCAATTATCTATCGCTTCACTTTTTAAGTGCTTATCACTGCCCCTTCAGTGTAATTGTAGCCATCAAAAGGATTTAACCAATAACTCTTTAATTATCTATCGTTTCATTTTTTAAGTGCTTATCACTGCCCCTTCAGTGTAGTCCAATACAATATTCTCCTAGAGAAGCTCTATGATATCGGTATACGCGGTCCAACCCATAAGTGGTTTGTGTCTTATCTAAGTAACCGAATGCAGTATGTCGAAATTGAAAATTTCAATTATACAACCGGCCTCATCTGCAATGTAAGATCCGATGTACAATACATGTGAAATTCAATTCCTCAAGGTAACAGTCCTTGGATGCTGCTTGTTCATCATCTACATAAATAATTTGCCAGACGCTTTTAATGAACCCTGTGCCTTATTCGCAGATGACGTTTCAATTTTAATAACCTGCAAAGGCTCCTCTGAGTTAACATCAAAAGGTCAAAACATTTTGACTAACGTAAATCAATGGATGACGGACCACTATTTAGAAATAAACTCTAATAAAACCAAAGTTATGCAATTTCGACCATATCAGAAAGCGGCTTTAGACGTTAATATTTCATATAATAATACGACACTCGAATGTGTTAGTAATTTTAGCTTATTAGGTCTGAATATTGATACCCATATCAACTGACATATATCATCGCGGTCTTTTTGTAGACCTTTTGAAGGTGTACAATACTGTAAGTTGTACACTATTTTAATCTATCTTGTAGGGGTCAGCCAGCGTTTGCAATCCAAGCGCAAAAAAAATATTTATTTACGACATCACATTAGAAACCTCTAACGTATCGGTGTTTCTTTACTATATTATGCATGTTTTATACATAATTATAAACCTTCCTTTTGAATCATTCTATCTACTGTGGGCCAGCCATACGCAAAAGACCATCAGCGCCCTACGTGTCCAGTACAACAATGGCTTCAGGATGTTTTTGGGGCTGCCCCGCTTTTGTAGCGCCTCGGGCATGTTTGCTGGGGCGCATACAGACGACTTTTATGCGATAATGCGTAAAAGAGCAGCCTCATTACTTTGTAAGGTAAGGGCGAGCTCCAATTCCATCCTGAAAACCGTTGTTTGAAAGTACGACTTGCCTATAATGCAGAATCTTTTTAAATGGTTGGTTAAGAGAAATACCCCCTGATTTGAAGTAATGATGAATAATTTATTGCCTTATTTTTTATGACATAGTTTACTAACATAGAATAAGTTTATACTAATGATTTTATGGATCTCTGTCATCTTGAATTAAATAAATAATAATAATAAAAAATGGCCAGTCAATACAATAAGTCCTATCTCAAGCACTCTATAGGGAAATGCGCGTTTTTTTTATTTGCAATGGGCTTACTCTTGACCTCAATCTAGCCCTGAGAACAGAGATGAGGTCGATGATAGAACGAGCTAGCTCAGAAGAGAATTGGCGTTTAGAGAATCGTCACATGTCAATGCTTAACAAACAAATAAGAGCGTGTTCTTCCGAATAAAATACTGAACTTCCGACAAGATTACTTAGTTACTGGCAACAGAAGTTTTGCAGCATCCGTGTTAAATTTCGTTTTGCTAGAGAGAGAGACGAAAACACACCTTCGATGGCTTATATATTTTTTAGTTTCATAGTTATTCGAATAATAGTTTTATTTAACTGTTTATTTCATTAAGGCTGTGTATTGACGTGCCACTAAATTTGAGTAAATTTTTACCAAATAAATGTTCACCTAATTTTGTTTACCAAAATGACTATATGATCACCAAATTTGCTCGCGGCACGCTCGCTTCGCTCGCTCGGCTCGTGCGTTGTGGTCGCAAGATAACCTAACACAACCTAACCGAACCGGCTAATTTTGACCAGCATAAATTTGGTAACCAATTACCCAAATTTGGTGTACATTTATCCATTTTGGTGTACATTTATCCATTTTGTCTGAAGTGTATTGGGGTATTAAAAATTATTTTGGAAATCATTTAATTGAATGCCTGTCATTTTTTAATATAAAAAAACATGCATATTCCCTATTCGCAAAAATGAGAGAATAGTATAATTATAATGCAATTAGTGAATAAAAGACGGATTTAAATCGAGGGCCAGAGATAAATCATGAGCAACTGAAGGAAGGCTAACTAACAACTGAATCACGACCGTAGCGAGTGATTCAAGTGTTAGAATCCTGAGCGACACGAGTGAGTCATGGCCTTGATTTAAATCCCTTTCATTCAATATGTGCATACTATATAATGAGTACAAGAAAAAGAAAGATTTAAGGAGGTTGTATAACATTGAGATGGAGGTCGAATGTATTGGTGTGTTCTAAATTCAAAGACCAAATAGTGATTAAAAGTGCTTTTTATTCACTGCTTTCAGTGAATAAAAGAATCTTTTTAGAGTGGGAATGGTATAAAAATATTTTTTTTTGTATGTTATGTATCAAAATGTAAAACTGTTTATCATATAAGACCGGTTTGGCAAAAATATTGTAAATTTTCATATATTTATGATGAAAAATGTATCAGTAAAATAGTAACAAACGGAAAAACCATTAAAAGATAGGTGTCTTTTGAGACTGTTTTTTGTAATTATACTAATTAAATCTAAATTAGAGCGTGACCACATCATTTGCCATATATCTTGTAGATTACCATGATTTTTTTCTGTTTAGAAAAATGCCCTATATAATGTAAAAAAGTGGTTAAGAAGTTATTCAATCTCAAGGTTATTTAGGTCCTAATGAAGTGTTAAAATTCATAACGAAAAATTATAGTGAAATATATAACAAATGTAAAATAAATTGTAAAATCAAACTAGGTAAAAGGCATGAGTGTGCATGGGTAAATAATAGAATGAGAAATATGTGTGATAAAAAGATAGAATTATACAAGATATGGAAACAAGACGAAAATAATTTGCAAAATAGAAAATTATTCAATAGCTACAGAAATAAAACCAATAAATATATATCTAAAATTAGAAATAAGCATATTAGAAATAAGATCTCTATAAATTTTAAAAATAGCAGAAAGGTATGGCAAATAATTAACAATATTTGTGGTAATGTTTGTAATGCAATTGAAGACATAATTAAAAAGCATTTTAAATTAGATTTTAATACCTTATGCAACAAGTTCGCTTACGGATTTGAAGCAAATGTTAAAAATATTTGTCAAACCTGTGACGTGCCACTTTTACCTAATTCTAGTTACCAAAGAATGCCCACGGTATCTATGAGACTAAAAAAAGCTACTGATAATGTTATTTCTACTATAATTAAGCATTTAAATAAAAGAAAGAGTCCTGGTATAGATGGAATTAGAGTCAGCGACTTACAGTGTATAAGCACTGAAATAACACCTGTTATCACTCACCTTATAAATCTATCTATCTCCACGTCCTCATACCCTGAACTGTTGAAGACCGGCATAATCAGACCTATTTATAAGAAAGGTTCCCATGACGACATTAATAACTACAGACCGATAACAATATTGTCATCTATTGATAAAATCATTGAAAGATATCTAGGGAATGAAATTAATAGATTTTTATCTAATAACGATGTCATTAATAATAAGCAATATGGGTTTCAGAAGGGTCGAAGTACCTCCCAATTACTGTCAACCTTTACCGATGAGGTCAACAGGCACCTGGACGCTCGTGAACATGTGCTTGTTGCCCTCATCGACTTTAGCAAAGCATTTGACACTTTAAAATATGACACACTTTTTTGCAAACTGGAGCAAAACGGTATACAGGGTCCTCTACTAGAATGGTTCAAAAACTATCATAAGGATCGTCATACTGTTGTCCGCTTAGATAAATGTTTTAGCGACGAAATTCCGACCTTAATGGGAACGGCCCAGGGCTCGATAGTCGGCCCAACTGAGTACTTGTTGTACGTCAACGACATGACTAACATTCTAGGGGAGGACTCTGTATATCAGTTTGCCGATGACACATGTCTGTGTACTCACAATAAAAATGTCTCTGTGGCCCAAAACTCAATGCAATGTAACTTTGATAATTTATGTAAATGGGCTCACGATGTAGGTCTGGTGATAAATTCAAGTAAAACCAAAATTATATATATTCACTCACCGTACATGAAAAATGATAACGTCCCTACGATAATTGCACATGATCACCAGTGCCTGCATCGCGGGACCACTCCCTACGTGTGTGCGTGCCCGAAGTTACATATTGTAGACCAACATACCTACCTTGGCCTCATCATAGACAAACACTTCACTTGGGGACCCCATATCGAAAGTGTGGTCAGCAAGCTTAGGTCTATTAACGCCAGGTTAGCCGTTCTAAAACATAAACTGCCCTACCATACGTTACGCATGCTGTATCTGGCTTTGGCAGACTCAGTTATTGGCTACGGGCTATCTAGTTATGGACGTACCTATAAAACGTACCTAGATAAAATATACAAACTCCAAATAAGCATCCTGAAAAATATAGTACCTAAACATGTAAGACTACGATACAAAGACGACGAATTCGGTCTGTTTAGATACTGTAAGGTTATGTCGGTCTTCGATAAAGTAAAAATGTCAATTATTCTAGATAAGTATGAAAATATTGCCTCTCTGACTAAAACCAGTAGATATGAACGATTGCGGAATCTTGATAATAAGATACCAATTTATCAAAGACCAAAAACAACTAACGTCTATGGAATGAGGACGTGGGAATATTCACTGCCAGATGTACTTAATGGCTTACCAAAAGAGTGACATTCTAATCTTTTAAAGGATAAAAAAGCGTGTAAAGCTGCAGTAAAAAATTTTTATGTATCGTAGCACTAAGCATTTAATGAACTAATCTAATTAGCAGTGAGCCTGAGATCTCATTCGCTTCTCGTATAAACCTTAAATAGGTTTTAGATAAGCGTTTATTATTGTAAGATGTTTGAATTTAATGTATCTTGATCAATAAAAAAAAAAAAAAAAAAACTACAGAGCTACAAACATTTTAAACTTTGACTGAATTCGGCCCTGTCCATTTTTTCCTCGTATACTGCGTACAAAATAACTTTGTCTGTGACCGTTAATGCGCAAAAGTCAAAAAATGAGTCGCGGGGGTGAGCGCGACTCCCCCCAGGGGGCGAGCGAATCGTTCATTGGCACTCCGTCTGTCACCCATGCGCGGAAAATGACCGTCATAGACAGACTTGTTCGAAACGCGCTGTAACGATGCGTTGCGGTTGCGCGCGACGCTACGGCGCGGCGGCGGGGGGCGGTGGTGTGGACGTTTGAGCGGGCTTTTTGCCACGCTCTGAGTCGAGTGCCCGCCGCGCCTGCATTAGTAAGAATAGTAAGCGTTCGAAAATGATACTTATTACGGAGAGCTGAAGTCCTTATTAGTGTATGTACTTTAAGAAATTTACGAAGATCTTAAATTTTTTGGTGGATTTCATGTTTCACTATGCTATCTAGGCTTAATATTAAAAGTCTACCTAAATTTATAACTGCTATTTTTTTGCTGTCTATGTAAAAAGCTGATAAAGAATTACCTACTACCCAAATAAAAACAATGTTGGATTTTGAAAGAAAATATATTAAAACGTTAATTGATGTTGATAATTACCAAAACAAATCTTCTATAATTTTTTTCCTAGAGTATATAGCACAGTTATTGAAACAACCAACTTCTTCTTATAGAATTAGTTTCCCGTTTATATCTTCGGTGGATCTCGATTTTGGTGCTTAAATATAGTGAACATAGACACATTTTCACGATAATATCGGTGCTAGCATTTTTGCTGTAAAATTGCGCCATCTTCGTGGTATAACTTTTTTTTGGTACCTTCCAGTTTGAAACTTTGGAGGATTCAAAAATATAGTCTCTTGAAATTACATTTAAAGGCCATTTACAAAAATTTGGCCTGATATGAATTTTTTCCCCAAAATAAAGGATAGCTCTTAGGGTATTGTCACAACACCATCTCCCTAATAAGGCCAATTAACAGAAACCTCACAATATTGCACATCACATTTTCGACTCTATAACATTCACATTAAGGATTTTACTTCAATGATACTATTAGCCATACTCAAGACGTTATTGATCTGAAAAGCTCTCAGATCCAAAATAAGACGGCTGATTGAAAGAAAGAGGTAATATTAAATGAACAAAGATCAAAGTTGAATGACACGGTTTCGAAAAATGCAATCGGATAATGAGGCTGCGATGATCGTGATGATCGTGAATCACGTATTGAAGAAATTAAACGTAAAATAAATATACGAATGATTTGGAAACGAGAGCCAATTTGGTTACAAAATCTATTTAAAATAAAATGGAAGGTGTTTTATCAGACTGGTCGTCAAATCCATTGTTTGCACAAAATTTCCCGATGGTCATACCGTAAAATCGTGGCAAAGTGAGCATTTTCTATAATCGTTGGCAGCCATCCGTTCCCACGCTCTGCGAGCATTTTGTGTGTAACCTGCAATAACTACAATACACAATCCTTATTGTTTCACTTAATTTAGCTATTGTATCCTACGAGTATTTACATTTGTCGATCGATGTTTTGATTTGCGCCTCCGCCGCATCGGCCCTCTTGCCTTCTACACTTTCCTGTTATTTTCAAATTGCTTTTCTTTAAAGACGTCTATTATATTTTAACATTTCGATTTTGTACAAATTGGGTGAATGCAAGTATATCGTGTTTACGCGATTTCATTTACCAATCTAGTTATATTATTTACTCAATATATTAGTCTAAAACGGCTGTAATTGCGTTTGTGAGTTAGTGACGTTGGACTAATAACGAGTTTACGGTTGATTGATGATCCTTACAGAGATAGCACTAAATTGATTAAAATATTTAGTACATAGACCCAATAAACAAAAAGCTGTGGTCTAAATGGTCATGTCATCCATCACTGAGCTTTATTAGTCTCACCCGCGGTTTGTGACTGTGACAAATCTTGTAGAACTTTCTCACAGCTCGTTAGCTTACCTATTAGATATTTTGTTAAATGTCACCATCATAAAACATTACAAATTAGTACCTAAATAGGTTTATGCAGCATAACGTAAGAAATTTTGAAATAAGGTCAAAAAGATCAGTGTGCTATTAAATTATGTCTTTTTAGGCGCTATTCATACATCATTGGGAAAGGCGGAGGATAATCGTAATAAGATTTTATTATATCGAACCATTACATGTAAACGTGCGGTGTCTAGGGATCAAGATGGGAAATCGTATGGGAACGCAAGCGCATGATCATTCGTTAATCGACGCCGGGGAGTATGCTACAGCTAAATGTACCTACATATCAAGCTCTACCTAACTATTACAACTCTTCCACTGCTTTAACTGCGGAAATAAGTTAAGTGCAATCCGCGTTTTATGCTGTTTGTTAGTGACTCGCTTTATTACTTACATGTTTGGTTATAAAACAATAATTAACATCACGTTACAATGTAAGCTATGAAGTAGTCATTTTACACTTATTACTTTAAGCGTTTTAAGTTTCTAAAATAAAAGGAAGGTGGTTTTATGGCTGATAATTTCCGAACTATGAATGCTGAAGGTTGGAGCTATTACTGGGTAATTTTGCGGAGCGTTACAAGATGGGATATTGAGTCGGTGATACGATACCGCTCTCCGCTGGCTGCGTTAATGCAACACGGACACTTTCTTGTCATGTGCGCCGTGATTACATCGGGAAGAGGACTTATTAATACCGACGCCAGGGTTTACTTCGAACCGGATCTTTGTGCGGCTGATATCTACCTGTATACTAGATTTAACGCTTCATGTGCTGGGGCTATTGGAATGCGAGATATGTACGTACTTTTGCGTCACTTTACACATAACAATAGGTTGAATCAAGGGCACATCGGGATTTTGTCTATTATTTATTAATTCCATCAATCTGTGAACAGGTTTCACCTAGTTTGAGGTGAGATGACTTTGTGTAAATTGTCCCTCATGTAGGTACTGAAGCGCCTCAAGCATAGGGGCTAGATTGCCCTGTAAGTATCCAAGATTTACTTGCTTTTATCTTTACTTAACACCTTAGTAACCTCACTTGTCCTGGTTATCAGGTCACCTTGAGTAGGTAATATCAAATCGTTAAAAAAGCCCTTTCGATACTAACCGTCATCTTCATCTTTAACGTTATGATCTTCTTCGTCGGAGAGGGGTGGTTCGCTCTGGTCAGAATGCGAGCGAGGTGAGGCAGCTGCAGTGGCTTGCGAGGGGAGCCGCGGGGGTTGCGGGGTGCGGCGAGAGGCGGCAGAGCTCCGGCCACTGGCTGACCCGTCCCCGCGCTCCCCCCGCTCCGCCCGGTCGCGGTCACCAGACCCCGACTTGGAGAGGTTCAGCACTGGACTGTGGCCTGGTGATGAACCTATACAAAAACCAAAAACAAAAAGGTTTAGAACTTACTAAGCAACAACAACAATCGCTGCAGTTTTCTCTTCTTGCATTTTTCAGTACAGTCAAATCCTGTCATGTCGTGTTGTGGGAATTAGACATTTTAGTGATGCGAAAGGTATGCACTGGCTATTTGAAAAAATATAATGGACGATAAGCCAAACTCGAAACTCGACTCTATTTGGCGATTAAAAACACCAACAAGAAATCGGATTCATAATAGGAATAAGTAAAAATAATTTGTATTATGCGTTGGAATGAGAATAGAACTGGACCTATATTTCCAGCCGCAATCATTATGAAGGTAGGTAGGTATTAGCTGTTAAACTAACTTTACTCAGTTTGGATTTAGTTTTGCCCAACCACTAGGAACCACTGTGTAAGCCATCAACTAGTCCTATTCTCATTTGAAACGCATAGTACTTAGATATTGTGTATGTTTAGAGTTGTCATGGAATTTCAATTGTTTCTTCCCGCTTTCCGCAATTTCTTTAACTTTTACGACGTTTTTAAATTATAATTTGACGGTATTTGAAACATATTCGATATAAGTTCAGTAATTACCGTTATGTGAACCTTCGCGAGCCTTGTCCATCGCCATAACACGCTCCATGTCCCCTCTTTCATCACGCAACCTGCAACAAACATCGAAACCAATTAAAATAATAAATCAAACTGAACAGAAAAAACGCATCCAGTTATTGCCACTTCATTTCAATAAAAAATATCAAACGGAATCACATGTCAATATCTCGTTAGGAGCATCAAAAATCAACCGACTCAAATCGGTCACGCTACCTCGCGGATTGTTATGAACAAAGCTACTGACAAACAGTTTTATCATTTGAAACCATAAAGCATGCTTCCCACTGAGTTGTGGAGCTACCACAAAGACGAAGTATAATATTGTAGATCCCCGCTGCGTTTCTTTGTGAGCGGATGAAGACGGCTCTACATGTAATCATTCTGTGCCGATCTTGCGTATCGCTACCCTAATTCCGAAGGTCCTTTTTGATTGTGAGTTATTGGACTTTTGATGCTTCCGTTTCAATTCGTTCTTTATTAATGTTTACTTATTAACTTTTGTAATGGAACATGAATCCTCTTTCTTTCTTTGTTCTTTTTTATAAAACTGTAATCTTTAGATTAGGTATTTGAACAGGTGTGCGTTCATCCTAGTCTAATTCAAAATTCATCCAAGTAGGGCCTCAAATTGGATTTTGTAATCAGTTTACATTGTCGTCTAGACGATATTCTAAGAAAAAAATCTCTTCATAAGTATTTACAAGAATAACCTCACGAATTCGATACCTACTTTTCATAAGGGTGAGGAAGGGTATTTTTTAAAAGCGGCCTGGAGATGATCTGAAAATTGCTCAGGAACCAATTTGACTCATTTCAAAGGGGTAAATGTAACAATTTTTGCTGGGTAATGCCTTTTGAGCATTTGAATATAAATGACGTCTGAAAGTGAAATGTAACATACATAATAAGTGGCTGTTTTAAGCCTTCGCGGAACCCTTTTGCAAAACATAGAGTAAGATCAGCTGTAGAATCGACCAATAATCTTGGAACTCGATAACGCGAATATTAAGAGGTAAGTACACTTGGGTCCAAGACATTAAAGTGTGAACTGGATCTAGCTGGTTGGGTAACATTTATTGTCGCAAAAACATGAAAAGATGCACGATATTCCTTAAACCATTTTCTATTTTCATTCACAAAATTTTGATACAATTTTATTTATGATATTAACTTGTATACTAATTATATTCTTTGCTACCTAATCAACGCCGTTTCTTTGAGTATATTTTACTCTGACCATAAAACCTAACAATTTCCCTTAGGAACCTTGTTCAAAATTGCATAGGAAACGTATGTGTAAGGTACCTTAAAACTTGGCTCATAGACAGGTATAAGGTCAATAAGTAAAAATTAAAAATACGATTTTTTTTCGGTTGCAAATACAAAGTTAAAAAATAATTTTGTTTTTGTCAAATATCGATTAGCCTTATGGCAGAATGAAACGTAACCATGGCCTGTCTTAAAAAAACCGGTCAAGTGCGAGTTGGACTCACGCCCCGAGGGTTCCGATGTACCTTTAGTATTTTTGGAAGCAATAAAGTCCATTTTTAGGACTGCTAAACTAAATTTGTTTGTAAAGCTTTTTTGCAGATTTCTAAAAAACTATTTGACTTAGAAAGATCGTTTTATTTTTGCTGTAATATTTACATAAATTTCTATCGAGTGTAATTAATTCAGATTTTTCCATTTATAAACTTCGGAGATAAGGGGGGGAACGATATTTTTTTTGACAGTTTTCATCATAACTTGAAAACTAGGAGTTGTAAAAAAATACAAAAATATATTTTAGAATGTACAAGTAAAGCCCTTTTATACGATACCCCATTTGACCTAGTACCGACAATTATAAATTTTGCCCCCTCCCCCCCCCTATTTGGGCCCCCTTTATATTAATAATCATAATTCTTTCTTGATTCTTTCACTTGCAATTAAGTTGGACTTGAAATTTCAAGTCGATATTTTTTATGATCTATAGGCAATGACTACTCATCACATTCTGCCATACGACCTATCGATATTTGTCGAAACGATTTTTTTTAAAACTTCGTTATTTGTGGCCGAAAAAAATTGGTATATTTTATTTATCTTTAATGATCCTATTCCTGTTTATGAGCCAAGTTTCAAGGTACCTTACATATAAGTTTCCTTTGCGAATTATCTCTTGCACTAAATGCGCTATCAGCTGATGCAGTTTCTATAGGAGTCAAAATTTTTTCATATTTCGACCTATGTGCCTTAGGGAAAGTTGTTCAATTTTAAAGGAACGCAGTTGATTATGAATCACCCTATATATTCTGTGTTATGACCACAGAACCTAAACAAGTTTAGTCATATAATAGATTAGTAAAATTATACATTAAGTATTGTATTTCTATACTTAAGTAAGCAATTTTAATTACTATTGTCATTACATGTCACACTTGCTGTAGTGCCCTATATCTCCAGCACTCAGAGAGACCTTTTTGAAGGCAACCAAATGGCTATTGATGTGGCCACGATTTGAGCTAAGATTTTGTAGTCACTTTTTGCTTCGAAGATGAAGAAGATGACTTGAAGACCAAATGAAATGAAATGAATGAAATGAAATGCACATTAATGTAAAAATGAAATAAAAGTCCGTCTCAGTACTTAATTATAATGTTATAACAGCAAATAACACAGTACTATATAACTATGACTTGCTTGCATATATTCTTGTGAATAAGTACACAGAATTGCTATTTGATTCAAGGACATTTGTTTAAAAAAGAACTGGAAGAAAGTAAAAAAAAAAAAAATATTTGCCAGCTCTGTACAGTACGCAATCTACATTTTCACCCCCGAAATGGAGTCGTCGGTACTTTACTGACGAGTCACGGACCTGTGTTTGAATTTAATATATTTTTCATTTCCGCCACCATTAATATGTTAATCATTCTTCATACTTTTTAATACTTTGATCTTTCCAATTCGTATTTCAGGAACGTTTCTTTTAAGCTTATTTAAAAAAACGCACAAAACATATTTAGGGTTTATAACTGTGAATTTATATAAAGAATAGAATAGAATGAAGAGAATGATTTATTTGCGTCAAACATGGTGGTGAAGATCTTATAGTTAAATTTTGTACATATACATGTTTCGCCAGTATGAAATGGCATGCAAATACAATAAAAAAGTAATAATTTAAAATAATTAATTAAGATGTCAAAAATCATTAAAATTATCACAATGTCATAAATTCATTCAAATTATAAAAAGTATCTTTATGTTTGCAAAAAATATATGAAAAAAATAAGTACTTACTGTAATTATTATATACTTAGTTGGGGAAATTATATTCTTCAATAAATTATCTGTACTCTGTATACCTAATAATATAAAGGCGAGAACTGCACTGTCTGTCTGTCTGTTACAATTTTATGACTAATCCGAAAAACCGATTGTGATAAAAATTTGGTACGAAGATAGTTTGAACCATGGGAAAAGTCATTAGTTACTTTTTCTGAACCCCACGCGAACGGAGTCGCGGGCAACAGCTAGTTCTTCAATAAATACTGTTCCATTAGAAAGATATTTTATACTCGGCACAGATGACAAGAAACATCCGAATCATCTAAAGATCGGTCCCGAGATAACGTTCAAATCAATGCTTGAAATAATTCGTTACACCACTTCCACTCTTTTATATTTATCTTCAGTTGTAAATGTGTTGGTTTGATTGATGATACTAGTTAAATAACTTTTGATAAGGTGCTCTTATTTGTTTCTAAGAATAAAATTTATGATGTTGCATTAAATGATTAACACTTACCTACAACCAGCAAAGAAAATACGAACTGATTTTGGAATCAAGTGACATAAGTCTAAAAGAGTAGCTTAGGCTCTACACAACAACCTTGTTCTAGCAGAAAGTAGCAGCATAGAGTAAGAACCAGGTACGCACGGCAGCAGCACCAGTATAAATTGAAAACAGGGTTACGCTACAAACACCCAAAACCAGAGACCCTCTCAAGGTCAAAGTATTTCTATCGACGAGCGGCCGTGTGTACAAATCTTGATAAAATACAGACAAATTAACAGCGTCGCCCCAATGAACTGTCAGCCGCAGCCACCGTCAGTCTACAACCGAATAATATTATTCATTTGCTTGTCAAAACGAAAATTGGCGACGAATCACCAAGGAGCTACTGAAAATGGAGAAAAATAAAAACAAAATTTCCAAGTCATGACGTGAAAATCAGTTCTTTACTCACGGAGGGAGGCTTTTTTCCTGTAAGTAAAGTGGATAGGCTTTGGTATAGATAAATAAAGATATAGCGTACTATGAATGATGCGGATGAGTGCTAGCTTAGCTGGTTTAGACATGAAAACGCAATATCGACGTTATTAGGATCAGCCGAGTTAGCTAACGTTAACTAACACCATTACAGAATGGCCAGTGGCCTAAACAGATATTCCGGGAGCACGAGCGCGGACAATGCATTGCAATATACGCCTGAGCCACTACGCTGATTAGTTAATACCGGCGCCCGCTAACCTCGCGTCACACCGCGCCATGCGCCAACGACCGACCAAACCGTTCTTGTATGCATAATCTGATTACCGTAAGTACCAAACAAAGCCTCCACTACTGCTATTTACATAACCATCTCGAAAATATATGTATCTAATCCCTCCAAATACGCAATTCATTTAACAACTCGTAATTGATACAAAAATATACACTATATTTGCCCTAGAATCGATTAAGAAAATCAAATCCCTCAGGAGCGTCACTGCGTAAAACATTTGCTTGACACCCAAATCAAAAATCGTTTTAGCTCACCCCCCGAGGGGAGGTTAGGGAAGCGTCGACGCCTCAACATTTATTATTTCAGACATATCACTCACATGCAAAACAAACTCCGTCCGATCCATCAAAAAGTTTGGTAGTCCTTCCCCCGCAAGCCGCAACCCGCGTCCTCACTCCTCAGTAACACAAATCGAGTGTGTAACTGTCGCGGTTAAGGAACCCGAGAGCGCTAGATGGCTTCAGCAAGTACTTGGATTCGTTTTGTTTCTGACTTGTGGAATTTTACTGAATTGTAAACTATTTTGTCTGGAAAATTTGCTAATTTTTTTCGGATAATACACGGAGGGACCATACCGGCGAGAACATATATATTTACAAAGCACTTTAAATTTATAATACCTCAACTTGAAAGAAAGAATCCTCCATTACAATAAATCAAACAGTACAAGAAAAAGTAATCGCAAAAGAATAAATAAGCTTGCTCATCCAAAAGAAATGAGCATTGCAACCCCCCAAACAGTCAACAAAGCTTCGAAGAAAATCGAGCGAAAAAAGGCTAAAAACACCTTAGGGGTTTACTAATCGAATAAAAAATATCAGCGGCCGATGCCAATGTATGGGGGAGGAAAGGAATAAATTATAAAGAAAATACAAGTAGCAAAGGGGCTGTTGTTATGAGTAAAAAGTTTCAAACATATGCAGATAACACAGTGTTTTGCCTTTGAAATGATGCACAGGCAATATTGCAGGGCAATAATGCGAAATGGGGATAGATACCACATACTTTGAAATGAAATGACTTAAAGAATTTGCATTATTATATTTTGAGAGCGTTGCTTTACAAATCACAATTTGGATTAAGTGCACACGGGGGAATGAAGAAACGACAACAAGTAAATCCATGAGGATTTTCAAACTCAACGATTCGCAAACATAAGTCACGGAATCCACTTTGCTAACACGAAAGGTTGTTATCCAGATTAGTGGTTATCAAATCCGTTGTTGCGGGCGCGCAAAAAACGGAAAACATAACTGGTTCTAGATGCTGGTAAAAATTTATGGATGTGAAAACAACACTCCCACAAAAAATTTAAATGTTTAATGTAGTCATTTCATTTAAATTAGAATTTAAAAATATTATGTAGCACAAATTGAGTCCATATCCTTAATAGTCAATACGAAAAAAGAAAGGAAGAAACACTTAGGGAAGAAGGCAGCATTGAGGATGCGGATGCGGGTTGAACGAGGAATAATAGGAAAGAAGTAACATGATGACTTGTCGGAGGCCGCACCCTCCGTATAAACGTCACGATGTCATTTGTAAAAATTGCGTCCTTCCAAGTTTGCCAATTTTGGAACAGGGAAAGCATTGAGTCGAAGCAAATTTCAAATAAATTTTATCTTCTTATAATTTTCGTGAATTTTGACATGCTTTAACTTATACTTCTAAATAACTTCAAAAGAATTATTAATAAAATAATTAATTAATATTTTTTTTAAGTTTAAAAGTTTTCTTACAAATAGATAGCAGTTAAATAACTCATCATCAACCAATATAATAATTGCTACTCTATAGTTCCAAGGAGAAAATGTCTAACCAAAGTAACCAAATTTGAGGGCGACAAAAAGAAAGTGGGACCTCAGTAGGGGAAACCGGAGACAGTTATTTAAATTTGAATAATATAATACGAAAAAAATTACATCACTTAATACCGTAATAAAAGTGCACTAAGCGACCAGAACATTACTGCTACCAAATGCAAGAAGGGACATGCAAATGCCGCTTATAAAACGTGGATAGAATGAAATATAAAATGTGTTTGGAGGAAAAGAAAATATGTCATCTGCGGCTTTGGAGCTCATTACGTTATTAGAAGTACGTGAGGGGATTTAACTTGTCTTCCGCGAGCCACGAAGATGAACGGTTTTCAAAGATGATGGTGCTACAGTTGGCGAGGCTTCGGAATAAGTAATGTCTTTTGTTTTCTAATAAGAGTAGCTGAACGACACTGCACTGCCATTAACGAACCCTTTATTGCTCAGGAATGCCTTTAAAAATAATTTTCCCTGAGATAAAAACGCAAATGAAACATGTGGTAGTAAAGCAAAATCTAAGAGAATAACAAGCTATTTGTTCACTGCAGATTACAGTAGCGTAACGAGATTCCGATCGGGTCCGCGATGTTATTAGGATTGGAGCGGCATCGCGTCGCCTGTCTCCGGCACAATGTTGGATAATTATGCAAAATTGCTTCTACGATTCGTAGTCCCTGACTTTTTAGGGACATTACCATTATCTGTAATGGGAGTGCGTTTTGATAATGCTGAATTTCAGTATACGATTATTAGGGGAATACGAGTTGAATTACCCCATTCCATTGGTCTGTTTTTTGTAGCTTTAGATTTTATTATTTTCTCTCTATTAAGAAAGTATTTGTCGGGGGTTCAAAAGTCTTGTAATGTTGTGCGATTTAGTGCCGATTGCGTAAGTATGGCCTCAGTGCACATGTATACAGGGTGAATTTTTGAGCCGGGTCAGTAAGGGCAGGTACCTTAACCGTTACAGTTACAGGAAAACGTTCCTAGGAGACCATCCATAACTTTTAGAGATATTCTGAACTGCATTCACAGATTTTGGAAAAAAGATACAGTAGAGCGCGTGGGTTTTTATTGTCGCTTCTTTTTTTCCCACAATGGCGCCACATTGTTTGTGAAGCGATGTAGTTTAGCTGACGTCATTAAGAGATTTTAATATCCAACAATGAAAAAAAAAAAAAGTAACCAAAAAATTTCTAAATTACCAAAAAAATGTTTTTTGTGTCTATCGATCCCATTTCATGTGGAGATCAAAAGACTCTATGGGACCACTTTAGGTATGACTACTAGAAATGACAGAAATTTCCGAAAACTTTTCCCATACATTTTGTACGGAAAAACGATAAATCACTCGAAATATTACTTATTTTGACTCTTTAAAGCTAACTGAAATTTGAGTTCAGGAACTACGGTAAGTCAAAACACCGCAGCGGCTTCACGTAGGACTTTTTTTTTAAAAGAAGTTCATAAATTGCCATTAACGATCTATAGAGTAGGAAATAAATGATAATACAATTTTCTCAGAACTGAAACGGGACCATTTTTGACAATAAAGGTTTTATGGGGTTTTGGACATCAAAGAATCCAGAAATCAATGTTGTCAAGCCAAAATCCTACTAGTTCAAAAAAGTCAAAAAATAACCTAGGCTAATTTACGGTGTGAGGTTTTTTGTTTTAAAACTGTTCCTTAGGTCCCCCTGAACATATTTGGAAAATTCTCCGTTAATCCCATGTACGCTCCTCCCTCCCCACCCTCAAACAGGTCCCTGATTTTAGTATTTTCATTTATCTCAGAAACGGTTAAAGATAGATGTGAATCGTTAACGTTACATTAATCGTTATAAAATTACCAACCCGTTGACACCTGTTTTATTTCAATGTGACCTACAGTAGCTGAAATATAGGGTTAAGTTTGCACCATAATGTTCGAAATCCTACTCATTTACACAACTACGAGTATTACCAGAAGCTTGCTAAGAGATATTCAGTTGTAAGTGCAAACTTAACCCTATATTTCAGCTACTATAGGTCACATTGAAATAAAACAGGTGTTAACAGGTTGGTAATTTCATAACGTTTAAATTTACAATAACGATTTTCATCTATCTTTTACCGTTTCTGAGATAAATGACAAAAACTAAAATCAGGGACCTGTTTGAGGGTGGGGAGGGGGGAGCGTACATGGGATCAACGGACAATTTTCCAGATATATTCAGGGGGACCTAAGGAACACTTTTAAAAGAAGAAACCTCTTACAGTAATTTAGCCTAGGTTATTGTTTGACTTTTTTGGACTAGTAGGATTTCGGATTGACAACATTCATTTTTGAATTCTACGGTGTTCAAAACCCCAGAAAAACTTGACTGTCAGATCTGGTCCCAATTAAGTTCTGACCCTAAGAAGGAGAGCCAAATTATGAAATTCATCCCAGTCTATCTAGAATTTTCTCCGTGCAAACATAAGAATGATGACGTGAAAATTATTATTCGCATCGAATTCGAAATTCAAAAGCAAAGACTTCTTTCTTTTTTCAGCCAGGCCTATCCAAATCAAAAAGTTTCGCCAATGTAGAAGTTTGACTCTCTTCTCTTACCGAGATGTATGGGAAAAGTTTTTGGCAATTTCTGTCATTTCTAGTAAAGTGGCCTAAAGTGGTCCCATAGAGTCTTTTGATCTCCACATGAAATGGGATCGATAGACACAAAAAACATTTGTTTGGTAATTTAGAATTTTTTTTGGTCACTGTATCTTTTTTCCAAAATCTGTGAATGCAGTTCAGAAAATCTCTAAAAGTTACGGATGGTCTCCTAGGAACATTTTCCAGTAACTGTAACGGTTAAGGTACCTGCCCTTACTGACCCGTCACAAAAATTCACCCTGTATAGTGCGACCACAGAAATTTTCTTCCATCAGCAAACTTCCAATTCAATTCCTTGGATAATACGTCATGACAATCCCTTTCTGATTTTCCAGCGGCTAGAATCTAGCTCGTCGATTCGCATAAATTTGCATGAGTAGACGTTTGTTGGTGTGCATCGTTTGGCATGCTGAGTGCGCATGGGCATGGATCAGATGTATGGGTAATGATTGTGATCGAAGTGATCGCTCGTGTTGACCACAACATGTTTCGAACGAGACGATAATGGTATATCGACGTACGCCTTATATTTTCTGCGGTGGTGGAATTTTATAGATTTGAACGTAGTAACACAGGTTGTTTTTATTTACAGCCGATCCAAATAATAGAACAAAGAAACCTCGGATCTTTAATTTAGCAACGGTGCAGACTATTAAGTAAGATAACAATTTATTACTATTGAATTACACACGGAATAAACCGGTATAATTTAATTGATATATTCTTGTGAAGTTCACATGCGCTTTGTAATAAAGAGACTAGATAAAATTATACAATCGCTCTGTTTATTTCCTGATAGTATCGGAGACACAATATCTGTATCGATTTATCTCGACAGAGTTAGCTTGTGCCACATCGATCATAGTTTTGTTCTCTCCATTGATAATCCCAACACCTTTCTTTAGATAAACTATAAGCTTTATAATGAACTAATCAGATGAAGATGCATTCACTAACCGTATAAATGCATAGCAATATTTCAGCGTTAGGTAATTATTAAAACTTATATGGATTTTCAGTGTTAAGAAAGTTGTTAAGGTGATCCGTTTTCCATACAAATATTCAAACGACTTGCATTCTTACACGGGACATAAAATTTTGTTGAAAAACGAACGAATACTGCTATTTTTTTTTAGTAAAATTTTTCGCTGATTAATACAAAAATACAGCTAATGTACTGAAAGTACTAGTTTATGTTAGCCATTTTTGGTTCAATTTTACGATTGTGAGCATGCGATCAAAACTGTACGGTTGTGCTTTGTGTGCATGTGTGAGTGATCCTACTCATGTAAATCACGGACTGACGAGAGTAATTGACTTAAATGGACATATGGAGATATTTTTTTTTTATCGAAATTGTTGTTTGGCGTTGAAGTTGCACCATGAAATTTACGCTGATCAACTTTTTGCACATATATAGTTGGTACTTATTGTATTAAAAAAATAAAACCTTATATTTGCAGCAGTGGCTCCATCTAGTTGCGTTCGGGTCTAAGCTGGCCGTCACAGATCACCTTAAATAAAGTAATTTTCTGAGCATGAATTGCTAGTGATAAAATAAATATAAGTTGCTATGTGCGCTATGCGGTCTGAAGAAAACTCTTGCGCACAAAGTATTACAAAAAGACTTGGAATGCCGTTAGCTATGGTTCAGTAGAAAATAATTAGGTAACCGCAACATCACGTAAGCGCTATAATTTATAATTAGCACACGGCTCAGCTAGTGTTGTATGTTACGGATAAAAATCTGATAAAATCTTACTTTCGCTAGTTGAAACCGAAGGTTTTCCTATGTGGGAGTATTGCAGCTATTACAACCGATTTGTCACAAGGCACGGCAATTAAACGAAATTTAATTAGGAGGATTTGAACACAACGGTAATTAATTAAAATTAAGCAACTCAAAACTAAAACGACACTTAATTAGATTTTACTAAAAGATAAGAGATTATAGCGGTCACGATGTAAGGTCATAATTCCAAGGTGTGAGCTGGTTCAAACAAATATTTTCCTTTCTTAGCGAATATATGTGCACACAAATTAGTAAGAATAATGACAGGGGTCCTATAGGTAAAAATCTTCAAAATATTTTTAAATCTATAGAGATGAACGCCTACTCAAATCAAATAAAGCTTTTACATCTCATGCCGTTTAGGTGACAGAAATTACTTTGTCAATGATGTATACAACATTTTTATTAAAAATGCCTAACGTAAGTATACATAAACATCACGCCTGCTTCTCGTGTTTGTAGGATACTTGCTACGATCTTGACATACTTTCCTCGCTCACCTGTTTAGCTTGACTTAGCCTTCATACACAACGTCCTGAATTCTGTCTTGGAATTTGTTCTTAGCATAGAAATATAAGGGTAATAGAAGGAAGATTAATGAATATATGTGTCACAAGGTATTCTGACATATTCATTCAGTCATTGTAAATACAGTGTAGGCAATGTTCGGTAAATTTTGTTTAAGGATGTTATATGCAAAATGGCAGATTTCATCAATCAGTAAAATTAATTAGTATTCCTTGTATTCCAAGCGGAGCAAGGAGGCAAAATTTTTGGGTTCTTAGGCTTGCCACTTCCAACATTTCCATTCACCCTCGCATTGTACATCTCTTTCGCAACATCACTAAAAATCAACAGCGCAAACAGACATGATAATAATTAACGCAACAAAACAAGCATCTGTTATACACACGTCACATATCGACGCGGGGAGTTTGGCAGAAAGTAAACAGAAAATATAATTTGGAAGCAATTTGCCGCGGATACGTCCGCAATCAAATTGTCTCGTTAATACGCGGTGCTATCAAAACATTTGATTTGTGGTCGGCTAGGGCTGGTTATTTAGCCAATCCCAGCTTGACTCGCCATGCGCCATGTGATGACCCCTGCAAGGGGTTCAATTTATTGATAATGTTTTAGGCTATCTTTATCAAGAGCCGTCAAAAGGTATTTTCATTTATGTTATTCTTAGCACATATTTTCAGTCTGAAATATTCCATCTGTTATGTATACCGTTATATCTTTGTTACGTCAAAAATTTTACTCCATGACAAAATTGAAGATAAAACAAATCATCTGTATAAACAGCACATTAATTTTGTGAATAAAAACTGTCCAATTGCAAACGTATCCGGCAAATGTTTGCAGAAAAACAACGGTAACGCGTTTTCGTAGATTTATGCGAGCCCACACTCGACTCGCACTCGGTGCAGACTCAGCGTGTAAACACTCTAATACTTTTTATTCTCGTTGTGTAATTCCCCCGGGAACTGGGATTTGCATAACAAACCGGGAAAAGGTCAGGAAGCGAACGGAATGGCAAGTGTCCGTTTTGATGCGCAGTCAGCACCGCTAGTGACAGAGTGCGCGTTGGCACGAGCCAGCCGACTGGAACCAGTTAAGGTCACGTCTTGTTATTCGCTAATTGGAATGCTTATTATATTAGTTATTTATAATCGCGTTACGATATTTTACGGAATTCATGCAAATAATGTTGTAAAGGCTGTTGTATGTCAAATTTTTCGAAATTGTTGGTTAATCTTGCAGCTCGATAAACGGGATATAGCTGGAACAGGATTCGTATAAAAGGCTTACGGCAGTAAAGCACCTTTATTTTACTCAGCAGTGGAGTCAAGTAAGCTAATAAAAAACCGCGGAATCGTGTACCAAGGGTTCCTTATCACGACACAATGTATAAAAGTAGGTACCAGGTATATTTTATAGACGAATTTTTGGTGACTAATTCAAAACTCTCATGTTAAATGATGTTGAGTCCAACTCACACTTGATAATTTTTTATTATTTCATTACCTTTGATTACAGTTATGTTATCCTTTTTAATATGGAGCTGACACCAGTAATTGTGAGGTCAGTCATCGATCTTTTAGTTATGACCCCACAAAATAAGATGATGACGTTAGAACTACGCTAAAAGCAACGATATTTTATGTAATATCATATTGGCTAAAAGCGAATGATCAAATACCATAAAATTTATTTTTTTTGGTCCACCTGGGTAAAGATTTCTTAAAATCTCTTTACGTGAATTTATTCATGTCAGTACGTTTGAATGCGGCTGGAATGCTCAAACCCAGCTCGAGATGCATATTCATAGTCCCAGCGCCACATGCAAATTGTGATTTACACACTGTAATGAATTCTTTTGATCTGCGGATTCACATATTTGATTTACGCCGCCGATCTCGATGTCGGTATCGACTTGACGTGTTCATTTCGTATTCATAGTTTGCGACCATCGTTTGTTTGGTAAAAGTGTTAATTTATTATGCTTTTAGAATTTTGTTGCCATCTAGAGACATAAGTTCAGTATTTGTTATTATATATGAGCTGGGTGGGTTTTTCCTGAGTAAGAACAATAATAAGATCAGGGCAGAAGAATTATATTCACAAAGAGAAGCTTATTTGAATCTTTTTAGGGTTCCAAACCATTTAAGCATTAAATGACTGCCACTAAAAAAATCTTAAATGAGGAGGAATTTGCTCAGATAATCGAATCAACCATTATGGTTATTATAACACACAAGACAATTTTATTTACAACTCGATCGATCCGTCTGAGGATCAGTCGATCAGCCTTCGAGAGTTGAAAGAATACATAATGAAAAAAAAAAGGAACTGATATAATTACTTTAGCGATTCAACTGTTCGAAAGAAACGCAGAAATGACAAGACGATGACAAATGAGCATCGCTCAGATCCAACACAGTCGGGTGGCGGACCTCATCAAATTATTCCCCACTTAAAAAATCTCCATAAACAAAAACGGGCTAAGGGAAAAAACAGTTGAGGGTAAAAAAGTAGGTATTGGCAACATTGATTGATGTGTACTAATAGGGCGCGAAGAAATGAAGCCAGGGCATAATTAAAGGAGAAGTGACATCTTCTGTCAGTGACAGTGTGGCCACACTAGAAATAGATCGTCACGGCGCAAGGAGAGGAAGTGATTAGTGTTGCAAACTTATTAAAAATTATTGAGTGAAGGCGGTTAATTGATTGCTCGTCCCGTCACACTCCGGTAACAATACGTGAAGTTCTATTTAAGTCTATTTTCTCTTTTCTTAATTAAACGTTACCTCATTATGCGGTTAGTTATGCAATAAATTATAATTTTAGTAACATTTATCAATTTTCTTGCTGTACGCAATGATGCATGCCTTAGAATGAGATTGGTTGCATTTTCTAGAACCATCTTGAATTTACATAGTAGACTGGGATGAATTTCAAAATTTGGCTCTTTTTCTTAGGGTCAGAACTTAAATGGGACCAGATCTGACAATCAAGTTTTTGTGGGGTAATGAACACTGCAGAATTCAAATATCAATGTTGTCAAGCCGAAATCCTACTAGTTCAAAAAAGTCAAACAATAACCTAGGCTAAATTACTGTAAGAGGTTTCTTGTTTTCAAGGTGTTCTTTAGGTCCCCCTGAACATATCTAGAAAATTCTCCGTTGATTCCATGTAAGCTCCTGCCTCCCCACCCTCAAACAGGTCCCTGATTTTAGATTTTTATTTATCTCAGAAATGGTTAAAGGTAAATCAAATTTGTTAACGTAATTGTAATTGTTATAAAATTACCAACCAGCTGATACCGGTTTTATTTCAATGTGACCTATATCTGAAATATAGGGTTAAGTTTGCACTAACAACTGAGGACCTCCTAGAAAGCTGCTGGTAAAAGTTGTCTAAATGAGTAGGATATCGAACATTTTGGTTTTAAACATCACATAATTCAAAAAAATATGCTGTTAATTCAGAATCCCACTCATTTGGACTACTATTACCAGCAGCTTGCTAAAAAGTGCAAACTTAACTCTATATTTCAGATACTATAGGTCACATTGAAATAAAATAGGTTTTAACTGGTTGGTAATTTTATAACGATTAAAGTGACATTGACGATTTTTATCTGTCTTTAACAATTTCAAAATAGTTATTTATGCAACTGTTGCGTAATGAGAGTAATTTTAACAAGTATCAAAATAGTATAGATCGAGTGTTAAAATGACTAATTACGTATAGTTGCATACAAAACTTTATCTACGACCGACGAAATATTTTTTTTTTTTAAAGAGTAGTGATCAATTTATTGAACTAAGAGGACAGTTAGTACAGTTAATTAAAGTTATTCTTATTCCAGATCCAGAGCTTGTGGATGGCGTTGCTTTAACATTAATTTCATGTATATGGTTACTGACAGCCTCTTGTAGAATCATGTTCTCCTGGTACATACTTTCCATTTTGTTCAAATCACTTCTTTTGTTGCCAATGTCACTTTATATAGAAGCGAGCCAACTGTCAGCTTCTTGTCGATTTATGTACTCCTAGTCACGCCTGGTATTCTCCGTTTTCTTTTAAATATAGGTAGGCAGTCGTCACCCCAGTAAAAAGTATTTTTACAAAATTACTTTAAAATAGGATGTATGTAGTACTGTTATGTATTATGTATTATAACAGTTGCGGAATGAAAATCCATACTCCATTTCCGTACTGCTCGTAGTATGGAACAGTGTGGAAATGAAAATGACAGCGGACAATGACCTCAATTTCGAATCTGTCATTGGTTTCGAATTCGGAATATTTCGGTACGGGAGTAGATAAATAAATGAAAAAAACTAATATCAGGGACCCGTTTGAGGGTGGGGAGGGATCATGGGATTAACGGAGAATTTTCTAGATATGTTCAGGGGGACCTAAAGAACACTTTTAAAACAAGAAACCTCTTACCGTAATTTAGCCTAGGTTATTGTTTGACTTTTTTGAACTAGTAGGATTTCAGCTTGACAACATTGATTTCTGGATTCTGTGATGTCCAAAACCCCATAAAACCTTTGTTGTCATAAATGGTCCCGTTTTAGTTCTGAGAAAATTTAATTATCATTTATTTCCTACTCTATAGGATATATTGTTAACAATACAATACTTTTATTGATAAAATATATAGAATTTAACAAATCAATACAAAATGTATTTATATGATGACCAAAATAATTTGCGAAAATTTTATATTACTAGGTAGGTATCTAATTGGTCCAACTTGTATGGGATGTAAAAACCTACTTATTTTTTGACGAATTAAAAAATTCCTAGAATTTCCATAACTGACCCTTTGAATGTTTTAAATGGATTTATGTAAATCATGTAACATAGATAGTACCTCCCTATGCACGAAAAGGTTTATTAGTAAAATCTTAATCTTTCTTTCTTTACTAATTCTCTTTATTTTTTAGGGTTCCGAACTAAAATAGCAAAAACGGAACCCTTATGGTGCGACTTCGTCTGTCTGTCTGTCCATCTGTCTGTCACAGTTGTTTATCCTAGCAACTGTAAACTATACGCTATCGATTTATCGATTTTCAAATTATCGTATCTAGGTCGAGATATCATTTGAAAAGGCTTCATTTGTACATTTCAAAAAAGATTTTTGCAAATAACAAAAAAATATACCATTCCCCCCCGCTTATCTCCGATGTTTCCAATGCGAATAACATAAATTAATTACAGTCGATAGAGGCTTATGTAAACATTACAGAAAAGTCAAACGACATCTCTAAAAGTTGCATACATTTTAACGTCTCCAAAAAACCAAACAAACTTAGTTTTGTGGTCCTAAAAATTGACTGTGTTTTAGTCCATGACCCATGAAATAATATTAATTAATTAATAATTATGGAAGCAGAAAAGTTGGGATGTTTACGGATATACAATTGTTCACATTACCCTGCGTCTTTCAAATAAATTATAACTTATTGTTATAATCGTTAAACATTATAGCCAAATGTTATCGACCACATGAAGTGAGATGTTCAAATCTTCCCTGGAAGAGACACCCTCTATATAGGCCATGCGACCGGTCGCGCTTCTGCATAATGATATCTTTGAAATTAATAAGCATATCCAGATGATTTGATGTTGTACTGTTGCTACTATAATATATAACGTAGACGGGCTTGAAATTTTTAAATCCAAAAATAAACTAAAAAACGTAAGTTTAGTATTATTAGAGTTTCATTCATGACTAAATTACAAATATGAGAGAAATACATTTTATGTCTAGCACGAATTTTTGTTAGGTAAGGTAGGCATCAATCTAATTCAAGTGACAAAACAGTAGGGAGATGACTTAAGCATTTTTCGCGGAGGCTTCCCTTATCGGTGTGTACATATCATTAGTAATGCGAAATAATGGGATACAGACACCTCGTGCCGTTTGAGAGCTAATGATTAATGCTGTTCGTCATTAATTCTTATTTTTGATGAGAAATTTGACTCGAGCTGTCAGCCGCCGGATCCAGATTAATATAGGCTGACGCTGCAACTTGCGTTATGACAATGTTCGCCGCTCCTTGCTCGCTCCTACGCCAGCCCAACGCTCGCCCAACTTTGTATCACTTGGTTTCAAATATCATGCTTCCACGATATTTTACAATCGTGGTAGCAAATATTTGCGTCTTAAAGCCCTATACATCAGATTTTATTGCGTAACTATCTTGCATCCAATTTCATTGTCGACGTGGTATGTAAAGTGCCACGAACTTGGACAGAACTACCAAGTACTCGTAAGATCACTCTTGTGATACAACATCAAAGTATATAGCATATATTAAATAGTTCGGTTCACCAACAGAACTAACCAAATAGTTGGTCATAAAAGGGCAAAGGTACAAAGAGCTACATAAAATTCCAGTACGACCGCATCGGTGACAAACTCGGAAGGTATGCCGGGAGTAGGGCCTTGACTCGGCACCCTTTGCACAAACGCCCTTTGCATATTACCTCACTGAAAATCAAAACTCGTTATTATTAATGATTCCACGCCATGACAATCTAAATATCTCCTAAAGCCCGCACCAAGTTATGCACTAATCGCTCGGCGCGGAGCTACTCACAGCTAATTCTAGCCAAAATAAATGTACAGTCACCAGATGCGATCTTCTGATTCATAATTCAAAAAGGAAGTGAAGAAAAATTTCGGAAGATTGAAAGCATTCAGCATCTTTATCTAACAGATACAAGAGTTCATTTTATGACCATTAATTTTGCCTTTTCCTCGGTGTTTTATCACAACGGCTGCGCGGCTCTGTCGCGCGTCTCATTAATCAAAAGCATTTGTTTACAACGAAGGGAATTTGATTTGATTAAAATAATTCGCAATATCCTTGATAAATATCACCCTCGTTCTTCGTTTGATCTTCGCTAAAATTAATGGTAGAGAATTCAATCACGCGAATGTTGACGCCACGTTTCTTGGTGCTTGATGATGCCCTCGACAGCATTTAGAAGATCTTTAATCCAATTTTCTTGATTTTTTTTTCATAAATGTCAGTTTTTACGGGACAGAATTTTTCGAAAAATACAACTTGCTATAATAATAACAATACTGAACGATGGTAATAGATCCATCAAGATTGACTAATTTTGCCAAAACCCTGCATTTCTACCCTTTTAACGTGAATTCGTATGAATGTCTTCCTCGTGATCCCAGCAGGCATTCCAGAAAAATTGTGGTTTTTTTCAGTAGTTTTTTTTTACGTTTAGCGAATTCACGGCAATAAAACAAGCTAACGCACCACTTCATGAACACATTTACAGCCTTCAGTATTGATAACTTCGATATACTCTGCACTTTGCATAAATATATGCAAAACATATTTTTCATAGCCCTTTAGGTAGGTACCTATTTGAGAAACATCACAAATATTTTGAATAGTAACGACTCAACTCTCCTAAGGTTTTTCGTTTTAAGCAAAACGAACGTGCTTCTCTATGCTTTTTCTAGTGCACACCTAGCATTCCAATTTTGTGACATTGCAAAAACTTCCTAAAAATGGGACAGTTTAAGCACGCAAAGGGTCAACAAACAACGCTATCTTGCGAAGGGCGCGGGCTGGATGAATAACGAGGCCCGTCAGAGCGATGCGATGTGTGCAGGCGAGCGACGCGACCGGCGCGATCCCGGCTTAACCCGCCGCGCCGATTAATCGCAGCTAATTCGAACCGAAACCGAATTAAACCGGACGAATGCATTGATCCCAACGATTTGTTGACTGCTAATTGAGACTGTTTGATTTACCGCCTGGAGTGCTATTCCCAAAACAACAATTTTGACGTCCGCACACGGATCCGCAGGTGATCCGCAGGTGTGTGTCAAATTGGTATTCTGCAACCAAGTTATCACGACTGTGAGATCACTGCGTGAACCGCTGAGCGGACTTTTTGACATTTTTGTATGGGTTGACGTTTAAATTGGTATTCCGTAACGCATTCCGCGCTCACTCTCGAATTTTGATGTTAACCTTTACGATTACTATTTTTGTGTTTTTTACTATATTTTGAGTTGTGAAATATTTTAAATGCTACTTTATGATGAAAAACCCGCAGAATATGCGTAAATTTGCAGATAAAATACAAAATTGGGATGACTTAAACCAGCATGAAGATGCTAGCGCCACTACTGGGTAAAGTTGGTGGTGAAGAGAACTACCTTAAATAAACATTTGACATTATTGTATGGTTTGACATTTGAATTGGTATTCCGGTGCATAGCCCGCGTTCACTCAGGCGCTCACTAAGAAGGCAAACCTCGAACAACACAAAAGTTACAACCTACCTGCGGATCTGTAAGTGAGGAGTTAATTTTTGAGATTTTTTGGATATAAAACTACGGTAAAAGGAGCTTTTGTAAGTCAGAGATTATGCAATTTCCTAGTAGTGAAAACTTTTAAAAAATTGATCTAACTGCCATAGGTTGGCTGGAAGAAATATCTTTTAGAGATAAGCCCACCCTTGTATATGTCCTTTAATTCTGCTTTTTTTCAATATGTGTGCAATAAAGAATATATATAGTTCAAAAGTCAAACGTTTTTCCCGTGTTAAATGGACGTTTTTCCGCGGTAATGAGTAGCTAAAATTAGCACAATGTAGCATTCCACAAGAAAAGAAACTTCTGAATACGTTTACATTTAGCTGTACATATGACAAAAATAAATAGCACTGGTTCGTTTTTCCCGCGGTTATATGTAACTTACGTCAATCAGGGATACTGTAGCATTCCACAGAAGAAAATCTGTAGGACATTTTTACTGAGGGAATGAGAAGTTTTCCCGTTAACGTATCTTACCGCAACAGAAAAATCTTTAGAATTGGTTCATTAGTTCAAGAATTGAATGGTTTTTTCGTAGGGATAAGTAAGTGGCTTTTCCGCGGGAATAACCCGTTTCCATTAATAAGGGATAGCTCTGGGGTTTAATGTTTTACCCGTTGTAATAACATAATTATCTTCTCTGTTCAAAGAAGCTTTCTAAAAAGTAAAATTCAGTTCACTAGTTCAATTGGTTAATTTTAATTTTTAGAGACATAAGAAAATTGTATATGTGGTTTTCGAGAAACCGATTAGAAATATATACATCATCATCATCATAACATCCCATAAAACGTCCACTACAGGACAGGGAGCTCCCTCCAGAATTCTAGCTTTTGCTGGAAAAATGTGGAGGGGAAGTACCATAGTCACCTCGCTTGTAGAAATATATACACAAACAAATATTGCTTGTTTAATAGTACAGGATTTTATAAACAAAATATAAAAGGTCTCCACCAGAGATATTTTTAGCCTAACTTACTTTGATACTGTTATAATTTATAAGCACGCTACATCTATTTTATCTAATACACAGTATTGAATGTTAATAAAATATTTAGGGTACGTACTTAAGTAAATAAACGTTTATAAACAATAAACACATTATTTATAGAAATAGTCACTTTAAAATAACATTTAAAACACAATCAAAGCCACTGTAAAATGAAAAATCAGATGTTCGTACACATCTTGATGCAAATGCAATATTCAAAATAGTTATCTGAATGCAGGCTCTACCAGGCAAATTTCTATGAATCCGACGCGTGAGAGACCTTTTCTTTGGTTTGCGGTCCCAAGATATCAGATGTTCGTACACATCTTGATGAAAATGCAATATTATTGTTCGGTGATCTGCTGGAAAGAAATCATCCATAGCATTCAAAATAGTTATCTGAATGCAGGCTCTACCAGGCAAAGTTCCATGAATCCGACGCGTGAGCGACCTTTTCTTTGCCTTCTTTGGTTTGCGGTCCCAAGATATAGCTCAAGAAGATACCGCCACTTTTATCTGAAATTATAAAAAAATTGATAGTAAGTTATGTGCTTATTTGTGCAAAGGCTTTGGTGACAGATTTCATAGTCAATTACCTTGTATTTTGTAGTTATATAACAACTTGTGGCATCAAATGCTCCTCTGCTTTGTGCTATTATGAAGCGAATTTAAATTTAGTTGAAAATCTAGTAAAATAATAAATGTTGTTGTTGTTGTGATTTGTGACTTGTTTGACAGATATTGATATAGTTCATTTTTTTTTATGTATAGCTCGCGCGCAAAGGCATTGCGCTCTGAATCTATTATAAAATTTTGTACAGAACTAATATTTTAAACTTCAAATTAAGTAAAAGGATTGACTATTACGTTTTGTTTTTAGAAACACTAAATGAATAATTAATTAACGTCGAAATGAGCTGATAATGTACAGTCGATTTTCATATAAGCGATTTGTTGCCCATCCCTAGTTCACTCCACTGCGCTTGTGTTGTAAAAATTTACAGAATACCAAAAAAAATTCTGTCAAAGTTATAAGTGGAGCGAGCCCCTGAACGTACAAATTCACTTTTTCCGCCAAGTTATTCGAAGGTCGATATACTTCGTACGCAAAATAAGTGGTCAAAAAAGCGGTCCGAGTGAGATAGCCACAAGTGACTGCGGTGTCCCTTTCTAAGAAAAAAAAACGGCCTCTCTATACAAACTGTCCAAGTTTGCAATTTTGTATGGAGAGGCCGATTTTTTTTTTCATTTCAGGAAAGCTTTATTTACTGAAAGTTGTTCAGTTACGTTGACTGATCAAGCAATCATGCCCTTTCAGTATTTGCCAACCTGTCACTTACACCCAGTATATTCTGAAAGTAATTTAATCTGATTCAATTCTATTTCTTGGACTAAAACCTTGAAATTTTTCAGATCTTGTGTGGTTTATGGAAATTAATATTTATTATTATGTTTAACCTGATACTCTACCCATTCGTGAGAAAAAGGGTCTTGACAGGCAGACAGGCAGACAACAAAGTGATCCTATAAGGGTTCCGTTTTTTTTATTTTGAGGTACGGAACCCTAAAAACATACAGTGGAACATAGAACCTCCTTTTTAGGGTTCCGTACCTCAAAAGAAAAAAAAGGAACCCTTATAGGATCACTTTGTTGTCCGTCTGTCTGTCTGTCTGTAAAGACCATTTATCTCAAGAACGGGTAAAGGTATTAGGTTGAAATTAATACCATATATTAGGGTCCATGAACCACACAAGATCAGAAAATTTAAATTTTTACAGCGACGCAATCAAAAGATATGGCATTTTATGTCCTCATCTCCATACATTTATGCATTAAAGCAAAACCTATAGGGTACTTCCCGTTGACCTAAAATTATAAAATTTGGCAAGAAGCTAGGTCTCACAGTACAAATAAAGGGAAAAGTCTGAAATCATTAAATATTACAACTTTTCTCACAACTAATGGGATCCAATTGAGGTGAGCTCCCGTTTCAAGAACATTCATATAAGGGAGGGGTCAAGTTGGATGGTCGCGGAGGCGATTTTTGTTTTAGTTCTATTTTAAAAACGGTAACACTTACAATCTTGAAAATTTGTATGTTTATAGTGCATACGCTATAAAATAACAACAAATAATAAAATTTTGTCCAGCGCGTGTTGGACTCAAAAAATCTAGCAAAATAACTTACTGAAATTTCAACTAATACAATTATGATTATGTGCTGGTACAGAACCCTCGGTGCGCTAGTCCGACTCGCACTTGGCCGTTTTTTTTTTGAAGTCGGTTAAAAAGGATTATTACTGGTTTCAAATTCAACTTTTTAAATATAAACGCACTAAACTATACTTTTCCTTTGGTTGCGCTGTACAAACTTTGGTACAAACAACCACTTTATTAATTGTACCAAGGAGGTTTTACTATGCTTCGCTTTAGTAAGGAGTGTTTAATGCAAAAATCTTGCTACACAAATTTTGACAATCGTATATTGTAATACGGTATAAATTCCTGTGATTCGCGAAGAAGAGAAATTGTGCCGAGCGAGAGGTCAATTAGTCGCGGTTGTGTCACGCTCACACAGTTGCCATAGCAAAACGAAATTGCGGATTGGTAGGAAAAAATCTTTTGACATTATGCTAGGTTTTCATATAGAAAACCTTTTTAGAGCTAAATCTTAAAAATTTAATAATTTTCGGGTGCTTTTGGTTCTGTGAAAAAATATTTTTGATCTAATTGTGTTGTTTAAGGTCAAGCAGGTTGTGTACTTTTTCATTGGTCGTCAACCTTTTTGGTCATATTTTTTAATACATTACTGGTATCCCCGTCTTTGACACATTTTTATGTCATGCTAAATGTTTTTTAAAATCGCGTATATTTTCTGCTAAAACAGTGAAATATTGTAGAGTAAATGGCTGCAAAATTGATAGTTATGCTATTTGCGGAATATTCTTCTATGGGTATCCATTATTCTTTTACTTTTTCTATGAAAAAGCCGAACTGTTTTACGTATGAAGTAGGGTGGCTGTAATGTACGATATTTGAACACATAGGAAACTAAAAAGTACAACCACATCAGTATTGTGGGATGTGAATCTGCAGAATCAGCCCATAAAACTGAACAACTTGTCCCAAAGTACATTATGATGAAATAACATTATGATGAAGATGTCTGAATCAAAACATGAAAGAGAAAAACAGCTTGCATTAGATTTAAAAGAAAATCAAACAAAACAACGGAACCTGTACTGTTGTACAATAATAGGAAAAAATTTCGTCTGATGCTGCCGGTTATTTGCTGCGTGCTTATTGATGACATGCCAGCCAATAATTCACACGCCTGCCCTGCGCTCCCTCGCGATAGAAATTTCGAGCCATTTACGGTCAGCATCAAAGTTTTGTGTCGGGCATTATTGAGAGATTTTATGTGATGCCCTTGGGTTGGAATTCGTTTAAAAAAGTTTCAGATGTGGACAGATGTCACTTGGTAGGCAAGAATGATTCATTCATTTAAAAAAAATAGGATTGAATAGAGAACCTCCTCCTTTTTGAAGTCGGTTAAAAAGTAGGTGGCTCGCAATTAGGCCCAAATGAAGCTGGTTGATGATGAGTTTTTAGAAGAATACCAACAAAAACCTGTATCGACCTGTTGTTCCCGGACAGCCAGACGGATCGCAAATGTAGATGGACAGAGAGACAGCTGATGTACGAGGGCTGTTCAATAAGTAGTGAGAATAAACAACATATTGGTTTTAAGTCTTTTAATGTTTGTGAGTATTGATAGTTTATTTCAGTAAAAAGATAGTGACAAAAACTTGGGCCATAATATTTAGAAACGTATAAATGAGGCTGAGTTCAACAGCCAGTCCATATTTTTAAATTATTGTTATTCCATGTGAGTGAAAAAAATGTAAAGTCAGAACTGAATCGATGAAATAAGAAATAAAATCTTATATTTGTTCGATTATTTTGTAACATGTCGTACATATAATGAATTTTGTTAATCAATAAACAATAAATCATAAAATATACGTCAAATTTTATTAATTGCTTTGCTTCTTGATAATGAGGCATGCAACGTACCTGGGGAACAATTCTTGAATATCACCGGGTGATAAAATATCACTCAAAAGTTTTCAAAAGTGGAGATTGATCTTCTTAAAATATTAAGCAGTCCTTGATTGTTAATTTCCATGTATTCTGATTTACCTTTCAACATTTTATCAGCGCAAATGTGAATTCTTAAAGTCTCAAAAGTAATACTTTATCACCCGATGATTTTCAAGAATTCCCTGGGCTTTTCTGGAAAGCAAGAAGAAAGAAATGAAAAGAGGTTTATTTTGGAAACAAACAAAAAGAGTGCTGCTGCTGAAAAAACTCTGACCCAATTGTTGAATATTAACGAGTGATATTATATAATTTTTGAGACATCAAATAAGACAGTGGGTGCTATGGGCGGTGGTGGTGACCACTTACCATCAGGTGGCCCACCTGCTCGTTTGCTCACTTTAAACATAAAAAATATCTGTTAAAAATGTAAACCATAATACATAAAAAGTAACAATCAATCACTACTTTATATTTAACGAATATCATTCTGCACTTTTTAAAGAAAAATTTTTCATTTTGAATTTTTCGGGTGATAATTATTTATCATCCGGTGTTATTCAAGAATTGAGCCCAAGGTACTCATGACATACTTGAATAATATTCATGACATGCACATACCATGCTTGAATAATATTCCTTAAGTTGTACATGTCATCCCATGAAACGTACACTGTACGTACATTACGATACCCACGGGTGGAGATGGGTTGGTACTATACTTTGCCGGCACCAAACGGACTCGACTTCATTTACCTCTATGCCTCTATAATTGAGCCACGAGTCAAGCGAGTGGTTCTAAAGAAGAATCCTCAGCGTTGCGAGGATTTTAAGACACGAAACACTTTGTTGCCGAGGGAAGCACAACTTATCAGGTAGAAACTAAAGGATAATATCCTGCCAAATAAAATATTGAATATGAAGCTGCTGTTCCAGAGGGCTTTAATAATATTACATCCCCAAGCGTAAAATAGTAAGGTCACCCTACTGTGTGAATGAGATGCTACCGCGACTGTTGGATATACTCATCGTCACGCTTTTTTGGCCATTCATCTCTCCTTCCTAGAGCGTAGCGTGGGTTAAAACCTCCTTGAATTGTACTCTTTCTTGAACAACTATTAAAGATGTTTTCCTTCCAAGCGGGTGGATGGGGGTGTGTTTTGAGCACGTGTGAACAGGTTTGCTCAAAGAAATTTGACCTCATATAGAAGTAATATATAAGAAATAATTCGTCACAAGTAGGGATGTGGGCATGCTTTCATCTATCGATAGTCGATAAGTTACACAAGGACAAATCGATGTCGAAACTTTGACCAAAAAGTTGAAGTACTAAACTTTAATAAAAGGCAAATCTGTTAAAAGCATTGATTAAATTCATAAAAAAAAATACTTTTTGCATTTTTTACTAAAGGTGATTTCTTACGTAGGTGTTTTAATATTAAAGATACCAAATTTCTTACTTACTTACTTACTTACTAAAAGTAATGGACGGTAGCGGTGGAGGCAAGAGGGGTAGGAGGTGTAAAGGTTCTTTTTTTTTATTTTCATGAATATCTCTAGCTTACATACAAATTATGTAGGATTTTAAAACAAACTTTTATGCCTCAATTCAATCCCTTTGGGATGGTTTTGCAAAAATGCTGAAATACGGGTTTGTGTTTTTCTTCTAAGTAGCTCAAATCAATTTTCAAGCGAAATTTCGTGTATCTTATCTTGCCTTATAACGTGGAGCTGAGTTCCTTATTGGACCTTAGAGCACAAGGAGCCTGTAGTCTTCTGGTTTCGGATAAGCTTGACCCAGAATCTTCATACGCTTGTGAGCCAAAGCGTTGCATGAGCACAAGAATTGCTTGTCAGAATTGTTTGTAGCGAAAAACTTTAAAACCTTTTTTGTAGAGAATTTTATGTAGATTAATTTAGTATTTTTATTAATTTTCTTACAATTTGTTGATTCAGGATGATTCATGCTGATTGAGACATTTCAATTTGGCGAAGACACACAAAGTTATATTTGTTTGACAGTGTCCCCATCGGGAATCGAACCCAGAATGAAAACAAAACGCGTTGAATGTTGTAAAATATAATAAATGGTACAGCAGCACTGCACTTACTTTCTCGCGATATGCAAGTAGAACTGTCAACCGCAAACTTAAATTTGTAATACCATACCTACACATAGTATGGAATTACAAACGTTTATTATGGTTTTTCTGAAAAATGTTCTACCACATGAATTCGGAACTCGAATTGTAAAATATTAAAACAAACCAACCGTAAACGATTTCGAACAAATCACATGTTCAAATTTTGGTAGTACTGGAACACCTTTTATATGAATTTTCACAGATTTTTTAATTTCAAAACTCTGTTTCTTATGAATAGTTGTTCAGTTTTGTCGACTGTAAAGCTCTTTCAGTTTTTGGTACATCCATGTACTAAATTTTCACAAAATCCAATCAAATTGAACATCCATTCAGGTAGATAACCAAAACAAAATTAAAATTATAGAAAATAATACAAACTTAATGGAGTCAATTAGGGTCAATACTCAATGTAGGTACCACTAGTTGACCATTTAAGCGGTTTTATAACAAAATTCATAAAAAAACTAAATTATTAGTTCTACTTTCAGAGTCACTTCTAAAAGTTCGACTATGAATTAGTTAGGCTTGTGATATAATAAGTGTTAAGGACTTTACAAAATATGCTCTTAAAGTTTTTTTTTTTTTTTTCAAATGTTACATTGCATGACCACTTCGAATAAACATACTAAAGTACTAGCTAGACAAACCCATAACTTTATTGTAAGACGCCAACATAGTTAAATTCTATATAAAATCGCGGTATTTTTAAATTTTCTTACTTTCAGTTCAAATTTAAGTTTTGGTCAGCTATTGGTGCTTGGTCATCTAGTGGTGCACTGATCCTATGAGTAAATCACAAGTTTACGTTTTGGTAGTACAGGAACACCCCTTATATGGAATCACACAGACAAACTGATGATGGCGCAAGATACCTTGCATAGAGATGCTTAGTCAAGCAAAGTTTCATAAAAATAATTTGAACTATTTTGCTCAAAATGAGAGCCAGCAAAAAACCATTCGGAAATAAAAGTCTTAAATTAAAAATATGGTGTTAATAGGACCATTCGTTTAGCCGCTAGGCCAAAGCGTGACGGACAGACCGACCAACCGACAGACGGACATTTTTTAGGGGACTTGCTTAAGTGATATAGAACACATTTTTGAGAAAGTTTGTGCAACTTTTTTCACGAATACAATACCTTTCTCGCTCAGCTCGAAAGTAAAAATACTACTATCGATAAAAAATACATCACTCATAAACTCCAACATGATCCCACAAAAAACGATAAATTACAGTAAAATACGTAACAATTTCCATATTATCTGACTGTAGAAATGATAAGTTGACATTTTTTTATGCAATATTTGTGATAATAATCCACAAACATGAAAAATACTGAATAAAACTTACAGATGAAAAGTCAAAATTTCTTTGCAATTTTCGTTTTGTTGTTTTAAAGATGTACAGCCATCAACTACACACGTTATTATTAAAAAGAACAATCACTAATATGGAGAGCAACTTAAGAATAAATTCACGATATTTTGAAGTTATTCACTACATGTTTTTTATAATTTACACATTGTTTACAACATATAATTTAGGAAATATTTTCAACCGTTAAAATCCCAACAAGTTACAATAATCCTATAAACTTTGTAAATGCAATGAACGCGTCGTTCATCTAATTTGGTAGGATGTGATCACTGACCACTTGACATGGCATGAGACATGCTAGCAGTTGTCATCCCATACTGAAAAAAAATAGCATGGTTTCTTCTCCGAGCGAAGCAAGGAGGTTTTTGTTCTGAGGGTTTGCTTATGAGCATGCAAGTGTCAATCAGTTGAAAGCTGTCACAGGTGTGTATCGCATCAAAATACAAGTAATAGTGTTCTGTGATGAAAATGTCTCGCTGGGGCGACAAAAAAACTATTTTATTAAGTTCAATTCGGAGGGCCACTTGATTTTCCGTTTTCACTAACGTCTTATAGGTTATATTAGCATGCTACTTAATGGCATGTGTGTCAAGAGTATTTGATTTGAGCATGCTTATTTAGTAGCATGCTAGTACCGAGAATGCTTTTTACAAGCAAGTGTAGACAGTTAAAGAGCATGCTAGTAAGCATGCTCATTTACTAGCATGTCTATCTGTGCCCTAAAGCTCATTGACGTAAGAAAAACGCTCGCGCGTAGTTTCCAAAATCTTTGAAAAACTTGCAGTACCGGCTACACTGGCAGACTGTCACAACCGACAAAGAAAATTTTATACCAGACTAGTGGCCCGCCCCGACTTTGCACGGGTAGTACTCAGTTTTGGGGGATTTTTATCTAGAGTGAATTTGAAAACATTCGACAAATTTTGAGATTGAGTTCAGACTTTCAGACCGCGAAACTGAACAATTTTCGCCTAGGAACATAGGTCATCGGACGAAAAAAAATAATTACCCTTACAGTATTATATTATCTCTGCCCTTACATAGTAGTCAGTGAGCTGACCATACATTTTGTATGGGAGATCGAATTTTCTTTTACGTCGAACGACCTATGTTCCTTGAGGAAAGTTGTTCAGTTTCGTGGTCTGATCTCGAACTCAAAATTTTTCGAATGTTTTCAAATTCACCCTGTAGAATTACTAGAAATAATAAAAACTGGTCTAGTGAAAGTCAGATTCGCGAAGTCCCTGACTAATACCAAGTGGTACGGTACCCTCGGTGCGCGATTCTGACTCACACTTGGCTGGCGTTTTTCATATTTTGTCTTGGTTCTTTGGGGAAAGTTGTTTTGTTTGATAGTTTGTTTTGTATTTCAGATTTAGTTTATAGTACCTGTGTCTTTTTACACTGTGTATTTTATAAGTATACTGTAATAAGAAGTATCAAAACTGTTTTACTGATTGTAGCTAGTGACAACCTTGTTTATCTATCTCCCAGATGTCATTGATCTGACGTTAGATTTGACCGACTGACCATTGAGACACTAAACTAGGTACGACAATGATGCTAACTACCAATCCGTCCTCGTCTCGTCTTCAAAACCATGATCGACATAGGTATATTTTGTATGTGTGTTTCGTAAACATAATGTTCCAAAATAAATATTAAATAGCCAAATTGGTAGAAAGTAGATGGGTGTGCGAGGGTGTCGGCACCTAATAACCAAAGTGCGCGCGATGCGTGCGCTCCTCCCATTGAGATAAAAAAAACGCTGCACTCGCGTAGTTTTCAAAATATTTGGCTCCTCCCAATGGGCGAGCGCCTCAAATCTAGGGACTAGATAAGTGCTCAAATCTCTTTGTGTTTTTTTTGTTATATGACTGCCAGACATTGACGTAAGAAAAACAAAATCTTTGCTGCCAGACAGCAAGAGGAAAAAAAATTAACAACAAGAACTATTCAGAAAAGCTTCCAATATATAATAGATACTTACTTAAAATAAATATATCCTGGTATTTTTTATAGATACCTACTCTGCATAATATTCAACTTAATAGCGCTCAGCAGATGAAGGGGCGTGCAGACGCGGGCAGTCACGGACATTGTCCTCCAGTGTAACCGTATGCGAAAATCATTGTTTTTATCTGAATAAAATTCACACTTTTAATTTTTCTAAATTGCTCTACGTTTTAAACTAAATAAAAATTTATCTGAACAACCTTCTTTACAGAATAACTATTTGAATTCAACAACTATTCAAGAGTTTTCCGTCAAAACCAAAGATTTTGGAAAATACGCGCATAGAAACGGAGCGTTTATCCCATGTCAATGACTATAATAATACGAAAATAATTGCAGTACCGGCCACACTGGCGGGCTATCTAGGACAAAAAGCCCTGCCCGCGTAACCGCCCCTTCATCTGCCAAAGTCATCTGCTCAAAGAGATTTGGACCTCGCTGCCCGAGCGTAGCGAGGTTCAAATCTCTTTGCATCTGCTGATATGAGTGAATGATTCAAGAATCATATTTCAAAGACATGAGTGTAGATGAAAGTTTTTTTTACAATTTCCGACTTTTTTATTAGTACCTACTACAACCTAAGACCCAAGGCCTATTCGTAGCCTACTTCTCATTGAAGTTTTTGATGAGTGGAATATTTTTTTTGCGTAGAATAGCAATTTTTTAATTTTTTTATCTATGAATGGGAATCAAATTTCACAATAAATTATGGATAGTCTCCTAAGACCATAGACCAACGGTTATGGTACACACGGCCGCTCGTTGGTACAAACGCTAGTAGAGCAGGTCTCTGGTTTTAGCGTCACGCACGCTCGACGCGTTGCTTTTACTGCTTTGTTTCTACGTGCTTGCTGTCGTGCCTACCTGCCCTTGCTGTCCCATCTCAAAAATCCACCCTGTAGGTACATGGAAATCCATCCATGTATCCATAGACAGTAGTTCCTCCAAGCATAAACATAACTCTGAAATTGGCAAAAAACTCCTGATGTGATGGCATGATGGCCATAAAAAATGTTTTGCCACAACAACCAACCACTTTACAATGATGTTATAACAAGTATCGTGATTGTAGACTGCAACCTAAACTTACAAAGGCAAAACGAGTAGAACAAGATCAGAGCGGTTTACCCCTTTCTAATTCTTGCCATACCTACTAACAAATTTTGCACAATTTCCGTGCAAAAAGTAAAGTTTTGCATCCACGTGTTTTTATTTATACTTTATTTTAAAATAAGTTGTATAACAGTAACAGGGCGGAAGGTAGGCGAACAGAAACGACGATCTTTGTGTATGAAGTAAGTGTATTGGTGGACTTGAGATTATACAATATCGTTTCGGAAGTGCAAAGGTAAGGAGACCATTAACCGCAACCACATAGGCAGTGTACGGGTAAAGTGCACCTAACTTAACACGTAAACCCAGTTGTAACCAAGAGGCGTCTCAAAGTAGTTGGGAGCACCCTCAATGTACTTCCGAGATGAACAGATAGCCGCGCATTTTTTTTTTGGATGAGGACTTCTGTTGTTAGCCTGAATGGCTGTCACAACGTCACCCGCGCAATAAAGTCAAGGTAACCCTTAAGCTAATGCCGATGACATGATACCGTTGCCACGTTCTAGGAAACGCTGCAATCTGTACAACGCCATCTATCGAAAACTGTTGGGACTAGTGGTGTTACAGTTGTGCATTATTAAGCCCGCAAAATAAAAAGTTATTGATTTTTAAATTATAAGCAGTCTTTTTCTAATACAAGTTTAGTAGCTGCGGAAGACTTTTTTATTTAGTTTTATCTATATCTAAAACATTTGCTAAAATAGTTTTCTGGTATCCCTTGGCATGCCATGTTGTTGATGTCACTTGTCATCACAACTTGTGGATGTTTTATTTTAATTTTGTATATATGTTAGTATAAAATGTTGTGCCTGTTTTAGAAAAAGTGGATTATTTGGTGGTTGTGGCATAAACATTCACAGGTTAACCAATAAACATAAAAAAGTGTTGCATATGAACAAGGGTGACCATGCCATTACATCTGTAGAAACAAATTACTTGCGGCGCAGCCATCACCATGTATTTATTATTTATCGGAACAAAACTAGAACAACTACCACCTAGCGGGTTTGAATATATGAGTGAGAGTAACGGCGCCGTGTCGTGAAAATAATGTTTTCGTGCCTACGGGGACAAAGGTTCACGGAGAAAAAAAACTCCACCAGAAATTACAAAACTGTCTTGTAATAGAGGGAAAAACACAGTTTTAGTATTACTTATAAAAGTTTTGCTGTAATTGCAATAATTACTATTTTTTATCAAAGGCTTAGTATTACTAAATGTAATTTATATTATACAGTTTTAGTAAATGTAAGATATCACAAATTTTAATGATTATCGCAAATCATAGTAAATGTTGTTAAAGTTTAGTAATTCCTGCAAATCTGCTTAGTATTTCTAGAAAATTCGTTTTTTATTATCAGCAAGTGGTTTTAGTACAAGGCAACACTACAAACTTTAGTATTTTTTAATGACAACGTCCTTGTATTGACAAACAATTTGCTTGAAATTACTAAATTATTCTTATAGTAATATTGCTAAATCGTTTTTGTAATTTCAATCAACCATTTTTAAAATCTAGCGTGAGTTTTGCTTGTGCTGCGTTTGTGTACCTCCCCACGCCGCCCTGGCAGCGCCAGTCTTTATCAGAACTCGTTATATTTTTCACAAAAGTAGTCTAAATTTCAAGCGGCTTTGCTGTTGTTTGAGTAAACCAATTGCAATAAAACAAAGTTAATATGTTGCATGGCAATAAGCCAAATTTGTTATTGAATGAAAGATTGAGTGGTTGTAAAATGAAAGATTGAGCATTTGGAATGACTGTTCATTTTGAAAGGTTTTCCAGTGCAATCGGTTTTTCATTTGTTAAGTCTGCAAAATGTAATGTCCTAATAAATGCTTAATTCTAACATAGTAATATTCATGTAGGTAACAGTTTTCAGAAGAACGAAAAAAAATAAACAAAAGCGATCGAATGTTGCTCTGGTGTCTCACAAACTTATAAAAACGCGTTGTATGAAGCTTTCTTTACAGGTAGTTTCCTCTATGTCTGTTTTTAAACAAATCGTTAAAATACTTGTCCCACTCAACAAACATAATATTGTGGTCACCCTATTAGAAAATTTCCTACATCCCATTTCACATCCTACTCGGCTCGCATTACTTTTGGCAGAGTTCAATCACGATAAAAACGCCGAAGCGGTGCGTATTTAAAACATCAATGCCTATTATTTGTACTCTTTTTTGAAAACGAAGGATTTTTCAAGCAATGATTACGCAAAAGATTCGACTCTTATATTAATTAGTGAAATACTAATAATAACATAGTTAAAAACTTATTATTACGCTGATAATGTTCAATCGATTTCTTGATTCTTATGTACGCAAATGGGTGGTCATCCCTATGTCATCTCGACCCGCTTGTGCTAATGCAACAGAATACCAAAAATTTTGCGTGCGTGATCGGATGCGTACGGGACGTGAGGGTGGATTCGTTCGGGAGGTTATGGGCGACATTTGATAAATTGGGAATAGCACTCCTGGATAGACTGTGTCACAGTGACATTTACGCTCATCGATGATCCGGAGCATTGCGGAGATCGAAGGTAGAGCTACCTCTCTTTGCATACTAATTTCGCTTTATTCCAATAAAGCTTAGAGCTTGTTATTGATACTGACTGTTTTAATAAAAACTAGGTATATTCGTTTTTAGGTTTGAGTGGAAAAAACGAAAGTATTTTAAATCTTTGATTCAAATGAAACTATAAAAATATGCATAAAACAAACATATCTAAGTAGAGAAGAGACCTCATCTAACGTTCCAAAACCAGATACAGGACGTTCTAAATAGAGGCCAGGTCAAAAGTAACCTGAACCAAACAGCGTGATCTCGAAAGGATTGATGAGTGTAGAAGAAGCAAGGGTAGTGCGTCAATAAGTTCGTAGGAAGTGCAAGGATTTGGGTTCTGCTTTTCTAACGCCACGGGAGAGAGTCGTAATGTTCATGTGTTCAAAAAGTTCATACAAGAAATATCATTAATTATTTTATTGAAGAGACAGGTAGAGGTTAAGCTAGAGACTTGCATAATGAATCTAAACTCAACATTGTTTGAAATTAGAATGATACCAATTTTGACGCGCTCTTAACTGTACTTATAATTTGTAAGACGAAAGGGAATGTAAATAATAACTTAACAATTAAACAGTCAAAGCTGCATTAATGGAACATGATTAAGTACAGCGAGAGAGCAAAACAAACAACACAAATTGTATTAATCGGAGATAATCCTGTCAATTAATTGGAGTTAGCATTGGGAACTGGTTTGCGCATGCGCTGCCAAACGAACCAAGACAATGTGAGAAAGACACTGCAATGCAACGACATTTATACTATACCGTGTTAACCTGGTGTTTTTTGTAGCTAAAAGTAAAAAATAATGCTTCTTTCTTGTCTCTAAATTTTTTGTCACATTACAGGAAACAAACCTCAACAATAAGTAAGATTTCACGTTTAACGTTGGCTTGAACGTTGGTGTAAGATTGAAAAAAAAATATTACTTGTACTTGTGACATTATTTATATGCCAATAATGTTACACATTGTACGGACGACAGTTAAAATATTTAAAATTTTTACTTGAAACTATGAAAATCATACGACAATGCAATGTGGTTATTCAAACACAACTAATTGTACAACTAACACAACTAATCGTGTAAACGTGTAATCGAGTCGTGTTCAATTTGGCAACGCATTAAGACTTAATTACAGAAAAGTGCCAAATTTTCAAACAATATGACAAAAACGTCTACAGTTTGACGTTGACGTTTTTGCAATACATTCTCCGTCTAATAACCCTCCCTCCATCTTGGACAGTCGGGCAAAAATTGCTTTGATTCTAATTATTGTGTTTATTCCTTTGGTTACGAATTCTAGATTTTAACATTATATACTTGTCCTATGACTGACTGAAAATTATGAAAATGTATGAAATTTTTGAAAGGGTAATTTTTTTTTCTGTGATTAGTTTTGAGCAGCTAGATACAGTCAAGAGCACATCAAGCTTGACCTATTGGACTTTGTACCGTCCTAATTTCCAAAGACGTATGGGCTAGATTAGCGCCGCGAGTGTCAAGCTTGACCTGTCGTTGACTGTACTTACCCTATCATAGGTAGAAATTGATCTTTCTCGTGTAAAGGATCTTGATGGGCTGTCAAGAAGAAGATTTTAGTTAATTCTATTTTAGATTGAACGAGTTGATATTAATATTGTTGTATATGGGTATTGGGGGGTATTCTTTAAAGCCTAATCCTGGCTGGGCGGGCGGCGGCGGCGGGTGACGGATGACAGTGACGCATCGGTACACGCTCTCCGTCCGACTGTAATTCCACCCCACACGGACAACGATTTAAACAGTTTAACAATTAAAAAAAATTATTACAAAACCATTCGTTTTTACTTAATTATTACCTACTTGCTTTTTGTTTTAGTTTTCATTAAGTTTATTTTTTAACTAAAATTACAAACAAAGTTGAGTTGCATTCCTACATGGAACATAATATTCATTATGACTGTACATAGATTACGATTTTCCGAACGAAACTATTTTATACTTCGCCTTCTCAGAAAGTACCTAAATTATTTTTTTTAAATGAGGAAGAATGTACGAAATTGCAACCTTACAAACCAAGGTCGGAAAAATCCATTTCTAACGTGGTGTTTTTAGGGTTCCGTACCTCAAAAGAAAAAAACGGAACCCTTATAGGATCACTTTGTTGTCCGTCTGTCTGTCTGTCTGTCTGTCTGTCAAGACCCTTTATCTCACGAACGGGTAAAGGTATCAGGTTGAAATTAATACCATATATTAGGATCCATGAACCACACAAGATCTGAAAATTTAAATTTTTTACAACGACGCAATCAAAAGATATGGCATTTTATGTCCTCATCTCCATACATTTATTCAAAAATGAAAAACCTACAGGGTACTTCCCGTTGACCTAAAATTATGAAATTTGGCAAGAAGCTAGGTCTTACAGTACAAATAATGGGAAAAGTCTGAAATCATTAAATATTACAACTTTTCTCACAACTAATGGTAACCAATTGTGGTGAGCTCCCGTTTCAAGAACATTCATATAAGAGAGGGGTCAAGTTGGATGGTTGCTGAGACGATTTTTGTTTTAGTTCTATTTAAAAATGGGAACACTTACAAACTTCAAAATTGGTATGTTTATAGGGCATAGGCTATAAAATAACAACAAATAATAAAATTTGGTCAAGCACGTGTCGGACTCAAAAAATCTAGCACATTAACTTACTGAAATTTCAACTAATACAATTATGTTTATGTGGTGGTACGGAACCCTCAGTGCGCGAGTCCGACTCGCACTTGGCCGGTTTTTTTTTTTAATTTAGTTAGACACCCTCATTGGGAATCGGTCCCTTTCTCTTCTCGATTAGCAATGTACTATTCTTTACAATAGTGCGGTCATTTAGCTGTTTCACGTAGACACGATTTACAATTTTACCAATTTTTTTCCAGGTACTAGTTAGGTACATAGCTCTCAATTTTTGATAGGAGCCAATTCTTGAATTTCAAAAAAATTGGCTCCTATCAAAAATTGAGAGCTATGTACCAAACTAGTACCTGGAAAAAATTTGGTGCAATTTGGTGCAACTTGGTGAATTTGGCGATATAAGACTATAACGGACCGGACTAAAGCGGATTTGAAGATATGCATTTTCCTCACTTCGGGATTTTAGGTTTCTTTGATCAATTGGCAACATAATTTTCGCCCTACTACGTCGTCAATCCAACCCCGGTCGAAACATTCAATCGTAGCACTTCAAAACGGAGTCAAAACCGCGAGTATCGCTCAAAGCGGCCCGCCGATCAATCACCATCCATTAAACAAGAAAAGAAAAGCACTTTCCCCAACGATTGGCCCTCGAATCGGCCCAATTTACATGAGAGCCGCTTTTTCCTCGCATCGAGATTAGCCCCTGAATGAGTTTGATGAATTGTTCGCACCCCGCAAGCGCCGAGCGGCCGGTCATTTGTTAAAAATACACCCGATCCACGGATCTAATTGTCTCTTCTAATTTCACACCCCCTGTGATATCTGCGCTGAGGCTTAAATTCACCATCCTTTTTCTTCTCTCTTTTTAAATTAACTCACTGTGATTCCGATTTTTAAAGCCTAATTTAATTTGCTCAATAGCAGCTATGTAATGGTTCAATAATTCAGTGGGGAGGTATAATGAGATGATGATGAATTAAAATAAAGAAAAAACATGCGTGTCCGGAAATAACACATCGAAGTGTCAACCAATTACAGAATAATCTAAACCCGATCCTCTAACAATGATCGATTGGATCGTCGTATCACCTCAAGGTTCCGATCACTTGATTTACGAGCATCATCTACTATGAGAAGATCCAGTTCTAAATCGGATTGACAAATACTCTACTGTAGGTAAGTATCTTACCTTTCTAGATGTTTAACGATGTCTTCGTATGCTGCTCTACAATTCTCCCATATACCAGATCTGTAGACAAAGAAAAATAAAATAAGAAAAATGAAGAAAAAGGTACACAGAGAGAGCAATTAAAATAACAACAGAAAATTATGATAATGTAATGATTATGAGAAATGTCTTTGCCCGTGACGATTTTGCTCTGATTCTTACTATGCTTGGTGTCATATTCCCGGAAAAATTATATTGGAACGAATAAAAATTCGAGGAGTTCCAAAAGAGACAAAAAACAGCAATAAAAGTTGCACAAGAGTAAATTGTTAAGAAGAAAAGTTTTTAAATGAAAAAGGGTTTGAATGTAAAGGAAATAATTATGAGCACTCAATATTAAATGTTCCGTTAGGCTGCGCGAGGGGCCGAACAAATTAATTACGTTTAAAAACAATCGCTTATATTTGTGCTAGGATCACTCATGCGTGAATGTTGAAATTGTTTCTCGATTACTTTAACTCTTTGTCTTCCACTGAACTTTCTTTTGTTTGTCTTTGAAAGACCTTTTAGTTAGACTAACTTTGTATCCGTTATTATAAGACATTTCTTGGTCTCATTTTGTTTCGTAACAAATGTAACAATTACATTGTTTTAAATACGTACAAGTAAAACTATGAAATATTGATGGATATGGAATGGATGAAATATGGAATTACTAAATTATTACTTTTGAATTAGATTACTTGAATTAATAATTGGTCTGATTGAATAATTCAATTGCGAAACATTGTTTTTAAGGTTTCTTACTTCAAAAGGAAAATTAAAAAGTAGTAGGATCATAGGATCATTTCATTGTCCGACTGTTTGTCAAGACCTTTTTTCTTCTGAACGGGTATTAAGTTGAAAATAATACCAAATATTAGGGTCCATAGACCCTTTAAGCTGCGAAAATTCCAAGCTTCTACAACAACACAATAAAAAGATGCAGCTATTTACGGAACCATTAGGTCGCAAGTCCGACTCGCACTTGCCCGTTTTTTATCAACGAGTAACACTTATCTTCTAAAATAATTTACTACGTAACTATTAACATCTGAACCTCTCTTATAAGTGATACTTTAGGTTGTTCGTTGATTTTATCGTGTACCTAGGTATCGTGTATTTTACGAAAAATTTGATGAAAAGTTTCTATTTTTTTTAATAAGGACATAAACGTTTTGTAAATGTTTTGTGAATTCTTTCATCGGATTTGTGATATCTTTGCAAACGTGACCTTTGCAAAGTATCCATCAACGCCCACGACAAATATTTGGTGTGATGAAAGTATTTGTTCAATAACTGGGTATGTACTGTCCTGTACTGTCTAGTCTGTTACTAAAAATCACAGGACATATAGATACCCTTGTGAAATATTCATATAGTGAACATGCTCAATCCTTCTCAGGTTCTCAGGTTAGGCAGAACCTTAGTCATACCAAAGCTACATTTAGCTTTCTTACGTGTTGGATCGTGCTCACAAAAAGTTCCCCATACAAAGAAGACTAAATTTAACATTTTCTTAAGAAATAATGTATTTGCTGCCAGACATTCTATTCAATGGTGCTTATCGTCTCTCGAATGAAGCACCTACGGACGAAGTGCTCACATTAGGGTGGCGACACACTTGTTACATTACCCGAGTGCTCAGTAAGACAGTGGGGTAAGTCAAGTGAGCATTGTGGGTCTTCGCCCGGAAGTGAGGGCAACCTGTTTGTACTTTTCTAACTGGATTACCCTGAGACATTTAACCTGCACCTCTGACCTGCTCAAAGGTTTCTTTTTCGACTTGTTAATGCGCTAAGCCTTTTATGGTTTTAAGATTTGTCGCTTTTTCGTCTAATTTTGTACCAACTTATTTTTATTGTTTTCCATAAAAACTGAAGATGATTTAAAGTATTAAAATATAATTATAACTTCTATCGAAACTATATTTATTCAAAACATACCACTTAATGAGTTTTATTGCATATCATATTCTTAACGACTTGTAACTTTAAAAAACCGGCCAAGTGCGAGTCGGACTCGCGCACTGAGGGTTCCGTACCACCACATAAACATAATTGTATTAGTTGAAATTTCAGTAAGTTAATGTGCTAGATTTTTTGAGTCCGACACGCGCTTGACCAAATTTTATTATTTGTTGTTATTTTATAGCCTATGACCTATAAACATACCAATTTTAAAGTTTGTAAGTGTTCCCGTTTTTAAATAGAACTAAAACAAAAATCGCCTCAGCAACCATCCAACTTGACCCCTCTCTTATATGAATGTTCTTGAAACGGGAGCTCACCACAATTGGTTACCATTAGTTGTGAGAAAAGTTGTAATATTTAATGATTTCAGACTTTTCCCATTATTTGTACTGTGAGACCTAGCTTCTTGCCAAATTTCATAATTTTAGGTCAACGGGAAGTACCCTGTAGGTTTTTCATTTTTGAATAAATGTATGGAGATGAGGACATAAAATGCCATATCTTTTGATTGCGTCGTTGTAAAAAATTTAAATTTTCAGATCTTGTGTGGTTCATGGATCCTAATATATGGTATTAATTTCAACCTGATACCTTTACCCGTTCGTGAGATAAAGGGTCTTGACAGACAGACAGACAGACAGACAGACAGACGGACAACAAAGTGATCCTATAAGGGTTCCGTTTTTTTCTTTTGAGGTACGGAACCCTAAAAAACACAATCTTTTTGTCACAGAGGAAGTAGTAATATCCGTAAAATAGCTATAAACCCAAGGAATATAATTATGTCCCTAGGTGTTTTTATCAGTGTTGGTAATAGTTATATTCCTACCTAACTTCATACAATCCAATCGACAAAACAAACATATTCAAACGACATATTCATAAGATCTTAAAAACATAGTAGGCTAAATTTAAAGTTACCTTCTCTATAAATATAATAGATAGCTAACAGAAACAAGATAATATTGAAAAGGTATTTCTTGTTAAGTTCGACTAGGGCTTCAGATATTGAAGAAACCGTAAATATGTACGATCTAAAAATATATTCATACTTTGAATAATGAAAAGTCTACACGTGCCGCTGCCGCCTACTTTTCCGAACTGCTTTACATTTTTTCAAACATTTATTTTATGTAATTTTATGTCTATGTTAATGAATCTTCCCAAAAATAAATCGCTACTGAATAACTAATGAGTGAACAGACCAACCGGTAGTCTTTAGGTAAACAAGTCCTTTTCCATAAAATTGTGGAAGCTCATTTTTATCACCCAATCAATAAAACAGAAATAACTTACCTTTTACGATAAAATTGTGTTTTTGTAGAACATAGCATTACGGACGGAGGAAGAAAGTCCATTGATGTTTGTACATTTATAAGCAACAACGAATCCATATTATAACCAATTTCCGTTGCAGGATTAACTAATTACCAATGTATGTACCTAGTGTAAAGTTATATGGCTCACCGACAAACTGGAATGTTATAAAGTTGTTTCCTAATATAACTGAAGCTACAATCTCCGCTAGTTTTCTGAGATGGTGCTAGGTGACGCTAGTGTATTCGTTTCTCTCGTGAATTTAAGATTAGAAATTTAGAATGCTTTCAATACCAGTTTTGTAAATTGAATTAAGTACCTATTTTTGTTCTTTCTGGATCTAATTTAGAAATTGTATACACTTTTAGTGTATTTCGTAGTATAGCAATTCATACTTGGCGAATTGTAAGCACGGCAGCAAGTCAGTAGAAACACAACCATTGCTACTAAACCAGCGCTACGCTACAAACGCCCAAGACCGGAGGCCAGCTCAAGGTCAAAGTATTTCCACTGACATGCTGTCGTGTGTACCACATTAAAATATTCCAAGCATGTTAATGTTTCTACACTTGAAAGTACAATAATAATGTAATAAAAATAAAAAAAATAGTCTTTATTGAAAATCAAAGGTACAATGTTACAATGATGACAGACCAACCACTACTATAGCAACTACATACAGATTTACTTCTTGTAACAAAGAAAAAAAGAGTGGAATTACCAGATCCCTAAACTAGGTGATCCTGTATTTTAGGGATTTAGGTGTTCCTCCGCATGATGAAAGTTTTAACAGCTAAGAAATAAATAAATGAGACTAACTAAGTGTGTAGTCATGACACTAAACTAATGAATTTACCAATTTAATTATTTTTAAATAGTTAACTTACCTTTGCACAATATTAATTTACGATATAATTTTAAGGAGATTTTCGGTTTCATCATAATAGGTGAGATTCCGTAACCAATTCTGCAGTTTGTGTTTGACCTCATATTTGACAAGTGGATATAAACTAAGGATAATCACAAAAGATGTTGATTTTTAACAAATACAGTTTGTTCTTTTCGGTTTCGTTAATAAAGAAAGTGTCATGTAGGTGTCAATAAAAGATTTAAAAGATTAATTTGTGAAATGAAGCTTTCTGTGACCTTCACCTTCTGTGGCGACCATGTACCTACGACTAAAATTTGGACGACATTCTTTTCGGTTCGTTCGGGTAAAAAGGTGAGTGACCATCAGTACTAGCTTACCAAAACTAGACCGGACAGGTGTGTGACCACCCTTAGCATAGTGGAAATAAAATTGTAAAGCTTACCTCGCAAGCGCCTCCATATTATGCATGGGCTGTCCCTTGATGATGGAGCCGTCGGGCCGGGGCATGCCGGGATGCTGCATACCAGGCGACATGAGTGCGTGCTGGTGCATGAACCCCATAGGACCCAGGTGCGTCGGCGGCGCGTTGTACCCGTTCGCCAGCAACGGAGACTTCTCCATGCGGGCCATTTCTAAAGCAACACACACATTGTAAGGTAATTATTTAAAAAAGAATTGAATTACGCTCTCATCACCACTAGGTGTTGTTACTAAACAACGTTGGAAAAATAAAATAAATGGTACAGCAGCACTGCACTTACTTTCTCGCAATACTCAAGGAAATACTATCAACCGCAAACTTAAATTTGTAATGCCATGCACATAGTATGGAAATACAAACTTTTATGTTTTTCAGGACGTTCTGAATAAAGGCCTGGTTATAAGTACCCTAAACCGACAAGCATGTATGAAAGGATTGATGAAAGTACAGGAAGCAAGGGAAGTATGTCAAGATCGTAGCAGGTGGAGAACTGTGGTCTCTGCCTACCCCGACGGGATCAAGGCGTAATATTATGTATGTATGTTTTCCAAAAAAATGTTCATATGAAATATACAGATCAATTCAGAATTCAAATTGTTGAACATTAAAACAAACAAACCTCAAACGATTTCGAGTAAATCACATGTTTAACTTTTGGTAGTACTGGAACACCCTTTATATGAATTTTCACAGATCAATGGATACTGCCGTAGGATACTCGCATGGAGATTTTTTAATTTCCCAACACATGTTCCTTTTGGATAATTGTTCAGTTTAGTCTACTAAGCCAGCCCTTTCAGTTTTTGGTACACCCTGTGTACTAAATTTTATTTAAAAAAATCATAAATAATATCTAGTCAGGTAGACAACCAATCCAGGGTTAATATTATAGAAAATTTTAATAAACTCAATGGAACCAATTTTGGGTAAATCACATATTTACGATTTGGTAGTACTTATATGAAATTATACAGATCAATTGATACTGGCGCAAGATATCTTACATGGAGATGCTTGGTCATGCAAAGTTTCATCAAGATTCTATGAGCCGTTTTTGAGAAAATTTTAATTTTTAATTTTCGTTGTATGACAGCTACCCTCAAAATGAGAGCCAGCAAGAAACCACTTAGAACCCTTCGATGGATTTGCATAAAACTTCTAAATTCAAAATCTGGTGTCAATCGGACCATTCGTTTAGCCGCTAGGCCAAAGCGTGACGGACAGACCGACCGACCGACGGACCGACCGACCGACCGACCGACCGACCGACGGACGGACATTTTTGGGAGACTTGTTTTTTATGATGTATAAGTGATATAGAACACATTTTTGAGAAAATTAGAAAATCTTTTTTTCATCTCATCTATTCGAAAATCGCTGAACGGTTCGTCAATAAAGGCGAACAAAATAGCTGTTTTCTCCAAGAGACTTTCGTAGCGGGTAAAAAATTTAGGTCCACCATAGCACCATAGGGATATTTTAGGTCAACCATAGAGGCCGAACCAAAATATTGTATGAAAAATGATACTGGCCGGTTGTACTATTAAGAATATAAAAAAAGAAATATGCTCTAAATGTAAACAAGACTACCAACCAAAGAGGTTCTGTTCCTAATTGATACAAAAATGTAAATAACATTTTCAGTTTTTACAAATAATACTTAATATGATTTTTAATTTGTTTCATCAAGTAATAATATTGTAATGGTATTTTATATTTAAAATTAATGACGAGTGTGTGTCTCAATGAGCCTCTTAATTCTTTTCTCATAGAGGGAGATGAAAAGTAGAGTGTATTACGCGGCAGCAAAAATATTTTTACCTTGGGCGACCTATTGAATCCCTCGCTACGTTCAGGATTCTACTCTAGAATCCCTAGCCATGCTCGGGATTCTACTCAAGAATCCTTCACTTCGCTCTGGATTCAAAATAGCGCCCTCGCCTTAAAAATATTATTTTACAGCCTTGTGATACAATCTACTATTTTTCACAGAATACAGAGGGTTATAAGATCTCTGCTACTTCTACCCTACCTGCAGAAATATTGATTTTAACTAAAGTTTAGTTCAAGGCAGTCAATCCTACGATGACTAGGGCCAACGTAAAAAGTCTGTTTTGACGTTTCCTTAACACCAACACACAAGGTTCATTTTTCTTTGCAGGTTACAATTTTTCATACGTTTGACAGCTTCAACGGACCTGTTGCAACGCCGCGAAGTACTAATCTATGGTTACAATAGCTTTACTTTAAATTTTATAATACGTCAAAAACTGAAAGTGTTTCTGTTTTCCTTCCGAAATTTCGCTACATTAATAACAAAAAGCACTTAAATGGTATCACGTGCTGAGGTAAAACCCAATTAAAGCCCAGTATTATTATTTAATTACCCGTTCCAATAATCGAATCGCCCGTAAAACGGTGTATAAACAATAATAAAATGAGCAATGAATTTCGAGACTATTGTTTTCTGGGTACCACAAACAGCCCGTGTAAACACGAGGGGGTGTTGCGCAAATATTCTTAAAATGACCCCCGTTGCCCCCCTTTGGGTGGACTAGAGGTGCTGGGGAGATCCTCGGCCCCACCTGAGGTCGCCAAACGGACAGGGCGTTGGAAACAATTAACAAGGTGTCGAATTATACACGAATTAACGGTTGGACCGTTAAAGGAACACCCTTTTCCATTGTACACCGTTTTATAAAGGATTTTGGGATTGCTGACTGTTAAATATGTGTGTAGCTTTGTTACCCGATTAGAAATACACGTGTTTTGTTCCGAGAAATTTTAATTATCTGTGAAACAATTTTCCGACACTTTCTTCTGATCTGTTGTTGCTTTCGTATTTTTAATTAAAAAGGGTTTTCTTTACTCAAATTAAAAAAGAATGATTCTTTGAATTATAATGTTAATCATGGTCGGATACTCTTGGATAATGTACCTAAAAGCCTATTGCTGTGATCGAGTTATATCCAATATGATGAAGTGCTCATAATTTCCTATTACTCAACCCGTTACTGCCGCGTGGACTATGTTGCAAGTACCTACCTGGGCGACCGAGATTTGCTTTAATCTTAGCCAAAGCCCACTAGCAGATGGCGTTGTAGCGTTTCAAAAACGCACTGGATTCAAGAAAAACTCAAAAACTCTGAGATAATGTATAGATCGATTTTCGCCTCTGAAAACTCCCGTGTAGTAAATTTCATCGAATCGTTAGAGCCGTTTTCAAGAAACCGATACCTAAATATTGCTTATTTAATAGTAATATTGTATTCTAAGACTTTTTCTTTCGTAAAAAGAAGTAACATACTTTAAGCTAGATGGTTATCTTCTTGTGTAGGTAATCGTAAAAGGCACACGACATCCAAGCCTACAACATTTTTTCTTTTAAATATTAGCTTTTGCTCGCGACGTGACGTTAAATGGTTGCAAAAAACTAAACGCAATGGAAAAAATAAATATATCCGGTTACCACTCCAAAAAAAAACGCAAAAAGTCAAACTATTAGCTACCATTAAAATACAATACGATATAGTCAAACTATTAGCTGTCAAACTAAAAGAATTTCATTAAAATCGGTTCAGTAGCTTTTGCGGAATGCTCGAATAAATGAACTAACAAAAAGCCCAAAAATCTGTGATTTGGACTTAGGAACATCAAAAGATCATAATGTGATATATTTTTTTATAAATATCTTCAATGTACAGATAAAATCAAATTACAATTTTTTAATATTAGAATTTAATCATCCTATAACTAGCCTAATTCATGAGAACCTAATTCAGACGAACGTTTAGCTTAGCAAGTTTGCCTTAATCAAAGTAAATAAATACCCTAGCTTTTAACTGGCTCAAACAAAGCTATGACCGATGGGCCCTGCATTAATTGTGGGGTATATTGACTCAGTCCAGCAACAGTCCGTTATCTTCTGAGCCACTCGCAACTTTGTATTTGTTATGACAATTTATATCTACTCTGTTATTTATAGTTGCCAGCACGTTGTTAGGCTTTTAGAGATGTGAATAATTAAGCCAGCTCATTAACGTTTTTGTGATTGTGCACAGTGTGATTTGTAGATTTTCATTAACTTTGACTAGCGACAGGTGTTTGAAAAATTATTCGACAGTCTCGGTTTCTACTAAAATCCGAGTTTAATAAAAAAAACTGGCCAAGTGCGAGTCGGACTCGCGCCCTAAGGGTTCCGTACCTATCTACCATATGATATACTAAAAGCTTTGGCTCTTTGATTTTAAAAACTCCGCGGCCATCCAACTTGACCCCTCTTTTATAGAAAAGTTCTTGAAACGGTAGCTCACCTTAATTGGTTACTATTAGCTGTGAGAAAAATTTCAATATTTAATGATTTTAGACTTTTCCCTTTATTTGTACTGTGAGACCTAGCTTCTTCCCAAATCTCATAATTTTAGGTCAACGGGAAGTACCCTGTAGGTTTTGCTTTTTTGCATAAATGTATGGAGATGAGGACATAAAAAGCTATATCTTTTGATTACGTTGTTGTCAAAAATTGAAATTTTCAGATCTTGTGTGGTTTATGGACCTTAATATTCGTTATCAACTTCAACCTGATACCTCTTCTCGTTTGTAAGAAAAAGGGTCTTGACAGACAGACAGACAGACGGGCAACTATAAGGGTTCCGTTTTTTTATTTTGAGGTACGGAACCCTAAAAAATCAAAAACTGAGAATCTTCATGAGGCAATGAAATTTCTTGTGGCATTGGGTGGCACACTAATATTTTTTTCCATTGCAAGAGCTCCTTAAGTCAAATAAACCCGTTTTTAGGGTTCCGTACCTCAAAAGAAAAAAAACGGAACCCTTATAGGATCACTTTGTTGTCCGTCTGTCTGTGTGTCTGTCTGTCTGTCAAGACCCTTTATCTCACGAACGGGTAGAGGTATCAGGTTGAAATTAATACCATATATTAAGGTCCATGAACCACACAAGATCTGAAAATTTAAATTTTTTACAACGACGCAATCAAAAGATATGGCTTTTTATGTCCTCATCTCCATACATTTATGCAAAAATGCAAAACCTACAGGGTATTTCCCGATGACCTAAAATTTTGAAATTTGGCAAGAAGCTAGGTCTCACAGTACAAATAATTGGAAAAGTCTGAAATCATTAAATATTACAACTTTTCTCACAACTAATGGTAACCAATTGCGGTGAGCTCCCGTTTCAAGAACATTCATATAAGAGAGAGGTCAAGTTGGATGGTCGCGCAGGCGATTTTTGTTTTAGTTCTATTTTAAAAATGGGAACACTTACAAACTTGAAAATTGGTACGTTTATAGTGCATAAGCTATAAAATAACAACAAATAATAAAATTTGGTCAAGCGCGTGTCGGTCTCAAAAAATGTAGCACAATAACTTACTAAAAAGTACCACTATTTTTGGCAAATAAATGATTTGATTTGATTTTGATTTGAAATTTCAACTAATACAATTATGATTATTATGTGGTGGTACGGAACCCTCGGTGCGCGAGTCCGACTTGCACTTGGCCGGTTTTTCTATTAAGAGAACAAAAAAGAAAGATCAAACACACTTTTGCTATCAAAAATAATAATATTAGAATTTGGACACCAAAAGGGTTCAAGGAAGTTCGACTGTGGTTATCCTTTTAACCGCGAGTGGGTCACTAAACCAAAAATCATATTTATACGACCCCTGAACGTAAAACACCCCACGACCGCACAACGAACCACTGTTAGTACTAATTAACTAAATACGTGTTAAATCTCTTATAACTTGCGGTAAGAACAACCCTTTCGTCTGTTTCATTCTTACTAATGCGAGAACGCTTGCGCCGTCTCTGTTCCGTTGCAATGGTCAACGAGTTGGATTTTATTTCATTCTAAAAAGTGACCACGGCTTTTATTTGGTATCATAAGTATTCAAAAGAAACTTACAATATAGACGGTTTTGTTATTATTTCAACACAAAAAAAAACAACGCTATAAACCCTCAAAAATGCAGGTCCGTAACCGACAAAATGCTTATCGTTTACCATTATGACTATTATTAAGCGAATCCACTGATCAGGCATTTAAAGAAATGAAACGTCGATTTCGAACCGCTATTATATCGATTTTCATCGATTTATTGATCGAATATCGACTGTCCTCGACAAATGATCGCACCAAATTACCGGCCATTATTTCGAATTAGAATCGATAGAATCGGGACCCCAATTATATCACTTATGTGTTTAAAGGAGGTTGGGATGAACGCAGTCATAACCGCAAACGCGGGCGACTGACTTTTTTTTTAAATCATCTTGGACAATCTGTTACGTAGTTTGTTTTATTTTTTATTGACCGAAACAGAAGCTAACAAATCCGCGAAGGCAATTTTGACCACGCAGCAAATTAATTGAAGCCTAACAAATTATAACAAGAGACGTTTACATTCACAAGTCGATGATAATGGTACAGACATAATAACCATTGAGTTTATTGCAGGCAGATTGCAAAATGAGGAGAGGCAGCAGGCACCGGCGACTCGCATAAATGATTGGCTCTAAAGCGAAAAAAACGACCGGCTGACTGACAATGTAGCCTCTATGTCCCTTATTGCTAACTTGGATCTGACCACTCAATCCTTTTCAAAGAAAAGATTTTTTATTGAATGCGTAGAACCCCGTGATAGAACTAGACTGTGAGACATCTTTTTTCTAAGAGCATAACTGCTGTGTTGGTTGATACAGAGATCATCAGATGAGCTATTGATAGTGCGAACAAGGTATCTCGATCAAAATATTTGACTGCATTTTAAAGAAACTGCACGGAGAAATTTGCATGCGAATGAAATATAAAAAAAAATAAGCAGATACGAAACCCACGTCTCTATAATTGGGAGAAACAGTGGTATATTTAAATGCAATTGTACGTACATGAAATGAAAAAAAAAAGCAGTTACTAAAGCTGTGTCTCTATAATTGGAAGAAACAGTGGTATATTTAAATGCAATTGTAAACGCAAGACCAACAATTAATTCACTAAGCATTTGCAGAGGCTTTACTCTGTAACAACTTCCAACCAAGTTTATCAATAATCTTTAACGCTTGATTTTTAGCTTTAAGGATCTTTAAAACTCGGCAAGTTCATAAATGTCGAGCATGCTTTGACCCGAGACCAGCGATATGCATGGAGCCGCCAAAGAAACTAAATAAACGAACGCGTATCATATTAAACTTTTGTTGCTGCTGTAAAATAGGAAATAGTAGTTATCCATACTTTACGACACCAACTAAACGTTAAATATATTTTGTTAGTGAGCCTCCTAGACTTTACAACTCGATAGGTTTTAACTGGAAACCTTAAGATTGCCATAATGGACCGTAAATCACACGAAAGGAATAATTTATTAGATACATTAAGTACTGCAGAATAAATACGACGATAATAAATGCAATACAAAGTAATGATTCAAGTAATTACTTGATCGAAGTTTATTTTATCACTTTATATTATTTAAAAAGCACAGCCAAGTCTGTTTCGCATTATATTGGATCCTAGCCAAATTTTAGTACGTTACTTAAAACATAATTCTGAACAACTTTCCCAAAGAAACATGTGTTGAAAAACTAAAGTGTTTGATGTGGAATTTGTATGAGACGGCCATATTTTATCCTCTTTTTCCACCCAATGCACATTGGCAAAGTTGTTCAGTTTCTTTTTCTGAACAACATACTAAAATTTGACCAGTGGTCCATAAGGTAATCAGTACGGACTTGACGGTGTTTTAAAAAATCAACAAAGAATACTTAGGAAATCAAAAGCCAAGTTGCGTAAATTTACTTATGAAAACTGTGTGAAGTCTCCGAGGCACCTATGTGTATAATACAACCTCACAAATCTCCAAAGGCTGGCAAAACGAAGAAACTCGAAAATGATACGAAACAAGGCGAATTAAAAGCAAATTACAGTCGGCCGGCAATCGTAGCGTTTACAATAAACACATAATTGTACGGTGAGTATACCAATGGCATATGCGATTGGCCAAAATAACTGTCTGCGGAGCCGCGATGGATGGTTCCAAGATAGTTCCCGTCTGTAGCTACATCGAAAGATGACATTGCAAGAATTAGACCGATAGAGGCACAGCTGTCAATAGTAATAGAGTGGTAATGGAGACAGGCTTGTTTGGTTTGCTTTGTAAGCAATCTATAGAACACACAGTCAGAGATGTCGTTTCTATGTTGGATGTACGAGCAATCTTGCGTGTTCCTTTAGACACGATGATGATCGCTGCGAATACTGGCACGAAATACTGATTATTTGTCCAATTGTTTGCTCAATAAGCACTTCTACTAAATAGTTTGTAAGTAGCAGAACAAAACTCGCTCTATTTGCATTGTATTCTGCATGACATTCAATAAGTATTCTGTAAAGAATCTACATTGAATAAAAATTATCTGAATCTGAATCTGAAAAAGCAGTTTCTGTCTTTCTTACATTATTTGGAGATAATAAGTTCAACGAATCTATAATTTAGAATATTTTTACCAGTTAAGCACCTACTACATGTTTTGCCACCTTCAACCTTTGCTTGCATTGCCACTTCCTACGTAATGGCAAAGGTAATAGTGTATTTACAACAATTTTAGCCGCTTCCTGTGTCGCCTCGCCAGGAGTCGTAAAGCCAGTACAATCGCGCACACAAGTCACGCGCGAGTACAATCAATAACAGTAATAGTCTGAGTAACACAATCGCCGACAAAACGCGAACGGTCAATAACTTGAGTCAACAAGGATACACGCGGGGTTACTATGTGTGAGATTCAGGCTGGGTTGTTTGTTTTGTAGGTACGCATTTATTAAATGGCTTAAATGTACATCTTTCTATGCGAAAAACAAATTGAAGTATATCAATAAAAATAAGGAAAAAATAGTTTTCAAACAAATCCAATAATATCAAATTACAATACAATGGTGCATCACAGCAGGACTCCCAAAGGGTCAATTACCAAAATCATAAAAAAAATCTTAAATTTTTCCACATGTTAGGAAACCCAAAACCGCTTTTTGTCCTAAACTAGGGTGAGTTCCCCTTTGGTGGCAACACCGACAGACTTATGTCTTCGCCATAAACTCTTTCATTTGGCTCGGACGAGCCTTATGAACAATAAAACGCTGAGGGCTGGAGATTTGGACTGTAATAAAATATTTGCCCTAGCACACGCTAATCCGCGTCCCTTACTTATGAACGCAATTTGAGAAGTTATAGGCGGCTGTAACGGACTTTACCTTATAACAAGACATCCGTATTTCCTATTTTAACTTTGTACTTTGAGTGAGTACTTGGGGAAAGGAATGAATTGTCCAGTCTAGCTGTATGTCTTCATACTTTTTTGAGTACTTCATATATGGTTTTTCCTGCTTCAGTAAAACCAATATTGTCCAGCCATTTAAGCTTTTTAAACGCCTCTACCTTCAACACCGGACTGTTGGTTGCCTGCCCCTGTTACCCAGGTTCGAAATTATTTGAATGTTATATGTACCTACAGTCTTTTATCACTCAGATCTACGACATATCAAACTAAAAAAAATCGATTCATTACAAACAAAACGGCATCCATCCCAAATTTCCCACCGAATAGGCATTAATCTTCTTCTCGGGAATCTTTACGCGGAGCTGACCAATGTGAATTATCCGGGACTATTTCCGCGCCAAATAAAACTTCTCCCCCGGCGCGAAAGAGGGTCAGGCTTAATTACTCGTAAATTGACCGGGATACAGTCTTATCCTGGGTAAATAAATGTGCGGGGACCACGATGTGTCATACTCATACACCTTATTATGGGGTTTGATGAGGATGGAGTCTTGAGGAATCAATGTTTACGCATAATATGCACAGAGCACATCATGGCATAGACACCAGCACAACCTTTACGTTAAATTAGTTAAGAATCAAAGAAACTTAAGCTGTAAATTCAAATGAAGCTGACTTCTTTGAAACTTCCATAAACCTTTATAGATTAGAAAAATATCTGTAGGTTTCGGTTAAGCTTAAATAAATTTTCAAGGTTATTTTTTAAACCCGACATCCGTTTACCTACTTATTAGTGAGGTCAAAAGCAACAACTTTTATTGTACGACTTTGCCAACGACGCACAAAAAAAATTCAACTTCCCATACAAATTGTGTTTGTCACTTACATTACTTTGTGTCTTTGTATGGGAAGTGGAAATTTTCCAGCGTTGTTAGCAAAGTCGTAGAACAAAAGTTGTTGCTTTAGACCTCACTGCAAGTGGGCAAACGGATGTCAAGTACAAAAAAATAACCAACCAGGAACTAAACCAAAACCTATACTGAAATATAAAAAAAAACTGATATACTAAGAATCACAGTCACAAATAGCTGTAACTACTCTCAACAAGCACAATAAGCGTCTAGTCAGCCGTGAATATGCACAAAAGAACTCCGGCCTTTGTAAAGTATTACCAGCAAAGATACTCTTCAGACATATCGAATCATATTTTATTAATAACTTGCACAATAGAGAGATTATCTATCAGTGGTTTTAGTAGCAGCTGCTGCGGGAGAATCGTTACATTTAATACTTTCAAACAATTCGTATAGATTTAAAAAGTAGAAGCTATGACCCGTAGCCGAAGATACCGATAGTCTAATGTTAATCACTCTTAAGACAGTACACCTTTACCTGTACAAAACAAGAAAAAAGTTGCAAAATTACATGTAATAATCGTTTCATCGCGTTTTGAAATGCATCACCACTCTAACACTACCCATTTTAATTGCAGAATTAATCTTTGTTGATGCAGATGACATGTAGTTTGTGAGACGACGGTTATTACATGTCGACGATTTGATAACGAACGGACTCAGTTACGGAAGAATGAAACCTGTAATTTCGACTGATGATCGATAGGACGAGAAATCGAACAAATGTACACGCCCTCGGCAATCGAGACGTTTTCACAAATTGATCGATAAATCCATTTGTAATAATTAGATTATGTATGAAGCACGGAATGAAGATAAAAATATATTGATATTGAATATGAATTTGTTCTAACGATCAAAAGTTATTTACATCCACAATTTAAAAATAACATAACATGTAACAAGCAATTTTAATATACAAGCCACGCAGTTATTTTAATCAAAACAACATAATAAAGATGAAGTGTGCATTTAATAAAACAGCAAACAAAAGTATCCCAACAATGTTGCCGCCACCGGCACACGGACACCGGTATTGCTAATTAAAAGAAATTCCTCCGCTTTGCCTTTCCCCGGGCAAAAAACAAATGAATCCGCCATGATGACTCGAGGTGTGAGTAATGTCATAAGTGGTTGCTGCACCATTATAATTGTAAACGCCGTTCCTCACGACACACAAAACGATGGGAATTAAACACTTCATAGCTTACGTTTCTATGGAAATGCTCTACAAAGACCATTATTATGACATACGAGAAATGTTTATTACTGTGACGGTTCTGAAAAAGTCTAGCTTCACTTATTACCTGCAAGCACGCTAATAGAATGACTTATGATGATTAGGAGACCTTCTGGCACGTTGACACGGAAAGAGTTACGATACACGTCACACCTTGAACTCATCAACTCTAAGTTGTTATAAATGTTATTGCGCTATAAGTCGAACCTATTTTATTGCAACTCAAAGTGGTATTCAAATGAAGATAGTTAATAAGATACCTATTAGATTGAGTTGTAAACTACAATATGTCTACATTGTTTTATTAAAACTGACCATTTCCATTGATCAAATGTAATTCTGACTTGTAATTGTACTCAAACATCTTGACATAAATTGATTCTAATATCACAGCCAATACGTATAAACAAACACATAATTCACATACATAATTTAATGCATGATTCTTATTTACGGAATCCCATTGAGTAAGTAAAAAAGTTAGATGCGACCAAACCCACGCCACGCTCTACTCATAAATTGCAAATTTTGAAGGGACAAATATTTGCATTAACCCAGTTCGGAAACCGTATGTTGGTATGTGATGTGACAAAGGATGCTAAGCCTCTGCGATTACAATAACTGTTCCTAAAAACGTTCAATTGTTTAGTCACTTGCACATTTTGTTGCCAGCACGAGATTTTAATGCCGTAGGTAATACCAATTGTAATTTCTTGTTAATGAAATGCAAAAGCAATGAAATAGTTCATTCAAAGGTACATTTTCTATGTATCGCCACTAAAAACAAGTCTTTGTAATTGTTAATGTTACAAAATGTTCACGCCACTTACATTTGTTAATAAAATAGTGCTTACTATCGTCTGTAATTGATTGTCAATTGGATCTTGATGTTGGAGTCCGGTAACTGGTTACCGCAATGTAAGTCGCTTAAGAGTTGTATTAGTGGCAATAAGACTCAGTAAGCCGCAATAAGCTCTGTCATTGCGCACGCGACTTTCAACCGCAGGTGTGTTACGTCTTTGAGCGGTAGGGTTGCGCGGGAGTATGCCATTACTTTTTTATTGACATTTCGTTGAATGTTTGCTTCAAACCATGTTTATGATATAGTAGAGCTAAAATTATTGTTTATTTACAGTTTATGTAGGTAGATTTATGACCACTTATTATCTGATCAATAATTATTTTCTGTTCTAGTCTTATGACTTATCGTCTATCAATTTCTGCAAAGAAAATGACGACAAGAATAATGACTTTTCAATTCCTATCTAATCCAACCCTAGCTGTATTTTATTACCGATAATTGTTAATAAAAAATAGGCCAGTTATCAGCAGGTGAACTGTGAGTAAACTAGTATAAATGTCTCCGGGTGAAACTTAAATAGCGAATTAAGGAAGCCGGCCTTAGCTCATTACAAACATTTATAAGGATTATTGGTAAGATTTTGAATAGCAAAATTTAAACCTAGATAACAAGTCTAAGGCCGGTATTTCACTGGGACGCCATGGTGGCGCGACTGGTTGCGCTACTGGTGTCCGTAACTAGACACCAGAGTCGCTACACCCTGCGGCCACAGTAGCTATATTTCACTGGGAGTGGTAGCGCGACCCAGTCCGGCTGCTGGTCGCACTACCCCTCTCAGTGAAATATAGCCCTTAATACTGTGGCCGCAGGGTGTGTCTTTACTGGTGTCTAGTTACGGACACCAGTGGCGCAACCAGTCGCGCTACCAGTCGCTCTACCAGTGTCCCAGTGAAATACCGGCCTTAGGCCAATTTGGCGGCGCAACCAGTCCGGCTGCTGGTCGCGCTACCACTCCCAGTGAAATATAGCCCTTAATACTGTGGCCGCAGGGTGTAGCGACTCTGGTGTCTAGTTACGGACACCAGTAGCGCAACCAGTCGCGCCACCAGTCGCACCACCATGGCGTCCCAGTGAAATACCGGCCTTAATATATAATCGATAATGCTTTTTACGGTTCAGAAGAAAAAGGTAACTAAGAAAGAAACGTATGGTGCGAATTCTTTCGCCTGCTAATCGATTTGAAACTTACAATAGGTTTAAACAATATCCACCTTACATAAATGTAAATGAAAAATTAAAATAAATAATTTTATTTTTATTTCGAATGGAGCCAAATGAATGAATGAATAATTTATTTCAGAACTAATTGTTCCATAACTAATTAATTAATAATTTCAAATAATATTATAAAATGTCATAAAAGTAGTGTAGTTTAAATTAATACACAGTGTCACACAGAGTTAAAACCTATTTTATTAGTAACATCGTCCAGTGGTGGGCTATAGGACACCCGCACCTACCCCCCAAAACGAGGGAGGAATTTATTTTAAAGCGTTAAATAGAACTCTTCTTACGATTTACGTACAATGAATGTATCGTGACTTAAAGACATCTAACACAAGAAACTACGTGTTAATCAAACAGTTGTACATCAAACTGATGTAAACAAGTCAGAACAACAATGCGTAGAGCAGTCGCGCACCGCTTCGGCGTTTAATTGTTGCTCCTGCTGGCACTCTACGATTGTACGATTTCCTTATAAGGCGCAACGGCAATTTGTTTGATTACCCGCAATTGCTGCTGATGTTTTAACCATTAAAATTGTAAACGCGCCCGTGTATCACAAGAAATGGCAATGATTGCCGACTCTAACACTTTTATCGCATGTGCACTGCGGAAATAAAAACTTCCAGCTCTCGATTCAACTATTGTGATGCGAATAGCTTTTTGCTGTTTTATAAATGCTCTACTAGTAATTTCGCATACAAAAAAGAAAGAAAAATGCGTTAGTTAATAGCAGGCTGTTAATGTCAAGTTCGTAATGTAATTGCATACCGATATTATATGGATAAGGATGAAAGGCTCATTGAATCTGATTTATTGTATGATGTACAGAGAACCTATAAGCATTTGCGTTAAGGTGTCCTACATTGTTAATAATAATCATGATACACTACGACAGAACGAAAGCGTGAACAGAGAAATCTCGCAAATTGACTGATCCATCTTCTCCACCCTTAACATAAACAGGCAAATCCTTACTTAATTTGAGTCACAGAATTCAATCAAAATGTAAAGCTTTATACCCCACGGTAATGTTATAATGCTCACATTATCCCCCACGCATCCACCACGGGAGACAGTACGAAACCTTTAATTATTATCAACACGTCATTTTCATACCAGTTTCCCAAATAATAGGGTTGCTTGATGAATTAGGACTACATCGGAACCGGTGTTATATACTTGAGCCTAGTAAAACAAAAATATTGAACTTAATCTACCATGTGGTCCATCTGAGAAATAACCTAAAAAAGTATTTTTTTCACAAATTAGTGTACCTAACAAGTTTCATTGTACAATGCTTATCAAACAAATAATCTCAAGATCTCAGGCGAAATGCGAAATGAGCATCGATTTTGATTTACCACCTAAAGATAAACATCGGTAACCCTTTCACGTGGGTCGCGTCCCTTTCACGCATTTCATATTCCTATTTCCATTCCGTTCAACCTCCGTAGGAGGATTATGTTCTGCCTCCGATGTTTTCGTATCCTATTATTTCACAGGGTGAAAATAGGCCACCCGCTCCCTTACTCACTCATCTACATTGACACCCCTAGCTAACATGTGTGACGTAACAACACGCAATTTAAACACGTGTGCGTGCACTTTTACTTGATTTACTATCCATGTGTGAGTCTGTTTCATCAACTGTAAACCACTGTCAACGACTCGTCAAAATAATATTGGCTTAGCACAGGATCTCGTTTGCAGCAGGAACTCGGAAACTTGATACGTGCACGAATTTAATTAGAAATATTTTAATATGATAGATGGGAAAATTTCTCAAATTGAAACTTACACAAGGGGTTAATAATACAATGTTAATAAATGCATTTTACGAGAATCTAAACTTTTTGAAATTATAACTACCCAACAGCTCTGTGTTGAATGACAAATGCTATGATGTTTACTGAACAAGTATCAAAACTGTTCATTAGTAGTTGAAGATGTTAAAGATTGATTGTAAGCTTCAAATCTCAAAACAAACCCCTTACGGGACCCATCCATCTTCTTACTAATTGTAAAATAATTAAAACCAACTAAGCGTAGACATGTCTCTACGTAGACGACTATACCTGCGTACAAATGAATGGATGTAATAGAAGAACTAAAATACCTTCTTCGCATTGTTGCAGTGGAATTTCACAATTGCAATTGGTTTTACATAAAAGAAAAAGTAAAGAACAAAAAAAAGGCGAGTTTAAAGATTTTCAGGTTTCGGAATGAGCAAAAAGTAAACAACATTACTATGCTATGATTTCATGCACCAGTTACCACAATCTGTTCACGAATGCTAAGAATTAAATAGCTCTAATAAGAACAAAACAAAACAATGCCTTTCCGGAGCGTTTCGAATTGCAAATTTTAGGAAAAAAGCGAACCAACTACACTCAAAAGTCAAATGCGGCAGTGCGCGATAAGCAAGTGCCGCTTATGCAAGATCACGAATGTAATTGCTCCCTTGTCTGGCACGACACTTCAAGCCGAAGAGAGACAGAACATGCAAAAAGAAGAAGAGCAAGTGAGAAAGACGACCCGGGTTATGAAACGGCGTATGCGCCAAAAATGATTGATTGCTAGCCGTCTTGCGCTGAGCTCTATTTAATCACTTTATTCCCTTTTCTCCGTTTGTGTTGGGATAATTTTGTATTTGTGTAATTTGTATACGAAATGAGGAGCGGCATACCTCCGCCAGAGACGGGGGCTCATATCCGGCGCCTCTCCGGCTTATACAAACCCGATTTTGATATTATCACATGTCATGCCTCCATTTGTTCTCATAACATGTACCAAGATTATCCTTGATTACAGATTAGGTACCTATCTGGCAGCATTACGGAAGATTTTAGTGCTAGTACACTTTACTTTTCATTAAAAGTATTCGTTCCATCTGTTGGAACAGAAAAGATTAACTAGTTGCTGCGTAACTAGACTTAGAAAAACTGTGTTGCCACAAATACGAATAAGCTATTAGGCTCATGTTGACTGATCGACGTAAAATTAATATCTGTCTGAATAAGCAAGGCGCCTATCTTTGATCGATAATTTCCAATGCGGACATAAAAGAAACATATGTGTATAATATGCTGATGTGACCATTATAGATGCAACAAAGTTGCACTAACAAGGGGACTTTTTCATACCGGTGATTTGCCAGTTTAGAATGCTTATTTGCATTGATGAAGTTTTTCTTTTCAATGATAAGGGTCTTGGTCTGTGGTATTGACTTTTAAAATCTTCTAACCTTATCGTAAATGGCCCCATACTGTCCCACTGTTGGGTAATGGCCTCCCTCCGTTCTTTACGCGACGTTCTATCCTGTGCTTTTTCCAGCCGATTTATTTAAAAGGCGTCTAGGTTTTAAAAATTTTTATATGGTCCTTTTTAGGGTACCGATACCAAAATGGTAAAAAAAGGAACCCTTATGGTGCGACTTTGTCTGTCTGTCTGTCTGTCACACCTCTATATCTCAGCAACCACTCATGCTATCGGCTTGAAATTTGGAATAGTTGTATATATAATTGCATATATAAAAAAAAATATATTTATTACTGTAAAGGGGGCACAAATAGGGGGCAAAAATTCAAATTGTTGTTACTAGATCGAGTGGGGTATCATATGAAAGGGCTTTACTTGTAAATTCTAAAATATTTTTTTTTTTTTTACAACTTAGTTTTCAAGTTGTGATGGAAATTGTCAAAAAAAATCCATTCCCCTCCCCCTTATCTCCGTAGTTTGTGAAAGGAAAAATCTGAATTAATTACAGTCGATAGAAGTTTACGTAAATATTACAGCAAAAATAAAACGATTTTTCTAAGTTGCACAGTTTTTTAGAAATCTGCATAAAACCTTTAAAAACAAATTTAGTTTTGCGGTCCTAAAAATTGACTTTATTGCTTCCAAAAATACATATACATATCTGTACCCTCGGTGAAAACGAAGCTAAGTCGAGTTGTATCAAAATTCATTTTTTAAATGATTCTTGATAGGCGTTTAATGCTCTATCTTTCTGTCTAATCGACGTAGCTGTAGCTCTTCTAGGTCCGGAGATATTTTTCGTGCTTGATGATATAATTTGTCATTTTTCGTCTATTTGACTTTTGAGTATCGTGTCACGTGATATAAATCGACAAGAACTGATCAAAATTAGTGTTTTTTGTTAAAACTGTATGCGTAAAGAAATATAACTCCAATTAAATTATTTATAACATTAAAAGTAAATTCGTATACGATTGTAAGTACTAATACAATTTAAGTTATATTAGACCACGCAAAATCATTTTTAATAACTTGTATGTGTATAATGCTACAATTCTTTTATTACCACTAATAAAATATACATCAATAAAAAAGTTTTGAAGTATATTAATATAAATAGAAATGCATTATTTTTCACGAATCTTCTTTCAAACTTTGAAATTGCGTCTAATGATATAACTCACTTATATCAGAAAAGTTTCCAGGTTTTGTTAGGTGAAAATCAAAATAAGTCGTGTAAAGTGATACAAGTTTTCTCATTCTATCCTTTTTCAATACGCGAGCATTGGGCAAGACCGAAAGAAAAGACGCATGTTTGTGGAGTGAGGGGGCAATCTACGCGGGTTACGCAGGCCCACGTCATTCCAGTATCTCCAAAACCTCACTGCGGTGTGCACATCGTCGCTTATTTGAAAAAATTCCGCGAAAAGTGAGTAACTTATATCATTAAACACAAGACTCTGTAACATTTTTTCCGAATGGTATCATTAGTCACCAGACTTACTTCGTAGTTCGTAGTTACTAAACGACTACTGCATTGATAGAAAGCTGCTTTTTTACCCGATCTGCGTGGTTATACTCTGTTTTGCGTCGAATTGATTGTTTTTAATATTTTACTTACCAGTTAAGTAAAAAAATACTTTATCGGTTATTGTTTAATTTTATGTATGCAGGGTATAAAACGAATCAGGAAATTTTTTTCTAGGGGGGGATTCTGCATCATTGAAAGAAGGATGTTTAACATGAAGTTAATGACCTCTACAATCAGTTTATGATGTTGGTATTGGTAATTTTTGTGATGATATCTAGTATTAATAAGTGTATTAAAGAGCAGGTCAAGCTTGATACTCGTATAGCGACTTTAGCTAACACAGCCTAGGTTCATGTTCAAGAGACAAATACCCTCGAGAGAAGATTGGAATAAAGGATTGAACGCCTCAAGAAAGGACAATCTGACATGGTACACGGACTGATCCAAAATGAAGTCGGGTACAGAGGCGGGTATTTATACCAAAGTATATGAACACAGTCAAAGCATGGGTATTTCTAACTAACCCTTAACCCTCATATATATGCAACGGTCTTTCAGGCTGAAACATATGCAATAATTGCCTGTGATAAAGAGAATCTAGACAGAGGCACTAGGGATCAAACTATCTACATTCTATAGGTTAGGTAGGCACAACACAATACGACTGGTTTGTATCCCAGGACACGTAAGAGCAAAGGGCAATGAAGCGGCTGACAGACTAGCCAGGGAGGGATCAGAAAAACACTTCTGTGGACCTGAACCTTTTAATGAATTTATCAGGGAGTACCATCAGAAGCGCACTCAAGGACTATGCCCAGAGAAGGCACTGCACTGAGCGGGCAAACACTGTTGGACTTACACATTTAAAGAAATTTCTAGGGACCACAAAATTAGGTTACTTCAAATATCTAAGAAACCTAAACAGGCACCAGACCCGTAACATTGGTTTACAAGCGTATGAAGATTCTGGGTCAGGCTTCTCCGACACCAGAAGACCATAGGATCCTTCCGCTGAAATCTACAGCGAAACACATAACGAGCATATTAGAAGACAGCGGAAGATCACAGGAGCAAAAGGCAGGGGAAGCACAAAAGATCCCATAGAGTCGAAAGGCTCAGAGGTCCAAAAAGGAACTCAGCCCCACGTAATAAGATAAAAAGAGCTACAGATGGTTTTTCAAAATATAAATTGATATCTTTGGAAACTATTCTGTAAACTGTTATGCTACTAGGGTTATCGTTTTCAGATGCATTCAAATTAAAAAGTTTTTCGACAGAAATGTCAGAATTCAAGTACTTTTGCGATGATTTTGCTCTTTCATATGCAGGAAACTTTTTTATGTGTTCTCTGACCTGATTTAATCTTTCTTCTGATACTCTTCCTTCTGTAACTAGCTGCTCAACCTCTTCCACTTTTAGCCACATGTCCAAATTTGTGTATTTTTTTATTGAAAATTTGCAAAAACCGGTTCAACTCGCCAAAAACTTTTAGCAATCAGCCTTTACATTTATTGGTATATTCTCGTTGACGTTTATTTCCAACTTTAGCAGACTGCTTCCTTTTCAAACATTCTTACTTACTTACTACGCTGGCTCAGCGACCCCAAGAGGATCTTGGCCTCCGACACGAGAGTTCTCCATTCTTTCCTGTTCTGTGCCGCTTCTTGCCAATCGGCTCTTTGGAGGGCATCCAGGTCTTTCCGCACTTCGTCACCCCATCTGTACCTAGGACGACCGACTGGTCGTTTTCCAGTCGGTCGTCCCACGTAAGCTCTTCTGGCGGCCCGATCCTCTCCCATTCTCTCCACCTGGCCGAGCCAGCGAAGCCTTGCAGCCTTGGTCTCGCCCATGATGTTGGGTTCGGGCACTAGGTCTACGATCTCTCTATTTTTTCTTCGCCTCCATCTGCCATCCGCCTCCTTGACCGGTCCCAGAATTTTCCGCAAAATTTTCCGTTCTGCCACTAAGAGCTTATTCTCTTCTTTCTGTGTCAGTGTCCAGGCTTCACAGCCATACATTAAGATCGGTCTTATTACTGTCTTATAGACACGGATCTTGGTTTTTCAAACATAGTTTAGTTTAATCTTTGCAAGTAATTTGGGCACTCATCATATGCACTCAAGTGCAAATACTCATTAAAATGTGTTGTCTAGCGTCTTTTGAAACTCTTTCATTACATTTTGCTCTACGTATATGTGTATAACCTATATATCTATTCTGGACAAACTTTCGTGACTTGGTAACAAAAGGTAGCCCAGTATTTCTATTGAGTAGTTTATCCAAATGATCTTCTCTTCTGTCCGTCAGCGACTTTTTTTTTGGTTGGATTGTTTCTGTATCAGCCATTTTGGGTTCGGATTGGTTTTCAGGAATTATAAATTCCTTAATACTATCGTGTCTGTTTCTACTTTACGCATTTTTTTCTGTGGAACACTCTCATCGCCTAAATCCAAGCTATTCGGAACAGTTATCACTGCTGCCATCACTAAAATAAAAAATATCAGACAGTGACTCGCTTGGCGCTATGGAGTCAAAGGAGTTTCCATCACACAAACAAAAAAAATCCGCATCTCCGTACAAAATTGTAAACTTGATTGGACAGTCTGTATGGGGAGGTTATTTATTTTTAAATTTCCTGGAAGTTTCACTTACTGAAAGTTGTACAGTATCGTTAAATGATCACGCCCCTTCAGTATTCGGAAGGCTGTCCCTTACACCCCGTATTCGTTTATTTTCATTAGAGATCTTAAGTTTTTTTTTTTACAAAGTTTTATCTATATTATCTAAATTTGCGCCATTATTAACAGAAATGTTGACCTACTTTAAAAAGTAACCTACCTATTTTTATATTACTTAACAAACTTGTTACCTAATTGCCTAATTCTCTAAAGATCTCAGAACCAAGACATTTTTTGCTCTTTTTAAATTAAGATAATTGAATTTTATTAGGGTTTTTATATTTTTATGTTCTTAGTAGATTAAGCAGACAGCACACCTGATGGTAAGCGTAACTGCCGCCCATGGACACCTGCAACATCAGGGGTGTTCTTGTGCTCTGCCGGCCTTTTAGGACTTGGTTGACACGCTTTTAAAAGCCCCCATGTCGTTAGATATAGGGACCTAAGGAGCTCTCTGACTTTCTTATATTATGATTCAGATAATTTTAATCAATGTAGATTCTTAACAGAATACTTTGAATGTCATGCAGAATACAATGCAAATGGAACAAGTCTACGCCGTTTCGGATCGTGCTATGGCAGCGTAAAAGAAACAGCAAGAAACCACTGCCGCACGGCCTACTTTAAGAGTTGACTTTTTACAATGTGTTTCTTGTGTTTCGCTGGAATATCAGTGTACCATACCTCCTTCTCATTGATATAGTCATCTAATCTTTAGTACGCTTTTTTACAAAACCGTTGCTTTACACATTCTTGAAACTTTCTCTCAGGTAATTTCGCTATATTGTCAGGTATTTTGTTGTAGTATCGTTCACACAGACCAACGAAAGATGTTACTTTAGTTAATCTAGTATATGGTTGATAAATTTTGTACTTATTTCTAGTATTAAAATTATGCCTGTCATAATTTTTAGGAAATTGATGAATGTTCTTTCCAGCATAAATAATGTTTTCATAAATATATTGGCATGGCACGGTCATAATGTTGATCTCCTTAAACATTTCTCTCAGGGAATCACGATATGTCATATCAAACCATAGTTTTGAATTTTCAGCTGAATGAAAACTTTTATTAAGTTCATTTTATAATTTTCTATCTGCGTCACTAAATTCTCAAATACATTTTAACACGTATGGTTGAAATACAAATAAAATTATGGGGTTATTTAATTTTAATAAAAGATTTCTTACATTAAGACTGTTGATTGTTAATTAGAATTTAAATTGTCTTATCTAATACAAAAAAATAGTGATTAACAATGATGTTTCATTTGATTAAGCTATAACAATAACCTTTCATGTCATTCTGATAATTTACTGTCACAGACTATTAAAATTCACTCTTCTATCAATCAGTCTTATATCACCCTGCAGAGTTATATCAATTGACATGAAACAAAACCTGAAGATAAGTTAAGATATATTATTAAAAACCGGAATATTTCAAGCAAAATTTTGTGTTTTTTAATACAATTTAGTATTTTTTGACATTTCATGTGTTTTATCAAACTCACAGAACAGTAGCTTTGTTTTCATGAAACTTTTGTTCTACAGGATTTCTTAAATAATGCAAAACGACTATTTTAAATCAATTTTTAGTTTTTATTACATCACTTTTCACTAATAGCTGTCAATATATAAGTTGTTATGTAAAATGATACAACTTTTGATAAATCACTTTACACATGCTCATTCGAATGTGGCCAATAATATAATTTGCTTTTTTCCTTCATTGCTTATTGCCTTTGCACTCAAATGCTTTGTTTGATCCATCACAGCATTGATACTTAAATTTCCTACCAGAAGCACTAACTCCATCATCTATAAAGAAAACAACAAAAAAGTTATGAGCGTCTAAACTATAAAAAAATTCAAATTCATTTTACTCAAAACATGTTTTTTTGACTTAGCGCGTTTTTCACCGAGGGTACAGATATATCGGGACCCTCGGCGCGCGAGTCCGACTCGCACTTGAACGGTTTTTTTTCTTATTTAGAGTAACTGATGGGCTTTGGAATGGAATATGCACATACTTTTCATGTGAGCTACATAAACTACTGACTTTCTAATAATATATTATTTTTTAAACCTATTGTTATTATTGGTATTTAATATTGATTTGTTAAACCTCATTTAACTCGAACTTTACTTTTTAAACTGTTATTGCCGTTATTTTTTAGAACAAAATTACTTTATTAAGATTCTACATACATACATACATAATATCACGCCTTGTTCCCGTCAGGGTAGGCAGAGACCACAGTTCTCCACCTGCTATCTTGACATACTTCCCTTCCCTTAAGATTCTAATGATAATAAATCCATAAAGCTCAATTAAATGGTTATAGTTCTCTTGGATAATGATAAATATTGTGTTTGTGAGTGTGTGTGTGTGTGTGTCTATCTTAATCTATCTATTAAAACTTACCGCTCATATGTCCATTTTCATACGGGGAGTAGTCTCCGTTTTCCAGGCGATGCTTCTTGAAGGGGTGACCAGGGAACTGCGTGGCGGCAAGAGAAAGACCGACTCCAGACGCTCGCTTCGGGGGACGACCGGGCCTGGAGCTGTGGACATAGTAGCACGTTACTGCCGTTAAGGACCTTGCATTTGCACTACTGGTTTAAGGCATTTGAGCTTATGGACGATAGTAGTTTTTTTTTTAAGTGGATATGTCTATTTTCGTTTGGGTGGTCATTTTGTGCTAAGTAGATATAGGCAATCTGGCGGCAATAACTGGTACAGCCAACGACAGGTCAAGCTTGACACTCGCTGTGCGACTTTAGCCCGTATGTCTATTGAAATAATAACGGTAAGTACAAAGTTCAATGTGTCAAGCTTGATGTGCTCTTGACTGTACTACAACGAGCTTTGGATGAGTTATAGGGTGAGGGGATGTGAGGGGAGGGAGGCATGGGTAGGTGAGGGGTGCGGGGGTGAGAGGGGATGAGGGGAAAGGGGTTGAGGTGACTGGACGTGGGTGGGAGCTTAACGTGCTTTTGACTGTACCTACGTACAAAGACGTATCCACGTAAAAGTTACGGCCGTATCAAGGATACAGCAAACCAATTTTTTTATGTTTTTACTGCCAGTTCCACAAATCGTTTTTAAAAATAAAGCTCCTTCAAATCTATTGTTGTTACTTTATTTTTCACTAAGACAGAAAGTGAGAGCAGAGATTTAACAAAGTCTTAATTTTAAAGAATCATTTATGCAACTGCCTGTCAGAGTACAAAATTAATGTAACGTTCCAAAATTTATCTACGACACGACACAACTTGGCAAAAATATTTTATTCCTGCACTTGAATTTGTTGCACGTGAATTTAATTTTAAACAGTAAATTGATTTTCTACTTCAAGAACAATTAAGTTGCTATTCTTACAGGCTATCTACAGGGTGAATTTGAAAACATTCGACAAATTTTGAGATTGAGTTCAGACCACGAAACTGAACAACTTTCCCCAAGGGGCATAGGTCGTTAGACGTAAAAAAAATCGATCTCCCACACAAAATGTATGATCAGCTGACTGACTTTACTATGAAAGGGTAATTTTTTTTTCGCCCGATGACCTAGGCGAAAATTATTCAGTTTCGCGGACTGAACTCAATCTCAAAATTTGTCAAATGTTTTCAATTTCACCCTATACTTAAGAGTCTGAACATAGTAGAGGAAATACCGACGCCAGTTGATGATAACTTCATAATTATCTAGGTCAGCTAATTTAGGGAGACCTAGACCTGGTCTAAAAATATAAGCACAAATAAATAAAAATCCGATCACAAAATGCATGTTCACTTTGAGTGATAGGGGTACCTAGACAAATGGCTTTCTATTATCGTAAACGGTAGTACAATAGAGAGCTGAAGAGAAGAGCAAGAGCAAAACTGAGAAGAGCTGTCACGCAACATTTCGTTACCTTATGCCAGTCTCGGCCCTGAGACAAGTGGCATTCTATTATCGCAAACGCTATAGAATAGAATGAAACTCTATGGGTTTGACATTAACTGTCACGTGACATTTCGTTAGCTAATGTCAATTCCATACATTTTGATTCTGTTCTACTGGCGTTTGCGATAGTAGAAAGCCACTTGGCTCTAGGCCCTCATATGTTTTTATTATATTCTAACGACGTTTACGATAATAGGAAGCCACTTATCCAAGGTCCAGTATTTTATTATTTACATAGGATAACATACAAACATCTCTTCTTACTGACTTTTTGCTTTATTTAAAAAACAAGACATATAATGAATCCGTTGCTCATAATAAAACTGTATCACAAAAATAAACATTCTTTCTGTGATCGAAGGTTGGTATTTATAAATGATGTCTACAGATGTCACAAATATATAAAGGAGAGCCTCTCCTTGACCGATGTCAACTGGGCCGTGTTCTATAAATATAGTTAGGTTATTGGTTTCTTTCTGTGATCGAAGCTACTGACAGAAAGTAGTAAAAAAACGTGTGCATATGCAAAAACTAACATACAGTTAACCGTTAGTTAAGTCTACAATGTAGACATAATAACTGTCTAATTATAAGAAATAAATAGATTTTAAGTTGATGCAAAAATGCATGAGTGTCAACAATAGATCACTCTTTCACATAACCGAAGTCGTGAGAGTTATCATGCCAAACCGCTATCTATCACGTCTCATACAATCGCACTGCGCATCTATGAGCGAGCTGAATCCTCATTATACGAAGCAAAAATTCTATATAAAACTCATTATTAATTAATTTCAATTAAATCTTCAATTTCAAAAGCTTCCCATGCGATGTCTTGGTGGTTCTTATCTAATAAATCAACTCCTCGCGTGAGGGTAGGCACAGATTTATTTTTATTTATTTCACTCCCCCAAGATTTAATGGCAGAAGACGTCGGCCGCAGTTTCCACAATTTCACGCTTATTGTTTTCCCATCCGTGATTTATGGCCACGTAATAGACAGTATATTGTTGGTCGCAATAAACTTTGTCACCTAAATCTTTGGCCTTAAGCCTATTGCGGTGGTGCGATTCAGAACTCGTGGCTGGAACTTGCGGGATCTACGTCGGCGAGAAATTGTTAAGCTGCTTGTTCAAATTAGTCTTAGAATAATAGTCCAGTCGCTTAACGTCTTAAATCGCCAAATTCACCAAATTGCACCAATTTTTTTCCAAGGTACATGGCTCTCAATTTTTGATAGGAGCCATTTCTTGAATTTTCTATGGAAATTTTTTGAGATTCAAGAATTGGCTCCTATCTTAAAATTTGAGCTATGTACCTAACTAGTACCTTGAAAAAATTTGGTGAAATTATAAGGCGTGTCTACGTGAAACAGCTAATCGACCGCACTATAATTACAAAGAAACGCTTTGATACATTACTAGCTTTTGCCCTCGACTTCGTCCGCATGGTAAAAAAGTATCATCATATCAGCCGAAAGACGTCCGCTGCTGGACATAGGGCTAAGTCAAACTATTAGCTACCAAACAAAAAAGTTTCATTAAAATCGGTTCCGTAGTTTTTGCGTGACGCTAAAACAAATAAACAAACACCCAACCAAACAAACAAAAACCAACCAAACAATCAAACAAACAGACGAAAGGTCCAAAAGTCAGTGATTTTGATTCAGGGTCATCAAAATATATTAACGTGATATATATTTTTTAGAATTGCAATGTAGGTACTTAAAACAAAATTAATTTTCAATTTTAAATAGGAGAGAAATGGACTTAATATTTTTAGAAAATTTGAAAGTATTTAATTACGGGTTACCCTGCATTCACAAAAGCTAATTTAGGAAAACAACCATAGCACTCATTAGATAAATTAATTAAAAGCCACCCTGATATAGATTTTTGTTCTAAGTACCATCTTATCCTAACTACCAAAATCTGTGCAAGAGATTAGAGACTTCGGCCTAAAGTTAGGAGGAAAATACGAAAAATATAAAATTCTAACTTCAGTCAAGGAATTGACGCTGGAATTGGTCGTACGTAAGATCAATTACACTAGGCGCACATAATCCGCACTATTACGAGGCCAGAGCGCGCATCAGCTCCGGCAGCCAAGTTCGGCAATTATCGGGGACGCTGTTATCATAGTATCGGCTTACGCACAAACTGACTCTCGCCTATTTATTTTTATGTCAGCAACCGTCATTATGAGACACTCCATTAGCTTGGATTGCGGTGGCTCTCGTTTTCGGTTACGCTTTGGGGTGCGATTGTGTTATGACGACTTTTTCCTATGTTCAAACCCCGTTATGATGAAGGTTCAGATTTCTGTTTCGCTAGTGCATTAAAATTAATTTCACGATTAATCGTCATACTTCCAATCCTATTTGACAAAGAAGGACGAGGTTTATACAAAACCAAAGAACGGTGTTCAATGAACTGAAGTTGGTTTTACGCAAGTTTAATTTTTGTCAGGTGCGGAAGTAAAGCAACGAGATAGCGGCAATGAACTCGAAACACAAAAGGTTATTTTAGGTGCCAGTGAGTACACTTAGCTCCACAAAAAACTAAACAAAACCGCGACCGCGACGAAATCGAATATTGAAAGTGTCGAGGGAGTGAGATAAGGCGACAGCAGCACGTGCCGCTCCCTTGGCGTGCCGGCACCACCGGCACTTAGTCCGCGTAATCTGAATACCGCAAAGCTAACTCAGATAAACTGCCATTAAAAAGCGTTCGATTTATTATCGAACGATTTCCGAACGATTTATGTGAACACGCAATTCGATAACTCTTCATTTCAATTGCTTACATTGATGTTTTAAAACCTCTCACGCGCAAACTTGTTTATCATTCGTGAATTTTTACTTTATATTTCTTCGTTCAGACAGTCCTAAGTTAAAAGCAATAAAATAAAATTTGTACAAATTACCTTTTCAGTACCTTCAGTAAGTCAAAAAATAATACTAACAAGCCGATAAACAATGGGTGTACAGTCAACGACAGGTCGAGCTTGACACTAGCAGTGCAACTTTAGCCCGTACGTCTATTGCAATAAGAACGGTACAAAGTACAATGTGTCCATCTTGATGTGCTCTTGACTGTACATAGACTTGTGTTATCGCACAAAATTTATTGATAAAATGTTGTACCATAGTAGCGTCAACTTGTTTGCTACGAACCTTGTATCAACTACTATAGGTAAGCCGTCAAGTAAAATCTTGCCACTTTTGAATTTATCAGAACACAATTTCTTATAAATAAGGTAGTGTCTACGTTTTCCTCTGCACGCGTCGCACTCTTTTGGCCGACAACCCCAGTGAAACTAACACCGCCGATAGTTTTGCTTTTTGTTATATTTGCCTGGCAATATTCATCACTCACGCTCGTGGCACTGATCAAATAGCACCCACAAAGGACTCCCCAGATATGCTGACAGATATACCCTGATAGATAGTTACACAAACACATCTCGCAAATACTGATCGATCAATGCAAAAACTAATGCTATAAAAGTAAGTCTATAGAAGAGAATATGTAAGTGAACTCTACGTGGTTAAAGGAGAAGGAAACCGATTAAGTAATCCTGTTCCTAATTTCCTCTGATCTTCATAAAAGCAAGATCCTAAAAGCCACGTGATGTTTTTAAGAATACAAACAAAGTCAACGCTACCGACAAACTATGAATAGACGCAGGAGTCTTTGTTATTATATTTGTATTTACTGTTCTCTTAGTGGACGTGTTCACACTCACTACCAATTACTAACACTAAATCATAACGTCCACGTGCAGTAAACATCCTTCCCGAAGCACTGTTAAAAAGCGAAAGACCAAAAGCGTCTTGCTGACAGCCTATCGTAAGCTAATAGTCATAATCTGTATATATTTTCTGTTTTTGTTTCTTGAGCGTCCGATTATTTACACGTACCACTACAACCCGTATGGGAATGTTTACATATTAAATTAAACTCTTTTTAACTGTTTCGTCGTCCAAAAATATCCTGTTTGCTTTTAAGTTTTTCGTCAACTGAAACTAAACCCAGTGACAAAGACGTTAAGCGTGTGTTTAGGTTGAACCATTCAGGAAGTGTTTTGCTTATTGAATCCAGTGCCACTGAAGTTGTTACGTTTGACTCTTTGTCGGTAGTAAGTCGGAACTGTTTGATGTTCACAGACCTGCTAAATTCTAACGATTGTCTTCACACCTGACACAGCGTAGTTTCTGTAAGTTCGTATTTGTAATGGGCTGACAAGCTTACCTTAAAATTGCTATCGACTGTCGTAACGTAACCTATGCAAGTTTCAGTTTGTGTAGTGACGGATATATCAGCAACTTCCTCATTTTACTAAAGACCTAGCTGTATCCTTTTCAAAGTTTTCATGCCCTCGGAAACACCATGTCTTGGTATAACTCAAAACAATGGGGCACTGTCTTTAAAATGGCTCAGAATCAGTCGACAAGGTAAAACAAACGCGTGTAATCTTATCTACGATAAACTCAAGCGCAGTAGCAGTTTGTCTTGGGTTCAGTACAAACATGATAAATGATTTTGGTTATAAAGCGTTCGTGTATTTTTCTTAACGAGTTCCGGTCGGTGTGAGATGGATTCTTTCCTTGAATAGAAACCTATTCACCTTGAGAAGTACCTGAGGAAGAAGAGAGATCTGGGTTATTGACCTTATTCGTGTATAAAAAAATATCGAACTACATTTTTTATAAAACGACATAAACAAACGCATCTGCAATTGACTTTACTTTAGAAGTTTGGGATCATTAAAAACAATGTTTTAATAAAACAGCAGAAGGAAAATGTAATTGAAGCCAAAAATTAGAGGGCACATAGACAATAACAATAAAAAGTGAAAGCAAAGCCGCGTTTAATCGTGTCATAAAAATAAAAATTAAATAAAAAATGCTTGGGGGTGGAAAAGTTTTGCGACCGTAATTTCGCTTTGCAATTATTTCGTGTTGGGCAGGCACGCCGCAAGATGCTCTCCTAATGTTACCTGTCCCTGAGGCATTATACGTGGATACTTTAATATTTTAAAATAATTTTCGCTTTTGTATTCTACAAGTAGGTAATTTTGAACCACGTTTTTTGTACAATGAATAAGAAATTCTTTATTGCGTCTAGCTCTCGATTGTGTGTTAGTCTAATTTGAAAAAGATAAATGCGACACACTTCGTAATATCAGAAAAAAAAGATACGACTTAATTCATAATCACTATTATCACAAAAAAATACTCATTTATTTTACCGATTTTTGTTTTTATATAAATCAATTTTTAAGATACAAATCTAATAAGTCTCTGGAATGATCTGCCATCTGAGATTCGTCACTCCAAGTCACTACCTATTTTTAAATCTAAACTGCATAACTTCTTACTTAATAAAATTGTACCTTAGTTTGCAACTGAGTTTGTATATATTTATATGTTATCTATTTGTCTATATATTTTATATATATTTTTATATGTATTTTTTATTTATTTATTTATTTATTTGTGTATATTTTGTTTTTATTGTAGTTGTATTTACATTAAATATTATCTATATATTGGCATTGGCACACTACTACAGTTACTATTTACATTTTCCTACAAGCAACTAAGGTTGTCTGGAAGAGATCGCTTTAAGCGATAAGACCGCCTTTGTCCACCCTAGTTTTAAGAGTCTCCTGTGTATTGTTTTTGTTTTTGTGTGACAATAAAGAATTTATCTATCTATCTATCTATCTATCTAATAAGTAGAGTACAAACACCTTCGGATACAAATGCAAGTAACTGTAATAATAAGTGTTTTCATTACGTTAGACAGACGTACCGGAGCTACTGATCTTATTTAGACGACTATCCAATAAAAAGATAAGTTTGAGAGGAGCACAATGCTACTTGAGATTAAACAGTATAAAGCAGTTTCTCACTCGACAGTACACAGTACAGTCAACCGCATGTAAGTACTCATATAGGACCTGACAAGAGACTGGCAGCAAGATTAGTTAGAAGAGAAGAAGGAAAGGAAATTAGTAGTACTGGTTGGGTATACATGGTTATAATCAAACAATAACAACGGTAAAAAACAGAAGAGATATCTGACTGAAAATATCAAAGTAGAATATACAACTCACTAGTCAAACTCTGCAAAAAAGGAATAAAAAGAACGCAAAAAACCAAAACCTAAAACAATTTACAAAATAATTTTAAACAAAAGAAACAGAAGAGAAAAAGAAGAATGAGGCTCACAAAGAAACGTTGTACTTATTTTGTGAGGAAGTAGCGGAAATAAATGTATGTTACACGCTTTGACTTTGAGGCATATTATCACGCAGCAGTAGCGCAGATATTCGTAGTGCAAGTATTTCAACTATTGCGCGGTTCACTGTACAATCATAAGTTAATGTAGCAAGTCACCGCAGCAGTCAGGTAGCCGCTACGTTTCAATTTCTCGAGGCATTTTATATTTACAAAACTAATTACGTTTGTCTGATAGGGTATTAAACAGCTCCCGGAGCGCTGGAGCCACTCTTGATTCGTTGACAGTTAATAAAGACATTCCAAATGTATTACCTATTTTATCTGAGATCTGATGGTTGTGTAATGAAGAAATCAAAAGAAACTCTGTTGGTTGCATCTTCTACGTTGGGTTGTTTTATTTTATATTCTAATGGGCTATCAATATTCTTTAGAAAACTACACGAGACTCGCCTAATACGAGAGTGTAGATTATACTTTCGTATTCTACCGTGGCGGTAAAGTGTCCAATGCTCTCGCCGTTTTCGCCAAACGTTTTTCTAAAACTTCACGGGAATGTAGACCGCCATTTTACTACAGTACTGTATGCAAGCGTTTGACTAGTTAGTAAAAATGTTTTTCAGCACAGTGAGATATGTAAGATTCCTTTTTTTTTCAATTTTTATTGCTGCTGGCACGAACATCATTGTCGGCACGCCACGTGGTCCGCGTAATTGAAATGTCCGAACACTGAATTTATGATGCTAGTTTACTCTTTTTCTTTTTTATCGTGTTTTATCTAATGGTCTATTTAATACAATTTCTTATGCCACATTTTTTTTTACTTAGAACATCATAATTTCGTAATGCACAAAAATTCATGGCCCATGAAACGAGATCTGTTTTTATAATTGTAATCTGTATCTGGAATTATCTTCATGAGTAAGTAAATAAATAAAATAGTCCGTTAAAAGAATAACTCAAGTCCTAATGTCGTAAATATGTAGTCGTTAAATTAATTTGACATTGGCATGATAGTATCTAAAGGATATCTAACTATTTATAGTTCTACAATTAGTCAAGCCCTTACAGGAGAAAGTAGCGGTAACATTAAAATCTAAAATATTAATTGTAAGAGCGCGGTCCCCATCCCTTTCTGCGAATGTCGGGGCGTAATCAGCACCCACGCCCTCAAGGGACAACCTCTTGTAATTAGCGGCTGTTCATTTCTTAATTTCAATATTTAATTACAAAGGAAACTCAACGAGTGCTCGAACAGAGACGTCATCCTCAGAAAGACTCGAATCCGTTTTGTTTCTATTCGGTGTTGGGTGCTACCGTTTGATAAGGGCTTCTCGATCGTTTCTTTGTTTGATCTTTCAAAGGATACTTTTCGACTATCTATCTGAGTTTTAATTAATTTCAAGCTTTGTACGAAGTCCTTATTCATGATAAGAAAATATTTTGAACTTTGACATATTTTTTTAATAATCTATAACAGCAACAAAATGTCTTACGTTCTTACTCATCAATGTAATTTTATCGTATATGGGTACTTTATCCGGAGAGCTTTCTCACAATTTCCCTTTTTCCTTCCCTATTGTCGGAGCAGTAATAGCTTCTCCAACATATTATCGTTTTATTTCATTTCTCGACTCGCTATGAAATTTCCTTTTTAACTATTACCTGTCTGCAAATTTTATTAAAGACTCGTCTGTGTGTATTCTGCATGAGCTTTGAAGGTTTAGTGATCTCCTAAATGTCCTGATCAGGGATCGAAATTTAACTTATTTTGTCACTCCTAAAAATACTATCACATAGTTGCCCGTAGGATGATGACTGATGTTAGCTAAATATAAATGTCCTATAGTGTAATGTTAGAAGTGGTACTTAAAAAAGGGTGCACAACGGTGATCAAAAAGATGTCAGAGTGATCCAGTTTATAGCTAAGATTAATAAATTAAAAATGCATTTTTAAACAGACTCAAATTTTGTGTATGCTAGTTGGAATATTTCTGGAGTGTAGATTGTTAATAATTTTCGCTTTGTGTACGTTTTTCAATTGGTAGTGGTCGCCGCGTGAGTTTGGCATGTTTTGTTGTTGTGTGTGAAGCGTGCTGCTTTGGACGTGGCCATTCAGCACTCTGTTCCCCACCGATTGTTTCGTTGTGTAACATTGTACAAATCGTAAGCGGGTGACCACGCGGCTGACACTGACCGTCCGTCCGCCTGGCTACGCCTCCGTACCATTCGGATTTAAACGAAATTCGAAATTCCCATTAAACTGCACAAAAGCTAACTATATTAATTTTTCAACCCAAAAATGGCTATTTCCTGACCTTTATGAGAATGACACAAAAAACCCTAAAAATTCAAACATCATCCTGCAAATTGATATCGGGGTTTTTGTTGTTGGCGCCAAATTACAAGCGATACAAAACGCGAACCCATGTCTGTTGCAGTCTACCTTTGCGATACCATTTTACATCTTTTTGGTTATTTTAATAGTTTTCTATTTACACTGATATGGTTCATCAAGAATAATCGAAAACCTTTGCTACCGTTCTCGCCGTTTACATTTTTTTTTTCTGGTCTTTTGTAGTCATCAAAAAGGTCTGATGCTACCTGCCTGGTTGAGTAGCTGAGGGCACATTTCGTTAAGTTCTAATTAATTTCTTCCAATTTTGGCGCTTCGTCAAGTCACGCTTGATTCCCATCACACTCTCTTAAAAAATTAAACTTTGTGTTCGTTTTTCATCGTATTCCATTAGAGAGACACTTGAAAGATAAACGAAGGACTATTTTGAAACGTTTTCAAACACAGTCACATATAGATTTTGCTTTTAAATGCTACAAGTTAGAAGCTTCTAATACTTAAACTATTTATTTTGGCCCTGAAAATGTTTGACATGAACATTGCAATGTGTAATAATAAGAAAATATGTGATGCAATGTTTAAATTCACTTTTTGTGTGTTGAATGAAAAATGAAAATAATGAAAACATGTGGAGTAGAGATTAGAAACAGAATAGACTGCGGACGTGTGATCGTTAACAGTGCTTTGTTTCGAACAAAAATAAACGTTATGATTTTGTTAAACAAGTTATTAAGAAAACATTGGCGCGTCGACGGCGAACGAGTAGTAAGAGAACTATTAAAATCAAATAGCTAAGCTGAACCCATTGAAAGTCCACTGCTGGATAAGAAGCTCCCTCCAGTATACCATACCTAAGATGCATGGTATATTTTAAAGGGGAAATGGTTTGACTGACACTAGTTAACAATGCAACGCGGTTTTAATTCCAACGGAAATTGAAACGAGAAGTTAAAGATCCCAGTTAAAAAAGCGGTACGCACGGCAGCAAGCTAGTAGAAACAAAACCAGTATAAGCTGAACCCGCGCTACGCTAACGCCCGAATCCAGAGAGCCGCTCAAGGCCAAAGTGTTTCCACTGACGAGCGACCGTGTGTACCTGTTGTGTCATTTTCCTAGTAATATTGTGTTAAATAAATGAACAATAAAATAAATAAATAACGCTAAAGACTAATGTTTTAAGTATTATGTGGTTTTCACTGTATTTTAGAATTTTATCTAAATTTTTGCTTTGAAATTGAAGAGGCAAATCAAAAGACTTTTTGTGGGATGTTATGATCAGATAACTCTCATCTGCCCGCCTATAAAAAATTGATTGTATTGTTATTGAAGGTATTGTTAAAAAATTTAGTCCTTTGCTAGGTTGGCAGTAATGATTGTTAAAAAAATACTCACCTATGCGGTGTAGGTATACCTACTACGAGTAGTATAACCGTATTTATAATTAACAGGAATGATAATGATAATAAATTTTCAAAGTAAGAAAACTAAACAAAAGCTTGATAATTATATAACCAATTATTTATTAATTTACGATGGTTGGAAAGTTACACATCAATGTCTTTCGTATATCTTTAGATAACAAAACACTGCTGGGAATTTTAAAGTAAACAACAGATATTCATAAATCAGTACGTAATAGTTATATTCGGGCAGTATGTAAGTACATCAGAAAAATCTTTTGTTTGATCAGACTCAAACATCTGGAAGTTGTACAGAAGTTCATAATAAAATATGATGAAAAAATATGTTAAGTCCTTTTGTATCGACCGCTGCTATCTGCTTTATAGTGAGATCAAAAATCCTTGATACTTGGCAAAATTGTTGTTGTTTTCTATATACTTGTAAGTCGTAACATATTAATTTATATTTATTGAAAATATGAAGAACGTTGTTGATGGTTAATCTTTATCGATTGATCTTTGCCAATCAATGGGCACCGTTAAATGGTTCAGAAGGAAAAAACTCAGACGTGCGGCCTAAGGGCATGCTCGTAATACGTTAATGGCGGGCATTATAATGAATTACAATTAGCCTCTGTGAATATTACGCGTCTGGGCATTTTGCTAAATGCCAAACGTCTGTCGTCTTGTACCGGTTTTGATGTATTGCTAATACTAACACGTTAATGTCAGATAAACGTTTGCATATTTTGTTTTAAAATTTTACTACTAATCAGGTAAATAGAATTTGTATGAGTCGAATATGTCAACTAAAATATCCTCGCATTTGCTAAACAATAGCTTGTACAAAATGTCCACAAAGTTAACCATTCAATAACTAATGTTTTTTATTAAAGATTTATATGCAATTGCAATAAAATTGATAACAAGTCCACCAACCTTTGCCAACAAATGACGAAACTTACCAAGTCATGATAGCGCTCACAAAAAAACGAACGCCAGTATACCTACATGTGTCAATTACCTAGTACCTACACTAATGTGTCATGTATGTCTAACCTATTACTTGTAAAAACATATGGAATTATATTTTCATTTTTAATTGCAGTAAGTTTACACTTTCTTTCAATAATTATGGTTCTTCAAGTATTACGGTTTTTATAAGTGTTAAATAATTGTAAGTTAAGGTTTGAGTTAAGGTTTTATGTAAGTGCCTACAAGTGTAAAATTTTATGTTTTATATTTTTAATCTACTTACTTACATTTATTGTGATAGTTAAAAAACGTTTTCTTTTATATACATTCAAGTATCAAAACGGTGGAACTGCAATCGAATTGCAGCCGAAACGTACTCGCAGTTGTTCATAGTAACTGTCTGCGATTTGTTTTGATAATACATCATAAAACTATTAAATATTGGATCGCTGAGTGAGACTAGCCGCGCTACTGTTTTCACGTTTCTGTTCTGTCGGTCAATACAAAAGCGGCAGCGATTATTAATTGTAAAAATATTATAATTTGAATTTTTAGACTACGTTGTCTGCAAATAAATATTAGGGATGAACCATTGGCGGTTAAAAAGTATTGAATATAGAGTGCTTCCTAATCATCTGCGTTCTTTTGAGTACATGTTACTTGGACTATTGTCAGTGAATTATCGTTGGTTTCGCTCCCAAAGCCCATTGATTTTACTCATGAAAACAAACAACTTTCCCAAAGAAAAGTACTTATATTTCACTCAAAAAAAAATTTTTTTTTTAAACAAAATGAATCGATGTCGTGATCTCTTTGGAATCGAGTCGGATAATTTTTGATGAGAAATAATGATTTTTCTTTTGGAAAAGGTGCTTGTTCTCATGTGTAGAATTACTGGGATAAATAAATAAATGAAAACTCACGCTGCAGAACTGAACAAATTTCCCTGAGAAATACGAAATAAAAAATGGCTCCCAATACAAAATAAACTACCAGCATAAAAAAATGTTTTCGTAGTTTTTCTGTCAAATAGGGAAAGTTGTTCAGTTTTTGGTCCGAGTATATAGTAAGTACATACCTAGTACTTACAAGCAAATTTGTAGGTAATATTTTGAAATTTCTTTGCTCTGATGTTTAGCTATGTTTGAATGGGATGTTATGATGATGATGATGTTTAACTATCTTCTGCATGTAACTTTATTAAGTGCTTCGTAGACTCTATCTAGTTGAGTTAGGATAATCCACATTATTTGGTTTGTTTTCTTTGACTTGGGCCATTGATGAGACTGATCAAGGCGTAATGGTTTTGTTATTTCAGTGTTTAGACGGTGCTCAGCGCGTTTTGTTTGTAACAGGCATGTGGGAATAATTCTATTGTGATACACATCCGGGTTTTTTGGTTCTGGACTTCCATATTATAAAATGAGCTTGCTAGCTTAGGTTAATTTTGAAATCTATCTATATATATAAAAGAAGAAGGTGACTGACTGACTGACTGACTGACTGACTGACATATCAACGCACAGCCCAAACCACTGGGTCTAGAGATTCCAAATTTGGCATGTAGGTTCTTTATGAGGCCTAGGGGTGCATGCACTAAGAAAGGGTTTTACAAAATTCCACCCCTAAGGGGGTAAAATAGGGGATGAAAGTTTGTATGAAAGTCCATCAGTTTTGAAGTTAGGATCTTCAAAATTTGTATTTAGGCTGACGACTAAAAATTAATGATTACGTGTCTCAGGGTTTTTGAAAATTCGATACCCTTAAGGGTGAAAAGGGGGATGAAGTTGAAAATTCTTTTTTCTTAAAGGAAAATCCACATAATTTATTATTTAGGCATTAATGATGTAATTCTATGCAACGTTCATCACTGTTATTGAAATTCCACCCCAAATTCAACTCCCAAAAAAAGGGAAATGGGGTGAAAAAGTCTAAAAACCAATATGGGTAACGTTTGTATGGTTTATCGGGTCGCTGATTACGAAAACTACAACAATTTTGAAATCAAACGTGGTGGACGTGAAATACCATCATCCCCCTGGGGATGGAGTTGGGGTGCGATAGGTTTTAAATGTCTAAAAATCAATATGAGTGTCGTTTGTATGGTTTATCGGGTCGCTGATTACGAAAACTACAACGACTTTGAAATCCAACATGGTGGACGTGAAATACCATCATCCCCCTGGGGATGGAGTTGGGGTGCGATAGGTTTGAAATGTCTAAAAATCAATATGGGTGTTGTTTCTATGTTAGGGATAGCGGTTAAATTGGCGTTAGGGGTAGGGATAGGGGCAGGGATAGGGAGAGGTAGAGGTAGAGGTAGACATAGAGGTAGAGAGGTAGAGAGGAAGAGAAGTAGAGAGGTAGAGAGGTAGAGAGGTAGAGAGGTAGAGAGGTAGAGACGTAGAGACGTAGAGAGGCAGAGGGAGAAGGAGGGGAAGGGGGAGAGGGAGGGGGTGAGGGAGAGGGAGGGGGAGGTGGAGAGGTAGAGGAAGAGAGGTAGAGAGATAGAGACGTCGAGACGTAGAGAGGTAGAGATGTAGAGAGGTAGAGGGAGAGGGAGAAGGAGGGGAAGGGGACTGACTGACTGACTGACATATCAACGCACAGCCCAAACCACTGGGTCTAGAGATTCCAAATTTGGCATGTAGGTTCCTTATGAGGCCTAGGGATGCACTAAGAGAGGGTTTTACAAAATTCCACCCCTAAGGGGGTAAAAAAGAGGATGAAAGTTTGTATGAAAGTCCGTCAATTTTGAAGTTAGGATCATCAAAATTTGTATTTAGGCTGACGACAAAAAATTTATATTTACGTGTCTCAGGGTTTTTGAAAATTCGACGCCCTTAAGGGTGAAAAGGGGATGAAGTTGAAAAGTCTTTATTTTTAAAGTAAAATTCACATAATTTATTATTTAGGCTTTAATTATGTGATTCTATGCAACGTTCATCACTGTTATTGAAATTCCACCCCAAATTCAACCCCTAAAAAAGGAAAATGGGGTGAAAATATCTTAAAACCAATATGGGTATCGTTTGTATGGTTATTCGGGTCGCTTATTACGAAAACTACAACAATTTTGAAATCCAACGTGGTGGACGTTAAATACCATCATTTCCTTGGGATGGGGTTGCGGTGCAATAGGGTTGAAATGTTAATATGGATGTCTTTTGTATGATTTATCGGGTCGCTGATTACGAAAACTACAACAATTTTGAAATCCAACGTGGTGGACGTGAAATACCATCATCCCCCTGGGGATGGAGTTGGGGTGCGATAGGTTTGAAATGTCTTAAAATCAATATGGGTGTCGTTTGTATGGTTTATCGGGTCGCTGATCACGACAGCTACAACAACTTTGAAATCAAACGTGGTGGACGTGAAATACCATCATCCCCTGGGGATGGGGTTGGGGTGCGATAGGTTTGAAATGTCTTAAAAATAAATATGGGTGACGTTTCTATGTTAGGGATGGCGGTTAAATTGGCGTTAGGGGTAGGGATAGGGGCAGGGATAGGGAGAGGTAGAGGAAGAGGTAGAGAGATAGAGAGGTAGAGAGATAGAGAGGTAGAGAGATAGAGAGGTAGAGATGTAGAGAGGTAGAGAGGTAGAGGGAGAGGGAGAAGGAGGGAGATAGGGAGGGGGAGGGGGTGAGGGAGAGGGGGAGGGAGGGGCAGGAGGAGAGGGAGGAGGGAGAGGGGGAGAGACAAAGGGAGGGGGAGGGGGGAGAGGGAAAGAGAGGGAGAGGGTTTTAGTTTTTCTCAATTACTTCTGCGAATTGGCTCTGTTTTGAAATATTACATAAATGTGTCTCTCATCTCTCTCTTTACATTTGTTAGGATACTGCTGCTAAGTTCCTCCATTCTGAGTAATTTATGAGTAACGTCTGTATATTATATAAAATTCAGCTGGATCTTGAATTATACTCATTGATTTGCGCAGGGTTAGTCCTGTTATTCCTTAGTTTAAAATTACCCCGAAATGACGGGAAAATATCTCATTGCTTCGGAAAACCGGTAACAACATAAATACGAAATCTACGCGAGCGAAGCCGCGGGCAACAGCTAGTACATATATATAATAAAACAGTAGAAACCGTGTGTTTGTACTTTTGATGAATTTATTAAAAAAATTGTGTGGGCGATAAGATAGGACCAATAGAACACAAAAATATTTATTTGGAATTTTTTGTCTGTATGTCTGTTTGCTCTAATCTCCGAAACTACTGAACGGATTTTCTTGCGATTTTCACAGGTAGATGAAACTTAGCTAGGAGCAACATATAAGCCATGTTTCATTTAACTCAAAAACTATTAAACTGATTTGAAAGGGGTTTTCAATCACATGTTTGGCTTACTTTTGTGCAATATATAAGCTTAATTTAATTTCAAACGGTTCACTCAGACAGAAGGTACGCGAAGTTTCATGCGGCATTGCAAATAACTCACTAACTACTGAAGCGATTAAAACGGGGTTTTCAATATCCTATTGGACTTATTCCGTGCAACATTTAAGCTTAGTTTCATTGCGAACGGTTCACTCAGACAGAAGGCACGCGAAATTTCAAGCGGCGGCGCAAATAACTCACAATATACTGAACTGATTAAAACGGGGTTTACAAAAACGAATTTAACTTACTTCCACCTTAGATTCATTGAAAACGGGCATAGACATAGGGTACACAAAGTTTCAAGCAGTGGCGCTAACAACTCACAATCTACAGAATCGATTCATACGGGGTTTTCTATGACGCGTTGGACTTCTTTCCGTACAACCGCGCAACATTTAAACTTTGTTTTATTTCAATCGTTTCACTCAAACAGAAACTATGTGGGTACAAAGTTTCATATTGCATGGCAGTAAGCCAAATACGTTGTTGAAAATTCCGTTTAAATCGGTTCAGTTATTTGTGTATAAGTCGTGGGCACAGATGGATTAGTAAAATTTAGTATTATGGTAATAATAATAATTAAATAATACCCAGCAGATTTGGCATGGCGGAATTCTAGAGTTTTGAAAACTTGGACAGAGTAGGTAAGTATTTATAAATAAAATACTTCAAGAAAAAAAGAGAGATGTGAATCATAGCTTTTTTCCTACTGTTTTGTATGGAGGTACATTTTTTTAAGCATGAGAAACTAGACACGTTGGACTTGAACCGTCCTTTGTCAGTAGCTATAGAAGCTAAAGTGTCTGAGCCTCAGATTTAGTTTAGGTTTTGTTTGGTATAAGAAATAAAGAAACCCGTAACACATTTCGTCCGCGTAGAATTCGACCATATTTTTAAATACATGAGAATAGTGGGCGAACTAACAGTCCACAAGTAAAGAAAAAATCCGTACTATCTGTACTCTATATCTAAATAATATTGTAAAAGCGAAAATTGTCTGTTACGCTTTTACGATTAATCCGATGAACCGATTTTGATGAAACTTGGTAAGAAGATAGTTTGAACTATGGGAAAATTTATTAATAGCTATGTTTTTCTAATTTCCACGCGGACGGAGTCGCGGGCAACAGCTAGTTATTTTAATAACTTAAAATAGGCCACAGAAGGTACAGATAAAGTACGCTAACATGACCCAACCTTCCACATTGCTTTTTTTTTCTTTTTTGTAAAAAACTACTATCTACACTTGCAAAAGCAAGGAAAGGCGGGCCACGTAATCATAGTTTATCTGTATCGTAGAGACAAGTAAAAGATATATCGGGGTATCCTTGAATATCATCAAGTGTCTTATGGGATTCTAAAAATTAAAATAAGCTTGATAAATTTAGTAAAACAGAGAATATTTGGAAAATTTTATTTACTTTTACGAACTTATGATTTCCAGGTTTATTTTTCCTACCGTGCATTTGTCAAGGCAGGCCGGTTTTCCCGTTTTTAAGATATAGCTAAATAAGGTCCTAAAGAAATAGTGAACATGTGGTAACTGAACCGACAAATCATATGAATAGTTTTTTTTAATAGTTATGTAGTAGGGACGGGTTATCTTATAGCTGACGTGTGTCACAGCTACCGACTTCCGTTCCCAGCATCCAGAGCCTTATCTACTTCAAATATTACGAATCAGTCCACAATGTTAACTTAAATCTGAGTTTCCTCTGTAACTACACCATTTGCAGACTCGCTCTATTTGCATTGTATTCTGCATGACATTCAATAAGTATTCTGTAAAGAATCTACATTGAATAAAATTATCTGATGATTGAATAAAATAAAATAATCTGTGGACTAATGTTTTTGGTGCTAAACGAAATAGAATTATTTGATTTTTGATTCTTTTTAGGGATCCGTACCTCAAAATAAAAAAACGGAACCCTCATAGGATCACTTTGTTGTCCGTCTGTCTGTCTGTCTGTCAAGACCCCTTTTCTCACGAACGAGAAGAGGTATCAGGTTGAAATTGATAACGAATATTAAGGTCCATAACCACACAAGATCTGAAAATTCAAATTTTTTACAACGACGCAATCAAAAGATATGGCTTTTTATGTCTTTTATGCAAAAAAGCAAAACCTACAGGGTACTTCCCGTTGACCTAAAATCATGAAATTTGGCAAAAAGCTACGTCTCACAGTACAAATAAAGGGAAAAGTCTAAAATCATTAAATATTTCAATTTTTCTCACTACAAATAGTAACCAATTAAGGTGAGCTCCCGTTTCAAGAACTTTTCTATAAAAGAGGGGTCAAGTTGGATGGTCGTGGAGTTTTTAAAATCAAAGAGCAAAAGCTTTTAGTACATCATATGGTAGATATGTACGGAACCCTTAGGGCGCGATTCCGACTCGAACTTGGCCGGTTTTTTTTTCGACTCCGATGATATGTTTCCTGGAGAAAGTTGTTCAGTTTAATTGACTGATCATGCCCTTTCAGTTTCTGCCAACCTGTCCCTTACACTTTGTAAGTACCTATACTCAAACGTCAAAAATAAGATCTCACTATTCAGCTTTGTACTTTTATTTGTTTAAAGAAATATACTTTTGACCCCATTATTGCATGAAAATGTATGACAGACTATCCCGACCCGTTTTATTTGCAGTTGACTGTAATTTCTCAAATAAAATTTCACAAGCTTGCTAAAAAAATTATTAGGTACCTATACTCACATTAAATAGCAAAACATAAAAAAAACGTCAAATCACGAGCTGAAATTAAATTTCAGTTAAAATTAACTCTGATGTAATGTTTCTGCTGTACGCAGTTTAGTTACTACAAATCAAAAGGGCCCCTCTAATTAAACTGGCGGCACTAAGTCAACTTCTGGTAACTATAGTTATAAGAACTAGCTATACCAAAACGCAGGCACGTATAATTTACTGTAGTGTGATTGTCCATGTTTGCCAGGGTGGACTTCGACTTTGAAATGCAAATCACATGTTTTAGATTACATTGAACCATAATTTCATATTGCATTAGAAGTGTGCTTATTTTTATGTGGTAGGCGGATTGTAAAATTAGCAAGGGTTTGCAATTTTGAGAATGGGTATTTAGTTAAATGCCCGTTGCAGTAAAGGCTTATTTATAAGAATGAAGAAAGCCACACCTAGTCAAATCAACTACTTTTTACTGGAAGTCAAAACGAAAATCTTCCATAACATTTTGTATGAAATCACATATTTATGACGTCACAACCACCACCAAGTAAAGCAGAGGTTAAAAAGCCGTAACAGTTTTTTAGGGTTCCGATACCAAAATGGTAAAAAAAAGGAACCCTTATGGTGCCGCTCTGTCTGTCTGTCTGTCCGTCTGTCTGTCACACCTCTATATCTCAGCAACCACTTATGCTATCAACCTGAAATTTGGAATAGTTTTAGAATATAGTTGCCCAACTTAATTGCACAAGAAAAAGTTTTGAAAAAAGTATGATTATTATTATTAATATAAAGGGGGCCAAAATAGGGGGGGGCAAATTTCAAATTGTCGCTACTAGGTCGAGTGGGGTATCATATGAAAGGGCTTTACTTGTACATTTTAAAATATATTTTTGTATTTTTTTAAATTTCTTAGTTTTAAAGTTATGATGAAAAATGTCAAGAAAAATACCATTCCCCCCCCCTTATCTCCGAAGTTTGAGTAAGGAAAAATCTGAATTAATTACAGTTGACAGAAGTTTATATAAACTTTACAGCAAAAATAAAACGATCTTTCTAAGTTGCACAGTTTTTCAGAAATCTGCAAAAAACCTTTACAAACAAATTTAGTTTTGCGGTCCTGAAAATGGACTTTATTGCTTCCAAAAATACTATAGGTATATCGGAACCCTCGGCGCGCGAGTCCGACTCGCACTTGACCGGTTTTTTTTTTAAATCATCAAAGCCACTTGTCGGCGACCCATCCACGGAGAGGTGTCGGCTGTGGAAAGAGGAGCACTCACTCACTGAGTTTATTCAGCCAGCAGAAAGTCTCCCCCCTGGACATGACCTGCACAGACAGATCTGGAAGTCTTTAAACAGAGTACGGACACAGGTCGTTCGGTGCAAAGACAGCATGTGTAGGTGGGGTTTCACCGACAGCTCTAATAACAAATGTGAGTGTGGTACCTCCACACAAACAATGGAACACCTAACCTCCTGTCCCGCATGTCCCGACGCAAGTACGCGTGATGACCTTTTTAAAGCCACAAATGTTGCAGTAAATGTGGCAACGTTCTGGGCTACAAAAATTTAAATAAGTATTTGTAATTGATCGACAGTCGACACGCTAAGAAGAAGAAGATGACATAGAAAATACAACGATCTTTTAATACAAAATTAATTAAATCAATTTAAAACTGCACACATAAGTTGATAAATATTGAAAATAAAACATGTGGATGTTATTACAGATTTAGGGGATAACAATAGTGATCCAACGAACATTCGTATGAAATGGAACAATACAGATCCTGACAACACAACTGGCATACTGACAAGGACTACCTACTATTCGTATGGTATCGAATAATTAGCAAACGTCCGTTGGTTTATCCCTGAAAATTAACGTTTTGGATATAACAACACAACCAGAGGCGGAATGAAATTGAATCACAACAAAACAACGCGTTTTGCTGTTAATAAATGAATGGGATGTCATTAGTCATTTACTGCCTGATTAAACTGATGAAGGTAATTCTTGATAAAGCCTATATACGAGTTTTCTACAGCAAATCGAATACTGTCTTTCGAAAAACCTCTAAACTGGGATTAAAAGTCATCCCCTAAAAACTTAAGTAACGATTACGAAACTAAACAACCTTCCTCGAGAAACATAAGTTGAAATCACGTGATGCAGTTTCTATCATATCATCCCATGCAGTGTCACAAGACAGGGAGCTCCCTCCAGAATTCTAGCTTTTGCTGGAAAAATGTGGAGGGGAAGTACCATAGTCACCTCGCTTATCAGCGTTACGGCTGGCACCATAGACCGCGGTTGTAGGTGACCGCAGTAATGAGGATGCTGCTGCCCATCCTCCAGTTTATAACCCTTAGTCGCCTCTTACGGCACCCACGGGTATGTATGGGTTGGTACTATTCTTTGCCGGCACCACACGGATCAAGTTCAGATCGGATGCAGTTTCTATGGGAAGTCAAAATTATTTCCGTGTTTCGATGAATTTTAGTTGTTCAGTTTCACCCTGTGTCTATATACAGGGCTTTAACAGTAGGCTTATCCGAGTGGTGTCGGTGTTATAAGAGGCAACTAAGAGCCTGTGAACCGGCGGATGGGCAACGGCATCTTTCTGTGTATCCTACCATCTTACATACTGCGGTCACCAACAACAGCGGTCGCGAGCCGCAACGCCGCAACGCTTACAAGCGTGGTGACTATGGTAAATCCCCTCCAAAGTGCCGCGCATTTTTGCTGGAGTTCTGGAGGGAGCTCCCTGTCCTACAGTAAACGTTTAAAGGGATGTTATGAATAGTATATACTTCAATAAATTCCTATAAATCCTTTTAAGGGCTTATTTTTGTGGCTAAATGCAACCACCTTAGTTATCTACGACTGTTCTAATTCGCAAAAGAATACTTTGCATACAGATTAACTCGATAAGATTCCTTAAAAGCTATAGCCCCGATAATAATCCCTTAAAAATATTGACACGAATAAAAAAAAATACCGGTCAAGTGCGAGTCGGACTCGCGCGCCGAGGGTTCCGATATACCTATAGTATTTTTGGAAGCAATAAAGTCAATTTTCAGGACCGCAAAACTAAATTTGTTTGTAAAGGTTTTTTGCAGATTTCTGAAAAACTGTGCAACTTAGAAAGATCGTTTTATTTTTGCTGTAAAGTTTATATAAACTTCTGTCAACTGTAATTAATTCAGATTTTTCCTTACTCAAACTTCGGAGATAAGGGGGGGGGGAATGGTATTTTTCTTGACATTTTTCATCATAACTTTAAAACTAAGAAATTTAAAAAAATACAAAAATATATTTTAAAATGTACAAGTAAAGCCCTTTCATATGATACCCCACTCGACCTAGTAGCGACAATTTGAAATTTGGCCCCCCCTATTTTGGCCCCCTTTATATTAATAATAATAATCATACTTTTTTCAAAATTTTTTCTTGTGCAATTAAGTTGGGCAACTATATTCTAAAACTATTCCAAATTTCAGGTTGATAGCATAAGTGGTTGCTGAGATATAGAGGTGTGACAGACAGACGGACAGACAGACAGACAGACAGACAGAGCGGCACCATAAGGGTTCCTTTTTTTTACCATTTTGGTATCGGAACCCTAAAAACAAAAACAGATAGGTTAGGACCTAAGAACTATTGCGAGTCGAAATAGCGAGTATGAAAGGGATTATGAAAGTATACGAAGCTACGGAAGTAAGTAAAGATCGTAGTAGATGGAGGGCTGTGTGGTCTCTCTACCTCTATAAAGTGGCGTGATTTTATATAGGTTCCAAATGAAATTGTGAACATAATTTAAGCAAGTTACTTAGATCATGACACTGAACAACTTTCTCAAAGGAACATAGGAAAAACCAAATTTAACCTTCCATACAAAATGCGCTATCAGATGATGCAGTTTGTATAGGAGGTGAAGAATTGATTTTCGTATTTCGACCTATGTCCTTCGGGGAAAGTTGTTCACTTCCATGGGCTGAGTAATATACTAAAATTATGTTCACTATTTCATATAAATGTCTATCGCCATTACCATCATCATTGACTCCAGTAGACTAACAAGGCTCTACCTATCCCCTGTTTGCTGACAGAGGGACTGTGGGTTCAGCCCGGTAATGTATATCGGAGACTGGTGCTGCTGAATGCACCCCAAACGCAATTGCCTGCATTCGCGCACAGGATTGAGTTACAATAATGCGATGGAAACATTTGCATGCTGATAGTTTGAGTGTACTTACTGCCCATATGGAGAATAATAATGGACTGTTATTACTAGTTAGGGAAAATTGAAATTACACATTGATGTGTTCTGTTAAAATTGTTTTATTCTTATTTTGGGAGAGTAGTATGAATTTAAAAGGTTTTCTTATTAAATTGGTAGGTTATCAGTAAATCAGTAAATTAAATTAATCATAAGAATAATTACAAACATAATCATGAAAGTTTCTATAAACTCACTACCTATAGTGTTCTCAGTCTAGATTGTATTTTTTATTCCAGACCGGATGTAGTCAAATATTCATCATCAGTCATCACTTAAAAGTTTGCCCCCCTCCCCGCTGTTTGGTGACCACTTGGCGCTCCCTACATGGACCATGACCACTCGACAGTCATTCCGCAAATTGCCATCTCCCAACGAAATTGTCAATAAAATTCATCTGATTCGCAGTTAAACAAGCGCGCGACGTTATTAATTTATGCGTTGTAATATGGCGCAAATGTTGGCGTTAACCCGCGTAAATTATTGATAGTGTCGGGGAAAAATTAAGCTTAAATGGAATGGGTAGTTTCGGTGGTAACGTTCGTTTTATGTTCTATTTGCAGATTAATTTGTGGAACAATAGCTATGGACAGCTCGACCAATGATATTTACACTGGAACTGAAACTAAATTATTTATAAGCCAACAGGATATCTAATCATATACGTACCAAGCTAGATAATTAGAAATAATTTTTTTTCGGGATTATAGAGATTCATGAAGTTACGTAGTTTTCATTTGACCAAAGTAAGTACTTAGCTCCGAAACACCATTAAACAGATAAATTTCCAGCAGGTATAACACACTTAAAAGAGAATCACTCCCTCGCGACTTATCGGAGATGTTGTCTTAAGAGAAAGCGATTACACAAATCTGAAGAAGCTATTAATCCGGCTCGCTGCCCCCGAATGGCATCACGGTTTGTTTAATAAAATCGCGAATTTACATATCAAAACCTACAAAGGGGCATAATTGGAGCCGATGACTTAGAAAACGTAGTGGGTGAGGCAGGAGGGGGGACCACCCCCGCCCCCACAACAAACAAAGGAATTATACCCGCCTCAAGAAACTTTTAGCAATGGAAAGCGCCTTAACAAACAGACGCGTGTGTATCTAATGAAATTCCTATGGTTGCATAACATACCCGCGCGAGCGCCGCGCGTTATTAGCGGAATTATTTCTCGGAGCAGAATCTTTGAAGGCGCTTGCTCTTTCGGAAAAGTTGCTAAGAAAATGGGTTGAGATCTTTTCGGGATTTCATTAGTTGGTAACTATGCGGTGTGCTACGCAAGGCATCTAATTTATTAGGTAGGCGTAGCCGAGGGAATGAATGGGCAGCGCGCATTCGAAAATGGAACAGAACCGCCGAATCACGCAGCTTTGAGCCCAGCCGCCGTGACACGATTCGTTAAGAGACAAATGTTTGGATTCAATTCCGATAGTTTTTTGGGTGATCATTAGTAACGCTGGGTTTATTTCGAATTCGGTCTGTTACTCCACGGTAGCCGGTAGCATTTTTGGAAATAATGAACTTCATTGTTAGCTAAGATACCCACGTTTTAAGTTAATCTACTTTGGTCTCGATGAATCTGCTACAAAACACCGCCTTCGCATAATTAAGCGCCATTTTTTGTTGCAAAAAATGGAGCTTGAATGACAGGAATGAAAACAGATTCGAATAAACCCGCACAGCAATTAAATTAAAAAAAAGTTTAATTCGTCTCATTTAAACGCAGCGTCAGTGAAGCGATCATTGGAATGTGACCACAAAGACTGATAAAACGGCCGTTTCTTGCCGTATTGGGCAGAGCATGAAATAGTTGGATAACTTATAGTAAGGGAGATGAAAAATATTTCGCTATATGATTTGCACATATTTCATATCGCTAGAGAAGATAGTTTAGATTATTACAAATTGATTTGGTTCAGTAAAGTTTTTCTGTCCGTCGCTGCGTTTTTGAGTTTCAGCTTTTCAAAAATGTAAAAAAAAGAAGGGTACTAAATCATTTGCTCATGTCTGCCAATGGAGCTGCTGGTCAGAAACATCCTAAAAATTAAAGAAATCGAAGAGGCAGACGTATAGGGCTCTGCATTATCACGGGAAGTACTAGTAAATATGTAAAAAAAAAAGGCTCTACTAAACCATTTGCTCATCATTCTAGTTGCTTTTATTCGCTTCATTTGGTTTCACTGAACACAACAAAAAATTGGCAGACGATTTACTCACTGATTTTAAGAAATATTAATTTTTATAAATTCGTACTAAATCAATCATATCCCCAATATAGGGTGCGTCCTAATTCACTTTCTTCTTTCAAGTAGACAAGGCTTATAATGAACGCGGGTGGGGGCGCTGGCTTGTATAAGGAGAACACTCAAAAGTGACGTTTCACAAGTTGGCGGTGTTAGTTCCTTTTTTCGCCACGTTCATAATAAGCCTTGTCGCACTTGTACATAGATAATTTCGTTTCACTCAGAAAAAAATAAACACCGGTAATAAATTGCGTAGGAATGGAACGCTAATTAAAAAGTTGATATCTCAATGGGTCCCCGCACACGTTAAATCTGCGATCCGCGATCCTGCGATCCGGTAGAGATGCAGCTATAAGAAAGAAAGAGAAAGCTATAGGACCATAGACTAGGTGTATCTATGGTGTGTCTATGGTCCTATAGCTTTCTCTTTCTTTCTTATAGCTGCATCTCTACCGGATCGCAGGATCGCGGATGTTACGTGTGCAGGCACCCAATGTGTGAAGGAAACGTCGGGTGCCCGCACACGTTAAATCCGCGATCCTGCGATCCGGTAGAGATGCAGCTATAAGAAAGAAAGAGAAATAATAATGATCGCGAAGTCTGATCGCGAAACTGTTTGACCATGGCGGGAACCCAATATCGTTCTTATCACAGATTAAATATACTTTCGAGTGGTTGAAATGTTTAAGGGTAGAAATCCAACACGGGCTCTACACGACGAGCCGCAAAAGGCGTTCACACGTTGGCCGTGCCTTTATTTCAAATAAGTGCGTAGGAGCAGAGGGACGTTTAATTTTATTCTAAATAAGTAAAAATAACATTTTTTTTTCAAATATGGTGCAGCTGGAAACAAAACTTAAAAGCACTGTATAAGTATATTTCAGCGGCAGCGATATTCTCCGCGTATACGTCCATCTTGCTTGCTTGACAGACCTACACGGAATGAGCCGCACCAACGTGTGAAAGCTGTCAACAAGCTTGCCGAGCCGGCGCGGCCAACGGTTGGGCCAACGTCTACTGGGTGCTCAAAACGAGTGGGTCAGACCCATTGACGTAAGAAAAACGCTGCGCTTCTAACGCCCCCTGGCGTAGTTTCCAAAATCTTTGGTCAGACAGAATTCACAGATATAAATATTCAAAAATAGCGATATCACTGATTCGTATACGAATCTTGCAAATACGAACGCTTCAAAAATGCGTCTCCTGAGACTGCAACTGCTATGTCTTTGATTGATGTCATCCATTCAAATCTTGACAGAACTTTGAACATGAAAAAATTATGTATCAAAATACCAGCCAGCATCTTACTAAAAAGGTTGCTTTGAAAGTAGCCAATGCTTAAAAAAAAACCGGCCAAGTGCGAGTAGGACTCGCGCACAGAGGGTTCCGTACCACCACATAATCATATTATGTATGTATTAGTTGAAATTTCTAAGTTAATGTGCTACATTTTTTTGAGTCCGACACGCGCTTGACCAAATATTACTATTTGTTGTTATTTTACAGCTTATGCACTATGAACATACCAATTTTCAAGTTTGTAAGTGTTCTCATTTTTAAAATATAACTAAAACAAAAATCGCCTTCGCGACCATCCAACTTGACCCCTATCTCATATAAATGTTCTTGAAACGGGAGCTCACCACAATTGGTTACCATTAGTTGTGAGAAAAGTTGTAATATTTAAAGTTGAATGTTTATTAAAGTTGTAATGGCATGAACGTCAAACGAGTGACAAAATTTAAATATCTGGGACATATTATTACCGAAGACCTTAAAGACGATGACGATATTGAGAGGGAGCGTAGGGCTTTAGCGGTTAGAGGCAATATGCTGACTCGCAGGTTCTCCCGTTGTACTGAACAAGTGAAAATTACGCTATTTAAAGCATACTGCCAGAACTTGTACACGGGGAACCTGTGGGTTAGGCATACTAAGAGGTCGCTGGACTCCATACGCGTCCAGTATAATAATATATTCAGAATGATGCTGGGACTGCCCCGTTTCTGTAGTGCGTCAGGGATGTTTGCTGAGTATCAAACGGATGGCTTTGCAGCCATAATACGCAAAAAAACAGCATCCCTGATCAACAGATTGCGGGGTAGTCGTAACATCATTCTGATGACCATAGCTGACAGATATACGTCGCCGCTATGGAAGTGTCTGGTGCGGAGGGTGATGATCACAGAAACAAGATCGTTTCTTTGATCGCCCTAGCCCCGGAAGCTTTTGCTAGATTTTTTGTCTTATATAGTCTAACATAGTTTTAAGATATTACTAACATTTCTATGGATCTAAGAAGTCTGAAATAAACAATTTTTATTTTATTTTTTATTTAATGATTTCAGACTTTTTCCATTATTTTTACTGTGAGACCTAGCTTCTTGCCAAATTTCATAATTTTAAGTCAACGGGAAGTACCCTGTAGGTTTTGCTATTTTGCATAAATGTATGGAGATGAGATGTATGGAGATGATGCGTCTTTGTGAAAAATTGAAATTTTCAGATATTGTGTGGTTCATGGAGCCTGATATATGGTATTAATTTCAACCTGATACCTTTACCCGTTCGTGAGATAAATGGTCTTGACAGACAGACAGACGGACAACAAAGTGATCCTATAAGGGTTCCGTTTTTTTTTATTTTGAGGTACGGAACCCTAAAAATAAAAAATCAGAGGCACAGTAAATACATGGGCTTATCAGGAGTATGGAAACTAAGCCTAATTTTAACCGACTTCAAAAAAGGAGGAGGTTCTATGTTCCACTGTATGTATTTTTTTTTTATGTATGTCCACCTAACGATTTGCAAAATTACTTTTTTATCCGAAAGGGTATACTCCTGAGGTGATCACCATTGTCACCAAGTCAGGATCTGATGATGGGATCCTAGGGAAATCGAGGGCAACCCTCAAATTTTATAGGCACGTATAACGTTTTTCATATATTTTTCAAAGCTACACAAGTATTTGCGTCTAGTAATCATCATCTCATGTTGATGGTCTGATGATGGAAGGTCCAACTCCTTAACGGTTAGGAGTTGGAGGATAATTCTTCAAAATTTTAGTCACGTATTGATCGAAAGTTTGAAGCGCTCGTGGCCCAGTGGAATTTGGTCTTTCTTTGCGATCTCTAAAATTAAATAACGTTAGTCGTGGTGTGTGACCGCTAGTGGCACAACAATAAGAACGTTCTGTCAAATAATAGAACGATTTTCAAAATTCTTTTTTATCCGACCAAACATACTTCTGAAGTTGTCCCATGGCCACCAAGTCAGGATCTCATTATGGGATCCCAGGGAAATCGAAAGCAACGCTCAAACTTTATAGGCACGATTACCTACGTGTTTTAAAAACAACGCGTTAGGTAAATAATGCAAAATCTCTCAGGTGAAAGCTCTACACAGGAAATTGAACATCTCAGAGATGCCATGCCATGGAACGCACGGCATTGTACACGAAGAGACAAAACCAGTGTAACATGTAGTCAGCCGAACCAGCGCTACGCTGAACTTGTTTACTATTATAGTACCTGGGCGACCGAGCTTCGCTCTAGAATAGCCGCCTCAACCTGACAATATCATCGGGTGAGCAAGCTATGCTACTCAAACCCAGGTGGCGCTGTAAGTTTCTTAAACGCACTAAAACGCGCAAAGAAATGATTAAAAAGACGGAGAAAACGAATTTTCCCAGACATGAGACCTAGCTAGATCGATTTTTCGCCCCGAAAACCCATATAGTAATTTTCATCAAAATCGTTAGAGCCGTTTTCGAGAAACCGATTACAAATATAAATATTGCTTGAATATTCTGTGGCTACGTTACAAACGCCTTAAAGAAAATACTCGCTCAAGGTCAAATTGTTTCCACCGAAGTGCGTACCTGTCTATAAGTTGGTTACTTATTACTGACCATCAATTTTAGAGACTATCCATGAAATGCTCGAACTTTTTTAGAGACATCATGATTGTAGTGATATGACAACACTACGTCATTCGGGCTTCGGAAGGCCTTTCAGTCGTTTGTCCTTACCACTTTGAAGGAGTGATCATCAGGTCAGTAATTTAGATCAGTTAGGGTTACCAACCACCTTTTGGTGCCTGTACCTTACGATGTTTGCTTAACACTAAAACTTGTAAAATAAACATATTTATAACAAAAACTACACACCTCCTTCAAAGTATTTCATGGCTTCTATTAGCGCTAAAAATTATAAATTAACCGTAGCAGTTTATAACCAAGAACTAAGTGAAGTATTTTTTTTGTAATTTTTTTGTCGTACTTTAGGGAAAGTTGTTAAGTTCTATGGTCAGAGTAACACACTCAAAGGAACGCAGTTGATTAGGAAGTACCCTATACAACGTGTTAACGGAATAAGCGAAAGGTACTTAGAAGGAGGATTATAGAAATAATTCGTCACTAGGTGGTGTAGGCGTTTTTCTATGGTTTGACAGGTTATTTTGAATGTTTTCTATGGATCATCGATGATGGGGTTGTGACATGTTGGCAGATGTCATCCCCTACTAAAATAAATTAGCAAGGTATCTATTCCGAGCGAAGCAAGGAGGTCCGAAATCTTTGAGCGAAACTGAGAAAATAGTTTATTCAGAATCGAGAGTGGAATCAATTTCACGGGTTTTTGATGGGGGTGATTATTTTAAATTTTTATTACTTAAATTTTTGCCGCTTCTATTCTAAACATTTCTATGGATAAGCGCGCTGCCGACCGGTGCCGCGCGGACCATGAGCGGTGAAGAGGGGAGGGAAGCGTGCGCGGACTAGAACAACGATAAAACTAGAACTATGATGAAACTTTAAAATAACAATATCAAGAAAAAAAAAATTTTTAAGATTTTTTTTACGGGAATGGATTTATTTTAATAAAAATCAGTTAGGTTGTATGAGGGTTTCGCGTTGTATAGGGTGACTTTTAATTAGTTCTCGATAGCAAAAGATATGCATGTACTCATGATACTGAAAAACTATTCCTAAGGAAAATTGGTTGAATTACGAAAAACCCAATTTGACCTCCATCACCATCCGCTGATGCAGTTTCTTTGGGAGATCAAAACTTGATTTTCGTATTTCGACCTATGTTCCTTAGGGAAAGTTATTCAGTATCAATTCATACCTTTTTCTATCAAGAACTAATTAAAAGTCACCCATTTACTTATATTTTAGTACTGGCCCATCGGCACGTTACACTGTCCCCAATTCGTCGGTCCACAATCTGACATTGTGGACCAACAAATGTCAGTCACAAATTGTCAACTTTATCTGAGCGGACGAGCAAGGAGATCTTTGTTCTGAGGAGCGGACCACGCGAAACGCGCGACTACATACAAAAATGCCAGCCTGTTGCATAAAAGTGTGCACTAACGATGATAGAAGAAGTAAATAAAGCAAAAGATTTAAGATGTAAAAAGTAAATAAGTAAAAATGTATCAATTAATTCGTGTAAGACGCGACTTTTCAATAAACAGATGTAAGTTTTCCAAATAAAAAACAACAAACTTACTAATACAAAAATGAAACGATGATTCATTTTCTTAGTTAAAAAATTACTTACTTTTATTGTTTTTTACTATTATCTAATGAATAACACTGAAAAACCAGGTTTAAGTCACGTATAAACAGTAAAGACTTTGTTTTGTTTTTCCCGCCATATTAATTCCATTCCGTGTATTTAGCACCGACCTCAGAACAAAGACCTCCTTGAAGTACTACACTACGTAGTTCACGCGATCTTTCACAGATGGCGCTTTTTTATTTCTTGTATGGGGAAATTTTGAACCGCTTGTTCCCATGACCCTATCTTGACTATAAGTCACCCTATATATAAGACTATGAATCAAATGGTCTGCCTTTGGTAAATCAGAGGTCTAGAGGTCTGCCTCTTCGATTTTTATGGTTTTGAGGATGATTGTAACCATCAGTGCAAGCGGCAGACATGAGCAAATGATTTAGCACGTGTTTTTTTTTTACATTTTTAAAACCCTGTTAATTGATAACGCAGCGCTACCAAGGTGGCAGACTATTTTTCTGTTGTTCTACTCATCGTTTTTAATCGAACGATCTATGTCTGCCACATGAGCAAATGATATACACGTTTTAATATCATAACAAAAAACTAAAAAAAATATTCCTTCAAAACGCAGAGGTGTGGTGGTCTGCCTCTTCAACTTTCATCGTTTTGAGGATGATTCTGACCATCAGTGCAAGCGGCAGACATGAGCAAATGATTTAGCTCATGATTTTTTTTTACATTTTTAAAGCCCTGTTAATTGATAACGCAGCGCTACCAAGGTGGCAGACTATTTTTCTGTGGTTCTACTCATCGTCTTTAATCGAACGATCCACGTCTGCCATATGTGCAAATTATATAGAAATGCTGGAGGCCATCACCCTATCTATATAGCATGCCGAAATGTTCAGTGATTGGCTTTTAGAATCTTGTTTATGGGAAATTATGATTTAGGTCACGATCAACTAAGCAATAGCAATAAAAATAAATAGGTATGAGAAATAAAATTTTTCAGGCAGGTTCCATAACACTACGTTCTAAAGTCAAGAGATACATTGGACTTTGTACCGTTCTTATTTCAATAGACGTACGTGCTAGAGTCGCACTGCGAGTGTCAAGCTTGACCTGTCGTTGACTGTACTGTACCAACTGCCGGTTCATCAATCGCAGTACCTATAGACTCAGTTGCGCGTCGCGATGAATTATCGAATCTATTAGCTGTGAGATTACGGATTCCAGGCCAGATCAGAAGGAACACAAATCTGTAGAGAGGGCTCGTTTTGTGATGTAACACATCAAACAACACTTACAAAAATGGATGAAACAGTGACTGCAACGGAATTCAACGGATGTAGGCTTGTTGTGTAAGAACGTGTTTAGCTAGCAATCTTGTAGCAAAATCAATTATTATTGACTGATACGATTTTTTTTCCTTTATTCGTTTAGCTTTTAATAGTTCTTCCTCATATCTATTCTTTTTTGAAAATATTTCTCGGAAAGTTGTCATTATGGTTTGTTAAGCGATCATTATGCTTTACAACAGTTGTAGACAAGCTTTTATTTGACTACATCTGTCTGTTAGCAGTTTGGCTCAAGTAGTGCTGTATTCAAAACCACTACCCCTCAACAGATTAAGCTGTAATTTTGTCTTGTTTAGGATTGTTCGATTTGTTTTGATAAGATCCCTGGATATTCTCTGCGGTCTCTTGATAAAACTGGAAGTTGTGTTTTTTAATTGGTGATCGTTTTTTATTTTATGTCCTGTCTAATCCCTTCTAAAGTCTACAGTCACTCAGTAGTCGATTTGTACTAATTATAACGCGCGAAAGACTCGCGACGCGAGCGCCAGATTAGCCAAGTCGGAAACGAACGCCACCAAAGATTGATTGTACAGATTAGGGGAGATTACAAATTGCAACAATCCAAAGTGTAACGGTTCCAATAATTAAAAATTTCAACAATCTTCAAGACATTGTTCAAAGTGGAAGAAAGATATAGGTTTTATAATCGAAGAAGCTAACTTGAAAAACGACAGCAAGACATTGTTGAAAAGGAGACGCACACGATAGACAAAAAAGTGATTATTGGCCATGAATACTTTATTAATTTAAAGAAAGATAACATTCTAAAAATATTTACTCTACCAATAAAACTATTCGAAAACACGTCCCTTTAGATGTATTTTTGTCATGTTGTTAGGTGTATGAAAATTTCAATCATGGTAAGATTTTCATAAATGAAACAGTCAAATCATTTTTTTTCGCCATAAATGCAATTCTGCATAACCACATTTCTGAAGCAAACCGTTTGTTTCAAAGACACATAATTTAAGTAAATAAGTTTTCTAGAGAAAGTAAATTCTTGAATCTTGCACACATATCGGGTCCACACGTGCGCGTTTGTAACTTGACACCTCATTGCATGCAGCAAATGGGAAGTACGCTACGCGACAGCGGGAGTGCGGGCGACATGTATGGCGCGCCATACGTTTCGCCCGCACTACAGATATGTCGCGTACTGTGGTAGGGTATAGGTACTATGCTGCTTGAGTATAGTAAGTACTTCGGTTGCATAATAGTGTTGGAACAAAAGCGTGGCGCGACGAGTGTCAATATCCTGATAGACATAAGATGCCCGTATGTCGACAGTGTGCACTCCATTCACAAAGAACTCTTCGCTGTTGTGTGGGATTGTCAGTAATACGGTCGTGGCTCTTTATTTTATTATCTCAAAAGTAAAGCAACTTTGGTCGTGGTCAAAACCCGGTGGGTGATCGATAGTCATGCAGGCGGTTTAGAAGAAGATGCGAGCCTACAAATATTTTAAAGGCCGGCAGCACCTGTAACCCCCCTGGTGTTGCAAGTGTCCATAGGCGACGTTGAACTCTTACCATCACGTGACCCGTCTGCTTATCTGCCTTCTTCCTTTATGAAAAAAAGAAGGCAAGTTAATTCGTTCTTCTCGGCTTATATCTTAGTTAGTGGTCATTATAGTCATGTCAGAGATAATTCAGCGGCTGGAAAACTCTGGTTACTGGGTTATTTAGGCTAGCCACGGGTCTGAAGACATATACACTGTAACTATCTAGTAATTTGAAATAAATCACTAAAAGTTTATTGAAGTGATATTTTGATTGGTGTTGCTCCCTTTGTATGCAGTTGTAGATATTTCAATTTCTTTATTAGCTTTTACGTACATACATTTGATAAGGTGTTCTAGAGTTAGTGAGGTACATGAACCCTGTTAGGGCGTCGAAAATATAATAGCAGCGTGGTTGTAAATATAATAACCCTGTGATTTGGTGTGCATTCTCCTTTTCTGGTTTTATTGTTTAATGTTACAAGTAAGAAAATAAGCAGGTGGGCCACCTAATGGAAAATGGTCACAACCGCCCATACCACCTTCTCTTATTAGTAGCATAATTTGATTCTAGTAGGACAGGAGAGCGTCCTGCCCACTCTGAAAATTAAGATGGTATATCTCATGTGCCGGTAATTTCACTGGCTCCCATACCCTTCGAACTGAAACACTGCTGCTTTACGGCAGAAATAGACAAGGGGGTGGTAGGTACTTTCCCACTGACAAAAGGACTATAACCTTCAAATAATGTTAGTGTTAGTTAATCCAATCGCAAATGCCTATGTCACAATTACACAAAAATATGTGTGTTCGACTCTAGACAACGCATGTGAGCAGCACAGGGCCGGTCATCAAGGAATTCTTTCGAAGACGCCCATGTCCAGCAGTGGACGTCTGATGTGAAGGTGAAGATAGGCGCATTATCAGGAGGTATTAAAAATTCAGTGTTAAACAACCAGTGAGTTATAAAGCTCTATGTATAGTCCGTTCCACGAGTCAATGCCAAAGTTTACCAACACATTTTGCAGCTATATCAAGGCTATTGTGCTCCATGATCAATAGTAATCAGCTAAATCTGTCAGAAAAAACAAGTTTGTAAGACAAAGTTATTTTTTCCGTTAAATATACTCTGGTTCGTCTGGTTCGTCGTACTTTGTCTGGTTCCACGGCTGCAAAATGTGTTGGTAAGCTTTTGCATTGACTCGTGGAACGGATTATAGGTGCATACGAGTATATTCCTACTACATTGTTTCTGCAATACACCTTCAGTGTTTGGCAATGGGCGGTCTTACAATGGGCGGATGCACTTTATTTGCAAAGGATCTGTCACAGGTGCGAAAGTGACCACATTGAATAGATAAATCTAACTGATAACTATATTTTCGCTTGCTTTATTTTTTAAATGAAAAGAATAAACAGATAACATCCAGCCTGCATCTGCCTCTTCCAGTGCCATTTCACTTGCTTAGGACTGCTGGAAGAAATTCCCTAGTTTAAATAAGCAGTACCTGTTGTGAAATTTTTCTTAATCTATTTTGTGTTCTTTTCATGTGTATAATAAATAATTAAATAAATAATATAAATTCAGCTGTAGTCTTTGGCTGTAGTAATAAAATTAATAAATTGCAATAAACATGCTGGCAAGTTTGTAAGCACAAAGAAATGGAGCATTACAAAGTTCCCTCGAAGGAAACCTTTCAAAACCGATTAATGTCTATATTCGAGCCCCCAAAGAGTTGGAAACACAAAATGGAATTATACATTCCCCTAAAAGTCGCCATAGCCATTAGAATTAGAGGCACAATTTATTCCGCACCGGAGGCCGATATTTCCGGGTTTCCTGTGCTTCTCCCAGCTTATAAGTTCGGTTTACAATCGATTACAACCCTTGAATCGATTGCCTCTCGAATCGTCTTAATATAGGTATGTCTAGCTAGAGCTTACTGAAACGACGTCGATGAATAATATTTGAACAAAAATACTAAATTCAAAATATTTTTTTGGTCTTCAGTAAATTTTGGAAGTTAATAAATTAAGAAATAATCGTAATCAATACATTAATAATTTGATTGAAACAAGAAAAGTAACAAATTAACAATTCAATCGTAACTTGAAAGTCCTCAAACGAGACGCAAGTTGTTAAATGATCTCGAACGGCAGCGGAGACATGCAAACACATTAATTTATAGGCACCAAAACAAACTTTTAAGTCTCGTAAACTTTTACATTAAGGCGTGGGTCGGAAAAGCAATTATGGTTACAGCTCCGAACTGTTTGTTTGATGACTCTTTTATTTCCGTTACATTTGACTAAAAGTTTGTCTCGATTACACGAAACGATTTCAAAGAAAACAGTTGTCCAATTCAATACGCAATTACAGCAGATGATTAAGTAGTTAATTTACGCAACATTGTTGTTCTCAGATACAATAAACATTTCAACAAAACAAGCCCGCTGTCAAATAAATCCAACAAATATTTTAATGGCCCTCCATGCATTGGCTCTCTTTATAGGCAGTATAAAAGCGTCAGGTAGGGTAGAGCGTAGAGCCGCAGAATGTACGTACGAACAACCCTAGAGGACAAAGTCTCTAGCTGAAACTATAAAATAAATCTAGCGAGTTATCGTCCACAATAAACAGTCGCCGCGGAAGGCTATCGTCAATTCCCACGCAAAGTTGCTGTTAATAAAAGCAACAAAATTATATATTCAAGAGTTAGGAGGTGGTGGTATGGCAGTTAGGGCCTTCTACGTGGTCCGAGTTACAATGCAAATTGCTGTGGAGGGGTGCGGCGACGATGCCCTCTAACTGTACGACTGGCAAAGATGGCCGCCGTAATGGTGAAATGAAATTATTAAGCATTGTCTTGTGAAATCGACCGCAGTCGACACCTGAGTCTCCGCCGACTCGGGGATCACTTAGCGTGGATATCCCTAGGGCGCCGCCGAGCAACCATACGCCATGCCCACGCCACGCGGCCTTGTACCGTAAAGAACCAACAATCCCAAACCAACCTTACGTTGTCAAGGTACCCTAACAAGGTACTTTACCATTCATTCAAATTTCATTTCAAATATACTTCTCTAACTAATTGATCCTATCAGCTAATCTAATAATTTTGTTTGGAGACGCCAAATACGTTTTGCGATTTACAAAAAAAGTTTCAATTAACTTCCAGGATAAATTCAGGAAAGGATTAATACGAATTATTAACAAAAAAATCAGTCAAAAGATCATCAAGAAAACAAAACACAAGTTTGTTTTAAATTCAAACCTTTCGATACATGTCATGCAACTCCTGCACGATGTAATTTCGAATCTGACACGAGCTTCAGTAACTGAAGAGTGCGTTCAAGAAGAGAGAGAAGGAGATAGCAAAGAAAAGAACCAAGTTAACGTAAAGCCTCAAGAGTCGAGATGTAAATGTGACTTGGAAGGCGCTTCCACTCGTTTCCAACGCTAAGACATTACTTACAACCCTCAACTGAGAGCTCCGTATTAAAATTTAAATCTACTTTGCAAAGTGTATTTTATACACGTGCTCTTGCAATTTTGATCGTTCATAAAGCTCCGAATAGCTCCTATTATTACTCTTACCTTTGCGGTATTGGGTGTTACACATCTCCCTAACCATTCCAGTTAACATTTCGACTAAGTCTCCCATGAATTTAGTATGCATAATGTTAATATATTATAGATGCTTTAATTACTCGTTTGCGGTTCGTCTGTGGTTTCTGTGTTGATGTTCATTTCAGTTTGTTTTGGAATAAGATTTGTTTTATACGGATACTAAAGCTACAGTACTGTTCGTATCCAAAAACAGAAACAGCTCCATTTTCAGAATAAGAGCGTTTGTGCTCTAGTTACAGTTTAGTAACACTTATTTTGATTCAATTTGCCCTTAATGCGAAATTGATGTCCAAACTGCTTTCAAAGAAAATCATTTTAAAAATTTGCTTTGGATGACAAAGGGCAGGGCCCCGATTGGAAGAATTCCTCTCTAATCCAACGCATGCTCACTCCACGTTTTTAATTTCACACAAAAACTCCGACTCGGTGATCAATCAAAACTCCAGACCGTTTCGTTTTTTCTATACTTTATTGCAGTATACTTTCTCTGTAACCGCTATAAATGTGCCTTTATTATTTTGTTTGCAAAAAAGAAATGGATACGCTTTGAATTAAATTAGGTTGATGGATTTCGTAGCGATGTTTGAACAAAATGATCACTCACGATAGTTGCAAAGAATATTAATCAGCCCCAATTATACCTTACCTATATTTGTCCTGTTATATTACCGAGTACACCCAACAGCACGTCAGTAGACACACTTTAATCTTTATGGCATAGTAATAGAGCTGCAAATGTTTCCGCTGATGTGCCGTTGACCGTACCATCTATTCCGAATGACAGGTAAACTCAAGGGTGTGATGTAAGATGACGCAAAGAGGATTGTGGACAAAAAATACAACACTACCATTAAGTAAACTTAATGCGTTATCCAAAATACAAAGTTCAAATTTATCTAAAATTGTCTACACGTGTAAATGTCACATGGCCCTACAAATAGCATTTGAAAGGAGTCTTTTAAAGAAATGTTTTTTACCCAAAGATAAGAATATGCGATCTTCAGTCGACACCAGCAATCTGCACTAAATCCCATTTCGAAAACACGCAACAGTGGTTTTTAAAGACCCACTCTTGAAAACATCGAAGACTCCCACACTAACACAGGCTTGTCACAAAAGTTTTTGCCCAAGCTTTGTACAATGTCGCCTCTGCCGTACAAAAACTGGTTTATCCTTTAATCTGAGTGTAATTGAATTTTGAATTGAAACCCCTTTAAAGATTTCACTGGAGCGCTTGTAGCCCGTGAAGCCAAGGATATGTTAGAGTAAAAAGCTGGAAATTTATAACCGGACTTTTTCACAAACTTTGAAAACGACTGTAACACGTATTGAACAAACAAAGAAACACATTACAAAGCCATAAACCAAGCAACAAAGGCACCGACGAATACGTGTTGAAACTGATCCATCATGTCTCCTTTTAAAATAACAAAAAACTCATATGATCCACACAACAGATGTTTTCGTAAAAAACCGACCCCTATTGGCTGCCACGGGACGCTAGCTATAATTTCTATTAAAATAACTGTAATTTTCAAAATTATCTTTCTATCGTAAACGTTTAAATGCAAATTTGGCATCCTGATGTATTAATGTGGTCATAGTTTTGACAAATTGGAGTTGAGCTCGCGTCAAGAAATTAATTTTGGAGCACAACAGTCTACATGTTTGACAGGTGTGCTATCATTTAGAAAGCCGACGTTAAATCATCATGAATTAAGTTGTCCAGTTTTCAAATAATCTTTTGAATTAATTCTAATTTCGGTATTCAGTTAACTCATCAGAGGAGGATATCACTGATGTTTCAGCAATTATTTACATATATATTTCAATGATAAACAATGATGTCATTTGCACACCGTTAATAATGCTAATGCCCGTGCTGATAAACACTAAAATGACAGTCTAAAATACTCCGTAAGATCTTTATCAATTACTTTGAGATTCATCATCATTACCATAACAACGCATGAAAAGTCCACTACAGGACAGGGAGCTCCCTCCAGAATTCTAGCTTTCACCTCGCTTGTCACGCCTGGCACCATGGACCGCGGTTGTAGGTGACCGAGTAAGATGGTGTGATACACAGGAGGATGCTGCTGCTCATCCTCCAGTTTATAACCCTTAGTCGCCTCTTACGACACCCACGGGTATGTTTGGGTTGGTACTATTCTTTGCCGGCACCACACGGGACCTGTGGGACCTTTGAGATTATGTAACACTTATCTATTGTAAAACTGTGTTCACTGTTCTCAGCTAATTTTGATTTTATTATTACTTAAGTATAATCGTATTCATAATCGTGATACAATATGAAATACAGCCGTCAGTATCTAAAAGCAAACATAATATCGACCAATAAAGAGTCCACATATCAACATGCAAAATTCCAATTAGATTCCAAACATATGAATGTGATAAGCTGGCTGTTATTGGAGTCGTTTATCTGTGTAATTAGAAAAGAACTAAGCTGTAACCATTTGTATTTATAATGGGAACATTCGAGTGCTATCAGTAATTTGTTTGATAAAACAAATATTGAAACGATGCTGATTGTAATCTCTTGATATGGACTTATATGAAGCGAGTATTTTTTTTTATTACTGCGATACAAAAAAAAAATACATCCATAGCCATATAGCCTCTATTCCTTTGAAAGCAATTGTATTAGTTACGTTAAAGTTATCAGTTGGAATGGAATTCTAACGAAGTGTATGACAGCCTAATCCTTGAGAAATCAAATCTACTGCCGGGATAGAATAGGAACGTAATAATGGTAACTGCATTCTCGCAAAAACATACAAGGAAGTAAATCAATGCATTCATATCGCATTTAAATCGCAAGTCATAAGTAAGCGATTCATCGTTCACACTAATCACATTGCTACAACTATGGTGAATTAAGGTGATCTGTTGCGGCCAGCTTAGCCCCGAACGCAACTAGATGGAGCCACTGCTGCAAATATAAGATTTTATTTTTTAATGCAATAAGTACCAACTATATATGTTCAAAAAGTTGATTCGCGTAAGTTTCATCGTGCAACTTAAACGCCTAACAACAATTTCGATAAGAAAAATATCTCCATATGTCCACTAAAGTCAATTACTCTCGTCAGTCCGTGTTTACATGAGTACGATCACTCACACATGCACACAAAGCACAACCGTACAGTTTTGACCGCACGCCCACAATCATAATATTGAACCAAAAATTGCTAACAAAAATAGTACTTTCTGTACATTAACTGTATTTTTGTATTAATTAGCGAAAAATTTAACTAAAAATAGCAGTATTCGTTCGTTTTTCAACAGAATTTTATGTCTCGCGTAAGAATGCAAGTCATTTGAATTTTTGTATGGAAAACGGATCACCTTAACATGACAAAATATCCTTTAAACTAAACACAATATTACGACCTAACTATAAGAAAAATATCTGTGGGACTACGCGGAGTAATGGTTGGCGCCTATAAGCTGACATAAAAAAAATTATCTGCTACAAAATCGGGTACTTCTCACCGCTGTGGATTCGTCATAAGGGAGCGTGCCATCAAATATTCAATTTTAAAACACCCGCTAAAAGCCAAACGTCATCGCCGACCCAAACGCAGCTGAGACTTGGCGATTTAGAAATTTTACTACAGATGGGACACGCACTCCAGGAAAGATAAGCAACAAAATTGTATTAGCAAAATGAAGATGAAAAAAGCACCGTCTCAGATGTCGCAGATTACCCGTCTATAAATGTTTAGAGGGTGTGTTAGTGACATTATACCGACGGAATGTTTCATGTCATTTGGAAATTATTCTGTCAAGAACAAGAAAATGGCACGGAGTAGGAAAAATTTCATTAGCGCCAATCAAAATGACGAGGTCCAAAATGAAGCTTGCAAAGAGAGTCGTAATCACGGAGTGGAGCAAGACCCGAGCGCCCCTTGACGTGAGGTCTTATTAAAGGAATAATATTTACAAAACGAGACGCCTCAGAAATCCCCAAATTAAGATCTCGCCGAAACCCGCCCAACTTCCACAAAGTGGAATCATTAAATTAAAAATGTAAACTTTTCTCTTAGCAAGGTAATGGGCATCCCAATGTAGATAAATAGATGGAATAGCTGCAAAAAGGAGCATTTTCCTGTTCATTAAATTTTTCCTTCGCTTTTTTATTTCGACCCCTGGTGCTAATTTTGTTGGAATTCACGCCCCTCAGCCCCTCCCGCTGGGGCTCAATCACAGAAATTTTATATCCGGAATTAAATAAGTACCCGACAGTATTACCGAAAAGAAATAAGCTTATTTGTAGCAAAGTCATTGCGTAATTAATCAGATTTCAATTATTTCATGTTTATTATATTTGTTGACTTCTTCTTAGGGCATCTTGCCTTGTGGCAACCGACTCATCAAAAAGAAATAGTCGAGTGGAGCATCAATTCTCGGAGCTTAATATTTTCATCAGAGGCATCTTATTGCAGAGGGTGGTTTGTGTTAGCACTTAACTCAATTGTCTATAAGATCGAGCCGTAGATCGCTGCCGGAAATGCAGCGCTTGGTAGCAAATGCAATTATGTCAACTAATATGCCGTCTGCGACCGCTGCGCCATCGCTGCACGCTGTAAGGTACACCGGCACCCTTTCACTGTTTGAGGGAATCACTTAGAATTTAGTGTAATGCTCTTACACCTGAGTTTGCACTGTTATTTCCGGTGGAAGACAAGCAACCGCGAGGCCCTTTTCAGTTCTGTTATTGCAACCTTTAAAATATTTATAAACTAGCTGTGCCCGCGACTTAACGACAAGCCCGTTGGTGTGGTTGGTTTGGTAGTGAGCCCGCCTTCTACGCCGTGGACCACTGGTTCGATCCCCGCCCAGGGCAAACATAAATACCACCCAGACACAGAGCAAACACTTGTTTTCTTCAAGACAGACAAAATTTGTCTGATGAACACAAAGGGTTGTTCTGTGTCTGGGTGGTATTTATCTATTTATATATGTATATCAGTCTCTGATACCCATAGTACGGTCAACTGCACGTCAGTGGATACATTTTCAACACTGTTACATGACTGTTACCATGCCATAAAGTCCAAAGTATTTCTTCTGACGTGTCATACAGGCTTTGTCTAGAAACTCGCCCTAAAGTTACTGCCTGTGACTTCTTAAGAAAACTAGTTGTTGCTCACGATTTGGTCGGTGTGGATTTTCGTGGAATTATAAGGGGAATGAAATTCGCAAAATCTTTTCTCAGTGCTCGCCTACTTTATTTAAGGAACCTCTTTGCCAAGTTTGTAGACCAAAGATTTTGGGCTGTATGTTGATTTGTCAATCAAGCAAGCTTATTTTTTAATCATTCGAAACTATATGGCAATTCTTAGTGTATTACACTCAAAATCATGAGCACTAAACATTAAAGAAGCATTAAAGACTTAACTGGAATGCTCGTCGAATTAAATATGACAACCATAAGTAACATTAATAGCCGAAATATGAATCAAATGTTGCCTCAACGAGATATCAGATTTCCTTATAAGATATTGATTGGTGCAAATAAGGAAATCGAATTATTCAATGTCCGCCCCTCATTTGTTTCCGCTCCCCTGTAGGAAAAGAGATGAAGAAATTCTTTGTGAGTTTTCGATTACTTGTCCAATTAATTTTATCGATTCATTTGTCTTGTGCGTTACTGTATAAAGGTACTTTGAAGCATTTCTAAAATCCTTTGAACTACAAAAGGTCACTCGGATAGTTCTTGAAACTAAATAATTTAAAGTAAATTGTAAGACACTATGGCTAATTGTTTAAAATATAAATATTCTTAACTCAAACACCTTTAACATCCTAAACCCAAAATTATTTGGAAATATTTTCACACGAGTTTTTTTACATCATCCTTTAAAATCGACAAAATCATGTATTGAGTTTCAAATCGCATTTACATACAAAAAGCTTTCCAAGACATTTGCTTGCCATTGGGATATAATATAACTAATTCAAAGGTAATATGGCTTTTGTGGAAAGTTCATCTGGGGAAGTACCTTGCTTTTTTCTGCCGTAAAGCAGTAGTGTTTGCACTGCTGTGTTTCGGTTTGAATAGCAAGGGAAATTACCGGCACATGCATGAGCCATACCATCTTAGTTCTCAAAGTGAGCAACGCGCTTTGCTGTCTTATTAGTGTCAAATAAGCCATTAATAAGACTGTGGGTGCTATGGGCGGTAGTGACCACTTACCATCAGGTGGCTCACCTGCTCGTTAGCTCACTTGTATTATAAAAAAAACGCGGTTGGCAATTCTTTTTTCTTTGACGGGTATTATCAAAGTAAGCAAGCAATCAGTAAAGAACCATTATTGTTAACAGAAGGCAAATTAGGTGTGAATCCAGCACATATTATTGTAGATTGAATAAAAAATATTCGCGCGACAAGGCAGTTGATCTGTAATCTGGATAATATATAAAATCCTTAAAAAAAAGATTAAATGATTTATTAAAGGATTAAACACATGATTACAATTTGAACATAAAATATAGTCATACAGATAAAAATCTTTAGTCTAGTACCCCGTCCCTGTTCGCACCTGGTCCAAACGGGTTAGTCGCATTTGCCCCCATTGTCAAATGCCCCCGTGTCAAACGCCCCCAGTGTCATTTGCCCCCGATAAATTTTATTCAGAGAAATACCTACCTGCCTGTACAATCACAAGCACAAGTGTTTGTAATTTTAAATACTCCTCACTTATTTGGACTTATTTTTGTGTAGGTAATTTATAAATAACCACAAAGTGTAATATTTTTATCAATATCACAATGGAACAAGGCATAATAATACGACATAACTGTACATATTTTTATATTTATAACATAAATCAAAATTTAATCAGTATTGTGGACGGTAAGTAACAAAATAACACGATTTTTTTCTAGAAGTTACGGTTAAATACACAGTAACTTTCAAATCAACATAAAAATAAACATGCAAAATCAACAAAACGAAACGAAACGGCGTAGACTCGCTCTATTTGCATTGTATTCTGCATGACATTCAATAAGTATTCTGTAAAGAATCTACATTGAATAAAATTATCTGAATCTGAATCTAACACGCATCATTAAAATGATGTAGCTTGTAAAACAACAGCAGGATAGAGCTACAAGTATGCGTAAGAGCAAGTTGGAGCGATACGTGTCTCTGTCGCTCCAATATCTTACGCATCGCTCCGTCTTTTTGTCACACTGCTGTCATTCTAAGAAATAACATAATGTAGCTTTTTACATTATTTCTACTGTAGTAACAAAATGGGGGCGATTCTAGCGTGGCCGCTAAATTTAAGGCTAAAATTTTACAGGTCTAAAAATGTATCTATCTTTGTTACCGCCTATAGGCTGGAAAAAGACAGCATCACTTTAAGACCTGTCAAATTTTAATCATAAATTTGGCGGCCACGCTAGAATCGCCCCCAGTATTACTTATAATTTTCTTTATTAAACACCTAAATGTATAAAAACCTTTAAAATAAACATTTATATAAATAAACATGCAAAATCAACAACTGTAGGTAAATTAATATTTTTAGGATATCGTTATGATACCAACTCAACATGCCGTAGTAAAACTATTTTCCAATATAACAATGCCCCAAGTAAGCGCATATTTTACAAAGTTGTTGATGTACCTACTCAGGCTCGTTGTGGTATGAGAGAATAGCTTTTTAGTTGCATATTAGGTTAGTACTCTTACAAAACCCTTAAAGGTCCCCTGGAGCTTTTACTTCCCATACAAATTAACTTTTGTCATAACTTCTAAAATACAAAACACATTTCAACAAAATTTTGTGCACACATCTGGAAAAGATGTGTCAAGGTTTAAAACACACTGACGAGTGTTTATTATTTCTGTGATAATTATAGGTATGCCCAGCATGTAGCAATGTCATTTTTTTACCATTTAATATAATTTTAAAATTATCTACCACTTGACCCTGAGAGGGACCTTCACCCGACATATTGAGATTATACACTAATACTACCCCTTGTCTTATGGCAACGTGCATTGAAGTCAAGGTACTCACCACCTGACCAAAACAAGTAGACTAATGACTGATAAGAGCGTCCATACAGACCGACGTCGGATTGGTCGAAGTATGCAGAGTCATTCGTGAGAAAAAGAGATAGAACTACTGATAACCCTCTGGACAGGATTTGGCTATTGTTATCAATAACCCGTTTTTGTTCAGGAACTTACTCTCATTGAAATTGAAGCTAACAAACTACTCAAATATTGACAAAATAATATTAAAATTATACGTCCAGTGAATTTACTTTTTTATACGCCACGTAAATGTATCACACTCTAATAATACATAAATTATTAAACGCAGAAGACTGATTAATAAAAAAAAATCTGTTAGCACTTTAGTCCTCGACTGTAAAGCAAATATTTTTTAGGTATTTCTCTCAATAAAATTTATCGGGGGCAAATGATACTGGGGGCGTTTGACACGGGGGCATTTGAAAATGGGGGCAAATGCTACTAACCCGTCCAAACGTACCCATGACGCTGGCCGCGAGATTAAATTCTATAAGTAGTGGCGAAAAATTTAAACGCGTTTGAATAATATGTCATAAAAATAAAATTTTAATTTGAGACGTAAATTATATTTGAAACGTTAACGAACATTTTGTGAGTGAACTACATTAGTCATTTTTGTCATTCATTTTCTGATTGATCTCTTTGATCTCTGACATCTCACTTGCTCATATCAATTGATGGCCTTGTGAGACCGGGACACAAGACTTAGGGTATGCAGAGAGGGAAAGTCCGTTGGAGTGCTCATCACGGGTGTGCGCGCAAGTAGGTGAGTGCGGTTACTAGCAGCCAATGCACCAGCCAGCGTGACGTAATTCGCAGCTCTCATTGAGCACAACATTCTCATAATGACGCACATGCTGTCTACAAGGCAGTACAAAGCTTTATGTTATGACTCTACGTAATATGACGCTTGCTTGCTTAATGTTACTGGCTTCTGATAAGATGCTGATAGCTGAATTGGTTTCTAAATATCTTTAAAACACCGCTTGACAACGTGATGCCGGTTAAAAATTGTACCATCCCATCTCTTAGTGGGTCTGACAAAAGGTGACTAGGATCTCAAATTGCAGGATACGCAGCAATGTCATGATGTGGTTACGAATCACCGCGGTCTTTGCCATGTCAATGCCAACCTCAGTCCATGCCAACCTCAACGCTAAACAGCATGGTGACTATGGATCTTCGCCTTTCATTTCAAGACACTCCTGTATGGAGATATTGGGGAAGGTACTTAATTTTCTTGCAGTTACGTTGTATTTAATTATAATGAAAATCATTAATTATCTTAATTTTTTTTTGATGTCTCGTGTTTAAAAACATAGCCTTTGAATGGTATTAGTAATTTAGCTTGAACAAAGTACAAACTGTGTAAGTACAAACTTGTTTCCACCATAAAAACAATAACAAAGTACCTAACCTTCAAATGTGTCCAGCAACTACCATAATGAATCGTCAATTGAGTGACTGTGTCGGTTTCCACCAATCACATTTAAATTCTCATTGGTATGACGAATCTTGTTATTCATTTGTATCCAATGGCGAAGGTTCTTGCCGGTCATTTGGTACTTCAACAGATTGTAAACATTTTAGCAAGACAATGATAATGCTACGTACAGTACATTACAATGACGATGATATAAATTGTAGAGCTGGGAGGTGCTATTTTGTCATCAAGTTGTCTCAAGCATGAAAAATGTTGTTTATGATAGATTACGTTTATTTACTAGCCAAAGACATTGTAAAATGCCTTTTGGCGCTATTAGCTAGTGGTCAAATGAAAGAATAACAAACCAGCTGGCACTTGTAGGGTCACCCAGTACCTAGTCAATGTCGTGCAATGAATAAGTATAAAAAACTAGATATGGAAAATCATATAATGAAACGAGATGTTTCTTTTTACTTTTGAGTACGATAGTATAGTATCGAATCTGACAGAGGTTGAGATTAAAACAATAAACTGGTTAGACGAGGTGTTACGATAGTCAGAACCTATTGTTCAGACAGCGTAGAGTGTGGGGGCGAGGGCGGCAGATCAAAGGAGTTACATTGAGATGTGACCACACCTTTTCATATGAAACGACACGTATTTGAATATACTTCGAAATATTAAATAATATTAAGTGTGTACCTATTTTAAGTGTTGATCGATACAATTATTATGTAGCCGGAAATAAACCGAAATGAAATAGTGAACAAAAATAAGGAACTTCCGTCCAAAATTATTTTTGGAAGATCCTAAAATCTGAAATCTAAACCAAAATACAAAGTAATTTTTTGTTATCAATGTCTGTGAATGGACGACAAATAGATATCTTTGAACTTTGATTTCCTTTAAGTATATAAAAATACTGTCTCTCCAAACAAATCGTCCAATCAATTTTGCAATTTTGTATTGAGAGTCTGTTTTTTATTTGCATTTCCTGAAAGTTTTTATTCACTGGAAGTTGTTTATTTACGTTGACTGATCATGCCCTTTTTGTATTTGTCAACCTGTCCCTTTAGAATTTGCACACAAATGGCGCAAAGAGGCATCAACGTATGATCTGAGGCCTATAATAGTAGTTCTTAATACCATATGTCCAATACCAACTGCACAAACTTAAACGGTAGATTCAAACCATGAAACTGAACAACTTTTCCCAAGGAACATAGGTCGAAATGCGAAAAAAAATTCGGCATGCCTTACAAAATATGCTATCAAATCATGCAGTTTGTATGGGAAGTCGAATTTTTTTTTCGATCTATGCTACTAGGAAAAAGTTGTTCAGTTTCATGGTTAGAATCTACTGTTCAAGTTTGTGCAGTCAATCACCGGTCATATTTTATATTCGATAATATGGTACGTTTCTATGACGTGTCATCTACGCGATAGGAATTTTTAATTTTGGATATTAAAAATGATATTAAATTTATTATTGAAGACAATATTAATGAATTGTTTACAATAGCGAATGTTTCATTATTTTACTTAGATACTTTTTTGTATCATTTTTAGGGTTCCGTACCTCAAAAGAAAAAAACGGAACCCTTATAGGATCACTTTGTTGTCCGTCTGTCTGTCTGTCTGTCAAGATCCTTTATCTGACGAACGGGTAAAGGTATGAGGTTGAAATTAATACCATATATTAGGATTCATGAACCACACAAGATCTGAAAATTTAAATTTTTTACAATGACGCAATCAAAAGATATGGCATTTTATGTCCTCATCTCCATACATTTATTCAAAAATGCAAAACCTACAGGGTACTTCCCGTTGACCTAAAATTATGAAATTTGGCAAGCAGCTAGGTCTCACAGTACAAATAATGGGAAAAGTCTGAAATCATTAAATATTACAACTTTTCTCACAACTAATGGTAACCAATTGTGGTGAGCTCCCGTTTCAAGAACATTCATATAAGTGAGGGGTCAAGTTGGATGGTCGCTGAAGCGATTTTTGTTCAAGTTCTATTTTAAAAACGGGAACACTTACAAACTTGAAAATCGGTATATTTATAGTGCATAAGCTATAAAATAACAACAAATAATAAAATTTGGTCAAGCGCGTGTCGGACTGTAAAAATCTAGCACATTAGCTTACTGAAATTTCAACTAATACAATTATGATGATGTGGTGGTACGGAACCCTCGGTGCGCGAGTCCGACTCGCACTTGGCCGGTTTTTTAATTAAGATGCTCCTTTTAGCGTACTTTGTTTATGTCTTCCATATTAAGCTTCATCAATATGTCAGAAATGTGGCAATAAAGAATGTATGAGATTAGTGTTTAGTAAAAAAAACCGGCCAAGTGCGAGTCGGACTCGCGCACTGAGGGTTCCGTACCTCCACATAATCAATTAAATTAATTGTATTAGTTGAAATTTCAGTAAGTTAATGTGCTAGATTTTTCGAGTCCGACACGCGCTTGACCAAACTTTATTATTTGTTGTTATTTTATAGCTTATGAACTATAAACATACCAATTTTCAAGTTTGTAAGTGTTCTCGTTTTTGAAATAGAACTAAAACAAAAATCGCCTCCGCGACCATCCAACTTGACCCCTCTCTTATATGAATGTTCTTGAAACGGGAGGTCACCACAATTGGTTACCATTAGTTGTGAGTAAAGTTGTAATATTTAATGATTTCAGACTTTTCCCTTTATTTGTACTGTGAGACCTAGCTTCTTGCCAAATTTCATAATTTTAGGTCAACGGGAAGTACCCTGTAGGTTTTCCGTTTTTGCATAAATGTATGGAGATGAGGACATAAAAAGCCATATCTTTTGATTGCGTCGTTGTAAAAAATTTAAATTATCAGACCTTGTGTGGTTCATGGACCCTAACATATGGTATTAATTTCAACCTGATACTTTTACCCGTTCGTGAGATAAAGGGTCTTGACAGACAGACAGACAGACAGACAGACAGACAGACAGACAGACAGACAGACAGACAGACAGACAGACAGACAGACAGACAGACGGACAACAAAGTGATCCTATAAGGGTTCCGTTTTTTTCTTTTGAGGTACGGAACCCTAAAAAACCGGTCAAGTGCGAGTCGGACTCGCGCGCCGAGGGTTCCGATATACCTATAGTATTTTTGGAAGCAATAAAGTCCATTTTCAGGACCGCAAAACTAAATTTGTTTGTAAAGGTTTTTTGCAGATTTCTGAAAAACTGTGCAACTTAGAAAGATCGTTTTATTTTTGCTGTAAAGTTTATATAAACTTCTGTCAACTGTAATTAATTTAGATTTTTCCTTACTCAAACTTCGGAGATAAGGGGGGGGGAATGGTATTTTTCTTGACATTTTTCATCATAACTTTAATACTAAGAAATTTAAAAAAATACAAAAATATATTTTAAAATGTACAAGTAAAGCCCTTTCATATGATACCCCACTCGACCTAGTAGCGACAATTTGAAATTTGGCCCCCCCTATTTTGGCCCCCTTTATATTAATAATCATACTTTTTTCAAAATTTTTTCTTGTGCAATTAAGTTGGGCAACTATATTCTAAAACTATTCCAAATTTCAGGTTGATAGCATAAGTGGTTGCTGAGATATAGAGGTGTGACAGACAGACGGACAGACAGACAGACAGACAGACAGAGCGGCACCATAAGGGTTCCTTTTTTTTACCATTTTGGTATCGGAACCCTAAAAAATGGTTGATTTATTTTCTGTTTTGTTGTGCGCTTGGCTCAGGTGTTGTGTAGGCCAGTCAGGACCCTTTACAAAATCATTTCCATTCGGTTTTCCCGCCAAAGGTGGATGTGGAAATTGCCCACTCGGTCAAAGGGTGCACGATTTACTGTTTATTCCAATCCCTTTGTTAGTTTAAAACGCGTTAGAATGTAAAGTGAACCTTTGTTGTGATTGCCGTTTGTTCTGTTCAAACATTCTGTTTGTGTTCAAAAGGTGTCGGCTCGCTTGAATGACTAATATCGTTGTTGTTTTTTTAATGTGGTCATCTACTGTAGAAACATTCGTCTTATTGCCTTTTTACTTTCGAGCGGAGCGAGAAAGGTATAGTATTCGTGAAAAAAAAAAGTTCTTCTAATTTTCTCAAAAATATGTTATCACTTTTACATCATAAAAAACAAGTCTCCCAAAAATGTCCGTCCGTCGGTCAGTCGGTCGGTCGGTCGGTCGGAAGGTCGGTCGGTCGGTCGGTCGGTCGGTCCGTCGGTCGGTCGGTCTGTCCGTCACGCTTTGGCCTAGCGGCTAAACGAATGGTCCGATTGACACCATATTTTGAATTTAGGAGTTTTATGCAAATCCATCGAAGGGTTCTAAGTGGTTTCTGGCTGGCTCTCATTTTGAGGGTAGCTGTCATACAACGAAAATGATAAATTGTAATTTTCTCAAAAACGGCTCATAGAATCTTGATGAAACTTTGCATGACCAAGCATCTCCATGTTAAGATATCTTGCGCAAGTATCAAATGATCTGTGTAATTTCATATAAGGAGTGTTCCTGTACCACCAAATCGTAAATATGTGATTTACCCAAAATTGGTTCCATTGAGTTTATTAAAATTTTCTATAATATTACTCCTGGATTGGTTGTCTACCTGACTAGATATTCTTTATGATTTTTTGAATAAAATTTATTACACAGGGTGTACCAAAAACTGAAAGGGCTTGCTCAGTAGACTAAACTGAACAATTATCCATAAGGAACATGTGTTGGGAAATTAAAAAAAACCGGCCAAGTGCGAGTCGGACTCGCGCACCGAGGGTTCCGTACCACCACATAATCATAATTGTATTAGTTGAAATTTCAGTAAGTTAATGTGTTAGATTTTTTGAGTCCGTCACGCGCTTGAACAAATTTTATTATTTGTTGTTATTTTATAGCTTATGCACTACAAACATACTTATTTTCAAGTTTGTAAGTGTTCCCGTTTTTAAATAGAACTAAAACAAAAATCGCCTCAGCGACCATCCAACTTGACCCCTCTTTTATATGAATGTTCTTGAAACGGGAGCTCACCACAATTGGTTACCATTAGTTGTGAGAAAAGTTGTAATATTTAATGATTTCAGACTTTTCCCATTATTTGTACTGTGAGACCTAGCTTCTTGCCAAATTTCATAATTTTAGGTCAACGGGAAGAACCCTGTAGGTTTTGCATTTTTGAATAAATGTATGGAGATGAGGACATAAAATGCCATATCTTTTGATTGCGTCATTGTAAAAAATTGAAATTTTCAGATCTTGTGTGGTTCATAGATCCTAATATATGATATTAATTTCAACCTGATACCTTTACCCGTTTGAGAGATAAAGGGTCTTGACAGACAGACAGACAGACAGACGGACAACAAAGTGATCCTATAAGGGTTCCGTTTTTTTCTTTTGAGGTACGGAACCCTAAAAATAGTTTTTCCTTGAGTATTGCGAGAAAGTAAGTTCAGTGCTGCTGTACCATTCATTTGACTTCAAGAAACTAGATTTGTAAATGTAGTTCCTATCGAAACCTTCTCTGTACTGGGCCCACATATCGGTGAGCTGAAAATCGCATAATTTGACATTGCGTTGCATTGTTTAATGAATTTGTGATAAAATAGTTTTCCTTTTAGTTTTCTTCATTGTCGATAAAGTATTTTTTTTAATTCCATAGAATAACTATTTATATCAAATTGCTGGATATCGCTCAAATTCAAATGTCTAACTGTTAGTAAGGCCAATGAGTGATCACAAGGGGTATGTGGATCGAAAAGTCGAAAGCAGAAAATTTGACTTAAGAACTTTGTTGGGGCTAGTTAGGAGATAAACATACTAAAAGTCCTTGCCCCTCCGAGATCCGCTTGAGGGGGGGGGCACAAATAAGGACCCGTTTTATTGATTTTTGCTTACATCTCAAAAACGATGCGTCGAACGAAATACAATACAATAAGATTTTATTTGCTCTCACACATAAAATACATACAATACAATTTTGTTGTACTACATAATAAAAGCTGATAAAATTCTCTACAACTTTGGCTTTCACACTTTTTATCTATCTCTTATCTTTGCCTAACTATGAGCTTCGGCAATGGGCGATTTTCAAAAATGTTTTCTATAGTCTTACGTTTTTTTTTGCTTCATAACTTTTTTCAAGTGCTACCGTAGATTTCAGGATACACATCTAAATTAAAATATGTTGACTCTGTATGTCCGGTCTCATAATCTCAGCCTCTTTCCTGGCCGTTTTTCGGGGCTCATAACTAGGCAACGATTGGAGATAGATTAAAAATGTGAAAGGCAAAGTTGTAGAAAATTTTATCAGCTTTCATTATGTAGTACAACTAAATTTCGTACGACGCACCGTTTTCGAGATGTAAGCAAAAAACAAAAAATGCGACCTTCTTTGTGCCCCCTCGAGCGGACCTCGGAGGGGCAAGGACTTTTAGTATGTTTATATCTTAACTGGTCCAAACAAAGTTGTTCCTCAGTCAAACTTTCTGCTTTCGACTTTTCCATCCACAAATTATTCGTTGCTTAAGTTATGTGTCTTACCGCCTAAAAATAGTAGGTACCGATCTATCTTTTCCTGTGGGTGTCGTAAAAAGCTACTAAAGATCAGGAACCGAATCATAGATAGCAGCGTCCTCCGCATATTATATCACAGGTCACCAACCGTGACAATGTTAATATTTTCCCTCCAAAAATATATATATGTGAAGTTTTGGGGAACGAGAACTTTTATAGGATGTCATGATGATGATAATTAAACACTTTAAGCATTTCTCAATCGTGACATATAAGTTGTATCTGTAACCAATGTCCTTTTCTTGTATTGCTCCGTCTTCATAAGATATCATCATCTTATATCCACTCACACGCCTATCCTAAATTCTCAGTGGTAATAACAGCAGCATAATAAGTTTTAATCAGAAGATAAAACTAAATCGACATTCCTCTTTATCTTAATACTCTTAAAGGAGCTACCGTTCGGATTATACCCCACATTTAGACCTTTAATAATAGTTAATTCTCGTATGACGTTGATCTGTTCTGATTTGAATACAGTTAAGTACCTTTTGAATTGTAGCAGTAAGTGTAAGTAGATAGGTAAGTAGGCGTCCTAGGTAAATAGGTAACGAAACTTGCAACATAAGGTCAGAGCTATTAGATGAATTTCAATAAAACATTTACAAATCTACAGTCTGAATTTTGAACTCGTTGCAGATCTAATGCTTCGCTAACAAGGCTAGTCATCGACGTGATAAACCAAACAGGAGTGCGTATTTCTTTGTGTATTTTATACACCACAGCGGGGTCTATTTCTCAATGCATCACTGCGGGGCGTCCCGGTAGCGCACAGTTTCTTTTTGTACCACCATTTTATCAAACACGTTAATGGCCGGCTTTATTCATCCAACAAAAGGAGCGTGCCAACGGAGGCGTTAAATCCTTTACGATTTGATGATGATGATCACGTATTTGTCATAGGTTTGTCCCGCGCCTCGAATCTAGCCATGCGTGAGCGGCAAATGCTGAAACTACGTGCGTTATTGCAATGCATGCAGCATGGGGCGGTGTTTACCCACGCCACTCCACTCTCAATAAGCCGGTGCTTGTTGCATATGGCACTCCGTGGTAATAAATAACAAGCAGTTTTATTTTAATTTAATAGTAAACTTACCTGACAGAAGCAACGACCACATTCAACAAAGAAATAAAAATATAGATCACACAACCATGCTTGTAAAACTAAACAAAATAACACATTCAAGGATCTACAATCTGTAAATTTATCTGTGATTCAAAAGGGACTTTCCGATTTTATAAGTGACTAGGGTGTAACCTGGAACCAAAACAACGACAACTAACAATTCACCCACAAAATTTAATAACATTTAATACAGTTAAATAATCACACCACTGAGACATACGCAATCAAATGAATAAAGACTGAGTCACGATCCAATCAAGCATAAAAAATGATTCAGTAAAATGATCGATCAAGTTCAACTTCAAATGGCAGATGGAATGGGACCTACCTTTAAAGGCGGTGGAATTTTGCAGATCAAACCAAATCATAAAATAAATAAAACACATCGATAAGCAATTTTGTTGGAAAAATAATACTGTATTAATCCTGCGTTGCGGGTGTGTCGTGTGGTCGTCCAGGCTACCCCATTGGCTCGCGAGCGGCTGAGCGTTACCGAACGCTACCAAACGCGGCCGAACAAATCGAACGCGGCGTGACTTAGGGACATACCTGTCGGGCGCTTTCATTGACAGGCATCTGAAATGAAGAAAAAAATCGATCCAATTCGTTGAAAATTTCAAATCATTTCTCAAAAGAATAAATTTTGGCAAGAAAATTTTGAGGCACAGATAAATTTACATGCGAAATGGTTGTTAAAACCAAAATGATTATTTTCGTATCCGCACAGTATCTACAATACGACCTAAAATAAAACAAATATTGGAATTGATCACTAGATTAAATACAGATGTACATTTGTAATGTAATATAATAAACGATCAATCAAAATGGATCGTTGTTTGCTCTTTAAAAAGAGATACCTACAAGCTACAGAAAAAATATGATACTAAAAATTAAAAGTAAACACGCGAACAAAAGAACAAACAATAATGTAGCAAAAACAGTTAAAAACAACATTGCAAGATGTATTAGGACAGTTGTTAAAATATGGGGTAGCGTGGAGCGTTTGACTCGGCGGGTTGGTGATATTGTTTGTGCGCACGCGAGCTCGCTCTCATCGCGTCAAGTTGGCTGCGCAGCGCTCTCGCTTCCTTTGCAAACAGAGCAGTTCTTCTACAGATTTATGAGCACAGCCGTACCTGAAATTGTTTCAACTGTACCAGTAACACAAGAGCTCGCTGTTGGAGGTATTGTCAAGTAAAATTATATCTACGTTGAAGAACATTTACAAATCATGCTATAACTATCAATAGGTAACTGAACCAATTTTCAGTTGTATAAATAATAAAATAAGATACATGTACAATTTAATGCTGGAAAACAATTAAGTACATAAGTAGATTCCAATCAAGTAAAATTTAGAAATACATCAACGAATTGGTCAATAAAAACCGATTAATATTGAGTCATTACGAATAGCGAAGCACCCCTCCCAATGGACAAATTTATTGGATTATTACCGGACGAGATCACGCAAACGAAATGTTGAAATTAAAGGAAATCAATTTCATTACATTAAATCATATTCCCTTATGCGCCATTTATAATAGAGATAAAACAAAACGGCAGGGCTTGGTGCTTTAACGAAGTGTTTACTACAACAATAGTGACTAGTAACTATAATACCTATAGACATTATACTCGTAGTATCTTCACCTACAAACTAAAATCTTTTGGAAGCATAATGAAAACGTCAAAACGCACACATTATAAAAAGTAACTGTTAATAAAAGGAGTCCTGCAATGAATAAAGTGGTTTGCTTCACGATTTTATTCGTTCGGCCCAGACAATACATTTCACTTCGCGTGTGAACGACGACCGATGACTATCGTTTTGCGCTATTTTGACACAAATACACTACTACAATATTGTACAGCACTTACAGTGTACACGCACACACACAACGTCATTAAAAGTCGCGTAGGTACTCGAAAAAACTAATCTATCAATATTAGAACACAAAAAATATGCAAGTCAGTTAATAATCCCGAATCGGCAATCGACAATGGAAATAAAGTCACAGTCATTTTTTTAATAATGGCAACTAAGTTTTTTCTTTTTTATTGCCACCCTAGGTTCATTTGACATTTGAACTGCCTGATGACTTGGCCGCCATGATTGATCGTCGCGGCCCGGTAAATGAGTGCAATTTAGCGTTTATTTTCCCTCCTATTCAATGTTTGTTATTGTTAACTGCATTAATATGTGTCCTTCCACCATTTAACTCTTCAAAGTTAACGTTATTAGCCATCTTCTACATACTTCCAATTTCAAACAAGACGATTTTTAAAAGCTCATGAAATTGAAATGGACTGCAGGCATAAATAAAAATAAATAAGACCATATTTACATACAAATTAACTGTTGAACTGTGACTGATATTCATTTGTCAATCCATAGTGTCATTTGGAATCCCACAGTGAAATGGAACTCTCCACTCACTACAAAGTGTATTCTCAGTTTAATATCAACAAAGTTCAAATTTAAGTTCTTGTCAGTACATTTTCTAAAAAGATGTTCGAAAAGTGGTGATTCTGAATTTGAACTTTATAACAACGAAAATAGAGTTTGAAATGGAAAAGTTTTGTGCTCAAGTAGTTGAAAATGAGTGACTGCGTACAATTTATCATCTGAGCAAGTATCCGCCCCAGCCGTAACCAATCACTAGTAAATAAATTGACCACAGAACATTTCGGACCATTTCTTTTGATGTGGCATCGTCCTCGAGACTTCCAAGTTGACTTGTCTTATTGCATTCCCTAAAAGTTGGTGCTTTGTTGATTTGCAGTTTGTTACGTTATCAGGTTTGAAGTTAGTAGATTCATCCAATGTATTTGAATTGATTGTATCCAATGTAATAAGTAGAATTAGTTATATCTATCCTGGTTAATTTTTTGTCTATGTTACTTTTGTTTTCTTTCAACTTCTAGAATTAATCATATTTTGTCTTATATTTTTCATAGCAGATACACACCGCCTAGTCTACTCAATTTCGAGTCACAATAAATAAATTACATTTGACAGGTCCTAGAATTAGATTGATACGTTCTAGGCTAAACATTCAATTGTTATTGACATGACGACGGGATGTGGGGGTCTACTACACCATTTAAGGCTGTGATTTCCTTCAAATATACTCTATATCAAATAAATCTATATCTATAACGTGCATAAGCTGAAGTAGAAACAGAGAAAAAGATATCTGATATTGTCACAGAAAGCTATGAAACTAAACACGATCATCAAAATGAAATAGAATATTCCACTAAGCAAGCAATGCAATGAAGAGCCTCGAAATTTCATAGCTCTCAATTAAAACGTAGAAATAATTATTTCCGACATCCACCCCACTTGTAAATCAAATTAATAATGTAAATACGAGTGGCTGTCCCTTCTGCACCTAAGCACCTGCTAAGAGTCTTTATTAAATATTTTAAGATGGATCTGAGTAACAAAATTAAAAGATAACGTAAATTTAGCTGGAAATATCTTGAAACTCTATTATGAAAAAACTAAATTAATACATCTCAACCGCAAAATCTGGTAATCAAACGATAAAACTTGTATACTGCAGTTAACAACCGACCAATGACAGTAGTACAAGCTTGAAGAAACTTACACCCTTAAATATAAACTGGCGTAAGTAAACAAAGCTAAAGTTGGCAAAAGTCTTGAATACCATGACGCCAGTAACTCTTCCCGGGCACCTGCCTTAAAACAAACTTTTGACACGACTGTTACATTTTTCGGGAAAAATAATTGAGCATTTATCCTCCTGAGGGCATTAATTTCCCTTCACCCACGATTCGGCCAGGAACAGGCCAATTAGTACATTACTTCCTACTCAAATACGGATTGGCGTTGGTTTAAAGGCTGCGCAGTAACGCAGTTTGAAAGCGACAAGAATGCTATACTAAGCGATACAAATATAAGTCTTTTAATAACCAGTTTGGTGCTTCAATGCTCTGAAAGTTAGTTCAAAGACTTTTTCGTTTCGCAACATACTCGTAGTTTCCTATCAATATATCAATATATTTTATGAATAACCAGTTTATTTTGTAAAGAAAAATTTGCTGCTTCAAGTAAATTACAACGAACTTGAATGAACTATCTATAATTTATTGAGACTTGCCTGCCTAACCTAATACAATAGTTAAGCACCGGCAAATTAAGACTAGAGGAAAAAATGTAGCAGCCGTGACCATCACGTAGGTAATTATGGTATTTACTATGGTAATACAGAGTCGGATCTTTCAGAGTGCGTGTTTCTATAATGCGGAGAGTGATGCCGCAAATTGCTGTGTAATTTAATAAGGTCAGTGGGCTAGCAACACGCTGACAAATATAGAACATCTTTCCTTTGGAGTTGATTTGCCGATATTAACTTGGCAATTCAATTTTAATCAATTTATTCCCTTCGAAGGTCAGAAGCTTATATTGATTTTTTGTGTTTATAATCTATTAAATTAAGCTAAATTATAGTATAGCTTGCAGTGTGCTCCCAGCCTGCAAAGAATTTTCCCCTTTCCCACTTTGGACAACATCTTATATTTTTCTTATTTATAACACTTGGAAGAATTATTATTTCGCAATCGTTTAAGTCCTTGCTCAGTGCTTGTAATCCTGCAACTCGAGATTAAAATGTTCTTCCAACGCTAATTAAAAGGGTTACTTTTTTACCTAAATGATTAATCGGGACAGTTCCTTTGTTTACACTGAATTAAGGCGCCGTAATATTTCTTACCAAATTGTTTTCTTCTTTTGAATTCATTTGGTTATTAAAGCGGTTTTTTAGGGTTCCGTAGCCAAATGGCAAAAAACGGAACCCTTATAGATTCGTCATGTCTGTTTGTCTGTCTGTCTGTCCGACCGTATGTCACAGCCACTTTTTTTTATTCTTACCGTGTTGTATTAAATTGAGCGAAGAGTTCAAAAAATAGTTATGTCTAAGTAAAATTATTGTAAATATAGTTGTTGTCATGTCACTACTCACCAGTGACTAGTATATTGCGTAATTATTTAATATATTAAAGTGAAATAGCAGTTATTACGTATAATCCCGCATGGCTGCACAGCGACATAGTGTCATAAATTCACAGTACGCTCCTTTTTACCACACTCCACTCATTTCCATACTGCAAAGATAATTGCTATACAAAAACCTACATTTCTGAACCCATTTCTTAATTGAATACTAAACATAAGCAAATAAGCTAAACTTAATAAATTTCTTTACGGCTTTCTAGTTTCGATCAGAGAGAAACTAATGAGAAATAAGAACGAACACAATCAGCACTTCACAACAACTCGATGATTGATAGCTTCTGACTTGACGATTTATGTTATTAGGAAAAAAGTCAATAGACATGCATTGTAACTAGTTCTTCATACTTACATAAAATAATTACAGAATAAAAAAAATCTTATTCCACAAGTTCCAGAAAGGTTCTTTAAAGTTAGACGAATGAATCTATTATTATTATATATTTATGTTGGTATAAAGCTAAAGAGTGGAATTCTCTGCCTGCGTCTGTGTTCCCGAGTTCATATAACCCGAATCTATTCAAGTTGCGAGTGAATAGGCTTCTTCTGGGTAAGCTCTTTCCATCGTCGACCTCATCTCTGTGTTCAAGACTAGATCGAGGTCAAGAGTAAGCCCATTTTCAATAAAAAAAAAACATTAACTTTGTCAACAAAAGAAAGGGATATTTAACTATACAGGGTGTAAGGAACAGGTTGGCAAATACTAAAAGGGCATGATCAGTCAACGTAACTGAACAACTTTCAGTAAACAAATCGTTTAGGAAATTAAAACAAAAATCAGCCTTTCCATACAAAACGTTTGTAACAAACAGTACGCCTAAGTCAACGTAACTGAACAACTTTCAGTGAATAAATCTTTCAGGAAACAGTTTGTATGGAAACGCTGATTTTTGTTTTCATTTCCTGAAAATTGTATTGACTGAAAGTTGTTCAGTTAAGTTGACTGATCATGCTCTTTCAATATCTGCCAACCTGTCCCTTACACCAGAGGTTTCCTGCAACTGGCCGATAAGAGAATCAACAAATAGTTAAAGCTCTTTTAACTCAAAACGAATAATTTTTAAAGGTAAATGCCTATACTTTTTAAATGACCTCACAATATAGAATGCAATTAAAATACAACGAATCTACCACCTTTGGAGTCGTACACCCAACAGCACGTCAGTAGAAACACTTTTGAATTTATGATATGGTAAAAGAGTTGCAAATGTTTCTACTAGCGTGCGGTTGCCTGTACCATTGCAATGGTTGCTTAAAAGCTGGAAGGTACATAGGGTTTATAGCACCTTTCCAGAAAGTGCATTAATGCATATACAAAAACACAGCGCCAGTTGCCAAAGATGAAAGTTGACTCGTGAAACGCGCACCAGACCATAAAAAGTCAAAATCTTACCTATAAAAACGTTTAATTATAATCCAGACAGACCCCAAACCACAGATCTAACTCATTTCGACAAATAAAGCGCCAAAGGAAAGGTAAGTACAGACAACGTTTAAAATTTGGAATACAAAATGAAATAACCAGAATGAGTATAAAAAAAACCGGCCAAGTGCGAGTCGGACTCGCGCACTGAGGGTTCCGTACCACCACATAATCATAATTGTATTAGTTGAAATTTCAGTAAGTTAATGTGCCAGATTTTTTGAGTCCGACACGCGCTTGACCAAATTTTATTATTGGTTGTTATTTAATAGCTTATGCACTATAAACATACCAATTTTCAAGTTTGTAAGTGTTCCCGTTTTGAAAATAGAACTAAAACAAAAATCGCCTCATCGACCATCCAACTTGAATGAAAGTTCTTGAAACGGGAGCTCACCACAATCGGTTACCATTAGTTGTGAGAAAAATTGTAATATTTAATGATTTCAGACTTTTCCCATTATTTGTACTGTGAGACCTAGCTTCTTGCCAAATTTCATAATTTTAGGTCAACGGGAAGTACCCTGCAGGTTTTGCATTTTTGAATAAATGTATGGAGATGAGGACATAAAATTACATATCTTTTGATTGCGTCATTGTAAAAAATTGAAATTTTCAGATCTTGTGTGGTTCATGGATCCTAATATATGGTATTAATTTCAACCTGATACCTTTACCCGTTCGTGAGATAAAGGGTCTTGACAGACAGACAGACAGACAGACGGACAACAAAGTGATCCTGAAGGGTTCCGTTTTTTTCTTTTGAGGTACGGAACCCTAAAAATGACTAAGAAACATCCATACAACTCTTAAAATGATATTGGTTTTGATACTTAGATGAACTGTAAATGGTTGTAAGTGCAAGTACGTCATAAAATATCAAAGAGAAGGCAACAGGAGCGATTCGCTTGAGGCAGCGCCGACTGCGCCACGCACTCGTGTGGTCACGATTTATTGTTAACTTCCACTTGTTAATGCAATCACAAGTATAGAATGTAACCCTAATTTCTCAGAACTTAGAGCTTTAATTCCCTTACAGAAGACTTTTATGTGTGATGATATAAATTGGTAAGGTTCTCTCTACACAGTGGAGTCTGAAGTCTGAGCTGTTTAAGGAAGATGCTTGTCTAGAACTAGAACCAGTCTACATTGGAAACTATTTGGTGAGGCAAATAACATTTTTCATAATTCTCAATATGTGGTTTATCTACTGTTGCTACATTTGGCTACTGTTTTATATTGCTACATTTGGTCCTGACCTATGAATTTGGAATTGTGTGTGGAGAATTTTAGGTAAACTCAATTTTCAGTACCTACTTTTACATTTTTTTATGAATACAGATCAAGATTTTATATGTTATTTTATGTATGTTTGGGAAGACATTAAGCGTATTTATTTTTATTTTCGAAAAATATCAACTGTGAAAAAATATAACAAATCTAATGATGAAAACGGACAACATTCAAGATGACCCATTTTGGACCTTTAATTTTAGATATTAAAATGCGTAGATTAATAATTTTAAAATCAACTTTCAAATAGGTAAAAATCAAATAATTAAAATAGGCTCTAGAATAAAATTATAGGAATTATGATCTCACTCATGTACACACGGCCGCACATCGGTAGAAACGCTTTTGGACCTTATGGCCTGGTAATAGAGTTGAAAAAGTTTCTACCGACAAGCGGTTGACCGTACAACTCACAAAATTTCGCCAATTCTACAGCGCGTAACGGAAAGGTATGATAATTCTGAAGCGTATAAATCTGCCTATGAAACTGAACAATTTTTGTTTCCGGTCATATGTTCCTGGATAAAAGTTGATCAGTTTGATTGACTGATCATGCCCTTTCAGTTTTTGCCAACATGTCCCTTACACCCTGAATGTTCCCAACGAAAAGTTGTTCAGTTTCAAGGGCAGAATCACATCTCTATCACACATTTACACTTCTGTTACACCTTGTATCATGAAATTATACTAGATCACGCTCGTTTACCGATCAGGTTGAGCAGAGGCTTATTTAATACCAAATCCATACTGAACAAGATGAATATTCTCCAAATAATGACAGGTCGCTGAGGTCGTCCCTGAACCCGTGAGGCAACAATTTTTTTCTGTTAATTATAATTTTTATTAAAACAGCTTTTAACTCGATTAATATTAAATATAGCTCCGACCTACCCTCATTAAGGTTACTTGGTCTAGTAGTAAAAATTTAATTGTATCAACATCAACAATGTATATGTATGCTATAAATAACGAGACATGGCAAATTTTAAAACCACCACAACTCACAGCTGATAGTGTAAACGGCTGCCATAAAAGAGAATTACGTTGTTATAACTACTGGCAACAATTTTTCTACATACCCTACTGCTATAGCAATAGTAGCATCACGCAACGAGGAGATATGATGTATAAATACATAGGATTTACGTATGATGATGCAGAGCAAATTATTAACAACTTGCACATGGTTTTAATTCATTTTGAGTAAGAGTTTACCTTAGTACAATTTTGTTTTCTACGATTTTTGAAATTCGCTAAACATAATACTGGCACTTATCTGCTTATCAGTTTGTATGAAGAATAACAGTAGTTACATTGGTAGACCTAGCTCTAAAAATGTTTTACAACAATTCATTATAACTCTGTTAAAGATAACAGTATTCAAAATGATTTTATTTTAACACTTCCTGTGTTCGGATAAATCTACAAAGTAGAAAATCGAAAAATTTCACAACCACAGGCAGGATTGATTTTCTACTTTGTATAACAGTATTCACATATTATCTATAAACAATTTTTTTTTTAATTTAATGAAAATAGCACCACTCATAAAGTCAAGTGATTCTTTAAAAAAATAACAATATTAATAATATTTTATTGAAACTGACCACCAGTCTTGACTTAACAATACAATTGGGATTCAACTATTAACACACTGTTGACGGCTTTAGATATAAAATAGGTCCACTGATATTTAAAATAGGAAAATCCTGAGCTATACATGTCAGGCACTATTATTTTCACGAGATTTACAGAAAAGAATAAGCTTATAGTCTACATTAACGAGGAATTGGCCAGATTCCGTCTACAATTTGACTGCCACTTCGGCTTCCGGACAGCATACATCATTCGGACGTGGCATTAAGACATCAAAACAATACGAGGGGAACACACCTCACTTAGCCTTATTCAGGATATCATATTTTGACTTGCATTTTGAAAAATTGCTCTATTTAAGGTGCATTCGTTTGTATTAGCAATCATACTGGAAGTTATAATTTTTATATTTATTTTATATTTTATAAGAAATTTTCGAATGTACGGCAATTTAGAATAAGTACCAGTTATTTCCTAAAAACACCTTTCACATACCAATTCCGAATCGGCGGAATATTATATGTAATTTTTTGTGGTTTGACAATTTTAATGGTCTCAAAGCAATAGTTTTTTTGTAAATATGAGAAGAAAACTTGCTCTATGTATTTACAAAAATACCTTAAAATAGCTTCTACATTGTAACGATTTCTGATTGACATAATCAAAGTTTGCGTGGAATCGCAATATTTCAATCAAAGAATAATAATTGGAACAAACGCGAAACAAACATTCGAACGATGCTGACTGAAACAAGGCGAGGTAACAACAAGGTAATAAAAACTAACACAACGTAACTGCAGACACACTGACTTACAAGTACAACGAAGAACAGAAGAACATAAACAAACAGAAAAAGCACTCAATACTTCATGATGGTATCAGAATATAACAGTAAAATCTAATATCGTCGATTGGCAAATGAATGCTAATTAAAACAGAAAAGATTCAGTCTGTGACGCTATATACAAAGTGAGCAATCACGACAGCTCATCTGCCGCAAAGATTACTACAAATGATTTGAATTGACACGAAAAGTTGCCGACCAGTTATGAAACTGCACAATAATTAGAAGTAAGCGAAAAAAATAGCTGAGAATTCTGATTGCCAGATAAAGCTGCACGATTGTCTGGGATTGCATATTGAAAAAACATGCAACCGAGATAAGAAGTAACATGGTTGAGTGAACCGTGAATCGCGGCGAACTGGCTAATTGCATTTCCTACAGCTGCACTGCACTGCATAACTACTGCTGCATGCTTCTTCAGCTCATTATTAACAAATTGAATATTTCAATTAATTGCCACATTGGCTAGTCTACTATAATTTTCTAATCCACGCTTTTACACTTTTATTACGTAAAGTTTGCTCTGGTAAGTATGGAAATTAATTGTTAACTCTTTGCTGCGCATGAGCAAATAGTATGTTCAAATCAAGGCAGTTTAAGAAAACGCAGAGCTTGAAAACTAGTTTACGCTTTCTCACCTCAAATTTGTTATAGTTCACGGTGACCATGATGACGACTGATGAGACCCGGTCTTGTTTTATGGTTTGCTGACGAATCGTGATCACAGAGTTCTATTAAGATTGATTTATTTTGGTTGTTTCTTTTTTTTGCTTTATTATGATATTTTGTAGATAAGTCTACGGTTAAACCGTTAAAGTAGTTACCAAGTTATCTACAGTTAGAATAGGTTCAATTAAGGTAGGTACTGACTCTAAATATAAAATAATCAGCTGCCGTGAATATAGAAACAGTACGTACATTTTAACATATAAGATCCGAGGCAGACAAGTCGACTCCGCGCTATACTAAGCCACGGAAGTTGAATTACGGTATCAAAATATTTCTTGTACAAACAAGAGACTACAACCTTGTCACATTTATCCACACTGACGAGTCTACTGCACTTACTCGTATCTTTGATGAAAGAATAATACGAAACAGGTGCATCTGCAAGATGAGCTCCCATTGTGTAACACTTATCTAACGAGTCATGAATGAAAACATTAGTAGCAAACAATTCAACATTACAACTCTGTTTTGTTTCTTCGTCTTCAGATAAATTGTATTTGTTGAATGCACTTATCTGCAGCCCATTCAAAATGTTTCATTTACAATTAAGTATTCAACTAAGTAAATGCAATTACCTGATTTAATAGAATGAATGGAATATGATTTATGATTCACAATTCTTGAATTGTGTATTGTTTGATATTTACGACTAAGCTAATGATATAAAGATCGAAGTCGGCAACAGCATTAAGAGCTGAATTTTAACTACTTACCTACTTGCAAACACAAAAAAGCAAAGGGCGGCGTCTTTGTTTCATAACGAACTAACTTTATAATAGTGATTAATGCAACAGGGGCACTATTCATAAATATCTTCTTCACGATAAGGATTAGGCCACCGGGATCGCAGGAAGCGTCAGTACTCGAAGGTAATCTTGTTTGCCGAACCACGGTATGTGTTTACGACGTATTACCGAGTTCACTTAAGATAATACGTACTTCTGATGAGTAGAAGATGGTAGGCTTGAATGTCATGTGTGCTCGTATGTATGTACATACATATTTAAGGTTCCGTACCTCAAAACGAAACCCTTATAGCTTCACTTTTCTGTATGTCTGTTAAGCATAAATTTCTCAGCACGGGGTGAATCTATAGGGCCCACCACTAAAGCCTATCAATGGACACTTGAAGGTGTGAAATAATCAAGTATCTAAGATTAAGACATAGAAGCTTTGACGTTGCGAGTTTCCTCTGATCCCTTGCTTACTGGAAAAGTTTATAAACTCTGGCAGCGCCCATTATTTAGAAAATAATTATCGCAAAGTTGAAACTACAAAGTTTTCATGCTACAACGCAATGCACCCTGTTTTAAACCTATGTTATACTAAAAAGTAGCTAGAAAACAAACGACTTCTTTGATCTCACCAATATTTACGAGCGTATTGACTACGCTGCTAGTTCGCAAATTCTAGTCTTGTTTACCCACAGCAATCTATTGCTAGAATCGCATAATACCGATGCGCGATATTTGTCGGACAATAGAGATATCTGATTCGTAACAATGCATATGTATAGGAATTTTAATTGGAAATATGAGTGTTACGTCGCGGCGACGACGTTTCTATCCTGCCTAGCGTTTGCGATATCTACTATGTTTTATGGCTCATGATTTCCATTCGTAACGAACGCCAATTAACTATTAGTTTTGATAAATAGTTCTAGATATAATGCTATTTATTGGTCAGTAATTTTGTATGCATCATGAGCATTACAGATATGAAAAGATTGAAATTATGTAAAAGTGGGGTAAAAACACGGATTTAAATAAAAATCATACGTTTTGTTTTGGAATTTAGGGTCTAGAATCATCATTGTAAATATCCTCAACAATAAAAAATATCAAGCGAAGGAAGAAGAAAAGCAAGTGATGTTTAGTTTTTTCTCTCTCTCTTTCTCTGCAGCAGCAATCCTTACAAAACAAATAAACGAAAGCTAGTTAATATCCCTGCCAAAATCACAGCGTAAAAATCTGAGATGGAAAAATCTGAGATTAAATTAACAACCAGTCAATTACACCCCCTGCAAAACAAAATGAGCTATGTCCGTTATAAAAAATGGAAAAGCCAAGGGTTGGCGAATTTCTTCCCGTCTCAGTACATTTATTTAATTAATCACATTCTTACGATTGGGGCCGCGCGTCCGAATGTCCGAATACTTGGCGTTCTCTGCACTGCCTGCTCAAAAACAAAATGAGATTTTGATTCGAATTTTTGTACGGCTTTTGACGGTTTTTGTTTTGATTAGGGATCTCTTTCACAGCATATAATTTACATTGTTTCGCGGAGAAAAAAAACTATGATTTGTAAACATTCATCAACAACCTTGTAGACTGAAGGCGCTGCAACTTGCTGCAAGATATCCTACGTCATTGAGTAACAAGAAACTAGGAACTTTGTTGATTTGTCTGGTACGGTACATTCGAAGAGAAAAGTTGTTACGTTATAGAATACATGACTGAAACCTATTCGTAGTTAAAAAGTACCGGTCAGCCTTTTTTCTTGACAGTTTCACAACTGTCAAGTGAAACTGGCAGACCCCTTCTTTTTAACTTATTTAGATACCTTCTTTAACTACAAATAGTTTCCATTCGTGAACACTATGACGTAATAACTTTTCTCTCCGACTTTACCGAAACTGCCAGGCTGCGCATTGTCAGACCAACCTTATGTGGATCTAGTAGGCCAATAATCTCTTAAGTTTTAAATTCATTGAACTCGATGACGTAGGATAACTTGCAGTGCCCTCATACATGCTCATACTTAGTCTATTGGAAGAGTGAAGAAGAGAGAGAGTTTATATTCATTCTTGTTTATTTTACCATTTCGTGTATATAAAACGAATTAGTATAAAATCAATCGCATGTGTAATAAATATACGATATATTTCCATTTGAAAAACAAATATTTTCTTGAAAAACTAACCACGCTAATTCCAGTTACCTACCTATTTGATCTTAAATATAGGAGTTAAGTATACAGGGTGTAAGAAACAGGTTGATCAATACAGAGAGGGCGTGATCTTAAGGTAAATTAAAGTTTCAGAAAATGAAAAAAATATCGGCCTCTCCATGCAAAATCGCAAACTTGATTGGACAGTGTGTGTGGAGAGTGTTTATTTTAATAGTGGAATTAGATAGCATAGCGTATTGCAAAGGGGTGGTACCACGAGTCACTTCGCAACAATCTCGCTTGTAATTATGTTACACTGAACTGACGAAAGTAGGGGCGAAATGTAGAGTTTACAATCTACAAAACTGCCAGAATATAATTCACAAAAAAAAATTGTAAAGACAAATATTACAAGCGCAGCTTTTTCAAGCAGGCATTCTTTCGATATTGATATCGTAAAGGCTAGTAGAATTTAATGAAAATTAATAAATATAATATTAGATACCATGTGATATTTTGTTAGACTATTTTGATCCTTTTATTCTGGTGGTTGTTCTATTGTACTAGCGTTTACGATAATAGAAAGCCACTTGTCTGGTAAGAACTTGGCGTTGGAACGTGGTTTTAGCATATTCAATTAAATTTATTTGGCTCAATGTTGAGCTACGATCACAGCGTTTTTAGCGTTTTTAGTAGCTAACTCCCATTCATCCCACGTGCAGGTGTTAGGGAACGCGGGACAGGATGTAAGGTGGGCCATGCTATGGGGAGTGATCGAACTCACAAGGTAGATTCGTCCCATTAGTGTAATCCCCACCTGTGTCTGTTTTCCCGAGTCTGTTTAGAGACTTCCATGGCAGGCAACCATATTGCACATAATATCGCATGGCAGCTCATGACTAGATGGTACTCTTTAAAGGAGGCATCACAGAGAGGCATAATTGGACCGGTGGCTGGGCAAGAAGAATTATTTCGATTGTTGATAAATATGACTTATATTTCTGATAAATTTTACAAAACTAAAGTAGCCTAGCTAGCTCCTTAGTCGATTAATAAACTATGTAAAAACGTCGAAGTATAAATAATTACGGAAGTTTTAGGTAAATACGCGTAATAAATTTAAGTTATTACTGGATAGGTACTCGTAGAAGTAACATGATTGCGTTTCCTACACACCGCGGCCCGCGCGGGCAATTCCAACGTGTCCAATCGATTCGCAGCTCTACGCCCGCCCAGCGTTGAAAACACGCACCAAAATAGAGCCAAAAAATATAAAAAGTGCCAAATCATATCGCTGTTACATCTCGAATGGTTCCTTTTTATTTCAATTTCGAGGGTTCGCTAAACGCTTGAAGCGAACTCTATTATTCGGTTCCCGTTTGTGTGACGTAAGCATATTCCGGCTATTCGGCACTCAGCAGCCGTTTGTTATTAAATGTAATAATATGTATCATAACGTATTCATATCTGTGATCTCAATGGATACGCCAATTCCATTTATTTTCCGGTTGCGAGATTAATACCCACAAGTTTTTTACCATATGGTGCGTACACGGAGCGTTCCCATTCAATTATTAATACTGAACATAAAATGTTCATTCAAGGTTAAGTTAATTCAATTTTTCTAATCAAGTTTTAGTATTACTTTAGATTAGAGCAAATAAATAAATTACAAGTCTGCTGTAAGCAAGTAATAAACTGGTAGTAGTATCAAATAAACTCAAATCAAGTCACGCATTATAGTCTACGAACATAATAAGCAAAGAAAATAATCTAATAAGCCCACAGTAAAAACGATTTATTATTCCTTTCTTAACATCGAATTACGTCAGTTTCTATTTACCTCAAAATGTTTCATTTGCATAATAGCTTTTTTTACCGCCATTACTATTTACGTTAATATTCTGATTCGCCGGAGCGGGGGTCGCACGCACAGAAAACATAAAGACAATCTGTATGTGGTGGCCATTTATGTAAATAAATCCACGATACTCTGCTATTATGAAAATGTGTACTAAATAGGAGTGGCCTCAGATTTACATTTTTGTTTGGGCGCGGTTGCGTCCAGGAAATCATTTGAACCGTTCAGCGCCGACACCCAACTCACGATTCATTTCATTTCAACGTTTCAGTTTTAATCAAAACTCACAATAATTAAATTGCGTTCCTAAAAATGAAAATATAAAAACTTAATAACGATTCCTGTTCGTTTAATCAACAAAACATCAGAAAGCGATAAGCTCTATTAAAGAGTCCGATAGAATTTCTCATTTCATTCGTCTTAAGTCGTCAGAAACAAAGTGCGGGCATCGTCGGCGGTGTTATTAACGCGTCTAAATAATTACAGGGCACATCAATCAGGGCATATGCAGATAGAGCATTTTGTGCGAGTCAGCACAACGTGCGCTCGCCCCACCGCCTGCCTGTGCGCCGCTCGGCCCACTGTGCAACCCTTTCTTTGATATCTATAATGATATTTCGAATGGAATTATTAATTTCGTGTTCTTCTGTACTACTTAGAGATGGGACGTGACAGGATATCGACTTTGACATTGACTTTTCGGAAATAGCGAATTAAAACTTGTTGTTTTCCGGTACTTGGTTTGGGTTTACCCGGCTTGTAAACTCGTAAATATTTAAAAACAAATGCTCAAAACACGTGTTACTATTTAGATGAAGAATGTGAAAGAGGTTTGGCTAGCTTCAATACGAAATTAATGTTACTGCTGAAATACAGGTGTAAAAAAAGTACGCTGATAAAAAAACTTAAAGAAAGATATGGGTACTTACTTTTAAAAAAACCGGTCAGGTGCGAGTCGGACTCGCGCGCCGAGGGTTCCGATGAACCTATAGTATTTTTGGAAACAATACAGTCCATTTTTAGGACCGCGAAACCAAATTTGTTTATAAAGGTTTTTGGAGATTTCTAAAAACGGTGGTACTTAGAGAAATCATTTTTTTTTCCTGTAATATTTAAGTCAACGTGTATCGACTATACATACCCGTGGGTGTCGTAAGAGGCGACTAAGGGTTAACTGGAGGATGGGCAGCAGCATCCTTCTTTGTATCTTACATCTAACTTACTGCGGTCACCTACAACCGCGGTCCATAGTGCCAGCCGTAACGCTAACAAGCGAGGTGACTATGGTACTACCCCTCCACATCTTTCCAGCAAAAGCTAGAGTTCAGGAGGGAGCTCCCTGTCCTGTAGTGGACGTTTCATGGGATGTTATGATGTATCGACTATAATTAATACAGATTTTTCGCATTGCAAACTTCGGAGATAAAGGCCGGGGAAAAGTATTTTTTTTTGTCATTTTTCATCATAACTTTAAAACTAACAGCCAGTTGCACAAAGCTTCTTTAAAGTTAAAGCTCCTTTAAATCTATTGCTGTCACTTTCTTTGTCAAAAAAAACAGAAAGAAAGCAATAGGCTTAAAAGAGCTTTAACTTTAAAGAGCCTTTGTGCAACTGGGTGTAAGAGTCGTAAAAAAAAAAAAAAAATCTATTTTGGAATTTTCAAGTGAAGCCCTTTCATGTCATACCCCACTCAACCTAGTAACGACAATTTTTAATTCCCCCCTACAATAATAATAATATTTATCATTTATTACTTATTTCATTTGCAATAAAGTTGGGCAATTATATTCTAAAACGACTCCAAATTTCAAGTCGATAGCATGAGTGGTTGCTGAGATATATCAAGTGTGACAGACAGACAGACGAAGTCGCACTATAAGGGTTCTGTTTTTACCATTTTGGTTCGGGACCCTAAAAATAGGCGATTTTATGAAATCGAATTTTCTTCGAATCACGTTACAACAATTTATGTAAATTAAAAGAAGTAGTGACATGATGAAATAATAGTCAACGTCGTATGCATCACCAGCTATAGAGGTAACTGAGCCCTCCACACGCTTTATTTCTTCTTGAGCCAAACTTATTTTTTAAGAAAAATATACAAAGAGTAAAAAAATACGATGATCCTTCTAAGGGGTGCTTCTACATCACTAATAGGTTGTAAAAAATATATATATTTTTTCGTTTTTTTATTTTGTGTGGTCATGAAATTTGGTTGATCAGGTTATTAGTGACTGGATATTATAACAAAAAATTCTTTGTCTGCATCGCCAGCTGATCATAGAGGTCATTAACCCTCCAGGCGCTTCACTTCTACTCTACTTGAGCTAAAACTACTTTACTAAAGAAAAATATTTTTTTAAATAATTTTATACAATCTATTAGTGATGTGGAATCACCCTTTCGAAGGATAATCGAACTTTTTTACATTTTGTATATTTTTTATACACTCAATTAAATTATGCAGAATGACCCTTCAAAGGAATCAATGCAATTTCTTACATCCTGTATAATATAAAACAGTACCTGGGCGACCGAGCTATGCTCTGTTTGATTAAAATATCATCGGGTGAGCAAGCTATGCTACTCGACAACAGATGGCGCTGTAAGTTTCTTGAACGCACTAAAACGCGCTAAGAAATATATAAAAAGACGGCGAAAACGAATTTTCCCAGACATAAGACCTAGCTAGATCGATTTTTTGCCCCCAAAAACCCCCGTATACTAAATTTCATCGAAATCGTTAGAGCCGTTTTCGAGAAACCGATTACAAATATATATATATATAAATATTTAAATATATGTATATATATAAATATTTAAATATATATATAATATATAAATATTGCTCGTTTAATAGTATAAGATATTTTTTTTATGAAAAATATTTTTACAGGAAGTTTTTTATACTTATACTGACACAAAATGTAACTAGAAGTCAAATTAAACAAAAAATAAACTTTAAAACAATCGACATGTACCGGTTGTAGGGCCACTCGGGGCAAGGGGCACACAATGATCAGCACATTTCGGCTAGAACGCCACAAATTGACCGCAATTAAAAGAACAATGACGAGTTTCAATTCCCCAAATCCAATTTCCTCTGGCAAACGTGTTACTAACCTGGATATAACGCTTCTTTAAATAAATTAATCGAATACTAAGTTGCTAAGGGTGGAAAATTATTACTACTTTTATTGAATCTCTAAAATTATACCTTATTTTTGGTAATGAAAAATATGAAGCAGGTAGGGTACGGTAGAGCAAAGGCTAAGTTCAGAATTTCATTAACGGTAATCGAGCTGAAAAATAATTAATTACTTAAAATAAGTCATATAATTACTTACTCACATTATTCAACACAATTTTATTGAAAAGTACAAATAAAGTTTTTCTCAATCCATAAGGAAAATCGAGCGTGATCTACAAGGTGTAACAGAAAGGGTATATCAACCCTGAAGGATCTATAAGACCTATATTCCTTGGTACACCCTTTATAATGTAAGTACATGTTCAAAAGAGTTTGTTCAACTGTCTCTCGGAGCCAAGAAAATATTAATTACCTATTAGTCGCAGACAAGGCAATTCATAAATAGGTTATAGTCGAATATTGAGCACGCGTCAATAGCAAGTCAGTATTGACTGACATCTTCACCCGTCATCACCATTACATTACACTAAGTAACTTTTACCATCGAAGTTTACCACTCCAAAACAAAATTGAACTTTATTCTTTTACAATAAGAATCATGAATTGAAATAATTATTTTTCTCAATAGAAATATCTCATTGTAAATATTACTCTGTCTTTGAAAGCAGTCTAATTATGTTTTTTTTTTTTACTTGAGTCTATTGAATCTTATTATTGATTGGCATGGGGCGCTAGCGGCGTTTTTAATGGATACTTTATTTTATTTCGAATCCTTACCTAGTAATTCGTTTATTAATTTGGTAGTATTATCTCAAATGAAGGTTCTACTCACAAAAGGTAAGTATGGTTGTTTCTCAAAGTTTGCGGTAGGTACGATTAGCTATTATAGGTTGTCTTTTTTACTTTTTATACTTTGTATCACCAATTCCAGTCATTGGGGAAAATTTCTAATAAATACCAAAGTTTTCGAACAACAAGCTTTGGAGCAAAGTTTTTCTAAACTCAGTTTAGTAGTTTTTACTTCATACTTACGAATGAACCGATAATCAAACAGACAGTCAAATAATCTCAAAGTAGTGATTCAGATTTATTTGTTTTATTTATTATTCAGGTTCACTTTTTGATAAATATATATACATATATTTGTAAACTAGCTGGAGCCCGCAAATTCGTACGCCATGAACATTCTTTCAGTGGGTAATAAATGTTTTCCTACGGCAAAAATACCTTTGTTACTCATTGTTTTAGTCATTCCAGGTTGAATCACATATTTTACCGTCCTCCTCATCTCTGTCCTCAGGGCTAGATTGAGGTCAAGAGTTTTTTTTTATATCTTCAAATGTACATATCAGTACTTATAGATAGACCATCGTTATAGACTTACAATAAATAAGACATATTATAAATAAGACAAAAATCGTAAACAATCAATCAATGTCTACAAATCTTTGTGGACCTACAAATTAAGACCGTAGGAAATATCTTGGGAAAATTCAAAACGGCTTTGCTTTCAAAAAACAAAACAAATAAAAGTGCTACTGTGCGCTGTCACGAACGAAATTGGTATGCAATGCCACGTCTTTTCAAGGGCTGCTCTGAGATATAGGTGCACACTTTAGTTAGGTTAGGAATGGGTTCATATCGGGCAGACATTTGATATGTAGACAAATATCTCAAAAGCAAACAGTTTAAAGCTAATCGCAAAAACGGCGTCGCTAGCACGATTCGCGCGCAATACCAACGGGGAATCATAAAGAATCCATCAACATCAGCGCAACACCGATCATGAAATCCGTCATCAATCATAAAACATCAGAAAGGATTAAAATCTACGTTGCACCTTCCGAAGCTCGAGTACCCTTGTTTTTCTCAACCCGTAAATACTGAGGGGCGTAAGTATAGCCGGGGGGCGGTAAATATTATGAGGGGGAAGGGGGTGGGGCGCCCGAGGGGGGCACTATCCCTTATCGCGAGCATTACCCTCGCGCGGCCGCTAGACACCCGAAATGTGGGGCAAATCGATTTCGTTGCCCCATTTTTGTGCATCTGGACCGGTATCGATTTTTACTTGCTCCCACGTGGGATTACTTATCGATTTTTTGGTGTATGTAAGTACTATATTTTTTGTGTGCAACGAGCCGAAAGAGTACAACTTTTTGTGCAGACTATAATAATATTAAACGAAAGAAGTAATGAGAATATAAATTTGGTGGGTCTAGCCAGCAGATGTAAAACGACCACATACGCAGATAGGTTTCTCTGCAGGTCGTAAAGTCGTAAACAAAGTTTTTTAAGTGCTGCAATGATTATTGGGAATGTGTCTGCTTGGAAATTATAAGTATTTTATGTGAGCTGTAAATAAGGTTTAATCGTCGTGTGATCGGCCTTAAGATGCGGCCGAATGGCCCTCTTTGCTGATTGTAGCCCGCTTTATAACACTTTCCTACTATTTTGTTGCAAACTATTTAAGGATTTCATATAATAGTTATATTTGATATGTTTTACGTTATAAATAGTTTTAATTTGTTCGAACAATACCCGAATAAAATAGACATTAGAGAGAGTAAGAGATTTTAATATCTAACAACGAATACTTAATTTTTTTTTATTTTATTAGATTAGATTAGAATACTATTCCAAAATATTGTTCACCCACAGTCTTAGACCCACAGACATAATAAAACCCATAAACATAATAAAAAAGTTTAAAATTTTGCATAATTATTAGAAATATAAATTAAAAACATCATAAAATATTACCTACACATATATTTAGGTACACTTATAAGTATTATTTGCTGAATGCCATCCCATAAATTTTTATAAGACCATTTATGATATTTTACAGGTTAAAAAATCAAAAGTAAAACAGAATTACCAGCACTTGATTTAATTTAATTAAAAATAAAACAAACAAGCTCAAAGGCAATAAACCGCAATTTACTATCTTCGAACTTCAGCTTTGCGCGCATTTGATATTCGCCTACTAAGTTTTTTATCGATTCAGCGTTTAAATTGTTGCGAATGTTTTATTGGCTTTTATTATAAATCGTATATCAAGGTTTAACGAGGTCTGCAGACGGCGCTTAAGTAGCCCTTATCTGGTTTTGTTTCTTTGTAAACTTATGCATTTGTTTGCAGGCTGGTGCTAATTCAGACATGCGATTACTGTATAATATGTTAAAATTTTGAAATTTACTCTATCATATAAAATTGTTAAGGATACCCAATCATTGATTATAATAATAAATAAGTAATCAAAGTAACAAGTATAATATCTGTTCAGGTAATTATAGAATAGAGAAGATGTACCTGTTAGGAAAAAAGTTCTCGTTAGTAGCTCAATTAAGCTCAATAATTTAGCATACTTATACTTAGTGATGCAACTATTTGTCTATGTACACAATAAAAAAAAAATTCGTTTGTACTTATTTAAGAAAGATTCACGTAAAATACATGAAAAACTAATTACAGTTAATATATACAGGGTGTCTCATTCAAATCGGTCAGTATGGGAAAGTCTGAAACTATAAGACATACGAAGATTTGTTCTTAGGAACCATGTCACCGATTTTGATAAAAAGAAAAACTGCATTCATACATTTGAAAAAAAAAAGTGTACCCAGCTGGGGAATCGAACCCGGTAGTTTTGAAAAAAAAGCTTACAGTTTTTCTGTTTAAATAACGGTTGTGTAGGTCTTAAGCAGTAAATGTCTCTATGAAACACGATGTCTAAAATGAATAAAATGCATTGTTTTTACATACTTTAATTTATCATAGTAGGTGTTCGAAGTGACCACCGTTTTTTTCAATACAATATGGGTACACTTTTTTTTCAAATGTATGAATGCAGTTTTTCTTTTTATCAAAATCGGTGACATGGTTCCTAAGAACAAATCTTCGTATGTCTTATAGTTTCAGACTTTCCCATACTGACCGATTTGAATGAGACACCCTGTATAGTTGATAACTATATATGTATAGTTGATAAGTTCATAAATGATAGCAAGTTATAGGTCCCTAAGCTAGTAACTTCATACAAAATCCATATGAAAAAAATCCGTTTTGGACATGTTACAAAGAGTGCTCATTTGATAAATTGATAAAGGTACTCGTATCAAAAAGCAGATTCTGAAGACCCATGAATTTGAACAGCTTTTCGAAGGAACATTGGACGAAATATCGAAAAAATATTTGATCTCTCTTACAAACTGCGCTATCAGCTTCTATGGAAAGTCTATAGTTTTGATGAAGTTTTCTATCACTGGCCATACATTTAAACATATAGTAAGCAAAATAATAACTATACGTGGGTATCATTTAAAATTTTATATCCTTTACCATTACAAAATGGAACACCCAGGATGCATTTGAATATAATTATCAATTAATTTTGATAGTACTTGTAATACATAGATCTTTAAGACGCGGCAAACAATTTTTTTTTTTTTGTAATAAAGAATAAGCAATAAAGATTTTACAATAACAACAACAACAATTTAATTAATTTTTAACGATTTAGTATGTAAATTGAAGTATCATGGGAATAACTAGCAAAACCTACGCGCATTGACTGGTATCATAATGAACTAATTGTGCGAATAACGTTCTTGTCACATCTCTACGAGTACACTGCTGTAATAACTTCATCTTGTCATGACAAGATTTATATTTTCTTTAATAAGTTTATTATCATTCAGTGTAAAATAGTGCAGTCCCATTCTAAAAAATAATTACGTACGAACAAGCCTTATAGGTATGAGGCGATTATAATTTTTGGGACACAGATGTGTGCGAGCCAAATTCAGTCCTATTAAACATTGCTACATTTCGACAATTGTTTTATAATAATTTATTATCTTGGAAATGCGATAACAGAAATCAATGTCGTGTTTGAGTATAAATTTCAATTTTTCAAGATTGGTTTATATCTGCTTAGTAAATAATCGGCTGACTACGACTAGAAAACATGCCTAATATACTTGTCAAACAATTCAAAATAAATAAATTTAAGTATTTTTCGAGATGAGGAGTTCAATAACTGAGGAGGAACTATTTCCTCCGTACATTTACACTTCCAATAAAAATTAAATTCAATGTAAAAAATCACAATTTTCTAATACTTTAACCGCATCGCATATAATTAATAAGTCAATTACTAAGCGTGTCTCATTCACACAACGCCGAGTGGAGCGGATCGTGGTCCGCAAAAACTTCTCTCGCTGCATTTCCGCCTCCCATTGTCTCGGCACTAATCTGCATTGGATTAATGACGAGTATGCTGTGCTGCGAGTGTTGTAGTGTAGTGCCGACAGAAAAACTGCAAGAGCGTATATGGAATATGAACTAAGTACATCAGTAATGCAAATTTTTATAATCAACACACTTTTGCGGTCAGAAAATAACGGTTGTTTCAAGCTTTAGGGAATAACGCTTGTTGAATAAAATTTAGATTTTGTGTTCACACCTGTGATCCAGGTATCAGGAACTAAATTCTCTTGATTTTATAGTGGTGGCCTGTACAGACCTTCTGTAACTAGGCTAACGATTAATCCATCATTGTCTCGCCCCGTTCATACGTTTGTAACAGTTCATCTCATGATAAACTGCAATGACTCCTTCTTCTTGCTGTAATTAAACATGATTAGAGCTCAACACATGGTGAGCCGCAATTAGAAGACGTTACTTTACAACGGCTACCGGCGCTCCACGCTACACGCCATGCGATAGTTTCTATCAACCATTCAATGACTAGCACGGAAGCGAAATGTTAATTAAATTCGCTCGTTATTACATTGTCGCTTATTTTTTCCATACTCATCTTGTTGTGCTGTCTATAAAAAGAATTTTGATAGGTTGCTCCGTACATTTTTCGAATTCCAAATGCGTCGCAACGCGTGTAAACGTCACTCAGCCTGAATCCCAAGTGGTGGCACTTGTGGGAAGGAAACGGTTCGAATTCATTCAAATCTACAATCATGAATGAATCGAATGGGAAAGAGAAAGGAATACTTTTGAAGATTTGAGAGAGAAAGGGACGCAATTTCAATAGTACGCGAAACGGAAATAGAGAGGCCGAGATAATTCCGTCTAGCCGGAGGGATTCCCTCGTGTCACTTGTGTGCGTTCGTTTTTCGGATTGTGCGGGTGTATTTCAAATGTCGGCGTGCGTGCCGACTCAGTGCTTGCAGAGGGTCCTTTATCGATGTTGTTGTAGACGTTCTTTCCGTCTGCGCTTTCCCCAGCTACTTGTTGATCAATCGTAATAAATTGCCTTCATGATATTCCCATTGTGGAACAGTTTGTCGCTTTACTGCCTTTGAGGAAATTACGTTTCCTCCAGATACTCGAGTTTATTTGCCGTTTTGTGAATGGAGTTTCAGTTCAATGGTTTGTTCTTAAATCGATGAGTGATCTAAGTTACCGGATTCACATCTGTCAAAAAAAAATTGTTGCTTAATTTTTTCCTACATGGCGCCACTTTGTTTGTGAAGCGATTTAGTTTAACTGACGTCATGAGGTGATGAAAGAATATCATCATCATTGCCCCAACCTATTTCCGTTTTTATGGAGTTTACTACCTTACCTAGAGGATATGACGAAGGCACTGGTTTTTACACAGAGTAACGGCGATCTGAACCAGAGATTAAACTAGACCCAAACCATAAGATTAGATGTTAGTGACAATTTTCAAGCTGCCAAATGGCCTCTGATTTGGCTTCATGATTACCATCATTGATAGAAGCAGGGACTTGTGGCTCAACGTACCTTCCAAAGCACGGAAACGCTCTTGGTGATGTGCCACTAGGGGTCATCCATCCAAGTACTGACCCACAGCTGACGTTGCTTAACCTTCGTGATTGAAAAGAAAGGGCAGCCACCTAACACTCGGCCAAGAGTTTTAATAATTTAAAATCCTTGGGTAGGTATATGAATAAATAAAAAACAATCAATACAAGGAAATCTAGAAAACTGGTATGGTAGCTTGAACACAGTTCGATAAACTAAGCGATGCGATGGCGAGAGATAGCGCAACGAGCCGTGATGAGAACAAGTCATTGCAACTTTATTACTGACTCTATTGATCGTTATAACGTACAATGCATCTAAACATCTTCATATAATAGGTCTTTACCTATGAAATTGCCGAAATTTTCTTACAGATTAATGAGATCATAATTCATATAATTCTAATGCTATTTTTTTCATTTGTCTTATATTTGAAAGTTGACTTCAAGGTTATCAATTTACGCATAAAATAAAGTTTTTATTTTTAGTTTGATATATAAAATTAAAGGTTTGAAAATTGTTCGTCTTAAAGGTCGTCCGATTTCATCATTAGATTTGTTATATTTTTTTACAGATAATATTTTTCGAAAATTAAATTTAAGCTTCTGTTAGCTTAATGTCTTCCCAATCATGCTTAATCATGTTTAAAAGTAAAAAAAATGGATTTATAATTCCTAAGAAAAATTCAAAAATGTTAGTACTGAAAATTGAGTTTACCTAAAATTCGCCATACAAAACGGCAATTTCATAGGTAAAGACCTAATATATGATATAAAGGATAAGTTTCCGGAAACTTAAACACCATGATAGGTCAACGTAACTGAACAACTTTCAATAAATAAAAATTTCAAATAGGTCACAAGTCAAAAGTTTTAGTCACTGAAAGTTGTTCAGTTATGTTGACTGATCATGCTCTTTCAGTTTTCGGAAAACTTTTCCTTACACCCTTTATAAAGTATAAGTTTTGCTTAATTTTTCTTCAGATTATCCTACTTTAGGTACCTGCTAAATCGATTCTAACTATTCACTCACTAAGAAAACTATGCTGTTCCCGAGAGCTTGAGTAACATATAGGCACAGAATAAAGTAATAGTATCATCATCCAGCAGAAACACTCTCCGCCCCCCTTGAAACCCCGCGCGCACCCGCCCGCGTTATTCTCGTGGTCTTTCTAAGGGTCTTTTGTACTGAATATGCGAGCCTACGCGAACTTCCAATTTCATATTTGAAATTCGCGCTCGATGTTTGTAGTGGCCAGGGTGTAATACCTATAGGCTTCGAAACATAGGCTACTTTTACCATGGGAAAACATATTATTTCACGGGAACATGTTGAACATGTTTTCACGCGAACAAAGGCTCGGGCAACAGAACCTAAGTTATTTCATAGAAGGTTTAACAGAAGGCATTTGAATGGGGTTGTTTTCAACCCCGAACGATGTGAATCTGCATAGGTCGAACATCGAAATATGAGAATAAACGTTTGTCCACTTATTAGTGAGGTCAAAAGCAGGATGGCTTTTGCATCAACCCGCAATTTTTTTTTCTGTACAAAATATGTTGGTCACTTACGTTACTTTGTATGGGAATTCGTTTAGTTTTTTTTTATTACTGCTCGAGATGTAGAACAAATGTTGTTGCTTTATATCTATGCTACAAGAGAAAAGTTGTTTAGTTTCAAAAGTAGATTCACATGCTTAAGGGTTGTAATCTTATTAATACCCTTTTTGTTACACGTTAGACAACGGGCTGTTAACAAATAGTTTGGCTGGCACCACATGCGTCTCAGAAGCTGCATTGCGGCGTCTTGGTTTAATATTTCAATGAAAACCACCTCTTGGACCAGCGCCAGTCTTGGTTCCACCATTAATGTTGTTATTGCTACATACCTTCACTATGTATATCTACAACTGTTAAAATTACTAGTTCTTACTTAAAATATTGGACTTACATCCAAAAACTATTAATTGCGAAATGGTATCTAAGAGACGCACGGTAGTTGGATGCCAAGTTCTTAAAACTTGACAATTAAATTTAAAGTTATTATTTTTGGACTAACAAGGCAGGCTGTTCATTCATAAAAAATCCCACCAAGGATATTCTATAAGTATTACCTGTCAAACATCATCAAATTAGAAAACTGAGCACAGGAATGGTTCGGAAGTTCCGACACACCTACCGGTTCTACAAAGGTAATGAGGCAGTTATTTCAGTGCTTGTTTATTTACAAAATATCACTCTGTTTGAAGGCGGACCATCAAAATGCGTCGTAAAGCTGAAAATTCCATAAAAAGTCGTGTTGATGACCTCCGTGATTGAACCTTGCTCTTTGTAGCAGAGACAATAGACGGAACCCTTTCGGAGCCATTGATTAGAAAAAGTTTAAATTCATCAGAAGAGTTTTAATTAAAATTTATATTCTACCAATTAATAAAAGTTTATGAATAAGCTCTTTTTATAATTATACCTATGGAAATTTTTGTTTGTGCTTACTTAATCTTACATTAAATCACAAGGACATATAAAAGAGTTAGAGAGAATAAAGTAATGGCTGGCGCCCTATACAGTTCTATTTCGTTCTCAGCTCATGGAGTAACCCGATCCGCATTCGTTTATCTGCTGTAGAGCAATTATTGAAGCGTGAAAAGGAGCGTCCTCTTATTATTTACGAGTCGCTTTGAAATGCGGGCGTTCCGTTTTTGAAAAATATCGCATTTCCTAGTGCAACGAACAGCGCATAGCGACATCATTCATGGAGAGTATTTAGAGAATGCATTTAGCTTTTAATGCAAGCCTCCAAAAATCTTGTTTTATTTGAAAACACTGGTTTTGCTTGTTCATTTATTAAAAACCAAAATAATATACTTAGCTATTGATATAAGTGGGCACAGCCACTAATAAGGCGTAAGTATACAAATAGTTTAAAAATATTAAAATTAATAATGATAGTTGTTTATAAAATTTTATCGTTTAATTTATACTTTAACATATGTAATGAGTTTTCAAAAAAGTCCTAATAAAAAACTTGATATAAAACCTAAACACACAAAAATCTAAACATAAAACTTTGGTATTGTAACTGACTACTATTTGTACCAAAAGAAACAAGATTTAAAAGGAATTAATGGAATCGTAATGGCGGAAACATGTCAATACAGATTAGTTTCATTCACCACCCGACGGGACGCAACCAATACTTTTGTTAAATTTTTTGTTTGTGTGTTAATGCTATCTTAAAGTAACATAGTAAAAACGATAAAACACTGAATTTATTTGCTATAATTATTATTTTCGTTACTTAATTTACCTAGTCAAGGAAATTGATGAACAGATCGTTCGGTAATATGAAAGGCCGTTAAGTATTCATTTAAAGTGCTTATGATGTTTTGAACTAAGAAGACGGAAATAGTTTTAGAAAAAAGAGATAAGCAGTAAAAATATCCTATGATATCATCAGACAAATGAACATTAAAATCATGATTTCATAAAGTCAAACATAATGTGAGTCACAGGCGTTAACGAACGCGGCCGCCCGGCCCGGCCCAAACGTTTCCGCTCACCAATAAACAAACCTTAAATATTACAAACACAAAGCGTCAATACGAGCGAAAAATTTAACTTTACGCCTCCCAAACGCACACTTTCCACTGAAATTACATTTTTAAAATCACATTCACGGAACTTTGAATACTGCTGCAGTAATATAGGCCTACTCGGTAAGCGGACCGCGCTCCCACAACAAAACAAGATTTTTTAATCTAACTTTAGCGTTTGTAAAAATTACTATTTAAAAATTTAAGCCCAACCCTCTAATTAACAGAGATTTAACCCTTCCGTCGCCGAAGCTCACTTTAATATTTAACCCAGTGGAAATATTTGGCGCGTATTAAAATGTGAAAAATTAATAGCGCGCGCGGACCTTCTTTTGAGGGCAATGAAAACTCCCATGACACTAGTGCCCGAAATACTTTCCTTTTTGGATTTCTCCCTTCTAAAATATTGTTACTTGTGACGAGATCTTTTTAAAATGCATTAAATATGAACGTGAACATTTCTAAAATATTTTAATAAAACAAGCACTCAAAGCGCTAAACTGAACTTTCTGATTGAGTATTAATGCAAAAAGTATATTTATTACTTTCTACTTTTAAAATAATCCTAAATAAGTATTTTTAATTATAATATAAATGTATTTATGTGTTTATCGAATGAGTTATTTATGTCAATTAGGTCACACTACCGTACACGAAGATTTATATTAAAGAAATAAAAAGAACTTACCCTTTATTAAAAAAAAGCTTAACAAGATAAAGAATTCTCTACGCTTAAGCACTTAAAAACACAATAAAAAGAATAATAAAATTCAAAGATTACCTATGCAACATAAAGTATTCAGAAAAATCAGGAACAATATGATATTCACATTCACTGAAATAAATGCATGTACTTTTGTTGGAGACGTACCTTGCCGTGGTGCAGTCCCGGTAAAGGACGTCGAAGTCTTTGCAGGAAAGCAACTTGCAGCGGTTGACGCCGGGCTGAATTGCACCGAGTCCGCGCAAGATGCGCACTTGTTCCACATTGCACACTAGCGGCACTATGTCCAGTCTTTTTAGTTTTGTGTACACTGTGTGCAGGCCACCAACTAAGTGTTTAAGAAACAGTTCAAAAGCCTGAGGCAGGCAAAGCATTGTGTCGCCTTGAATGATGAAAGCAGCAACTTTCTGGCCACGGTAGTCAACAAGCTTGCATTCGTTAGCCGAAGGGTCAGAAGTGGATATTGGAGGTGGACTTCCGTAACGTGGATGGCCATGATGATGAGCTGCAGCCATAAGATCAAGTGGTGAATGATGCATCATCTGCAGTGATCCCAACAGACCAAGTCCCGGCGGAGGCAACGGAAGGCGTGGAGCTAGTAGCTGCGGTGGGCTGAGTCCTCGCGCTGGAGAAACTGCCTTCACTCTTGGTGAACCTCCTGAGGAGCCGCTCACCTCGCTCGCGGTCGAAGCTGAGTCCACGGCGGACTCCATGCTCGAAGATTGAACTATGCGCGCATCACACGCCCGTCGCGCGCGCTGTTCCGCGCAACAATAAATAAAAAGCCGGAGCGAAACGAGGGCGCGGCCGCGTGCGCGCGCCCGCCCAGGCGGACGTGTCTCATTGGCCGGTCGACGTTCCAAGTTTAATTCGATTGGGTGACGACGTCGCCGCGGAGTCTCCGCCCTTTTTTCGTTGCGTTGTGAACGCGCGAAGAAACGTTTCTGTTTCTTTTGGGTGTTCTGTGGTGCGGCCGCTGCCGCGCGCCGCCGGGGGTGTATTGATAAGAATGTCACCGGCAATCAATATGAGCCGAGATGCCATGCCGCCGCGGCACATTGTAGGCTATCGGCACGTAACTTTAAGTTTATTTTAAGCTATAACTGGCTGATAGACCAAATGCACAAAAATAAGAAAAAAATATTAGATATAGGTAATAAACAAAATAAATAATGTTTTTATCTTAAGGACAAAAAAAACTTACTAACTTTTAAACATCATTCAAAACTTTTTGGGATCTTTTTCCAACTAAATGCACAGTGTGCTTCTGTGTTTACTTTGGGATGCCAAAGTTGGGTAACATTCTCAAACAATTTATTTAAGACTTTAGGATATTTCATTTGGTGGAGACTTATAATTACCATAAGTTTATTAATTGGTTTATTTAATGTTATAATTTAGCTGTTAGTATCCCAAAATTCAATAAATAAATAAATAAATTGGATGATGGAAAATATAATATTGTTAATATGGTTAGGTTGAACTCTATTTATATTATGCGATAGTAATAAAAATTATAATAAACTTACCAAATAGCTACCTACCTATTTATAAATTAACTCCAGTGGTAGGAAAATATTGTGAGCTGCTTAATCAATATTTTGTAAGAATCTATATATATAGGATAAGTAGGTATTATTATGATACTTATTACAAAATTTTCAGATACATGAAATTAAGTTACCTACCTAACGTTTATTTGAATTATACTGGAGACGTACTCGTACCTATCTAAATAAAAATTAGGACTAGATTATTTATTTTATAAGTATTTTATCAATTTATTTATAATAATAAAATAAATTGTAAAAAGTAAGGAGGTAAAAAATATTGGTTGCTACTTGAAGTGAATGAATACCTACACACATACACGACCATGTGCACAACGCAAGAACTGCATCATACATACATACATAACATCACGCCTTGTTCCCGTCGGGGTAGGTAGAGACCACAGTTCTCCACCTGCTACGATCTTGACATACTTCCCTTGCTTCCTGAAATTTCATCAATCCTTTCATACATGCTCGTCGGTTTAGGGTACTTTTAACCTGGCCTTTATTCAGAACGTCCTGAATTTGGTCCTGGTATGTTCGCCGAGGCCTTCCCCTTCCAACGTTTCCATTTACTCTCGCCTTGTAGATCTCTTTCGTCAATCTTCCTTCATTCATACTTTCTACATGACCAAACCATCTCAGCATCCCTTTCTCAATTTTAGTCACTACGTCTTCTTTTACGCCACAACGTTCTCTTATCACACTATTTCTAATCCTGTCACCATCACAATTTCTCAATCTTTGTTTGAAGTAAACTAAGGGCCTACCTATTAAAGATCTAAAAATATTAATATAATATTCAACAAAATGTTAACTTTAAGGAAGGGAAAAAAGAAATCGTAAATCACTTATACCTACACGCTTGGAGGAACTACGCCTACACCTTATATTATCTTTGATTAGAATTTAAATTTAAAAACTAGTAGGTACATTGTAACATTTATGAAGTTAATGTAGGACTTTGGTATTCGCACTGCCGTGCGCTCCTTGAACTTGAGCTGCTCAACGAAACGTATTTTCTTTAGGACTTGTGTAGGTATAAATACTAGAATTATTTCATTTGCACCGGAGTTCACAAAAGAGTCTGCTGTTTCAAAAACAAACTTAACACCTCAATTTCATGTTAAAAGTTTTAAAAATGTGGATATTTCTGACTTTTTTAGGGTTCCGTACCTCAAAATAAAAAAACGGAACCCTTATAGGATCACTTGGTTGTCCGTCTGTCTGTCTGTCAAGACCCTTTTTCTCACGAACGAGAAGAGGTATCAGGTTGAGATTGATAACGAATATTAAGGTCTATAAACTACACAAGATCTGAAAATTTAATTTTTTTACAACGACGCAATCAAAAGATATGGCTTTTTATGTCCTCATCTCCATACATTTCTGCAAAAAAGTAAAACCTACAAGGTACTTCCCGTTGACCTAAAATTATGAAATTTGGCAAGAAGCTAGGTCTCACAGTACAAATAAAGGGAGAATCCTAAAATCATTAAATATTTAAATTTTTCTCACAACTAATAGTAACCAATTAAGGTGAGCTCCCGTTTCAAGAACTTTTCTATAAAAGAGGGGTCAAGTTGGATGGTCGCGGAGTTTTTAAAATCAAAGAGCAAAAGCTTTTAGTATACATATGGTAGACAGGTACGGAACCCTCAGGGCGCTAGTCCGACTGACACTTGGCCGGTTTTTTTGTATAATGTTAATTTAGTTAAGTAGTTGCCGTATCGTGCCTTGACTGTGGCGTTTTTACTTTTAATTTAGTACAAAAAATTGTTTTTATTTTAGTTTGATATAGGTATCTAATTGTTCGACAAATAGATGTCATCCATTTTCTTGAAGGTTAGCAAAAATTTATAAAATTTGGAATCGTCATTTCTAAAAACAAATTATAGTATTGGTTAATTGATAATTTATTGTATTGGTATTGTATTAAAACTCGTTATCTTACCACTTTACTGCAGTTTTTATTTAAATAAGTGAACAAACAGTGTTAAAATATGAAGAATTGTATCATTCATGTTATAAAATAAACACTTATATAAATAGGGCCGGAAGTATAGAAACAATGAAAACTTTTCTGAACAACCACTCCTCACTCCAATACGTACTCAGACAAGACCCATTTAGAATTATGCACGAATATTTTTATTCTACGTTCAATTTTGAACCGTATCCCTTTAAAATTAGGGAATTACAGGTTTCAAGCAATAAAGTTTTGTTGATATAATTTGCTCGGCTGCTTTTCGATCATCATTACCAAATGTCTCAAGTTGGAACGTAGGTTTAAGTAGGTTCTTTTGTAAGCTCTTAGCTCAAGATTCTTCTAATATTGTAGGTTCTGAAGAGCTACGAGTGTTCATAAACAACCCGAGATTGAAGGATTCTGTGAGTTTTCTTAGCAAAACAAACAAACAGAAACCAATTCAGCAAGTTTTAACATACTTTTTTTAAAGAATATCGATTGTAGTAATCAGGTATTTTTGCTACAAAACCACAAACTAGGGGTGACCCTTTATAAAAACTTTTATTTACTTCCACCTGTCGCGGTGTCTGTCTGTCTGTCTGTCTGTGTATCTGTAACCAAATCTTGCAAGTTAAATTTGACCTAATTCCTGGTTTCTGATTGAGATGAAATTTAACATCGGATGACTATGCAATATTACTTGGAGCTGATCTGATGATGGCGTCAGAAGATAGCCATGGAAAAGTGAGAAAATAACGCGATTCAAAAAACCTGAGACTGTGATAACGTTTTAGGTTTATTTTATACATTTAATAAAAGCTAAATTTATAAAATAAATTTAAATAATGTTTAAAAAAAATACTTTTATTTTTTATATAGTAATTGTAAGTATTTGCCTCCTGTCACCTGATGGTAAGTGACGATAGAGTCGTAGATGTAGTATGCCTTCCTTGAATGAAGATGTCTGTTCATTCTTGCCCTGAAAACATCCAGATTGTATTGTTCGGGGAGGGAGTTCCACTCTTTAGCTGTGCCATTAGGAAAAATGAAAGAAGCGCTTTGTGCGAATGGATGGTATTTCAACGACATAAGGGTGGAACTTCAACTGGCGTCGAGTCCCACGAAGGTGGAAACGAGAAGGTGGAATTAGGTTGTGCAATTCAGAAGCACACTCTTCAAAATATATCCAAAGCAAAAAAATACCGATAAGCAATGAGTTCCGTCTCCGATAGGTTTCCTGACAAGCTTGTCAATAGCAACTGGCCAATTGGTGTTGAGCAGATCCACCCCAGAGGAGGCAGCACGACTTAATACTTGATCGGACTTGTGCTTGTAAGCTGTTAAAGCTAGGCTGTCCCTTGCAAAGATATTTTGCATATCGTTTCCCATATTGCCATCGCTTAGCTGCTACTAAGCGTGGTAACTATGGTAGCTAGTCTTAAGTGTGAGGGAGTAAGTTCTGGGGATCTCTTCAATATGTTCATATACACAAACATAGTCAACGTGCTTCTGCCAAACCCTGCGACTACCAATCAATAGCCACCACCTTCCAACTCTGTAAATTTAACTAAGAAGGAAGCACCTTCCCAGAGCTACCTACTCGGTGATGTACAGCTGACTGCTCCCCTCACGCCGGGGCTCCCCACTGTTCTGTACTCTCTGCGATATTTACTACACATAAAATGACCAGGTTCCTGGTATAGGGAGGTATATATCCAGCGCAACGGTAGCGGCCGGAAAAGAAGAGCATCCATAGAAACCTGGGTGAGGCCATATTAGAGCGAACAAATTCAAGATCTCATCAAGCTTAAAACATTGGATCCTTCGTATTTCAATGATCGATGGGGTTATATTAGCACTGCAAGTGTTAAGTATAACCTGCTCTTGACTGTACCACGAAGTGACAGCCTCGAGATTTTTGGCATTTTTATGTTACAAGTCAACATACCTAAGTAACCTAGCAGGTGGGCCACCTGGTGGAAAGTAGTCACCACCACTTATAGCAACCACTATGTTATTAGTGGCATAATTTGACACCAATAAGACAGCATAGTAAGTTGCCCACCCTGAGAACTATGAAGGTACATGTGCTGGGTAAGGCAGCCCTTACCCTTCAAACCGAAACCCAGCAGTGCAAACACTGTTGTTTTACTTCCCCAGGCGTACTTTGCACAAAATCCCTACTACCATCTACACATCTAGAGCCCAAAAAATTTTTTTCTTGGAACGAACAAATTCAAACAGAAAATCCTAATCAAGTTATATAGCGAAAGCATGGTAAGAGGTATTCTATCTTGTGATACCTACTGCTTATACAATTGTGCTAATAGAAGCGTTTTAAAATAATGTTAAAAACATGTTTTCTTGTAAGTACAAAGATTATCAATCATATTTCAAGATGTCACACTATGTGTGCGGTCTGAGATACCGTTATCATTCTTTATAATGAAACTCTAACTCACAACGGCTAAAATCTAAGAAGTAAGTACTAAATGATTTAGGTTGTTAAGGCGAATGTAGTTTTCCTTTTTATGGTTCCGAACCAAAATGGTAAAAACAGAACCCTTAAGGTGCGACTTCGTCTGTCTGTCTGTCACACCTGTTTATCTAAGCAACCACTGATGCTATCGACTTGAAATTTGTACAGTTTTAGTATATTATTATAACCCAACTTTATAGCAAACAAAAAAAATATATATTATTATTATTGTAAATGGGGCCCAAATTTAAATTGTCGTTTCTAGGTCGACTGGGGTAGGTATTAGTTAGATGAAAAGGCAAACAAGAATAAAATTGTAATTTTATTTTTTTTACGACTTTTAGTTTTGAAGTTATGATGAAAAATGTCGAAAAAAAACCATTATGTGGGGACGAACCCCAAATGATACGCAGGAGGGATTTAGCGTTAGAATTTCTATTATAGTGGCTCGCGCAAACTTTACAATATTTTCAGCTTTTTACATGCAGAAGAATAACAACCGAATCTCCATAGGAACGTGGCTGTAAGACGTTCATTGCAGGGCGAGCGCGACGGCATACATTGCTGAGACCGATCCTACGGACGGTAGAAACTCACGCGGCGACCACTGCGTGTTGCTATGGATCTGGACGGCTCAGGTTCTTCTTGCTCGGGCACAGTTGAGGCACTAGGTTCGGAAACATTGGCTTAAGCCGGTCGATCGAAATGGTGACGATTTTGCCTTTGATTTCAACATCAAACGTCTTTTCTCCATGTCGAATGACTTTGAATGGGCCTTGATACGGTGGCTCGAGAGCTCTAAGAGGTTACCCTTTCCGAACAAAGACATGAGTAGCAGTGTGAAGATCTTTAGGAACATAAAAAGTTTTATCGTTACTAAGGTGCCATCTAGTGGGTTGTGGAGACAACTTGACAAAATGACTGCGTAGTCTTTGTGCGAAATCTGTGACATCTGCGTTCGAATAACTAGTCTTTGTATTGATGAAATCTCCAGGAAGTGTAAGTGGCTCACCATAAACGAGTTCGGCTGCTATTGTTTGTAGGTCCTGTTTCCAGGCAGTGCGTATGCCTAAAAGTACGAGTGGCAAAACTTCTGACCAACTTGAGCTGTTGTGGCACATTATGGCGGCTTTAAGCTGTCTATGTAATCTCTCAACTAATCCATTCGCTGCTGGATGATAAGCTGTGGTTGAGTGATGTGCTGTGCCTAAGAGAGAGGACAAGGCCTTAAATAACTGTGATTCGAACTGTCGGCCTCTGTCTTTTGTTATGTGGGTCGGGCATCCAAACCTTCCGACCCATCCTGAAATGAATGCCATTGCGCATGTTTCCGCAGTAATGTCAGCTAAGGGATATGCCTCGAGCCATCTGGTGAAACGATCGATTGCGGTGAGGCAGTATCTGTAGCCGTCAGAATAAGGCAGAGGGCCTATCAAATCTATATGAACATGCTGGAAGCGGGCTGATGGAGTGGTGAAAGACGATAATGGAGCGGAGACATGTCTAGTTATCTTACTACTCTGACAGTGTAGACATTCTCGTGTCCATTGGCGGCAATCTTTGCGTATGCCGGGCCAAACAAAACGTTGAGAGACGGTTTTGACGGAGGTTGCTGCACCAGGGTGGCTAAGACGATGAATGTTATCTAAAATTTGTTTGCGGTAACTGACGGGTACGTAGGGACGAGGTTGCTGCGTAGAAGTGTCGCAGTAAAGTTTGCTTGAAGAGCCCGGTAGCTTGAGTCGCTCAAGTCTTAAAGCTGTTCCACTACGTAGCAGGTCTTGAACTTCAATATCAGTCTCCTGTGCTGCAGCTAAAGAAGGATAGTCGATAGATGAAATGATTTCTTCGATGCGTGATAATGAATCTGCAACGGTATTGTCTTTGCCAGAAATGAATTTGATGTCCGTTGTGAATTGAGAGATGAAGTCGAGATAGCGAAACTGGCGTGGAGAACAGTTTTCTCTCTGGCGATCAAAGGTGAATGTCAATGGTTTATGGTCGGTGTAAATTGAAAAGAGTCTTGCTTCAACCATATATCGAAAATGCTTGAGCGCTTCATAGATCGCTAGCAGTTCACGGTCGTATGGACTTTACTTCTGCTGCGATGGTTTGAGCTTCTTGGAAAAGAAAGCGAGCGGTTGCCATATATTGTTTTTGCGTTGTTGGAGAACAGCGCCAATGCCAGTGTCTGAAGCATCCGAAAAGATTGCGAGCTCTGCGTGCAAATCTGGATGAGCGAGAAGGGTGGCCTGTGAGAGGCTTTCTTGGCACTCTCGAAAGGCATCCATTTGAGTTTGGGAGAGGATGATTGCCTGCGATCCCTTTAACTTTGGTCCAGATAGAAGTTCGTTGAGAGAAGCTTGCAAAATGGTGGCTTGAGGGACGAAACGGCGATAAAAGTTCATCATCTCAAGGAAACGCCTGAGTTCTTTCACGGTCTTGGGAATTGGATAGTTAGCCAGGGCTTCTGTCTTCTCTGCCAGAGGCTTAATACCATACTCAGAAACATGGTGTCCGAGAAAAGTGATTTCTTTCTGCCCGAAAGAGCACTTGGCTGAGTTTACCAAGATGCCATACTCTCGTAGACGCTTGAAGAGTTGATGAAGATGATCGAGATGCTCAGGAAGTGAAGATGAGAAGATAAGAATGTCATCGAGATACCTAAAACAGAAATCTAGATCTTTGAGAACTTCATCGATGAATCGTTGAAATGTCTGAGCAGCGTTTCTAAGTCCAAATGTCATGAATGGGAACTTGAATAAGCCAAATGGAGTGATAATGGCGGTTTTCGGAATATCAGCTGGGTTGACGGGAATTTGGTTGTAAGCTTTGACTAAATCGATTTTTGAATAAATGTTCGTTCCTGCTAATTTGTAAGCAAAATCCTGAATGTGTGGTATGGGATAACGATCGGGTACAGTACGCGAGTTAAGCGCTCGGTAGTCACCGCATGGCCTCCATCCGTTATCTTTCTTCGGTACTAGATGCAGTGGAGAAGACCAAGGACTTTCTGAACGACGAGCTATGCTGCTTTGTACCATTGCTTTAAATTCCTTTTTTGCTATTGAAAGACGATCAGGAGCAAGACGACGTGCGCGAGCAGAAACGCAAGGACCAGGAGTGGTACGTATGAAGTGCTGAGTATTGTGCTTCGGTTTGTGTAGGTCGAATGTTCCAGCAGGATGAATTATCTCCGGATACTTCTTCAGAATCTCGTGGAACATGCTGTCTCCAGCGACTGCTTTCACAGAAGTAATGGATTCAGCTGACCTTTGCCGTGGAACTTGTACTTGTAGGCTCGTTAGATTATCGACGAGTCTCTGATTCCGACAGTCGACCATGAGGTTGTAATGACTAAAAAAATCGACACCAATTATGGGTTTGCTAACGTCAGCAATTGTGAAATGCCATTTAAAAGCTCTTCGAAGGCCGAGATTTAGCTCAAGGTGAATTGTACCGAAAGTAGAAATAACTGAGCCGTTTGCAGCAAACAATTCATATTTGGCATCTCCATAGGAACGTGGCTGTAAGACGTTCATAATCTCCATAGGAACGTGGCTGTAAGACGTTCATTGCGGGGCGAGCGCGACAGCATACATTGCGCGCCGCCACAATTATTTCTAAGAACCTATACCCTTTTTCAAAAATTTGCAAAATAACCTTTAACAAACAAATTTAGTTTTGCGGTCCTAAAATGGAGGTTATTGCTTCCAAAAATTTTGTATGTGTATCGGAATCCTCGGCGCGAGAGTCGAACTCGCACTTGACCGGTTTTTTTTTTGGTAGAAGGATTCGTATGTTAAAAAAACCGGCCAAGTGCGAGTCGGACTCGCGCCCTAAGGGTTCTGTACCTACCTATCTACGATATGATATACTAAAAGCTTTTGCTCTTTGATTTTAAAAACTCCGCGTCGATCCAACTTGACCCCTCTTTTATAGAAAAGTTCTTGAAACGGGAGCTCACCTTAATTGGTTACTATTAGTTGTAAGAAAAATTTAAATATTTAATGATTTTAGACTTTAACCTTTATTTGTACTGTGAGACCTAGTTTCTTGCCAAATTTTATAATTTTAGGTCAACGGGAAATACCCTGTAGGTTTTGCTTTTTTGCATAAATGTATGGAGATGAGTACATAAAATGCCATATCTTTTGATCGCGTAGTTGTAAAAAATTTAAATTTTCAGATCTTGTGTGGTTTGTGGATCTTAATATTCGTTATCAATTTCAAGCTAATAACTCTTCCCGTTCGTGAGAAAAGTGATCCTATAAGGGTTCCGTTTTTTTTATTTCGAGATACGGAACCCTAAAAACCAATAGACATAACCTGAATAAGTTCTGCGTATTCTAATTAATAGGCGTACCACAGTAATACCTTTCCTCTATGGTAATACCAAGGAGACGCTCTCCTTTACATAATGTTCTCCAAATTTTCTTTTTTACTGTCAATGGGCTTGCTCTTGAGTTCGATCTAGCTTAGACAAAGGTGAGGTCGACGATGGAACGAGCTGGCCCAGAAGAAGCCTATTCACTCACGACTTGAAAAGCATTATGGGAACTTGGAAGCACAGACGCAGGCAGGGTGAGAATTTAACTCCAATTATGACATGATAAACCAGTGCTTGTGCTTGTGGTTACTAAAATTAATGCAGCACCTTTCATTTAAACAAAAACATTTATCGATTTGATAAAACTAACACTTAAATCCTGACTGCAGAAAAGAATAAATGTACAGAATACGCGTTCAGCAGAAATGACAGAAGCAGAAGTAATGAAGAAAATAAAGCACGTAGTGCCATCTTGTTTGCTACAAAACTACGAATAAAATACATCATTCTGCAAGCACCGTGTAGGTAGCGTAGCGGAGCGCAACGTTGCGTTCGATGTTTTATAGGTATATTTATTGACAAATTTAGGACATATACAAATACGGGTAACAAATAATACACATGTCCAAAGCATGCATTGTTAGGATTAGATAAACGATTAACTGGCCTAATCTGTGATGACCAAAACTTTAATCAGTGGTGCCGGCTTTAAGAAAACCTCATGAGTGGTCGTGCCCATTTGATGACTCTTATATGAACTTATGTTTAAATCCGCTCCCACTCTCGAGCCCCCAAGCACCAACAGGGTCGGTGCCCCTTAGGATATTCACATGTCCTGTAGTTTTTTGTATCATTTTGAATAATAAAATAATATGATATTTACAGGAAAAAAAATCGCTTCCAATTCATCGCTTCTTTCTTCTTTTACGATAGCCCGAATTTGAAGCTGTAGTAGTAGACTAATAACGTTGATTCTAAGTATTAAATTCGTTCAGTAACTACTGTTAACATCGAAGGCCCAAGTGGAGAACACAAGACCTCCAAAAAATTAATTCGTGATTGCTTACAAGTGGAGAACACAAGACCTCCACAAAAATTAATTCGTGATTGCTTAAATTACCTTCTATGTTAAACTTGGCAGCCACAATGCGACAGAAGAAGGCGTAAGCACGATAAAAATCGCGTTTGCAAAGCTTGCAAGTAGCAGGTGCTAGTAAGGAACTAATGCAAACGTTAAGGACGCATTTGCCCAGCAATGGGAAATTTAAGGAGAATTAATTAAGAATATTTTGTACTCCAGTTCATAATTCCTTAGTCGCCTCTTATTACACCGACGGGTAGAGAAGGGTTGGTACTTTTCTTTGCCGGTACCGCACGAGATGTAGTTTCTACCAAAAATATTTCGTGTTTAGTCCTTATATAGGGTGACTTTTAATTAGTTCTTGATAGAAAAAGGTATGAATGTACTCATGATACTAAACAACTTTCCCCAAGGAACATAGGTCGAAATATGAAAATCAAGTTTTGACCTCCCATAGAAACTGCATCAGCTGATAGATAGCTCATTTTGTAGGGCGTGTAATAGATTATATAACAACTTTTAATATAAAGTTTAATTGATAACAACGTTTCATATAATTTTGTTTCATATAATAATTATTTCATACTAGCTGGTGCCCGCGACTTCGTCTGCGCAGGTTTATAAATTGTAGCCTATGTGTTATTCTGATGTATAAGCTATATTATTGTAAAGTTTCATTAAAATCCATTCAGTAGTTTTTACGTGAATGAGTAACAAACATCCATACATACTTACAAAACTTTCGCGTTTATAATATTAGAATATAATATATATAAATATATATAGTAGGAAGGATTATTATTTTTTGTTTTATTATTACAAATTAAATAAATAATAAGTAATCAAATAAAAAAATTATATATCAAATGAGTTTTATACTCGTATGAATTAAATTTTATATGAAAGATATTTAAGTGAAATGATAGTTATGCCAAATGTTAGTATAGAAAACGTTCATTATAGTAAATGTTACGTATTTCAAACAATATTATGTTAATAGTTGTTATATGAAACGTTTATTATATTAATTTTATTGAATGTTATTGAAACGTTTATATACGAAAAATATTTATACAAAGTGATGCGCTCCCCAATTTGTATGGGGGAGGTCAAATTTGGTTTTTCGTATTTCGACCTATGTTCCTTGGGAAAAGTTGTTTAGATCACGAGTAAATGCATACCTTTTGTTATCAAGAACTATTTAAAAGTCACCCTATACTATAAAGGAAAGACGTAAATAACCTGACTTCTCGTCTTCGCCTTAACTGTAATCCGTGTACAAAGCGCGGAATATTTCAGGTGGCAGATAATCTCGAGTTCTTATTATCAACTGACAAACAAATTAACGTTCTTAGCCACGCGTTATCAGTATTTCCCAACATTCGTTATACCTGGCGTCTCAACGCTGCTGCTGTTTAGGTAATCACTTGTAAAACATGTGAGCACTTTAGTTTAATTAGCAACGTCTAAAGCCCATTTAAATTATGATGCATCCTATCACAAATCTGAGTCACAAATTTAATTACGTATTTGTTTTACCTCTGAAGCCCCACATCACATGTGATGTGTCATATGACCTCACGTTGACCTTCAAAGCTGCCTTTATTTGCAAAAAAAAAGTTGTTGATTGTTTGGCAAAAAAAATCTCAAAACCTTGGTGTGCTGAGGTTAAGTAGTGTTAAAATGAGTTGTGGAAATATTGTCCTAACTAAAGAAATCGGACCTCATTGCTTCGCTACATAGATCTGTGGCTTCGCTCGTAACGTAATAGAAACCGTGCTAAATTATTTTACAATGGGATGACATCTGTTTGTTTTTTTTTACAATTTTTTTATCGCAAAGCAAGTTTTGTTTAAGTAGTTCATTACGTTCATAACATAATTTTTAGAGTTCCGTACCCAAAGCGTGGAAAAAGGGGCCTATTGATATGCCTCCAATGTATGTCTCTCCGTCTGTCTGTCTGTCAGCGGGCTGTATCCCATAAACCGTAATACGTAGAAATTTGAAATTTTCATAAATTGTATATATCTGTTGCCGCTACAACAACAAATACTAAAAATGAAAAAAAAGTAAAAAATGAAGGGGGGCTCCCAAACAGCTAAAAGGGGGAGCGTAAATAAAAAATTGACCTACCCCATTGAATGGGGTATCCTTGTTTAGAGCTCGTTGAGTACATAAATACTGTATTTTTTGTTTTTAAAAATATTTAAATACAAAGGAATAAGACGCCACCAAAATCAACTGCTTTTAAAAAATTTTGTTTGAGCAGCATTTAAAATGTTTACAGATTATGTATTTCTGTTGCCGCTAGTTACAGTTACAGCCGCGGACAGACAGACTGACCGACAGACCGATAGACAGACGGATATGACAAGACTGTAAGGGTTCTTTGTTGACTACGGAACCCTAAAAAGCTTAGTTAGGAAACAAACAGTGTTGGGTGGCAATAAATCGAGCCCAACATTCGAGTCCGGGTGCGGATGCAACAGACCGGTCTCGTTAAACTTTATTTTTATATTAAACCGTAACTTTTAGACGCGGCCAGTGCAGCGAATATACAGGGTGTAAAACAGTACGATGATCCTTATAAGGGAGAACTACCCCTTATAAGGATCATCGTACTTTTTTACATCACTATTGTTATTATTATTATTATTATTTATTTATTTATTTAGCATTCAACAAGACATTATCATTTAAGTAAAGGTACCAATCCCAATTCGATAAAGTCAACATGTGAAAAAAAATATATAAAAAATACTTTTTAAAAAGTAGTTTTAGATCAAGAAGAACTGCAGCGCCTGGAGGATTAAATGACCTCTGTGATCAGCTGGTGATGCATACAAAGATGTTTTTTTGTTATAATATCCAGTCCTATAATTTGAGAGTTCCAATTTTCCATTGTTCCACAGATAATCGGTTTATCTCTCAATAAACCATGATACGAGTAAGTGGCGCCAATCAAAGGGTTTAGATGTTATCCATATTATCGGTAGGTATAACGTAAGAGTTCTAGTTTTTCTTTACATAGAAGTTACATAGGATTTAAAGGAAGAAAACATTATTGTCATCTTAAATTGGTAAAGTTAAATTTAAAAAAAACTGGCCAAGTGCGAGTCGGACTCGCGCACCAAGGGTTCCGTACCACCACATAATCATAATTGTATTAGTTGAAATTTCAGTAAGTTAATGTGCTAGATTTTTTGAGTCCGACATGCGCTTGATCAAATTTTATTATTTGTTGTTATTTTATAGCTTATGCACTATAAACATACCAATTTTCAAGTTTGTAAGTGTTCCCGTTTTTAAAATAGAACTACGAGTAAAACAAAAATCGCCTTCGCAACCATCCAACTTGACCCCTCTCTTATATGAATGTTCTTGAAACGGGAGCTCACCACAATTGGTTACCATTAGTTGTGAGAAAAGTTGTAATATTTAATGATTTCAGACTTTTCCCTTTATTTGTACTGTGAGACCTAGCTTCTTGCCAAATTTCATAATTTTAGGTCTATGGGAAGTACCCTGTAGGTTTTGCTTTTTTGCATAAATGTATGCAGATGAGGACATAAAAAGCCTTATCTTTTGATTGCGTCGTTGTAAAAAATTGAAATTTCCAGATCTTGTGTGGTTCATGGACCCTAATATATGGTATTAATTTCAACCTGATACCTCTACCCGTTCGTGAGATATAGGGTCTTGGTCTGACAGACAGACAGACAGACAGACAGACAGACGGACAGACAGACATATGGACAACAAAGTGATCTTATAAGGGTTCCGTTTTTTTCTTTTGAGGTACGGAACCCTAAAAACAGCAAATACAAGTTAGAAAATGCTTAATTTTATAAACTGAACTGTGTCAGTCGAGCGGCTAAGGATAACTGAGCTAAGCCGCGGACAGACAGACCGACACACAGACGGACAGAGTTCCTTGTTGAGTACGGAACAAAAAGAAGACTTCACAGCAGAATTAATTAAATAGCTCCTGTGTGAATACCTGGAGCAAAACCAATTACACCGCATTTTGCATCGAGCAGTCAGTGCAGCAAATAAATCCCTTGCTACTGTACGGAATTCTGACGCCCTGGAGACGTATTTTTGAAGCGTTCGAACTGAATCTTTAGTTCGCATACGAAAACGAATCGTATACGAATTTAATTTCTAATGCTCTCGATTTTACGCATTTTTGAATCATTCGAAAGCAGTGTTGCCATTAAATTCAAATCTTTAACCAATTTTCGTTTCACGCAGATAAAATCAAAACCGGAAAGCAATTACTCATTGATTTTAAAAACCGGTAATGAATTGCGAGGGAATGGAACGCAAATTAAAAAGTTGATATGTCAGTATAATGTCATGTGTGAAGGAAACGTCAATGTCGTTGTCATCACAGATTATACATACTTTCGAGTGGTAGAATTGCAAAACGAGTGGGTCGGACCCAAGGAGGTTTTAGTAGCAGCTCTTGCTGCTAAGGAGGGAGCTATAAGCGTAGCACTTTCTTGCGAGGGACCTCCATACTAAAATGTATGGAATTTTTTTCAAATCCTAAAAACGTAAAATTTTTATCTTTTTCTCTGAGAAATATGTGACATGGGACTAATAAATGCTACTAACACAGTTTTTCAGGTGAAAACACTTTCCATTCAGGAAAAAAACGGTGTTAAAAATCACGCATAAAATGGCTATTACGGAATATTTACGCTTTCGTTCTTAGTATTAATGATCAATTCACAAGTAAAAAACGATATATTTTCACTTTCGCAAACAAAGTTTATACTAAAACATTAGATTTTTAAAGATATCTTGATTTTTGTAAAACTTAACTGAGTTTTTTGACCGACTAGCATGGGCGACAGTGAGACGCTTCACGCTTCACTAGCTCATACAGAATATGCATATGGCGGACTCTATAGTTTTTTACTCTGAGGTCGGACCACTCGTTGCAGAATTCACAGGTATGAATATTCAAAAATTGCGATTTTACGGATTCGTATACGAATCTTGCCAATTCGAATGCGAATTGAAGTTCGAACGCTTCAAAAATGCGCCTCCTGCACTGAACTGGGCTGCTTTTTGACAAAACTGTCTTATGCATTTCGATATCGCAAAAGAAGACGTTTACCGTTGAATTTCTAGATTCCATGGAATTGTATCGAGATCGTACATATCGGAAAAATTTGTTAGGTGTGTACTTTCAAAAAACACATAGGTATGCATTGGTAAGGCTTCTGGCGTGACGTAACCCCAGCAGCCTCACCTTCATACGTATCAACGGTTGCAGTGATCAACATGATTCCTATAGGTACCAAAATTTTATTGTGAAATTGTTACAAATGCGTACATAGGTAGGTACCGCAAAAAAGTATTTTCTCAGTTAAACATAGGCATTGGTGTAGCCGTACTAGAGACGTCACTTAAAGTTAATCGTTCATTAAGTCTCTTCGATTTCATTGACTAAGAAATATTCAGCAGGATTAACTGGAGAGTGCGGCAGTGAAGTTTCATTTAGTCTAACTGCAGAGCAATAACAATAACTGACGTCTATATGGGTGTATATAGGGTGCTACGGAAATAGTGAATTTTTTTGAATGTTGCTTAGACTACGAAACTGAACAACATTCCCCAAGGAACATAGGTCGAAATCCGGGAAAAAATATTTAAAATCCCGTAGAGACTGCTTCAGATGATAGCGCATTTTGACTTCTTTTCGTATTTCGACCTATGTTTCTCGGAAAAAGTTGTTCAGTTTCATAGTTTAAGTGACATGCTAAAATTATGTCTCACTATTTATGTAAGAATTTTTACCTCACTTTCACGAATAGCATAGCTCTAAGTAACTATGTAACTATGTTTGTGAATACGCTCCCCGAAACATGTTTCCTGCATTTCGTGCTGCTGAACTATGAAATTAAATTTGTGCACAATGCAAGGTGGCACCGCTCTCGATAATTTATACTGTTTACTAATTTCCTCCAATCGCGCCGCTTTGTGGAGGACCTTTGCATGATATATTGGACGCTGCGGTGTGGACGTCGTTAATAGCCACCGCAAAGGTAGTTTCCAGTTCAGATACTAGAACTCTCTCTGCTCTTTGTGTTTGTTATGAGTACATAGCCATCGTCCATTGTATACCTACAATTTGTAGGTTAGTTGAAATTTATAAAAAAATAATTGTCCAAAATTGAGCCCCCTCCAGAACTCTGGCAAACACGCGTGGTACTTTGGAGGGGATTTACCAGAGTCACCGCGCTTGTAAGCGTTGCGGCTGACGACCGCTGTCGTTGGAGACCGCAGTATGTAAGATGGTATGATACAAACTTCAGTTTACTATTATTTAATCTGTGACGATGCAAAGAAAGATGCTACTGCCCATCTTCCGGTTCATAGGCCCTTAGTCGCCTCTTACGATACCCACGGGTAGAGATGGGTACCACTCGGAATATAAATCAGCAAATCAATATAAACAAGCGAATACTATTTTGTAATGTATTCGCTTGTTTATATATATAAATAAATGGTACAGCAGCACTGCACTTACTTTCTCGCAATATGCAAGTAAAAACTATCAACTGCAAACTTAAATTTGTAATGCCATACACTTAGTAAGGAAATACCAACTTTTATTAACGTTTTTCCAAAAAATTGTTTTATTGAAGTATACAGATCAATTCAGAATTCAAATAGTTAAACATTAAAACAAACTAACCGCAAACGATTTCGAGTAAATCACATGTTTAAATTTTGGTAGAACTGGAACACCCTTTATATAATTTTTCACTGATCAATGGAGACTACCGCATGATACTTGCATCAGATGTTTTCATTTCCCAACACATGTTCCTTGGGGATAATTGTTCAGTTAAGTCTACTGAGTAAGCCCTTTCAGTTTTAGGTACACCCTGTATACAAGATATTTGCGAAAAAAAGCAAATATATTGTATTTGCTTGTTTATATATATAAATAAATGGTACAGCAGCACTGCACTGCACTTACTTTCTCGCAATACGCAAGTAAAAACTATCAACTGCAAACTTAAATTAGTAATGCCATACACTTAGTAAGGAAATACCAACTTTTATTAACGTTTTTCCAAAAAAATGTTTTATTGAAGTATACAGATCAATTCAGAATTCAAATAGTTAAACATTAAAACAAACTAACCGCAAACGATTTCGAGTAAATCACATGTTTAAATTTTGGTAGAACTGGAACACCCTTTATATAATTTTTCACTGATCAATGGATACTACCGCATGATACTTGCATTAAGATTTTTTCATTTCCCAACACATGTTCCTTGGGGATAATCGTTCAGTTTAGTCTACTGAGTAAGCACTTTCAGTTTTTGGCACACCCTGTATACAAGATATTTGCGAAAAAAAGCAAATATATTATCCAGTCAGGTATATAACCAATCCAGAATTAAAATTATACAAAATTAAAGTAAACTCAATAGCAACAATTATGAGTAAATCACATGTTTACGTTTTAGTAAAAAAAAAAGTCAAAAGTCAAAATCGTTTATTCATTGGTGGATATTAAAATCTCTTAATGACGTCAGCTAAACTACATCGCTTCACAAACAACAGTAGTAGTACTGGAACACCCCTTATATGAAATTACACAGACCAATTGATACTACCGCAAAATACCTTACATAGAGATGCTTGGTCATGCAAAGTTTCGTCAAGATTTTATGAGCCGTTTTTGCGAAAATTACAATTTTTCATTTTCGTTGTATGACATCTACCCTCAAAATGAGAGCCAGCAGGAAACTACTCAGAACCCCTCGATGAATTTGCATAAAACCCTTAAATTCAAAATATGGTGTCAATCGGACCATTCGTTTAGCCCATAGTTTAGCCGCTAGGCCAAAGCGTGACGGACAGACCTATGGGACAGACCGACCGACGGACAGACCGACCGACAGACAGACCGACCGACAGACGGACATTTTTGGGAGACATGTTTTTTATGTTATATAAGTGATATAGAACACATTTTTGAGAAAATTAGAAAAAACTTTTTTTTTTCACGTATAAAATACCTTTCTCGCTCCGCTCGAAAGTAAAAACGTGTTCCGTAGTAAAGAAGGACCCTTATAGTGTCGTCATGTCCGTCTGTCTGTCTGTCCGCTGCTTAGCTCAGAGACCCTTAAAACTAAAAAGCTGTAATTTTGTACAGATATACATTTTATCTTGAAAAAACAAATATTTAAGGTACCTCCCCTTCAAGTAAAAAGTGGTGGTGATTTCTTTTTCTTGTCTACCTCATCGTGTGGGGTATCGTTAGATAGGACTTTTAAAAATAATGTGAGTCTGCACATATAATTTTTCGATTTAGGGATCCGGTAGCGAAAAATTTTGGTTAAAGCTGTCTTGGTAACTGGAGTCAAGTGTCCCCCCTCCCCTGCCAGCTAGAAGGTTGTTCCTGAAAATGTGAAAAAATCACAGTAGCAGTCTAATGATGAATTTAAAAAAAATCAAAGGTAAGTAGGTTTCACAGGTTAATGAGATTAGCCAAAAACCTGAAAATACTAAAAATTGCAATTACAATCAGGCGCTAGGACCTCGCTAAGCGTTGTGAGGTAAAAGTTTATGTTATGAACGATAAGAAATACTCAATCAAAACCTGGTTTGCGACAAAAATTCCTAAAAAACTACAAAGGCGTGCGGGGCCCGACACGCACTTGGCCGGTTCTTTTTAAATATTTTATCACACCATGTCAATGTGGATCATCATCTCTCTCAAACATGATAGTCGATTTGATATCTTTTGTAATAATGTTCATAGCGCTAAAAATGCACTCATTAGAGACTATGTACTGAGTATGGATTAATTCCAATTTTTTTATTAACACTTAAGTAATTTTATGCATAATAACATAGAATTGTTACTTAAGTTGTTTTTTACATACACATGTGGAAGCTTGTCATTGGCTTATAGCAATTAATTTATAGCACTCAAATTGTAAATGTAGCTGAAAGCATCCCAAAGGAAACAAAACATAAAAATAAAATCATCGCATCATGACATCCCATGAAACGTCCACTACAGGACAGGGAACTCCCTCCAAAATTCCAGCTTTTGCTGAAACAATGTGGAGGGGAAGTACCATTAGTCACCGCGCCTGTTTACCGCGGTTGTTGGCCACCGCAGAAGTAAGATGATACGATACACAGAAGGATGCGGCTGCCCATCCTCTGGTTCATAAACCCTTAGCCACCTCTTACGATACCCACGGATAGAGATGGGTAGTTCTTTGCACCGCACGAGGCCAATGTGGATATTAGTACCAAATTTAACCCTTCCTTTTCTTTCTTGTACTTTCTTCCCTGAACAAATATCACAGAACAAAGTTGATTCACTTCTTAAGTCTCAGCCAGCTAAAGAGTGTGAACTGCAAAGTTTTCATCAAACCGTTTAATATTTCTCTTTTTACGTGTGGTTTCAAAGCCAACCGCGACACGATGCATTTAGTAGTGAATTCAAGGTGTCGCGCACACTGAGCGAGCATTCCGTTTGATGTTGGAGTGCAGTTTGTATAAGCTGCAGCACAAAATAAATAGGTTCAGAAGGATCGCTCATAATAAGCGCTCAAACTGACGACAGACTCTCAACTCTCATAACAGACAATAATAGTAAAATTAGTACTGATGCTTGTGTACGGTGATCTCAGCCGCGGAGAACCGAATGAATCTATTCACCTGACGTCACTGGTTTTGACAATTTGTATAATATCAGATTCAGGGCCATTTGCACTAAACTTAAGAATCGCCCCTAACTTGTTTAGGACACTCCTAGCAATACTTTGACGGCCCTTAAGCAACAACTTGGGCGATTCTTATGTTTAGTGCAATCAACTATTATTTATTTAATGTAGATTCTTTACAGAGTAGTTATTGAATGTCATGCAGAATACAATGCAAATAGTACGAGTCTACTACTAGCGTAAAAGAAACGGCAAGAAACCACTGCAACACGGCCTACTTTGTACAATGTTTTTTTTGTGCTTCGCTAAAATATCAGAGCGCCATATACTTACCTCTGCATCATACAGTCATCTTATCAATAATAAGCTTTCCTACATAACGTTTGCTTTAAACATTCTTTAAATTTTCTCTCAGATAAATGCACTAAATTTTCAGGTATTTTGTTGTAATATCGTAAACACAAACCAAAGATGTTTTGACTTTAGCTTTATAAAGACAATTAACCTTCAACAAACCTTCTGGACCTATTTATTTTGTGGCTGTAGGCTCAAATATGAAGAGCCTAGGCAGGTAACATCTCTTCGCAACGGGAGGCAATATTGACACAGTTCATAAAAGTTGTAGTGTAAAGCCAGTATTCTGGAACTTTATGGGTAATGAATTGACTAAAAAAGTGTTTGTGAGAAATATTACTTAAAACATACAAGTCAAATTTTAAACTTTACTGTCTTTGTTTAATTAAAGTTCCTCTACGTAACTTGGTAACTGCCCTTGACTTAGTGGAAGTTCAGTCGTATATAGCTTTGATTTCAAGAAATTAAAGACTTTTCTTTTATAGAAATGCTCACTAAGCTTGCTGTATTGATCTCTACGGTAGGTTGTTACATTTTCCGAGCATCTGTCAGTCGACCTAACATCATTATTTAAGATCGCAGAATAGGGCGCCCACCGCACATATGAATGGGTACTCACCTTGATTATTTTTTCCAGTTTCATCTCATCACTTCACGCTCAGTCTGCGTTTGATTCAGTGGCTGTGTAATGCGGTGTCGCCGCATTTATTTTTCACACCCTTAGCGGTGGTGAAGCCAGTTTATTTTGCATTCTCTTGGTGTTGGTTGGTGCCATTTCCCCGAAGCTTTGAAGTCAAAGCTCTTTTGACTTTGCTAGTGGCTTAGTCTGCGCTGACCGCACCAGAATGGATGATACGATACTTTTGCATTGAATAGTTTTGTTTATGTTGAATTTTCCTGTACTCTCCTTGCTACGTTTTTGGAGAATCAAATTTCATTGAGGTACATTTTATATAGTTTTATTTAATTTGATAGTATAATGTACCTCTAGTAAAGGAAATAAATACGTAGCAGAAATCAAGTGGTAACATAAAAACCAGCGCTACGCTATAAACGCCCAAAACCTGAGACCCGCTCAAGGTCAAATAATCAAAGTATTACCACAGACGTGAGCCCCCAAGTATCCATTAAAGAATATCAATAATTACAAGCATCAGAAACTTCTGACGTCATTTTCTTTTACTACAAAGCTATAAGCGCTTATTACCTATAAGAATTCCCCTTGCTAAAAAGAATTTTCCAATCGTTAGTCTAATCTGCATAGACGTGCGGCTGTGCCAGTAGGTGATGCGATACGATTCGGTAGACCGCCGCCACATAATGGGGATAGATGAAAAATTATTCACACCCGCACGTATTGACTTTGTCCCGGCAATATTGACAAGGGCGCGAGCGTGAACCCGCGAAATAGGCGCAGGGTTGCCGCTCGATCACTGATGAGCGAAAAAGATAGAGTCTGTTGCTTGTAAAAGGTATCGTTTGTGTTTTTAGCCTGTTGTTTGTTTAAAAATTTTGCGTTACAATACGAAGGTAAGTTTTTAAGATTCCGTAGTAACCCCTTATAGTTTCTTCATGTCTGTCTGTCTGTCCGCAGCCTAGCTCAAAGACCTTTAATACTAGAAAGCTGTAATTTATTATGGATATACGTTTTATCTACGCCGACAAAGAAGATAAATAAATCTAGAAAAAAAAATTTTTTTGGGTACCTCTACAAGTAAAGTGGGGGTGATTTTTTTTTCCTGTCTGTCCCCTCGGATAGGGTGTCGTTAGACAGGCCTTTTAAAAATAATGTGAGTTTAATATTGAGACAAGAGTAAAGTGAAACATCATTTTTCGACGTTAGCAATTTATTACTGAAAACAAGTTGCTAGCTAAACGGTTGTTATTGGAAATGTGAAAAAAATCTGAAAAATTTATTTGGTCGTGTGCGCGGTAGGCTTTGAAACTACGTGTGCTGTAGCTTTACCTTTTGCGCCAGCATTAAGTATAATTGTTTCTCTTTTTCAGGGTATCTTGGATTATAAATATTTTTCTTAATCATTCACATTCAGAGCTGGAATGAAGAAGAATAAACCAGATTTTCAAATGTAACATTTTGCAAAAATTACATGCTACCCCTTGATGATATTAAAAAAATACTTTCAGATTCAACCCTAGGCAAAGACGTTCACGTTTGGCGTTTCCAAATCGGATGTCAACGCGTGACGCGTTTTGAATGTACCTCGTCGTGGCTCGTAATAAATAGTAGGTTTATCTGCTTGGCGCACTCACGAGCCGCAAATATTGTTACGCTAATCTTATACGCGACTATGCGTTTTTTTAAAATGAATATTCAATCATCATATGCACCAATATGTGAAGGTAGCTTCTTTTATTTTGTCTCTGAAGAATCGGTAAAGATTTCTTGATCCCGGCATAAGTTTCACCAGTTTTGTGTTAGTCTTGAATGTGGGTAGGAATATCGGAATATGACGTACTTTGGTTCTAGAGGTAAGAAGGCAAGGTTCTAATAACACTTAAGCTTCAACTAAAACATTCATTAACATATAAGATTGTAAACTGTTTTCTGTGAACATTCCACTTCTATGTTCCAGAATGGGAGCTGAAGCCGGCGGTATCGAAGCTGCATTCTAATCTGACGGTGTACGGATAAACCTCACTGCATTTTAGTGAATTTCAGGCAACGCGCTGGAATTTTGCATCATACATGAATAATCTGATTACGACAGTGGTAGCGCATAATCTGATACCAACCATCGCGAGTTAGCGCTAAATAGACAGCTATTAATTTAATCCGATTTCTAAAACGTAACAATGTAACGGACATTGCTTTTACTGTTCTAAATTTAACATATAAAATGTCCAAATATACAGCATTCAAAAATATGCTTATGTTTATTTTTATCGAAAACTATTCGATAATCAAACACACCCCAAAGTAGAAACAGCCGTCCAGACGGTGAAAAAAATTTTGAATTACGCCCCGAGGAAACGGCTACTCGAAAAACGTAATTCGACATAGCGATCCCCGGTCACCGGCTAAAATGTAAAATGGCTCCCTTGCATTTTTCCCTAAGTGCCATAAAGTATGACATTTATTACGGTCAGATCTGCCTCAACCACTATTGATAGGCAAATGAGAGAGTTTTTTAAAAGAAAAACGATGTCTGCTTTTTATGTGTTCTCTGGCTAAGGATATTTTTTAAGAAGTTGCGATTTGCGAGTTGTGGTCGTTACAGCTTTTTGTCCACTCTCAATCGCTGTTTTTGATGGCTTTGTAACTAGGGCACCAACAAAATAAAGATAATATTTCATACAATTTTGTACCCTCGCAAGAAAATGCCAGCTGATGTCGATCGCTGCAAATGTAGAGCTCAGAATTTTCAGAACGAACTACTAAGGAAGGGTATAATGCATTCATTGCCGTTTAAATTAGTAGTTACAACTACCTACATATATTTTTTAAAGTAGTTAGTATCAAAGTAAGTTAAGCCATAAAATTATATCTGTCCACTATATGCCCGACCTTATGGAAGCGCCTAATGTCTCTATCATTGACGATAAGCGCAATAACTCAAAGAATAGGTCAAGCACAATAGTGAGTGCCACCTATAATCGTATATTAAAGCCCTTATCCCTACATGAGCACCTTTGCCACAATGGAAAGGAATATATTGCCGAAAAGTGGCCACATAAAAATGACATACGGTTCTGTGACGTCGCGGCGCGGTTTGGAAGAAGGGCGACAATGTTCCACCGGTAAGCGACCATAGCTCATTTTAAATTCTTTTGGCAACGATTTTGGATGTCTGCTGAAGAGAGAATCTAAGACATTAAGAGATATTTTGTTTTATCAATTTGAAGAAGACATTCAAAGTTTAGAAGTTCAAAGAGTTGGTGATTTGCTTTTTATTTAAATATTAGGAAAAAATTCCGCATACAGTTCAAAAGTGAAACTCCACTTTAAAGTCTTGATGTCACCCGTCAAAGAGGGTTAGAATCAGCACGCATGAGGCGGCAAATGCGAAATCGTAATAAAAATATCCACATGTTATGTAAAGTAGCCATAATATTGAAAACTTCCAAAGTCCATCAATAAATGTGCGCGGTGGGGTGACGCGATCTTTATGATGTGATATTTTGAGTGCTGTTGCTGTTTACGTTTGACATAATATCGATAAAGTTATGATGAGTATAAACGGTGTGTACAAAAAAAGGTATGCAGGTATTTATCTTCGCTCTATCTATATTAAATGAGATAAGGCGGCAAAGTCTAATACAATGTATGAGTTATGACTGGGTCTGGTCTGACCTTTGATCTCGAAAAATCTCATAAGGAAGGTAGATGACTCCATAGAAACAGAATATAAATTATAAGAAATATTTTCAAACCTAACGACCTCACTAAAAACTAACCCTAATTATATCTGACTGAAGATGCCAGGGACCTATATTTATTAAGGACTGGACAATCAGCTGAGTGAGCATCTTGCATAAACAAATACTTAGTGGGAGCAACAAAACATTGTAATAAATATGCCGAATGCAAAGGATAGGCTGGTAAAAACTGAAAGGTATAAAGCCGAAGATGATCAGTCGATGAAACTTCTCCCTTGGTAAAATGAGCCGCACTTTAAAAAACTTGATAGGACAGTAGATCTATATGTAATGTATCCGATGAATAGTTTTCATTTCTGGTTATATTGTTTATTAGGAAAAGTTATATTCAGTTTTGTTAAATGTACCTTGTTATGCCAACCTGTTCAGACCTCTTTACTCCTATGGCAACACACTGGTGTTTTCATGTGTAGGTAAGACGTTCGCGCCTCCTGTTGTTCCTTGGCCACTCAAAGGCAGCACTGGCCGAGTTTTCTTTTCTTCTCAGTACGTGCCCAAACCACCTCCATTTACGCAGCGAGATTTCTTGTGCGATTTGAGTTTGTTGGCATCTGGACCACAGTTTTATAATTGTGTTCAATCAGAAAAAACGATTTGGGGGTACATACATACACACAAACATAATATCACGCCTTGTTCCCGTCAGGGTAGGCAGAGACCACAGTTCTCCACCTGCTACGATCTTGACATACTTCCCTTGCTTCGGGGGTGATGAAGAAAATTCACTATACATAATTTAATGTATCGATGTATGTACGTTGCTACCCATCTCTAGCGCAGACTGGAGGCGTCAGAACGCAGCGACCGCAACTATCAAAGAGAAATCTTTTCCGTGTATCAATAACGTCGTCTTCGGCCGGCTAGACGCATTGCGCTCCTTTATGTCGCTTTACTACACATTATACTTACCTACATACTGTACATATACACATGAAAACTGAAAAGACGGTTTAGTTATAAAAACCTGAAAAGATATCATCAATGGAAAAATAATCTTTTCCAAAATAACATTACAATATTGTACCTACATTTAAGTCTAAAGATAAAATCTAGTGACAGATCTACATAAAATATTTTTTTAACAACAATGCTAGAAAGCATTGTTGTACTACATGGTTGTACTAGATGTATAGACTCTCATGTCGTTAAATCGGTCACTTGTAAATATTGTTGTTGTAATGACATTATTGCAGCAATGTGATGTGAACTACTACGTAATTAATCAATCAATAATACCTATAAAAGAAAGTGTACAATGTGCGTGCCGCTAAAACTAGAAACGATTTCCAGTACGACCAAAGAATTGCATGTTATGGTAGCCCTCTTTTCCCCATTCATGAAGAAGGTTCCTGTTTTTATCTGAAGAGAGTGCTTTTAAGAGATTCAGGGCTAGAAGTTTCGCCCTCTAGAAATAACTTGAACCTTCGAGAGCATTCTACAACATTCTAGTACAACTCGAAAATGTTTGAATAGTCTTTTAACGGATTCAGAATAGTCTAGAATGTTTGGAAACACCTCGGATGGTATAAGGGCTGGAAGTTCTAGCCAGAACAACCCAGTATATTCGAGAGCATTCCACCACATCCCAGAATATCCCGGAATGTTGTGGAATAGATCATTGTGGAATATTAGAGAACACTCTCGAATGTTGTGGAATGTTCTGGAACATTGTGGACCATCCGACCGATACGATTATTCTAACTACAACACAATCTCATATCAACCCTCTGAACGAAGCCGGGTACCCCAAGCTAGATTATATTAATTTTATTTTTTCATTTTGTTTTATTTATTAGGCTTTCCAACAACGAGTGCACATTGATTACATAGATTGCTTACAATTTACAAGAACAGGTGCCTCATCACTTACAGGAGAGCACAGCATGCACAAATATGTCCAACGAGTTTAGGAACAAGAGTAGAGCAAATTTAGGTAAAAGTAGTAAATAGCCACTGATTGATACTGCAAAACAATTTAAAGCAAACAACTTTCAGGATGTCGAGACACACTTAAATATAGCACAAAAAAACCTAAGTGACTACTACGACGAAAACTCTCTGAAACCAAACCCGTCTAAAACTGAAACGTGCGTATTCCATCTTCGCAACGCACAGGCAGGGCGGAAACTTCACATCATATGGCGTGGAGAGTCTATTGCTCACAACAACTTTCCCAAGTACCTCGGCGTTACGCTGGATAGGTCATTGACGTTCAGAAAGAACTGCGAGAAATTAAAAGGAAAGGTGCATTCTCGGAATAACCTACTGCGCCGTCTAACTACCACCAAATGGGGCGCAAACCCGCAAGTGCTGCGAACTACTGGCTTGGCGCTTGCGTTCTCTGCCGGCGAATTTGCATGCTCTGTATGGGGTCGTTCATCACATGCAAAGCTAGTGGATACCGCCTTAAATGAAACTTGTCGCACAATTACAGGCTGTCTAAGGCCGACTCCGGTCAAGTTACTGTATCCATTGGCTGGAATAGCGCCTCCAGATGTCCGCAGATCTGTGGCTAGCTCATGTGAAAAGGCCAAGATGAAAGACACACGACACCCTCTGCACAACCACGAACCAGTGCTGCAAAGGCTAAAAAGCCGAAAAATTTTCGTAAAGTGTGTCGATAGCCTGACCTCTGACCCTTCACAGGCTCGCTGCAGACTGTGGCGTGAAAGAGTTTCACTTCCTTCCCCTTTTGTTCCACCTTCAGAGAGTCTTTCGCCTGGACAGAATTTGCCATGGCTGACCTGGAAGTCTCTAAATAGACTTCGGACTCAGGTTGTCTGCAGTAAAGACAACATGTCCAGGTGGGGTTTCTCAAAGGATCCTAATCTGATCTGCACGTGTGGTGCGATACAAACTATGGCCCACCTAACATCGTGTTCTGCGTCCCCTTCCACCTGCACACAGCAAGAGTTAATGGACGCTACACAAAATGCAGTGCATGTTGCCGAATTTTGGGCTAAACAAATATAAAATTAAAATGACGATGCCATCGACACGCAAAGAAGAAGAAGTAAACATATTATTTAAAAGGATAGTTTACACTAACTGAACGAACCTTACAAAACCGTAAGTATTTTCTTTTTAAAATATAAAATACTAGCTGTTGCCCGCGGTTTCGCTCGCGAGGATTTCGTATTTATGTTGTTACCGGTTTTCCGAAGCAATGAGATATTTTCCCGTGATTTCGGGGTAATTTTAAACTTAGGAAAAACAGGACTAACCCTGCGCAAATCAATGAGTATAGTTCAAGATCCAGCTGAATTTTATATATAATACAGACGTTACTCATAAATTACTCAGAACAGAGGAACTTAGCTGCAGTATCCTAACAAAAGTAAAGAGAGAGATGAGAGACACCTTTATGTAATATTTCTAAACAGAGCCAATTCGCAGAAGTAATTGAGAAAAACTAAAACCCTCTCCCTCTCTCTCCCTTTCCCCCCTACCGTTCCCCCTCCCCCTCCCTCTGTCTCTCCCCCTCCCTCTCTCCCTCTCTCCCTCCCTCTTCTCCTTCCCCTCCTTCTTCCTCTCCCTCTCCCTCTACCTGTACCTGTACCGGTACCTCTCTACCTCCCTACCTATCTACCTCTCTACCACTCTACCACTCTACCTCTCTACTTCTCTACCTCTCTACTTCTCTACCTCTCTACCTTTCTACCTCTCTACCTCTCTACCACTCTACCTCTCTACCTCTACCTTTCAAATTTGAAACCTATCGCACCCCAACCCCAGGGGATGACGGTATTTCACGTCCACCACGTTGGATTTCAAAGTTGTTGTAGCTTTCGTAATCAGCGACCCGATAAACCATACAAACGACACCCATATTGATTTTTAGACATTTCAAACCTATCGCACCCCAACTCCATCCCCAGGGGGATGATGGTATTTCACGTCCACCACGTTGGATTTCAAAATCGTTGTAGTTTTCGTAATCAGCGACCCGATAAACCATACAAACGACACCCATATTAGTTTTTAGACTTTTTCACCCCATTTCCCTTTTTTAGGGGTTGAATTTGGGGTGTAATTTCAATAACAGTGATGAACGTTGCATAGAATTACATCATTATTGCTTAAATAATAAATTATGTGGATTTTACTTTAAAAATAAAGAATTTTCAACTTCACCCCCCTTTTCACCCTTAAGGGTGTCGTATTTTCAAAAACCCTGAGACACGTAAATATTAATATTTAGTCGTCAGCCTAAATACAAATTTTGAAGATCCTAACTTCAAAACTGACGGACTTTCATACAAACTTTCATCCCCTATTTTACCCCTTTAGGGGTAGAATTTTGTAAAATCCTTTCTTAATGCACCCCTAGGCCTCATAAGGAACCTACACGCCAAATTTAGTATCTCTAGACCCAGCGGTTTGGGCTGTGCGTTGATATGTCAGTCAGTCAGTCACCTTCTTCTTTTATACAGGGTGTTAATTTGATTGCGTGCCATAGCTTAGGGGGTGGTTCAGTAACGATAAAGGAACTCAAAAAAATATTTAAAAAAATCCTACTTAAAAAAAATTTAAACACCATTGAAACGAAACTAACGCGGAGGGCACCCGGAGCACCGCGCTTTCTAAAGCGCGCGAAAGAATTTCAGTTATGTATATGCTTACCTTATCCACTGATTTTCGAGCGCTGGCTCGGTGATAGCGCGGTGCTCCGCGTTAGTTAAGTTTCAATGGAGTTTTAGTTTTTTTTTAGTAGGATTTTTTAATTTTTTTTTTGTGTTCCTTTATCGTAACTGAAGCACCCCTTAAGCTATGGCACGCAATCAAATTAACACCCTGTATATATAGTGTCAAGAAACGAATTTTACATAAGAACATTAATTCATACTTAACCAAACCCATTCTAGTTTTGTTGTTGTGTTTAGTTTAAGCTTTAGTGTAGCGACTAGCGACGACATAACTTGCGGAATTTCCGACGCTGAAATTTTCGACTGAAAAGTACGCCAAGTATTCCATCAGATGTGTCTTAGGAACGTAAAAAGTATTGCTAGATTAATGCGAGGATCTTTCCGCGTCGAAATTTCCACAGGTGTGTCGCTACACTCGCACGAATTTCGTCCTCTAACTTGTTTACTAATATACAGGGTGTAAACACTATGATCCTTGAAACTGTGCAATCAGACCATGAAACTGAACAACTTTCCCTATGAAACATAGGTCGAAATACGATAAAAAAAAATTACTTCCCATAGAAACTGCACCACCTGATTGCGCATTTTGTATGGGAGATGAAAAATGTTTTTTCGTATTTCGACCTATGTTCCTTAGGGAAAGTTGTTAAGTTTCATGGTCTCTATTACCGATTTATGCGCTGGTTGGTGCGAAATTAGAAGAAGGCTCCTCAGATCAATAAAATATAATTAATAGTAGTTTATGCAACGATACATAATGAGGGGTATAAAACTCGAGTGTCGGTTTATGGGACGCAGGCGAGCGTAGCGAGCCAAGTTCCATAATAGAAGACACGAGTATTTTATACCTAATTATGTGGAGTTGTATACACAACTTTATCTACTCTTATATCGTGAATCCTAAAATAATGTGTTCATAAATAAACCTTAATATTTTTCTCTTTTTCCGGTGATTACTGCTAAGCGAATTTCCTATAGCTGCTTTAAAAACACTCGAAGGCAAATCATAATAGTACATTAAGATGCACGTGCGCTATTTTGGATATTACGGCCGAGGCTCAAAAATTGCAGCCCGAGCCGCAGGCGAGGGCGTAATGGAGCCGAGGGTGTAATCACCAAAGCGCACAAGCTTCTTACGACGTTTTTCAACACATTTGCGAATAAAAACGAATAGAATTCGCTTACCTGTAATTCCTGAGCCTCCATTTTTCGTTCTCACAATACTTTTCAACATGGAATAAATACACCACAATGAGCTAAGTTTATACTTATTCGCCAGCTCATTGAAATAAGCCAAAAACACATTCTCTGAAAACGAATTGGCATTTTGTGCTGTTCTTCCATTCAATGAATTTTCGTAGGCAAGAATGTAGGTACCTATTTTTCCTTTGATTTTGCTGGAAGGAGACTCTCACTTGCATTTTGTGCACCAGTAATTATTTCCTGTGGGGTTAAATTAAGTTCTTCTTCATTGCTTGAAACCGACGAACGACATTGTTAGTTAGTCACAAAAATCAAAGCAAATGAGGAGCTGTGGTGTGGCAATGCTCCCAAACAGCGTAGTCATTGAAAAAGTACAAAAACTTTAAATTTATTGCTTACAAAATCAATTAATGTGAATTTGTTGTCAAATTTAACTAATCTCATGCAAAAAACTGTTAATGCTCAGAGTAAAAAACTATAGAGCCCGCCATATACATATTCTGTATGAGCTAGTGAAGTGTAAAGCGTCTCACTGTCGCGCATGCTAGTCGGTCAAAAAACTCAGTTAAGTTTTACAAAAATCAAGATATCTTTAAAAATCTAATGTTGTAGTATAAACTTTGTTTGCGAAAGTGAAAATATATCGTTTTTTACTTGTGAATTGATCATAAATACTGAGAACGGAAGCGTAAATAATCCATAATAGCCATTTTATGCGTGATTTTTAACACCACTTATTTCCTGAATGGTAAATGTTTTCACCAGAAAAACTGTGGTAGTAGCATTTATTAGTCCCATGTCACATATTTCTCAGAGAGAAAGATAAAAATTTTACGATTTTAGGATTTGGAAAAAATCCATACATTTTACTATGGAGGTCCCTCGCAAGAAAGTGCTACGCTTATGGCTCCCTCCTTAGCAGCAAGAGCTGCTACTAAAACCTCCTTGTGTTAATGTAATATATTTTCATCAACATTACGTATATATTTACGAAAATGTCATAAATATTTTAGACATTAGAACTCCTTGCTCTTTGTTAATATAAAAAAAAAAAAAAAACAAAAATTATATAATGAGAAAAGCACGCGTTTTTAATAAGCTGGATTATGGACCTAAATACAGTGCAAATACAGCTGTTTTATGAGCAAATGTGTTGAAAACGATTTTATCACTTATTTCATTATAAAACTAATAAAAATATGTAAAAACAACTTTTGTTTGCTGAGTTTTTCGTTATTGCAATGAAACCTCCTTGCAGCCACAGACTACAAACGCATCAAGCTGTCAATGGCGCGCCTATTAAAATTAAAAAAATGTTTAGTCAAGGAGTTAGTATAACTCCTTGCTCTTAGTAAATTTGTACTTTATAATACACTCCCACAGATAAAAAACCGGTCAAGTGCGAGTCGGACTCGCGCGCCGAGGGTTCCGATATACCTATAGTATTTTTGGAAGCAATAAAGTCCATTTTCAGGACCGCAAAACTAAATTTGTTTGTAAAGGTTTTTTGCAGATTTCTGAAAAACTGTGCAACTTAGAAAGATCGTTTTATTTTTGCTGTAAAGTTTACATAAACCTCTGTCAACTGTAATTAATTCAGATTTTCCCTTACTCAAACTTCGGAGATAAGTGGGGGGGAATGGTATTTTTTTTGACATTTTTCATCATAACTTGAAAACTAAGAAACTTAAAAAAATACAAAAATATATTTTAAAATGTACAAGTAAAGCCCTTTCATATGATACCCCACTCGACCTAGTAGCGACAATTTGAAATTTGGCCCCCCCTATTTTGGCCCCCTTTACATTAATAATCATACTTTTTTCAAAACATTTTCATGTGCAATTAAGTTGGGCAACTATATTCTAAAACTATTCCAAATTTCAGGTTGATAGCATAAGTGGTTGCTGAGATATAGAGGTGTGACAGACAGACGGACAGACAGACAGACAGACAGACAGAGCGGCACCATAAGGATTCCTTTTTTTTACCATTTTGGTATCGGAACCCTAAAAAATGCTGCTAAGAGTGTTTCTAAGCCAATGATCTTACATTTACCATGATAGCGTACTCTTAACAATTTGTACAGAGGCAAAACGAGCAGAGCAAGACATCATAGGCGATGTACTTCGTCCCTTTCTAATTATTGCCATACTAATGAAGTTTGCACAATTTCAATTCACAAATTTATATTTATACGTATTTTTAAATACTTATTTGAATAATTTTCAACGTGCAAAGTATAAACTTCTCTCTCAGTTTTCATTAAATATTGATAAATACAGAAAATCATTTTCTTTTGATTTATCTGGATTAAAAACTCTTTGGTTAAATGATTTTTAACAAAGATTTTGCATGACATTTTGTTGATGTTGTCATGGCAACATAAACAAAATGTCATGCAAAATCTATTAGAAAGGGACAGCTTCCTCTCATCTTACGTCCTACTCTGCTCGCATAATTTTTGGAAGAGCGCAATCTGGTTAAAAGCGCCACGCGCGAAGTAATAAATCTATGTTCTAAGCACAGATTGACATTATGAAGATGTTAACCTACAATTTTTGAACGCATTATTGAGGATTAACGATATGAGAGTAGATAAAATATTAAAAGATACAGTATTTACAAGTAAACCAAGTAGAGACTGCCAAACTAATCAATGTCGTAATTTGGAATTTGCTTACGTCTAAAGCTAAGGTCTAAAGTTTAAAATATACATATTTATAAAAGCCTGCCAGCATCAGGCTAGCAGGCAACCGCCGTCGTCGACAGTCTCAATCATGTCTCAATGCACAGTTTCAAGGATCACAGTGTTTACCCTAACACCCAGTATATTCTTTCTGTGCTCTTATTTAGTTATCACTGCACCTCCTCCATGTAAACTTGTATGTGTACCGTGATATAATAATACTTTGGCTTCATACGACTATTATACCATTTTTAGGGCTCCGAACCAAATGGTCAAAATGGTACCTAACCTTGTGGTGCGACTTCGTCAGTCTGTCTGTCTGTCATACATTTACATCTCAGCAACCACTCATGCTATCGACTTGAGGAATAGTTTTTGAATATAATTGTCCAACTTAATTGCAAACGAAAGAATAATAAAAAATATTATTATTATTTTAAACGGGGCCCAAGATGAGGGGGTAAAATTTTTAATTGTCGTTTTCAAATTGTGATAAATAATTACAAAAAATTTGCTGCCAAAAATACCATAGGTATATCGGAACCCTCGGCGCGCGAGTCCAAATCTCAATTGACCAGTTTTTTTTTTATTTTTTATTAAAGAGTAGAGATGCCGGCGGCAGCCTTTTACTTTTGTTAGATGCTGAACATTAGTCCATAATGGTAGATTTTTTCTGATCCATGTGCCTCATTGTAGAAAAGTGTCTTTGCAAAAATACTGCTTTTACTGTCAAAAGTAACAACTTTTATATAAAACCGCTTATCTGTATTCTAAAATAAATTATGCACTGAAACGATACAATACGTAAACTGCTTATTCGTGAAACTATCAAAACGTCAACAAGGGCGTAACTGAGGCGAGCGAGAGCGTGAAATTATTTTCCTTGGCGCATGCAGATTGCGGAGGGATCTGTCCCCAAGTCCCACTATTCTAAAGTGAACAAACACAATTCGGTAGAGATATATCTCTCTTTCATTTTGCACTGATAAGAGGGAGAGGTAGATAGAATATTCCAATCGAAAACAGGAAGTAGAATCATTCAGAATACGAGTATGTAACGTTGCTTGGCGCAGTCAGTAGGAATAGTCCCGGTTAACTTTTTATAGGAATTGGATGATAAATGTTTCGATAAAGCTAACGGTTGGTGCATGTAACGTAAGCAAATAGCTTCTTTTGCTTAAGTACCTTCTTATTTAAATATTTTCTAGCGAAGTAATAAGTATTTATCGACACGTTTTCGAGCTGCACAAAATTATGTTTCCTATCTTTTATAAATCCGTAAAAATCCCGCAATAAGTGTTGTTACTTTTTTTAATAATTTAGATAAATATAAGAAAGCAAAATATAAGATACTCGTACCTTGAAACTTGGCCCATAAATAGAGATAGGATCATTAACTTAGTATATAAAATAATATATAAATTTTTAACGAACACAAATAAATATAATGCATACATTTTAGTATAATAATAATGTGGTTGTGAAATTTTGCGATTTTCTACTTTGTAGATTTATCCGAACACTGGAAGTGTTAAAATAAAATCGTTTTGAACACAAATAACGCTGTCATAATTTCTTTTCGTTTTCGTAAAATATCAATTTCCCTTATGGCAGAATGGATCATAGCATATAGCTTATTAAAGAATTAAAAATTAAAAACTGTCACCTCTCACTAATAATGACACTAATGACCAAGGAGGTTTAAGTAGTAGCTCTTTCTGCTAAGGAGGGAGCCATAAGCGTATCACTTTCTTGCGAGGGACCTCCATACTAAAATGTATGCATTTTTTTCAAATCCTAAAAACGTAAAATTTTTATCTTTCTCTCTGAGAAATATGTGACATGGGACTAATAAATGCTACTACCACAGTCTTCTGGTGAAAACACTTACCATTCAGGAAAGATATATAAATTTTTGACATACACAAATAAATGTAATGCATACATTTTAGTATAATGATAATGTGTTTGTGAAATTTTGCGATTTTCTACTTTGTAGATTTATCCGAACACTGGAAGTGTTAAAATAAAATCATTTTTGAACACAAATAACGCTGTTATAATTTCTTTTCGTTTTCGTAAAATATCGATTTCCATGGCAGAATGGAACATAGCATAGCTTATTAAAGAATTAAAACTGTCACCTCTCACTTATAATGACACTAATGACCAAGGAGGTTTAAGTAGTAACTCTTTCTGCTAAGGAGGGGAGCCATAAGCGTATCACTTTCTTGCGAGGGACCGCCATATTAAAATGTATGGATATTTTTCAAATCCTAAAAACGAAAATTTTTATCTTTCTCTCTGAGAAATATGTGACATGGGACTAATAAATGCTACTATCACAGTTTTTCTGGTGAAAAAAACTTACCATTCAAAAAAAAAAGCCGGTCAAGTGCGAGTTGGACTCGCGCGCCGAGGGTTCCGATATACCTTTAGTATTTTTGGAAGCAATATAGTCCATTTTTAGGACCGCAAAACTAAATTTGTTTTTAAAGTTTTTTTGCAGATATCTAAAAAACTTTGTAACTTAGAAAGGTCGTTCGTCGGAAAACTAAGAGTTGCAAAAAAATACAAAAATATATTTTAGAATGCACAAGTAATGCCCTTTCATATGATATCCCACTCAACCTAGTACCGATAATTTTAAAATTTTGCCCCCCCTATTTAGGCCCCCTTTACATTAATAATCATATTTTTTTTCTTAATTTTTTTTACGTGCAATTAAGTTGGACAACCATATTCTAAAACCAATTCCAAATTTCAAGTCGATAGCATGAGTGGTTTCTGAGATATACAGCTGTGGACAGACAGACGCACAGATAGGACATACAGAGCGGCACCATAAGGGTTCTTTTTTTTACCATTTTGGTATCGGAACCCTAAAAACAGTAGTTCTCTACTCCCGGGTTGAATTGATGTTTTTAGCGAATAAGTACTTGTGGAAATGGACTAGAATTGCTTGGCTGCGACAACTACAGAATAATCGAATATTTAAAAGAGATAGGTAGACAATAAACGTTTTGAGTTGGTATTCTGGTACGTCCTTCAGCAAAAAAATTATTAAGTGCAGAAAATTAAATGCCACCGACACAGCAGTCCCCCGGTTTTAAGAGAATAAAAAAAAACCGATCAAGCGCGAGTCGGACTCGCGCGGCCGAGGTTTCCGATATACTTATAGTATTTTTGGAAGCAATAAAGTCCATTTTCAGGACCGCAAAACTAAATTTTGTTTCGAAAGGTTTTTTGTAGATTTCTGAAAAACTGTGCAACTTAGAAAGATCGTTTTATTTTTGCTGTAAAGTTTAAATTCAGATTTTTCCTTACACAAACTTTGGCGATAAGGGGGGGGGGGGGGGGGGGGGGGGGGGGGGGGGGGGGGGGGGGGAGAATGGTATTTTTTTGGACAGTTCTCATCATAACTTGAAAACTATGAAACTTAAAAAAATACAAAATATATTTTAAAATGTCCACTCGACCTAGTAGCGACAATTTGAAATTTGGCCCCCCCTATTTTTATGTGCAATTAAGTTGGGCAACTATATTCTAAAACTGTTACAAATTTCAGGTCGATAGCATGAGTGGTTGCTGAGATATAGAGGTGTGACAGACAGACGGACAGACAGACAGACAGAGCGGCACCATAAGGGTTCCTTTTTTTACCATTTTGGTATCGGAACCCTAACCCCACAGTTTTTCTGTTGAAAACACTTACCATTCAGGAAAAAAAAATGGCTATTACGGATTATTTACGCTTCCGTTCTTAGTATTACTCGTAATGATTAATTCACAAGTAAAAAAACCGGCCAAGTGCGAGTCGGACTCGCGCACTGAGGGTTCCGTACCACCACATAAACATAATTGTATTAGTTGAAATTTCAGTAAGTTAATGTGCTAGATTTATTGAGTCCGACACGCGCTTGACCAAATTTTATTATTTGTTGTTATTTTATAGCTTATGTACTATAAACATACCAATTTTTAAGTTTGTAAGTGTTCCCGTTTTTAAAATAGAACTAAAACAAAAATCGCCTCAGCGACCATCCAACATGACCCCTCTCTTATATGAATGTTCTTGAAACGGGAGCTCACCACAATTAGTTACCATTAGTTGTGAGAAAAGTTGAAATATTTAATGATTTCAGACTTTTCTCATTATTTGTACTGTGAGACCTTTCCTTCCAAATTTCATAATTTTAGGTCAACGGGAAGTACCCTGTAGGTTTTTCATTTTTGAATGAATGTATGGAGATGAGGACATAAAATGCCATATGTTTTGATTGCGTCGTTGTAAAAAATTGAAATTTTCAGATCTTGTGTGGTTCATGGATCCTAATATATGGTATTAGTTTCAACCTGATACCTTTACCCGTTCGTGAGATAAAGGGTCTTGACAGACAGACAGACAGACAGACGGACAACAAAGTGATCCTATAAGGGTTCCGTTTTTTTCTTTTGAGGTACGGAACCCTAAAAACGACATATTTTCACTTTAGCAAACAAAGTTTATACTAAAACATTAGATTTTTAAAGATATCTTGATTTTTGTAAAACTTAACTGAGTTTTTTGACCGACTAGCATGGGCGACAGTAAGACGCTTTACACTTCACTAGCTCATACAGAACATACATATGGCGGACTCTATAGTTTTTTACTCTCAGCTAATGACATACCCTCTTTTAAATTCTGTGATAGGCTACGACTAAATTCCATTCTGCCGTACGGGAATCGATATTTTACGAAAAAAATAATTATAACTGCGTTAATTGTATGTTCGAAACAATTTAATATTTTTTATAATAACTTAATGAATGTCTCTTGACCCCTTCTCTTTTATAGGTCAAGTTTCGAGGTATCTTTAATATGGGTTTTTGTTTAGAATTTAGAAAAAAATGTTACAAGCGTTAACATAGTAACAATACTTATTGCGGCATTTTTACGGACTAATGAGCTCCTAATTAGAAAGTGATAATAACCCTATTGACGACGGACGCGTAACTGTCGATCGGGATCGGTTCCTCAATAGCAGCCTAGAAAAGCGAGGACAGCTCTGCCCAAACACGTGACTACAGGGTTCGTATCAAGGATCATACAATATGATACGTAGACACGTGATTGGACACGTTCCTCAAGTTCAATAACTCAGGGGGCACCGGTGGGACTTTGTTATAAGGAAAACACCATATAGGTACATAATCACAAAAGTATAATAAATGAAAGTTCACAAACCCGGTTAACACAATATAGTAAAATAAAAGAAATTTTACAATGTTCGATCTGTGCATAAAAGGTTCTGAAAGGAATATTTTAATTGTTCAAACAAGTCAACAATACAAGAAAAATAAATTGAAAAGTTCGCAAAGTATTTTAAAATTGTACAGAAAAGTCAACAAGTTGTTATTAAAGTTACACAAGACACCAGATATTTTAAAATATTAAAATACAATATGCACAGAAAGTATTTAAAAGGTTCACACAAAACAAGTAATATCTTATGAAAGCTCAAATAAAACATGCGCAGAAATACTTAATAAGTTCTTAAAAGTTTTCAAAGTTCAGATAAAAGCGCGAGAAATATTTTATGAAAGCCTCATAAAACATTTACAAGTACAAAAATATTTTACAAAAGTTCAGTAAAATATCAATAAAGTAAAAGATTACAAGTCAGGATAAAACACAAACAAGGTAAAAGAAAGTAAAAATGTTCAATACAAATGTTTCAAAAGAAAGTAAAAGGTGCACATATGATTCACAAAAGTTTATAAAATTAACAATTTTTAAAAACTTACGGTCCATACACTTAAACTTATTTAACATATGTTCGATGAACATATGATCACTCCACTTATTATCAGAGGGTCAATCCCAGCTGATAATTTCACTTAGGGGTCGACGCCCTATTGTCAGCTGACCGAGGTCAAGCGTGACTCACTTCACTACCACAGCTGTGGCTTGAGGGGGGGCAATGACCTGTACTCAGCTGATGGCCGGGTCAAAAAGGAGAGGGTTCACTGACTCGACTTGGCACACTTTAGCCAATTTAAAACACTTGTATATATTTACTTCTTCCTTGTATCCTGGGGACTTCTGGCCGACGACTACGATTTTACTTGAAATCTGGCCTACTTATATTCACATTCGATGCGAAAATTCGGGGGTCACAAGTCTCGTGAACCACGCAGAGCGCGCGGCGTCCGGCCAATCAGCGCGTTGTGGCCGGTGCATCGTGCGTGCTCGCTCCCTCTGAGCTGCTCTCGCCCCCGCCGCCCCCCTGCTCCTCACCCCTCTCTCGTCATAGTTTAGTTTGGGGTGTTTCGTGGTTTGTTTGTGCCTCGCCGTCCGTAACATTCTCCCCCCGGCGAGAGCCCGCAGCCTCCAGTGTCGTCGGGAGGATGGCGAGCTTCCTCAGGGGCCTCCGTAGGATGCCTCCGTTCGTCCGCACCTCGGCGTTCCGGATGACGCCGTCTGGTCCGGGGAAGGCTCGTTCGACGACTCCTCGGGGCCAGGTGTTTCTCGGTAGGTTGGGGTCGACGATGATGACCAGGTCTCCAACCTGCAGCTGGTTCTCCGTTGTGGTCCCGCCGCGTGGCACGAGCGTGGGGAGGTACTCCTCGACCCAGCGCTTCCAGAAGGTGTCCGCCAGGGCCTGAGTCCTCCTCCAGGCGCGTTTGTCCGCCGGTGAGCAGGTCCCGGTGTATGGGAGGCCACTCGAACTCCCGATGAGGAAATGGTTGGGAGTGAGGGCCTCCGGGTCCCCGATGTCCACTGGCACGTGAGTGAGAGGCCGGCTGTTGATTGCGTGCTCGGCCTCTACCAGCAGGGTCGTCAGGGTCTCGTCCGTGGTTACTTGCTCGGAGAGGGTCGCCTTGAGTGCGGTTTTTACTGAGCGCACCAAGCGCTCCCAGGCCCCCCCTTGGTTGGGGGCCCCCGGTGTGATGAAGCGCCACTCCGCCCGGTAGGTCAGGGCGAAGGACTTCAACTCGGGCAGCCATTCTTCGTAGGCCCGACGTAGCTCGTTGTCGGCCCCTCTGAAGTTGGTTCCGTTGTCACTGTAGAGGAGCCTTGGCCAGCCCCTGCGCGCAGCCATCCTGCGCAGGGCCTGGATAGCGGAGTCGGTGGTCAGGGAAGGCACCACCTCGAGGTGCACCGCCCGTGTGGTCAGGCAGGTGAACAGGGCGCCCCATCGCTTCTCTCTTCGTCTGCCGATCTTGATGAGCATGGGGCCGAAGTAGTCCACCCCACAGTTCGTGAAGGGGCGGCTGAAGGGCTCGGTTCTGGCAGCAGGTAGGTCCCCTTTGGAGGGGATGGTGGGTGACGCCTTGCGGATGCGGCACGTCTGGCACCGGGATGCAACGCCGCGCACCACAGGGCGTAGTCCTTGGATGTGGTACATCTGGCGGAGATCATTGACCACCCGCTCGTTATTCGCGTGGTTCGCTCGTCCGTGAGAGTGGAAGACGAGCAGGCGTGTGAACGGATGGCGGCCGTCCAGGATGATCGGGTTCTTCATTGTCTCCGGGACGGATGTGGCGCTGTTGATGCGCCCCCGTGCTCGGAGTACGCTGTTCTCGTCTAAGCGTGGGTCTAAGGTGATGAGTCGGCTCTGGTTCTGAATTGGTTTGCCGGCTCGTAACGCGTCGATCTCACCCTGGTAGGAGTCCCTCTGGGCTTTGGCTAGCCAGAGGAGTTCTGCTCGTTCTATGTGCTGCAGCCCGAATTCAGTGGATGGGTTGCGGCACCTTTGAGTAAAGTATATTACCCGAGCGGTCGTCCTGATGAGCCTCTCGTATGATGAGAAGCGGGTTATGTCTGGCAGGCCTGGGTCGTCATGTTCTGTTGTGTGGGCTACCAGATCATCCTCGTTGTCAAGGCGCATGATGTGCGGTTGTTCTGGCCAGGCTTCTTCGGGTTCATGTAAAAAGGCTGGCCCGCAGATCCATCGGTCGTCCTTGGTCACCGGTTCGGTGTGTTGCCGTGTAGCATCGTCCGCTGCGTTCTCGGCTGTGGGCACCCATCGCCACTGGGACGGGCTGGTGAGCTCGCCGAGTTCCCCCAGTCGATGGGCTACGAAGGTGGTGTACTTTTTGGTATCATTATTGATCCAGTGCAGGACCGTCTGAGAGTCGGACCAATAGATGACTCGGGTGGGCTGGTCGCGATGCTCGGTGATGATGGCTTGCGCGAGGCGTGCTCCGATGAGGGCGGCCTGGAGCTCCAGTCTCGGGATCGTCTGGGTCTTCAGAGGGGAGACTTTGGCCTTACCAGAGACTAGTGTGACGGCGAAGGTCCCGTCTGGTCTGGTCGTCCTCCAGTACGCGGCGGCTGCGAATGCTTGTTCACTCGCGTCGCAGAAGACGTGAAGCTCTCTCTCCTCTCCCGCCTCGTAGCGGCGCGGCAGGCGCAGGCTGGTCACGCTGTCTATGTTCGACAGCCAAGTGTTGAAATTCTCGGCTGCCTCAGCGGGAATGGGCTCGTCCCAGCCCAAGTGGCCCCTCCACAGGTCCTGTAGTTGTATTCGCGCCACAATGGTGTAGTGGCTGATGAGTCCCAAGGGGTCATAGATTGACATGACCGCGCTCAGAAACTCCCTCTTGGTAGGCGCCCGTTGTAGGAAGCGCACGTCGCGTGGCACGCGGTTCATTGATGTGTTGAAACTCAGATAGTCGGACCCCGCCATCCAGACGAGGCCTAGAGTTCGTCCATCGCTTGGTGCTGCCCCCAGGTTCGTGTGGCCGGCGGCTCGGTCCTCTGGTGGGAAGGCGGCTAACACCTGGGGGCTATTCGAGTTCCACCCCCGGATGTGGAAGCCAGCCTTCGTGTGGACCTCGGCGACGTCCTTCGCCGTTTTGAGGGCTTCCTCCGTGGTCGCCATGCTGTCCACGTAGTCGTCCATGTAGTGACTAGTGGTTATCGCCCTTGCTGCCTCAGGGTATTGCAGGGCGTGTTCATTAGCATTGTGGTTCCGCACGCTGTGGGCCAGGAAAGGGGAGCTCTTGGCGCCGAAGATCATTGAGGTCATCTTGTACACCTTAGGCGGCTCCTTGCGGTCATCCCCGCGCCATAGGAACAGCTGTGCGGGTTGGTCTTCCTGTCTTATTCTTACCCGTAGGAACATCTCCTCTATGTCTGCAGTGACAGCGATGTCTCGTTCACGGAAGCGGAACAGGATTCCGAAGAGAGGCTGGAGCAGGTCAGGTCCCTCCAGCAGGTGATCGTTCAAGCAGGTCCCATTGCAGATGGCAGCCGCGTCAAAGACCAGACGTACCTTACCCGGTTTGTTCGGATTCCGGACGGCAAAGTGAGGCAGGAACCAGCTCTTGGGGTCGTCTGCTTCCTTCTCAGTGGTCAGTGTAGCGTAGCCCTTGTCGATGAGGTTCTGGATCTGCTTCACGTATTGACTGCGCAGCTCTGGGTCCCGATCGAGCTTCTTTTCAATCCCGTGCAGGCGGTTCAGAGCAGCTGCGTAGTTGGGCGGCAAGTTGGGTTCATCGTTCGTCCATGGTAGTCCAACTTCGAAGCGCCCGTCGACCTTTCTGACGGTTCGCTCGAAGACTTCCTTGGCGCGGTTGTCCCTGGGGTTCGGCCGCTGTGTTGTCTTCAGCCCCAATGTTTCCAAGGTGAAGTGGTTCTTCACTGCAGCGTCCAGGCCCGGAGACGTACAAATGTGTAGGACTTGTTCTTCGTCTCCCTGGAGTCTGGTTCGTGGCAGTGTCCCGTGTAGCACCCAACCCAGTGAGGTAAGTGAGGCCGCAGGTTCGTTGCGTCGGCCGGCACGTAGCTCGCGGGTTACTATGAGGTGCCAATTGTCGGCCCCGATCAGGAGCCCGGGTTTGGCGCCTTCGCAGCAGTCGAGTAAGTCCAGCCCGCGGAGGTGGTCGAGCTTAGTGGCTGCTGGGTCGACGCTCTGTCCTCGGATGGCCAGCTCACGTACGGTCCGCGCGTTGATGTGATGCTCATCCGCTTCGCGCCCCTGCACCCACAGGCGGACGCGCTGGCTGGCTGGTTCAGCGGCGGTGGCTGACACGCCGCGTAGGTTGAGTGGTGCCACCTTACCTTTGGCCCCGATGCGACGCGCCAGCTCCTCGTCGACTAGTGTGATAGTCGAGCCCTCGTCGAGCAGCGCGTGCGTCTTGACTGTCCCGTTTGGCCCCCTGATGCTGACTGGAATGATCTTCAGGAGGACCCTACTGTCGCTGTTCCCGCAGACTGAGGCCGCGGCGACGGTTTCTTGGTTCGGCTGTGGGACGGGCTCTGGTTCGGGCGGCCTCTGCGGTTCCTGCGGCAAGATGGCCAGTGTGGGGTTGTGCAGCAGCACGTGGTGAGAGTGCGGGCAGTCCCGCATTGAGCACCTCCTTGCTCTGCACGCCTTCCTAGGATGCCTGCTAGTCAAGCAACGGAAGCAGACCTTCTCGTTCTTGGCCCACTCCCATCGCTCGGCGACGGTCATCCTCTTCATCTTCTTACACCCATCAGGGAAGTGGCCACCTCCGCAGCACAAGCAGGTCGGCGTCTTCTTGTGCTCAGGATCAGCGGTGGTGGTGGCGAAGACCCGGGCAGACTCCTTCTGCCGTGGTTCTGGTCGTCGCTGGTTCTTCGCTGTTGCCTTGGCGCGGGCTGGTGCCGGCTCGCGTCTGGGCGGCTTGGAGTCAGACTTGAAGTAGGTGGTTTGCATGGCATCCTGGGCGTCCTGCATCAGGTAGCGAGCCACGGCGAGGATCTCAGGCTCGTTCGGGTCTTCTAGCTTGGACTGGATCCTCCAGAACTTCCTTACGGTCGGAGTCATCTTATTTTTAATTTCTCCGGACAGGCTTGGGTTCATCAGGAAGGTTCGGTTGGCCACGCCCTCCAGGACGCAAACGATGTTCTGCACCTTGAGTGCAAACTTGTTCTGCTCTGACGCAGACTCCCCTTGGTCCGGCAGTCTGTGTAGCTCGTTCAGTACCTTGTTTATTACTTCGTTAGGCTGCCAGAAAGTCTGCTCGAGAGTTTGCAGTATGACGTCTGGATGTCGAGCGGTGTAGAGTAGCGACGAGACGCATTCCCTCGCCTCCCCCCGTAAGGCTATACGGAGGCGGCCCAGGTTCTCGATCGGCGAAATCCGGTAGAGCGCCGTTGAGTCGCGCAGTGCCGCCTTGAATGGCAGCCACTCGCTGGCAGCCCCGCTGAAGTGTGGCAGCTCCAGCGCCTGGTGGGACTTCGGTCGCATGTCCGTCGGATGTTCGTACCTTTGCTCGTACGGTTCATACTGTAGCCGCTGCAACGGTGGTTCAGTGTGTGGTCGTGGTTCTTTCCACACGTTCTGCTGAAGCATCGGCTGGGGTGGCCGCAGCGCCTGGACTCCCTGGTGGTACGTCACGTGGTGAGGTTGTATCAGACGCTCCGACATCGGTTGAGGTTGGCTGCAGATCGGTTCTAATATAGCAGCGTTGTAATGTTCATACCCGTTATGCTGCGGCGCGCTGTACTGTTGTGGTTGGCTGTACAGCTGTTGGTGCGGCGCAGACATGTGGTGCTGACCGTTCGATGTCAGCGGTGGGTTGTCGGCGCGGTGCGGCGACGGCTCGTTGAAGCGTAGATCTGCTTCTGTTCGGTGCTGCCGGTTCTGTGGCAGCGGTGGTCCGCCGTGGTACGGCGGGGTGTGGTGCTGACCGTTCGGTGTCAGCAGTGGTCCGCCGGCGCGTGGCGGGTCGTCGAGGTGTTGCTGGGCCCCGACGAGGTGCTGCGACGGTGGCTCGACGCAGCGTGGTTCGGGTTGATGCTGACCGTTCAGTGTCAGCGGTGGGTCGCCGATGTGTGACATCTGCTGGTGGTGCTGACTATGCCACGTCAGCTGAGGGCCGCTGTCGTGTGGCGGCGGCTGGTGATGCTGACCCCCCTGGGCCAGCGGTGGGCCGGCGTGGGAAGGCAGCTGGTGATGCTGACCCCCCTGGGCCAGCTGTGGGCCGGCGTGGGAAGGCAGCTGGTGATGCTGACCCCCCTGGGCCAGCGGTGAGCCGGCGTGGGAAGGCAGCTGGTGATGCTGACCCCCCTGGGCCAGCTGTGGGCCGGCGTGGGAAGGCAGCTGGTGATGCTGACCCCCCTGGGCCAGCGGTGGGCCGGCGTGGGAAGGCAGCTGGTGATGCTGACCCCCCTGGGCCAGCTGTGGGCCGGCGTGGGAAGGCAGCTGGTGATGCTGACCCCCCTGGGCCAGCTGTGGGCCGGCGTGGGAAGGCAGCTGGTGATGCTGACCCCCCTGGGCCAGCTGTGGGCCGGCGTGGGAAGGCAGCTGGTGATGCTGACCCCCCTGGGCCAGCGGTGGGCCGGCGTGGGAAGGCAGCTGTGGCGTCGCCCCGGGTAGAGGCGCCTCCTCCCCCCGTAGTTCGGGCCGGGCGTGCTGGGAGAGCGCATTCTGTTCCGCTATCCACTGGCCTGTGCGCACGCTGGCAGGAGGCGTGTAGTCCCCACGACGGCTGCGACGCTCCCTTCGGTCGTCCTCTGTGTCGGCGAGTCGGGCCTGTAGTATTGCCTGAGACGCCGCTTCGTCTATCGCGAGGTCCCTCAGGCTTTGTTCGTACTTTTCCTGTCGCTTTAGGAAGTCTGCTTTCAGCTTGCTCCGTACCTTGTCCATGGCGGCTTTGTCCATTATCGCCTTCTCCCTGGCTCGTACCGTTGACACAACTGAGAAGACATCGCTGGCGGCGCGGGAAGCTCGGCCTTGCTGCAAGGAAACGACTCCGGTTCTGCCCCGTTCATGGGCTGAGTCGCTTGTGGATCTTCCTTGTTCTGGGGCTGAGGACCTGCGGTGGCAGTCGCTGTCTTCGCTGACGAAGTCAAGGTTCAGGGCCGGATCAGTTCGGGTGGTGTCCGGGTCCCTTTGGTACTGGAAGTACGGCAGGTGTGGGTTCTTGGCCATGATTGCCGAGAGTTGGGCTGAAGTCTTCACGTCGTGCGCGTTGACAGGGTGCGTTGAAGGGCCGGCGTAGTGGCCGGAGGTAACGCCGGCTGGATCAGTGTAGCCGGCGGTTGCTGCACTCGGCGCGCTGACCAGGTCGACTAGGTAGTCCGCAGTCATGGTGCTCGGCGAGGCAGGTGCTTGGCTATAGGCAATGAGCCCAGCCAGCTGAGGGTGGGCGCCGTTCGTTAGGGCGCGCGGTTCAGTTGCGCTAGCAAGGCGCAGCGGAGCCCCGGCGGCGGGAGCGCCGGCCGGGTGAGGGTGGGCGCCGTTCGTTAGGGCGCGCAGTTCGGTAGCGTCAGCATGGTACAGCGGAGCCCCGGCGGCGGGAGCGCCGGCCGGGCACGGCGGAGCACCAGCATGGCGCAGCGGAGCCCCGGCGGCGGGAGCGCCGGCCGGGTGAGGGTGGGCGCCGTTCATTAGGGCGCGCAGTTCAGCAGCGTCAGCATGGTACAGCGGAGCCCCGGCGGCGGGAGCGCCGGCCGGGCACGGCGGAGCACCAGCATGGCGCAGCGGAGCCCCGGCGGCGGGAGCGCCGGCCGGGTGAGGGTGGGCGCCGTTCATTAGGGCGCGCAGTTCAGCAGCGTCAGCATGGTACAGCGGAGCCCCGGCGGCGGGAGCGCCGGCCGGGCACGGCGGAGCACCAGCATGGCGCAGCGGAGCCCCGGCGGCGGGAGCGCCGGCCGGGTGAGGGTGGGCGCCGTTCATTAGGGCGCGCAGTTCGGTAGCGTCAGCATGGCGCAGCGGAGCCCCGGCGGCGGGAGCGCCGGCCGGGCACGGCGGAGCACCAGCATGGCGCAGTGGAGCCCCGGCGGCGGGAGCGCCGGCCGGGCATGGTGGAGCACCAGCGTAGTGCAGCGGAGCCCCGGCGGCGGGAGCGCCGGCCGGGCATGGCGGAGCACCAGCATGGTGCGGTGGGGTGCCGGCGGCGGTAGCGCCGGCCGGGCACGGTGGAGCACCAGCGCGGTGCGGTGAGGTGCCGGCGGCGGTAGCGCCAGCCGGGCACGGTGGAGCAGCGGTGGCGTCGGCGGCGTCGGTGCCAGCAGGGCGCGACGGCGCTGCAGCGTTCCGGCGTTGACGGGCCATGCCAACCGGCAGCTCGTCCCGTTCCGCCTGGCTTAGCCCAGGCTGGGACATCGATGGTGCTTCCATCGCGGATTGACTGCGTGTCTTAGTCATAGTTCACACACAAAAGTTCAATACACAACACAGTCACAAGTTCACAATACAAAATAGTTCAGTGGTAAGTCGGCACAGAGTTACAGTTCGGTACCAATATAACAAAGTCCCAGATCCGGCTCGAAGGACCATAAACTATTGACGACGGACGCGTAACTGTCGATCGGGATCGGTTCCTCAATAGCAGCCTAGAAAAGCGAGGACAGCTCTGCCCAAACACGTGACTACAGGGTTCGTATCAAGGATCATACAATATGATACGTAGACACGTGATTGGACACGTTCCTCAAGTTCAATAACTCAGGGGGCACCGGTGGGACTTTGTTATAAGGAAAACACCATATAGGTACATAATCACAAAAGTATAATAAATGAAAGTTCACAAACCCGGTTAACACAATATAGTAAAATAAAAGAAATTTTACAATGTTCGATCTGTGCATAAAAGGTTCTGAAAGGAATATTTTAATTGTTCAAACAAGTCAACAATACAAGAAAAATAAATTGAAAAGTTCGCAAAGTATTTTAAAATTGTACAGAAAAGTCAACAAGTTGTTATTAAAGTTACACAAGACACCAGATATTTTAAAATATTAAAATACAATATGCACAGAAAGTATTTAAAAGGTTCACACAAAACAAGTAATATCTTATGAAAGCTCAAATAAAACATGCGCAGAAATACTTAATAAGTTCTTAAAAGTTTTCAAAGTTCAGATAAAAGCGCGAGAAATATTTTATGAAAGCCTCATAAAACATTTACAAGTACAAAAATATTTTACAAAAGTTCAGTAAAATATCAATAAAGTAAAAGATTACAAGTCAGGATAAAACACAAACAAGGTAAAAGAAAGTAAAAATGTTCAATACAAATGTTTCAAAAGAAAGTAAAAGGTGCACATATGATTCACAAAAGTTTATAAAATTAACAATTTTTAAAAACTTACGGTCCATACACTTAAACTTATTTAACATATGTTCGATGAACATATGATCACTCCACTTATTATCAGAGGGTCAATCCCAGCTGATAATTTCACTTAGGGGTCGACGCCCTATTGTCAGCTGACCGAGGTCAAGCGTGACTCACTTCACTACCACAGCTGTGGCTTGAGGGGGGGCAATGACCTGTACTCAGCTGATGGCCGGGTCAAAAAGGAGAGGGTTCACTGACTCGACTTGGCACACTTTAGCCAATTTAAAACACTTGTATATATTTACTTCTTCCTTGTATCCTGGGGACTTCTGGCCGACGACTACGATTTTACTTGAAATCTGGCCTACTTATATTCACATTCGATGCGAAAATTCGGGGGTCACAAGTCTCGTGAACCACGCAGAGCGCGCGGCGTCCGGCCAATCAGCGCGTTGTGGCCGGTGCATCGTGCGTGCTCGCTCCCTCTGAGCTGCTCTCGCCCCCGCCGCCCCCCTGCTCCTCACCCCTCTCTCGTCATAGTTTAGTTTGGGGTGTTTCGTGGTTTGTTTGTGCCTCGCCGTCCGTAACAAACCCAGTTAAGAAATATATTGTACTCCTTACGTTTAAGTTTGGTGCCGGCAAAGAATAGTACCAACCCTTACATACCCGTGGGTGTCGTAAGAGGCGACTAAGGGTTATAAACTGGAGGATGGGCAGCAGCATACTCCTTTGTATCTAACATCTTACTTACTGCGGTCACCTACAACCGCGGTCCATGGTGCCAGCCGTAACGCTAACAAGCGAGGTGACTATGGTACTTCCCCTTTACATTTTTCCAGCAAAAGCTAGAATTCTAGAGGGAGCTCCATGTCCTGTAGTGGACGTTTCATGGGATGTTATGATGACGTTTAAGTTTCTGTTGCGAATTAGAACAAAACGAAAGATAACAATAATGCTATGTGTAAACAAAATGAAGCATCACGCAAAAGTAACATATGTTCACACAGTTCGCACCCTTCCATCAACGCTACGAAGAAGTCAGACAAAAAACGAGGAGCCTCTGGACGATTGCCGCTCCCGAATATGATTTATAGATAGCCCGTCATCGGCAATGCGCTTTCTATACGTCACGGGACGTGTCACCGCCTCGCCGGCTGCGAGGGATGAAGAAAAATACGTTTTCCGACGACATTTGATAGCTGGCAACATACCGATCCTCTATCTATTGTGTTGGTGAGCGCGTATCGAAACGCATTAAAAGTAAAAGCTTTCATTTGGTTTTTGGCAAGCAATCAATGTTTAGGTACCAGCAGTGTGGAACCCGATCTTCAGGGTTCCACCTGCTCCTTATAAGTGGCCAAAACCAAAGAATACTACTACCCAGTCCTCTTACGAGGAGCAACGTATTAGGGTATAATTGGCTAACACACTTAAAATTTTCTGATATATTGTACTAATACGAGTATACACATATGCGTTAATCCTGTCTAGATAGATATACTTAGATCCGTAAGATTAATAATTTTGTTAAAAAGTTATACATTATTAAATTTTTATTTTAAATTGTAACAACCTCAAGTTATATGAACTAAGTCGAAAACAAACTCGATCACGGTGGCATCTAATCCACAAGTATAATCTAATTAATGTTGGCAGACAATAACATATACAACGTATTAACGGAATAAGCGAAATTGAGAAAATAGTTTGTTCAGATTCGAGAGTAGAACAAATTTTACAGTTTTTTGATAGGGGTAATTTTTTTAAATCTTTATTAATTAATTTTTTGCCGCTTCTATTCTAAATATTTCTGTGGATACGCGCGCTGGCGGCGGGCCGCGCGGATCATGAGCGGTGAGGAGGGGAGGGCAGTGGGCGTGGCGTGCGCGGAGTGCGCGGACTAGAACAACGATGAAACTAGAACTATGATGAAACTTTAAAATAACAACATCTAGAAAAAAAAAACTTTTTTTTTAGGTTTTTTTTAATGAAATGGATTTATTTTAATAAAAATCAGTTGGGGTGTATGAGAGTTTCGCTTATTCCATTAACACGTTGTATAAAAACATTGTTGGCAGATATCTAATCAATGTTTGAAAATTAATTAAAAAGATAAATAACAGTAAACTTTACAAAGTCTCTATAAATTTAAAGTTACTTCAAATCTAACTGACACTAAACAAAAACCGGCCAAGTGCAAGTCGGACTCGCGCACTGAGGGTTCCGTACCACCACATAAACATAATTGTATTAGTTGAAATTTCAGTAAGTTAATGTGCTAGATTTTTTGAGTCCGACACGCGCTTGACCAAATTTTATTATTTGTTGTTATTTTATAGCCTATGCCCTATAAACATACCAATTTTCAAGTTTGTAAGTGTTCCCGTTTTTAAATAGAACTAAAACAAAAATCGCCTCAGCAACCATCCAACTTGACCCCTTTCTTATATGAATGTTCTTGAAACGGGAGCTCACCACAATTGGTTACCATTAGTTGTGAGAAAAGTTGTAATATTTAATGATTTCAGACTTTTCCCATTATTTGTACTGTGAGACCTAGCTTCTTGCCAAATTTCATAATTTTAGGTGAACGGGAAGTACCCTGTAGGGTTTTCATTTTTGAATAAATGTATGGAGATGAGGACATAAAATGCCATATCTTTTGATTGCGTCGTTGTAAAAAATTTAAATTTTCAGATCTTGTGTGGTTCATGGATCCTAATACATGGTATTAATTTCAACCTGATACCTTTACCCGTTCGTGAGATAAAGGGTCTTGACAGACAGACAGACGGACAACAAAGTGATCCTATAAGGGTTCCGTTTTTTTCTTTTGAGGTACGGAACCCTAAAAGTATCAGCAATAGATTAAAACTTCAAAGATATCTGGCGGTATGGTCTAATGATGGCATTTATGTAGATATACCTATAATACAATACCTACAATGTGTTTATTTATAATCGAGTAGGTACACGAATTTTGTACAGGGTGTAAAAAAGTACGATGATCCTTTTATGGGGTGATTCTACATCATTAAAAGATTGTTCGAGAAATATAAAAAGAACACTTTTTCTTAAAAAAAGTAGTTTTAGCTCAAGAAGTATTGAAGCGCCTGGAGGGTTTCATGATCGATAAGATCAGCTCGTGATGCACACAAAGGCGTTTTTTGTTCAAGTAACCCAGCAAGAACCTATCCATTTCTATAAAGTTATGTAATTCGAAGTAAAATCAAAGTTCGTGATCATCACCCAAAATATAAAAAACCGGCCAAGTGCGAGTCGGACTCGCGCACTGAGGGTTCCGTACCACCACATAATCATAATTGTATTAGCTGAAATTTCAGTAAGTGAATGAGCTAGATTTTTTGAGTCCGACACGCGCTTGACCAAATTTTATAATTTGTTGTTATTTTATAGCTTATGCACTATAAACATACCAATTTTCAAGTTTGTATGAGTTCCCGTTTTTAAAATAGAACTAAAACAAAAATCGCCTCCGCGACCATTCAACTTGACCCCTCTCTTATATGAATGTTCTTGAAACGGGAGCTCACCTCAATTGGTTAACATTAGTTGTGAGAAAAGTTGTAATATTTAATGATTTCAGACTTTTCCCTTTATTTTTACTGTGAGACCTAGCTTCTTGCCAAATTTCATAACTTTAGGTCAACAGGAAGTACCCTATAGGTTTTGCTTTAGTGCATAAATGAATGGAGATGAGGACATAAAATGCCATATCTTTTGAATGCGTCGTTGTAAAAAATTTGAATTTTCAGATCTTGTGTGGTTCATGGACCCTAATATATGGTATCAATTTCAACCTGATACCTCTACACTTTCGTGAGATAAAGGGTCTTGACAGACAGACAGACGGGCAACAAAGTGATCCTATAAGGGTTCCGTTTTTTTATTTTGAGGTATGGAACCCTAAAAATACCTAAGTAGGTAAATAATTTTTTTTTTTTACCATCTATAGTGGTTTAGAATCATCCCTTAGAAGGATCATCGTACTTTTTTACACCATGTATAAGTCATCATCACTATATCAGCCGACACAAGTCCATTGCTGGACAATATCTTCCCGTAATGTCATACCACCTATTATTTTTATTTTTACTCCTAATCTTCGACTAGGTACCTACGTAGGCACCAACCACAGAACTATATATAAGCTAACCTATATCTGTGGCACCAACTCATATTAATAAAACCAGCGAAGTGTGTGTCGGGTGGTCGGGCCCTCAGAACAAAAACCTCCTTGCTTCGCTCGGTCGGGCCACACGCAGCATAGGGTTCCGTAGATTTTTTACGATTTTTATCGCAAAGCAGGTTTTGACATGAACTTTTTACCTCCTAATGCTCACCAGTTTAGTTAGTCTTGACTCGACTCCAACAAAAAACTGCGATATTTCAGGACGTTCTGGATAAAGGCCAGGTTTAAAGTACCCTAAACCGACGAGCATGTATGAAAGGATTGATGTAGGTACAGGAAGCAAGGGAATATGTCAAGATCGTAGCAGGTGGAGAGCTGTGGTCTCTGCCTACCCCGACGGGAACAAGGCGTGATATTATGTACGAGTATGTATGTATGTATATCGCAAACGGATGAAAAATTATCTATGTTAACTCACATTATTTTTAAAAGACCTATCCAACAACACCCCACAAGATGGGGTAGGTACATGAATGAATGAATGAATGAATTCTTTATTGCACACATAAGCATAAGAACACACAAAGAATAACACTTAAGGTTATAGTGGGCAAAGGCGGTCTAATCGCTGAGAGCGATCTCTACCAGACAACCTTGACAAAAAAACAACAAACTCTCTCTACATGATAAAAAAGTCACCCCCACTTTGCTTGAGGTACCCTAAAAGAAGTACCTACCCTTTTTTTTCAAGATTTAATTTTACCACTTTGCTAGCCTGGATGAAATGTAGGTATATTAGTACTAAATTACAGCTTTCTAGTACTAAGGGTCTCTGAGCAAAGCCGCGGACAGACCTGAGACAGACGGACATGACGGATCCATGAGGGTTCCTTGTTGACTACGGAACCCTAAAAATTATTCTTTTTAACATTGTTTAAAATTGATTCTTTATAGGATAAGTACCGTTACTAACAATTCTGGACCATTGTAGCTAGTCTTTTTAATAAATGAATATTATTATTATTCAATCCCGCTCTTTATATCTCTCTGTATATACTATTATATATTCTGTGATGTAAGATAGTCAGTCGCCGACCTAAAAGTGTAGGTAGGTATACGCTCAAATCCCACGCGGATGAAGTCGCGGGCAATAACGAATTAATATCAGAAAAATAGCTCAGCACTAACCGGCCCAACATTTGTTTGAAATCGAAAAATAATCCTTCATATTGTCAGTTACAATACAATTTGCTGGGATCTCGGCGCGTGAGAGAAATAATAACAAATGATTCGCGCCCTAACACCGCCTGGCGTTGAAAGATCACGCCTATTGCTCTCTGCTGATGAAAAAAGTGAGTCAAAGAAGTATTAAAAGCTGCAATAGAAGTTGAGTTCAAATTATGTTTAATATTTGTTTACTATTATATAATCTGAGGTTTTAATCTTACTTACAAGTGGTTCCACCTGATCCAGTCACGTAAGGAAAAAAAAAACCGGCCAAGTGCGAGTCGGACTCGCGCACTGAGGGTTCCGTACCACCACATAAACATAATTGTATTAGTTGAAATTTCAGTAAGTTAATGTGCTAGATTTTTTTAGTCCGACACGCGCTTGACCAAATTTTATTATTTGTTGTTATTTTATAGCCTATGCACTATAAACATACCAATTTTCAAGTTTGTAAGTGTTCCCGTTTTTAAATAGAACTAAAACAAAAATCGCCTCAGCGACCATCCAACTTGACCCCTCTCTTATATGAATGTTCTTGAAACGGGAGCTCACCACAATTAGTTACCATTAGTTGTGAGAAAAGTTGTAATATTTAATGATTTCAGACTTTTCCCATTATTTGTAGGTACTGTGAGACCTAGCTTCTTGCCAAATTTTATAATTTTAGGTCAACGGGAAGTACCCTGTAGGTTTTGCACTTTTTAATAAATGTATGGAGATGAGGACATAAAATGCCATATCTTTTGATTGCGCTGTTGTAAAAAATTTAAATTTTCAGATCTTGTGTGGTTCATGGATCCTAATATATGGTATTAATTTATTTCAACCTGATACCTTTACCCGTTCGTGAGATAAAGGGTCTTGACAGACAGACAGACAGACGGACAACAAAGTGATCCTATAAGGGATCCGTTTTTTTCTTTTGAGGTACGGAACCCTAAAAACCAAATGCGAGTCGGACTCACGCGACGAGGGTTCCGATATACCTATAGTATTTTTGGAAGCAGTAAAGTCCATTTTCAGGACCGCAAAACTAAATTTGTTTGTAAAAGTTTTCTGCAGATTTCTAAAAAACTGTGCAACTTAGAAAGATCGTTTTATTTTTGCTGTAATATTTACATAAATTTCTATCGACTGTAATTAATTCAGAGTTTTCCTACTACAAACTTCGGTATTTTTTGGTATTTTAAACTGTGGTATTTTTTTTTACATTTTTCATCATAACTTGAAAACTAAGAGTCGTAAAAAAGTAAAAAAATATATTTTAGAATGTGCAAGTGAAGTCCTTTCATATGATACCCCATTCAACCTAGTAGAAACAATTTAAAATTTGCCCCCTCCCTCTATTTGCGCCCCCTTTACATCAATAATCTTTTTTTTTAATTCTTTCATGTGCAATTTAGTTGGACAACCATACTCTAAAACTAATCCAAATTTCAAGTCAAGAGCGTGAGTGGTTCCCGAGATATACCTACAGGTGTGACAGACAGACAGACAGATGGACAGACAGACAAAGTCACACCATAAGGGTTCCTTTTTTTTACCATTTTGGTATCGGAACCCTAAAAAGGGGTCATCCTCGGAAATTGAGCTAACAGGCTATAAAACCCAATTTTTTTGACTGTGCACTTCGACCCGACAAATTATTAGGTCCTCGTATAAAAGGTACTCGTACATACTGGTTTACTATTATTTAATCTGTGATACTGCCAACTTTGTAAAAATATATATTTTCATTAACATAAAATATAATATTTAAAAGCCACCATTACCGGAAATAAAATAAAGCATGAAGTGTAATCCACAAAAACCATAAAATATCTTACCGTGAATTAAAACCACCAAAAACATAAATGTAAAAAAATGGAAGCCAAGTTCAATTATAAAGAATATACGTGGTTGTTGACTTCACCGACAAAAGAAGTGATATCTAAATGGATGCCAAGTTCAGTTGATAATCTTAAATGTGGTTTATAAGAACGTACAACATTCTAAAATAAATTTACGACACAATTTTTTTACTTTATCTTCTATAACAATGTTTGTTATTTCAAAAATATAACATTTGAAATTTTAAAAGTCGAATTATTTACACAAGGCAGATAAATTAGGATAAAATTGAAGTTTAAGTTTTGATTTGGCTAGTTTTTATAATAATGTTATCTTACAGTTGGCTAATCAATTCATTTTCTTTATTTTATTCTTATACAAGTGACAATTTTTTTTATTGTAATGCTGTAGGTACCTTACTTTTCTAAATATTTAGTTAGGTGGTAAAAACTAGCCAAGCCAAATCTTAAACTTCAATTTCATCCTAATTTATCTGCCTTGTGTAAATAATTCGACTTTTAAAATTTCAAATGTTATATTTTTGAAATAACAAACGTAGCAGAAAAAGTAAAAAAATTGTGTCGTAAATTTATTTTAGAATGTTGAACGTTCTTATAAACAACTTTTAAGATTATCAACTGAACTTGGCATCCATTTAGATATCACTTCTTTTGTCGGTGAAGTCAACAACCACGCAAATTCTTTATAATTGAACTTGGCTTCCATTTTTTTACATTTATGTTTTTGGTGGGATATCATTACTTTTTAGGGTTCCGTACCTCAAAAGAAAAAAACGTAACCCTTATAGGATCACTTTGTTGTCCGTCTGTCTGTCTGTCAAGACCCTTTATCTCACGAACGGGTAAAGGTATCAGGTTGAAATAAATTAATCTATATATATAAAAGAAGAAGGTGACTGACTGACTGACTGACATATCAACGCACAGCCCAAACCACTGGGTCTAGAGATTCCAAATTTGGCATGTAGATTCCTTATAAGGCCTAGGGGTGCACCAAGAAAGGGTTTTACAAAATTCCACCCCTAAGGGGGTAAAATAGGGGATGACAGTTTGTATGAAAGTCCGTCAGTTTTGAAGTTAGGATCTTCAAAATTTGTATTTAGACTGACGACTAAAAATTAATAGTTACATGTCTCAGGGTTTTTGAAAATTCGTCACCCTCAAGGGTGAAAAGGGGGATGAAGTTGAAAATTCTTTATTCTTAAAGTAAAATCCACATAATTTATTATTTAGGCATTAATGATGTAATTCTATGCAACGTTCATCACTGTTATTGAAATTCCACCCTAAATTTAACCCCTAAAAAAAGGGAAATGGGGTGAAAATGTCTAAAAATCAATATGGGTGTCGTTTGTATGGTTTATCGGGTCGCTGATTACGAAAACTACAACAATTTTGAAATGCAACGTGGTGGACGTGAAATACCATCATCCCCCTGGGGATGGAGTTCGGGTGCGATAGGTTTGAAATGTCTAAAAATCAATATGGGTGTCGTTTGTATGGTTTATCGGGTCGCTGATTACGAAAACTACAACAATTTTGAAATCCAACGTGGTGAACGTGAAATACCATCATCCCCCTGGGGATGGAGTTGGGGTGCGATAGGTTTGAAATGTCTAAAAATCAATATGGGTGTCGTTTGTATGGTTTATCGGGTCGCTGATTACGTAAGCTACAACAACTTTGAAATCCAACGTGGTGGACGTGAAATACCATCGTCCCCTGGGGATGGGGTTGGGGTGCGATAGGTTTGAAATGTCTAAAAATAAATATGGGTGTCATTTCTATGTAAGGGATAGCGGTTAAATTGGCGTAAGGGGTAGGGATAGGGACAGGTAGAGGTAAAAGGTAGAGAGGTAGAGAGGTAGAGTGGTAGAGAGGTAGAGAGGTAGAGAGGTAGAGAGGTAGAGAGGTAGAGAGGTAGAGAGGTAGAGAGGTAGAGAGGTAGAGAGGTAGAGAGGTAGAGAGGTAGAGAGGTAGGGAGGTAGGGAGGTAGGGAGGTAGGGAGGTAGGGAGGTAGGGAGGTAGGGAGGTAGAGAGGTAGAGAGGTAGAGAGGTAGAGAGGTAGAGAGGTAGAGAGGTAGAGAGGTAGAGAGGTAGAGAGGTAGAGAGGTAGAGAGGTAGAGAGGTAGAGAGGTAGAGAGGTAGAGAGGTAGAGAGGTAGAGAGGTAGAGAGGTAGAGAGGTAGAGAGGTAGAGAGGTAGAGAGGTAGAGAGGTAGAGAGGTAGAGAGGTAGAGAGGTAGAGAGGTAGAGAGGTAGAGAGGTAGAGAGGTAGAGAGGTAGAGAGGTAGAGAGGTAGAGAGGTAGAGAGGTAGAGAGGTAGAGAGGTAGAGAGGTAGAGAGGTAGAGAGGTAGAGAGGTAGAGAGGTAGAGAGGTAGAGAGGTAGAGAGGTAGAGAGGTAGAGAGGTAGAGAGGTAGAGAGGTAGAGAGGTAGAGAGGTAGAGAGGTAGAGAGGTAGAGAGGTAGAGAGGTAGAGAGGTAGAGAGGTAGAGAGGTAGAGAGGTAGAGAGGTAGAGAGGTAGAGAGGTAGAGAGGTAGAGAGGTAGAGAGGTAGAGAGGTAGAGAGGTAGAGAGGTAGAGAGGTAGAGAGGTAGAGAGGTAGAGAGGTAGAGAGGTAGAGAGGTAGAGAGGTAGAGAGGTAGAGAGGTAGAGAGGTAGAGAGGTAGAGAGGTAGAGAGGTAGAGAGGTAGAGAGTTAGAGCGGTAGAGAGGTAGAGAGGTAGAGAGTTAGAGCGGTAGAGAGGTAGAGAGGTAGAGAGGTAGAGATGTAGAGATGTAGAGAGGTAGAGAGGTGGAGATGTTTAGAGGTAGAGACGTAGAGACGTAGAGAGGTAGAGAGGTCGAAGGGAAGAGAGGTAGAGAGGTAGAGAGGTAGAGGGGTACAGGTACAGGTAAAGGTAGAGGTAGAGGGAGAAGGAGGGGAAGGGGGCGAAGGAGGGAGTTAGGGAGGGGGAGGGGGTGATAAAAAGGGAGAGGGAGGTGGAGAGGGAGGGGCAGGGGTAGAGGGAGGAGGGGGAGAGACAGGGGGAGGGGGAGGGGGAGAGACAGAGGGAGGGGGAGAGGAAGGGGGGAGAGGGAGAGAGAGGGAGAGGGTTTTAGTTTTTCTCAATTACTTCTGCGAATTGGCTCTGTTTTGAAATCTATATATATAAAAGAAGAAGGTGACTGACTGACTGACTGACTGACTGACATATCAACGCACAGCCCAAACCACTGGGTCTAGACTTCTAGAGATTCCAAATTTGGCATGTAGGTTCCTTATGAGGCCTAGGGGTGCACTAAGAAAGGGTTTTACAAAATTCCACCCCTAAGGGGGTAAAATAGGGGATGAAAGTTTGTATGAAAGTCCGTCAGTTTTGAAGTTAGGATCTTCAAAATTTGTATTTAGGCTGACGACTAAAAATTAATAATTACGTGTCTCAGGGTTTTTGAAAATTCGACACCCTTAAGGGTGAAAAGGGGGATGAAGTTGAAAATTCTTTATTCTTAAAGTAAAATCCACATAATTTATTATTTAGGCATTAATGATGTAATTCTTTGCAACGTTCATCACTGTTATTGAAATTCCACCCCAAATTCAACCCCTAAAAAAGGGAAATGGGGCGAAAAAGTCTAAAAACCAATATGGGTATCGTTTGTATGGTTTATCGGGTCACTGATAACAAAAAGTACAACAATTTTGAAATCAAACGTGGTGGACGTGAAATACCATCATCCCCCTGGGGATGGAGTTGGGGTGCGATAGGTTTGAAATGTCTAAAAATCAATATGGGTGTCGTTTGTATGGTTTATCGGGTCGCTGATTACGAAAACTACAACAATTTTGAAATGCAACGTGGTAGACGTGAAATACCATCATCCCCCTGGGGATGGAGTTGGGGTGCGATAGGTTTGAAATGTCTAAAAATCAATATGGGTGTCGTTTGTATAGTTTATCGGGTCACTGATTACGAAAACTACAACAATTTTGAAATCCAACGTGGTAGACGTGAAATACCATCATCCCCCTGGGGATGGAGTTGGGGTGCGATAGGTTTGAAATGTCTAAAAATCAATATGGGTGTCGTTTGTATGGTTTATCGGTTCGCTGAATTACGAAAGCTACAACAACTTTGAAATCCAACGTGGTGGACGTGAAATACCATCGTCCCCTGGGGATGGGGTTGGGGTGCGATAGGTTTGAAATCGTCTAAAAATAAATATGGGTGTCATTTCTATGTTAGGAATAGCGGTTAAATTGGCGTAAGGGGTAGGGATAGGGACAGGTAGAGGTAAAGGTAGAGAGGTAGAGATGTAGAGTGGTAGAGTGGTAGAGTGGTAGAGTGGTAGAGAGGTAGAGAGGTAGAGATGTAGAGAGGTAGAGAGGTAGAGAGGTAGAGAGGTAGAGAGGTAGAGAGGTAGAGAGGTAGAGAGGTAGAGAGGTAGAGAGGTAGAGAGGTAGAGAGGTAGAGAGGTAGAGAGGTAGAGAGGTAGAGAGGTAGAGAGGTAGAGAGGTAGAGAGGTAGAGAGGTAGAGAGGTAGAGAGGTAGAGAGGTAGAGGGGTAGAGGTACAGGTAGAGGAAGAGGGAGAAGGAGGGGAAGGGGGAGAGGGAGGGAGTGAGGGAGGGGGAAGGGGTGATGAAAAGGGAGAGGGAGGGGCAGGGGGAGAGGGAGGGGCAGGGGGAGAGGGAGGAGGGGGAGGGAGAGAGACAGGGGGAGGGGGAGAGGAAGGGGGGAGAGGGAGAGGGTTTTATTTTTTCTTAATTACTTCTGCGAATTGGCTCTGTTTTGAAATATTACATAAAGGTGTCTCTCATCTCTCTCTTTACATTTGTTAGGATACTGCTGCTAAATTCCTCTGTTCTGAGTAATTTATGAGTAACGTCTGTATATTATAAAAAATTCAGCTGGATCTTGAATTATACTCATTGATTTGCGCAGGGTTAGTCCTGTTTTTCCTAAGTTTAAAATAACCCCGTAATGACGGGAAAATATCTCATTGCTTCGGAAAACCGGTAACAACATAAATACGAAATCCACGCGAGCGAAGCCGCGGGCAACAGCTAGTATTACATATAGACGGAGAGCGCGTGGTCGTCAACCCTACCTCATCGATTACCAAGATGCGACTAATCTAGGGTGATGCACGTTAAAAAGTTATATCCGAATCAACAGGGTTGCCTGGGCGCAACCTGGCAGGTTTTGTACAGTGGGCAAAAAACTTGTCATTTTTTGGGCAAAAATTACCTCATCGAATACCAAATAGGTACATAGTACATTCGATAGTACTCATCAAGGAGCGCCTAAATCAACAGGGTTGCCTCACTTAATCCTGGCACATTCGCGAGTCGGCCTGATTTTAACGTGGTCAAAAATTACAAAAATTACCTCATCGATTACCAAGTAGGTACTTATCACAACTGATAGAGCTCTTCAAGAAGGGGCAAAATCAACAGGGTTGCCTCGCCAAATCCTGGCACATTCGTCAGTCGGCCTGATTTTAGGTTGGCAAAAAAATACAAAACTTACTTACGATAATGAGTAATGAATTGATACTCATACCATTGGAAGCTTCTAGACATCTTTATAATATTTGCAATAGTATGCCGGCACTTAAATTCATGTTTCATATTATTATATAGGATAGAAAGTTAAGATGGGGTACACACGGCAGCTACTATAAGCATTATAGCTACAAGCATTATAGTTCCTCTGTTCTGAGTAATTTATGAGTAACGTCTGTATATTAAATAAAATTCAGCTGGATCTTGAATTATACTCATAGATTTGCGCAGGCTTAGTCCTGTTTTTCCTTAGTAAAAATTACCCCGAAATGACGGGAAAATATCTCATTGCTTCGGAAAACCGGTAACAACATAAATACGAAATCCACGCGAGCGAAGCCGCGGGCAACAGCTAGTACCATATATTAGGATCCATGAACCACACAAGATCTGAAAATTCCAATTTTTTACAACGACGCAATCAAAAGATATGGCATTTTATGTCCTCATCTCCATACATTTATTCAAAAAAGCAAAACCTACAGGGTACTTCCCGTTGACCTAAAATTATGAAATTTGGCAAGAAGCTAGGTCTCATAGTACAAATTATGGGAAAAGTCTGAAATCATTAAATATTACAACTTTTCTCAAAACTAATGGTAACCAATTGTGGTGAGCTCCCGTTTCAAGAACATTCATAAGAGAGGGGTCAAGTTGGATGGTCGTTGAGGCGATTTTTGTTTTAGTTCTAATTAAAAACGGGAACACTTACAAACTTGAAAATTGGTATGTTTATAGTGCATAAGCTATAAAATAACAACAAATAATAAAATTTGGTCAAGCGCGTGTCGGACTCAAAAAATGTAGCATATTAACTTACTGAAATTTCAACTAATACAATTATGTTTATGTGGTGGTACGGAACCCTCAGTGCGCGAGTCCGACTCGCACTTGGCCGGTTTTTATTGTAATATAGGTATATCTTCCGAAACCTGCTTACTTTCTTACCACCTAAGAGGCCTATTACAAAATTTCGTACAAAAACATGAAAAGTGGAAAATCTCACTCGGCGTCCAGATTTTTCGACACTGTTTTGTAGCTGAAACTAAACGATATAAATACTTTTTTTATTTTCAAGTTATTTGATACTATTATTGCGTTTGAAAGGCCAGCGCATCGGATTATGGAGAAATTTGGAAGTTTTAAGTATGTTAAATTAAGGTATTAAAACGAATTGTTTTTAAACAAACGTAGGTGATTTTAATTTTCTTTATACCAAAGTTTAGTATGGCATAAGTTATACGAAATAATATTATTATAGTAAAGAGCAATTTGCAGTTAAACCTGAGCGTTTTTTGTAGTTTTTTTCGTTTGGAAAGGATTTTTTTTCTAGATTTTCCAATAAATTTTTCAAAATTCCGAGGCCGCTACAAACTACACTATTATATAAGAGATTTTACTGTATTATTTTAATTATGTTTTCTTAGCCCAATAGTTCAATCCACGAGCTCAAAAAAGTGCCTTCGCGCATTTTATGAAAACTTGCTTCGGAATATTGGCTATATCTACCAATATAAGAAAAAATTGTAAAAAGCGAGGCCGCTACGAACTTAAATAATAACTATTCTTCAAAATTTTATAAGTTAAAGTTGTCAAAGTCTTTCCGTTTCTCAGATTAAGGACGCCGAAATTAGCTATTTTGCGCAAAAACACGCTCAAAATGTAATAGGCCTCTTAACCCAATAAATAGCACGTCAGTACGTAAACACTTTGGACCTTATGGCATGGTAGGTAATAAAACTACAAATGTTTCCACTGATGTGCTGTTGGCTGTACCGTTCCAACTCCAACTGCCGCAAGAGTTAAAGTACGCAAGTGACCTGCTCTTGATTGTACAATTATTTAAGCAATTCGGGTACCCTACCTACAGCCGACCAATTCTTGGAAGTCAAGGAGTGATAAAATATTGTAAAAAAAAAAATCGTTAAATAGCGTTTGAACTATTATACAATATGATTTAGATTTTAACGCTAAATCAGAGTAAAATTGATATTTAAAATCTCAAAAGTGATATTGTGTGACGTATGTACCTCTTACACTGTATGTAAGATTAAGATGTACAGTCAAGACCTCATCAAGCTTGACACATTGGACTTTGTACCGTTCTTATTTCAATAGACGTACGGGCTAGAGTCTTATGTACAGGCACTTTGACCTTGAGCGGGAGTGGTCTAGAAATAGGGTTCATATCTCAATAACTGTTTGAGCTATATTCATGAAATTTGAGGTACTACTTTATCTTAGGGGTTTTATTAAATCTAGCTTTCATTTTTTTACTTTAGATAGATTTTGAGTTAAGCAATTTGCTATTAAAACTTTGAAAGGCGCTACATGTTATTAAAAATCGATTATGTGAAAAACATTTCAAATCGTAAAAATTCTCTTATTTCTGAGTTTTTCCTGTGTATACACATAATAAAATTACCGAGCTGGATACCAAATTTCAACTTCCTAGGTTATTTGGAAGTGGTCTAGAAATAGGGTCTAATAGGTCAGTGAGTCAGTGATAAAAATGAAGATTTTTAGATGTTCATATATCAATAACCATTTGAGCTGTATTCAAGAAATTTGGGTTACTACTTTATCTAAGGGTTTTATTAAATATAGCAAAGGAAAATGCCCAAGTGACTATGGAACTTAGTATCGCTCAGAAATTGGTATAAAAATAATTGTGTCACAATGATTTATGGCTTGATGTAAAGTTGGCTCTAAGGACTTATTGAAACGATTAGGCATTTGATTGTAGTTCTCCAGGTTTTACAGTAATTAGCCCAGGAAATTAGGTCCTTAATTCCTATTCTTGAATTCGAGGTGTCATACGGAGGTGACTTGATTACTAACGTAACAATAGCTGACAAGTTTAGTGTTGCCAGCTGAATCGTACCTAAAATATTTAAAAATGTCCCCTTTTTGTGAGTACAATAACCTTATGAATGAGAAAAGAGTTGATAACTTGCCAAGTGTGGGCTAGCTAACTACGTATGTATAAACAAAAACTATGCTAGTGATTTGTTTGACTCGCTCGCCTGCCTGATGGGTACTCATTTAAATGGTTACCGTCACAGCAGGTTACTGCTGTGCATAACCCATCAACTGTTAATACCCTACCAGGTACTGGAATCAATATTAAAGATAATGTTTTTTAACAAATAATGTACATTTTTGTTAACGGTTCAGGTAAGTTTGAAGTGGCAGGCAACACTGAATAGACTCATCGGAAATACGAAAATCATAAAAAAATCTAATATATTTTTAATTTTTTACCCGGAGAAGTAGAAAATTCCTATTAATATATAAAGTTATCTTTAATATAAATAAGAATTACTGATGTCATAGACTTGTGACACAACTTCGATTTGAGGAATTATGTATAATTTTGCGATACTACTCATGGGCATTCTCCTTTCAATTGTTTACGTTTTTTTTTTTTTTTTACTATGTATGGGCTTACTCTTGACCTCGATCTAGCCTTGAGGACAGAGATGAGGTCGACGATGGAACGAGCTTGCCCAGAAGAAGCCTATTCACTCGCGACTTAAATAGATTCGGGTTATAAGAGCTCGGGAACACAGACGCAGGCAGAGAATTCCACTCCTTAGCATTATAAAGGATGTTTCAAAGCGCTTTGTGCGAATGTGTGGAATATCAACCAGATATGGGTAGAAATAAATAAATAGATTTTGAGTTATTAAGGGGACAAATGTGGCTCCAAAATGGTTCATGTAATATAACGTGCAGCGTAATTAGTGTCAAATATTTTCAGGGCTGAGAAAATAGGTCATACTGATCACGTGTGCAAAAAATAAAAGAAATCTGCAGGTTAGTTTCAGAGTTATTAAAGAAAGAAACTCTGTTACCTAATCGTAAAAACATCAGCCTGATCAGCTGACTAACAACACAAACACCCACGCGCGCTATGTTCATTCGTCTATCACTCACACTAACACACGCTCTGCGCACAGTCGCACGCACACAGTCATACAGCTGACGCGCTTACGTAATCTAAAAGTACTAACAGACGATCGGATCGGACTGCTCTGAGTCTAGCTCCGGACCACGATTTTGGTACGCGCCGACTTCAGACCGTACTAGTTTCAGACGTGTGGAGGGCTGTCCGCCGGACATTATTTTTATTATTACCTTGTCTGGCGGTCCGATGGTTTTTCCCATCGGACTTCAGAACAAGTAATAATAATAATGGTACGGTCCGAACGTGTGTAGGGCGCACCGGACCATTTGACGTTTCGTTCCGAAATTGTAGTTTGCGCTGCGTTCCAAAACAGTAAAATATTATCCTGACAGCAGGATAGCTATTATAAGACCTCAATATGTGTGAACGAGACGAGACAGACTGCTGTCAAAGGTGATGGATTCCTGTTAACTGATATGGAACGGCTTGTTGTTTGTATATTCTTGTCATATCAAAACGTTCGTTGGTTCGCGCCGTAAACTTCAAAGATGGAAAATGGAGAAGTAGAAGGCTATTCAGATGAACCGGCAGGAAAACAATGTATTGTTGAATTGTTGGAGCTTTACAAAGAGCTTCCATGTTTGTAGAACACATCCGACAAGTTCGATGGTTATAAATAAATAGCCACAATTACCGCGATTTTAGTTTGTTTTGATAAAACTGGAGCCATGACGCGGAGAAATGGGTTAACAACGGTAAAACATACTTTATCTTATCTGGTTTACCTTGACAGCAGGATAGCTTTATATGACGTGCATATGTGTGATCGAGTAAAATAGACTGCTCGGTGCTGCCAGTGCCTATGTCAAGTTTCAGAAAATTGGAAATCTGAGTCTGGAAAGGAACGATTTTTGGCCAAAATGGGACGATTACCATAAATATGAATAAATAAGAAAGTAAACCAAAACATGTAAACTGACATCGGAAGGGCGATCTGTTGCCAAAAGAGACAAAAATCGTTCTTTTCGGGACAACCAATCTGTCAATCTGGCAACACAATCGTATGTCCGGTGTACGGTCCGATCGTGTGTTGCGCAGAGCGGATCGGACGGTCGGTGGTCCGGAGCTAGATTCAGAGCAGTCCGATCCGATCGTCTGTTAGTACTTAGTAGTGAGAGTGCGTCACGTAAAGGATGATACCTTTTTTAATTGTTTTTGCATTATTTTTTTTTGTTAGAAACATTAACTTTTATACTAACGTGTAGATTTTTTAAATATTTTTCGTACACACGTGATTAATACGACATTAGTGTTCAGCCCTGAAAATATTCGACACTAATTACGCTGCACCATATATAACACACGGTTTCTGCGTCGCCATTTTCTTCTCTTTGAACTTGGCTTTGACACGCTACCGCGTGTCTAGTTCTCCTTGCTTAACGTAAGTACCTAATGTCACTGGCAACTGGCAGATCAATGCAATGGTTTTTTTAGTGCGAGAGAGACAGATGCCTAAGGTGAGAAACCTTTCATTCTGGTACAAAATACTTTCGCACAAGAAGCAATGAAAATTTGACCTTTTGTCGTTGAAATAAGGTTGGTATTAGTAAAAGTGTGGATCTGGGATGAGAATTCTAGGTTGCGTTCCGAATCGGGTAAAAATTACCCTGACAGCAGCGTTATATGACGTCCATCGGTGTGGTCGAGACAGATTGCTGTCAAAGGGTAATTATTATCGTTTTGGAACTCACTCCTAGTAGCTCAAAGTAAAAAACTATAGAGTCCGCCATATACATATTCTGTATGAGCTAGTGAAGTTTAAAGCGTCGCACTGTGTCGCCCATGCTAGTCGGTCAAAAAACTCAGTTAAGTTTTACAAAATTCAAGATATCTTTAAAAATAGAATGTTTTAGTATAAACTTTGTTTGCGAAAGTGAAAATATATAGTTTTTTACTTGTGAATTGATCATTAATATTAAGAACGGAAGCGTAAATAATCCGTAATAGCCATTTTATACGTGATTTTTAACAACGTTTTTTTCCTGAATGGTAAGTGTTTTCACCAGAAAAACTGTGGTAGTAGTATTTATTAGTCCCATGTCACATATTTCTCAGAGAGAAAGATAAAAATTTTACGTTTTTAGGATTTGAAAAAAATCCATACATTTTAGTATGGAGGTCCCTCGCAAGAAAGTTCAACGCTTATGGCTCCCTCCTTAGCAGCTAGAGCTGCTACTTAAACCTCCTTGCCTAGTAGCCTAAGCGGAGTGTCAGGTACAAGGAGGTTTTAGTAGCAGCATTTCTGCTAAGCAGCGAGCCATAAGCGTAGCACTTTCTTGCGAGGGACCTCGATACTAAAATGTATGGATTTTTATCAAATCCTAGAAACGTAAAATTTTTATCTTTCTCTATGAGAAATATGTGACATGGGACTAGTAAATGCTACTACCACAGTTTTTCTGGTGAAGACACTTACCATCCAGAAAAGAAAACGGTGCTAAAAATCACGCATAAAATGGCTGTTACGGATTATTTACGCTTCCGTTATTAAAAAATAAAAATAAAATATTTATTTTCAAAACTTAAAGTTAAGAAAAACGTGTTGCTAGTGCCTCCTTTTAAGCCTTAATCTAGCCTGTTCCAGGAGACCCCGCTCCTCCTAAACGCACGTACGTACAAAAACAGTTTTAGAAAATAATCTTGGTACTAAGGAAAGTACGGTCAATCGCTCGTCGGTAGAAACTTTCTCAACTCTATTACCACGCCACAAGGTCCAAAAGTGTTTCCACTGACGTGCTTTTGAGTGTACAAATAAAAATATATAAATTAATAAAACCAGGTATTTTATAGTAAGTATTACTAGCGTAAAAGTGCCATCGGAATTTAAAATATATAACATTAATTTAAGATGTTTTATTTAATATATAATATAAAATTGAGCAAATACAAGATGATTACGCATTTTGTATGGGAGGTCAAAAATTCATGTTCATATTTCGACCTATGTTCCTTGGGAAAGTTGTTCAGTTTCATGGGCAGATTCACATCCTTTATTATTATCACACCTTTCCATTACGCGTTGTATATTTGGAAACATATCATATATTTATTTAATATATTATACATATATGTAATAATTGTATAAATGTTATATTTTGTGTATGTAAGAGTATGGAAAACACCATTTCAGTAAAGGGTAAAGGAAATATATGATTGCAGGGGTGCTAGTGAAGTTATATAAGGTGTAATTTAATTAGACCCAAATATTTCTAGGGGTGGTGTAACTTTGATAAAGAAACAGGTTTTTCAAAGTTTTAGCGAAATCGACTCGCTGGTTTTTTTTTTGTAATTTTCAAACAAAAAAATAATAAATCTTTGCAATCATCCTGTAGTATTGATTTCCACCGTACTACAAGTATGGCACCTGCACACTCACACACACAAGATCGGCCGCCTTGCGCGCGATTGGCTTACGACTATTCATTCAATTAATTCAAAGGGCGGCAGCGCGGGGGGGGCAAGCACCACGACGTCTGCGGCCGCGGGACGCTCTGTGTGGATCGCGCATGCCACGCACGCACCGACCGAGTCCCTACGAAATAAACTAGAAACCTAGCATTCGCGCCTCGTGCTACGCCTTGCAGGATCGGATGAGCGACGACAGGCCGGACCTTTACCTACCATCGCCTACATAGGTACCTAACTGTCCTATAAACGGACCATGGGTTGTGCCGTGGGCAGAGGGAGGAAGGAGCCTAAGCCGCCATACCTACCTAGGCAGCTACTTGCCTGAGGAGTAGGTAGTTAGGTACCTACATAACAAATTCATTCATTTATTCATATCGTTGTGGGTTGCAAGGTTGATGACTGTACTCACAAACCCTGGTACCGCCAGATGCCAAAGGCCTCTGACATGGCTCATTAACGACTACATCCGTAGATAGGTAATAGTCGGGACCATCGGGTTGACGTGCCCTCCGAAGCAATCATGTAACATTTCGGACAATCGGGTGATTCATCCTGCAATATCCTAACCAAACTGGGCTGGTCGCACAAAAATATTTTTGTTTGACAGTGTCCCCATCGGGAAACGAACCCAGAACCTCCTGATCGAGAGCCAAGCACTCTAACACTAGACCACGGAGGCTGTAGGTACATAACAAATTTACAAGTACCTATTGCTATAATACGTACGTAAAGTACAGTCAAGAGCACATCACGCCTGACACATTGGACTTTGTACCGTTTTTATTTCAATAGACGTACGAGCTAGAGTCGCACTGCAAGTGTCAAGCTTGACCTGTCGTTGACTGTACCTACTTGCAGTCGAAATGTATGGCACGTCATACCTACCTACTTTTCGCCCGCAATCCCGAGCTGTTGCGTCCTATACCTCTTCTTACGTGCGCACGTACAGTCAAGAGCACATCAAGCTTGACACATTGGATTTCGTACCGTTCTTATTTCAATAGACATTCGGGCTAGAGTCACACTGCGAGTGTCAAGGTTGACCTGTCGTTGACTGTACATGATTAAGGACCATAGTTAAGGACCTTAGGTACAGTCAAGAACAAGTCAAGCTTCATAGTTTCATCATGATTAGCCCGTACAAAGTCCAACGTGTCAAGCTTGACTTGCTCCTGGCTGTACCTAGATATTCAAGAACCTATTTTTCAATTCAATCCAATTAAAACTAGAAAAGTTCGTAGGTTCCTACTTCTCTCAATTAAGCTCTTACGACGGTATCAGAGTAGGTAATCTTTACCTACCTACTTACCACCGTTTTTGCTACGTCCATCAGTTTACTTAACCTACCATACTTATGAGAAGGAACTAGGATATCATTATCATAAGATCCCATAAAAAGTTATTGGTCAACTCGTCCGATCCGAACTAGGACCATCTGGGACGAGTTGATAAAATTCAAAATACACCCCCCTTAGTTGCTCTACAATTAATTTTACATCGACAACAAAAGTCACCACGCTTATTAGCGTTGCAGCTGGCACACTTCCTGGACAGGTACCTTCTCGTACCGTTCGCGTTCGAGACGGCAGCTAGCTGGAGTACGGAGGCCAGGGAGATCGGGCGTCGACTTAGGGCGCAAGGTGGTGACGCCCGTTCTGGGTCGTTCCTGGTGCCATGGGCACCTTTGCACCAGAATCGACCAGGGGCAGCTTGCCTCACTTCTTATCAAAAGTACAATTATGATGAGTTTTATATCACTTACTTGAGAAATAATTTCCCATACAAACATCCACACCCCTTTTTACTCCCATAGAAGATTTCCGGGATAGATAGGTACTATGTACCTAGATATGTCCTTCCCAGGGTAAAGGCAAATTTTATCTAAATCGGTTCAGCGGAACAAGCATGAGGAGGTATTGATTGTCTTTGGTTACCTAAGCTTTCTTTTAGAGCTCCCGCACACGACCGAGAATCGGTGGCCGATTTTTTGTCGGCATCCCGCTCTGACGTGTTATCACCTGAATCTTCCGTCCTTGTCCTGGCCGATAATCGCCCACCGATTCTCGGTCGTGTGCGGGAGCCCTTAAACTTTACCTGAAGAGTAGAAAAACAAATTGTAGGACGACACGGGAACAGAAACATTGTCTGGTATCAAGTCGTCCTAGCTGGACCAAGATCGGATCGAACAAGTTGACGAAAAAATCCACGCAGAATTTCACATAAATGAATGCTTAGCTGGTACCTACCTAAAGATGTCCTTCCCAGGGTAAAAGCAAATGTTATCTAAATCGAATCAGCGGAACAAGCATGAGGAGGTATGGATTGTCTTTGGTTACCTAAGCTTTTTATCAACTTTACCTGAAGAGTAGAAAAACAAATTGTGGGACGACACGGGAACAGAAACATTGTCTTTTATCAACTCGTTCTAGCTGGACCAAGATCGGATCGAACAAGTTGACGAAAAAATCCACGCAGATATTCACATAAAAGAATGCTTAGCTGGTATCTATCTAAATACATTTGGAAATAACTACCTACAACATTCACCACGCCGCCGCCGCGCCGCGCCGTTAGCGTTGCGACTGGCACAATGGTCGGCAGAGGTTGGTGACCGTAGTAGGTATGGTGTGGTAGGTACGATAAGCCCCCGTAGTTGGATATCCCTTAGTCGCTTTTTACGACTCCCAGTTGTTTTGTATCATTCATTTTACATTGCATTTCCATTTTTAATTAGACAATCAATAGTAGGTGTAAGTACCTACTTACAGGCCGCGCGACGAGTTACTTAAGGCCTCTGGGAGGAGGGGAGGGGGTATGCGCAGTTGCAATATTTGCAAGCAAAATAGGTACTACTGCACATACCCCCTCCACTCCCGTCCAGACTCCGTCCAGCTTTTACTCGTCGCGCGGACTGTACCTAACGTGTCAGTAGGTAATTTAATTATCTAGATTTTTGTGGAAAGCAGGTATTGTCAAGAGCAGTGTCAAGCTTGACACTTGCAGCGCGACTCTAGCTCCTCCGGCGATTGAAATAAGAACGGTACAAAGTCCAATGTGTCAAGCTTGAAGTGCTCTTGACTGTACCGTAAGTAGTAAAACAATTTTGTAGTAGGTACCTATTTATTTATTGACAAGCTCTGGTAGGTAGGTATTACAGTTTTTAGCGTCGGTTGATTGATTAATATTTATTCGAAACAAGTAAAGTCAAATAGGGGACCGCGGCTCGGCGGCTCTGTCGGCATGCTTTGACCGCGGTAGCACACGTGCGGGCGGCATTTGTCAAAGGTGAAGCTATGAAATCGACATAACTTTAACTTCCCATCACACTTTCAGGCTTTGGACTGTCAAATTAATACAACTTGATTTTCGTAAGTAACGAAAGTAGGTAATTGTAGTTAATTTGAAATCCTATACCTACCTACGTGTTACTTACTGTAGTGTAACCTACTAAATCAGTTTTACAAGATTATTTACACGAGTCACTTTAGTTTTCACCACATCAAAATGTTGAACGTGACCACCTATTTGTCGGATACATTGTCTTGCACGGTCAATGCTGTGTCTGCGCACTTCACTTAAAACATCAGTTTCACTGGCCATGAAGTTAAAAGCCCTGGTAATGCGGGCGCGCAGTTCCTCCTCGGTGCGAATAGTATGGCCGTCATTGCCATACACAAGGTCCTTGGCCCTACCCCAGACGTGGAAATCTAGCGGCGTGAGATCCGGCGAACGTGCTGGCCAGGCGATTGGACCACCGCGCCCGATCCAACGCCCCTGGAACTCCTGCGTCAGGTAATTCCGCACCGTCCGGTCGTAGTGCGCCGGCGCGCCGTCGTGCTGGAAATACAACCAGCGGCGGTTCCACACCGGAACTTTCAGCAGCAGCTCAGGGAGGACACGCTGCAGGAAGTCCAGGTACGTCGCCCCGTTTAGTCTTGGGAGGAACCAGGGTCCTAATAACACCCCGTTCAGCACACCAGCCCACACATTGACACTTATCCGGTATTGGAAGTGGTCCGGACGAATCACTCGCGGGTTGTGGTCACATCAGTAATGGGCGTTATGGATGTTGAACATCCCTACACGAGTGAACGTGCATTCATCGGTACAAATTTACAGCACTTGTCACTATTTCTCCGACTTCATGGTAACATATTGCCATGTTTTGGTATTCTTGGTTCGTAAAACCGTAAGGCATTTTGCCAAATATCAATCGCGGCCATAAGACGTATGCGTAATGCACAAGGTAAGTAGAGCAACTGAAGGCGGGCGGGCGGGCGCACGCGGCGGTGGCGGCACGATACACCGGGCCGGTCGCGCGTGCGCATGCGTGTGTTGGCGGTTGGACAAAAAGAGGGCGGGGTTTACGCACCGCTCACTGCATTTCATTCATATTTTTTATTAGTGTGAATGTATCGATGGTGCCACGTGACACTACAGAGTGTTCATTTTACGAATTTTAGTGGTATTGTTTTTGGGATTTTTCTCGAAAACTAGCGAATAGAAATCAATAAAAATAACACCAATGGTATTCATTTAGGTGCTTGAGATAACCCTAACAATATTTGGGTCTAATTAAATTACACCTTATATAGTGTGTGTATGTGTGCGTGTATGTGTGTGTGTGTGTGTGAGTGTGTGTGTGAGTGCGTGTGTAAGTCCAAGTGTGAATCAGTTCTTAGTATTAATGATCAATTCACAAGTAAAAAACGATATATTTTCACTTTCGCAAACAAAGTTTATACTAAAACATTTGATTTTTAAAGATTTCTTGATTTTTGTAAAATTTAATTGAGTTTTTTGACCGACTAGTATAGGCGACTAGGTTGCGCGATACACTTTACTAGCTCATACAGAATATGTATATGACGGACTCTATAGTTTTTTACTCTGAGTGACGGACTCTAGTATTATAATAATCTAAGGACGGACTCTATAGTTTTTTACTCTGATCTGAGGTCAGGTATATTTCTCTGCATTTCTCTGCATATATCAGGGACTAGATAAGTACTATACGTACAACATATATATATAACCAAGGAGGTTTAAGTATCAGCTCTTGCTGCTAAGGAGGGAGCCATAAGCGTAGCACTTTCTTGCGAGGGACCTCCATACTAAAATGTATGGAATTTTTTCAAATCCTAAAAACGTAATTTTTTTATCTTTCTCTCTCAGAAATATGTGACATGGGACTAATAAATGCTACTACCACAGTTTTTCTGGTGAAAACACTTACCATTCAGGAAAAAAACGATGTTAAAAATCACGCATAAAATGGCTATAACGGATTATTTACGCTTCCGTTTTTAGTATTAATGATCAATTCACAAGTAAAAAACGATATGTTTTCACTTTCGCAAACAAAGTTTATGCTAAAACATTAGATTTTTAAAGATATCTTGATTTTTATAAAACTTAACTGAGTTTTTCGACCGACTAACATGGGCCACAGTGAGACGCTTTACACTTCACTAGCTCATACAGAATATGTATATGGCGGACTCTATAGTTTTTTACTCTGAGTATATAACGCTATCCAGCTGTCAGAGCTGAGGCTGAGGGTAATTTTTACCCGATTCGGAACGCAACCTAGAGGTAGAGATAGTTTTATTCATGTTCCCAGATTAGTAAGTTTATGTACAGAGTAGTTTTATTTGTATTTCCGACTTTCCGTGCGTCTATCATGTTCGACTGTATTTCTGTATCTCTTTGGTATCTCTAAACTGGTAATTACAATAAATTGCTTCCGCTCAGTATTTACAACTCATTGAGCAGGTACTTCGAGCTCATTGTTTCGTTAAACATAATAATACCAACACAAAACAGTACATTACGTTGGTTCAGACCATAGACATACTGCCGTTATTCATAATCTAAGGTTCAGACATACAGGTGCCCATTTGGCTCTTATTTATTTTTGTTGTGCAGGTGCCGTTAGGTAATATGAAATGGATAGTGCATCTAGAGGGAGGGCCACGTCGAGTGAACCACGCAGCGGTTTGTGTAGACGATAAAATCTTCTCTTTTGGCGGATACTGCTCTACAGAAGAATATAGAGATTGGGCTCCCATACCTATCCACGTCCTAGATACCGCTACACTGCGATGGGCGTTAGTCAACTACAAAAACCCCATGGTCATCCCATTCCAGATATATGGGCACACAACAGTTGCATATGGTCATAAAGTAGGTGTAACAGAAACCTTGAATTGCCTTGACTTTGTTTACAGTCCCTATTGTATTGTTTTGCATAATTAACTTCCTTTTGTTTATGTAATGTCCTGTAACCAATTTATTATTTATTTACAGGTGTATATGTGGGGCGGCAGGAATAATGCAGTTGCTTGTGATACTTTATCCTGTTTTGATACAAAAACACTGGAGTGGTCCAAGCCCTCTGTAACTGGTAGGCTGCCCTTTGCAAAGGACGGCCACTCTGCATGTGTCATAAGGAATAAAATGTACATTTTTGGAGGATTTGAATACTTTACAGATCAATACTCTCATGAGGTACATTGCCTGGATTTAGATACTATGCAGTGGACATATATCTCTGCTACTGGTTCAGTACCATCCCATAGAGATTTTCATACAGCAGTAGCTGTAGGAGATAGAATGTATATTTTTGGTGGCCGAGGTGATCTGAATAGCCCCTATAATTCTCAAGAGGAAGTTTACAGCCCAGATGTGTTTTATCTAGATACTGTTGAAGAAAAGTGGGTGTGTGTAAAAGCAAGTGGGAAATGGCCTGAAGGAAGACGTAGCCATTCAGCATGTAAGCCATCTTTTTCTCTGGCTAGTTCTTTAATTAAATAATTAATATAAAGTACCTGGGCAACAGAGCTTTGTTCTGTATTATCTTAACCAAAACCTTTCAACAGATGGCGCTGTACAGTTTCTGAAACATGCAGAAAAATATGAATTTGCCCAGCCATGAGACCTAGCTAAATCAATTTCTCACCCCTCAAAACTCCCATGTAGTAAACTTCATCTAAATTGTTTGAGCCGTTTAAGAGAAACCGACTACAAATATGTATAAATTTATATTGCTTGTTTAGTATTATAGCATACTTGGAAGACTAAGTGATGCTTGATTCATTGACCACTAAAGTAGACCAACAGATGGCACTGTAGGGTTTCTGAATCTCCCTATGGTTTTTTAAAACAGATCTGAAAACAAGCTAGATCAACTTATCGCCCCAAATAACCCCAATAATCCTATACTATTGAACAAGCAATATGTAATCGGTATTTCGAAAACGACTCTAATGATTTCGATGAAATTTACTCTATGTGGGTTTCCGGGGGCGACAAATTGACTAGCTAGGTCTCATGTCTGGGAAAATTCGTTGTCCTCGTTTTTTCGAGCATTTCTTGAAAATAGCGCGTTTAAGTAACCCATACAGCGCCATCTGTTGGCGGGCTTTGGTGAAGATTATACAGAGCAAAGCTCCGTCACCAGGTACTATAAATTTGATTAAATTTATTAATTTAATTTGACAAGCCCGTTGGTGTGGTGGGTAGTGAGCCTGCCTCACACGCCGTGGACCGCGGGTACGATCCCCGCCCAGGGCAAACATTTGTGAATAGAATAGAATAGAAATTATTTATTTGCAAGAATACATGTTACATAACAAGTTCTTAAAATAGATTCCAGTACAGTATTCTGCTTGCGTCAAGCATGCAAATTTTTGTATAAAAATATTAATTACGTCCACAAATCCAAGAGAAGCAAATAAAACAAATAAAAAAAAATTATAAAAGATATGTCAAACGGTCCAAAATGAACAAAAAAAAAATCAATATCAGATAAAATGTCAAAATGTTAAATTAAATGTCATTAAAAGTCAGATATTCTCTAATAGTGTAAAAACAGTTTGTCAATAGCCATTTGAATAATTGTGATTTAAAAGAATTAATGTTTTCGATGATTAGAATGTCATTAGGCAATTTGTTATATATCAAAATACTCATATTATAAACATTTTTCTTATAAAAATCTGTATGACAAGGCGGTTGATATAATAAATTTACATACATGGATCTTTGCTGTCTTAGCAAGACCTCTCTGCGGTAAAAATAAAAGTTTTGATGCAGTTTCACAAAATGTGTAGTGATGAACACAAGTGTTTGTCCTGTGTCTGGGTGTTATTTATCTATTTATGTATGTATATCAGTCTCTGCCACACACAACAAGGAAAAACAAAAACAAAGGAAATTCATTTATAGCAACTCTCAACACGAGAACTTTAAGGACCGAAGAAACTTTAATCGAGTTAATTGAAGCCATAAAAGATTTGAAATGGGATGTTATCGGATTGAGCGAAGTCATGAGATTAGGAGAGGAAATACAAGAAAATAATGAATATATATTTTACTACAAAGGAGAGACACAAGGCCTACACGGAGTAGGGTTCCTGGTAAAAAATCACCATAAGGAAGGAATACAAGAATTTATAGGTATTTCTGAAAGAATTTCTATATTAAATATAAAGTTCCCGAACGATTTACACCCATGTTCAATCGTCCAAGTGTATGCACCCACAGAACAGGCGAAAAAAGAAGATAAAGATCAATTCTATGAGGCCTTAACAAATGCCATGGAAAGAACCCACAAAAATCGGATAATAATGGGAGATTTCAACAGTAAAATTGGAAAAAGTCTAGAAAGTGAAACACATACAATGAAAAAATTTACAGCAGGAGAAAGAAACAATAACGGAATGAGACTAGTAAACTTTGCATTAGAACACAATCTTAGTATAATGAACACTTTCTTTAAAAAAAAGGAGAATAAAAGATGGACTTGGATATCACCGAATGGATTAGTGAAAAACGAAATTGACTTCATACTTTCAAATAAACCGCAAATATTCAAAGATGTAGGAACTGTTAAGAACCTGAACTTCAATACAAACCATAGAATGCTCAGAGGAGAACTTTACCATAGCTGTCCAAAATTATCAAGAAAAATGAAAATAAACAAGAACCAAAAGATACAGTTAAAAGATAATATCAGACAAATAAACAAACTTGAAACAATACAGGATAAATACAATAAATTACAAGATGAGTTATCTAAACTGAACAGAACACTCACTACAGCAAAAAACAAAAAAACCGGTCAAGTGCGAGTCGGACTCGCGCGCCGAGGGTTCCGATATACCTATAGTATTTTTGGAAGCAATAAAGTCCATTTTCAGGACCGCAAAACTAAATTTGTTTGTAAAGGTTTTTTGCAGATTTCTGAAAAACTGTGCAACTTAGAAAGATCGTTTTATTTTTGCTGTAAAGTTTACATAAACCTCTGTCAACTGTAATTAATTCAGATTTTCCCTTACTCAAACTTCGGAGATAAGGGGGGGGGAATGGTATTTTTTTTGACATTTTTCATCATAACTTGAAAACTAAGAAACTTAAAAAAATACAAAAATATATTTTAAAATGTACAAGTAAAGCCCTTTCATATGATACCCCACTCGACCTAGTAGCGACAATTTGAAATTTGGCCCCCCCTATTTTGGCCCCCTTTACATTAATAATCATACTTTTTTCAAAAAATTTTCATGTGCAATTAAGTTGGGCAACTATATTCTAAAACTATTCCAAATTTCAGCTCGATAGCGTAAGTGGTTGCTGAGATATAGAGGTGTGACAGACAGACGGACAGACAGACAGACAGACAGAGCGGCACCATAAGGGTTCCTTTTTTTTACCATTTTGGTATCGGAACCCTAAAAAGACCCATTAGGGGAAGAAGCAAGACTCTTTTTAGAAGAAAGGAAAAAATTATTGGAAGACAAAAAGAACCAAAGAAAACAAATAGCTGAAATGAGTAAAAACATCAACAGAAGCATAAGAAACCATAGAAGAAAACAAAGATCAGAAAAACTAAAAAGCTGTATAGAGAAAACAGGAGGTGTCAGAAAAGCTTTTAAAGAATTAAAAAGTTACACTGAGTGGATACCAAACCTGAAAGACACTAACAAAAAGAAAATTGTCACACAAAGAGAAAACATCAACGAAATAGCCACCAATTTTTATCGAAAACTATACGACACCAAGAGGAAGAAATAATTGATCTGCGAGACAAAGAAGAAGATAAAGTACCAGACATTATAAACGGTGAAGTAATGAAAGCAATATCTACCTTGAAAAATGACAAAGCACCCGGACAAGACCAAATAACAAATGAAATTTTAAAAGGAACACAAGAAGAAATTGTAGAACCATTAAAAAACTTATTTAACGACATTCTTGAACTTGAATCAGTACCTATCCAATGGACTAAGACAACAATCACCCTGATACAGAAGAAAGGAGATAAGAACAATGTGAACAACTACCGTCCAATAAGCATAATGCCAAACATGTACAAAATATTCTCGAAGGTCATCCTGAATCGCATTTCTATTATATTAGATAATAACCAACCAAAAGAACAAGCTGGATTTCGAAGCAAATATTCGACCATTGATCATATACATGTAATAAAACAGATAATCGAAAAACTAAATGAGTTTGGAAAACAATACTACATAGCATATGTGGATTACAATAAAGCTTTTGATTCGCTTAAACACAATGAAATATGGAAAGCGCTAGATTCTCAAGGAATTCCAAGAAAATATATAAGGCTTATAAGAGAAATATACAAAAACAGCACAGCCAGGATACAACTTGAAAAATCAGGAAAAGAATTTGATATAAAAAAAGGCGTAAGACAGGGAGACCCACTCTCACCAAAAATATTTTCAGCAGTGTTAGAAGAAATTTTCCGAAACCTAGATTGGGACAATTTAGGCATAAATATCAATGGTGAAAGACTAAGCCATCTACGGTTCGCAGATGACCTTATAATTCTGGCCCCAGACGCCCAAACTCTGCATAAAATGTTAAGTGATCTTTCACAAGAAAGTATCAAAAAAGGGTTGACAATGAACACAGATAAAACTAAACTTATGACCAACAACAACAAAGAAAACATAGAAATTGAGGGAAGGAAAATAGAACATGTAGAAGAGTATGTTTATCTGGGCCAGATCATTTCAGCCAGGGACCTGACCACCAAAGAAATAGACAAAAGAGTGAGCAGTGCTTGGAGTCGATATTGGTCACTAAAAGAAATTATGAAAGATGACAATATGCCCATAGCAATCAAAAGCAAAGTTTTCAACATATGCATATTACCATGTATGACATATGGATGCCAAACATGGGCCCTAACTAGTAAACATCTCCAAAAACTTAAGGTCTGCCAACACGGCATGGAAAGGAGTATACTTAAAGTAAAAAGACAGGACAAGGTAAAACTAACAACAATTAGAAAAAGAACAGGAGTACGAGATGTAACAAGGACGATAAGAGAACAAAAATGGAGATGGGCTGGACATGTTATTCGGTTGAAAGACAAGAGATGGATAGGAACTGTAACGGACTGGTATCCTAGGGATGGGAAGAGGAAAATGGGCAGACAAAACAAACGATGGGAAGATGAAATAAAGGAAGTAGCAGGGCCATTGTGGCGGAGAGTTGCTAGGGACAGACAGGAGTGGCGGGCTCTGGAGGAGGCCTTCGTCAGAAGACGAACCAAGCAATAAAGATACATAAATATAGAACTATAGAAAATATGTAAATAAGTAAAGAAAAAACTTGGAAAACAAGGCTGTAATAAATAAATAAATAAATCAGTCTCTGGTACTCAAAGTACAGGCTTTGCCTAGTTTGGGATCAGATGACCTTGTGTGAAATGTCCCCCAATATATTTATATAATATTAATCAAAATGCCTAGAACCTTTTTCAAGAATGTGATACTTTATACATGGCTTCCTTTATATTATTTTAGGTAGTATATTGTAATTCATAGCATGATAGTTATTCAGAATAAAATGAAATAAAAATAAAATAATGTTATGTATTTTTACTTGCAGGGTATTATGATGGATACATGTATATCTTTGGTGGTTTCAATGGCAACACAAAAACTCACTTTAATGATCTATATAGATTTTCAATAAAAGCCAACTGCTGGGAGCTAATGCATGCAAGTGGCCCAGCTCCTTGTAAAAGAAGACGTCAAGCTTGCATCAATTATAAAGACAAAGTTTATTTATTTGGAGGGACCAGGTAAGAGCAAGTCAAAAAAAATTTTTCAATACATTTGCTCGAAAAACGTACTTACAAGGATGTAAACATTGCTCGTAAGTAGTTACTTACCAAACTAGTGTGGAAGGTAAAAAAAGTATACTACCAAAAAGTTTTTACACTCATAAAATTATTTTGTAATAATACTACAGTGGTGACTTTTTACTTGGGTGACGACTGCCTACCTATATTTAAAATAAAATGTATAGTACCAGGAGAACATAAATAGACAAGAGGCTGACAGTACCCATGGTTGGTTCCTTTAACAAGTGCATTACTTATACCTGTTTTCTCACAAATGTATTGAAAAACGTCGTAAGATACACGGCCGTAAGGGTTATGACAAACTCGTGCCGATGGTAAACCCTCGACTTCGTCTCGGGTTTACAAAACGTCAACTCGTTTGTAATAACCCTACTTACGGCACTTGTATCTTAAACTACTATTGTTACGTAGTAATAAAAACGTAATAAAAAAAATAAACCAACAAACTAAAACACCGGCCAAGTGCGTGTCGGGCCACGCGCAGTAAAAGGTTCTATAGTTTCTTTATTAAGTATCATTACATAAACTTTTCACCTCCTAATGCTCAGTGAGGTCCTAGTTCCTGATTGCTATTTTTAAACCTAAGTTGATCCCTAAGTTCCTATTTCAACTAAAGAATAATTATTGCAATCTGACTTTTAGTTCCAGAGATATGTGTGTACAAGCATTCATGCAAAATAATACAAACGTACGTGAAAGGTACATTTTTAGAAGCTCATATAGACTTCATATTACGCGAAAATTGAGTAATTTTGACGACGACCACACATTTGACAAAATTACATACATATGGGTTGAATTAATAAACTCCTTTTTTGAAGTCTGTTAAAAATTAATTAGTGAATGGACATATAAAAAAAACCGGCCAAGTGCGAGCCGGACTCGCGCCCTAAGGGTTCCGTACCTATCTACCATATGATATACTAAAAGCTTTTGCTCTTTGATTTTAAAAACTCCGCGACCATCCAACTTGACCCCTCTTTTATAGAAAAGTTCTTGAAACGGGAGCTCACCTAAATTGGGTACTATTAGTTGTGCGAAAAATTCAAATATTTAATGATTTTAGACTTTTCCCTTTATTTCGATCAGCTCTGCACCAAACTCGGTCGCGCATGTTTCGCTCTGCGACGCCTTGCAGTTGCAGCCACCGCTTCTAGGGAAGTAGTAAGGACATGTTACTTCGCGACTGTCCATTCCACCTTGACCTGATATCGAGAGAGCGTTTATCTCGCAGAAACGCGCGATGCGCGCTATGGTAGGCGTGCAAGACGACGTATCTTGCAGACCTTATTTCAAGGACATGGGAATTTTGCCCATGCCGTTCGAGTACATCTACCAACTTGCCCTGTTCGTACACACTAATATAGATTCATTCAAGCGCAAGGGAGAAATATCGACTCACAACTTACGCAGCAACGCCAACGGGCATGAGCTCGCAACCCCGTTTCATAAATTGAAAAGGTCGGAACAATCAGTGTATATATCGGGACCTGCTGTCTACAATAGGCTACCGGACGAAGTACGAAATGCAGCCTCTACCCGCTTATTCAAAATTAAAATTATTATTTTTTTAGCATCCATGCAGTTTTATAGTCTGTCGGAGTTTTTAATATTTTATATTTTTTGCATGAAATGTCTTTCAGAATTGATTGTATTTTAACATTCTTTTAATGTAATATAATTTATCTTTGACTTGTAATTTGGTATTATCAATAAACGTATTGTATTGTACTGTGAGACCTAGCTTTTTGCCAAAGTTCATAATTTTAGGTCAACGGGAAGTACCCTGTAGGTTTTGCTTTTTTGCATAAATGTATGGAGATGAGGACATAAAAAGCCATATCTTTTGATTGCGTCGTTGTAAAAAATTAAAATTTTCAGATCTTTAGTGGTTTATGGACCTTAATATTCGTTATCAATTTCAACCTGATACCTCTTCTCGTTCGTGAGAAAAAGGGTCTTGACAGACAACCAGACAGACGGACAACAAAGCGATCCTATAAGGGTTCTTTTTTTTTTTTTTGAGGTACGGAACCCTAATAATAATGAAATGTTGTTTACAGTTTTGCTTTTGTTACAAATAAATTTAGTATGGTAACTGCCAGGCTCGTTAGCGTGGTTAATTATGAGCCTGCCTTCTACGCCTCGGGCCGCGGGTTCGATCCCCACCCAGGGTAAACATTAGTGTGATGAACTAGATGAACACGAGTGTTTGTTCTGTGTTTGGGTGGTTTTTATGTATTTATACCAATCTCTAGTAGCCATAGTACAGTTCCTAGCATTTTTAGGGTTCTGAACCAAACTGAAAAAAAGAAAACCTTATGATGCGACTTCATTTGTCTATCAGTCAGTCACACCTGTTTATCTCACCAACTATTCACGCTATTGACTTGAAAGGAAAAGTTTTAGGTTTTATGCTTATGCTTGCCCAACTTTATTGCAAACATAAGAATTTTAAAAATATTTTGATTATTATTACAGGCTACCTAAAAAAAAAAATGGGCTCCAAATAGGATCGGGGGCAAATTTTTAACTGTTGTTACTAGGTCAAATGGAGAAAAGGGCTTCAAAATGTTTGTATTTTTTCCGACTTAGTTTTCAAGTTATGATGAAAAATGTCTAAATAAATAATAGGTCTTTACCTATGAAATTGCCGAAATTTTCTTACAGATTAATGAGATCATAATTCCTATAATACTAATTCATTTTTTTTCATTTGTCTTATATTTGAAAGTTGACTTCAAGGTTATTAATTTACGCATAAAATAAAGTTTTTATTTTTAGTTTGATATATAAAATTTAAGGTTCGAAAATTGTTCGTCTTAATTGTCGTCCGATTTCATCATTAGATTTGTTATATTTTTTTACAGATAATATTTTTCGAAAATCAAATTTAAGCCTCTGTTAGCTTAATGTCTTCCCAATAATGCTTAAAAAAAGAAAAAAAGATTGGATTTATAATTCCTAAGAAAAATGCAAAAATGTTAGTACCGAAAATTGAGTTTACCTAAAATTCGCCATACAAAACGGCAATTTCATAGGTAAAGACCTTATACCATACCCCCCTTATCTCCGAAGTATTCTAAACAAAAAATCAGAATTAATTATATTCGATAAAGATTTACGTAATATTTCATCAAAAATAAAACGATCTCTAAGGTACAGTTTCATAGAAATCTGCAAAAAACCTTTACAAACATAGTTTTGCAGTCCTCAAAATGGACTTTATTGTTTCTACAAATACTACGGGTATATCGGTACTCTAGGCGCGCGAGTCCGACTCGCACTTGACCCATCTTTTAAAAAAAAGGGATACTATGTTCTCTTTTTTATGACATGGCAAAATTTACATTGGTATAGCTTACAATGCGTGTTTACCAAGAGTTCATCTACTGTTTTTATAGTAACGGGTTAACCATTTGAAACAATTTATCCATTTGACTGAGGTATAGAGTAAATATAATTATCAATAACCCTTTCCTTTTTTCCAGCCCATGTCCTCATGCAGACAACAGAGTAATTGACAATTCAGACAACAACCCGGAGAGGCTTATAGACAACAGTGACCTCCACATTCTGGACTACTCGCCCACTCTAAAAACATTAGCCATTCTCAAGGTGCTAGAATATAATTTGGACCAGTCATATCTACCAAGGGACATTTTGTAAGTATCGCCACGCCACTCCCCGGAGATTACATACATCGAGCGCGAATTTGAAACCACTACAGGACAGGGAGCTCCCTCTAGAATTCTAGCTTTTGCTGGAAAAATGTGGAGGGGAAGTACCAGTCACCTCGCTTGTTAGCGTTACGGCTGGCACCATGGACCGCGGTTGTAGGTGACCGCAGTAAGTAAGATGTAAGATACAAAGGAGGATGCTGCTGTCCATCCTCCAGTTAACCCTTAGCCGCCTCTTACGACACCCACGGGTATGTATGGGTTGGTATTATTCTTTGCCGGCACCACACGGGACAGTTTCAAGTACGGACGTATGATAGTACCATTACTTTATTCTATGGTATAGCTTGCACTACATGGAAGCTCATAAAGTATTGGTTTGACATAGGCTTTGACTTGACATAGGTAAAGAAGCTAATACTTTATGATAGCCAACCGCCTGAAAGCGTCTTTAAAGTAAAAGCTTCTTTAAATTTGACTGGCCCGTTGTTGTGGTTGGTAGAGAGTGGGCCGCGGGTGCGCTCCCCGCTCAGGATAACCATTTGTGTGATGAAAACAAATGTTGGTTCTGTGTCCGGGTGTTATTTATCTCTACAACGTGTTAATGTAATAAGCGAAACCCTCATACACCCCAACTGATTTTTACTAAAATAAATCCATTCCCGTAAAAAAAATCTCAAAAAAAGATTTGTTTTTCTAGATATTGTTATTTTAAAGTTTCATCATCGTTCTACGAGTAGTTTCATCGTTGTTCTAGTCCGCGCACGCACGCCACGCCCACTTCCCTCCCCTCCTCACCGCTCATGAACCGCGCCGCGCGCCGCCGCCGCCAGCGCGCGAATCCACAGAAATATATAAAATAGAATCGGCAAAAATTTAAATAGTAAAAATGAAAAATAATTACCCCCTATCAAAATCCCGTGAAATTGATTCTACTCTCGATTCTGAACAAACTACTTTCTCAGTTTCGCTTATTCCGTTAGCACGTTGTATATGTAGTACCTGGTTGACCGAGCTTTGCTCTATAATAGCCGCCTCAACTTAAATATTGTCGGGTGAGTAAGCTATGCTACTCGCCAACAGATGGCGCTGTAGGTTTCTGTCCAACCGCGGAATTATTTTTTTTTATAAAAACATAGGCAAAACGATTTTTCCCAGGCATGAGACCTAGCTCGATCGATTTTTTGCCCCCGACAACCCCCGTAAAAAGTTGTTCAGTTTCATGGGCAGACTTACACCCTTTAGTATTATCACACCTTTCCGTTCCACGCTGAATATAATCAGTAGAAACTAATCTGTAATGATACTAATGATTGTTGGTGGAAATTAATTGAAAGCTACAATAGTAGTTTTTCTACTCCCATTTGTTAAAGTTCGAAATACGAAACCGGAAACAGTATCAGAAACATTGCCATTCCGACAACAGTTGCGTAATATTTATAAATGCAACTGTCTACAATACGGTAACATAATTTTTACTTTCGAGCGGAGCGAGAAAGGTATTGTATTCGTGAAAAAAAAAGCTTTTCTAATTTTCTCAAAAATGTGTTCTATATCACTTATACATCATAAAAAACATGTCTCCCAAAAATGTCCGTCCGTCGGTCGGTCGGTCTGTCCGTCACGCTTTGGCCTAGCGGCTAAACGAATGGTCCGATTGACACCATATTTTGAATTTAGGAGTTTTATGCAAATCCATCGAAGGGTTCTGAGTGGTTTCCTTCTGGCTCTCATTTTGAGGGTAGCTGTCATACAACGAAAATGAAAAATTGAAATTTTCTCAAAAACGACTCATAGAATCTTGATGAAACTTTGCATGACCAAGCATCTTCATGTAAGATATCATGCACTAGTATCAATTGATCTGTGTAATTTCATATAAGGGGTGTTCCTGTACCACCAAAACGTAAATATGTGATTTACCCAAAATTGGTTCCATTGAGTTTATTAAAATTCTCTATAATATTAATCCTGGATTGGTTGTCTACCTGACTGGATATTATTTATGATTTTTTTTCAATAAAATTTAGTACACAGGGTGTACCAAAAACTGAAAGGGCTTGCTCAGTAGACCAAACTGAACAATTATCCATAAGGAACATGTGTAGGGAAATTAAAAAAATGTGCATGCAAGTATCCTACGGTAGTATCCATTGATCTGTGAAAATTCATATAAAGGGTGTTCCAGTACTACCAAAAGTTAAACATGTGATTTACTCGAAATCGTTTGAAGTTTGTTTTAATGTTTGACAATTTGAATTCTGAATTGATCTGTATATTTCATACGAACATTTTTTTGGAAAAACGTAAATAAAAGTTTGTATTTCCTTACTATGTGTATGGCATTACAAATTTAAGTTTGCGGTTGATAGTTTTTCTTGAGTATTGCGAGAAAGTAAGTGCAGTGCTGCTGTACCATTTATTTTTATATGTTTTCACTTGTACTTGTCTTGTAAATGTTTTTGTGTACAGTAAAGAATAAAGATGTTGAAATGGAATTAAACAAGCTGTTTGACATACTATGTTGTACTGGATGCCATCGGCTAATATGCTAGTTACCAAGCCAAAAAGGACAACTTCAAAAAAGAATTCATGCACTTATGAACTGAACCCCCCCATACACAGTATTATATGATGGCTGGCCGATAGGGATGCAGCATAGATGCAGCAGTGTGAAAGAAAGAGAAAGATATACACTGTAATACATGAACGTAGTGATTTACGTTCTGATACATACGTAGTGATTTACGTTCTTTTTACGTTTTTATTTTTTTATGTTGTGCTTTATGGCTTGGTAACTAGCATATTAACCGATGGCATCCAATACATCATAGTATTAACGTAATTTTGTTGCGAAACCTAACAAAAAGGTGAATATATTATATCACCATATTGTAGACAGTTGCATTTATAAATATTATGCATCTGTTGTCGGAATGGCAATGTTTGTGATACTGTTTCCGGTTTAGTATTTAGAACTTAACAAATGGGAGTAGAAAAAGAATGTTATCACGATTCTTTGCAAGACGTTTTCATGCATACTGCATGTAATATTGATTTTACCATTTCTTTACAGAATTGATATCCGAACAATGACGACGCCAAACCGTATCAGCAGACCTATCAACCAAGCTGGCTAATTTGAGATCTTTTCTAGAAGTTATTTGAAATTTTTCTGTGTTTAAAACCCATTATTTGTAAGTAAGTTTTGCCGAACTAAGTCATTTATTTAATTAAATATATATTTATAATATGCATTAAGAATGCAGTTCGCTGGCCAAACTGGCTGACCTCATCTCTGTGAGGCAAAATTGTTGAGTACGCACTAGGCAGCTAAGCAGTTTGGGTCGGCGTCCATTTCACCGCCTCAATACCCGACCAGCACCTAGTTTATACTAAGTAATAAGTACCTGGGCGCCCGAGCTTCGCTCTATAAAAGCCGCCTCAACATAAATATCATCGGATGAGCAAGTTATGCTACCCGCCAACAGATGGCGCTGTAGGTTTTTGTCTAAAACGTGTACTTAAGAACGGGGAAAACGAATTTTCCCAGACATGGGACTTAGCTCTAACCTAGCTAGATCGATTCTTCGTCCCCGAAAACCCCCGTACGGTAAATTTCATCGAAATCGTTAGAGCCGTTTTCGAGAAACCGATTACAAATATGTTGCTTAATAGCACAGATTAAATAATAGTAAACTAACGTTTCAAGATCCGACACTCCCAGGCGGGGTGCCGACAAATTTCAACCTTACGGTCTAAGCATAATGTCGATACTTGCAGTGCACCGCTTAGGACGTGTTTTTAAATCGCGGGTGATCGCGGACAGGTGGGCTAAAGCGATGATTTTGTCACTTTATGAGATACTGAGCGAGATGCAAGTAGGTATGTAATATTGTTCAAGCAAACATGCAAATACTTACTTACCTACTTTGCCGCCATAAGCTTAAGATGACATAAAGAAGAGTAAAATCGACTGCCTCACCCAGTCGACTTCTAGCGCCGCGTTGCATACCTAGAGTGCGGAGTGTAACAGGCCTGTTAAAAGTATAGGATAGTGGACGGGACGCGGTCCCCGCGTTGACCAATATTTTCTAAAATGTAATGTTTCAATAACTTATTAGCGATGCGAGGCTTCCGCGGTAGTGGTCTGGTGCTGAGGTGGTTAATAGACGCCGTTCGTAATGGTATGAAAGTTGAATTAAAACCTGAAGTTTTCTAGTTAAGTCAATGATTTGTGAAGATATTTTCGTGACATCTCTTATAAAAACTTGACAGAAATACAAAATATTTTTTTTTTGCAAAATACTGCAAGTCTTTTATTAAAATGACAGAAATTCTATTCATCCTCTTTGACAATATGCTTTTTTCTTTCTGGCACGTGTGGTACGGCTCCGGGTTTGCTGTGGGTGCGCCTGTTTGCTTCCTTCCTCTTGTTTTTCTCCTTGATGGTCCTGATCTCCTTCTGTGCATTCATCACGTGTTTCGGAACGTGTCTGTGACGGGCGATACGTTTGATCTGCGGATGTCCAGCGAACTTCTCCTTCAGGGCTTCTGAGTAGTTGAGGGCTGTTCTTTCACGTGGTTTGAGCTGGAAAAGTAATAGAATTTTTAACTTCAAAACCTTTCATTGAAATAAATTTAAAATGTTTCAATTGAATTATGTTGTATGTCGCAGTCAAATGGTGAAAATTCGCTGCTTTACGAACGACCTGAATACAGGTGGTTTTCCACCTGTAGTACTGTGTGAGGTAGCTAAGCTGTGAACTGAGAAAATTGCTCCAGTTTCCTAGCTTGTCAAACGCGCTTTCAAATGAAGCAATCTTATTAGTTTGAATCCAGCTCACAGCTAAGCTACCTCGCACAGCTCTGGTGAAAAACCACCCTACGGCCAGCAAATAGTAAAAAGGCGTTGACAGGTTGTACGAGTATATCTATCTACCTACCAAATTTCATCAAAATCGGTTCAGAAGTTTAGGCGTGATAGTGGAACAAACAAACAAACAGCCATACTTTTGCATTTGGATGGAAAATGAGGACACCCCTGATGAAGCCAAAAGAGCAACTCGCCACATATAACTGGCCGTCATCCTGGATGGGGCTTGGAGCGAAACAACCCACGCCGCCCGTCTCCAGCTGGGATAGTGGGTGAAATAGATCCACAGACGTGATCTGATCACCCGTCTGCGCGAGCCGCGGCGTCCCGAGTAGAAATAATAAATTTGCATTTACTCGTATAATATTAGCGAGATTCTCAGATTTGTTCTCAATGCAGCAACATCTATCTACCGACAAGATGTAATGATAAGATACTTACAACGCCCAGCTTTTCTGATGCTCTGGCTTTCCACATTCTTATATTCATTTCATCAGATCCTGACAGTATGTACTTATTATCCAGGGACCACTTAACACAAGTCAGTCTTTGCATTCTCTTGGTATGGTATACATCTCTGGAGTGTCCTTTTAGGCTTTCAAATATCCTGACAGTTTTATCGTAACTGCCAGCAACAAATTCTCTTCCAGTGGGTGCATAGTCAACATCTATGACTGCTGAAGTGTGGTCCATGTATATGTTGACTGGATTTTTCAGCTTTCTAACATCAAATGTGTATAAACTGCAAATAATTTATTGAAAGTCATTTGTATGCAGGTTAACGCTATGATATGATTAACTATACGGCATACAAAATAACTCGGGCTGTGACCGTTAATACATAGAATGCGAAAAATGAGTCTCAGGGCTAAGCACGGCGTGTGGGGAGAGGCGAGCGAATCGTTCATTGGCTCTCTGCCTGTCACCCATGTGCAGAAAATAACATTCATAGCCCAATTTATCCTGAACATGCTATAGCAGTCAATAAAATTGAACAAAGTTTCCAAAGAAACATGTTGGGAAATGGACAAAACAAGACACACTATTCAACCAGACTGCCTCAACTGAGATGCAGCTATGGGAAAGAAAGAAATAGTTGAATAGCTTTCTCTTTCTTTTTGCAAAAATTTTACCTTCACATAAGGCACCCATAATATTGACAAAATATTGAATGACAGTCTTTTTATTGTTTTTCAGGTTTTTCATTACTCATGTCTCTTTCTTGTTCATTGACCGAGTGAACATATCCAAAATCGTATGAGGTTTCAAAAATGTTAGTTGGTTATTATTTTATTAAGACTTACTTATAGTCCTCATTGGCTACTGTGAATATAAAGGCCTCCATGGGATTCCAGGCCAGGGCATTGGATCTTAGTTCCATCACCACTTTTCTCAGCGGGCCTGACTCTCTACTGTCATACAATATTATACTCCTATCACTTGCACAGGCAGCCAGCAAATTGATTTCTACCTGGAAATATTGTAAATATAATTTTTTTTGTGGTAACTTCCTTCAAGCTATGCTAGTGAGAAGAAAATGTAGTAAAATTTTCAGTATCTTATCTTATTCAATATTACCAAGGCAGTTTGATATACATAGTAAAAAAATAACTGGCTGTGACTGTTAATGTGCAGAAGTAAAAAAAATTGTCACTGGGGTGAGCGCGGCAGGTGGGGAAGGAGAGCAAATCATTCATTGGCTCTCAGCCTGTCACCCATGAGCAGAAAATAACCGTCTGAGCCAAACTTACCCTGAATATGCTTAACCTATCTAAGGCCAAAAAACTAGCTCAGGACTAAAAGCCCTTAGGACAAAAATGTGGTTCATGATAGAACAATCTATTATTTTAAATTGATATTATTGTAACAAATAGAAGCAGGTGGCTGGCCTTGGTCTCTGCCTACCCTGACAGAAAAGAGTTGTAAATAGGAGGAAATAGCATTTTATACCTGATTGAATGATACATGATGAAGACTGTCAACTCCCCACTTAAATATTTTTACAGGTTCACTCCTAGTGTTCTCCCAGAGCTGACAGTGCTCTCCACATGTAGCAAATATAGGCTTTGCTCTATGATATGTGATGCCTGACACTGGTGTCATACTTAGTAATGTGTTCACAGGGTCCTCGTCTTCCTCAGTCCGAGTTTCTCCTTTCCATGTCTTTATCGTCTTGTCGTCACCAACACTAGTAAACAAGTCTCCATTTGGGGTGTAACAAAGAGCCCGAACCCAACCTTCATGAGCTACAAAATTTCTTGTACATTTTCTTGAGGCCAAATCCCACAGTCTGATTTCTCCGTCAAATGCCCCACTGGCTAGAACAGCGAGGCGAGAGGGATGTTTAGCCATACTCGACACGCCATCCCTATGACCATCTAGGTTACCTACAAATGGCTTCGCAAAAACCCTTTCGAGCTTTACAGCGTTTAGTGCGCGGACGTACTCGCGAGGAGCTTCTAATGGATGCAAACTCGGGTCATAATTCCTTGGCACTGGAAATAGAAATAAATGTTATCATCGTGAGCAATCAGTGCAACTACGTAGCTGTATTAGCAATTGTATTACGTTTATGAATGTCTCTTTTCGTAGCACGTAAATAATCTTCGGGGTTGCGACTAATAACTTTTATTTTAACTTTAGACATTGTAAATGAAGAATAAAACGCCGAAAAACTTAAATTCACACCACACTATTTAAAATTGATTCGCACAACACCTAACCTTCAAACAAACAAACGTCAAAAAAATGTCAGTGTCAAGAGCTGCGTTCCGATTCAACGATAATAGTGGCGTTTTAACTAACAATAAAACGCATATTAAAATGTATGTATGTATATTTATTTAATGGCATCACATCTCATTACAAAACGTATTTCGCCAATACTTGGCTAATTCGAAGCCTATATGTATGTATGTGAGAATAGCGTTTTTGATCTGTCAATCTGTGCCGGTGTGTCATATATCTGTCCTTTTCCTTCCTACGTCCCACTGCTATATCTTTCTCTTTTCACACCTGTCAGTAGCTCGTGTCAAACGGTCGCCTATAAATACCGGTTGGTGCGAGCGCGCTCCTCATTGTGTTTCACATACACCAGGCAGATATTAAAATAAAATTGTAGGCTTCGAATTAGGCAAGTATTTTAATATGCGTTTTATTGTTAGTTAAAACGCCACTATTATAGTACTAACAGACGATCGGATCGGACTGCTCTGAATTTAGCTCCGTACCACGATTTTGCCCAATAGCAAAGTTGTCGTTTGGGACAATCCGCAACTCTATTGGACAAAATCGTGGTCCGGAGCTGAATTCGGAGCAGTCCGATCCGATCGTCTGTTAGTACTTTTAAAGATACTGTGCCGTAATTCAGAGGACATAGAATATAATCCTCTTCCTTTAACTGGCGAAAAAACAAACTAATCAGTTTAGATTATTTATTTTATTTATTTAAAAGAATTACATACTAATCTTAATACTAATTTACAATTTATGTAAGGTGTAACATAAACCTAATTAGGTTTGTCCGTACACCTACAGATTCGACGGCACTCTGCGACCGCACGCAACTTAGTTCAATATTATTTTCAAATGAATACATACTATGAGGGTAAAGCCACGAACAAATCTAAAAGAAGAATAATATAAGTACTAGTAAGAAGTAGTAGTAGTAGTAAGAAGAATATAAGTACTTTATTTAAGACCGTCTGTTGTCATAATAAAAAAATAAATAAAAAGATCAATTTGGCACACATTGCTGGGAGGCTTGGTTATATTAATTGCAATATCCTTACTTCAACGAGCAATGTATGCCGAAACAATCCCCGAACTGTGATCGAGGCTTTAGCCGACATTACAACCATAGAGGAAATAAATCACTCCGATTACAACTTGAGGGCTCCCGCACACGACCGAGAATCGGTGACCGATTTTTTGTCGGCATCCCGCTCTGACGTGTTATCACCTGAATCTTCCGTCCTTGTCCTGGGCGATAATCGGCCACCGATTATCGGTCGTGTGCGGGAGCCCTGAAGCGCACTGAGTGAGACAGATTACAAAACCAGTTGTTAGGAGTAGGGAGCAGCGCGCACACACAGGATGTTTTCTTGAAGTGTTACTTTACTTGATTTTCGTCTATAAAAAATTGTAATAGTTTATTTTTTATGTTCTTTTCGTTAATAATGATCTTCAATGAATTTGGCAGGTTGTTAATTAGTTTAGGTACAATATATTTTAGAGTCTGTTTTCCATAGAGGTTTTTAAAGCCGGGGACAATTAATTTGGCATTCGTTACGCTGCGGGTTACCTTCCCGTGATTAGCATTGTGTTTGAGGGTTTCATTAAAATAATTCTCAACTAAAATTATATAACTAATTTTGTCTTGGATAGGTATTATTTTACAAAAGGAAAACAGGGCATGATAATTATCTTTATATTTATTTTTTATTTTATAAGGGACTATAGCTTTTAAGATGCGTAATTGTAACTGGTATATCGAGTTAAGGTGTGTTTTAAATGTTCGACCGTAACTGCTAAGTCCGTAGGTTATGGTCGATTCTCCTAATGCTTTGTAGAGTGATAGCAATATTGTGTACGGGACTTTACTTTTGATTAGGGTAAATTTCGCTAATATAGCACGCAGTTTATCACATACGTTGTTTATATGATCTGTCCATTTTAGTCGATCATCAATTATCAGACCCAGATATTTTTGTTGAGTCACTAGTTCAACTGGACTACAGTTGCAATGGCTAAAGTTCGAGTGTAGACAATCGTGTTCATGTGCTATTAAGTTGATCTCTCGTTTTATTCTATTTTGGCTTGAAGTTATGTACATTACCTTAGTTTTTTTTTGTGTTCAGGACAAGACCCAAATCATGAGACCATTTTGTTAAGAGTGTGAAGTCAGCTTGTAACCATTTTAGTGCGTTATCTATCGAAGTGTCTCCTGTTAGTAGGCAAGTGTCATCGGCAAATTGAAAAACTTCACAATCTCTTATAATGTTTACGGCGTCATTTACATAAGTTAAGTAGTGTAATGGTCCTAAGACTGAGCCTTGAGCAGTACCTTCAGTTACGCTATATTTGTCGCTAAATTCATTGCCTATACTAACTAGGTATGATCGATCTGTTAGGTAATTTTGGCACCATTTCTTGAATGGTCCTCTTATACCTCAGTCGTCGAGTTTGTCCAGTAAGGTGTCATGTTGTAATGTGTCGAATGCTTTACTGTAGTCTATAAAGACAATTAATATATGTTTCTTGTCATTTAAGTGTGTGTATATAGTGTCCGTGAATTGTGACAGTAGTTGTGTAGTACTTCTTTGAGCTTGAAATCCAAATTGTGTCTTAGTTAACACATGATGTTTTCTATAGAAGTCGTTTATTTGTTCGCAAACATATTTTTCCACTATTTTATTTATAGTTGGTAGTATAGTAATTGGCCGGTAGTTCTCATAAAGCTTTTGGCTACCTGATTTGTATATGGGTCTAACAACGCCTGTTTTTAGCTCTTTTGGATATATACCGGTTTTTATTGACGCATTTATAAATCTAGCTATGATTGGCGAAATATCTTCACATATGGCCTTAATATCTACTGCTCTAATGCTGTCTACGCCGGGTGCTTTGTCACTGTTTAGATTTTTATAAGTTTTATGACTGGTTTAGAGTCTGCTTCCTTGAATCTAAACGATGCATCAAGCGGTCGCATGTATTCTGCCTTGTCTAATAACAATATTTTACATTTAGGTATCATATTTTTAACACAACTGTGAAACATATTTGCAAAATTATTTGTTATATCAGCTATTTTTGTTTTTAAATCTTCGAACGCGTTTATAATAATGCTGTCAATAGAACTTTTTATGCGGCTTGTGAGTTCGTTTAGTATGCGCCATAGGTTTTTAGGGTTAGACTTATTTTTTATTATCTTATTATATATTTGTTTGTTTTTAGTTGTGTAGATTAGTTTATTGGCCAAATTCCTGGCTTTGTTGTATCTTTGTTTAAGTATTTTGTTATTTGTATCCTTTAACCATTCCATAAATAATTTGTCTCTGTATTTGCATGCGTTAAAAATTTTTTTGTTAAGCCATTTACAGTTTTTATTTCGGTTTCGATTATTTTTAAGTTTGAATTTTACTTTTGCTTTTTCATAGCAATTTTTAATATTATTTGTTAATATTTTATATAAACTAATTGGGCAAGCTATATTTTGTTTTGTTTTCCAATTTATTTCTTTTAAAGACTTTGTAAGTATTGTAGTATCATATTTTATTAGTGTTTTAGAATCATCCTGTGTATGCGCGGGCCCAGTGCAGGCAAGTGCTACTGTGCGATGGTCCGCCAGTACAGTACAGATCCTAGCGCCGCAGTGTATAACTCTTGTGTACGGGATCTCGCGTAGATGTGATCGATAGATGTTTTTGTTAATTTGTTTTTAACCATTTTTATTCTAGTATACTGCGTTATCCCGGACACAAGGCCATGGTTGTACATGACGGAATTATAACTATGTTTTATAGGACAATTCACCTTCAGATCGATATTAATATCGCCCAGAAGGAAGAGGTCCTTGGGTCGATCTGATTTTTTTAGTACCGTACTCATTTCCTGTATAAACAAGTGTTTACTTAGACTTGGTGGATGGTAGGCAGCTCACAGAATTGCAGAATATTTTTGTGGAGTGATTATTGTGCCAATTAAACATTCAAAATGCAGTGTTTTTACTTTATCTGGTATGAACTTATGTTTTTTTTAGTGTGTATACAATAATGCCTCCTCCTTTACGACTTTTTCTGAGTTCTGTGTGCATGTTATATCCAATAATATTATACATACTACTTATCGAGTCGGAGATGTTTGCTTCTGTTAGAATTACGACGTCAATTTGTTTTGAGCAAGAAAATATGCACTGTTCTAAGGCGGAGAAGTTTTTTATAGTGGATCTTATATTAAAATGAATACATAGTAAATTTAATTTGTTAGGTATGTTATCTACGACACATTGGATGTCGGAACAGTCTTTAAGTTCCAAAATATCATCCTTTATTACAGCCATTTTGAGAGGTGGGTAATAGACATTTTACTTTGCCGTTTTCTAAAAACCTATTCAAAATTTTTAATGTCTTCAACTGCCCGAATTATGTGGGCTTTTTCATCCTGACCTTCTTTTCGGATGCGAAGTATACCGTTCTTGATCCATATGTATTTGTAGGTGCCACCAAGTTCTTGCTTTGTCTGCCATAGTAGATGTTTATTGAATGGTGTTAAAGCTTCTTTGATGTAAATAGTGTTTTGCTCGTTATTGGATTGGCGTAGTATGTCAACTGTACTTTAAGATCAATTTTGTAATTTTTTATTGCCATAAGCCATTTTGATTGTAGGTTTTCCGTTTTCAATTGTACTTGAATTGAACCTGGACGTTCCTTTTTCCCAGGTTGACGTTTGGCCTGTTTGATATCATCCGTACTTTGATTTATTTTATTTGCAATCTTGTTAGCAAGTTCAAGTGGGTTTTCGTTTTCCTGGACCGGTACATTAAATACTTCAATATGCTTTGAAAGTTTACGTTGTTCAATTTCTGTAATACGCTGTTCTAGTGCTCCTACCTTCGTTTTAAGATAATTATTATAAAAATAAAATAAAATAAAAATAGCCTTTATTCTACCACAAATTTCTACAATTATCTTATAAAATTCATTATTATTATATTATATATATTATTACTAAGTGTTTCAAATTGTTTCAAATTGCATGCATTAATTTCTCGAATTACTTATTATAATATTTATTTTATTATTATTATTATTGATTTGTGGAAGTCGCCTCCGCGGCGTAGGCCTCCCCCAGGTTCCTCCAGGTCTCTCTCTCCCTAGCTTTCCTTCTCCATTCAGGTCCACATTTTTCTTTAAAAATATTCTCCCATCTTTTCCGTGGTCTGCCTCTACTCCTCTTCCCATCTCTAGGTAACCACTCTGTCAATTTCTTGGTCCATCTGTCATTGGCCATTCTACAAACATGTCCTGCCCATTTCCATTTGAGATGTCTTATTTTTTCAAGAATATCAGTTACTTTGGTTGTCTTTCTTATTGTTTCGTTTTTTATTTTATCTGATACTCTTATTCCCAACATGCTTCTCTCCATTTTCCTTTGTTGTATGGCTAGTTTGTTCTCATCTTGTTTGCGCAGAGACCATGTTTGACAACCATATGTTAGACATGGCAAGATCACCGAGTCGTACAATTTACATTTTATGGCTATATTTATGTCTTTATTTTTCATAATTTCTTTTAGGCTCCAATACCTTTTCCATGCAATAGCGATTCTTCGGTTGATTTCTTTTTCTGTCTGATCTTGGAATGAAATTGATTGACCTAGGTAAGTATATTCTGTGGTATATTCGATTTTCTTCCCATTGACTGTAACAGTATTTTCTCGCCCATTTGTTATTATTTTTGTCTTTGTAGCGTTTAATGACAAACCGACCTTTTCGCTCTCCCTCGCTAGCTCGTTAATCATAGTTTCTAGCTCTGCACTTCCCTCAGCAAATAAAGCAATGTCATCAGCGAAACGCAGATGGCTTAAGTATTCTCCGTCAATTTTTATTCCTTGGTTTTCCCATTTGATATTTCTGAATACCATTTCTAGTACCGCGGAAAATATTTTTGGTGATATTGGGTCGCCTTGTCTTACACCTTTTTAAATCGGGAATTCAGGTCCGTGCCTTTCCATTAGTATTTTAGCTGAACTCTTAGAGTATATGCTGTGTAATAGCACTATGTATTTGCTGTCTATGTTTTGTTGGATTAATGTCTTCCAAATGGCGGTATGTTCTAAGGAATCGAAGGCCTTAGTAAAGTCTATAAAACATATATATAGCGTCTTTCCATATTCTTCACATTTTTCTATGAGTTGTGTCACAACGTGGATGTGATCACAAGTTGAAAAGCTTTATCGGAATCCTGCCTGTTCACGTGGTTGGTTCTCATCTAAGATCTTTGTGAGCCTGTTCATAATAATTTTGGAGAATATTTTATAGACATTACTCATTAAGCTTATTGGCCTGTAATTATTCAAGTCAGCTCTATCTCCTTTTTTATGTAGGAGAGTCGTTGTAGATTTAGACCATTGATTTGGAGTCACTCCTTTTTCTAATATGTTGTTGAACATTATTTGTAGAGGTTTTTGTAGGGGTTCCGACATAGATTTAAGTAATTCGTTCGTTGTTTTGTCTTCTCCAGGTGCTTTGTCGTTTTTTTGTGTTTTTATTGCAAAATCTATTTCTGAATTTAGTATTTTAGGCACAGGCTCCTTACTACATTGAATATTTTCTTGCATGTATGTGTCAAAGTCCGAGGTTGACTGTGTGGAGTATAGTTCTTGGTAAAATTTTGTAGCTTCTTTTATTATGTCTATTCGTTTTGATAATCTTTTTCCTGCTCTATCAACTATATTTGATGTCCATTTTGATGAGGCTTGTAGTTCTTTGTAGGCTTTTTTCACAGCTCCTGTTTTTCTAATATGTTTTTCAAAGGTTTTCTTTCTGTGCGCCTTCATGTTATTTGAAATCTCACGGTTGATTTTTTTGCTTATTAGTGTGATTTCCTTTTTAACATCTTTTGTTCTTCTTTCGCTATATAGAGATTTTCGTTCTTCGAATAATTTCCTAATGTGGATCTTTGTTTCTTCTTTTTGGTTTTTCTTTGCCTTGGGTATCTGAGTAAATAGGTTGTTCACTTCTTCCTCAAAATTGTTATACTGTATTTGTATATCAGACGACTTTCCAACTGCTGCTAAGAAGGATTTTTCCCATTGCTTTCCGCTCTCTTTTGTTAGGGTTGGTAGGTCTCTGGTAGGATCGATAGCAGATTTGGTAAATTTTCTTTTTCTCTTGGTTTCTGTGTATATTCCACATCTTATCATCCTGTGGTCTGTGTTGAAATTGAGATTTTGAATTATATTGAAATTATGTATGTCTAAGCTGGAAGTAGTTAGAATATAGTAAATTTCGGTGCGATATATACCGTTTGGTGACTCCCAAGTCCATTTTTTGCTTTTTCTTGTTTTATACATGCTGTTAGTGAATTTAAGATTTTTTTCTAAGGCAAACTCTACTAATCTTTGTCCATGTTTTGATCTTTTGCCGTGTGAGTATTTACCGAACGCAAGCTCTTCACCTTGCTTTGCCTTGCCAATCTGCGCGTTGAAATCTCCCATAATTATAATTTTTTTTGCATTCAGTGTGTCTATGGCATCTTCAAGCGTTCTATAAAATTTATCTAGTTCTTCGTCTTTACAGTTTTCGGTTGGAGCATAGACTTGGATTAAAGATATAACTTCATTACTTGGCAATTTTATTTGTAGTGTAGCCACTCTGTTGGAATAACTTTTGAAGCAAACAATGTTATTTTTTAAGTGTTTTTTAACTAAAAATCCGACTCCATATTGACCATTCTTACTTTCTGTGTGGTATAGGATATATTCTGGGTACTCTTCTAATTCTTCATTTCTTCTTCTGGTTTCACATAAGCCTATTATATCCCATTTAATTTTTTGTAGAGCATATTCTAGCTCTATAATTCTAGAGTTGGCCAATAATGTTCTTACATTCAAATTTGCCACATGTAGATAGTGTGATTTATCTCTTTTTTTGTTTTTGTTTGGGGGGTTGCTGTCTACATCCTTCTCCAAAGTTCCGGGGACAAGCCGGCCTAGAGGATGCTGTGAGAGGCGTGCCGGTTGCTAATCGGAATTGACACACTCTTCTGAGGCGTTAGTATGAGAGGGGGTATGTTTTTGCATGTAGGATAAAATACCATATGTTTTATTCTTCTTTGGAATATGCTGTATTTTCTTTCCTTCACCTCTTTTGCCATCGAGATGATCTAAGTATTCCGGTGACTCCGATAAATCTCTTTTTTGTGTTCTTTTCTTTTCTTCTTCATTGTTTCGGTTTTCTTTGGTTTCTTTTCTTTTCAATGTTAGTATTTTGTCATAACGAAGCACGACTTTTTCTCCTTGCTCTCTCCTTTTTTTTAGTTCTTCTTGTAAATCTTTCCGTTTCTGCAGAACATTTTGGGTAAAATCCTCTTTGACATACAAGTTTGTTCCTTCCAGTTTTTTTCTTTTTCTTAAGTATCTCAATTTTCCGACCCACAGTTGTCAATATTAGGATTACAGGTCTAATCTTATCACTTTTCTTTCCAAGTCTCCTAATATTTTCTATTTCGCTTTTTTGGCAAATAATTCCCATTATATCTTGCATAATATTTAAAACGTTTTCTTGCAGACTTTCGTAGTTGTATTCTGTTTCCTGTACTCCAAAAAACACCACATTTTTCATCTTTATTTGACGCTCAATATTTTCTATGGTTTTTTGTTGCTGTTCGACTTTTTTTCTAAGTTTGACGTTCTTTTTTCTACGATGAAAAATTTTTGGTCGATGTTTTTATTTATATTTGTAGTGATGTTATGTTCCAAATTTTTTATATCTTCCTTTTGTTCTGCTAGATCACGTTGAATGGCTTCCAAAATTTTTCGTAAATTCTCCATTCTTCAAACACTGTCTTGTGAATAATGCCCTCTAATAGTGAGTTGCTGTACCCCGCCGTACACTGCCCTCTAATAGTGAGTTGCGGAACCTAGCTGTATACTGCCCTCTAGTAGTGAGTAGCGGTACTAATTTTTGCGTTACGGTTTAGCGATACCGATTTTTCTCTTACTCGATATAGATGCCGCTTTTATAAGCGATTGGTCAGCATTAGTGTTTGAATTTTGGATGACTAATTGTATGTATAGGTTATAAAATTTAGGATGTGATCTGTCTTTGTAGGTTTGTGTAAATGCCGACTGACCTTTTTTAAGCGTTTGACTCCAATTATTTGTTTACAGATCTCTCTTATTCCTTCGTAAACAGCAGATTTTTGCATCCAGTTTCTTGTCGTATTTTCTTCACTGTTACGAAATATTTCTTCTAAATAACATTTATTCTGAACAATCAACACTTTTACTATGGATTAAATTGTTATCCTTCACAAATTGGCACTTTTTTTATTTTAATTTCGATAAGAACACAGAACCGATGTTGACTTAAGCACAGAAGTGCCCTCTAGATAACTATTATTGTTGGTTAATTCGATGTTTTTTTTTCTTAAGCTCAGAAATAGTAATTTGGCGCGCATTTAGACTTTGTAGAACTTCGTCTAGTTTATCTGTGTGGTATTGAAGAGAGTATTGCATGTCTTTCATCTCCCTTTGAATTGATTTCTCTACTTCTTTAGAGATATCTGAAAGTAGTTGTTTGACATCAATTTGTACTTTGGGTGAAGAATTAGTAGTATCGTCTTCATCATCTTCGTCTGGTACCACAATAGACCGTCGCTTTATTGAGTTGTCGCGACATTCTTGGCACGTCCACTCCAAGTTGTTAGAAGCTCGAATGGCAGCCAGCTGCTTAGTTGTAAGACCACTACATTCTAAGTTGAAATGCACAATTTTTTCACAACGATTACACTCTAGTCCTGGCCTTGTCTTGGTTATATTTTTAGAGCACTTATCGCACTTGTTCATTTTGAAAGTATTTCACACTTTACAAAGACGATTTGGCGTACGTGCGCTCACGATGAGTAAGCTTCGCCGAATAAAACCGCTTAGCACTCCTGTATAGTTTAATAAAAATATTTCGTGAGTGCTGTCATCTCTTCTCAGTATTTGGGGAATTCTGAACTAAAAGGGCAACTGTGGAACAAACAAAAATTCTAGCGTTGCTTTTCATGCATGCTTCAACAAATTCGTTAAACTGTTCACTATGACTGTCTTGGGGGTTGAGGGCAGCCTTTAGTTGCACGGCTCCCGATAAAAATACAACTGCGCAATTGCACAGATCTCTTCTCATTTTGTCTAACCAGAGATTGCTTTGAGAAAACTGAAACTAATCTGAATAATTAACTCTTTTTCCAGATAGGCTACCGATTTGTATTTAGGTCAAATGGTTGACATTTTTCAAAATTAAAATACAATTTTCGGTCTGTTGGCAGTAAGATCAGGTCTTGACACTTGAACCAAGCATGGCGTAGCCAGTACATACATGTACAGGTGGTATACACACCTATGTGTAGGTTCGCTTAAAAGCATTCAAACTCTGAAGCCACAAAGAAGGGAGGGCTGGCTGGGTAGGTTTGTCCAATACACTATGTAGATGGCTTACTACATTTTAGGGATTCTTGAACTTAACTAAGACAGTGAATAAAGATATAAACTACCCTTTTTGTGTCAAGAATATTGAAGTTGAGATTAGAGATTTATGTAACAATCATGAACAATTAATTTATTATTTAGAAAAATATTTGAAAATTCCAATCAAATCTGTTTGGAGTCACACAGGAACCTTGTACTATTGCGACTATGATAACAGATGACTCCAAAAGGACTAGTAGGATCTCGACGATTCACGTCTTTCTGACTTCAGTAGATTTATCTGATCTGGGGACCAGTCTTTTAAAAACTTTACTTTATCTACAGGTCCATCGGTCTAGTTTGTGAACCGAGAACAGCAAGTTTATTGCCTGACTGCGTTGCATAAGTCTGAATGCCAAAGAGGCCTTCCTTCTTGTAGCCTTGGAGGTACATTTATGTATATGCATTCCCACTGTTTATTTGAAAATAGTAACCGTGGTCTAAGAATAAATAATAAGTCGGTAGAAGGAACAGTAGATTAATTCAAGTTGAAATGCCGCTCGAGCAACCGTCATATACTTAACTTGCATAGTGTGGAAAAAAATACCCTCTAAAAGGCAAACAGATCAAGAGTTTTAATTTCCTGAATATTCTCGGTTAAGAGACAATTTTCGAGGTAAAAGATACCATTCCCAAAGTATTCTCTTTCAGAGATAAATGATTCGCTTTTTCATGAAAAGGACAAGGGATTTTTCTCTAATAATTTACATTTTGAATAAAATTTACATTCATAACTGAATGAAAAGTCGAAACTATTGAAATACCGATCACTTGATGGCGACTTGGATCAGACTGAGTAGAGTAGGGGAGTTCGTGATCGAATGCGTTCTTTGTTTGCAGGTACAGTCTGATTATCAACTAAGATCGACACTGATGTTCTCAAAAACAACACTCTCTGTGGTTGGAATGTAAATCTCTCTCTAGCTGTTGCCAGATTCAATCGATGTAGGTTATCTTTCTGAGCCGGAAGCATCTGTTGTAATATCATGGGACAAAAATGGAACGTTGTGACCAGTTGTGATTGAGAAGCCACTAATACATTTCTGATAGTCTAATCAAAGCAAACCTCTTAGGTTTATATGGGTACATCTTTCATAGACTCAAGAAATGTTGATAATGGGAATGCCGTTTCGATAGGTAATACCAAAAAATTTCAGAAATTCAGAGCTTGCATCACTTTCAGGATTTCACAACTTTCTGGGAAGTATCCAAGAGTTTTTGTCTTACGTATAGCCAGAAGCATTTGTCTGGTAACCGGGTTTTAGTTTGGATGGATCTCACATCGTTTCTTAAACCTTGATCAACCGTTTAAATTTTTGAATTTATTTCGAGTGGTTAACCGGTTCAACCAAGAAATACTAAAATATTGAGTAAGCTTGCGTAGCAACTCTGTTCCAACTGACAATTAGGAAATTGTCCTAGTAGACTAGACGAATTCTTTGCTCTCATATTTTGGATAATCTGATATGTCATATAATAAATTTCAATAGGAAAGAAATCAAATTTGTTTCATTAATACATAATGCGAAAAAACGACGGGGATGTTTGTCTAAAGACCACTACACACGCCCGCAGATAAGCGGCAACAAGAAGAGCTGATGCTTTTAACTCAAGTAAACAGAGACCTGCTAAGAGTCTGTATTACCGATGATGTGTGACCGACTGCACTAGAGTATGAATCATGGCCTCTGAGAAACGAAGCAGTCTTGTACATTTTTATAAGACTTGCTCAATGGGCAAAGTAACTGAAATTTTGCTGGTAAACGTCATAGAAAAGATTGGAGCTGTTTCGAGCATGTCCATTTTATCATTAATATATTAAGGTCAAGGACATTTCCTTTGAAAAAGGGCGTTTGGAGCGAATGATTAAATGAATTTGGTACCTAAGCTAGAAGCTTTCTTTGTACGGAATGTGGTATCTGTGATTATAAGTACTCAAGGTAGGTAGGTATTTGTTTTCGCTCCGAACATCACCCACTTGTTTGTAAAATGTCCTAATTCACCTGCCATGAACATCGAATCAAACTGTTTTTATAAAACCGTCCTTGAGGGTGGCATCGAAGAACGTTTTGTAACATTTCTGTTATCCTGTACAGGATGGTTGCCTCTTGGCGAGATAATATACTACCCTGCGTGGGTTTCGAGGTATGGCAAAATTATGTGCCATCATCATTCCGGATAGCGAGGTAAAAAATAGTAGGCGTGAAAATAAAAGTATTGCTAGTGTGCCTTGTGAAGGCAACACGCCATAAATAAGCACCGTGGGTCGTCACTGCGGTAACAAAAAAATAAACCTCAGATTTATTATACCTACCCTGCTTGGGTTGGGTAACATGGTAAAATTATGACTTATCGGCGTTCAGTTAAACAAGGTAAACATTTGTTTCGTAGACAGTAAAGATGTTGGTAGTATTAGGTACCTTGCGGAGGCAACCCGCAAAAAATTGCACCGTGCGCTGGTGGAAATGAAAAATACCTTCAGAATTCTACCCTGCATGAGTTACGAAACGGTACTGGTAATATTATGTACTCATCAACTCTGAAGCACCGAACAAACATTGGAGGTATGGAAAAGAAAACGTAGTTTTTATTCAATAAGGCATTGATTCGATTTTATGTCCACATATGTTTTTTGTACTGTTTGTTATCTGTGTGCAATAAAAGAATATTGTATTGTATCCATTGATTCGCATAGGTTTTTTCTGCTTCGAATTTGCATTTATCGGGAACCCTGTGTGTGCATTTTTGTGTGCTTTAGGGTTCAACTGTCATAAATTTCTGATGTCCCCAGGGACATTAAGGGGTTTTAGAGGTATTTCTTGCGTAGAAAGTAAAAATGTTGTTGATAAAATGTGCCTTGCGAAGGCAACGCGGCGGAAATTATTATCATGCACCGGTGAAAATTAAACCCGTACATAAGACATACTCGTATTCTATCTAATCTGTGATTAAAATTTACCTGGACCTAACGCAGGCAAAGTATTGGAACTGAACTGTTAGATGACTGTTCAAGTAAACGTTGTAAGGCCAAAATATCTTACAGCTACTTCCATTACATTAGAGTAAGTACTAAGGAGTTTATTTTTATCGAATTTAAGTAAACTGTCTCAACTCTTCGATTATCTGAATTAAGACTAGTAGCCATACCCAAAGAGAATATAAATGCACTGGTATACCTATGGCTTAACAATTGCCTTATTCCCCATACCTGGGTGTAGTACCTACAGTATTCGTTAGGTAGGTACTGAACTTCTACATAATAACAATGCCCAGGCAATGATTTGATCACACTTACTAATGACGGACTTAAATAAATAAGTTACCAAAATCGTATTCAAGCATGGAGCCAGTAACCCCATCAGAAAAAGTAAGTACTTATTAGATGATGTCTTCGAATGCAAAGACAATCTAAACGGCCGTGATTAGATTTACAAAACAGAAATTTCTTGTGCCGCGTCAGAATGCATTTGTTTTGTACTTTACAACTTAACTGTTTCCTGATAAACAAGCACTATTTTTCAATTATTTTAACCAAATTTATCCATTAGTTATGCTTTTGGGTACTTAAAACCATTTTTGAAATTATTCTTCATACACTTACGAGTATAACCTGAAAAAGAACTTACGGCTAAATAACCTGGAAAAGGACTTAAGATATAAAACACCATATTATAAAAATAAAAATCGAACGGAAAAACCGTTAAACAATTTTAAATTGACTTACCAACTGTCAATCTTGTACACAACCGTACAGATTGAAGAACAAAACGCCAATGAGGCGCGCGCTCGCACCAACCGGTATTTATAGGCGACCGTTTGACACGAGCTACTGACTGGTGTGAAAAGAGAAAGATATAGCAGTGGGACGTAGGAAGGAAAAGGACAGATATATGACACACCGGTACAGATTGACAGATCAAAAACGCTATTCATACATATAGGCTTCGAATTACGGCACAGTATCTTTAATATCGCTGTTATCGCTCACAGCGCTGTTAAAAGAACAACAAAAGTGATTCGGGCGCACAGACATATAAAGGGGGGTTAGCAGACTGAAGACTAGCTCTTCAATAGCGTGGCAAATACACACACATGGAAAACGTAAAGTATGGGCCGCATCGCATGCCGCATCCAGGGTAATTGTTTTTAATTTAATTTAATTTATCTAATTTAATTACAACGGGCTGGCCTATTACAGTAATTAATAACAAAATATGTAACACATAATGTCAAATCTTATAAAAACAAGTGAATAAAACAAAAAAGTCAATAAATACAACTAGACTTGTTCACAACATTATTACACGTACAAAAGTCTGAAAGGATTTTCAGAAGTTGACTCCATGAATCCGTGAAAATATCAGAGTTCAAAGAGTAGTTGAGAACTGAGTTTAAGCCACTGATCATTCGGCAGAGAGGGGACTGGGCATACGAAACAGTCCTACAACATGGAGCTGCGAGGAGACGTCTTTGCCGAGTGGATCGCGTTCTAGAGATATATTTATCAGGGACATGCAGTCGACATAATTGTGAATGCAGCTCGGTGCAATCTATTTCTCCACGCAATACCTTCAATGCAACAGTTAGTTCGTCCTTAATACGCCTTGATTCCAAAGAATACAATCCCAATGCACCAAGTTAAAAGATTGTAGGATAAAGCAAAGGATAATATCCATAAACTCGTTTATATATATCTTAGGAAAGCTTTCTGTACTTTTTCGACCATAGTAATGTATGTGGCTTCGTGTGGATTCCATATACAGGCACTGCTTTCCAATTTGCTTCTCACGAGACTGCTGTACAAAAGTTTCATAACGTGTGGATCGTGGAGATCTCTCATGTTTCGAAGCACAAAACCAAGGCGTCTAAAGGATTCGGTCGTAAGAGTCGTGATATGTTGATCAAATGTGAGATTCTTATCAAAAGTTACCCCTAGATCTTTCACGACCGAACTTCTAGATAACAAATGTCCTTCTAATTCATACGGGTAGCATAAGTGTTGCTTTTTGCGTCCGAAGGACATACTATGGCATTTACTCGGGTTTATGTCCATTTTGTTTTGTTTACACCACTGTAAAATAGCATACGTATCCTTTTGCAAAAGTTCACAGTCACTCTCACTGTTAACTTCCATATATATTTTTAAGTCATCTGCATATAGAAGACATTTTGCGAACTTTATGACACTGACTAGATCATTCACCATCAGCAAAAACAATAAAGGGCCCAAAACAGATCCCTGGGTGACGCCAGATCTGGTAAAGTACGGCTGTGAGGTATAACAACCATATTTGACAAATTGCATTCTGTCCCGCAAATAGTCCGCGAACAAGCGTAGATGTGTCGGGCCAAATCCGAAGCTTTGCAACTTAGATAAAAGTAAGTCATTATCGACCCGGTCAAATGCCTTGCGAAAATCAAAATATAAAACATCCACTTGCCCTCCATGATCCAAGCTGCCGGATATATAATTTACTAATATTAATAAGTTTGTGTCCACCGATCGACCAGGCCTAAAGCCATGCTGTTCCTCACATAGATGAAACTTAACTTGGGGTTAGATCACGCCATGCATAAGCTTTTCAAATACCTTAGCAGGCGAAGAGAGCACAGCAATAGGGCGATGTTCGTCTACAGGTGAGTGTATGCCACACTTAGGAATAGGAGTCACTCTGGTATGTTTCCAGTAATCTGGATAGACACCTGTTTTATGTATCACATTTATGATGTGGGTGATTGGCTTAGCTAATATTTCTCGGCAGTCCCTTAAAATAAATGAGGGTAGATTATCTGGACCTGGAGAACAATTTGATTTCAATTTTGATATGCAGCGATTAACGTCAGTTTCAGTAAAGTCAGGTATACTTAAATAACTACTCGTCAATGACTCTTGAGGAGCATTGACGAAGACGTCAAGTCTAGGAATAGAAGGTAAATATACTCCAGAGAAGTAATCTGCAAATGCAGTAGCAGCTTCCACTCCTGAAAATTCCTTGCATTTATAAGTGACAGTGGTTTCAAATCCACCGGGAGCCCGAAGACTTGCCATATGTTGCCAAAAATCTCGTGGATTTGTTTTAAGCTTGGCTTCTAATCGACTTATAAAGCAATCATAAGCAGCAGGAATACGTGCTTTAAGATCTTCTCGTATATATGAGAAGTTAGAGTAAGTCGTTGGACAATTGGTAATCTTCCAGAGGCGATGTAGGGCTGTTTTTCGTTCGATATCGCAGATAATATCAGGAGAAAACCAGGTAGGATATCGTTTTTTCCTTTTATTTGTGTTTCTTGTCTTTTTAGGAACAAATAAATCAAATACACCATATATTATTTCATAAAAAGTTTGAGTCGCTTCCTGCGAGCTAGATGCACCAAGTACTGGTGCCCAGTCAGCTTCGTAAAAAGCTTGATACATAGCAGGAAAATTGGCTCTAGAAAAGTTCCAATCTCTTGCTGGTTCAATATTACTTGGCGGATGAGGTCCACTGTGTCGCTTTAGCTGGAATGACATTTCAATGTCTAAAGGCGGATGATACTTATCAATGGGAACGATACCTCCCCCCTCAGCCGAAGAAACCGAAACCAAATTCACAGATTCCTGGGTCAAAATGACATCAAGTTTGCCACCAAAACCATTAGTTATCTGGTTTCTGTCAACTAGATTACAAAAAGATAAAAAATAATTGTAATAATTACAAACATTCACGGATGCACTGTTCAAATTAAGATCACCGGTGATTATAACAGTACCTTTCAAATCGTGGATAACATTTTCAATTTTACTAAACCAGTTCAAGTAAACACCATCCGAGGAACTAGGGCTAATATAAACTACACATAAAAAAATTAAGCTATCTTTCATATGAATTGAAGCCCATATATCTTCACCAGAATTAGTTTCAAGCTCATTTCGTCGTCGGAGCTGGATTCCTGGACGAGCAGCAAGGAGTACGCCACCCCCCCAGGATTTCCTGTCTCTTCGCAGGACACTCCATCCGGTACATGTCAATTCAGCGTCTTCAACAGAGCCATCCAGAAACGACTCTGTTACAGCAACGAGATCATGATGCAGCAATGGTAAAGCGGTATTCCATTTACGAAGTTTTGTTTTAAGGCCTCTAACATTCTGATAGAGGATATAAAATGGTATATCAATTTTTGGAGACTTCTTGACTTTCAAAGAATCAGTTTTTGTCGTCGTAGCCTCTAATTCTTTTTTAATCGATTAGCCTAAATATTTACCTCGTATCGATTACCGAACTAACCGTCTTTATTAAAGTACTAATAGACGATCGGATCGAACTGCTCCGAATTTAGCTCCGGACCACGATTTTGTCCAATAGCGTTGCGGATTGACTCAAACGACAATTCTGCAATTGGGCAAAATCGTGGTACGGAGCTAAATTCAGAGCAGTCCGATCCGATCGTCTATTAGTACTCACTGAGCAGTTTTGAATTTGATGGCTACTTGTGAAGGCGGTAAATGTGAAGACGGTATTAGTTTGTACACACGGCTGCACATCGGTGGACACACATTGATCTTGAGTGTCTCTGGTTGCGGGCGTTTGTAGCGTAGCGCTAGATCAGCTTACACTGGTTTTATTTCTCGTGCTTTCTACCGTGCGTACGTCTTGTCAGTTTGGAATAATATGTGATGTCGTTGAGGGAGGATTCGTGTTGGGTGTAAGATAAATTCATGAGCATGTGAGGAGAATGAGAGCGGTGACATGCTAGTAGACCTTTCGAAAAGGCGCTTCAACCACATTTTCATTTCATTTGTTTCATTTATTAAATTCATTAACAATTTACATTGTGTTTGAATATCCTTAAAAACTAAAACAGTACATTGCATAATTAATTAAGTTGCAAAATTAAATAAATAAAAAATTATATAAAAGTTAACACACAAATAAAAACCAACAAACACTAAGAATAATTAATCTTAAAATTATAATATACAGCTTGACCAACTTTTCTGTAGAATGGCCAAAAGCGGAACTACTTACGTCATTTTGAAAACGTCATTTTGTTGTTGACAGTCCTCAGAGTAAAAAACTGTAGACTCCGTCCTAAACATAGTCGTGTAAAGCGTCTCCTAGTCGACTATGACAAGTCGGTCAAAAAACTAGGGTCTTGGTTACATTTTACAAATATAAAAAAATCTTTAAAAAAATTTAATGTTTCATCCAAACTTTATATGCGAAAGTGAAAATATATCATGTTGACTTGTGAATTGATCATCTATTCTATACATATAATAACTCGCCGATTCTGTTCATTGAAAATTATCGGGAAAAATTGATCTTGATCTGGGGGGTCACAAAAAAGGTAATGAAAACCATTCGGTTCATTTTTGGAATTTTTTTCTCTTGGTCTGTTTGTCTGGTTGTGTATTCGCGATAAACTCGCAAACCACTGAACCGATTGGAACCGGGTTTTCGATATTTCCGTGCAACTTATAAGCTTAGTTTCATTGCAATCCGTTCACTCAAACAGAGTACTATCGAAGTTTCAAGCGGCGGCGCCAATAACTCACAGACCACTCAACCGCTTGAAATAAGGTTAACAATAACACATTATGCTTAATTTTGTTTCATTGCTCAGATTTAGTTCATTGCGAACGGTTCACTGAAACAAAGGATACGTGAAGTTTCAAGCGGTGGCGCCAGTAACTCGAAAACCACTGATCGGTTCACTCAAAAAGAAGCAAACAGAAGCCACAAGAATGCAAATTATCAAGGCCTGTGCACCAATAACTCATAAACAACTTAAATAATACAAACGGAGTTTTCAATAATGTGTTTGGCGTTCTTTCTTGCAATATAAATCCGGTGTATCATTGTAATCGGTTCACTCGAACAGTAGATATGCAACTCATAAAAAAATATACGTATGAAACTTCTAGAGTTTTGATAACTTAGGTAAAATAAAATAGATAAATAAAATACTTTAAGAAATAAAGATAGATGTAAACCTTCATGTTTTAGAAATCATCTTTTAAAGGGGGAAATAAGTGTTCAAACAAAGTTTGTATAGAAATACTACAGTTTTGTGTTCAGGTACATACTCGTACGTACCTACAGTCAAAAGCATGTGTATCTTGAAACGGTGGACTTTGTACCGCTCTTTTTTCAGTAACTACAAAAGCTAAAGTGACTGAGCCTCAGATTTAGTTACAGGTTTTGTTTTGTATATGAAATAAAGAAACCCGTATGACACTTCGTCCGCATTTTACACTCCATATATGAACAAGTGTACATACATTTTAGTATGGAGGTCCCTCGCAAGAAATGGATACGGTTATGGCTCCCTCCTTAGCCGAAAGAGCTGCTGCTTAAACCTCCTTGTATCAGTCTGTGTTGACTGTGCTGTTCTTGTTTTTCTGCATATTTCCTAGTATTTAATGAGAAAATCATTCCAAAAGCGATGGAAAGTGGTGTGCGAGAAATGATTCTCATAATGAAATCATTCTTTGATGAAGAAAAGGAGCAAGAATCTCCAATAGCACCATTTGTTCATGTAGGTATACAAACGCATTGGTGCCGCTACAGGTTAGTGTTACCCAGATTATTATTCAATGAATTCAAGCTCATTTAACGTACTTGTCAAGCAATTTTGATCGTTTAGAACGAAGCTTGATGTGCTTGACAAGCAATCTACGTGCTTGCGAATGCTTGTTAAAAATTTTATATTTTTACAATGCTTGTCAAGCATGTTCGTCCGTTTAGAAAATGCTTGTCAAGCATCAAAATTTAATTACTGTGTGAAAGGTTATCAGTAAAAGGATTAAACCAGGTCTTTTTTTTTACATGTGGAAGCTTATAATTGGCTCTTGTAACAATATTTTGTAACCTAGACTGATTTAGCTGTTAGCTTCCCGAAGAAAATAAAAAAAAAATAAAAAAAATCTAAAAATAAAAATAGCTATTTTGATATGTTATCCTTCCTACTAATATTATAAACGCGAAAGTTTGTAAGTATGGGTGGATGGATCTTTGTTACTCTTTCATGTAAAAACTACTCAATGGATTTCAATGAAACTTTACAATAATATAGCTTATACATAAGAATAACACATAGGCTACAACTTATAAACCTGCGCAGACAGAGTCGCGGGCACTAGTTAGTTATTAATAAAATAAACATTTAATATATTACTTGTATGCTTTAATGATTCCAAGGCCAAGTTGCCTAAAAACCCAGGGCCGTTATTCAGGGCCGTTGTCTTTATCATCGATCTTTGTATTTACTTATACAGGGTGTGAAAAACCGGCCAAGTGCGAGTCGGACTCGCGCCCTAAGGGTTCCGTGCCTATCTACCATGTGATATACTAAAAGGTTTTGCTCTTTGATTTTAAAAAGCTCCGTGACCATCCAACTTGATCCCTCCTTTATAGAAAAGTTCTTGAAACGGGAGCTCACCTTAATTGGTTACTATTAGTTGTGAGAAAAAATTAAATATTCAATGATTTTAGACTTTTCCCTTTATTTGTACTGTGAGACCTAGCTTCTTGTCAAATTTCATAATTTTAAGTCAACGGGAAGTACCCTGTAGGTTTTGCTTTTTTGCATAAATGTATGGAGATGAGGATATAAAGAGCCATATCTTTTGATTGCGTCGTTGTAAGAAATTTAAATTTTCAGATCTCGTGTGGTTTATGGACCTTAATATTCTTTATCAATTTCAACCTGATACCTCTTCTCGTTCGTGAGAAAAAGGGTCTTGACAGACAGACAGACGGACAACAAAGTGATCTTATAATAAGGATTCCGTTTTTTTTTTAAGGTACGGAACCCAAAAAAGTACGATGATCCTTCTAAGGCGTGATTCTACATCATTAATAGATTGTACAAAAAATATTAAAAATACTTTTTCTTAAAAAAGTAATTAGTTTTAGCTGAAGTAGAAGTGAAGCGCCCGGAGAGTTATTAAATTATTAGTGATGTAGAATCACCCCTAAGAAGGATCATCGTACTTTTTTTACACCCTTTATAGGTATCTTTTATCTGTGATTGCGAGCAAGGAGGCAAACAGTAAAAAGTCATGTCATATTTCATCATGAAGTTAAAGTATTAAAAAAGGCTGAATTTGTTTATTTTTGTAATAGGTGGCAACCCTTTTCGATCGTGGCGCCATCACAAAATTATCCAGATAAGAGAATAGTACTCGAATGTAGCTTATGTAGCTTATTAATATTATGGCGTCGTAGAATAAAAATTCCACGGGTTGACTTTTGTCTATGTGTGCGTCAGTGTTGCAACAGGTGAAAGAATAAGATGACACTAGTTAATTATAGTAAGGTAAGACAAGGAAAAAAAACGTAAATATCTGTGTAAATATAACTAGTAAATTACACGCCGTCTGCTAACCGCGCTAAAATTTTATCGCTGTGAGCGATAAAATCGATATTAGCGTTGATTCGGAACGCAGCTAAGCAAGCATGCGCCGTGTTTCGAATTGAGCAACCAGTGATTGTACGGTCAACCGCACGGTCCGCACGTCGGTCGGTAGAAACTTTTTCAATTTTATTACCTAGCTGTAAGGTCCAAAACTGTTTCTACTGACGTGCTGTCCTAGCTCAGCTGTCTACTCTCATAAAAAAAACCGGTCAAGTGCGAGTCGGACTCGCGCGCTGAGGGTTCCGATATGTCTATAGTATTTTTGGATGCAATAAAGTCCATTTTTAGAACCGCAAAACTAAATTTGTTTGTAAAGGTTTTTGCAGATTTCTAAAAAACTGTGCAACTTAGAAAGATCGTTTTATTTTTGCTGCAATATTTACATAAACTTCTATTGACTGTAATTAATTCAGATTTTTCTTTTCACGAACTTCGGAGATAAAGGTGGGGGAATGGTATTTTTTTTACATTTGTCATAAAAATAAGAAAAAAAAAATATATATATATAAAATAAGTAAATAAATATATATTAGAATGTACAAGTAAAGCCCTTTCATATGATACCCCACTCGACCTAGTAACGACAATTTGAAATTTTGCCCCCTCCTATTTGGGCCCCCTTTACAGTAATAATCATATATTTTTAAAAATTCTTTCACGTGCAATTAAGTTGGGCAACTAAATTCTAAAACTATTCCAAATTTCAAGTCGATAGCATGAGTGGTGACGGACAGACAGACGGACAGACAGACAGACAAAGTCGCACCATAAGGGTTCCTTTTTTTTACCATTTTGGTATCGGAACCCTAAAAATACTGTCATTTCAACAGACAGCGCGGGCTCCTTGCTATTTCTTTGGCGGGCCCCCAGCCACTAGCGTTGCCAGATTGTCCCAAAAGGAACAATTTTCGTCCGTTTTGGTAGCAAAGCGCCCTTTCAATATCTGTTCTCCGTCGCATTTCGGACAGCGTTACAACTTTGCCCTGTCATACCAAGGTCCGATTTCCCGAAATTAATTAAAAGCCCCTGCAAACCTTTTAATCTGTGGTAGAACTTCCGTCGCTAGTGACAATGACAAAAAAAAAAAAAATAAATTAAAAGTTATTTTAACAATATTACTAGTATTTATCTCAAATCTCCGAATGTTTTGCACCAATTGAATATTTATTTTTTTCTGGGGCGTATTATGTGATTCTATTTTGTTCTTGATGGATTTCTATAGGGAGCTCCCTGTCCTGTAGGGGAAGCTTCATGGGATGTTATGATGACCTAATCTTGGTAATTATTAATAATTTTCCATTAATCACTTTTACCGTAACATATAATAATTTAAGTTGGGGTAAGACCGAGAAATACGTGGGACCGTATAGTTGCATCGATATTCCCCTGAATTCCTCCTAAATACTTTTTAACAGTGGCAGCATTATGTACAGCGCCATTTTACTTTGCATCGTCCTTAAGTGTGGTAATAATGCAAAGACCAAAACATGATTAGTGAAAATCGAATTGACAGAATATAAATCCTAAGTTGCCTCTTTGATTTTCGTTCCTTCCCATAGATTTATATAGTCAAGATAGGGTCTTGGGAACAAGCGGTTCAAAATTTCCCCATACAAGAAAAAATAGCGCCATCTGTGGAAAATCGCGTGAACTACGTAGTGTAGTACTTCGGTCGGTGCTAAATACGCGGAACGGAAATAATGCCAGGAAAAAACAAAACATACTTTTTACTGTTCATATGTGATTTAGGCCTGGTTTTTTCAGTTTCATTAATTGGAATATAGTCAAAAACAATAATAAGAAATAACAATAATAATAATGAGTATATTATTTCTTCAACTAAGAACATTCCATTTTGTTGGTAAGTTTATATGCATCCAATGTTGACAAAATAACTGACATTTGTTGGTCCTAAACGTCAGATTTCGGACCAACGAGTTGGGGACATTGTAACGTGCCGATGGGCTAGTACTTATATATAAGTAAATGTTCCTTCCTCTTTTTGTGGAATCTGAGATGTTTTTAATAGAGTAGCGCTTACGTGATATGTATAGGAAGCTATCAGGATAGATGTAGAATACTTTAGAACAGTCAACGGTATTGGAAACACGCATTAGAAACTGAGGTTGAAAGGACTAGAACTTTGCATTGAATAATATTCAAAAGTTAAAACAATATTTATAAATTACGCGACGATTGACACAATTTTTTTACTCACATTGTTTTCACATAATATCAAAGTCAACATTCAAAAACTTTGATAAATAAAGAAGACTCTACTTGACACCTATCAAGGAGTCTTTATAAAACTTTCCCTTAATCGTGGTTCTTGCTTTGGCACAGCCCTAGCTGGCCACGTAGATCGATGTGCCTTGGCTTAGGCACAGCCTTGGTCAATAGGTCAGCAAGCTGTCGAGCCGAACTTATTTTGTTAACGAGAAGTTCTTCTTGTTGCACAACTTCTTGTACAAAGAAGTGTCTCACTCGAATGTGCTTCGTTATCTTGTGGGACTCGGGATTATGTGCGAGGTGGATAGCCGCTTCATTGTCAACGTACAAGATGAGCGCTTCTTGTAGATCCACCAGATCTATAAATATCCTTTTGAGCCACACAAGCTCGAGCTCCTTCGCTTGCCGCAACAATTTCGGCTTCAGTCGTCGAAATGGCTACTGCTGCTTGGCGTTGGCTAAGCCCTGATACAGCGACACCAGCATAAACGCATGCAACGCCGGATGTAGAGCGTCCAGTGTCGGGGTCTCTTGCGTGATCCGCGTCACTGTAGCCTTCTAGCAACGTACTTGTATTGCTATACGTGATGCCAAAGTTTATTGTTCCCTTCAGGTAGTGAAAGATCCGTTTGGCCTCCTGCCATTCAGCTTGAGTAGGGTTTTCCAACTTCCGTGATACAACACCAACCGCATAAGCAATATCAGGGCGAGTGCCCACCATCAGGTAAGCGAGAGAACCTACTGCTTCTCTATATGGGAACTTCGATTCCACTTTCCCTTCTTCAAAAGTTGTCGATTCCTTTTTTATCGGAGTGGATAAAGGGTTACAGCCCATCATCCCAAAACGTTCAAGAAACTTCTTGGCGTAAGACTCCTGCTTAATGGTGATTGACCCATCACTAGCTTGATTGATCTCAAGTCCCAGGCAGTAAGAAACGGGTTTTGTTGTTATCTTCAAACGTTTCTGCAAATCCTTTAAAAAGCTGTTTGCTAATTCAGCGTCAGATGAAGCCACTAATCCGTCATCAACATATAGGGTTATGAGGATCTTCTTAAGGCCGATCTTCTTAATAAACAGCCAGCAATCTGCCTCACACTGCCGGAAACCCATGTCAAGCAGAATCTGTTCAAAGCAAGAATTCCAACACCTTGGAGCTTGCTTGAGTATGGAGAAAGTGTGCCATCTCAACAGAAGCCTGTATGGACAGGCTTCTGTTGAGACGGCACACTTTCTTTGGGTCAACAGCAAAGCCATCAGGCTGCTTCATGTATATTTCCTCAGTCAGTTTTCCATTTAGAAATGCAGTAGACACGTCAAACTGCACGAGATTCAGCTTCTCTTGAGCGCTAACACTTAAAAGAGCTCTAATTGTTGCCAGTCTTGCAACAGGGCTGAACGTTTGATCATAGTCAAGACCTTTTCTTTGCTTGAAGTCTTTGACTACTAGACGTGCTTTGTATTTACAATAGAGCCATCGGGATTTCTTTCGATCCTCAAAACCCATTTGCAAGGTAAAGCCTTTCGATTTGGGGGCAGGTCACACAAATTCCAGACATTGTTTTCAAGAAGAAAATTCATTTCACTATTCATAGCTTTGAACCGTTCTGCTCTAACGTCTCTTTCCATGGCTTCACTGTAAGTCTCTGGAAAAGACTGGGCATCCACAAGGCAAACAAAATCTTCCAATCGAAGGGGGGGTGTGGGGTGGGGGCTTCAGAGTGCTTCTGACCCTCAAATTGTACCTCGGTTCTACGATAAGTTCTTCAGCGTCTAAGAACTTTACAGGATCATGATCCAACCGATCAGCAGATCTTTTTCCATCTGGAGCATGTTCCTGACTTTCAGGCTCTTGTAGTGTATCTCCCTCTTCCAGGGTATCTCCCTCATCCAGGTCGTCTCCCTCTTGCAAGATGTCATCCTTCTGCAAGACGTCTTCCTCCAGCAAGGCGTCACCCTCATGCATGACGTCACCCTCTTGCAGGTCGTTTTCCTCATGCGGGGCGTTTCCCTCTGCTTCTGAAGTAGATGAAACGTTAGGTGACTTAGGTCTCTTCGTTGAGATTCTAAACTCAGGACATAATTTCACGTCCCTTGACCTGACCGTCTTCCTACCATCTCGAATACGATAACCATCGTTTGCGTCATATCCAAGAAGTCTTCCCTTAAAGGCCTTCTTACTTAACTTCTTCCTTTTTTGTTTCGGCACATGCGCGTAACAATCACTACCAGTTACGCGCGGGTGAGTGATTTTTTGTTTCTTACTAAACCAGAGCTCGAAAGGTACCTTTCCCTCGATTCGTGTAAGCCCAGTACGGTTCAATACGTAAGCTGCAGTGTTTATCAGCTCTGCCCACAAAAATTGCGGAAACTCCTTTCCAGAATGCATGTTAGAACGAGCAGTTTCCACTAAGGTCCTATTCTCTCTTTCAGCACAGCCATTTTGCTCGTGAGTATACTGCATTGTAAGCCTTTGTATAATTCCTCGCTTGTTCAAAACAGTTCGGACAGCCTCATTATCAAATTCGCCTCTATTATCGCTCAGTAAAGTTTTGACGGTTATTCCAGCATTCTTTGCTTCATTGATAAATTGTATCAGCTTGTTCTTTACTTCGAACTTGTTACGAATAAAGTTCACATTTCGAAAGCTTGAAAAATCAACTTTAAACAATACAAAATAGCGGTACTTACAGAAACTTTCAGGGAATGGTCCGCATACATCTGAATGAATAAGCTCGCCTGGTGCTGAAGCACTATCTCTCTTGCCAAACTTTAAACGTTGCGCCTTCCCATAAATACAACCCTCACACATTATGTCATCATCTGGATTCAGTTCAATTCCAAGTTCACGCTTGACAAGATCCTTTATGTACTTCTTGTTTTGATGACCAAATCTCTCGTGATACAATTGAAGTAAATTGGGCGTATTCACAGCGTTCAGTTCAATTGCAGGACTATGTGGTTAAACTGTTTTTACTGACAGTTGCTTTTGCTTCCTTTTTCCAGCCATAAAAATAGCACCATCTGACTCCAACTTACATTCCTTTGTAGTGGAAGTAAAGATGCTTTTTGGAAGTCTGTCTTGTGCAGCTAATACCGAAAACAAGTTTTTGGTCAATGTCGGTACGTACCAAACATCACTAAGGGTGAGTCTTCCTATTCCTTCCGTTGGTAATATCCCTTCTGTTGGTAATATGCGTAGTAGCACCATTGCCGACATACCAATTCTCAGAATCCTTTGCCTGTGATGAACACACATAAATCATCAAGGTTATATTCTGTACTTGCTTATTTGACGATGGTGTAGGCTTCGGAGGTCTGCCATCATTAATCCATTTTCTACAATTTTTGATCTTGTGGCCTTTCTCTGAACAGTACCTGCACTTCATTTTATCGTCCTTTGGCTTGGTTTTGCACACGTTAGGTCTAGAAACAAGTACTTCTTGGCTTGGTTCTCCTTTGTCTCCAAGTGACCTCTCATAGGCACACAAGTGAGATGTGAGGCTATTAATCGTCCTCTCATATTTATTTAGTAAAAGCCAACTTAATTTGGAACTGAAAAACTTTTCATCCAATGAATCAAGAATTTTGCAGATCAAGAAAAGTTCGGGCAGCTTGACATTCGGATCCGTTCGGAGGATTTCTGCGTTTAGATCGTTCCAAATATTCTTTAATTTAGACATCATTGTAGCTACATCATCTTCCTAGCTATTTTTAAAACCGAAAATCTTCTTGCACACGTTGTACGACCTGTCCTCTGTCTGACCATCATACAGCCGGTGCAATTCATTTCAAACTTCTGCTGCTGTTTCAAATCTCATAATTTTCATTAACGTTTCTTCAGTCATATTGGCAGTCATGATCAGCAGAGCATTGCTGTCAGCTTTCCTAAACTTTGACATTGCACTGTCATAAGCAAGCTGTGCAGTGTGTGCAGCATCTCCTGATCCTCTTGCAGGAAGAACAGGCTTTTTCAATTTGCCTTCTGCTGATTCCATGGCATCATCTGTGCCTCGCAGCATTATGAAAATCTTGTATTTCCATGTGGGCCAGTTATTCTTTCCTTCAAGCTTGCCAATTTGAACTTGAGTGGTAAGTTATCCATTGTTAATTGCTGTTCTTAACCTTTTGCTGGTCCGGTAACCTAATAGAGTAGCGCTTACGTGATATGTATTGGAAGCTATCAGAATAGATGTAGAACTTTTTAGAACAGTCAACGGTATTGAAAACACGCACTAGAAACTGAGTTTGAAAGGACTAGAACTTTACACTGAATAATATTCAAAAGTTATAACAATATTAATAAATTACGCGACGATTGACACAATTTTTTTACTCACATTGTTTTTACATAATGTCAAAGTCAACATTCAAAAACTTCGATAAATAAAGAAGACTCTACTTGACACCTATCAAGGAGTCTTTATAACAGTTTTAAGAAGTGAAATTAAGTATACAGAAAGGTATTGCTAGTTGCTATTATATGACCAACCTAAAATTTTATTTTGTTACTTTGTTTTTAAAAAAAGTCGATATTTTATACCGGGCGCTTAGGTCATTTAGTTTTTGTACACGCACAGTATATCTGTCGCAATCTAATGCGTTGCCGATGTAATCACTTAATCCCTTTCGTTCGAGCGAGAAGACTCGGCCCATTGAGCAATAAATATTTTTCACGTAATAAAATATTATTTTAAGTACCTAACGTTTCGCTGCGACGAACCAAACGTTTGCCATGGTGGATTCCAAAAACCATGATAAGTTTTGTGGTTTTTTCTTCTATTCGATCTTTCCCTTTTTCTTCTCTCTCTGTATTTTTGCAGCTTGTTTTGATATAGTTTATTCTGAATTCATAGTTTTAAGTAGCATAAGCTATATCGAAACACGCCTAGGATCACTATTAGCTTATATCCGATGTGGCTCTTCACGGGTAAAGATCGGATACGAACATCCACTCTTTACCAGTACAAAATGAATATATCGATATATAATAAAATTAGAATACCTACATCACGTCCTTTACTCTTTATCTGGTTAGTTCATCTTTTTGGTCAGATTCAGATAATTTTCCTCAATGTAGATTCTTTACAGAATACTTATTGAATGTCATGCAGAATACAATGCAAATAGAGCGAGTCTACGCCGTTTCGGATCGTGCTATGGCAGCGTAAAAGAAACGGCAAGAAACCACTGCAGCACGGCCTACTTTAAGAGTTTGTTTTTTACAATGTGTTTCTTGTGTTTCGCTGGAATATCAGAACACCATACCTCTTTGTCATTAATATAGTCTTCTAATCTATAGTAAGCTTTTTTACATAACGTTTGCTTTACAAATTGTTTAAAGTTTCTCTCAGATAATTGCACTATATTGTCAGGTATTATGTTGTAGTATCGTACTGATCGTACACACAGACCAACGAAAGATGTATTAACTTTTGCTAATCTAGTGTATGGTTGATCAAGTTTGTACTTATTTCTAGTATTAAAATTATGCCTGTCACAATTTTAAGGTAATTATTGAATGTTCTTCCTAGCGTATATAATGTTTACATAAATATATTGGCATGGCACCGTCATAATGTTGATCTCCTTAACCAATTCTCTCAGGGAATCACGAGTTTTCAGGCAATAAATTGCTCTTATAGCTCTCTTTTGTAAAACGAATACTGAATGGATATCATCTGCCCAGCCTCAAAGCAGTATGAAGACATAATGCTATGGAATGGATGTAGCTAAAGTAAACCAGTCTTGCCGTAGCTACATCAGTAAGCTGTCTGATTTTTCTGACAGCATATGCAGCCGAGCTCAATCGACCAAAAAGAACCGTGATATGAGGGCCCCATTGAAGTTTATAGTCTAATGTTAACTCCTAGAAAACTGAACTATATAAAAAATCTATTGTTTCATTATTCAATACTACTTTATGTGAATCAGACCTTACATTTGGTAGTGTAAATTTTATACATTTAGTTTTTTTGGTGTTTAAGACTAAATTGTTGACAGTACACCTTGCATGAATCTGTCCAAGTGTATAATTCACCTCGTTATAATTGTGTGATTTCCTACTTACATTAAATATTACCTAATGAAGTTTCATCAGCAATATACATAGCAGGTCATAGAAACCTTGAGAGTAGGTATTTATATGCCAAGTTATACAAAACTCATTATTCCTTATACCTATTGAAAAGAATTAAAGATCGGTTTTTCTTTTATTGACTATTTTCTCAAAGCAATAAAAGCGGGTTTAAAGGTACGTCCAAACTAACCTCCCAAGGGTTTTTTTTTACCATGGCCATAAAAATGTAATGTCTTTCTTCACTCGCATACAAAACAAAATTTGTTGAAATTATAAGTACAAGGAAATTAATACTTGTAACATATTTCAAAGTCCCGTGTAGTACCGGCAAAGAATAGTACCATCCCATACATAGCCGTGGGTGACGTAAGAGGGTTATAAACTGGAGGATGGGCAGCAGTCTTCTTGTCTATCATACGATCTTACTTACTGCGGTCACCTACAACTGCGGTCTATGGTGCCAGCCGTAACGCTGACGTGACTATGATACTTCCCCTCCACACTTTTTCCAGAACAAGCTAGAATCCTGGAGGCAGCTGCCTGTCCTGTAGTTGACATTTCATGGGGTGTTCTGATGGTGATGATGACCATATTTTCAGTAAAGGGATGCCGAAAATATTGGTCTAGAATCCATCCGCTCTAACCCCAACAAACTTTAATATTAGATTTGCTACGAACACTATAAAAATAGAATGTGTTATATCAGTCGTGCCGTTCTCAAGAAATGATCCATCATATTAATATGTGGCTTCATTTATATCATCGAAAAATAAAAAAAACCGGCAGAGTGCGTGTCGGGCCAACCCATCTTTACCCGTGGGTCTTGCAAGAGGTGACTAAGGGTTTATGAACCAGAAGATGGGCAGCAGCCTCTTTTTGTGTATCGTACCATTTTACATACTCACGGTCACCAACAACCATGGTACATGATGCCAGCACAACGCTAGCAACCGTGGTGAATCCTCTCCAAAGTACCACGCGTATTTACTGGAGTTCTGGAGGGTGTTCTATGTCCTGCAGTGGATGTTTTATGAGATGTTACGTATATGATGATCATGACTAACTATAATATTGTCTGTTTGTTCGAATCAGTCTGCTTGTAAAAGTCAGAGGAGTTATTTGTTGAATATAAACTTTGTTTAGTTTTAACTGGTCTGCTCTTTTTTTAGATGTTGGTATCTATCAATTTTATGTATGTTCTAATTTCTTTAGTTCGTCCTTTTTGTCCAAAAATAGTCCCTTCCCTTTTCAGTTATGTACTGACTGAAGTTTCTTCCACGACCCTTGAGTGTAATACGCCCAGTATTATATTACTCTATGGTGTAATCCTCTAAAACTCCACTTAGGTACTGGCAACACTACCGGCCGATTTGCTTTTGTGCGATCGATCGATTTGTTTTCCTTGGATATTTTCAAGTTTTCAACAAACTCGAGTCCCACAGCACTCCCATAAAGTAACTTATATTCAAGTCCTCAGATAACACGAGTCCAGAGAGCGCCAGAGAGGAGATAAATCACTTTGCTCGAGTCGTAAAAGTTTCAGTCAGTGTAATGTAATCTTCCAGACACTATAAACCAAATTATAAAGTTGGTAAGTAAAACTTTATAACTGTTAAAGCTTTACTTGTCTCAGATGTGTTGCAAGAATCTGCTGAATATTGTTGTATGCCTTCTCTATTTCTGTTAGATATCACTGTTGTCTAACAATGAAGATCCTTTGTTTAGTTACCTATCATGTTCGAGCGAAACGAGGTTCCAAACTCTTTATTATGTTGGCACACTAGCCCCAGTCGCCTGCATAAAGTTTTATTCAACTAGATGGAATCAGACCAGTGGGAGAATCCTTTGCAACGTTGATGGCATAACTGAAGATGACAAAATTTTTTGTACCAGGTTTTAGGAGTTAGTAGGTATAAAAAATTGGCTAAAAATTTATTAAATTAAATATTTTAGTCAATATTATATATTTATAGTTGTCTTATAAAAATTTTTGCTTAAAAATCAAAGAACTTTTTTATCCCAAAAGCTTTTCTACTACTATGTCTGCGTCTCTTGAAAATCTCATACTCATAGATTCCCAGGAACACAGTTAAAATCACTGAAATAGTCATAAAAGTTACCATCAAAATAAGAGTAGGTACATGGACATTAGTTTCAGTTTATTTCAGTTTATTTATTTCGATTACAAAAAAAAATTTGTGTGCTAAAACTTACTTGCTAGATTGAGAATGTACAAACATCTAAAGCAAAGGACTTCATAAATATAACAAAATTCATTAATTACTTAAAACACTAACTATTCATTAATTACTTAAAACACTAACAATTCCATTTATTAAAAAAATCATAAAATGTCAAATAAATTACAGTTTTTTTAATTATAAAAATCTTGACATAGGAGTAGCTCCTAAACTATGCATTTTTGCACAACCTTCATAGGGGTTAAATCAATAGATATTGAGGTCTTCACTGGTACAGTTTTCCTTGGGACACTATATATATTTTACTATTCCTTTTGTATTGTACCAACTGACTGCTGACCTCCAAACATCATTTCGAAGATGGCACTGTTATGATATACCCCAATTTTTTTTTTCTTGATTTCTATTGTAACCCTTTACGTTTTATAAAATATGCTAGCTTTTCTATTTAACTTTTCTCAATTATTGCAATGTACTGCACCTATGAAACATGTAATTCCAAATATGCAAAACCTCTCACGTGGGTTCTTACCATGAAACTGAATTACTTTTGTTCTACAACTTTTGGAAATTAAAATAACTAAAAACTGGCCAAGTGCGAGTTGGACTCGTGCACTGAGGGTTCCATACCATCTCATAATATTATTTAAATTAGCTGATTTGAGTTGATTGAATGAAAGGCAAACATTTTTTTATTTCTATTCTTGTGTGAAAATCTTAATGCGGTTCACAGAATACATCTACTTACCAAGTTTCAACAGTATAGTTCTTATAGTTTCGGAAAAAAGTGGCAAATGAACTGACAGACAGACATGATTAATCCATAAGGGTTCCGTTTTTTGCTATTTGGCTACGGAACCCTAAAAGTTTGATTGTCCATACAAATTGACCAGATCGTATGAAGTATTGATTTTTAGGGTTCCGTACCACAAAATAAAAAAACGGAACCCTTATAGGATCACTTTGTTGTCTGTCTGTCTGTCTGTCAAGACCCTTTTTCTCACGAACGAGAAGAGGTATCAGGTTGAAATTGATAACGAATAATAAGGTCCATAAACCACACAAGATCTAAATTTTTTATTATTTTATTTTTAAATTTTTTACAACAACGCAATCAAAAGATATGGCTCTTTATATCCTCATCTCCATACATTTATGCAAAAAAGCAAAACCTACAGGGTACTTCCCGTTGACCTAAAATTATGAAATTTGGCAAGAAGCTAGTCTTACAGTACAAATAAAGGGAAAATTCTAAAATCATTAAATTTTTAAATTTTTCTCACAACTAATAGTAACCAATTAAGGTGAGCTCCCGTTTCAAGAACTTTTCTATAAAAGAGGGGTCAAGTTGGATGGTCGCAGAGTTTTTAAAATCAAAGAGCAAAAGCTTTTAGTATATCATATGGTAGATAGGTACGGAAACCTTAGGGCGCGAGTCTGACTCGCACTTGGCTGGTTTTTTATGTACAAGAAGAAAAGAGAGAATTGATTACGATTCAGTTCGCCGGTAGCGCAGCTGGTTAACTTCATTCATTTATTGTCATGGCCCAAATTAAGCGATAGCAGTCATGTTGATCCGATTGAAAGGTAGAAACTGCGACATCACATTACACTATCCCATCCAACCAACTCTAATAGAGGTGTCGTGCCCTGTCTTGGCTAATTGAAGCTCTGTCGCACCAAACCAAAGTCAATTTGAAATGCCTTTACAAAACCGCAAAATAGACGGCAGTCTGCTTGGGTAGTTTAATTTTTCTAGTTACTTTATTCGGTCGGGAGCGCACTGCACCGGTCGTATACTCGTTGTGTGGAGGGGCGAATCGTTAGTGTCGTCTTGTTTTTTGTACTCACTTCAATGCTTGCCGATTAGACGATATTTTCTGAGCTTACTACTATAATATCACGAAATAGAGTTAGTAGGAAATAGGAGTCTGAAGTAGTGGAAGTAGAGCTTATTCCACCATCTCCCTTCTACCATCGGGAGTCCAGACGCACCGCAGGATATCACCCATACTTGGTTGATATTCCGCACATTCGCACAAAGCGCTTTGAAACATCTTTTATAATGCGCACGGCTAAAGAGTGGAATTCTCTGCCTGCGTCTGTGTTCCCGAGTTCATATAACCCGAATCTATTCAAGTCGCGAGTGAATAGGCTTCTTCTGGGCAAGCTCGCTCCATCGTAGACCTCATCTCTGTCTTCAAGACTAGCTCGAGGTCAAGAGTAAGCCCATTTTCTATAAAAAAAAAAAGTAAAACTCGATGATGAGATGCTGGTGAAAACATAGTTTTGACAGTCTGGCCCACCGTCGCAAAGTTGCATGTCTGACGGTCTTTTACAGATTGTACTTCGGAGAGTTTGCTCAAAAGCCCCATGAGCTTATTCCACCATACAACTTCTACCATCGGGAGTCCAGACGCAGCGCAGGATATCACCCACACTTGGTTAAAATTCCACACATTCGTACAAAGCGCTTTGAAACATCCTACTATCCTACTAATATTATAAACCCGAAAGTTTGTAAATGGATGGATGTTTGTTACTCTTTCACGTAAAAACTTCCGAATGGATTTTAATGAAATTTTACAATAATATAGCTTATACATCAGAATAACACATAGGCTACAATTTATTCTGCGCAGACGAAGTCGCGGGCACTAGCTAGTCTTTTATAATGCGTACAGCTGAATGGTGGGATTCTCTGCCTGGGTTTGTGTTTCCCAGTTCATATATCCAGAATCTATTCAAGTCGCGAGTGAATAGACTTCTGGGCAAGCTCCCCTCTGACCTCATCTCTGTCCTCAAAACTAGATCGAGGTCAAGAGTAAACCCATCGACAATAAAAAAAAATAAAGATAGGCTTTGAAAATAATGGAAGAAAACTAATTGCACAATAAGCAGCAAAACCTTTAAGTAAGAATGGCTCAGCGTGTAGAAAGGATTCAAACAAAAAAAGTCTTTACTACTGTTGATTTTTACTGGACATAGACGGTAAAGTTATTGACAGTGCCTATACTACACCCAGCTGGTCTAAAGGCTGACCACGAATAACTAAATCACCCACTCGACTATGTCTATTTAGTGTTGTATGTTGTGTGGTAAACGAAAGTTAAGGTACAAAGATAATAGGTAGGTTACGTATGCTAGGTAGGTATGCAAGGTAGGTTACAAAGATAATAGGTAGGTAATAGGTAGGTTACCTATGCTAATATCTTTGTACCTTAACTTTCGTTTACCATACAACATAGTACCTATTCGTAGTAGTAGTAGTTTCGAAATAGCGCACATGTTTTTAATTTGTTTCTGTCTGATTTAGACCATAAAAATAAATAACTTTTCTCAAGAAACATTTCTATAAAAAGTTAATTTTCGTATTCATATACTTCTCCTATGTTCCTTGGGGAAAGTTGTTCAGTTTTGTCAGTAATTTATGTGAATTATTTCCGATGAACTCGTCTTCTCGCCAAAGTGTACTGGGTTAAAGATACAGAAAACTAAAGCAGTAGGTGTGTAAACTCTGAATTAGAATTTGAGTGCAAAATACTTATAAGTATCATAATTTACGATAAAGATATGTCAAGTCTTGAAATTAACACCAACTTGTGGTTTACTTTGTTAAATAAGTGTGTTCGACAACGCTATGTCGCCTTATGATAGGACTATATCGTCTAAGTCATATGCCGTTAGATAAGGTCACCGGGTGGGGACTATAATAACTGCATAACTTCAGCAGGACCGGAGAGTAGTTACGTAAAAAAAAATTATAAGTAGTGCGTCGTGTCGTCACTTCGCCCGAGACCCGTTCCCCTAATCATGCTAAACGCCATCTTTTAAAAAAGATGTCTTTTAAGACATAGTCGCCCGAAGGTATTTTAATTGCAAATTTTGTACATTTAGCAATCAGCAATCTGATTCACATTCGGATAATTTTATTCAATGTAGAGTCTTTACAGAATTAAGTCTGCTTTTTTTTGTTGATTATTTTTTTAAGTTGATTAGTTTTTGTTGATTAGTTTTTGTTGATTATTACTTAAGTCTGCTATGGTTGAAGAGATATGATCATCCATTTCAATTGTTTTTTTGAGCCTTTTCATACTATGCGATCTAGCAGCGCGGCAGCAGCGGCATCCGCAGACAGACCCCTTCACATTCAGTCGCGAAGAACAACATTCAGTCGCGAACCGACTGCGCGTCAGGTTAGGTGCTTCATCAGGTCAGATCATAACATCCCATGAAATGTCCACTGCAGGACAGGGAGCTCTGAGGAGGCTGGCACCATAGACTGCTGTTGTAGGTGACCGCAGTATGTAAGATGGTACGATACATAGAAAGATGCTGCTGCCTATCATCTGGATCATAAACCGTTAGTCGCCTCTTACGACACCCACGGGTAGAGATGAGTTGGTACTATTCTTTGCCGGAACCACACGGGCTAAAATGCGGCCGAATATACGGTTTCTGGCATTAGTCTTTTAAAAACAAGTCGCGAGTGACTAGGCTTCTTCTGGGTAAGCTCGTTCCAGCGTCAACCTCATCTCTGTCTTCAAGACTAGAGTGAAGTCAAGAGTAGGTAAGCCCATTTTCAATAAAAAAAAAGAACTTTTATAATTTAGTTGAATTCCTTCCTTCCTTCATCTAACTGTTTAACAAATATTTGAATAATGAGTGAGGCCTGCCAAAGCATTCTACGTTACAGCTTCCGAAAGTCCCAGCCAGTCAGTACACTACGTTGCCGGTTGCCGGCATTTGTTCGTTGACCCGCGCCCGCGCAAGTCCACGCAAACCAAATCACACGTCTACACCGGCATTTACCAAAACGAAATCCAAACGTTCCATCACATATTTTAGTTTATCTGTGCTTGCTTGCTACTGAATTTTCTTGTAGTCTTCAAGTGAACTGTTTATTTTCGCTGGAGTTTGTACGTTCGTGTTGGTAAGTATATTGTTTCAGTAAGCTTCCTGTAACTTGAAATAGGACTCCGCGTATGGTAAAGCGCTTTCTGGGTTGCATGTTTCGAACTTTCGAGCGATTTCTATGGCGTTGTTAATTATTGCATGCGACGTGACGCTCGTCTATTAAAATAAATTGAAGAGCTTTCACTGCTTCATACTCTTAATAAATTTTGATTCATGGTACAGCTAGGTAGGATTTAGGATGATTTTATATTAATTTTGTCAACGTGCAATGAAATTTTTCAACGGTCGACGCTTGGAGGAAAATGCACTTTAAAAGCTCGGGAGCTCTTATTTTTTATTCGCCCACTGGAGCGATGTTTGTGTTTAGTAAGAATCCTTAGAGATTCGAAGTTAAGCATTTTTGGATCTATTTACTGCAACGACTCGTTGAAGTCGAACGAAAATTCGAATGAAATTTAAAAATTATGCGAACGTTAGAACCTCGTACACACGGCCGCACGTCGGTGGAAACACTTTGACCTTGAGCGGGTGTCTGGTTGCAGGCGTTGGTATTGTAGCGTAGCTCTGGTGCGTACGTTGATCATCAAAATAAAGCTCCTGGTTGACTCAAAAAATGTTAAGGCACATGATGATTGAAGTCTTCTATTTTGAAACTTATCTACATTTTGTATGTCGTCGGTACAGCGAGAGTTGTTTGAAGCGGTAACGCACACTAATACGAGAAATGCGTCTGTTTGAGTATCTGATTGATAAAACGGCCCGTGGTTGTCCATTCATATCAAGTGCTGGGAGTACGTGTTTCCAGTCACGTGGACAAGCTCTAATGTCGCATCTTACAATGATTATCGCCAATCTCATCCCGTATGTTATTCTTTTGATAAATAAAACTATTCTTAGTTCGTAAAAAAAAACGTAAAAGATAATTCAGAATTTTGTTTGGTTATTCTACCTTTACTGCATGTTTATTTACCCGACTACGTCAAAAATGAGGGTTATGATTTTTACCGCTATGTATAAAAGTATGTCTGTATGTTCATGTGTTCGCTCATAACTTCTAAACTACTTATCGTAATTTGACAAATGAGGTATCGATAGAAGCGTCTTGATCATCCGCTGGTTATCCTATTCTACTAATATTATAAACGCGAAAGTTTGTAAGTATGGATGGATGGATGTTTGTTACTCTTTCACGTAAAAACTACTGAATGGATTTTAATGAAACTTTACAATAATATAGTATATACATCACAATAACACATAGGCTACAATTTATATACCTGCGCAGACGAAGTCGTGGGCACCAGCTAGTATGATATATTAAATTGAATGTGGCAAATAGAAAATAATTTCGAAGACTTAAATCACGGCTCAGATGAACATGAATATTTATAACATACAAAATTTTTACATAACAATTTCAGATCACAATATTTTCTTGTTTCATACTTTTTAGAGCAAGATTTTTCATTAGTCGGGTTTTAGATTTATAACTTATTTTTTTTGTAAGTACCTAAAGTAAATCATAATGAAGGCGCGGCAAATTAAGACTAATTATTTTAAGTACAGTGGTAATTACTTGTTCTTTTTTATGCAAATACAATTCAACAAATTCAAAAGATAATAAAAGAGACAATACGGATAATTTAAGTCTACGAGATTTTGACGTACCTATATGAACATTTAAAATTTACATTAGGCTTGAAAAATAATTTTCCTTATACTTATTTGTTAGCCAACCAATTTTGAACCTTGGAAATAACGGTTGATAAATTACAGTTAGCCATCCAACTCATTTCGTCCTCGCGGAATAAAAATAAAGTTCAAAACGCATACAGGCATGTTTTTAAAAATACTGCCTTTACTTCGGCTCATTAATTAGGTACAGTGGTACAGTCAAGAGCACGTCAACCTAGACATCAATCTAGAACACATCAAACTAGAACTTTGTACCGTGTCAAGCTTGATCTGTCGTTGACTGTACTGGACACAACACATTTAGTGAAATGTGAAATTTTTCCTGAACCTGTATGTTTCGAATTAGTTAATTAATTAGAATCTCATCAGTATGATATTTTTTAGGGTTCCGTACCTCAAAAGAAAAAAACGGAACCCTTATAGGATCACTTTGTTGTCCGTCTGTCTGTCTGTCTGTCTGTCTGTCAAGACCCTTTATTTCACGAACGGGTGAAGGGATCAGGTTGAAATTAATACCATATATTAGGATCCATGAACCACACAAGATCTGAAAATTTCAATTTTTTACAACGACGCAATCAAAAGATATGGCATTTTATGTCCTCATCTCCATACATTTATTCAAAAATGCAAAACCTACAGGGTACTTCCCGTTGACCTAAAATTATGAAATTTGGCAAGAAGCTAGGTCTCACAGTACAAATAATGGAAAAAGTCTGAAATCATTAAATATTACAACTTGTCTCACAACTAATGGTAACCAATTGTGGTGAGCTCCCGTTTCAAGAACATTCATATAAGAGAGGGGTCAAGTTGGATGGTCGCTGAGGCGATTTTTGTTTTAGTTCTATTTAAAAACGGGAACACTTACAAACTTGAAAATTGGTATGTTTATAGTGCATAAGCTATAAAATAATAACAAATAATAAAATTTGGTCAAGCGCGTGTCGGACTCAAAAAATCTAGCACATTAACTTACTGAAATTTCAACTAATACAATTATGTTTATGTGGTGGTACGGAACCCTCAGTGCGCGAGTCCGACTCGCACTTGGCCGGTTTTTTTTTCTCAAGGAACATGTCTACATAAAAAAAAACATTAAGCATCAGCTGATAGCGCATTTTTTATGAGAGGAATTTTTTTTTCGTATTTCGTCCTGCCTATATTCCTTCATATCCTTCAGGCTTGTTAACCCTTTCTGTTACACCTTGTATAAGCGGTCGTTTGATTTTAATTTTGATATATACAATGTTTTAGTTTAAGTAGGTAGTTGATTAAAATTACTTTTTTTGTAACATAAAAGTTTCATAATTATGCTTGCGGGAGAAAATAATCAAACCGTAATTATTTATCGTTGTTTATTTTTAATATGAAATGAAACCACTTCAATCGGTTTGAAGTCAATTAAGCTTCGGTGGCAGGCAGGGAGGGCTGACTGGTCTAATTTCGCACTTCTCCTCTCCGCTAATTTAAATAAGTGGAAACGCACCTTTCGAGAATTTGGTAGGTAGCTAATAACTATAAATTGTAACATTTATACGTAACTTAACAACAGTTTTCTATTAAATTATCTGTTCTACTAAATAGATAGGTAACTCCCAGAAGTCGGCGTCAAGCGGAAAACATGTTAATCTGCCCATAACACTGATCAATTTTCACAAAGAAACATGAGAAAAACGACAGAAACATTTGTGCCTACTTCCTATATAAATATGTTAGTATGGGCAATACTAATATTTTTGTCATTAAGTTTGGGAAGTACAAATTATTTTGTCGTTTTTCGACCCATGTTGCTTTGGAAAATTGTTTAGTTTTATGAGCAGAAGAACATGTTTTCCGGTTGACGCAAATTTCTGGGACATCCTGTATTTACGGTACACGAGTTTTTCGCACTCATTTAATTTTAGCAATTTATATGCTAGAATTGAACTCAATAGTTCATTCCCATTGAGAGCAATGATTCCCACTTTATAATCGTTATGCCTACAATGGCTCTACCACATCGCCTACCGTAAATAAACGGGCATTGCCCGATCAGCTGTACCATTAGCAAATAATAATTTGTTAGGGCATTTATAACTTTACCACATAATTTTGTGCTATGTATGTATTATGTACTGGCACAGTACATAATCTATATATATAAAAGAAGAAGGTGACTGACTGACTGACTGACTGACATATCAACGCACAGCCCAAACCACTGGGTCTAGAGATTCCAAATTTGGCATGTAGGTTCCTTATGAGGCCTAGGGGTGCACTAAGAAAGGGTTTTACAAAATTCCACCCCTAAGGGGGTAAAATAGGGGATGAAAGTTTGTATGAAAGTCCGTCAATTTTGAAGTTAGGATCTTCAAAATTTGTACGACTAAAAATTAATAATTACGTGTCTCAAGGTTTTTGAAAATTCGACACCCTTAAGGGTGAAAAGGGGGGATGAAGTTGAAAATTCTTTATTCTTAAAGTAAAATCCACATAATTTATTATTTAGGCATTAATGATGTAATTCTATGCAACGTTCATCACTGTTATTGAAATTCCACCCCAAATTCAACCCCTAAAAAAGGGAAATGGGGTGACAAGGACTAAAAACCAATATGGGTATCGTTTGTATGGTTTATCGGGTCGCTGATTACGAAAACTACAACAATTTTAAAATCAAACGTGGTGGACGTGAAATAACATCATCCCCCTGGGGATGAAGTTGGGGTGCGATAGGTTTGAAATGTCTAAAAATTAATATGGGTGTCGTTTGTATGGTTTATCGGGTCGCTGATTACGAAAACTACAACAATTTTGAAATCCAACGTGGTGGACGTGAAATACCATCATCCCCCTGGGGATGGAGTTGGGGTGCGATAGGTTTGAAATGTCTAAAAATCAATATGGGTGTCGTTTGTATGGTTTATCGGGTCGCTGATTACGAAAACTACAACAATTTTGAAATCCAACGTGGTGGACGTGAAATACCATCATCCCCCTGGGGATGGAGTTGGGGTGCGATAGGTTTGAAATGTCTAAAAATCAATATGGGTGTCGTTTGTATGGTTTATCGGGTCGCTGATTACGAAAACTACAACAATTAAGAAATCCAACGTGGTGGACGTGAAATACCATCATCCCCCTGGGGATGGAGTTGGGGTGCGATAGGTTTGAAATGTCTAAAAATCAATATGGGTGTCGTTTGTATGGTTTATCGGGTCGCTGATTACGAAAACTACAACAATTAAGAAATCCAACGTGGTGGACGTGAAATACCATCATCCCCCTGGGGATGGAGTTGGGGTGCGATAGGTTTGAAATGTCTAAAAATCAATATGGGTGTCGTTTGTATGGTTTATCGGGTCGCTGATTACGAAAGCTACAACAACTTTGAAATCCAACGTGGTGGATGTGAAATACCATCGTCCCCTGGGGATGGGGTTGGGGTGCGATAGGTTTGAAATGTCTAAAAATAAATATGGGTGTCATTTCTATGTTAGGGATAGCGGTTAAATTTGCGTAAGGGGTAGGGATAGGGACAGGTAGAGGTAGAGGTAGAGAGGTAGAGAGGTAGAGAGGTAGAGAGGTAGAGAGGTAGAGAGGTAGAGAGGTAGAGAGGTAGAGAGGTAGAGAGGTAGAGAGGTAGAGAGGTAGAGAGGTAGAGAGGTAGAGAGGTAGAGAGGTAGAGAGGTAGAGACGTAGAGACGTAGAGAGGTCGAGAGGTAGAGAGGTAGAGAGAAATGAAATGGAATGAAAAGAAAATTTATTTGCATAAAACATGGTAAAAAATAGATGGTCATCATTATATACATATAGTCCTCATGTCTTACCAGAAATTGGCATGCATAATAATTACATAATTAGAACTTTATAAAACTCTACTGTACATTATAATAAAATCATAAAAAGAAAAAATAAATCATTAAAATTAAAATTATCATAAATGTCCTATTAAATAACTACTTTTCCATCTATTTTATCATGTCCTTAATAGTATAAAAATTGTTTTCCAATAACCATGTCAGAAGTTTCCGTTTAAATAATTTACAAGGCAATAATTTAATGTTATCAGGAATAGCGTTGTAGATTTTGACACCCATTGAGTTACATTGTTTTAGATACAAAGTTAGCCGAGGCACGCTGTTATAGACTAACCTGTTCTTGTGTCTTAAATTTCTGCTCTGACAATCAGAATATTTTTTAAATAAGTCCATATTATTTTTAACAAAGGTTGCTACCTCAAGAATATACAAGCATGGTAGCGGGAGAATCCGCAGTGATTTAAAAAGTGGCACACATGACTCCCGAGGTTTCTTGCCACACATTGCTCTCAGGCATCTCTTCCGGGCTATAAAGAGATCTTGGATATCTGAGGAGTTTCCCCAGATTAACAGGCCATATTTGAGCAAGGATGCCACATAGCCGTGATAAGCGGCTAGAGTCGTTTGTATTGCAGATGTGTTACGCAACCTACTTAGGACATAAACATAGCGGTGCAACTTTTCTCTAACAGCTTCTACGTGCTGTTTCCACCCCAGATTTGCATCTATAATAACACCTAAAAATTTAGTTTTGGTGACTTCTGCTATTGAAGAGCCTTTATAGTTAACATTAAGTATAACTTTCTTTTGTTGGTGTGTTCCAAATTGAATAAAATTGGTTTTTTGCAGATTGACTGTCAAATTATTTTTCACTAACCAAGTAATTATTGATTCTATAGTGTTATTTATATCCAATTCATAGCTAGTCATATTTGATTTGTCTGGAATAATCAAATAATAGAGGTAGAGAGTTAGAGATGTAGAGAGGTAGAGAGGTAGAGAGGTAGAGAGGTAGAGAGGTAGAGGGGTACAGGTACAGGTAGAGGGAGAGAGAGAAGGAGGGGAAGGGGGAGAGGGAGGGAGGGGGAGGGGTACAGGTACAGGTAGAGGGAGAGAGAGAAGCAGGGGAAGGGGGAGAGGGAGGGAGGGAGGGAGGGGGAGGGGGGTGATGAAAAGGGAGAGGGAGGGGGAGAGGGAGGGGCAGGGTGAGAGGGAGGAGGGGGAGGGGGAGAGACAGGGGGAGGGGGAGGGGGAGAGGAAGGGGAGAGAGGGAGAGGGTTTTAGTTTTTCTCAATTACTTCTGCGAATTGGCTCTGTTTTGAAATATTACATAACAGTGTCTCTCATCTCTCTCTTTACATTTGTTAGGATACTGCTGCTAAGTTCCTCTGTTCTGAGTAATTTATGAGTAACGTCTGTATATTATATAAAATTCAGCTGGATCTTGAATTATACTCATTGATTTGCGCAGCCGGGTTAGTCCTGTTTTTCCTTAGTTTAAAATTACCCCGAAATGACGGGAAAATATATCATTGCTTCGGAAAACCGGTAACAACATAAATACGAAATCCACGCGAGCGAAGCCGCGGGCAACAGCTAGTACAATATAAAATCGTGAGTTTATCCGTTTATGTACATAATTAGGATATACCTAGGTATCTACGCCTTTTTTCCAAAAATATTGTGTCGTACGTATATTTAACGATTTTATTAAAAAGGTATCTTAAATAGGTATCGTTTTTAACCTATTTTGAGCTAATCTTGATAGTAATGAGCATGTAACTATGAAAAGATTGATGAAAGTTCAGGAGGGCAAGATCGTAGCAGGTTGAGGACTGTGCAGTGGTCTGTGCCTACCCCGACGGGAAAGAGGCGTGATGTATATGTACACATGTATTGGTAGGTTCATCAAGATATAGTTGAACATTATTTACTGTCCTCAAGAGGCAAGCACTTATTCAATTGTCTTGGTGATCCCAGCTTATCATAGAAAATGAAAAAAATGCAATGTCCCCCAATATTTATTTATTTTAAAATGAACCGTGAACCTGCACTTTCTGTACCAAAACTGGACAGTCTTCTCTGTGAATTTTGGTTTCGTACAGCGATATCCAAACCTATTTAAAAATCACCAAACTACTTCAATCCCGGCTCGCTTAAATTATTTCTTCCCTTTTTTCCTTCAAGTAGTTTCAAGTAAGAGTAGTTACAAGTAGAGCGTATAGGGTGGGTGTAAGGGACGGTGTATCGAAAACCATTAACCAACCTCAGTCAACGAAATTGAACAACTTTCCCAGAGATTTTTTTTTTGGAAAATGTACAAATTGTTCGATCAGAGTGAGCAATTTTTCTGGAGAGGGCAAAAGTTTTTGTCATTTTTCCCAAAAATGATTCTTTGGAAAAGTTGGTCAGTTTCGTTGACTGAGCACGCCCTTTTAGTTTTCAGTACACGATCCCACACCCTTTATATTAAATATTTTTTGGAAACAATGGAAGATAATAGTTACTCTATAATTACTACCATTATTAATTTTGCATTGCGCAGATTTTAGTCACAATAGCCGTAACTGTCCCAATTAAATCTTTATTGAAGAAATAAAAACAAAAACAATGGCGTTTGAATGGGCTTATGCTGAGATAAACCACGTTTATACTTATTGCTTTAATCTGAGAACCTATTCATACAAAGCTTTGCGATTTACTCTTAATTATTCTAAGTAAAACGTACAATTAAACATCGAACCTATCAAAAGGTAGGCTATAGACTAAAGCCACACACTAAACTTACAGATTTAAGTAAGTTGACCAAGACCCAATTTCCTGAGGATATGGGTCAAACTTTGGACCAGTGAAAAAATATTTTCTCGAGTTTCTATGAGTTCTTGGTGTTACCCGCTTATTCGTCTGCATGGATCTAAGTAGTAAATGATAATTACCTACTATCTCCAAATAGCATAAACTACTTTCAAGGATGTCATTGGAGCTGGAAAGAAAATCAACTAATAGGTTTGCTCATTTTCCTAGTTTAGGGTTGCGGTGAGCTAATCTAGGTAATCGCCCGTGTGGTGTCGGTAAAGAATAGTACCCTACCAAACCGTCTCCACCCGTCGTAAGAGGCGACTAAGGGATAATGAACCGGAGGATGGGCTGCAGCATCTTTCTGTGTATCGTACCTTCTTACATACTGACTGCGGTCATCAACAACAGCGGTCGCCAGCCGTTACGATTTCCAGCGTGGTGACTACGGTAATACCCCTATACCCTTCCAAGTACTACGCGTTATAGCTGGAATTCTGAAAGGAGCTCCCTGTTCTGCAGAGGACGTTTCATGGGATGTCATTACTCTAGGAAAATGGAGCAGTCCTATTAATTAGATTCCAGCTCACACGTTAGCCACTAACAATCTCTGGTGACTACCCTTATTGCGGTAAGACATCCCAAATTCACAAAAAATCCTGGTTGGCTGTATTCTTGATGCGGCCGTAAGTTTTACTTGGATACGTCTTCAAGAGCACGTCAAGCTCCCACCCACGTCCACTCACCCCCCCCCCCCCCCCCCGCAGTTAACCGGGTGTTCCTACGGACTCGCAGTTGTAAAAAACGGTCATCACGCCTTGAAGTGCACCTTTTTCTGCCTTAACCCCTCCTCCTCACAAGAGAATTAGTCAACCTGTACCTTCGGATGCTACGATGAATCGTTGATAGCGGTCGACGAAGTCTTGTGGCTATCGATCTGTAAGTGTGACCGTTTGCTCTCATTTTATCTGCGTTTACGATTTCTTGTGGTGTTAAATCAGGCATTATTAGCCACTTGTAATCCAACAAGATGTTCGCAGAATAAGAAATAAGAAAAATACACTATACGATAATTTTTTTCGCACTATAAAGCAAAATTATCTCAAAACAGTCGAAAAAACCTTTTTAGCGGGAAATTAACACAAATGAATAAAAAAGTGTCTGTCAGCTTATATTCTTTTTTTAAATTAGACATTAAACAAAAAAAGTATCATAACTGGCCAGTCTTTATCATAGAAACTTTTTAAATCGTACTTTTTTCCTGTTCCGCTAATTGTGCCGGTGTGTGTAGTTACTATTCGAAAAATAGTTTAACAAGACTGTTTATTACATGAAAGAGAAAAACATTCTTAAATAAAAAAAATCGTGCATGTTCCCTATTATTGCCACCAGAGGGCCTATATTCACTTAGCACAAAATGACCCCCCAAACGAAAGCATAGACGTATCCACGTCAAAAGAAATGTATAAAGCGATCTAAGTCACGGGTATATTGGTCGGCAAATGACTCCGATTCAGCAGCTCCGATGGTTGTTTGCTGCGCATGGTGACACGCGGGGAGCCAATGAACGATTCGCATGCTTGCCCCGTTCTCCCCCGCGATTCATTTTTGACGTGAAAACGTCTATGCTTTCGTTTGGGGGGTCATTTCGTGCATCAGTGGATACGGGCCCTCTGGCGGCAATAATTCGTACTACATCGAGCTTTGGATGAGACGAAGGGGGAGGGGGTGGGTAAGGGGAGGGGTGGCGGAAGCTTTAAGTGCTCTGGACTGTACCTGTCTACATCGATGTATCCACGCAAGACTTATCGGCATATCAAGGATACAGCCAACAAGGTATTTTTTGAGTTCTGCGCATTAACGGTCAGCATCGGAGTTTTGTGCCGACCATTTAAACAGCTAGGCGATTGATAATTTTTTTTTGTTTCAGGTGCCATAGCGATGGTTCCCAAGGGTACCTTAGTCAGTTATGTTTATTTTATTATATTCTTGTGCCATTTATTACCGACACAAGCGGAGCTTTTCACCGCCGTAGCAGACTGTGAGCCGCTTCTGGAAACCCACAAAAAGATCATCGATGATCTTGACGATTATGTACAAAAAGAAGAAAAGAGATTGATAGTTTTAAAACGGTAAGTGATTTTTATTTATTTTTCTTAAATAAAATATGCTGCAGCTTCCTGATTTATCCAGCTTACCCAGAAGTAGCCTATTCACATGCAAAATTATAGATTTGGATAATGTATATGAACTTGGAAGCACTGAGCAGACAGGGAATTTCACTTCTAGGCTGTACCCATTTTCCATATTAATATTATAAATGCGAAAGTATGTTTGTTTGTTTTTCTTCCTTTCACGTCAAAACGGAGGAGAGGTAGTTAAAGGGCCCGAGCGTGCTATAGGCTACTTTTTACCGTGGGAAAACATCTAAATTCCATGGGACAACAGTTATACCATAGCCATATGTCATTTCTATTGACATGGTTTTAAAATTCCTTGCACAACACTGATCATAACTGACGAGATTTTTTGCTTGGAGCAAGTTCAAGAACCCGAGCGCCAACTGAGCCCGCGGGATCACTTCCATTCCATGAGGAGCCAAACCGGGGCGGTGTAAAATTATGTGTTCGGGTATTTGTTTTTTGAAAAAAAAAAACTTATATTTCCAGGCACCTGGAGACGTACAAAAGAGAACATGAGAGGGCGATGGAGGACATCCCAAACTACCTCGGGAACCCCATCAATGCATTTACTCTGATCAAAAGACTGACCACAGATCTAGACGATATAGAACACAGTATCAAGATTGGAACTGGTAAGTTTGCTTCGTTTTGTTTTTTACGATCACGTGATGTTGAAACAGGATGGATGTGACTAAAGTAGTACAATAAGACGCAAGCACAAAATAAAGCTTACTATCATACAGAGCGGACACTCCGCCCCCCTTGCAATCCACCCCTGCATCCCCCATACCACCACACCCCCGTCGTGGTTTCGCGCTGGTTGTATGTAGTGTCATGGGGTCCCATTCCGTACTACGGTTTTTTCGACGAAGTAAATAGCCCGAATTCATTTGGCCCTTTTGTTTCTAATAATTAAACTAAATGTTAATACTACGTTGGTAGTTAAAGGTGTAAACTATGACATTAATTCAATTTTAACATCCAGATATCAATTTATTGTAAGAAAATACCGTATGGAAAAAATAGCCCGAACAATTTTCGGCACAAATTCGTTCTATGACGTGAGGCATCTGTACTATTATAGTATTATATTATCTATGGTAGTGTCCAGGGTGTAACGCAAGTGCGCTATTTTGGTCATTGCAATGCGAGTGAAATCTCTGGCTCGCGATACATACTTTTGACCCGCACTCATGAGCCGTTGCGTACTTTACCGTACTTGATTCAAGGTCGTCCTTTTAGTTAAAAGAAAAACTATGCCTTGAGCGCTAGACTGCATCGGTGGGCGGTAGCGACCTTATCAGAATCTATATCTTTAAGTTCAAGCCAAATATCGAAGACGTTCAAAGTGTTCTTCTTTAATACTTATAAACCACAAAGTCTATAAATTACAACAAATGCTTTTTGTATTAGTCAAAATTTTAAAGAATAATTGTTTATTTCTCATCTGTTTTCAGTTTTAATACCCGTGAGTACAATTTTTTTCTAATATGCGGAATTGATTGATTTGTTAAGGCACCTCGTGCATTTTGCTATAACATCTTTGTCAGGCGTTGGTAAATGATCATAAGGTGCCATCTACAAATTGAAGTTTGGAGTTCAGCTGTCGGTACTATATCAGCTTTCATGACACAATATTATTTGTTTTTATTTACAATACAGGTTAGCAATGACAGTAGACTTAGGACTTCCTAATTTATTCTTTCAAATGTTTGATTTTACTATTGCGTATATTTACACGAATAGAAATAATTAAAAATCTCATTAAGCTACAATGGGCAAAGGCGGCCTTATCGTCTTCAGAGGTCTCTACCAGACAACTTTTGGTTAGAAAATAAATCTTATAAATGTTATTTTACTATAGCTAAATAAAAGTCGAGCATTATAACTAATATCAACAAGCCGAAAAATTTAAATGTTCTTTTTTAATAGAATGTCTAGATAGATATGTTTGATTCCACAGATTACATAAAGAACGTTACAATAAATCACGAAGGGGTAAAATATCCGACCGAAGAAGATCTATCCGGAGCCGCGCACGCGCTAACTAGACTGCAAGCCACGTACAAGCTAGATGTAAAGGAGCTAGCCGAAGGAATGCTCAATGGCGTCTCTTACAGGTATGCGTAAATCACATGAATTTTTACAGAAGCACTGTACTCATAACATCCCATGAAACGTCCACTACAGGACAGGGAGCTCCCTCTAGAATTCTAGCTTTTGCTGGAAAAATGTAGAGGGGAAGTACCATAGTCACCTCGCTTGTAAGCGTCACGGCTGGCACCATGGACCGCGGTTGTAGGTGACCGCAGTAAGTAAGATGTTAGATACAAAGGAGGATGCTGCTGCCCATCCTCCAGTTTATAAGCCTTAGTCGCACTGTATTAATTGCTAAAAACTAACAAAAATATAAATCATCGGTCAGATTTCATTTTCTACCTAAGTTTTTAATAACTCAGAGCAGGTAAATAATCAAAGTTTTGGGTGCTTACTAATCAAGTGTTCCTTAGGGGAAGTCGTTCAGTCGGTAGTACCACGGGCAGTTAATCGTTTCAATGAGTCGAGTAATACAAGTTGCAACAGAAAGGGTATATCAACCCTTAACGATTTGTTTCAGCCCACAAAACTGAACAACTTTGCCCAAGAAACATAGGTCGAAATACGAAAAAAAATGTTTGTCCTTCCATACAAAATGTGCTATCAGCTGATTCAATTTCTATTGGAGGCCAAATTTTTTTTGTCGTATTTTGACCCATGGTCCTTAGGGAAAGTTGTTCAGTTTCATGGGCAGGATCACATCCCTCAGGATTGATATTCTCTTTCTGTTAGACCTTGTATACTCAAAAAAGTTTGCAGTTGATTAGGGACCTGGAGGAAAAGTACTAAAAATAAAAAAATCCAACTTTAATAAAAGGAATCATTCGCTATTTAAGAATAAGTAAAACAACGTTCATAAAAAAATTACTGTGTTCAATGTAGATTTCCGCATCGTTAATTATGTTCGCATGTCATACTAATCATAACCGTTTACATTTTTCAGCAACCGGTGAGTAATATTCTGGTAACTCATCATTTATTTTATTCTTTCAGTCTCAAAATTGCTCTAGGGGTTCAGGTAATATAGATATTACAGTTTCGTGGTTGAATCTGGTAGTCAAAAGTACCTGATCTACTTTTGAAATATGTACTACTCGCACTCTTTTCGTGCTTACTTAAAATGTTGTGTCAAGAAATGTAAAGCATATAAAAACTATCAAAAATATTATTCCGAATTTTGAAGTTTATTTCTTGTATATTCTCGTACTATAACTGTTTAATATGAGCAAGCCACGGCATGCTTTCATTCTTACCTGTCTGATCATGGAATGGTGCTTGGAAAGCGAATGCTCTGTCTATTATGTTTCTTGACGAAGTCCTTGCACCGTGCTATATTATGGTTTGGCCTCTGCATTTACAACACCGCACACAAGTTTCCACACTTACTTCAAATTTCTCTTCCCCAGTTCATCTATGTCTGCCGGTGATTGTTACGAGCTGGGCCGAGCATTGTACAATACGAAGGATTTTACAAACGCCCTGTCTTGGATGTTGGAGGCATATCGGAAATACGGCGAAGAGAAGAATGATGCCTACATGTTTACGGATATTGAAATAATGGATTATATTAGTTTTTCGTATTATTTGTTAGGTCAGTACGTATTTTGATTTCTTTTCATAAGTTTTCACTTAAATGGTTTTCGTATGTACACACGGCCGCACATCGGTAGAAACACTTTTGGACTTTATGGCGTGGTAATAGAGTTGAAAAAGTTTCTACCGACACGCGGTTGACCGTACTTAGAGGGTTTTTTGTTTTGTGCGGTTTCTGAGAATGAGGTTGCCAGTTAAGACCCCATTTTAAGGACAGGGAACTCCGTTTCTCTCTTTCTCCGTACCAGCAGTTGGTGACCGCAGAATGTAAGATGATACCATGCACAGAAGGATGCTGCTGCCCATCCTCTTGTTCATTAACCCTTAGTCGCCTCTTACGACATCCACGGGTAGAGATGGGTTGGTACTATTCTTTGGCGGCACCACTCTGGGCAAAAATTTATTGCTATACAAGCCAATAACAAGCTTCCACATGTGTATGTAAAAAAAGACTTAGGTATGTGACAATGCTTTTCTGTTGTGACCTATGTTCTCTGGTAAAAGTTGTTCAGTTTCATGGCCAGATTTACATTCTTTAGAGTTATACCATTTTTATTATTATTTTTTAATTTAGAAACCAAACTCTTTCCAGTACAGTATCTTCCAGTCAGTTCTTGTCTCCGCCAGATGTTTTCAATTCTGATACCTTGTATATTCACTTCATACAATTATTCTTTTAAAGATGACGTTAAAAACGCGTTGAAGTGGACTAAGAAGCTGCTAGCAGTAAACCCGAACCACGCGCGAGCTCGCGGCAACGTGCCTCATTACGAGAAGATGATCGCTGAACAGGAGACCCAGCTCAAGAAGAACCTTAGAGGAGTATGTCGGCCTTTCTTTTGTCACCATTCATGAAAACCTTAACCGTGTTTGAAGGCCTGCTTACCAAAGAGATTTAAAATCATCATAACATCCCATAATACATCCACTACAGGACAGGGAGCTCCCACCAGAATTTCAGCAGTTGCTGGAACAATGTGGAGGCGAAGTACCTTAGTCACCACGCTTGTTAACGTTACAGCTGGCACCATGGACCGCGGTTGTTGGTGACCGCAGTATGAAAGATGGTACGATACACGGAAAGACGCTGCTGCCCATCCTCCGGTTTATAAACCCTTAGTCACCTCTTAGAAATGGGTTGGTACTATTCTTTGCTGGCACCACACGGGACAGTTTCAAGTATAGTTTACGAAATATAATTTGAGGTGATGTACCATAGTACAATAGCACAAAATATGAGTAATCCAGTCGACGCGCGTGCCAGTTTGAAACTGTGACCGACTTCTTTTTATGATGTTTACCTTATTTACATATTTTATACTTTAAGTAAAAGTTTTACACCTATACAATCTACGCACACGCGAAAATGTCAAAATCTTTCGTGACGTTTCCTAAGAACTCGCTAATAGGCTTTCATCTCTATAACATACTGCTTGCACGTTTGCTTAAGAACTACGAATAAATTATTATTAGTCAGGAACTCTAATTCAGAACTAATTCCAAACAAAAACTGGGCCTACGTGAAACCAAAAGGACGTATATTCAAAATACGAATCAATTGGTTCCTATTGAGAACGAGAGCAGCGATTGGTTCGCGCGCGTGCTGCAATGTCAGCTAGTGGTAGTTGAGCCAATGACGCGGTGGAATGACTTCTGAAATACACGACTTTCGCTGGGTCATTTTTTGAGCGCAGTTACAATTCCTGACGTTTTATTTAATTGTAGCTTAAAAAAAGATGGAGGCCCATTTATATTCTTTTTAGGGACGGAAATGTCCTTTTACGTGAGCAGTGTAGTTGTAAGTGAATACTTACATGAAATCTTTTTGCTGCGTTCTGGTAAGTATACGGCGTACAAAATAACTCTCGCTGTGACAGTTAATGCGCTGAAGGCAAAAAATGAGTCGCGGGGGTGAGCGCATGTAGGGCATTGTGGGGGGAGGCGAGCGAATCGTTCATTGGCTGTCCGCCTGTCACCCATGCACATAAAATAACCGCTATAGCCAAACTTATCCTGAACGCGCTATACACACATAGAACATTCGGTGATACTTGTCAACAAGCACCAAAATCAACAGGGTTGCCTCATCCGATCCTCTTTGTGAGTAACCGAAAGAAGCGATAAGACCCAATCCTTAGTTGCATCTTGTACACGACATAAAAATGAAGAATACAGCTATTGATGAACCAAAGTTTTCCGTTGGCAGGATCAGTCCTTAGGTTCTAAGTATGGATTTAATAAGTGGAGCTGCCAAGATTTTAAGGGTCGAATTGATAAATCCCGCTTAAGTGTGAGATTATCCTTAAGAGGCATCTTGAGGTGTTGCATTAATTAATAAACAGAAATTGAGTAGCTGTCATCGGAGCAATTATCACTTGAGTGTTAAAACACACACTCACTAATTTATAAACGAAACTTAACTCAAAATTGTTGATGCTGTCAAATAGTGACTATTTTGTTCAGGCTGTATATTCTTTGGCCGTTGCCTGCCTGAAAGTGAACTTCGCAAAAAAATATTTGAACGAATATTTATATACGAACTATCAGTCTCCATTATTTATGAAAGAAGAAACTTTTAAATGATTAGCAACATTATTAGAAGATAAAAAAACCGCAGACATAAATTCTTTTTGCTCTTTTGACGTTTGACTCAAAGACGGACACTTGAGATTGGTATTTGGATAGTAGTTTATTAATTAGCAAGATCTTGAGATGCTAATTGCATCTTGATAATTAAGTCAGGTGACATGGTCTTGTGGGGAAGATTTTGAGAGGGATTTATCAATACGGGCCTAAATGTAAGTCTTTTGAGGGGGGTGGGAGGCCTATCAGTTAAGCATGGCTACCTATGCCAAAGGAAAACTTGAGTTCACGAAAAGCCGTATAATCTCGTATTCACGCAACTATAGTGTGCGCTGGATAAATTTGGCTCTGACGGTTATTTTCTGCGCATGGGTGACAGGCGAGAGCCAATGAAAGATTCGCGCGCCGCGCTCATCCCCGCGAATCATTTTTTGAGTTATTATGTACGACGTATATTAAGCCTTTGCCCGGTTCGAGGTCAACTTGGCTGTCAGTTTGTTTTCGATCCTCCGAATGACCTCTGATTTGGCTTAACGAGTACTATCAGTGAGAGTAGCTTCGATCAACAACGGCCTAACGTGTATGCCGAGGCCCGTAATCAATTGGGATAAGGGTAGGTGAATGATGATTAAAGTTTTATGAGTAGATACCTACTATAGTACACCGCACAGCTGTTCGCTTTCGTGTAATGGGGTGGAGTCCTGGTGACCTGCAATACAGGCCTCATAGCCTAGCTCGGGCACCAGTTCACCACAACACAAACTTAAAACTGAAAAACTAGATTGTGCACAACTATTTAATTTAATTTTTGAGTTTACTTTGTGGTGAAAATAAATATTTTTATTTATTTATTATTTATTTATACACGCGTAATGTAGGGGTATAGGGTGCTTCCTAGTTACTGAGAATATGTTACTCGGACGGAAAGAATATAGAAAAAAACCGGCCAAGTGCGAGTCGGACTCGCGCACTGAGGGTTCCGTACCACCACATAAACATAATTGTATTAGTTGAAATTTCAGTAAGTTAATGTGCTAGATTTTTTGAGTCCGACACGCGCTTGACCAAATTTTATTATTTGTTGTTATTTTATAGCCTATGCCCTATAAACATACCAATTTTCAAGTTTGTAAGTGTTCCCCTTTTTTAAATAGAACTAAAACAAAAATCGCCTCAGCAACCATCCAACTTGACCCCTCTCTTATATGAATGTTCTTGAAACGGGAGCTCACCACAATTGGTTACCATTAGTTGTGAGAAAAGTTGTAATATTTAATGATTTCAGACTTTTCCCATTATTTGTACTGTGAGACCTAGCTTCTTGCCAAATTTCATAATTTTAGGTCCACGGGAAGTACCCTGTAGGTTTTTCATTTTTGAATAAATGTATGGAGATGAGGACATAAAATGCCATATCTTTTGATTGCGTCGTTGTAAAAAATTGAAATTTTCAGATCTTGTGTGGTTCATAGATCCTAATATATGGTATTAATTTCAACCTGATACCTTTACCCGTTCGTGATATAAAGGGTCTTGACAGACAGACAGACGGACAACAAAGTGATCCTATAAGGGTTCCGTTTTTTTCTTTTGAGGTACGGAACCCTAAAACGAGGCTTCCTTTACAAAACTCGCGCCGCCAAGATATGGTTTCGTATGGGAAAGCCAAAACATATTCTCGTATTTCAACTTATGTTAGTTAAGTACCTATTACACCCCTTTCCTTATTCCGAGACTAATTCGGCATACATTGCTGGGATGTTTGTTTCGGTTTATTCCAATATCCTTACTTCAACCGGCAATGTATATCGAATTAGTCTGATTTAATAAAGGTTGCAAAAGTTGTTCAGTTTTATAGTCCGAGTAAGTACTTAAATATTCGCATTTAATTAAGAACCAACCGACATAACAAGAATTTTTTTAAATTATTTCAGGAAACGGGAACAGTTGAGGAAGTGAAGAAAATTGAGAAGAAAACAGAATACACAAAAGAAAGAAAGAATTACGAAGCGTTGTGCCGCGGAGAGATGGACATACCGCAAGAGATGATCAAGAGGTAAGTAAAAAAAAATCCGGTCAAGTGCGTGTCGGGCCACGCGTAATGTAGGGTTTGGTAGTAAAGTTGCTTTAGAAGTTATTATTGTTAAACAGGATTAGATTTAAAAAAAATATTCCGTCCTAACGACCAGCAAAGCCCAGCGCCTGATTGCTACTTGTATATTTGCAAACTCACAATATTTAAGTACAACCCACACTTTATTTTTTACATACATACATACATAACATCACGCCTTGTTCCCGTCGGGGTAGGCAGAGACCACAGTTCTCCACCTGCTACGATCTTGACACAATTCCCCTGCTTCCTGAACCTTCATCAATCCTTTCATACATGCTTTATTTTTTAATGTTTACTAAACCACTTTGTCGGCGTGACTTATATGTATATCAATACAAAATTATAGCTTTCTAGAGCTAAGCCGCGAACAGACCGACAGACAGACGGACATGACGAAACTATAAGGGTTTTTTGTTGACTACGGAACCCTAAAAAAGATAGGGTGTCAAACACTGTTGGTAAACCATTCATGCTACACCTTATAGAGTAATTTTACAGATAGTGGAGCGCCGTAAGATTTATACCTCGGAATCCAGGGCCAGTCAATGAATCTTCATATAAATTTTGAAATGGGTTTTTAACAGCATATAGAAAAATGTTAAAAAAAGTATTTTGCCCGATCTCAATTTTTAATTATTAAAATAAATAATTATTACTTTTTCGGAGTTTTTTTTAAATTTTTATTAGTTTAAAGTTATATTTTGAAAATGAGAACTATTACCAACTTGTCCTTGGGCCTCAAAAGACCGCACGTACAAAGGTGGGGGGAATTATAGAAGGTAAAAAAAAAATTAAACAGCAAATTTTTTTATCTCATGAACAGTAATAGCTAGACAGTTAAAATTTTCACAGATTATGTATTTCTAATGCCGCTATAACAACAAATACTAAAAATAAAAAAGTTATAAATAAAGGGGGGCTCCCATACTAAAGACTTGTTTTTTTAGGCGATTTTTGTTTTAGCTCTATCTTAAAAACGGGAACACTTACACACTTGAAAATTGGTATGTTTATAGTGCATAAGCTATAAAATAACAACAAATAATAAAATCTGGTCAAGCGCGTGTCGGACTCAAAAAATCTAGCACAGTAACTTTCTGAAATTTCAACTAATACAATTATGATTATATTGTGGTACGGAACCCTCGGTTCGCGAGTCCGACTCGCACTTGGCCGATTTTTTGTTTATTTGCAATTAATGTATATTTATTATTGTGCATTTAATACAATAAAAGTTATTTACTGAACATAATTGTGTATACAAACTTTGAAAATCTATGCCAGATTGTAAGTATTTGTTTTTTATTTATATTGCTCGCTCATCGTCATCTGACTCTGCCCAATAGACATTGGGCAGAGCCAGATGACGAAGCTGAAGACCGAGTATGGCAGATAAGATGGATAAGCCGAAAATTATGTCTAACGCCCTTTTTGTAGCCACTCCACTAAAAGTTGGAGAATCTACGCTCGAAGTTGTCGATTAATACGTATACCTGGGACAAGCAGTCAAGCTAGGTAAATCCAACTTAGAGAAAGAGGTCACTCGTCGAATCCAACTCCGATGGGCAGCGTTCGGGAAGCCCCGCAATATCTTCACGTTTAAAATAGCGCAGTGTCTCAAGACGAAAGTCTTTGACCAGTGCGTGTTGCCAGTGATGACCATAAAATCATAATTGTATTAGTTGAAATTTCAGAAAGTTACTGTGCTAGATTTTTTTAGGCCGACACGCGCTTCACCAGATTTTGTTATTTGATGTTATTCTGTAGCTTATGCACTATAAACATACCAATTTTCAAGTTTGTAACTGTTCTCGTTTTTAAGATAGAGCTAAAACAAATATCGCCTAAAAAACAGGTCTTTAGTATGGGAGCCCCCCTTTATTTATAACTTTTTTGTTTTTAGTATTTCTTGTTATAGCGGCAACAGAAATACATGATCTGTGAAAATTTTAACTGTCTACCTATTACTGTTCATGAGATAAAAATGTTGCTGTTTAATTTTTTTTCCCTTCTATAATTACCCCCACCCCTCACCTTTGTACCTGCGGTCCCTTGAGGCCGGAGGACAAGTTTGTAATAGTTTTCCTTAAAAAAAATGACTTTAAACTAATAAAAATTAAAAAAAAACTCCGAAAAATTAAGAATTATTTATTTTAATAATTAAAAATTGAGATCGGGCAAAATATTTTTTTTTTTAAATTTTTCTATATGCTGTTAAAAACACATTTCATAAATTTATATGAAGATTCATTGACTGGCCCTGGATTCCGAGATTTTTAAATTTTTATGCCTTACGACACTCCACTAAGAGGACTTTTTAATAGTTAATAGGCTTGCTCTTGTAATCAATCTAGCCCCGAGGACTAAGATGAGGTGACGACGGAACAAGCTTGCTCAGAAGAAGCTTATTCACTCGCGACTGGAGTAAATTCGGGTTATTTGAACTCAAGAACACATATGCATGCAGAGAATTACACTCTTTAGCTGTGAGCGCATGATAAAAGATGTTGCGGAGCACTGTGTACGAATCTATGGAATTTCAACCAAGTGAGGGTGCTGTGCGTCTGGATTCTCGATGGTAGAAGGGGGGACGACGGAAGAGCTCATGGATGAGCTCATATTTCAAAATGTAGGCGATCATAAGAAAGACGACCTCGATTGTACTCTTAGCACGACTTTTCAATAAGATGAAAACTCATCCATGTCGTTATGTCAAATGTCTAATTAATCTTGAAAACAATAGGCTCTACTTTAGCAATAATATAACATTCCATGGAACTACCTACGTTCATATATCTCAGCGAATTGTTCACTTCAATAGCCAACAGATGGTCGTAAATATTAACGACGAGTAAATACCCATATATCATGTCTCTGAATAAGACACTGTAAAGCTAGGCTAGGAGCTACTTCAAACACATATAAAGAATACAAGTGTCCTGTAAACTAATTTTGACGTGTATAACTAATACTATCACAGATGAGAATGTTATAAAGAGTCTAAAAAAGTATGATGGTCCTTCTATTGTCATGATCACCCAAAAAAAAAAAAAAACTGTGATGTAGAATCATCACTTAGAAGGATCATCGGACTTTTATTTACATCCTGTACAGGACGCTGTCTAATCATAACTGCGTTCCTTTTAGTGTGGTCTGACCATAGAACTGAAAATCTTTCCCGAAAGAACATAGGTCGAAATTGACATATTCGTGAAAAATTTACAATGTTTGAAGGGCCATAGCATAGTCCTCCCTATGGGGTATTAGAAATGCGGTTCAGCATAAATTGTTGCAAATTATTCGACGCGTTCTTTTATGTCTAACAAGCGTGATCACTATGTTGGCTATATCCTATACTATTAAACGAGCAATATTTGTATATATATATTTGTAATCGATTTCGATGAAATTTACCACACCGGGGTTTTTTGGGTGCGAAAAATCGATCTAGCTAGGTCTCATGTCAGGGAAAATTCGTTTTCCCCGATTCTTAAGCATTTTCGTTTTAGACAAAAACCTACAGCGCCATCAGTTGGCGGGTAGCATAGCTTAGTCACCACATGATATTTTAATGTTGAGGCGGCTAATATAGAGCGAAGCTCGGTCGCCCAGGTACTGTATAAATATACCGCTCTATGCTGTGAAACATCTGAAAGGTTCTTTGCCAATAATGGACGTTTTTATCGGCTTCAATGGATGATAACGTTTTCCGTTTTCCGCGTTAGGTTGACATGTTTCTACCTTACGGAGACCCACCCTTTCCTGCGCCTGGCACGGATCAAAGCAGAGCAACGGTACATTGACCCCAACGTCTACATCTTCCATGACGTCATCAGCGACGATGAGATCAAATATGTGCAGAACATGGCCAAGCCTAGGGTAAGTCAGGACAAAGCTGTCGAGTTAACAGTTTATCTGAAATATAGATGACTGTAGGAACGTAAGTAACCCGTCTACATCTTCCATGACGTCATCAGCGACGATGAGATCAAATATGTGCAGAACATGGCCAAGCCTAGTGTAAGTCAGGACAAAGCTGTCGAGTTAACAGTTTATCTGAAATATAGATGACTGTAGGAACGTAAGTAACCAATTATTTGTTGCCTCTAAACATAGGCTATTTTGCTTAAATGGAAGCTTTAATCAAGGTAGTGCGGTCAATTAGCTGTTTTACGTAGACACGATTTACAATTTCACCAAATTTTTTCCAGGTACTAGTTAGGTACATAACTCAAATTTTTTTAAAAGGAGCCAATTCTTGAATTTCAAAATTTTTCCCTAGAAAATTCAAGAATTGGCTCCTATCAAAAATTGAGAGCTATGTACCTAACTAGTACCTGAAAAAAATTTGGTGAATTTAGTGAATTTGGCAATATAAGACTATAAGGGACCGGACTAATGGAATATTTAAGGTTAAACTGTGGTTATTTGTTTTTAAATATGTAAAACCTTCAATACAGGAACTTCTCTGAAACAACATAGGTGTAATTGACCATTTATATATTATTTTTGATCATTAATACGAGGAAATAAAATCTTACAAAAATCCTGTTAATTAAAAAAAAAACATTTGAAACGAGACTTGAAAAAAAAAAGACAAAACATAACCCTCCTATTTTGGGGCAGTCGGGTAAAAAGCAGAGCTTCAAATAAAAGGCTTAAAGAAAAACACGCATAGTGAAAAGCGCTCTGATTGCATACCAGTTGAATTCTACCAGCTCCTAGATAAGAGCATTAGTCAGGCGTGAAATTACATATATTTTGCAGAAAACCACATTGTTAAAAACAGTTTTTTTCATCATAAAACATTGAAAAGTCAGATTTTCAATCAAGAATTAGGATGTTTTGAAAACCAAACTCAGGACATTCTGAATATAGGCCAAGGCTAGACTAAAGCGTGTATAAAGGGTTGAAGTAGAAGAACCGAGAGAAGTACGTAAAGAACGTAGCATTGTGAAGACCTTTTGTGTGAACCAATAGAAACAGCGATCTATCAGCCCATCAAAAGCAAGCTGAAATTCAAATGTTTATTTGTGTTCCAGTTCAAACGCGCAGTAGTCCACGACCCGAACACGGGCGAGCTAGTTCCAGCACACTACCGCATCAGCAAGTCTTCGTGGCTGAAAGACGAGGAGTCAGACGTGATCGCACGAATTTCCCGCAGAGTGTCCCAATTCACTGGTCTCAGCATGGACTCCGCTGAGGAGCTGCAAGTTGTCAACTACGGGATTGGAGGACATTACGAACCGCACTTCGATTTTGCTCGCGTGAGTATTTGGTACTATCTCCTTAACTGCATACCGCTGCCTTGGAAAGTCTTTCAACTTCTCTTACTAGGTAAGATTTGGCTGGCGTCCACATTTTTGGCGTGTACATGATTAACCCTGATATGAGACCATGGAAAATCTCTGCACAATGCTTAATAACCTCAGTAGTCTAGTTACAAATTTGTCTAAAATAAGCAAAGACGAGACGAAAATTATGTCTCATTCATGGCCAGCTCTGCTCGTCAGAATAAATCACTAACGTTAGAAAATGGATCATGCGAAGGTTTCAATTTGGTTCCGTTTCGTCGGGTTGTTCTTAGCACGCCATTTTCCAAACTAAATTATATGTAGAGCCTTAAGGTTATGCGATGGGCGAAAAAGGGGCAGGGAGAGTTCATAGCGCACGTACGCTTGTGTGTAGAGATAAATAAATTACAATAACGTGACCCACCCCTCCACATTGCTCTTAGTACAAAACTGGGTGGACCATGTTATTTTAGTTTATCCATAGTTTCCTCCACATACTATTCTGACCTTAGGGACTCTTTGAACAATCGTAATAGGTCCGTTGTCAAACGTATGAATGAATGACCTGCAAAGAAGAATTAACCATGTGTGTTGGTATTAAGGAAACGTCAAACGGACTTCTTACATTGGCCCTACTTTTAGGACGTTCGAAAATAATAATCTGTCTCAGGCGAGTTGTGTGTGAGTGTTGAATAATGTTTTCTTTTTCAGAAATTCGAAAATGCTTTCAAAGAAGGTTTCAAAGGCAATAGGATTGCTACAGTTCTATTCTATGTAAGTATTTGCTCGCCTATTTGTGTACATTCAATCGGATGGTCACATTTTATTTAACATTGCTAAAATTCAAGTCAAAGAAACTGCAGTTTTTTAGTCCGATAGCGAGATCCTCCAGCAGGGTGACCGACGAATAAGGAAGAAGTGGGGTGATGTAAGGCGAGGTGACGTTAGGGCCTTCGGTTCGTATTAATAAATCCCTCTCAAGGGTAATATTTCATTCAAGATGTACATTACACATACAAATTATACATCTTGAGTACAATGTCACACTTGAGAGCGATTTATCAATACGAGCCTCAGACGAGTGGCTTTACATTATCATAGGCGCCAGTAAAATAAAAAGAAAATATTGGGTGTAAAAAAATAATAAGCACTATTTTGACCTGTTACTTATGGTACGGGAGCCGAGAAATTCGTTTCATTGGTTTTTCGCGTGATATTCAGGGCGAAAACGAGATATTCCAGTAGATGGGGGCATCAGAGGAAAAAAAAAAAACCGGTCAAGTGCGAGTTGGACTCGCGCGCCGAGGTTTCCGATATACTTTTAGTATTTTTGGAAGCAATAAAGTCCATTTTTAGGACCGCAAAACTAAATTTGTTTGTAAAGGTTTTTGCATATTTCTAAAAAACTGTTTAACTTAAAAAGATCGTTTTATTTTTGCTGAAATATTTATATAAATTTCTATCGACTGTAATTAATTGACATTTTTTATCATAACTTAAAAACTAAGAGTTGTAAAAAAATACAAAAATATATTTAAGAATGTACAAGTAAAGCCCTTTCATGTGATACCCCACTCAACCTAGTACCGAAAATTTGAAATTTTGCCCCCCCTATTTGGGCCCCCTTTACATCAATAATCATATTTTTTTCTTAATTCTTTTGAGTGCAATGAAGTTGGACTACCATATTCTAAAACTATTCCAAAATTCAAGTCGATAGCATGAGTGCTTGCTGAGATATACAGGTGCGACAGACAGACAGACGGACAGACAGACAGACAAAACGGCACCATAAGGGTTCCTTTTTTTACCATTTAGGTATCGGAACCCTAAAAACCATCTGGGAACTTCTAGACTCCGGTCTTCAGGGCCCTGAGTCAAGTTACTTTCTACAATCGCAAACGCCAGTAGAATAGAATGAAAATGTATGGGATTGACATTAGCTAACGAAATGTCACATGACAGCTTATGTCAAATCCATAGAGTTTTATTCTATTCTACTGGCGTTTGCGATTGTAGAAAGCCACTTGACTCAGGGCCCAGAAGGCCTTCTGTTTTAGCTAAAGCCACCGACTTTCTTGTCTGTAAAATGTTGTTTAGTATCACCATAAGCTGAATCAATTTTATTTTATTTTTTTTAATTTTATTTTAATTTGATTTTCCACCTTTTTTTTTTTAGACAGTTTCTTTGTGATATCATGGTGATATTCATGGCGAACAAAAGTGATTGCCGTTGATAGAGTAGATTATATAACTTTCCCTGGGGAACATAGGTCGAAATACGATTTTTATTTATCTCCCATACAAAATGCGCAATCAGCTGGTGAAGCTTCTATGAGAAGCTATTTTTTTCTTGTTTTTTTGACCTATGTGCCTTAGGAAAAGTTGTTCAGTTTCACGGTATAACTGACACGCCAAAATAGTGCTTTTAATTTTTTTTTACAACTTGTAACTATATGCAACTGACATTAGATCATCATAACAATACCACAGTAAATATATAAGCTAAAACAGTATGGAAACTCGGCCTAATTGTCAAAATGGCGAATTTCTGTCTGTTGGAGATTCAGGGTTGCTACTCTGAATTTTTTAAATTTAAAAAGTATTACTTAAGTATACAGAATGTTGAGTATGTATATAAGGTGACTTATAATTAGTTTTTGGTAGCAAGAGATATGCATGTACCTACTCATGATACTGAATAACTTTTCCTAAGGAACATAGGTCGAAATACGAAAAACCAAATTTGACCTTCCATATAAAATGCGCTATCAGCTGATGCAGTTTCTATGGGAGGTCAAAACTTGATTTTTGTATTTCGGCCTATGATCCTTGGGCAGAGTCGTTCAGTATCATGAGTACATTCATACCTTTTTCTATCAAGAACTAATTAAAAGTCACCCTATATATCTCTGCAAACTTCTCGGATATTTGCTTTACCCATGGTTATTAAGTTTGGAAGGTTGTTCAGTCTGGAAGTTTGTGTAGGTTGAAAGTGTTCAGTTTGGAAGGTTGTTCAGCCTGTATGGTTGTTTAGGTTGCAAGGTTGTGCAAGTTGTATAGTTTGAAAAGTTTTCCTGTTTGAAAAGATGCTCAGTTTTATAAGTTGTTCAGTTTGTCAAGTGGTTCAGTTTGGAAGATTATTCAGTATAGGTTGTCCAGCTTGCAAGGGTGTTGTTTGGATTATTTTTCAGTTAAGAGGGTTGTTCAGCTGGGAAGGTTGTTCAGTTTTGTAGGTTGTTGAGTTTGATAAGTTGTTCAATTTGAGAAGTTGGTCAATTTGTAAAGATGTTCAGTTTGAGAAGTTGTTTGATTGTTTAGTTGGTCAGTTTAAAAAGTTGTTCAGTTAAATAGTTATTCAGTTTGAAAGTTGCTCAAATTAAAAACTTGTTCAATTTTAAGTTGTTCTGATCCAAAAGTTATTAGTTTTAGAAGTTGTTTATAATACTGAACACTTATTGAAACTGAATAACGTTTCCAACTGAACAAAATAAAACGGAACAAGTTTTTCAATCTGAACCACGTTTGAAACTGAACTTCCTTCTAATCTAAACAACCTTCCAAACTAAACAATCTTATAAACTAAACTATCTTCCAAACTGACCAACTTTTAAAAAATGACTTAAAATAGAATGACTTTTGAAGCTGAACAACATTTCAAATTTAACAATTTTTCAAAGTGAACAACCTTCAAAACTCAACAACCTTTCAAACTAATCAACCTTCCAAGAATAACAAACCTTCCAAACTGAACAGCTTTCCGGAAGAAACAACTTTCCAAGCAGTTTATACATTTCAAACTGAACAACCTTCCAAGTAGAACAAACCTTCCAAAAATCCAAACCAACAACCTTTCAAACTGATCAACTTTCCAATCTGAACAATCTACTAAGCAAAACAAAACTTTCAAACTAAACAACCTTTCAAGCAGAAGAAACCTTCCAAACTGAAAAACTTTCCAAACTGAACAACCTTTCAAACTGAACAACCTTCCATACTTTTACAACCTTCCAATCTGAACAACCAATTTAAGTTGATTTAGTGCCCCTAGATGAAGTGGGGTTTTGAAAGCAATCACAATCACAACCCACGACTGACTTCAGCACGAAAACTGCTTGTTTTCCTGTAGATGTGCGTTTGTGTGAGTGTGCCATTATTGGAAGTTTGTTAGGAGTCATACTGCTTTAGCTTTATATTTACTGTGCTTTAGTTAAGGTTATACTAAGCAGATCTCGATAGCCCATGTACTGATAAAATATCCTCGTAGATGTCGGAGGTGGCGCAAGGCGGCGCGACGGTGTTCACGGAGCTCGGTCTGAGCGTGTTCCCCGTCAAGAACGCGGCGCTGTTCTGGATGAACCTGCACCCCTCGGGAGAGGGAGACATGTCCACGCGACACGCCGCCTGCCCCGTGCTCAGAGGATCCAAGTGGGGTATGTCAATACTTCTTCTGACTAGCCAGAGTCCGCTTTCCTAGTGCCCAGAATGGCCGACCAAGGATTTTACGTCCGTGGAATGCACAGCCAATATTTTGCAGCCATCTTGCTTCTGATTCCGAGGTTGAACCGTCCCCGATCGTCCATTCTTTGAGCATTTTCAGCTCGGACAAGTAGTGTCCATTCATTGTACACGGATTTCGAAGGCGATCATTCCTGGACGTACAATTCTGGGCCGGCGTTTCTTGTATCGGTCCAATAATGATCGGCCACAAAATACGTGTATAAACAAAGACTTTTACAGCAGAAGGTGAAGGGTGTTCTGTCACACAAGGTCGCTTTTGCTAGAAAGCAATCTGTCGCGACACGCTCGCTTCGCTCCCTGGGCTCGTTCTTTGTGGTCGCAAACAACCTGTTTTTTTTGTCGTTGGGAACCCGTACACCCGGTATACCCACTAAAACAACCCAGTGGCACTTCCGCAACGCCCGAATGGTGGGGGACTGAAAAACCGGCAGAGCCTTTGCGTCCAGTCCCACACCGGCGACCGCCAGAAAGCGGGACGGATCGATCGATGCGTGTCTCTGTTGATTTAATGTGTAAATCGCTCCGTCCTGCTTTTAAACTTCTGTCACTCTATACAAGCTACATTGCTTCGTCTTTAGGCTCCAGGCGCTAAGCAAATCACTTGCTATAGGAACTTGGCGGCGCGACCATAAACCATGATCACTTGATTGGTGACATATTTACCAATTTAGGACCTTATTTATTAATAAGGAAATTGTCAAAAATTATGTATTTCTGTTGCCGATATAACAACAAATAAAAAAAATTAGAAAGCTTCCATACTAAAAATATGTTTTTTAAGCTACTTTTGCCCCATTTTTTGTCAAGCGTGGAAATTGATACCTATACTTATAATAGTGTATAAGCTATAGAATCACAACAAATAAAAAAAAACAAGTGCGTGTCGGACTCGAGCGCGCGAATGCGCTCCTGACTAAGACGGTATTTTTACCTTAGTAGTACGGAGTCCTCAGTGCGCGAGTCCAACTCGCACTTGGCCGGTTTTTATTATGTCATCTGTACGTTGAGCGTCATTTATTGACTCCACGTTCAAACAAAAATAAACGCGATGTAAATCCATAAAAATAATTTTAATTTTAAACTAACTTTATTTCTTACAGTGTCAAACAAATGGATCCACCAAGGCGGTCAGGAGCTGATCAAGCCGTGTTCTCTTGAATACCAACCCGAGGAAATGGTTAGGAAGATTCTTCGCCCAGTGCTAAAATCATTAAGATAGAAAAATACTATTTACCTATTGCTTAAGACTAGGTTATAAATTCATGAGATTTAGTGCCGAATCTCAAAGTTATCAAGACTGCGAAATAGTTTGTACTGTGCAATATAAAGGTAATATAATATAATGTCCTCAGGGATTAAGTCAGTTTGTCGTAATATTAGTCAATTATTTTTACTTCTTTGGCAATAGTTTTACTAATGATTTTGTTACAACTCTGTATAAGGCCTGAAACTCAAGTAGAACTGCGACGCGACCGAATTTGTAAGGAATTAACTATAACATCGGGATGTCTCCGTTGCATTCCATCTAGTACATTTGCTTGACATGCGTTGTTTCTTCCCCCAGTTCATGAAACACATTGTCCATATAAAATATTGCTTATATCCGTTTTTAGGGTTCCATAGTCAACAAGAACCCTCTTAATTATGTAGTTTTGTCATGTCCGTCTATCTGTCCGCGGCTTACCTCAGATACCCTTTGTACTAAAAAGCTGTAATTTATTATGGACTTCAATTTTGTCTACGCCGACAAAGTTGTAAAATAAAATCTTGTAAAAATTTTTTTTAGTGTACCTCCCATAGTAAAGTGGGGGTAATTTTTTTTTCTTGCCTACCCCATCGTGTGGGATGTGGTTAGATAGCTCTTTTAAAAACAATGTGAACCTTCATATATATAATTTTTTCGATTTAGGAATCCGTTTGCGAATTTTGTTTTTTTAATTTTTTTATTGGAATCGTGAAAACATTCACAGAAGTAGCATATATGATGAAATTAAAGGAAAACTATCCCAGCTAAGTTGGCGTTACAGGTTAATGAGCTATAGCAGCAGGCGTTAGGACCTCGCTGAGCATTAGGAGGTAAAACGTTTATGTTATGAACGTTATAAAATACTAAATAAAAACCTGCTTTGCGATAAATAATCTTAAAAACTACGGAACCCTATACTGCGTGTGGCCTGTTTTTTTATTATTGAGGGAATCGGAAGAAATGTGTTTCATTATCTTGCATGGACGTTGAAGAACCAATCTCAGCGTCGAAGCGCCGAAAATGGACTCGGCGATTCACCACGCAAATCTTTAGGAATCGGGTCTGTGGGGCAGGTGTACTTTCTGTACGATTACTTTCTTCTGTGCCGGGGCAGAGGTGAAGCCTGCCTGTGGGTGAAGCATCGAAAGTGGCGGAGAGTGGACTGGACATAGGCACAGATTAAATAATAGTAAACTAACGTTTACAGACACGTCATTCCCAGGCAGGGTGCCGACAAATTTCAACCTTACTGTCTCAGCGTAAAGTCGATACTTGCAGTGTACCGCTTAGGACACGTTTTTAAATCGCAGACAGGTGGGCTAAGGCGATGATTTTGTCACTTTATGAGATACTGAGCGGGATGCAAGTAGGTATGTAATATTGTTCAATCAAACATGCAAATACTTACTCTGTGATACTTACTTACCTATTTTGCCGCCATAAGCTTAAGATGACATAAAGAAAGTAAAATGGACTGCCTCACCCAGTCGACTTCTAGCGCCTCGTTGCATACCTAGAGTGCGGAGTGTCACAGGCCTGTCATAGGTATAATAGTACTAGCTCGATTCGCTGACTGAGGTATAGCGATATTTTGAAAATCACACGGGTGTAATGGAAAGATTTTCGAAAACTGAAAGGGCATAATCAGCCAAAGTAACTGAACAACTTTCAGTGAATGATTATAAATTTTTATTATTAGAAATCTGCATCTCCACACAAAATTGTAAACTTGATTGGACAGTTTGTATGGAGAGGCCCATTTTTTATTTTATTTCTTGAAAGGTTTCTTCTCTATCAGTTTTCGGAAAACTGCTTCGGTTAGTGTAAAGCCGTGTTACTAGTATCATAAAGTTTAATTTACAACGCAGAAATGCGCGTTGTGGTTTTGCGTTTCATTTGGCTGTATTAAATTTCATTTTGTAAAACATAACCAATTCATTAACGACACACATATTGTACCTATCCCAAGGTAAGGAATATTTGTACAAGTGCACCCAATAAATAGAATATAACGAATTACGCAAAGGTTAGCGATTAAACATTTGTTTGTTACATCGACTCTTACGCATTCAAGATCATTGTTCCAGTTGTTTGCACAGTGTACTTGTGTGGGTCAATGCCTAAAATGTTACCCTATTGAGAAATTAAAATTGCGTATCTAAAACTGTTGTAATGTCAAAGTTTCTCATGAACTTTCTATAATATTTATATTAAATGATATGGCAGAAGATCCGCTTTTGATCGGTTACCGAGTTATGACATCAGAATGGCTTTTTCTTATGAGCAAACTATGTGTACGGGTACACATAATTTATTTTATACAATATTTTTGTCTATCGGGAAAGTGGCTGGGTTATGCAAGACTCTACCTAGTAAAAACCCCTGTCGACTATAATCAATGCATGAGGGGTGACTCTGAGATCTAAGAGCACGACTTGGGGCGCCTGCACCTGGGGTGAATTGAGGCGTATTGAAGTAGCTGTGCTATTCACAGCCTTTCGTCACCTCCTTCCTCCTTCTTGATGGGTGGGAAAGATGGGAAAGAGCTGTCCCGATTCCGTTAAGCTGCTTCCTTCCGGACCTTAGCCGTCTCACAGAAAGTAAAAAGCAGCTGCATCCCAGGAGCTGTCTCTCTCCAACATGTCATCTCTAATAGGATCGGTGGAGAGATGTCGTACCCGACTTCTTGAACCAGGACCTGCCGGAGTATTCGGAGTCCCGAGCGAGACAGTTAACGAGCGTGTGTTGTTTAGTACAGAGTACTAGACAGCCTTACATGATGGCACCCCGCCGTTGCTCTCTATCGATGCTGTTCAAGTAGTGACCGAAGCAGCCTTGTCCGGTGTTAGATGGTTGTGTTAAGTGTCAGAAGGTACTTAACGCGACCCCTCCACTCCAGCCACGCTTGAAAGCGACGCAGGATGAAAGTGACCACTCGCTAAGCGAAGCGAATTTATCGCTCTCTGCTGTGCCCTCTTCCGCAGGACCACAGTAAACCTTAGCGTCCATGTCGGCTAGAATGGCCAGGGGAAGAAAGGACAGTTGTCGCCTTGAACGATATGGTCCTATACTTGTACAGCGTTTAGTTTCAATACGCAACACTGTTTGCATATCAGCCGGTCCGACCATGCTAGTGACCTATATAACGCGATAGATCGTATAACCCCAACGTAGAGGCAGTGGATCTACTTCTTGGGTCCTCCGAGATTTGGCAGCATACTTTGCAAGGCACTCGCTACCTTTTGAATCCGAGGAACAAGACGGTCAAGGTGTCGCCAAGGCCCATAAGCACTTCATATGACGCTCAACATTGTTCTCCGCATCATCTACACGCGCTGTCTCAGGTGGGGGCTCCAGCCTTCTAGAGAGCCTGTGGAACCATAACGCCTCAGTATTGTGAGCCAGCTAAATCCTAGCTCGCGGATCTTACCTACTACAGTGCGACGCCTATAGTTAAGGGTTATATCAACGCCATCGACCTTGAGACTGAGTAAATGTAAAGAACTTTTTACATTTAATATGACTCTTTTAAAAAAAAAACCCTGGCTGGTGTCCTGGATACGGCCGTAAGTATTATGTGGATACGTCTATGATATACTTAGTAAGTAATCGGTGTATCTAGGTACATACATTCAAAAGCTCAACAAGCTCCCACCCATGTCCACTCACTCGCCACGCCGTCGTCCCCTCACCTCCTCCTCCCCCCCCCCTGTGACTCAATTATTGTACTTGAGGGTCTATATCCCCTTTGCACAAAATGACTCTCCAAACGAAAGCATAGACGTCAAAATACGTCATAAAAATCTGTAAATGGGGTCGACATTTACATTGATGAGTGTGCAGCTGCAAATTTCATGGCAGTATAAACCATAGAATTATAATACACTAGTATAAACCTTAAGCGAGTTTGGCAATTCTCTCAAAAGATTCCCCATCAGCCAAGAGATATGTCATCAGTGAGGTGGTAAATCACTTATACGTGGGACACTCAGAAATAATGAATGAATGAATGAATAACTCTTTATTGCACACATCTAGGAATAAAGATTAAAAAAATGCGAAATATTTGCGACACTAAAAAAAATTGTTCTACAGGTACATATATTTTTATTAAATCTTTTCAAAGTACTCTCCACCAGCCTCTATACAAAGATTCATGCGTCTGAACCAGTTTTCAAAACACTTTTTCCAGTCCGCCGTAGACACCTCGTTTACAGCCTGCTCGAACGCAGCCAGCGCATCTTCCGGCGACGAAAATTGTATCCCCTTGAGCTGATTTTTTATTTTTGGAAATAAAAAGAAGTCACACGGTGCTAGATCAGGGCTGTAAGGAGGGTGACCCAGGAGTTTGACTGGTGTGCTGTCCAGGAAGTCCCTCGTTTTGAGCGCGGTGTGTGCAGGCGCATTGTCGTGGTGGAGCAGTAGTCCGCGGAGCCCTGTGTTTGGTCGCTTGTTGCTCACAACAGAAAAAACTTCTGGTAAACATTTGGTAGTATACCATTCGGCGTTGATGCTTCTTTGATCTCGTAAGGGAATTGAGGCCAAGTGGCCAGTCAAATTAAAAAAGCTGGCGATCAAAATCTTCCCCCCGCTTCGAGATCGCTTCACTTTGGTAGGCGTTGGTTCATTTTGAAACACCCAAACTGTCGACTGGCGCTTGGTTTCTGGATCGTATTGATAAATCCAGGACTCATCACCTGTTACGATGTCGTAAACACGCCGAGACGAGCCTGCTTCAAATTTGTTCAGCATATCACGGCACCATTCCACCCGGGCCTGCTTCTGAGCGTCGGTGAGGTAGTGCGGCACCCAGCGCGATACTATCCTCCTCACGCGAAGATGCCCGTGTAGAATCTCGTGAACGCTTCCCGATCCAATCTTTAATATGTGCTGAATCTCCTGATATGTAATTCGCCTATTATCTTGGATTAAATTTTTCACTGCTAGCACGTTTTCTTCCGTAATAGCCGTCAAAGGGCGACCGCTTCTTTCTTCATCCCCCAAGGTTGGTCGACCGCGCCTAAATTCGTTATACCAACGATACACGGTTGCCTTGGAGGGGCCTTCATCCATAAATGCCATTTGAAGTCTATCGAACGATTCATCCGGTTTCAGGCGACACTTGAAATCGTAAAAAATCATAGCTCTAAAATGTTCCCGGCGCAGATCCATTTTTCAGTAAGACACGATACTTTGAATTGGCTCGCAAAAAATGTGGAGGGAAATTTTGAAAATGGAACACACATATTTTTACTTACAAGTAATCATATTTTCGAAAAAGATTCTGACCGGCCAGTCTCCCATATATAAAAACTATTTTTCGCAATACTTTCTGAGTGGCCTGGTATGTCATTTTCCACCGATTCAACGCAGACCGGTTCATTGTGACTGTCGTCTTCGTGAGAGCATGTTAACCGGTAAATTCTATTGTTCTCTCTGTCAGTCGTTTGGCGAGAGGCGGCTTTTTAAATTTTGGTACTATTATTTTTTTATTTCAGGCATCCTTGGAGAACGACGCCTATATAACCTAAAAAGATATTTATCTTAGATTCAAAGATTTTGGAAACCCACGCGAATAGCCGGAGCGCGCGTGTACCCAGGTAGCAAAATGTCGTCAAAATGACGTCATAATACAGTCATTTTCGACGTAGGAGACGTCATATTATGACGTCTGTATGACCAGCCAATGACGTCACAGCCTTATGACGTCATATGAGGACGGTAGGATGACGTCTCTGAAGACGTACTGATGACGTCTCTTACGACGTACTGATGACGTCTCTTATGACGTACTCACGACGTACTGTAGTAGTTCATTCTGTAGACGTGGCTTCAAGACAAAGGCAAAGCGGCGCTGCTGTAGTTGGCTTAATAAAAATAAATAGCTGCATAACTGAAGATGTGATGTTATAAGTGATGTTAAGTCACTTTAATCAATCTAGCCATCTAGGAACGTTATTTATAGGTATAACCTATAACCCTACATTTCCACCACCAAGGAAATGTCACGGCTACATACCACGTCATACTGCGAGAGGGTCATTCTACGAGAAAAAATCTCAATACCACGATATACAAAATGCTGCGTTTTGTACAGCGCCATCTCCTACATATATTTATTACTATAAAAATGACGTCAGTTTGACGTACGATTCCGACGAATGCAGTACCCTACCAACCTTATATTAACCAAAAAAAAAATTACGTACAATTTCGATAAATAAATTACTGACCCGTTATTCATTGAATAAACTGTAAGATTACGTCACTCTCCCGACTTTGTCGACCTACCAAAGACTGACCACAGCTGACCTTTCGCTAACTGACCCAAAGTGACCAGGATGGACATTAAATTTGAATGACCTTTAATGGACTTCAGCTGATTCTTGAAAAACGCTCACTGTTCACTGGTACAGCACAGTCCTAAAATGACCAAGAAGTGACGACATTTTGGCGATTTTTCCAAATAATCGATATCGATTTGGGACTTCATTCTTTGTGGACATAGAAAAAATTTATTATAATTTCATTAGTTTTCTGTATTTCGTATAGTAGAAATGTCCTTAGGCACAATGTCACGTTCGCAGAACGTGATATTTTGCGAACGTCACATTTTGCTATGGTGAACCCTAGTGTGACATTTTGCGAATGTGACATTATGCGCCGGGAAGCTATATTCATTACTTCGGCTATGATTTATGAATGAACTTTCTGGTCCGATCCGACTGAGCGGCGATGGCTTTTCAATATACACTGGGTACATGTTAGTATTATTATAATCTAAGGTACATTTTATTCGTAGAGTTAATTGATCACAAGTAGGTACAGTAATGACTGAAAGTGACGACATCTTGACGGACGATTTCGACCAATACAGTACGGTCTTAAACTGACTAAAAATGACGTCAGTTAGACGAACGATTCCGACCAATGTAGTACCGACCCTGTCCTGACCAAAAAATTACGTCAGTTTTACGTCCTATCTCGACGAATGTAGTACTGACCCTAAATTGACCTTAAAATGACGTCAGTTTTTCGTCCTATCTCGACGAATGTAGTACTGACCCTAAATTGACCTTAAAATGACGTCAGTTTTACGCCTTATCTCGACGAGTGTAGTACTGACCCTAAATTGACCTTAAAATGACGTCAGTTTTACGTCCTATCTCGACGAGTGTAGTACTGACCCTAAATTGACCTTAAAATGACGTCAGTTTTACGTCCTATCTCGACGAATGTAGTACTGACCCTAAATTGACCTTAAAATGACGTCAATTTTACGTCCTATCTCGACGAATGTAGTACTGACCCTAAATTGACCTTAAAATGACGTCAGTTTTACGTCCTATCTCGACGAATGTAGTACTGACCCTAAATTGACCTTAAAATGACGTACTTTTTTCGTCCCAGACGTCATTTTGCTACCTGGGTAGGTACGTTTAGTGGATTGGTGGAAAATAATTGTACTAAGTATCTTCTGTTTTACCGATTGAAAGAGGTTCTTGATTCTGTGCTTCTTTATGTCGGATTTAAAAAAATTGGTGTAAAATAATCTGGGGGCCAAATGCAACAACTTGTGTTCTAAGACTCATAATTCGCAAAAAAACGTTCGACTCTATGCAAAATGGTCAGCTGATTGCTCAAATTTGTATGAAAAGTCGATTTTTTTTGCCAATTTCCTAAAGTCGTAGAACAAGGTATTGCATTTGGCCCCCATAATAAGCCAACACCAACTTTTTAAAGCCGTGTATGTAAACAAAACATGATATAATTTTGAAATATACCTAATTACATTGTAAAATTACCTATATCTATGAAACAATTTTGTATTAAAATAAACAGTAACAATTTAAAAGAGGCTTTAATTGTTTAGCAACATGTGTCTCGAATGGATAAGAATTTAACATACAATATGAAATTAACAACGATGAATAACACATTTATTAAATTATACAAACACTAGGTAGGTATACTGTTAATAAGTGATGCGTAATTTTACACGGGTCGTCAGAAGTACGAGTACCTACACTTTAGACAGTAACTTCGGTCATCTGAAGGATACTTATTCAGTACATAGGTACAGGGTGTAAGAGACAGCCTTCCGAATACTGAAAGGGCATGATCATGATGATGATTGACTGATCATTGATCAGTCAATGTAACTGAACTACTTTTAGCGAATAAAACTTACAAACATACATACATAATATCACGCCTTGTTCCCGTCGGGGTAGGCAGACACCACAGTTCTCCACCTGCTACGATCTTGACATACTTCCCTTGCTTCCTGTACTTTCATCAATCTTTTCATACATGCTCGTCGGTTTAGGGTACTTTTAACCTGGCCTTTATTCAGAACGTCCAGAATTTGGTCCTGGTACGTTCGCCATGGCCTTCCCCTTCCAACGTTTCCATTCACTCTCGCCTTGTAGATTTCTTTCGTCAATCTCCCTTCATTCATCCTCTCTACATGACCAAACCATCTCAGCATCCCTTTCTCAATTTTAGTCACTACGTCTGCTTTTACGCCACAACGTTCTCTTATCACACTATTTCTAATCCTGTCACTCAATTTCACACCAATCATACTCCTCAACGCTCTCATTTCTACTGCATTAATTCTACTTTCATGCTTTTTCTGCCATACCCAGCTTTCACTGCAACAGTGTTGGTGAATAAAACTTTAAGGAAAGTAAAAAAAACGGCCTCCATGCAAACTGTCCAATCAAGTTGGCAATTTTGTATGGAGAGGCATATTTTTTTTGTTTCCAGAAAGCATTCGGAAGGCTGTCTCTTACATCCTGTATTTTATTTACTTGTAATAAAATAATTTGTAACGCAGATATGTAATAAGTACAATTTACAAGCAAATATACTTATTTTTTAAAATCTCGACTTTCCATACTAATGTGGTCACGACCAACACATTTTGTACAAGTTGGATTTTTTTGGGCAAGTCCTAAACTTTTTCTTAAGTTATTTGTTTTTGACTTCGGCAATTGGAAAAATCGTCTTATAGTAGGTACAACCGCCGCTTAATTTGTTTAATTTTTTATAATTTATCAGCGCTGTTTGTGGGGTTTTGAAACGTAAGTACATCTAATTTCAATTTATTATTGCTTCCACAAATGTTTTTCGTAAAGTCTAATAATCTAAATCCAGTACATGTGGACCCTGTTATTAGGGCATTTACGTATTTGTGTGATGTGACGTACTACAGTACCTACTTAGGTTATTAAATCAAATTTTATTGATGATCTTTTGTATGGTGGGACTAGGGAGCCAAGTGGCTTTTTATGATCGTAAACGCCAGTAGAATAGAATGAAACTGTAAAAGACTGATTTTGAAAAACAAAATATCCCAGTGACTGCCCATGACAATTTTATACCCGACCATTTGATGATTTTGTATAAGAAGTAAAAAAAATAATTCAACATGGGTCCCTTAAAAAAAAAATACTCAGTTGCCGCCTAAAAAAAAAAACCGGCCAAGTGTGAGTCGGACTCGCGCCCTGAGGGTTCCGTACCTATCTACCATACGATATACCTACTAAAAGCTTATGCTCTTTGATTAAAAACTCCGCGACCATCCAACTTGGGTCAAGTTCTCTCTCTTTTATAGAAAAGTTCTTGAAACGGGAGCTCACGTTAGTTGGTTATTATTAGTTGTGAGATTTTTTTTAATATTTAATGATTTGTACTGTGAGACCTAGCTTCTTGCCAAATTTCGTAATTTTAGGTATCGAGTAACCCTCTAGGCTTTGCTTTAGAGCATGATAATGATTAATGTATTTTTGATGTGTACCTACAATAAACTGTAATAGTACATTAAGATGCACGTGCGCTATTTTGGATATTACGGCCGAGGCTCAGAAATTGCAGCCCGAGCCGCAGGCGAGGGCGTAATGGAGCCGAGGGTGTAATCACCAAAGCGCACAAGCTTCTTACGACGCTTTTCAACACATTTGCGAATAAAAACGAATCAAATTCGCTTACCTTTTTGCGGTTCGGGCTGCAATTCCTGCGCCTCCATTTTTCGTTCTCACAATACTTTTCAACATGGAAAATATACACCACAAAGAGCTAGGTTTATACTTATTCGCCAGCTCATTGAAATAAGCCAAAAAGACATTCTCTGAAAACCATTCCAATTCAATGAACCTTTCGTAGGCAAGAATGTATTTTTACTTTGATTTTGCTAGAAGGAGACTCACTTGCATTTTGTGCCCCACAGAACTATATATAAGCTCTGTGTTGTGCCCCATTAATTATTTCCTGTGGGGTTAAATTAAGTTCTTCTTCATTGCTTGAAACCAATGACGACATTGTTAGTTACGTCACAAAAATCAAAGCAAATGAAAATACTTCTGAAAAATGGCGCGCGGAATTCTTGTTGCGCGCGCATTTCTTTTTTCAAATGAGGAGCTGTGACGAAGCAGTGGCAATGCTCCCAAACAGCGTAGTCATAGAAAAAGTACAAAAACTTAAAATTTATTGCTTACAGAATCAATTAATGTTAATTTGTTGTCAAATTTAACTATACTTATGCAACAAACTGTTTATATATTATATTTTCATCAACATTAGGTATATTTACGGAAATGTCATAAATATTTTAGACATTAGAACTCCTTGCTCTGCAAAAAAAAATTAACCCTTAGCTGGAAATTTTGTGCAAAACGCACTAGTCGCTGATACTTGGCATAGTTGTTCGTACGGTTGGTCTTATGCGGAAATCACCCGGGTGGCCTCGAGAGGCACCGCAGGGGTAGCGGGAGGAGGCGGGAAAGTTTGAAGTTGCCGCGCTCTGCTTTGAGGCCTATATTTCTCTAAATCTGCGTAGGTACTAGAGCAAGTGTGATGTTATTTTCGGATAAATCAAGGACGGAAAAATCAATTCTGAAACAAAAGTTAGGGTTTTCCATACAAAACGAGATATTTGAAAAAAACCATTAATCCTCAACAATATTTTTACGTAATAACGTCATTTTCTTATTAACGATGAAAGATATCGTTATGAAAAAATACGTTCAGAAAGCGGTCTTTACCTGCCAAGTGTGAGTCGGACTCGCGCCCTGAGGGTTCCGTACCTATCTACCATATGATATACTAAAAGCTTGTGCTCTTTGACTTTAAGAACTCCGCGACCATCCAACTTGACCCCTCTTTTATAGAAAAGTTCTTGAAACGGGAGCTCACGTTAGTTGGTTATTATTAGTTGTGAGATTTTTTTTAATATTTAATGATTTTAGACTTTTCCCTTTATTTGTACTGTGATACCTAGCTTCTTGCCAAATTTCGTAATTTTAGGTAACGAGTAACCCTCTAGGTAGGTTTTGCTTTAGAGCATGATAATGATTAATGTATTTTTGATGTGTACCTACAATAAACTGTAATAGTAGTTTAAGATATAAGTTCTGTAAGTAGGGTTATTACAAACGAGTTTACATTTTGTAAGCCCGAGACGAAGTCGAGGGTTTACCATCGGCACGAGTTTGTCATAACCCGGACGTGTATTTTACGACGTTTTTCAATAAATTTGTGAGAAAACAGGTATAAGTAATACACTTGGTAAAGGAAATGGGTACTGTCAGTCTCTTGTGTCTTGTCGATTTATGTTATCCTGGTACTCTCCATTTTATTTTAAATATAGGTAGGCAGTCGTCACCCAAGTAAAAAGTCACCACTGTAGTATTTTTTACCAAATAATTTTATGATCAGAGTGTAAAAACTCCTTGGTATCATACTTTTTTTACTTACAGCACTAGTTCGGTAAGTAACTACTTACGAGCAATGTTTACGTACTTGTAAGTACGTTTTTCGAGAAATGTATTGAAAATACCTTTATCTACTCCCGTACCGGAATATTCCAAATTCGAAAACCAATGATAGTTTCGAAATCGAGGTCATTGTCCGCTATCATTTTCATTTCCACACTGTTCCATACTACAAGCAGTACGGGAATGGAGCATGGATTTTCATTGTGCAACTGTAATTTTCATTCTACTACTACATTTACTCTATGTCTAAAGTAATTATGTAAAAATAGTTAGTAACTTTTTACTTTGGTGACAGCATAGGTGACAGGTACCAGGAAAACATAAATCGACAAGAGGCTGACAGCACCCATGGTTGGCACGCTTCTATCTAAAGTGACCAATAGAACTATCAAACAATATTGAAGTACCAGGAGAACATAAATCTACAATAGGCTGTCAGTAACCATATACCGGGTGTAACAGTATGCAATGAAATTAATGTTAAAGCAACTCCATCCACAAGCTCTGGATCTGGAACAACTACAGGAATAACTTTTAATAACTGTAGGTACTAACTGTCCTCTTCGTTAATTAAATAGAACTACTCTTTAAAATTTTATTTTATTTTGTCGGTCGTAGTTAAACTTTTGTACCTATGCAACTTTACGTAATTAGTCATTTTAACACTCGATCTATACTGTTTTGATACTCGGCTGCGCCTCGTATCAAAAACCAGATCTCGTGTTAAAATTACTCTCATTACGCAACAGTTGCATAAATAACCATTACGCGTTCATCATTAGTCGCGGCGCTTCACTCGACTGTGCAACAACTAAACAAGTGGTTTTGTTCAAATGGCTTGGCGCTGAACAGAGAAAAGACCTGTTTTCTTCAGTTTAAGCTAAATGGCCATCAGCAAAACCAAATAAAGGTAGTCGCAGGCGACACTGTATTAGAGCAAGTTACGTCCGTACGACTGCTTGGCTTCAACGTCGATAGCTGCCTGTCGTGGGAATCGCAAATTGACGAGATGTGCGCCCGCCTGGGTCGTGCTTGTTTCGCATTGCGCCGACTAGCGAGGACGGTTAGCGAGAGTGTAGTCAGGTCATGTTACTTCGCCACCGTGCGCTCGCTTCTGCTATACGGGACCGAGCTGTGGGCGCGCGCCGCCGACTGGCATCGTATCTTCGTTATGCAGAAGCGTGCTGTACGTGCGATGGCGGGTGTCCCAGATGATGAGTCAGCGCGCGAACATTTTACTAAATTTAAAATTTTGCCGCTCCCTTGCCTATTCATCATGCAGGTGGCCTTATTTATGTATTTAAATAAATCGCAATTCGAACGCAAGGGCGAATGTGATAGATATAACTTGCGTAGTAACAAACACAAAGATCGGCTTGTCGCAGAATCACATGCACTGTTCAGATCGGAAAAATCAGTATTCATTATCGGTCCTAGTGTTTTCTTTCAACCGCTTGCCAGATCATATTAGAGATGCACCATCCACAATGACATTTTACACGGCCCATACAAAGCCCTGCCTGCAGGGCCCTGCTTGCAGTGCGCACTGCCAATCGTACCGTATGTGGTGTTGCAGGGCCGATGTAACGGCAATTTTGTCGGCCCTGCATGCCCACACAAAGTACGATTGGCGATGGCACTGCAAGCAGGGCCCTGCAGGCAGGGCTTTGTATGGGGCCCTTAAAAGAAACATAAAATCATGGCTTCTTGAAAATTTATTTTATAATTATACCTACTGACTTTTTTAAATTGCCAATGCAATTATAATTTATATTTTATAATGATGATTTTTAATGCAATTAAAATTTAATTGATTTTATATTGTTATTTTTGTAAATCTATGTGGATCATATTTTGATTGACTTGTAACTTTGTTGCCAATAATTTTTTCATTTTCATGAGGAAAGGGGTAGTAAGTTTAAAATTAGTAAAAATATTTTTATTATATGATGAAACTAAAAATTTATGCTTTTTGCAATTTTTTCCTTTATATGTGCTATAAGACGTTGCTTTGTACCAAATTTCAAAATTCTGAGTTCACGAGAAGTACCCAGTAGGTTTTGATACCCTTGCGAGTCTCGAAAAACTCGAAAATTTGTGGCATAAACGGCTGTATCTTTTGATTGCGTTGGCTTAAAAGTTTGATTTTTTTCACAACTCCAAAGAACAGTAGATCTGAATATTTGATATTAGTTTCAGCTTGATACCTTTAGGTGTTACTGAGAAAAAGGGTCGTGATAGACAGACGGACAACAAAGTGAAACTATATGGGTTCCGCTTTTACTTTCGAGCGGATCGAGAAAGGTATTATCCCACCAAAAACATACTGTTGCGTATTTTCACAGCTATACCATATTTTAAGTTGGGTGTATGGGTTAAACTTGGCATTGGATCGGATTTCAACCCTTTTTTAGGCAAACAATTAGCCGATAGGAACTTGGCCCCCTTTTTAACAGTTATGTTTTTGGTGGGATTTCATTTCTTTTTGTTCAGTTTGCTATATTATATTTATAGTAACTATCGCAACGTTGTTTGTATTTTCATAGTTTCGTTAAAACATAGGTACTTGTTTTCTTGCATGACTAAGTCTGACCTTCTAGAAATACTACCTTTTTAATATTTGGTACATTAATTTTAGTCTGACTCGCACTTGACCATTTTCCAAATTTTTACTTTACTTTAATGCTAACGACTACCCCGATGCCAAATTTCAAATTTGTAGGTCTCACAGAAGTATGACCAACAATTTTATGCATAGTAATGACTATATCCTGACTTGCACTTGACCAATTTCTAATTATAAAATTTTTGCTATACTTTTTTTTAATGCTAACGACTATCCCCATGCCAAATTTCAGATCTTCAGGTCTTAGAGAAGTATTACCAACATTTTATACATAATTTTGACTAAAACGCAACTCGCACTTGACCAATTTCTAATTTTTGAATTTTTCCATTACTTTTATCCTAACGACTAGGTACCTAAATGCCAAATTTCATAACGCTAGGACAATTGCAAGTGGCCTGGAGGTTTTGATTACCGGTCAGTGAGCGAGTCAGTCAGTCATATGGTGCCAAAATTAGCTATTTTCACGGGGTTATATTTCAGCATCTACTGTAGCTATATCTACGAAATTTGCCAAATTGCTTCAGTATTAGTATATGATTATGTAGGTACAGTTTTATCTCTGTACTTGCAATAGGCACTGAACTACAGGGGGTTCAAAAGTGGGTCGAAACGGTTCGTGTAAATAGTGCACGGCATGCGCGTGGCGTGTTGCGGGAACTTGGCCTGCGCACTGCCGTGCGCTTAGATGTATTCGTGAAAAAAAAAAGTTTTTCTAATTTTCTCAAAAATGTGTTCTATATCACTTATACATCATTAAAAGCAAGTCTCCCAAAAATGTCCGTCCGTCTGTCGGTCGGTCGGTCGGTCGGTCGTTCGGTCGGTCGGTCGGTCGGTCGGTCGGTCGGTCGGTCGGTCGGTCGGTCCGTCGTTCGGTCTGTCCGTCACGCTTTAGCCTAGCGGCTAAACGAATAGTCCGATTGACACCTTATTTTAAATTTAAGATTTTCTTGTAAATCCATCGAAGGATACCTACTGAGTGGTTTTTTGCTGGCTTTCTTTTTGAGGGTAGCTGTCATACAAAGGAAATGAAAAATTGCAATTTGCTCAAAAATGGCTCAAACGATGTTGATGAAACTTTGCATGACCAAGAAGCTCCATGCAAGGTATCCATTGGTCTGTGGAAGTTCATATAAGGGGTGTTCCCTTACTACTAAAATTTAAAAAATGTGATTTACTCAAAATCTGTTTCGTCGAGCTTATTTTGATGTTCTACAATTTGGATTCTAAATTGGTTTTCTACCTGACTGCATGTTTCATTAAATCATTTTACATAAATCTAGTTCGTATAGGTCAGTTTGTATTTTCATAATTATTTGTATGAAATTACAAACTTAAATTTGCAGTTGGTACTTACTTATTTTCTCATTACTATCCGCAGCCTTTATAGAGCATTCGGCTCTTGATCCGGAGGTTCTGGGTTCGACTCCCGGCGGGGACACTGTTGTAATGGTGACTCGTATATCGCCAGAAAGAAAGTGCAGTGCTGCTGTACCATTTATTTCCTTTTGAAGTACGGAACCCTAAAAACAAAGAACATGGCATATGAAGGTTGTTTGTTCAAGTGTTACCGTTGTGTGTGACGTTAATACCATACTTATTAATCATTAAATTAAATTCATTGTAGATTATTATGTAGGTAGGTATGTAGATGGAGTACCTAATACAAGACTACAACAAGTCTGTGTTGAAAGTGTTGAAACGTATCGGTACAACTGCAATTCTTGAACGTAAGCCAATTGCGTTACCTACTCATAAATATTAAATTAATTGGTTACCTAGTTACTCGGAGAAAATAATTAGGTAAGTAAGTAACTACTGAAAATTGTGTACTCTTGGCACAGCATCTTCTTACCGAAACTATTATTTAATCTGTGCCGAAAGGTGTAGATCATGTACATACCTAATTGTATAGCACTCTAGGTACATAGTACGTGGTCTTTCCTGCCTGATCACTTGATTTTTTTCACTTTATGAAAAAGGCTATAATCCTAGCCATGTCTTTCCCGCCTGATCACTTGATTTTTTTCACTTTATGAAAAAGGCTATAATCCTAGCCATGCCCCCTTTTAGATTTCGCCTATTAGGTAAGCGATTAGCAATTTGTTTCAATCTGCACTTTGCAGCTTAGTGACGTGTCATGCGTTTTATTTTTTGTTTTTACCTGTGATTTTACGGACGAATAAACTAGAAGAGATTCTAGTCAAATCTGAGATATGGGTATACTAACGTACGTAGGTACGTCAGTGATCGTATACTTTATCTGAGACTCAAATCAACAACGAAAACCTTGGTGAATACCTCCGGCGGGGCAGTAAGGGGAAGTACACTCAACAGCACGTCAGTAGAAACACTTTTGGACCTTATGGCGTCGTAATAGAGTTGAAAAAGTTTCTACCGACGAGCGGTTGACCGTACCACGACAATGGTCTAAGGAGACTTAGACTATCCATAATTTTTCATAAAATGTTGATCCCTGTTTAAAGATCACAAAAATATTACAGTTAGCCAGAAAGTGGCCATTTTACACAAAAACAGTTATTGATGCCAATCGATTATATCGTCTTTCACGACGTCTCAAAAACGTCGAACGTCGAACGGAACGGTGAACGTCGTCGGTTTTCGTCTTTAAAATTCAGTACCTTGGCGAGACCGAGCTATGCTCTGTAGGTATATTGAAATATCATCGGGTGAGCAAGCTATGCTACTCAACAACAGATGGCGCTGTAAGTTTCTTAAACGCACTAAAACACGCAAAGAAATTACTAAAAAACGGTGAAAGCGAATTTTCCCAGACGTGAGACCTAGCTAGATCAATTTTCCACCCCGAAAACCCCTGTATAGTAAATTTTATCGAAATCGTTAGAGCCGTTTTAGAGAAACTGATAACAAATTATATATACAAGGTTATTTTTTTGGACCTGAAATGCGTATGCCCACCTTATTACAGAGGTCAAAAGCAACAACTTTTGTTTTACGAGTTTGCTAACAACGCACGAAAAATTTTCAGCTTAAGATACAAAATGGGTCGGTCACGTGACCACTTTAGTATGGGGAGTCGAAAATTTTTGGTGCGTCGTTAGCAAAGTCATAAAACAAAAGTTGTTGCTTTTGACCTCTGTAATAAGGTGGGCATACGCATATCAGGTCCAAAAAAATTACCTAGTAAGTAGGTATATAAATATTGCTCGTTTAATAATATAGGATAAAACTGCGTTAAATTATTGGGTTCCTTTCCTATTTCTACTAAGGTTTGGATTTGCCCTTGCAGTCAGTAGCTAAGTAAGTAATTTTAAGTATATTTTTTAAGAATATGGACAACTATCTATTTAATCTCATCTCACATTAAAAATGCGAAAGTATGGATGTTTGTTTGTGTAAATACCACTTCCACTTCCACTGTCACGCCTAAACGACTGAACCGATTTCGATGAAATTTGGGAGGTAGACAGATCAAGCACCGGACTAACACATAGGCTACAAATTCATCTCGGAAAAAATGCATGGTTACTGAAGGAGACACTAGGATGACACAAAGACTATAAAACGCGAGCGATGCTCGTGAGATAGTAAAATAATCTTATCTTATCTTATCTTATCTAGCCTATAATGTCCCACTGCTGGGCAAAGGCCTCTCTCTCTTCCCTCCATTGGTCCCTATCTAAAGCCCGCTCTTGCCAGGCCTTGCAAAAGGTGTCAAGTTCATCGCGCCATCGGCGCCTTGGTCGGCCTCGACGCCTTTTGTCGGTTTGCGGCTGCCAGGTAGTGGTGGTCTTCGCCCATAGGTCCGGCGACATACGGGACACGTGGCCTGCCCAGTCCCATTTGAGCTTGGCGGCGGTATAGGCTACGTCGGCTATTTGTGTTTTAAAGCGCAGTATGGTGTTTCTGACCCGATCAGTAAGCTTCAGACCCAGCATACTGCGCTCCATTGCTCGTTGGCAAACCGTGAGCCTGGATCTTTGATATTCTGTCAAAGACCAAGCCTGTGCACCGTACGTAAGAATCGGGAGAATGCAGCTGTCCATTAGTTTGCGCTTCAATGTGATCGGAAGATCGCTTTTTATGTAGCTTTTCATGGACCAATAGCTAAAATAATATGAATTTATTTTTCTCGTTCAAACGAAACTGTAATAAATCTGGTATATTTTGTCTTATGATCAGCTGATCGGTCCAATTTGTATGAAAAGTTATTTTTTTTGCGAATACAGAAAAGTCGTAGAACAAAATGTTGTTCCATTTAGCCCCCAAAATAAGCCCACAAACGGTTAAAAATCCATCGTTCAAAGCCCTGTTATATCAAACATGGGTTATGTTTCCCTTGAAACCAGTGTGTTATACAGGGTGGCCCATTGATAGGCGTTCAAAAGAAAAATTTTGATGCCTCATGCTAAGAGGTATCCAAATCACCCCATGTATGTTCCGCGATTATTTGTAGTTTTCGAGTTATAAAATTATTTTATTAAATTGTAAAATTTTCTGACAAAGGAAATTCAAAAATTCATATCTTTTTTTTACTACAATTTTTTCAATTTTCTTTTTGTGTCATGATTGCCTTGAACGTTACTTTCATACTCGTACATACAATAATAAACCTCCTAACATTCCTACTCGTTACTCACAAAGAATGGTAAATAAAATTTTCGAACAATTTAATGGGCCGATTCAAATTTTGATCATCAATACTCGTATACAAAAAGGGTGTTCCATAGACTGTGGCTGGTTTCAAAAACTTTTTAGGTCTCTAGGCTACCCTTTCTTCTTTGTCCAACCCATGTTCTCAGTTCATCTGGGGTCGGGTCTCCCTGTACATTTGCGCCAGAGAACTCTGTTCTGGGTTGTCAGGGTAGTTAGGTTATCCTGGTCCATCTCCTTCCTGATATTGTTCCACCATGTGGCGGGTGGTCTGCCTCTTTCTCTGGGCTGGCTCGGTATGTTAAGTACTTTCTTATCAACGTAGTCATCGTCACGTCCTTGGATATGGCCATACCAACGCAAGCGGCTTTCCTTCACTTTGTCTACTATAGGCTACTCCGAAGGACCCTCTGATATGCTCATTACGGACTTTATCCAGACGTATTACACTACCTGCCCATCTTAACATCTCCATCTCGTTCGTGTGCAGTTGTTGTTCATGCACTTTTATTGTAGTCCAGCACTCTGATCTGTAGATTAAGGCCGGTCTCACTACTGTCTTGTAAACTTTTCCCTTGATCTTAATGGGCATTTTGGGATCACAGAGAACACCAGTTAATGACCGCCATTTAAGCCATGCAGTATTTATTCGATGGATGACGTCTTTGTCAAAATTGGCATCAGGTGTAATTACGGAGCTTGAAGCTCTCTAACTTTAGGCAGTGGTATACCGTCTATGCACACATCGGTACCTACGTCGGTTGTGCCTACGAAGTCGCACTCCATATATTCCGTTTTACTACGACTAATACGTAATCCGTGGTTTTCTATTTGCTCTACCCAATGGTTAAATGTTTCTTGAAGGTCCATGGGGGTTTTGGTTAATAGCGCGATGTCATCCGCATAGAGCATGCACCATGGGGTAGGTTCCTGTATGTCACGTGTTATGTAGTCCATGTAGAGGTTGAATAAGAGCGGACCCAAAACGTACAAAAAATTGGTGCTTAATCGGGTATTTTTCGCTGAAATTGGCGTTTAAAAGTTACAAGGGAAAAAGCCCTGAAATTAAATTTAGGCTCCAAATAAATAATTTGTCTACTTTTGTAAATCCTATTGCACATTATGATGGTGAATATCTAGGGCTCATGTACCTACAAAGTCCATCTGGAAAAGTACCGCCTTTTGCCTGTTTCTGTCGTAAAGCAGCAGTGTTTGCACTATTGTATTTCGGTAGAAGTTTTAAAAGAGCTGGTGAAATTTCTGGCACATGAGCGATTCTATTTCATTTCTTAGGGTGGGCCTTCAGACAAGGTGCGGTATTTTTCCAGACGGTCTTTGTACAGAAGCCCTACCACCTGCAAAATTTTTAAAACCAGTTACAATCTATACTATTTGTATTTTTAAATTAATTATCAAAACTTTAATTGACCCATTATTTGTTTGAAAATTTTATTTACCATACTTTTTGAGTAATAAGTAGGAATGTTAGGAGATTCGGTATTTTTAGTATGAAAGTAACTTTCAAGGCAATCATGACACAAAAAGAAAACTGAAAAAATGTTCAATATAAAAAGAAACCTATGAATCTTTCAATCTCATTCGGCAGAATAGATTTTTGCAAACTCACATTGTTTTTAAAAGACCTATCCAACAACACCCCACACGATGAGGTCAAAGAGAAAAAAAAATTAACCCCTACTTTAGCAACTTAGTATATATAGTATATTAACCCAAAATAGTATATTATGCAATTAGTGAATAAAAGACGGATTTAAGGCGAGGGCCAAAGATGAATCAAGAGCAAGTGAAGGATTCTAACGACTGAATCACGACCGCAGGGAGTGATTCATGACGATTGAATCACGAGCGTAGCGAGTGATTCAAGTGTTAGAATCCTGAGCGAGGCGAGTGATTCATGGCCCTCGATTTAAATCCCTTTTATTCAAGAGTTGCATACTATACTTTATACCATGACTACGAGAAAAAGAAAGATTTAAGCGAAAATATAATTTAAGACGTTGTATAGCATTGAGATGGAGCTCGAATATATTCATGTAACAAATATTTGTTAATATGGCGCGCATATTGCGCATCGCATTTTTAGCGGGCTCAGATTATACGCTTTTTTGAGAGGTACAGACTAAACTTTCAAACAACCATCAAAAAATTATATCTGGCTACTTAAATGACAAATTTGCTGTTGATTATTTAATTAAATATCATAAAATGTGGTGCCGGCAAAGAATAGTACCAACCCATACATACCCGTGGGTGTCGTAAAAGGCGACTAAGGTTTATAAACTGGACGATGGGCAGCAGCATCCTCCTTTGTATCTTACTTACTGCGGTCACCTACAACCGCGGTCCATGGTGCCAGCCGTAACGCTAACAAGCGAGGTGATGGTATTCATCTTAATAATTTATACTTTAATTATTTATACTTTCCACTTGAATCCATTATTAAAGAATTGAAATCTCTTGATACAACAAAAGGTGCTGGACCAGATGGGATACACCCCGCGTTCTTCAAAAACACTGCGGCCACTATAGCAGATCCCTTATTTATAATATTAAACAAATGTATGCAGGAAGGAGTTTTCCCGCGAATATGGAAACTGGCACATATAACTCCTGTCTATAAAGCTGGATCTAAAAATCTAGTGGATAATTACCGCCCGATATCCATCTTGTCCACCTTGTCGAAACTTTTTGAAAGACTAGTACATAACTGCATATACCCTATACTACATAATAAAATTATACCACAGCAACACGGATTCGTCAAATCTCGATCAACTGTAACCAATTTAGTGATCTTCACCACATACCTATTCGAAAATATGGATAACCGTGTTCAAGTTGACGCCGTATATACTGATTTCAAAAAGGCTTTCGATAAGGTGGACCACGAGATACTTTTAAATAAAATCGCATTTAATGGTATCAAAGGCAATCTTTTACGCTAGTTTATCTCTTACATCACACTTAGGTCTCAAAAAGTAGTTATCAGCGGGTTCGAGTCTAATTCTGTTACAGTTTCTTCCGGTGTGCCCCAAGGATCCATCCTTGGGCCACTACTGTTTGTATTATTTATAAACGATATTGGTGAATGCTTTCAGCATTGTAACTTCCTTTTATATGCTGATGATCTGAAGGTCTACCTAGGTGTCTGTTCATTAACTGATTGCCTTAAATTTCAAAGCGACTTAGACAGATTAACCCAATATTGTATCATAAACAAACTCCATTTAAGCCTATCCAAATGCAATAAAATTACATTTACTAAAAAGTCTAATATTATTAATTTTCCTTATAAACTTAACGGCACATACCTTACTCCTGTATCAATAATTCGAGACCTCGGTGTCCTTTTGGATTATCAGCTTCATTTTGACACTCACGTTGATAAAATTATTAATAACGCCTTCCGTGTTTTCGGCTTCGTTATGAGAACCTGTCGCGACTATAAGCGTCCAATAACATTTATTCACCTCTACAAGTCTTTAGTTCGTCCCAATCTTGAATATGCGTCCCAAGTCTGGAACCCTTTCTACAATAAGTATATTGACAGAATCAAAATTGTCCAAAGAAAATTCTACCGCTCTCTGCACTATAGGTGCTTCCGCAAAAAGCTCTTTTATAATAATCTTATAGTTAAGTATTCCGTCATGTCTCTTCAGTCACGTCGAGTTTTGTTAGACGTTATGTTGTTTTACAAGGTTTGCAACAATACACTTGATTGTTCCGCAATCACGAGTTATCTTGCATATAACGTCCCTGTCCGTCCTCAGCGTTCAATCAATCCCAAAGCTTTCGGACCTCCTTGCTTCGCTTGGAATAGATACCTTGCTAATTTATTTTAATATGGGATGACATCTGCCAACATGTCCCAAATTTAAATGTCACATTATCAATGATCCCTAGGAAATATTTAAAATAACCCGTCAAATAAATAGGATGACGCCTTCACTGCCTTGTGACGAATTATTTCTTTAATCCTCCTTCTATACCCTAAATCCACACAAATTATTTTTCACGTGTCCCTGTCAAACTAATGCTGGATTGCGTTCTCCTATGCGCCGGATAGTAACAACCTGCAATGATAGATTTATGCATATTGACACATTCTCAACAACGCCTAACAGATTTAGGAACTTGTTATTGAAAGAGCTACAAGATTTGTGAACTAGCATTCTACTTTTTAAATTAAGTGAGTTTATATCTGCTTTCGACCTACTTCTTTTACATAATCTGTGAACATTGTAGTTGGCTGTGTATAGACAAGTCTCTTTGTATAACTTATTTTTAAAGTAAGCCTTTGTACACTGCTGTTATTTGTTCCAAATAAATAAAATAAAATAAAATAAAAAAGACTATGGATGGTACTTCCCCTCTACATTTTTCCAGCAAAAGCTAGAATTCTGGAGGGAGCTCCCTGTCCTGTAGTGGACGTTTCATGGGATGTTATGATGAAAATGAATATACATTCATCATATTTTCTCGAATACAGCATAATTTGTTGACCACCCCGTTTGCGGACCACCTCTTTTATATTTATGCTGTCCTGGTAGGTACTTTTTATTCTGTGCCCCTCCAAGCCTCCAGCTGCTGTCCTGCTCTTGAAAACTCATGTTCTCCTGGTACTCCGTATTGAGTCGCTGCTCTTAAGGTGAGATGGAGTTCGAATGTGTTCTAAATTCAAACACCAAAATAGTGATTAAAAGGGCTTTTTATTCACTGTTTTCAGTGATTAAAAGAATCTTTTTAGAGGGGGAATGGTATAATAGTATATTATGCAATTAGTGAATAAAAGACGGATTTAAAGCGAGAGCCAGAGATGAATCACGAGCAAGTGAAGGATTCTAACGAATGAATCACGACCGCAGGGAGTGATTCATGACGATTGAATCACGAGCGTAACGAGTGATTCAAGTGTTAGAATCCTGAGTGACGCGAGTGATTCATGGCCCTCGATTTAAATCCCTTTTATTCAAGAGTTGCATACTATACTTTATCTACACTCATGTCGTAAACTTTGAAATATGATTCAAAAAGTTGATACGTAAGGCTGTATACTCGTATTACGCAGAGTATCTATAAAAAATTTAAAAGTTAGCATTACGTAACGATTTTTGTATGAAAATTTTGCAAAGGTATTGCGTAATTAAATTTTTTAATCATTACGTAACACTTGGATACAATTCTCCTCGAATCTAAACTTTTTTTAAGAAGACTGAATAGAAGGTCTCTTAGAGAGCCCGTAAGTAATGTATCAGTTTTTCTTAGTAGCTGTCAAATATCAGTAGCATATTACAAAGTGTACCATATAAACAACCTATTATTTGGAGCAGTTAGAGTAACAGTTACTGTTAGTTACAATTATTTCATCTGTGACTGAAAATATGCGCGCGTATTAGATTTGCCGCAATTTTCAAACATTTACCTTTTTCTAGTATTTTGTGCCCGTGAAAGTAATGTGAAAGTTTATTGAAAAAGTAGATAAAGTGATGCATTCAGGATACTACAGTCACACCAGAAGATACTCAATAACTTATGATCTTCTCTCATATTAGTCTAGGACATTTTACGACATAACCAACAATTAATTGGGAAAGAATTAAAATCGAAAAGAAAACCATGTCTTGTTAAGAAAATGTCCTGCTTGTAAATTTCAAAGAAGACCTAGCGGATATATTAAGGCGGCTTCTTTAGACTTATATCAGAACTGTAATATGTATATGTCGCAGAGTGAGCAACGCTATCTTGTAGCAAGTGGAAGAACTAATAATTTTGGTGTTACTATTTCAATTATTTTTACTACGAAATGTCAAGTTAATACTTGGGAGGAATCGATTTTGTACAAATGGCAATCCAGGGATGGTTGACGTGCTGTCATAGATAGACTTTTCATGCTGACGGAGTCATTGGAGGTCAGACGACCATTTAGTACGGATCGCGTCCACCACATTTCGAATCGTTTTTCATCTGCTCTAAAATAAAAGTTGTTTGAGAAGATTTTCTTTATCTGCACACAATAGCATCTTGATTGTTTACATTGTGGATTTATTTCATCATTCCGGTAATGGCTGACGAAACCACAGATCAAAACCTACTAACTGAGCCGTTATCAGAAGTTGGATCGCAATCCGGCCGCCCACCAAGTGAAAACACGAGTAACCATGACGATGAAAAATGGCATTTGTTATTGGAACAGCAAAATCGGAATTTTTTTGGCGCTGGTTCAGGCAATGAGAACCCCGCGGACCAGCAGTGACATTCAGTCACCTGAATTTGACCCTGACAAAAGAAGTGAGGACGCACGTGCGTGGATTAATACGGCGGAAATGTGTATACCAGAGCAACGGCTGCAAGGTGCTCCGCTAATGTTGGCATTGAGTCGTGCATTAAAAGGGCAAGCGTCGATCTGGTTTTCTCAAGTATCTTATCATGGCATGTGCTGGGCTGACTTCAAGGATCTCTTTATCGCAAGGTATGATTGCCCTCAAACAGCAGCGGCATTTCTGATCAATTTGCTTGGTACTAAACCAAAGGATGGAGAATGTTTAGCAGCGTATGCAGCTACGCTAATGACATCGATTATGTCAAAGTGGAGTAACATGCCCGTAGAGCAAATAGCTGTGTCTACAATCATGGCCCATATCTCTCAGTTCGACCCACGAGTGCAAAGAATGTCTTTTACTCATGACATCAACAACAGAAACCGTATTCAACAAGAATTAATGGCAATATCCTTTCCGAAAAGGAAGTCGTCGTCTTCGTCCGTTGTCGATGTTTCAGAATCGAAACGTAGCCGTGAAACAACTATCGAATGTTACATCTGTGGGAAACTTGGACATAAATCATCAAGTTAAGTTAAATCATCAAAGACAGGTAGAAGGTCTCCAAGCACACCTCAACGCCCAAGCAGCCTAAACCAAGATGCTGCTGATGTGAAGTCTACCATCAGGTGTTTCCAATGCAAGGGCGCCGGTCACTACGCGTCTAACTGCCCTGCTCGACGGGGCTCTGGTGAAAGCAGCGGAACCAGAAGAGGTGGAGTCAGTGGCGGATCTGGAACGAGGACGGAGAAGCGTGTGGATGTTTGTACGGTCAGCGCACCTTCTGGGACACTAAGACACTTTGGTGAGCTGTATAATTTTATTATGATTCATGAGCTGAGTGCTCGCTCATGCAGGAGTGAGGAGCTTCAATATTCGGCGGGATTTATGTTCCAACACCCACACAGTCTGATGATTCGAATGGTTTTGTGTAACGTACGCACCTTTTATGATGCAGGTAGCCAGTGTTTACGGTTTCGTTGAGACAGTAGACTCACGATCATTTTGGGATGATTGGGTTGCAGCACCCACAAAGTCTGATGAAACGAGTAGTGTAGTGTGACCTTTACGGTTTTGTTGGCATATTAGTGAAGTGTAACAGGTTTTTTGGCATAGCGGTCAAGCATTTATGACAATTTTGATATGGTGTACCTACCTACTGTCATGCACAGTAGTCGAAAAAAAAAGGTTTAAGTTGACGGTAGATAATTTATTAGTTTGTTTACAGTTGTCTCGGGACAGTTCGGACACCTCGTCGTCCGAGTCGGACCTCAGTCAGACACGCGTTCCTGTACCTACAATCGTTTAAATGTTTTGCTCGACGATCGACAACGTCTACCTACATGAGACGTGACGTTTAGTTTCCCAAAATAGTTTGGATATTGCAGTTAACTGTTACGATAAGTAAAATGTAGTGCTGAACCGAAAAAAAAGCATTGGAAACGTTGCTTTTGTGATAGTGTTAAGATTTTCAGTGTGTTTTGTTTTGTGTTTTTGTAAGAAATTGACTGTGCCATAACATAACGTTCAAGACTTTTCTAGTTGTGAGATAATGTCCAAATCTTTCATTATAGCGTAAAAAGTGCGTTCATAATAAACCTTACTAAGGGAGTTTCGAGATAAAAGATCAAAATAGTTTACAATAACGTGTTAAAAGCTTACTAAAGTGGTTACTGTACGATGATGTGACTATTTATTAAGAGTAACAGTAACTTTCAAGTGCTGGAAGTAGTTTTTATGGTTGCCAGTGAGAACGTAAGTAAATGTTCGCGATTGTTTTGGAATGCCGTTTTGACAAACCTTAACGCTCACTATAATTTAAATGAAACATCCTGGTGAAACATGAAGGAACATTCTGGTATAAGTACATACTAGACAAGTATTGTAGTCGAAATTTTAAAGAAAAAAAGTGTGTTTTTACTTAATACTTTATGAAAGTTTTAGGATTACTAGTGGTCATTCCTAGCCGTGTTAAATGGTTTTTAACGAATGTGACTAGAACAACATAACGAGATTTAGTTCTTTGCTTCTTTTATTTACCTACTCTATTGATTTGTTATAAATTGACTTGAACTATAAAGTTGTGATTGTTTTTGAAAGTAAATTGTGAAGGTTTTAGATGTTGACGTTTGCTAAGGTGTAGTATACTTCAATCGAATTGCACTGCACTGCAACAATAAAATTATAGAGAGATTAGCTCTGGTGTGAGCAGACAATGACTGTGTTCTTGAGTTGAGTATTTAGAGTACCTTACTAGAGTTAAAACATGGTTGTCATTTAGAGAGTATGTTGATACGTCTACTGACGGTGAAAATTATGTACAGACAGCCGAGTAATAATTAAATTCAATGTTTTGTTTCATACCGTTTGAAAGGTCACCTGACTTTAAGTATTCCGCCTCATGGAGGTGATGATTTTGAGTGTTCCGCCGGATGGAGGCGATGATCTTGAGTGTTCCGCCGGATGGAGGCGATGATTTTGAGTATTCCGCCGGATGGAGGCGATGATCTTGAGTGTTCCGCCGGATGGAGGCGATGATTTTGAGTATTCCGCTGGATGGAGGCGATGATTTAGAGTGTTCCGCCGGATGGAGGCGACGATTTGTTAGTGTTCAGCCGGATGGAGGCGATGATTTTTTGTGTTCCGCCGGCAGGAGGTGATGAATTTGCGTGTGCCATTGGACACAGGTGATAAATGTAAAGAGTACTGCTGGATTTAGGTGAAGAATTACTTGACTGTGATGCTGATTGCAAAATAGCTGCTGGTTATAAGAGAAGAGTGGTAATTTTTATTGAAACACCATAATTTATGTTTACAAGATTGCGTTACAATTGCCTGTCTTGGTCAGGTCAGGCCTGGCCGAGACGATGGACATTTTATTATTATGACGATGACAATGGACATTACTTTCAGGCCATGCACACGAGGACGTGTGATTCGTCAGAATGGCCGTGTCGCAGAGTGAGCAACGCTATCTTGTAGCAAGTGGAAGAACTAATAATTTTGGTGTTACTATTTCAATTATTTTTACTACGAAATGTCAAGTTAATACTTGGGAGGAATCGATTTTGTACAAATGGCAATCCAGGGATGGTTGACGTGCTGTCATAGATAGACTTTTCATGCTGACGGAGTCATTGGAGGTCAGACGACCATTTAGTACGGATCGCGTCCACCACATTTCGAATTGTTTTTCATCTGCTCTAAAATAAAAGTTGTTTGAGAAGATTTTCTTTATCTGCACACAATAGCATCTTGATTGTTTACATTGTGGATTTATTTCATCATTCCGGTAATGGCTGACGAAACCACAGATCAAAACCTACTAACTGAGCCGTTATATACATATACTCGTATAAGTTGCCTTTCTTGTTTACTTACTTTTGTTTAATTTTTATAAGTAAGTAACTACCTATTGTATGAGTGAAGATAAAGTAGTATACGCAACTGCATATAATATGGTATTAAAACACTCGTTTGATGCTATTATCACACTCGGCTACGCCTCGTGTGATAAACCCAAACTCGTGTTTTAATAACCTGTTTTATATGACAGTTGCATAAACTACTATTATACCATGACTACGAGAAAAAGAAAGATTTAAGCGAAAATATACATTTGAGGAGCCTGTACCTATAGCATTGAGATGGTCGAATATATTCTTGAAAAAAAAAAAATATTAAGTAATTCGGCGCACATCGCATTATTTCTTTTTAGCGGACACAGATTATATGCGTATTTGAGAGGTACAGACTAAACTTCCAAACAGCCATCAAAAATTTATATCTTGTTACTTAAATGACGAATTTATTGTTGATAAGTTAATTAAATATCATAAAATGAACATTCATCATATTTTCTATTTGCTGACCACCCCGTTTGCTGACCACCTCTATTATATTTTATGCTCTCCTGGTAGGTACTTGTTTATTGTATGCCCCTCCAAGCCTCCAATTGCTGTCCTCCTCTTGAAAATTCAGATTCGCCTGGTACTTCGTATTGAGCCGCTGGTCTTAATTAATGGAGGTCGAATATATTGATGTGTTCTAAATTCAAACACCAAAATCGTGATTAAAAGGACTTTTTATTCACTGTTTTCAGTGAATAAAATAATCTTTTTAGAGGGGGAATGGTATAAAATATTTTTTTTTTAAAGATTTCATTTTACCAATTTGTCGGCGTGGATGAAATGTATATCCGCACTAAATTACAGCTTTCTAGTACTAAGGGTATTTGAGCTAAGCCGCGGATAGACTGACAGACGGACATGACGAAACTACAAGAGTTCCTTGTAGACTATGGAACGCGCGCAAAATATTTTTCACCTCCAAAGCTCGGAAACATTTGTTTTGTCGGTTAAATTCTGCGGCCAAAAGCGATTTTTGGCCCCTAGCGGGCAAAAGGTTTTTGAAATTCGAACGCGATGTACTTATTATTTTGTAGTATGCTGCAGTACTGGCCGCTTGTAAAACCAGCCACGCACTATCGTTTTCAAGATGAGAAAGAGAGATGCAGCTATAGGAAAGAAACAAATAGTATTATGAATAGTGAATGCCTGGTGGGTAAGATACTGGCTGATAATGAAAAGTAAATTTAAAATTCGATCGCCTTTTTTTTTATTCTCTTGCCCAGATTAATGGACTCGCCCTTTGACTTCAAATCAACGCAACACAAAATAGATTTGCCTGCCACTGCCTGTCCACTGTCTCCACTTTGAAATCCCATGAAAATGAACCTTGTTCTGCAAATTTATCAAGTAGTTTATAGGTAGAGTATGAACATAAGCACAACAGTCCCAAAAATAATAATAATTTAATTATAGTGATTTCCTTTTTAATGTTTAGTATTGTCTAGTGAAAACTCTTTGACCTTGAGCTGGTCTCTGGTTACGGAGGTTTGTAGCGAAGCGCTGGTTCAGGTTATACTGGTTATGTTTCCACTTGCTTGCTGCCGTCAGTACCATTATGTAGGTATTATGCCCTTACGTTAAAACGTATGAGTAATTAATTAAACACTTATATTATATTTGAATTGCTTTTCTTGCATTATGTTAACATTTCCTCGCTTTAATGAGGTGAAAAATTTTGTGTTTCGCTCGGCAGCAAAGTTATTTTGCGTCTCGTGCCTTGATACCTTCGCCACGCTCAGGATTCTTCTTTTGAACCACTCGCTTCTCTCGTGGTTCAATCCTAGAATCCTTCGCTTGCTCAGGTTTCAATACGAGGCACTCGCGCCAAATAAACCTTTTGCTGCCTTGCATAACAAATAACTATTCCTTCGTTGCATCGCGAACCAGTCGCAGGTTTCGAATCTAAAAATCTACTCTGTATGTTTTCAGATACCTACCTGAATATGGCTACTTACTATCTAGTTCAAATTACTTGTATGATATTGCTATACGGTTTTTATTCGTTCACATACGCGGAGGACCTGTTTAGTGCGATATCAGATTGTGAGGCACTGTTGGACACCCACTGGATGGTTATAAACGACTTGGATGTGTACGTTCGGAGAGAGGAAGAGAGGTTACAAATGCTTAAAAAGTAAGTAGGTAGGTTATTATTATTTGTAGGTACTACTGTTATTAAATTGTAAATTGGTTTGTCTCTACGTTCAAGATATTTAAAAAAATTGTCACCTTCACAGAGATCACGTTATGCTATTTTGATTCCCCTGAAACCAAATCACAGATTTTTGGACTTTTTGTCTGTTTTTAGGGTTCCGATACCAAAATGGTAAAAAGAGGAACCCTTATGGTGCGACTCTCTCTGTCCGTCTGTCACACCTGTATATCTCAGCAACCACTTATGCGATCGACTTGAAATTTTAAATAGTTTTAGAATAGGGTTGCCCAACTTAATTGCACATGAAAGAATAAAAACAATTATGATTATTAATGCAAAGGGGGGCCAAAGAGGGCGGGAAAAATTTCATATTGTCGTTACCTACTATGTCAAATAGTATGGTGCAGTTAGACCCAGACCTTGACATCCAAAGTAGAAGTATCATTCCAGCTCTAAATTGTCCTGTGTAGTCCACATACTGTGTGGTAAAAAGTTACAAGATTTAGTATTAGCAACGGGTTTGGGGGGGAGGGGGGGGAGAAGTTGGGTTTTATCAGTTTTTCTTAAATATTTCAAAAACTGTGCAGTTTAGCGCAAAAGTGCCAAGGACAAAAGTAATCTACATTAAATTGCGAACAAAAGTGGTCAATTACGTAATCATGCTAAAGTGAACGGTTTCAGTGTTACCGGGGGTTAGTCCAGGCCCATTTTCTTGAAGGACCATTTTTTATCGAAAACCTTATCCTATTTATCCAGTTTCAGTTGCAATATTTTTAAAATTATTTTCATACAATTTATAAATAAGGATATAACGAGTCATTGGACGTATATTTTATAAAAAGTTATTCAGCCCTTTGTTCCCTGGAGTAGCTCAAACTTGGTATGTTTCAAAAATATTTTTTTAATTTTAAGATAACCAGATGTTCAAATGTGACATATTTCCAGAATCAGCTTCTAAAGCCCTTTCATTTGATATACTACATGACAGTATTAAGAATTTTTTTTTAAAATCCCATACAAAAAATTTATGACGTTATAGCCGGAAAATGGACCGGGCGACGGATTATCACCCGAGTGTAAAATACAGATGGAGAAAGCTACACCGACAAGAGCATGGCTCTTAAATAATGAATGAATGTAAAATACTTACTAGGACACCTGCTAAACATTCCTGAACAAAATTTTTTATGTACACTCATTTCCCTACAGAACCTTAGCCAGGGCCTGGACTAGGTGTACAGTTAGCAATTGTTAGAGTTTTTTTAGATTCATGGAAAAATATGACATTATCATAAGGAAACTATTGTTTCATACAGGATTGTGTTTTGTTAAAACAAATTGTGATATTGTTACGAGCTAGCGGTTCGGGATTGGAGTGAAACGCCAATGTAGGATTTTTCGTTTATTTAGGAGTTATTTACAATCCGAGCTTCTTATATACACGTCACTGAGTTCGCTCTCTGAGCCTCTTCCACGGTCTTCCCTCCTTGCACTGTACCCTCAGGTATCTCGTTTACGGAGTTTTCCCTCCGAGCACTCCTCGCTCTAAGACCTCTTCAACGGAGTTTTCCTTCCTAGCACTCCTCCCTCTGGGACCTCTTCTTTGGAGTCTTCCCTCCGAGCACTCTTCCTCCGGGACCTCTTTTGCGTACTCTTCCCTCCGAGTTCCTCTTGCCTCCGGGACCTCTTCTATGCGAGACTTCCCTCCGAGCACTCTTCTCTCCGGGACCCCTTCCACAGAGTTACCTCTGAGGTTTCCTCTTCCTTAGGACTTTTCTTCTTTTCCTTGTTCCTCACTTTAGATCGCTTTCCACTGAACTACCGCGTAGTCGCTCGGTGGCCCGGCTTATATACCCGTGCTACTCGTTCCCGAACATTCTAGACTCATTTTTTAATTTAGGTTTTTGAAAGTTTTTCTAGTAATTACGAGCTTTCTTCAGATATCCCTTTCTTTCCTTTCTAGAATGTTCTAAACAAATTACAAATGATAAACATTCACGGGTATGTGGGACTCGAACCGGCGACCATCGGCTTGTGGTCCAACGCCCTATCCCCCGGACCACGCGGCTCTTAGCTGACTTGTCGAAATTTTGATACAGTTCCTTCGTATGACAGCTGGCAGCACGACGTCACGTTCGTGACAGTATGGCAGCTGACATCACGACGCCACGTTCGTAACAACGGCCGTTGGTATGTTAGTGACAATTTCTACTTTACACCCCCCGTAACACTGAACTGAAACCGTTCACTTTAGCAAGATTATGCTTTTGACCACTTTTGTTGGCAATTTGATGTAGATTACTTTTGTCCTTGGCAATTTTGCGCTAAACTGCACAGTTTTCTAAATAATTAAGAGAAACTGATAAAACCCAAACCCAACGCTAAAAATCGTGTAACTTTTTACCAAACAATATGTGGATTGTATAAAACAATTTAGAGCTGGAATGATACTTTTACTTTGGATGTCCAGGTTTGGCCCTTTTTTGGTCTAATTGCACCAGACCAAAATGGGGTATCATATGAAAAAGCTTTACTTGTACATCATAAAATATATTTTTGTATTTTTTACAACTCTTAGTTTTCCAGTTATGATGAAAAACGTAAAAAAAAATACCATTCCCCTACCCCTCATCTCCTAAGTTTGTGAAAGAAAAAATTTGAATTGGTTACAGTCTATAGAAGTTTATGTAAATATTACAGCTAAAATAAAACGATCTTTCTAAGTTGCACAATTTTTTAGAAATCTTCAGAAAACCTTTACAAACAAATTAAGTTTTGCGGTTCTTAAAATGGACTTAATTGCTTCCAAAAATACTTCCAAATATACTTATTGGAACCTTCGGCGCGCGAGTCCGACTCGCACTTGGCCGTTTTTTTTTTATTTGTTCGAGCATCATGCAAAAACTTTTGAACCGATTTTAATGAAGATTTTTTGTTTTATAACTAATAGTTTGACTTAAACACTGGTACTTATCCACTCTTATTTTTTATCACCCGGATGGTTATGAAACTGACTAACTTTTTCCAAAGAACATAGGTCGAAATACGAAATTCTATTAGGCAGTAAAAATCTTCCTAAGTTTCTACTGATGATGTGCAGTGCAATCGCTGGCTGAATTATGAGTTATTGATTACAGGCGAATAGACTCCTTCAAAAAGGAACAACAAAAGGCGATGGAAGATGTATCGAACTATCTTGGAAATCCTATAAATTCGTACACACTTATAAAAAGGCTCACAAGTGACTTAGAAGAAATAGAGTCCAAAGTCAAAATGGCAACAGGTGATGCAATTTTTTTAATGTGATTAGGTGAGCATTTGACCCCCATCTCACCTGGTAGTAAGTGACGAAGGGGTCGAAGAGTGACCAGGCATTATCTAGTTACATAGATAGATCCTTGCAAAGATCTAGATTATATTGTTCGGGGAAAAGATCGGCAGATCTAAAAGTTCCACTCCTGAGTTGTGCGCATTATGAAAGAAGAATCAAATTCCAAATCATTTTATTCATTGTTGGATATTAAAATATTTTAATGACGTCAGTTAAACTACATCGCTTCACAAACAAAGTGGCGCATGGCGCCATGGTGGGAAAAAAAGGAAGGAAAATAAGAACCCACGCGCTATGTTTGAATGTTTAAGGTTGACACAATAAACATAAGCAATTTGAGTTTTAAATTAGCCTGTTAGAACCGTACCCTTATCTCATGGCTTTTCCTTTCTTATACAATTTTTGCTTCATGACAGTTTTGAATTTTTAATTTCAGTTCAAAACTTTCAATGTCAGTGGGTACCTTATTATAGAAGCATATACATTGTTCTTTAGACTTACTTATTTTGTTAACACGGCTAACGTGTAAAGCAAGGTGATTCTTGTTTCTTATGTTGACACATGCCTGTCACAATTTTTCTCAAAACTATGTGTATTCCGTTTAACATAATATATTAAATTCTCATAAATGTATTGCGACACTAAAGTCAATATCAAAGCGCCTTATGCGAATTGGTAGAAATGCCGACGACATAGGGGAGGAACCCCAACCGTAGTTCTGAAAAGGAAGGGGTATGGGGGCACCAGGTCGTGCAATTCAAACTCACACACCGAAATGTATTCAGTAAAATAGCAGGCCACTTAGCGACGGTGTGCAGCTATGCCTCGACTAGAGTCTCGACACCAATGAGCTTCCTGGCACGCTTGTCGATTGCAGTAAGATTGGCCAGCTGGTATTTTGCAGATCCATCCCATAGGTAGCAGCATCCATTTACGATACGACTTGTGCTTGATATAGCTGTTAAAGCAGTCGCGGTGTGAAGTACCGCCTGGCCTTTGACAGTATGCCAAGTTTATTAGCTGTAGTTTTGGCCAAGGACTCGATAAAACGTCCAAAGTTATATAGATAAGTACATAACAAGGACCTCAAGGTGGTCTAATATCGGTACGGGTACATTTCGGAAAGTTAGAGTCTCCGTTTGGCTGTATACAAACACGCCTGTGCTTTGGTTGCGTTAAGGCGTCCACTGATCCAAACGGTCAACCAAGGTCTGTCAGGAAGACTGTATTTCTGTCGCACTGGCCTTTGCTTTGTGTAGGTACGTCTATCCGTAACTGTGCTGTCGCCTGCGTAGCCAAAGATTCCTGGTATCAGTATATAAAACAAGAATAGATCTGCGGACATAACAGATCCTTGAGGAACTCCGGCATCGCTAGCCCTCTGATCAGACGAGTGACCTTCTAAGACCACTTAACTTGATCGTTCACTCAAGAAGTTTAATTTGCAATTTAATACAGTAATTCTATGTAATTAAAGGGTGAAAAACGGGACCCAATTAATATGCCTCTGATGTCTGTCTGTGTATCAGTCAAAGGGCTCTATCTCATGAACCGTAATAGCTAGATAAATGCCGCTTTAAAACTAAATACTAAAAATTAAAAAAGTAATAAATTAAGGGGGGCTGAAACCCATTTAGGCAATTTTTTGGTCGATTTTTGTTTTAGCTCTATCATAAAAATGGGAACACTTATAAACATGAAAATTGGTATATTTATAGTGCATAAGTTATAAAATAACAAAAATCATAAAAACTGGTCAAATTTGTGTCAGACTCGGGCATTTTTAATACACTTCTGCGTGACTGCGCGTCAATAACTAAGATTGCTCGATTTTTGTTTTAACTCTATCTTAAAAACGGGAACACTTACAAACGGGAAAATTGGTATATTTATAGTCCGTAAACTAAAAAATTACAAAAAATCATAAAAACTGGTCAAGTTCATGTCAGACTCGCGCATTTTTAATACACTTCTTCGTGACTGCGCCAATAGATTGACGCGCAGTCACGCAGAAGTGCATTAAAAATGCGCGATTTGGACATTCTTGACCAATTTTTATGATTTTTTGTTATTTTATAGCTTATGTACTATAAATATACAAATTTTAAAGTTTGTAAGTGTTCCCGTTTATAAGATAGAGCTAAAACAAAAATAGAGCAAAAATTGCCTACAAACAGGTTTTAGCCCCCCCCTTAATTTATATATTTTTTTTATTTTTAATATTTATTTTTATAGAGGCAACAGAAATACATAATCTGTGAAAATTTCATCTGTCCAGCTATTACGGTTCATGAGATACAGCCCTTTGACTCATACACAGACAAACATCAGAGGCATATTAATTGGGTTCCGTTTTTCACCCATTGGATACGGAACCCTAAAAATAAATGACCGATGTTTTGTTAAGAATTTTATAAGGATTATTTTTTCCTTTAAAACTTTTTTCTTATCTATAACAGTTTTCGCAAAAACGTGAAAAAACCGGTTAACGACACATATCACGGTGAGGGGGGGTGAAGCGTCAGGTGGACGGGAGGGGAGAGTTATGAGTTTTGAACACCGCACCCAAAGGTATCATCTCACATAAGTTTCAAAACTTTATTAATTTGTTTGTCTGAAAAACATAGAATTACCGTATTAATTGCAAATGTCAGTAGGTATTCCGTACGAAGGAAGACCGAATCAAAAGATTTTGAGATATCGAGAGATACAGCAAGAGCTTCACCGTGTCTCTGGATAGCCTCATTTTATAGATGGGAGGTATAGTTTTTATCATAACATCCCATGAAATGTCACTGCACCACAGGGAGCTCCCTCCAGAACTACAGCAAAAACGCGTGGTACTTTAGAGGGGAATAACCATTGTCACCACGCTTTTAAGCGTTGCAGCTGGCGACCGCAGTATGTAAGATGGTACAATACATAGAATGATGCTGCGGCCCATCCTCCGGTTAAGACCTTAGTCACCTCTTATAGCCCGGCCAGACACTCGTCGAGTGGCGTGGGAAGTAGCGAGGGAAGGAGGCAGAGACGTAGTATGGCCTTTACTCGTCATGCCGCACGTATTGCTCCTCGTCATGCTCATCGATCCCTTGATTGTCGGTTTTTCGGGCGCGAGTCAAAGGACCGGCAATATGAGCGCGAGTAAGCAGCCATACACTGCCCGCGGACGCAGTCTGCATCGAGCGGTGGTCACGGAAGCATGTCGATTTCACGCGTCAAATCATGTCGCTGCCGGCAGCAGAAGAATGGTCTAATGAAAAAACGTTAATATTCCGTTCCGTACCTATCCACTATATTATATTCTTCATGTTTTTGCCCTTTGAAATTTTGCGGACGATTTACAATAATTAATAATCTATTCTTATTTCGATAAATAGATGTCATACATCAACTCCTTTATATATTATCGTATATTTCTATAGAAGAAATTGGTATAAATAGCTTTACTAGAAATACATAGCGCGCATCCTGCCACAGTTTCGACGTCCATCGTGTAGCAATGGCAAGTGACGTAGTGCGGAGCGTCGCGATTAATCGCGCGAGTAGAGCAGATAGTTCTGTGAGAGCAGTATGTGGCTAGAGAGAGCAATATCGCGGCAGCGCGAGGGGCAGAGCGAGGAGCAGCGCGACTCTGGCGGCCCTATTAGGGCAACACACGGACGCAGTATAGTTTCATATACTACTTATTATTAGCTATTAATACTTATTGTAGTTATATTATGTGGTTAAATCGTGACATCATTTTAGCATGTTACACAGGAACTGAACAACTTTTCCCGAAGTACTATGGTCGAAATTCTTAAGATCGTAGAACTTACGAATAAATATGTAACTTACAATTCGTAAAAACCATTATGATATCAAAATTATGACGTTGTAGCCCATTGAACTTATACTGTAGTTCAATGTTGTAGCCCATTGAACTAATATACTGTAGTTCAATGTTGTAGCCACAATAATGCGGTCAGTTAGCTGTTTTACGTAGACACGATTTTACAATTTCACAAAAATTTTTCCAGGTACTAGTTAGGTAAGTACATAGCTCTCAATTTTTGATAGGAGCCAATTCCTTTTTCGGCCATCTTGGATTTTATAGAGGCCATTTAAAATTTTGTTCTTTAATCCATATCTCGGCTTCTAAGTCACATAAAACCACAAATATGGTATCTAAATGTACATAACCTCTCAACTATGACAAAACCCTCTCCGGGGCGGTGTCGCGTTTCCCGTAAATGTGGTGAAAATAATGACGAATTTTGCCTGTCTGTGGGCCCCACATAGGGCTTCGCCACATACCGATGATTTTAGGGGCCCATCCTACGCTATAACTGCATTTCCTCGTATTTAAAGGGGAGAACAGCCTTAACTTTAGCAAAAACCTTTTTAAAATTAAATTTGCTACTCAAAATAAGTTCTTTTGTATTATTTGTGATGTTGTTGTACAGATAGCATTATTACACGGGTACCTACATTTTGAATACATTTTTGACCATATTATTAAAATAAGCCACTTTTTAACGTAATTACTGTGTTTAATTATAACCTTATCATACTATTTACAAATAAGAAGCATTTAAACATATGTCTCTCATAAAAACATTTTACACAATCAAAGATTTTATTGAAGCACACACTAGTACTGCCGTTTTTCTACTGGCATTTTGCGCGCCAACTGATTTTACGAAGTACCTACTGAAATAACCGCTTGCTTGCTGCCTTGCTTCACGTATACCACGTTTAAATAAGGTACAAAAAGATTAATTAGAATTTGAGTGGCTTAGCACGGACCCCAGATAGGGTTTCACCACAAATACGGGAATTGTGACATTGCCCCTTAGAGGGGTTTGCCACAGACGAGTTCAGGGTTATTTACACAAATCACAAACTAATCACAAATAAGTACGTTTTGTGCGTTTGTGCATTGCACCAAATTTCTTCCAGGTATTAGTTAGGTAGGTACTATAGCGAACACGAGGACCGGGGTTATTATAAAAGAGACGCTTGGAATCGTATTTATATTTTATATTCTTTTTTTATATAGAAAGCTAATAGCAACGTCCGTACCCAGCCGTGGGCAGGAGTTGACTGGCGACTGTTTTCAGAACGTGACGTCATTATTCGAAATCAAATTCAATTTTAGAAATACTCGCCAGCCAGCTCTGCTAAAAGAAGGCTTTCGAGGAGGATCACTACATTATCCTCCCCCCGGGCAAAGAAATTTCCGAGTGAAGCTTGGAAATTTCTTGTACAAAAAATTCCCTAATCTACCTACCTATGGTGGAAAATATTACAAATGTAAGCATAGCATAACCCTGCAAAATATTGCTAATATCTAGCTCATGTGACAAAACATTGTTGCTTTCAGTTTCGGTAATCTCATGAACTACGGTGCACAAAACCACCGAAAATTACACCACAACAGGTGTTACGCTTTACTACTTGCTAAACCAAAAAATACAATTTTAAAAATTTTGAAAAAAAAGAACTATCTTAGATCAAATCTAAAATTATTTTACTAGTTACGTCTCTAAGAAAATAACTGATACTATGCTCTTTGACAAATAAAGTTTGACATCCAATAATATAACATTCTCTTTCGTAATTCATGGAACCTTTACATAAATTAAAAAAAAAAACTTCCTACTCTATACTCATCCTAACTTCCCACATTAGACATTGACATAGAAAAAACGCTGAGTTTGTCTAGCAGCCTGCGGCTGATGAAAGTCAATTTGACATAAGGAAAACGCTTGAAAAACGCTACGCGTTAAATTATGCAGCCTGCAGCTGGATAATGTCAGTGACATTATTGATATACCTTTCTCTTTCAAACAAAATAAAGGCGTTGCTAAATTGAGACAAAAGCTACCCTAAGATGCTCCCAAGATACTGTGACCCAACAAAAGCCACCCACTAACCCTATGGGCATAAAAGTGGTTGTACAAGATAACAACTAGTGGCAACAATATATCCCATCAAGCTAACCTATATTTTTAATCCCAAAAATTAATGTTTAACCCCAAAAAGTGATGTTTTTCTAAAAGTATTATCTTAATTTGAAATCTAGTTAACATCATATGGCCTGCGGCCGATGTAAAGCGGAAGCAAAGCTAGAAAAATACACGTAGTCATACCAGCTACAAACACGATACTTGAGCCTGATCCAGACCCACTATCTAAATACATATGATTTAATAATAGTTGTACCTATGTTCTTCCCCGATAATGAAAACTGTGACATTTATCCCAACTGAACCCACTCTTTATTGAAATTATTAGAAAAATCTTTAGAAAGTTATGTCTGTAGTATAGACTTTAAAGAAAATACCAATACTTACTTGTTTACCGTCATCATAACACGTTACCTGTAGATTACCAAACAAAATTACCGTCCATAGGACATACCATACCATTATTAGAACATTACCTTCTGAAAAGAATACCTTTAAAAAAAAACTTTTACCAGATTTTTTTTTTGTTACCAGGTAGTAGAATAAAATAAACAAACCAAGGAATGATTGTAATTAAATCATAATTACAAACATCCAAAAAACACCCCGTTTTTCTTTCCCAGATGATCAATAAAGTTGCAATCGTTCGCAATTACAACCCTAATGAACAAACCCAAAAAATAAATTTATTAATACATGGATAGCAAAAATAAAACAATCTTCTTTTTTGAGATGGCTGAAGAGCTGCTTGCAGCCTAGCTCTGCTGGCGATGCGATGGTCGGAAGTAGCACGTCCGCCATCAGTCGTCAGTCAGGATAGCCATCTTAGTGGTGTCGCTCATGGTTAGCGATCACCGATGTGGACACGCTGAAGCGCATCCAAGGATATCGACACTCGATATCACAACTCATTGAGCATAGTATAACATGAAAAAGAGAATTAGTGTTAAGTACAAAATAAAGTTAGGACACCATGAATACGTTTTTGGACGTCTTTCATCTATACATACATCGTCAAGTAAAACATTTATAACTCACGCTTTTAACTATATGAGAGGTTCTTTGACTAGAAAAGTGAAAAACTATAGAGAAAACCTGCTAACAAAGATTTTAGTACAAAAACATACATATATCTTTTTTACATTTACAATATTGCGTACAAAGCATTTATAATCATAATGAGCTTATCTATATTTTTTTTATAGGACAATATTTCGTGATTATAGAAATAATATTGTACACGTAATATTATCTACGCAATATGAACAAATACGATAAACAAACAAAATATGACATGACATTTTTGTCAGATTGTCATCCAAAAGACATGCGCAGTTTCTCTGTCGCCATCCGTCGCCTTGGAGACTTGCAAATACAAATGAATACGAAATTGGTACGTTTGTAACCAATTCAAGCATGACGAACAATATGAAAAAACTTTGATGAGGGTGATTCTTTGCTTTAGACAATATAAAATTAGCTTACAGTTGTACGGCACGTGTTATGCGTGCCGTGTCCATAAAAATTGGCACTCATAAAGTATGATGCGTCGTGGTCATCATATGTCATCATCTTCTTCACATACAGGGCATCATCTTCTTCACATACAGGGCATCATCTTCTTTATTAGCATCCTCTTGTCTTACTTAGGACCGGTGACCGCGTAACTGTAACACTACATAAAATGGCAATAGGGGCACGACGGCGCCTCCACCATTATAGCGAACACGAGGACCGGGGTTATTATAAAAGAGACGCTTGGAATCGTATTTATATTTTATATTCTTTTTTTATATAGAAAGCTAATAGCAACGTCCGTACCCAGCCGTGGGCAGGAGTTGACTGGCGACTGTTTTCAGAACGTGACGTCATTATTCGAAATCAAATTCAATTTTAGAAATACTCGCCAGCCAGCTCTGCTAAAAGAAGGCTTTCGAGGAGGATCACTACAGTACATAGCTTTAATTATTTGATAGGAGCCAAAGGAAAAATCCGCCATCTTGGTTTTTATAGTGGCCATTTTAAAAATTTTGTTTAATCCATATTTCGGCTTCTAAGTCACATGAAACCACAAATATTGTATCTAAATGTACATAATTAGGATGGAGGCATACAACTACACCATTTTTAAAGGTATCAGGCAATATTTATTCAGGAGTATTTGCACTAATCACAAATAAGTCGTTTTGTGCGTTTGTACATTGCACCAAATTTCTTCCAGGTATTAGTTAGGTACATTGCTTTTTATATTTGATAGGAGCTAAAGGAAAAATCCGCCATCTTGGATTTTACAGCGGCCATTTTAAAAATTTTGTTCTTTTATCCATATTTCGGCTTCTAAGTCACATGAAACCACAAATATGATATCTAAATGTACATAATTAGGGTCAAGGCATACAACTACACCATTTTTAAAGGTATCAGGCAATATTTATTCAGTATTATTTACACAAATCACAAACTAATTACAAATAAGTATGTTTTGTAATTAGTTTGTGCATTGCACCAAATTTATTTCAGGTATTAGTTAGGTACATTGCTTATATTATTTGATAGGAGCCAAAGGAAAAATCCGCCATCTTGGATTTTATAGCGGCCATTTAAAATGTTTGTTCTTTAATCCATATTTCGGCTTCTAAGCCCCATGAAACCACAAGTATGGAATCTAAATGTACATAATTAGGGTCAAGGCACACAACTACACCATTTTTAAAGGTGTCAGGCAATATTTATTCAGGATTATTTGCACAAATCACAAACTAATCACAAATAAGTACGTTTTGTGCGTTTGTGTATTGCACCAAATTTCTTTCAAGTATTTGTTAGGTTCATAGCTTTAATTAAAATATAGGAACCAAAGGAAAAATCCGCTATCTTGAATTTTATAGTGGCCATTTTAAAAATTTAGTTCTTTTATTTATCACTTATTAAAGAATTTTATAAATTTTCCCATAAGAACTCAATCCTATGATAAAAAATAATGATTTCGAAAATTTTCTGTATACCAATTTTCATCTTAGTCCGTTCAGTCTTTAAGCGTGGTTGATGGACAAAAATATCCAAACATTCTTATTCATATTTATAATACAAGTAGGATATAGTAAGTTCAAACTTGGATGGATATTTTTACAGCAAGATAGTGCGATCCGTTACACAAAGATGCGACAAAGAATAACTTAAACACATCACCAAGTGACCGTATTAGCATTGAAAAAACTGCAGGAGGATACTTTCATACTCACTGGAGGACCACAAGATGATGAAAGCAAAGTTTTATGGAGAAAATCAATGGTAGAAAAGAGTCCGACATTTCAGTACTGGGACACCATTCTTAACATGGAGCTGCTGGGCCTAATTTTAATGTATATGTGGAAAGTCTTAAGGCCCTGGCATGGCGCCATGGTTCTTTGCTCTAGACAATCATAACTATGCACGATGGATCCCAATACACATCCGAGATTTGGAAAATCTGCCACATTCCATTCTTGAAGAGTTTGAGCATCAAGGTCACTGGGTAATCCATAAAACTAAAAAGCGATTTTCTAGTATACCAATCGACCAAGCACACGAGCAAAATAATAAGATCGTAGAACAAACCGTACTTATTTATGATTAGTTGGTATTTGGTGCAAATATTCCTGAATAAATATGGTTTGATACCTTTAAAAATGGTGTAGTTGTATTCGTTGACCATAATTATATACATTTATATACCAAATTTGTGGTTTTATGTGACTTAGAAGCCAAGATATGGATAAAACAACAAAATTTTCAAAATGGTCACTATAAAATCCAAGATGGTGGATTTTTCCTTTGGCTCCTATCAAATAATTAAAGCTAGGTATGTACCTTACTAATACCTGGAAGAAATTTGGTGCAATACACAAACGCACAAAACGAACTTATTTGTGATTAGTTTGTGATTTGTGCAAATAACTCTGAATAAATATTGCCTGATACCTTTAAAAAATGGTGCATTTGTATTCGTTGACCCTAATTATGTACAATTAGATAGTATATTTGTGGTTTTATGTGACTTAGAAGCCGAGATTTGGATAAAAGATCAAAATTTTTAAAATGGCCGCTATAAAATCCAAGATGGCGGATTTTTCTTTTGGCTCCTATCAAATAATTAAAGCTATGTACCTAACTAATACCTGGAAGAAAATTGGTGTGATTGTGAAGCGTGTCTACATAAACGCGATTTAAGACCATAACCACAGATTAGATAATATTGTCATAACTGACTGGAATACAAAGAATCGTAGCACGAAAATAATGTCAATCAAAAATATCTCATGGTCTCGGTCAGAAAGAAAGAGAGATAAGTGCTTCAGAATAAGCGTAAAAATAAAAATATTTCAGAATCAAATTTTACTTCATTTGACAGATTACGTAAGAAACATAACAATGAAACAAAATGTTAAGTTTCCAACTCGTGAGGACCTGGTAGGAGCAGCAATGGCTCTCACCCGACTGCAGGCCACGTACAAACTTGATGTTAAGGAACTTGCCGAGGGAATATTAAATGGCGTCCATTATAGGTTTGTGTAAATTATTATAGTCAAAGTAAAATGAAGTGTCATAAGTGACACGAAAAGGCATAATACTCACTTACTGAAAGATGTAATTTCATATAATTTCTATAACAAAAATCGCTTATGCTGGTGTTTTTACCGGGATATTCGATACAGTCCATTCCAGAAAAATATGAAATAGTCTGGAAAGTACGGTTTATCCGTTTGATGGTCTGGGCTACGATACTATAGTGGGATCAGAGAATAGGATTGTCGGTCTTATTCATTGAATATATTTCGTGTGTGACCTATTCGAGTCAGGTCTACTCTCAATCACTGACAATCGAGTAGAATATTGGTTGGATGAATCGTCAAATTGGCAGTGATTAATATTCAAGCAACACTTTTGTTAAGGGACGAAATTTTGAATTTGCATGTTTTAAATAGTAACGTATCGATATATCGACAATTCAAAGTTGACTACCAGAACGGGCGGAAGCCTATGTACGCGAAACAGAAGTTCGATTTTAACACATAATACCACGCCTTAGACAAAATTTCAGAGGTAGATAGGCTAGAAAGCTTCAATGCTAACTTTAGTCAGGCTGGGTACGTTGCATCAGACAGTCATTAAAAAGCTTCATCGCCTCGTAGTACATTTTGTCGGTGTCATTTATTTATGAATTAATATGGAATATAAACTGTGTCGAAAGTTTTAACGTAATGTCGGGTCTTAGCATTTTCGTGTTTTTGTCTTAGTTTAAATAAATTAAAATCCATATTTATAGTTCCCCAATGTCAGCGGGCGATTGTTTCGAGCTCGGCCGGGCTTTGTTCGACAAAGGGGACTATAAGAACACAGTAGCCTGGATGACAGCAGCGCTCCGCAAGTATCAAGATGAGAAAAACGACGATTACTTCTTTGGTGAAGTCGATATATTGGACTATGGCAGTTGGGCGTGTTACAAGATAGGTCAGTATAACACTGGTTGATATTATGCTTCCTTCAAATCTATAAAAGTGATCCCACCAAAAACATTCTGTAAATAAAAATAGTTTTAACAAAAACGAATCACCTCCTTCAAAAATTTTTAAGGAATCTATTAGCACTAAAAAGTATAAAATAACCATAGCAGTAATTATCAGCAACGTAGTGAAATAATAGAAAATACCCAAGCCTATGTTTGATTATTTCACTTATAAATTTACAAGAAATAGTTCATTTTGGAGTCGGTGCCAGCAAAGAAGTTGCATTGCAGGAAACAATATATCTTATCTAGTTTCTTTTATTACAGAAGACGTTGAACTGCTTTTTTATTCACCTTCGAGAGGATCCCATAATAAATTGTCAATGATTAAGATTTTATATAAAAGTACATACATTGGAACAAAGAACCTCTTCCTTTTTTGAAGTCGGTTAAGAAAGAAGGCACGAGAAAGAAAATGAAAACTCGTTGTAATTTGGTAACGGCATACCTACAGCTAATGTAGGGAAAGTACCATAGTCACCACACTTGTTTGCGTCACAGCTGGCACCATGGACCGCGGTTGTTGGCAACTGCAGAATGCAAGATGATACGATACACAAAAAGATCATCATATCATCCCATGAAACGACCATTGCAGGTTAGGGAGCTCCCTCCAGAACTCTGGCAAAAAAGCGTGGAATTTAGGAGAGGATTTACCATAGTCACTACGCTTGTAAACGTTGCGGCTGGCGACCGCTGTTGTCGGTGACCGCAGCTTGTAAGATGGTACGACACACAGAAAGATGCTGCTACCCATGCTCCGGTGTATATTCCTTAGTCGCCTTTTCACGACACACACGGGTAGAGATGAGTTGATACTATTCTATGCCGGCACCATACTGGCGTCACAGAAAGGTGCTGCTGCCCATTCTCTGGTTTATTAAACCTTAGTGGCCTTTCACGACTCCCGCGGATAGAGTATATTAATCCTTAGTCGTCTTTTATGACACCCAAGGGTTGGTACTATTATTTGCCAGCACCACACGGGCTACATACTTGTATAGCTTTGAAAAATATATGAAACACGTAAAAAGCGACACAGAAGAATGCTACTGCTCATTTTCTGGTTCATTAGCCCTTAGTCGCCTTTTACGACACCCACGGGAAGAGATGGGTTGGTACTATTCTATGCCGGCACTACACGGGCGACACAAAAGGATGCTACTGCCCATTCTCTGGTATTTAACCCTTAGTCGCCTTTTACGACTCCTTCTGGTAGAGACTATTAACTCTTAGTTACCTTTTACGACACCTAAGGATTGGTACTATTTTTTGCCGGCACCACACGTGCTATGTACTTGTATAGCTTTGAAAAATATATGAAACGCAATAAGTGCCTATAAAATTTGAAGGTTTCCCTCGATTTCCTCAGGATCCCTTCATCAGATCCTTACTTGGTGACAATGGGACTACCTCAGGAGTATACCCTATCGGATAAAAAAAGAATTTTGCAGTTCTAGTTCGGCAGTCGCTAGGTGAACACGTATCAATCTGTTTAATCGTCTGCAATACGATAAGTGCCATACGTGAAAAGACTTTGTTATCGTTGTAACTGTGCTCATTCTCGTAATTACGTGCCCTAAGAGCGGATGGTGAGAGGGGACTTACCTCGCTTCCGCAAGAACAGAAGCGATATACATTTTTCATCTCTATCATTCTTATAAGTGCAAATTACTTGTTTACGTCGGACATCGGTTTATCAACATGGAAGACGTCGGTACTCCTAAAATTAGTCAACCACTTGCGCCATCCGCATCATATCCAGATTTATCGAATGTTACTACACAGGAGCGGTTCGGAAACGCAATATTAAGGAAACGCAACAAACCTGATGATCACTTTGAATCTGCGTTGAAATCGTTTATGCAGGAAATGCGTGGTCAAATGTCGGAACTGAGTGAAAATGTGAATAAAAATATCTCAACAACTTCCATCAATATCACTGAGACACTTGTTTCCGAGTTGAAGGCGCTGAAGGAATCTAATGAAACATTTAAATCAGAAATAAAATCGGAATTGTCGGACGTAAAATCTACTTGCAACCAGTTGCAAAAGTCCCTGAGTGATATGGATTTAAAACAACAAAAAATCACTACCCACTTAACTAATATCGATAAACAACTTGATACCCACAGAATTCAGCTTTCTAAACTAAGTGAGGACTCGGCAAAGCACGCAGAACTTCACAAGAAGGTACAAGATCTTAACAAAACCGTCCTTGAGTTGAACTCCAAATTATCGGTGAAAGATCAACGAGATCGTATAAATAACCTGGAAATTTCCGGCGTACCTATTTCTAAAAGTGAAAACCTAAGCATGATGATCCAAACCCTGTCTATTAAAATAGGTTTCGATTTAGTTTCTTCTGATATTGATTTCGTACATCGAGTCCGTAGGTTTCAAGCTACTGGAACTGACGAACAGCTGGAACGTTTTCCCAATATTATTATACGTTTTGCGCAACGAAGACGCAGAGATGAGTTTCTGGCCGGTTGTAAAACTCGCCGCAACCTAACTACTGTAGACTTGGGGCTCGATGGTGCTTCTCGTCCCATTTTTGCTAACGAACATCTGACGCCTGAGAACAAGAGGCTGTACAGAAAGGTTCGCGTAGCAGGAAAAGAACATGGATATTCTTACATCTGGATCAAGGACTGTAAATTATTTGTACGAAAAAACGATACATCAAAAATCGTTCATATTGGTGCAGAAACCGATATAGCTAAGATAAAGTGACTAACTATATTTATTTTACGACTATATTTAATCATTACCTTATTTTTTGTACCATGGCTTTTAACCTATGTTTGTATTTGTGGATATGTCACTGTTGTAGCATGTAACTCGACACTTTTAAAACACACTCATGGAGCACTGATTATGATTATTAGCAAAAGTGAACATCCTTTTACATACTACCACAACACAAATGGCTAACTTAAATTTAAAAATTGCATATCAAAATGTGAGGGGATTACGCACAAAATCCAATGAATTTTTGCGTAATACTGTTCATTGCACATACGACATCATTTGTTTGTCTGAAACTTGGTTAACCGAAAACTTTTACTCCGCAGAATTTTTTGATAATAATTATGTAGTTTATAGACAAGATCGTGACTCAAAAACTACAGGTAAGGCGAGGGGCGGCGGGGTTGCGGTTGCGGTGCGGCGGGAGCTGTGTCCGGAGCTCGTAAATCACACGTCACTCGGTGCACCGGCACTGGCGCTAGCCGATACAGACTGTTTGTGGGTATCAATTCCCACTATGAATCATCATAAGCCTCGGGAACAACACGGCCAGCGGCGGCGCTCTTCTACTGATTTAACGCCGCCGCCCCTCACCTCGCGTAGCGGGACTGATAAGGAATTCCTGCATATTTTCTGTGCCTACGTTCCTCACGGATCCAATCACAGTGGAAGACTTTCCTCTTTGTTTACTAAATTGCAAGATATTATTATGGCTCGCCCATCCGATATTTATTTAATTTTAGGAGATTTTAATGTCACGCATGGTATATGGAACTATGATAGCGATTTTAATTACATGACTTTATTCACAAATGAAGACGAGCACGCCGAAATTACTGCAGATTTTATAAATCTGTCTGGCCTAAATCAATACAATTTAATACCAAATAAAAATAATAGATTTTTAGATTTAATTTTTTGTAACAAACAGTGCACGGTTGCCCGTAGTTCCGTACCTCTGACCCCAGAAGATAACCACCATCCAGCCCTGGACATCAGTTTATGTATAGAATATTGTGAAGTTTTGCCACCTAACGCAAATACCTACAAGCATCTGTTTTATTTAGCTGATTATGACGCAATACGTACTGGTCTACTGAATATAAATTGGTTAGAAGAATTTCAGAAGCGTAGCGATCTAGAATCTGTTGTTACATATTTTTATTCTGTTCTAAATAATTTAATAAAACTACATATCCCTAGAAAACGCATATCCTCTAATACTTATTATGAACCTTGGGTCACACGACCGCTTATAAAATTATTAAATGAAAAACGTAAGTTTCACAAAAAATGGAAAATTTATGATAATAAATTAGACTACCTTACGTTTTCATTATTACGGAAAAGAGCTAAACTATTAGAGGATAAGTGTTATAATACTTATATGGCTATAACTGAGGATAAAATTAAATGTAATCCCAAATACTTTTGGACGTATGCAAAATCTAGATTAGGCCGCTCGGAAATTCCACGTACTCTTAAATATAACGACATATCTACTAGTGATGGCGTTCAAATTTGTAACCTGTTTAACTTATATTTTACTTCAGTTTTTATAAAAGATACAACCTTAAATAATCTTGATCAGATGCAAGAATTTAATGATTCCCCGGTAGATATTTGCAGTATTCACATAATACAGGATAATGTTTTCAAGGAGCTAAAAAATATTGATGTAAAAAAAGGGGCAGGTTATGATGGAATTCATCCACTTTTCATTTCCCGTTGTGCTACTGAATTGCAGATACCTATAACCTACATATTCAACATGTCGATTAATACAGGGACTTTCCCATCCCTTTGGAAAAAGTCGATGATAACACCTATACCCAAAACAAATCAATTAAACGATATCACGCAGTATAGGCCCATATCAAAGTTAAGTATTTTTGGAAAGATCTTAGAAAAAATAGTTACTCACCAGCTAAGCTCTGTTCTTCGAAATTACATATCCCCATATCAGCATGGCTTTTTCCGCGGTCGATCAGTCGAAACAAATCTTGTCACATATACCGATTTTTTATTACGATCAATGGATAAAAATTGTCAGATAGATGTCTTCTATTCCGACTTCTCAAAGGCTTTTGATAAAATAAATCATAATTTACTTTTTAAGAAGCTTTGGGCAGCCGGAATACAAGGCGACTTATTTCGATGGATAAAATCCTACATCAGTAACAGACTACAGGCAGTGTCAGTAAGAGGTTACATGTCCGATTTATTAGAGGTACCTTCTGGGGTCCCACAAGGGTCCCATTTAGGGCCCTTGTTATTCTCAATTTACATAAATGACATAGCTACATGCATCAAACATAGTAACATTCTTCTTTATGCAGATGATGCCAAACTCTATAAAGAAATCAAGACTACAGAAGATTGTCAACACTTACAGGATGATATTTCCGCTTTGTCTGAATACTGTTCACGTAATCAATTATTTTTGAATACTGATAAGTGCCACATTATAACGTTTACTCGAAAGAAAAGGACAATTATGCATAATTATAGACTGGAAACTAATCAAATCTCTAGAGTAAATGTTGTACGTGATTTAGGTATACTGCTGGACAGTAAGTTGACATTTATTAATCATTACGATCATATTTTACAAAAGGCGACAAAACAACTTGGTTTTCTTTTAAGAGTTAGCAAACCTTTTAAGCTACCACATACGTATAAAATACTTTACTTCAGTTTGGTAAGATCTCTCTTAGATTTCGGATCAATTATATGGAGTCCATACTATGCACGACATGTAAATAGGTTTGAAAAAATTCAAAAACGATTTCTTAAAGCTTTGGAATATCGTACAGGTCGCAATTTTTCTGATTATACAGACTCACTTACTCGACATAACATGTTACCTCTTAACCTTCGTAGACAACAATTCGACTTTATGTTCTTATTTAAACTTCTAAACAATTTAGTAGACTCCCCTCACCTGTTACAGTACATTAAATTTAAAATCCCTCGTAAAACTGTTAGAAGAAACAATCAGTTATTTGCTCCCCCAATGTTCACAACCAATTATACTGCTAATAACTTCTTTCGTCGTTCTCTTCATAGCTACAACAATGACATATCTCACATTGACCTCTTTTGTAACTCAGCTTCTAAATTCAAAAATCTTGTTATCACTTCCCTAAAAGAAAAAATGTAAACATAGCACTGTTAACTTATATTATATATTGTAATTGCTGTATTTAATTACTTCTCGACACTTAAAATTACCTGTATCTACCGTGTTGTTAACCTAGAACTGCTGTTCTTTGCTATTAAGTATTTATATTTATGTTGTTGGCACTCAAGGTCTGTATTTATATATGAAATGTATAGTTTTATAAAAGTTTTGTCGATGTATATGACTGTTTGTTGCCATAATAAAATAAATAAAATAAAATAAAAAAAAAAATCGGTTCACAACTGACGGAGTAATCGGTGAACATACATAAAAAAAATACATACAGTGGAACATAGAACCTCCTCCTTTTTTGAAGTCGGTTAAAAACTACCAAAGTCTCGATGGAGCTGCTTGTTTATCTCTAAAAAGTAATGAAATCTAGACAAAGTCGTGCCAAGTCTAAGGTTCCTTACTGCGATTTCTTTATTATTATAGTTAACTAGCTGATGCCCGCGACTTCGCCCGCAAGGGATTCTATCTATCTGACCATCCATATATCCATCCACCCTTCCGTCTATCTGTCGTCCGTCCGTCCAACCATCTGTGCAACCGTCCGTCAAACCATCCCTGTCCCTGCCCCTCTCCCTCTCCCCCTCCTCCCACTCCCGCTCCTTCTCCCTTTCCCTCTCCCTATTCCTATCCCTTCCCCTATCCCTACCCCTAACGCCATCTTAACCGCTATCCCTATCATCATATAAACATAGAAACGACACCCATATTGATTTTTAGACATTTCAACCCTATCGCACCTCAATTTTACGTCCACCACGTTGGATTTCAAAGTTGTTGTAGTTTTCGTAATAAGCGACCCGATAAACCATACAAACGATACCCATATTGGTTTTTAGACTTTTTCACCCCATTTCCCTTTTTAAGGGGTTGAGTTCGGGGTGAAATTTTAATAACAGTGATTCTTCGTTGCATAGAATTACAAACCTAATGCCTAAATAATAAATTATGTGGATTTAACTTTAAAAATAAAGGATTTTCAACTTCTTCCCCCTTTTTACCCTTTAGGGTGCCGAATTTCCAAAAACCCTGAGATTTGTAAATGAAAATTTTTAGTTGTTAGCCTACATACAAAATTTGAAGATCCTAACTTTAAAAATGACGGACTTTCATACAAACATTCATCCCCTATTTTACCCTCTTAGGGGTAGAATTTTGTTAAACCCTTTCTTAGTGCACCGATAAACCTCATAAGGAACCTATAAACCAAATTTGGAATTTCTAGACCAAGCGGTTTGGGCTGTGCGTTGATATGTCAGTCAGTGAGTCAGTCACCTTCTTCATTAATATTTAATGCGTTTTCCCGTAGGAATGAAGTGTTTTCCCGCGGTATAATTAGCCTAAGTGTTATTCCAGGATCTAACCTATATGTGTGCCAAGTTTCATTTAAATCCATTCAGTAGTTTTTACGTGAAAGAGTAACAAACATCCATCCATCCATCCATACTTACAAACTTTCGCGTTTATAATATTAGTAGGATAGGATTTTCGTAATCAGCGACCCAATAAACCATACAAACAATACCCATATTGGTTTTTAGTCTTTTTCAGCCCATTTCCCTTTTTTAGGGGTGGATTTTCAATAACAGTGATGAACGATGCATAGAATTACAAACCCAATGCCTAAAAAGTAGAAAATCGCAAAATTTCACAACCACAGGGAGGATTCGAACCTGTGTCTTCTGCGTAAGTACCGCAAAAAAAAAAATATAAAAAAAAATGTAAAATCATTTTCAATTATACGTAGTGTTACCAATTTTCAACTCGAAATCTGTCTGCAATGATGGACTAGTTGAGCTAGTACAGCAAAAATGCTTGCTAGGTGGCAGCACAAACGCAACGTTGGAATGCGTATAGAGGTCGCTAAATTTCACAACATCGGGCAGGACCACAGTAGCCTAGTTGGTAAAGCGTCTGCGGTACTTACGCAGAAGACGCAGGTTCGAATCCTGCCTGTGGTTGTGAAATTTTGCGATTTTCTACTTTGTAGATTTATCCGAACACAGGAAGTGTCAAAATAAAAATCATTTTCTAATGCCTAAATAATAAATAATGTGGATTTTACTTTAAAAATAAAGGATTTTCAACTTCATCCCCCTTTTCACCCTTTAGGGTGTCGAATTTTCAAAAACCCTGAGATACGTAAATATATATTTTTAGTCGTTAGCCTAAATACCAAATTTGAAGATCCTAACTTTAAAACTGACGGACTTTCATACAAACTTTCATCCCCTATTTTACCCCCTTAGGGGTGGAATTTTGTTAAACCCTTTCTTAATGCACCGTTAAACCTCATAAGGAACCTATATACCAAATTTGGAATTTCTAGACCCAGCGGTTTGGGCTGTGCGTTGATATGTCGGTCAGTGAGCTTTTTCATTAACATTAAATGCGTTTTCCCGTGGGAATGAAGGGTTTTCCCGCGGTAAAAAGTAGCCTGTGTGTTATTCCAGGACTTATCCTATATGTGTGCCAAGTTTCGTTCAAATCCATCCATACTTACAAACTTTCGCGATTATAATATTATAGTCAGTAGGAAGTAGGATTAACCGACTTCATGTTGTGTGAGTTGGCCGTTGAACATTCTTTATACGTTAGTGGGTACAAGTCAATTTTGTTTACACGTACCTAATGTTATATCCTTCTGTACTCCGTGGTTATATCTGTTGTAACTACCTATGTTTGTTAAGCGAGATAATAGCCCATTCAGCATTGACAATGCTGACTTCTGCTCTCTTCTTTTTGGAGCGTCAAATTGACCACCGATCTAATATAAAATAGACGAACAGACAGACTTCTATCAATAATTAGAAGTCCGTCTGTACTGGATTTTTTTTATATTGTTTGTTTCGGGCTCGCCTATACATAAGTATTATTGAAATACGCAGCTTTATCAAGCATACAATTGACTGGTTATTGAATTCAAAGTTTTCCAAGTTAGTGGACAATGTACTAAGAAAAAAAAACCGGTCAAGTGCGAGTCGGACTCGCGCGCCGAGGGTTCCGATATACCTATAGTATTTTTGGAAGCAATAAAGTCCATTTTCAGGACCGCAAAACTAAATTTGTTTGTAAAGGTTTTTTGCAGATTTCTGAAAAACTGTGCAACTTAGAAAGATCGTTTTATTTTTGCTCTAAAGTTTACATAAACCTCTGTCAACTGTAATTAATTCAGATTTTCCCTTACTCAAACTTCGGAGATAAGGGGGGGGGGGGAATGGTATTTTTTTTGACATTTTTCATCATAACTTGAAAACTAAGAAACTTAAAAAAATACAAAAATATATTTTAAAATGTACAAGTAAAGCCCTTTCATATGATACCCCACTCGACCTAGTAGCGACAATTTGAAATTTGCCCCCCCCTATTTTGGCCCCCTTTACGTTAATAATCATACTTTTTTCAAAAAATTTTCATGTGCAATTAAGTTGGGCAACTATATTCTAAAACTATTCCAAATTTCAGCTCGATAGCGTAAGTGGTTGCTAAGATATAGAGGTGTGACAGACAGACGGACAGACAGACAGACAGACAGAGCGGCACCATAAGGGTTCCTTTTTTTTACCATTTTGGTATCGGAACCCTAAAAACCATAAGTGCATCCAGACGTGTTTCGAGCAAAACGCAAAAAACTTTCGATGGAAATTTGACGTACTTACAAAGGAGACAGGAAATTTAAATTTTGACATAGGCAAGTGAATTATAAAATTTATTTTTTACAATAGCCATATTTTGACAATTGTGAAGTTTACCCGGTTTTCCCTGAAATACTTCTTTTTATTTATTTATTTATTTATTTATTTTATGTATATACAATTGCATGCCCTTACAGTCTAGCCAATACAGCAAGCAAGTAAAATAAACATTATGTGTTAGTCAATATATTTAAAACTAAATTTGCGAATTCAGTCAAATAACAATTGGACAAGTCAGTCCGTTTTGCTACCTCATTAAGAGTATTGACAGCCCTTGATAACGGGCAATACTTAACTAGGTTGGTACGAGCAGATGGCACCTCATACATCCTTTGTCTTGGCCCTATCCTAAGCCGGGAACTCGGGACTTCCAAGGCAAGCGAATCAAACACTTCTTTATTAAATGTTTGGCCAATTAATAGCTTGAAGAAATACCTAGCCAGTGCTAAGTTCCTCCTGACTTCCAACTTATTGTATCCAACCATACCCATCACAAATAGGGTTGGATACATAAGTGGGTAGAAAGGGTATACCCCATATTGCTTGAAATATAGAAAACGCAGAAATTTATTTTGAATTCTCTCAAGCATCTGGGTGTACTTGATTTCATGCGGATTCCACACCATAGCAGCGTATTCCAGTCTACTTCTAACCAGTGCATTGTAGACTGCTCTCACGGCCGAGGTATTTTTGAACTCTCTTGTTTGGCGAATAATGAATCCCAAGTTTCGGAACGCTTTTTTGCAAACATCTACAATATGATCGTTAAACCTTAAGTCACTCTTGACCTTAACACCAAGATCTCTAGCAGATTCAACCCTCGTCATCTGTTCATTATCAATGCGATAAAGACAGTGCAGTGGTTGCTGTGCACGTGTGCAAGACATTACATTACACTTGGCGCTGTTAAAAAGAAGCAGGTTCTTATTACTCCATTCCACTACACCGTCTATATCTGCTTGCAAACGATCACAGTCCTCTTTTTTATCAATGTTCAGGAATAATTTTAGATCATCTGCAAATAATAACGCTTTTGCATATTTGACTACCTGGGGAAGGTCATTTATCATGATGTTAAAGCCAAGAGGACCCAAGTTGCTACCTTGGCTAACCCCCGAGTATGTGTGGTATGGCTCAGATACACAACCCATGCATTCAACATATTGCTTCCTGTTACGCAAGTAGTCCGAAAAGAAACAAAGCAGATTCTCTGAGAACCCCATTGCAGCGAATTTCGACAGCAAGACGTCGTTATCGACCGTGTCGAATGCCTTACGAAAATCAAAGTAGGCTACGTCAACTTGACCACCTATCGTTCGATCGACATTCGGTATGACGTAATTCATAAAGGACAAAAGGTTACTCTCTGTGCTCCGTCCTTTCCGGAAACCATGTTGGCATTCACTCAGTTGTGAGTTTACTTGGTCATAAATTTTAGAGTGGATGACCAGTTCGAAAACTTTGGCAAATGCTGACAAGATTGCTATGGGTCGGTGCTCGCTCACTTCACAGCTAGACCCCTTGGGGACAGGGACAACACGAGTGGTTTTCCAGCGTTCCGGGAAAGTAGCTGATTCCAGGCACAAGTTAAAAATATACGTGAGGGGTTTCTCGAATGCGTCTCTGCAATCCTTTACCAAGAAGGGAGGAATACCGTCTGGCCCAACTGAATGCTTGGCTGGAAGGCGCTTAAGAGCTGCACGGACCTCTTCAATCTGTACGGTCGAGATACTCACTTGGGGTACATCCTCACTATTTGCTAACCGACCTACACTTTCGAGGGCTTCCTTTACGTTGAGCTTTGGGGGGGTTTTTGCATAGACTGAGTGGAAATACTCAGCAAACTCTTGTGCACGCCTAGTTACTGGTACTTCATTCGCGTCCTTAGTGATCACAGTTGGATTACGTTTTGACCGTTTAGACCTCATAAGTCCAGAATGATAATGGGTCGCAACAGAATTTCGCTTGTAATTTCTCCCTAAATTCTTCATAGTCTGAAAGGGCTTTCTCTTTAACCAGTGCTCGGTAGAAAGAGAACTTTTCATAGTCTGCCTGTACCCCCAAGCGTTTATATTGTTTATGCCACTCAGCTTTGACTTTTAAGTGACTTTTTAGTTCAGCTGAGTACCATTCAGGGTATGTATATTTTTGAGGACCTGATGGCCGATCAGATTTAGTAGGTGTGTTGGCCTTAATTAGCTGATTTAGGACTTCATATAAATGGGAGATTGCTTTTTCAGAATTCTCTATAGCATAGAGTTGACCCCAATCTACTAATAGCATTGAAGAATACAATGAATTAAAATCACATTTCTTGAAATTCCACTTGGGGGTCATATTTGACTGGGAACGGGCATCATCACTCTGACAGGATGGCAGACATGAGCGATGCGCGTTAGAGTTATGTTTCAGGGCCATCAATACTCTCAACGATGGATGCTGGCGATCCTCGGCTACTAGTGTATCCCATTCACGAGTCACTATAACATTATCATCTAAGAGATTCGTCAAAACTAAATCTAAAGTTCGGTCATTTACATTTTTAATCCCGTTTCTTTGGCTGTATCATTTTTTAGTATTTTCTAGTATCATTGGGAAAATATTAAGTCTACACTAAGAAAAAAACCATAAGTGACAGTTATTTTTTTTTTACACAAATTTTTCATAAATTACGATGAGAAAAAACCAATGTTAGCAACTTATGGTTTTTCAAATTTGAAAATGTGAAAATTATGTTTTCTTCTGTACAAATAGTGTATAAATTAGCTGTGTTCACAGCTTCGTTCGTATTGAATTTTGACTTTTTGGATATGCACAAACAACTAAACCGATTCAAACAGGGTTTTTGATAATATATTTGGCTTATTTTCGTGTAACATATGGTTTTTGTTTCATTGCAATCGGTTCACTCAAACAGAAGCTACTGCACAGTTTCAAGCGGCATACGTGTGGCTTCTGTTTAGCTGAGTCAGTATGGGTATTCAATGTATGGGGACCAATATTTTCCGGATTAAAGGATGAGCCTTGGCACACTTGTTAGTTAGGTAGACTAGTGTTAAAAACACCCGGGAGTATGGGGCTGAAAGCCAGGTGGAGGGGAAAAAGCTTTCCTTATCCGCGCGACTGTGGCTCGTTATAACTGCAAATTTGTAATTTGTTATAGGGATAGTTTGGTATTGTTTTCAGCATTTAGAACACTTCTGCGCGACCCTGACTGAGACGGTATTTTAGATACGAAACTCTCTGTGCAAGAATCCGAATCGCACTTGGCAGATTTTTTCACTTACATTTCTGAGTATCGGTAAGATATATTTTTTAAATTAGTTTTAATGGTACTGATGTACAGAACGTACTAGAATTAAAACCATAAGTGCACCTTTAATGCATTTTTCTATGTATTGTTAAAAATAAGATAATTATATCTTGATTACAATGACAGCAGTGTGAGTGAGAAACGGACGGAGCTATGCGGACAATAATGAACAACAGAGACAAGTCCGTCCGTTCTACTCTGACCATTTACTTATATATAAGTACTAGCCCATCGGCACGTTACAATGTCCCCAATTCGTTGGTCCGAAATCTGACGTTTAGGACCAACAAACGTCAGTCGTTGTCAGTCATATTGTCAACATTGGATGCAAATAAACTTACCAACAAAATGGAATGTTCTTAGTTTAAGAAACAATATACTCTTATTATTATTGTTATTTCTTATTATTGTTTTTGACTATAATCCAATTCATGAAACTGAAAAACCAGGCCTAAATCACATAAAAACAGTAAAAAGTTTGTTTTGTTTTTTCCCGCCATATTATTTCCGTTCCGTGTATTTAGTACCGACCAAAGTACTACACAACGTAGTTCACGCGATTTTTCACAGATGGCGCAATTTTTTCTTGTATGGGGAAATTTTGAACCGCTTGTTCCCAAGACCCTATCTTGACTATATAAATCTATGACTCTGACAAACTTTCAGTCATTCTAATCAAACTACTTTACTTTGACTGTAAGTTAGGGCTTTTTTTCTAGTATTGACAATGCTGCTCCTGTTAGCCAATATTAAAAACAAAAGCACAAGTACAACTTTTACCCAATATTTTCTTATTACTTGTAAGTTATGGATTTTTATCACTATTCACAGCATGCACATCATGCCCCACAATATGCTCGCTAAAGGATTTGTACGAGGCCAGACCAAATGCCATCTGCGTTGCCGAATACTGGTCTGGGAAAATATGAGTGTTGCCATCGACACGATAGAAGAAGACTATTGGCACAGCTGTTGATATGAAAATACTAGAAAAAAAAACATAAGTGAAATTCTCATGAATTGTTTCATGAAATGTGTGGTTATTTATGCAACTGTAGCACAAAATGTTAATATTGTTAAATTATAATTCAAAATTACAACAGGTCAAACAAATATTTACTCACTTTTAGTCAAATATTAATCATTTGTCGAGCTTGCAAATTGACGAGACTCAAAATATGCGGACAAGTGACGCGTGCACTCCCTCGCAGTCAGTGAATACTCCAGTAAAATTACGAGAGATTGTATGGCGAAACGGAAATAATTGATAATAGCCGTGATTCTTTTTCAGATCGATAGATTATATTTCTGTGTAAAGCTTTTTAAGGGAATCCACCTAAATTTACTTCATTTATTTATTTATTTTGCCGTCCAAACATTAAAAAAATATGGAAGTTCGGAAAAAAATGTTAATTACGGCGTGCTATATATTCAGAATTTCATATTGGGATTTGAAATTTTTATTGTTTAGAAACGTATCGTGTGTGATATCAAATGAAAGGGCATCATATGCCAGTTCCAAAAATATACTACACCATTACCTTTCGGCCACCTGTTTAGTAAAAATCTTAGAAATATTTTCAAAACATACCAAGTTTGGGCTCCTCCAGGCAGGAGACGGCTTGGTAAGTTTTTGTAAAACATACGCCAAATGTCTTGTAATATACTCATGTCTAACGTCAAAAAGGCAATTTCCAAAATATTATTATTTACTATTTTTTATGAATTATTTTCTTCAGTAAAAAGTTGGACATATCTCTGAGATTAAAATTTCGAACTCTTCTTTACTGTACTGGCTGTTATTGTGTTTTATGGTAGTGGAAGTTGAAAGGAGAAAGATAAATGTCTTCTTCTTCGTCTTCTGTTTAATTTAGAGAGAAACAGCAGTGGGAGAGATCATAGAGAGTGTCTTTTCACTTTCGGCTCGCACCGTGTCATCAGATCCTCTCACAGGTGTAGTAAGGAGTGGGGTTCGGTAAAGAAATCGTGAGAAAAACACAATAAAAACAGCACAGTACTGTATAGTTCGATAACTATAAAAAAATTCAGACAAAAGTCTGTCCAAATTTTTAATGAAGAAAAAAATTCAAAAAAAATAGGTAATATTAATATTTTAAAAATTGACTTCTTGACGTTAGACACACGATAAGTTTCTAAACAAAAAAAAAATCAAATCCCATACAAAAAATTTATGACGTCATAGCTGACCCACCCTGGGAGTATTTTTAAGAGCTGCCGGAAAAAACGATTGTTGTAACCTAAAGTACCTGTGTACCGAACAGCAATCCTGTATATCGAAATGTGGTATTATCTTTCGTAGGCTGACCACTAAGTGGCAATTTTCCATCGTCAATGGGTAGCGGTTCTGGCGACAGATTGGTGCAATGGTGTCATGGAACACCTGGTTTTGTACCCTTGTGTACCCTTCAACGGCATTAACTATAATAATAAAGAAATCGCAGTAAGGAACCTTAGACTTGGCACGACGATAAACAAGCAGCTCCATCGAGACTTGGGTAGTTTTTTACAGAATGTTTTTGGTGGGATTTCACTTCTTTTTGTAGAAACAAATTAAACCTAGAAAACTAAGAGTACTAAATAACTAACAATTAAATAAAGTATTCAATTAAAACTTCCTTTCAATCTAATAATTAAGTAATAATCAGAAATCCATCACTAATCATAAAATTCCTAACCTATTCAAATCTTCGAATTGTTATAATAACAACCTGCTAATTAACCTTAGCAAACATCACGAAATAATAAGCGAAATCAACGAAATGCAAATAATCCCTCCTAATCCCTAGCAAACGTTTTCAAGCGCAGTAGAAGAATGTCGTAAACGACTGTAACGCGGCCAGTTGCCACTTCGCCATATAAGGTTATCAGAAAAACAAACGTAAGCGCGTTTTAAAATACAGCCAGCGAATTTTAAAACGCGCTTCTAGCGCACTATCTAGCGACGTGTGCGGGTATCACTGCCACTCTTAGTCCAATCTTAATATATAAAAGGATAAACTGACTGACTGACTGACTGACTGAGGTATCAACGCACAGCCCAAACAGCTGGACCTAGAGACTTGAAATTTTGCACGTAGATACCTTTTACAGTGAAGCCATCCTCTAAGGAAGGATTTTGCGAAATTACACCCCTAAGGGGGTAAAATAGGGGATGAAAGTTTGTATGGAAGTCCGTCAGTTTTGAAGTAGGTCTTCAAAATTTGTACTTTGGCTGAAGACTAAAAATCTATACATATAATAAAAGAGTAGTAACCGCGTGTCTGTACTTTTGATAAATTTATAAAAAAATTAGTGTGGGCGATAAGAAACGACTAATAGAACTCAAAAATATGTTTTCTGAACTTTTTGTCTGTCTGTCTGTCTGTATGTTTTCGATAAACTCCGAAACTACTGAACGGATTTTCTCGCGGTTTTTGCAGATAGATTCAGCTTAGCTCTGAGCAACATATAGGCTAGGTTTCATTCAAATCGGTTCATTCAATGAGAAGCTACACTAATGTAAAGTATCAAATTGCCTGTACGATAATAACTCACAAACCGATTCAAACTGAGTTTTCAATTACGAGTTTGGCTTAATTTTGTGCAACATAAAAAAATAGTTTCATTGCAAACGGTTCACTCAGACAGAAGGTACGCTATGTAAAGTATCAAATTGACTGTACGATAATAACTCACAAACCGATTCAAACTGACTTTTCAATTACGAGTTTGGCTTACTTTTGTGCAACATAAAAGTTTAGTTTCATTGCAAACGGTTCACTCAGACAGAAGGTACGCTAAGTTTCATGCGGCGGCGCAAATAACTCACAAACTATTGAACGGATTCAAACGAGGTTTTCAATAAACTGTCAAGCTTACTTCTTTGCAACATATTAGTTTACTTTCATTGAAAACGGCCCACTCAGACAGGTGCGCGAAATTTCCAGCGGAAGCGCCAATATCTCACAAACAACTAAACCGATTAAAACGAGGTTACAGTAACGTATTTGGCTTACTCCAAGCAACATGTATGCTTAGTTTCATTGCAAACAGTTCACTCAGACATAAAATACACTAAGTTTCAAGCGGCGGCACCAATAACTCACAAAATACTAAACGGATTTAAATGGGATTTTCAATAACGTGTTTAGCTTAATTCTTTGCAATGTATTAGCTTACTTTCATTGAAAACGGTTCAATCAGTCAGAAAATGCCTGAAGTTTCAATAGGCGGCGCCAATAGCTCACAAACTACTGTACCGACTCCGACTGGTATTTCCATGACGTGCTTGGATTAGGTACTTCCGTGCAACATATAAGCTTAGTTGAAAACGGTTCACTTAGATAGAAGTTACGCAAAGTTTCAAGCGAAGGCGCGAATAAATCAAAAGCCTTTGAGCAGATTCAAACGTGGCTTTCAATAACGCGTTTGGCTTACTCCTGTGCAATAAATAAGCTTAGTTTTATTGCGAAAGGTTCACTCTGACAGAAGATACGCAAAGTTTCAAGCAGCAGAACCAAGATCTCACCTACTGAACTGATTCAAAGTCAAATGAGGTTTGTCAATGACGCGTCGGGCTTATTTTTGTGCAACATATAAGCTTTATTTCATTGCAAACGGTTCACTCAGACAGAAGGTTTTTGAAATTTTAAGCGGCCGCACCAATACCTCACAAACTACTTGAACGACTTAAACGGGGTTTTCAACAACGTATTTGGGTTGCTTTCGTGCAAAAAAAAAAAAAAAAAAATCAAAAATCTTTTATTAGAATATTGGAACTTTTTTTATTGCAATCGGTTCATTCAAACAGATAATAGGCGAGTTCAAAGTTTCAAGCTGTGAATCCGAGCTGAAATCAAACAAAGCTTATAATTTTGTACGGAAAAAAGCCAAATACGTTCTTGAAAATTCCGTTTGATCCGGTCCAGTTGTTTGTGTAAAAGTCTTGGGTACAGCTAAAGATTGGTAAAATCTAGATTTAGTTTTATTGTAAAAATAATAATAAAAAAATTCCTGTTTCGGCATGGCGGTGCAACAAATGTAAAAAAAAATTTGAAAGTTCTAAAGTTTTGAAAACTTAGGAAGTAGGTACTTATAAACGAAATACTTCAAAAATAAAGAGAGAAGTGAATCATTGTTTTTTAGGAATTGTCTTTTAAGGGGAGAGATAAGTTACAAAGATTGTACGGAAGTGAAGTCCAACAGTTTTGTATGTAGGTACACGTAGAGTTAAAAGCCACAGAAGCTAAAGTGACTGAGCCTCAGATTTAGTCAGGCTTTGTTTTGTATAAGAAATAACAAAACCCGTATCATAGTTACTCCGCGTGGAATTCGACTATGATTTTACACTTACGAAGATAGTGGGCGACCTAACAGTCCACACGTAAACAAGAGGTGTTTAATTTACTTACAAAAATCCCTATTATCGTTACTCTGTATACCTAATAATATAAAGGCGAGAACTGCACTGTCAGTCTGTCTGTCTGTTACGCTATTATGACTAATCCGATAAACCGATTGTGATAAAAACTTGGTACGAAGATAGTTTGAACCATGGGAAAAGTCATTAGCTACTTTTACTGAACCCCACGCGGACGGAGTCGCGGGCAACAGCTAGTTAAGTTATAAGTGTCTCAGGATTTTTAAAAAATCTTCACCCTAAGGGTTGAAAAGGGGGATTAAGTTGAAAATCCTTAATTTTCAAAGTAAAATCCACAAAATTTATTATTTAGGCATTAGGGTCGTAATTCTGTAGAACGTACATTTATTGAAATTCCACCCCAAATTTAACCCCTAAAAGAGGGAAATGGGGGTGAAGTATTCTAAAAACCAATATGGGTATCGTTTGTATGGTTTATCGGGTCGCTAATTACAAAAAATTCAACAATTTTGAAATTCGACGTGGTGGAAGTGAAATACCATCATCACCTGGGGATAGGGTTGGGGTGCGATAGGGTTGAAATGTCTAAAAATCAATACGGTTGTCGTTTGTCTGGTTTATCGGGTCGGAGATTACGAAAATTACAACAATTTTGAAATATAACGTGGTATACGTGATATACCATCATCCCCTGGGTATGGGGTTGGGGTGCGATAGGGTTGAAATTCTAAAAATCAATATGGATATCGTTTGTATGGTTTTTCGGGTTGGTCAGGATAGGGATAGGTTATAGGGAAGGAAATAGGGATAGGGACAGAGACAGGGACAGGGACGGGGGCGGGGACGGGGACGCGGTGGACGTGAAATACAATCATCCCCTGGGGTGGGGTTGGAGTGCGATAGGGTTGCAATGTCTAAAAATAAATATGGGTGTGGTTTGTATGGTTTATCGGGTCGCTGATTTTTAAATCCAACGTCAGCATAGGGATAGGTTATAGGGAAAGGAATAGGGATAGGGATTGGGACAGGGGCAGGGACGGGGACAGGGACGGGGATGCGGACGGGGACAGGGACGGGGTCGCGGACGGGGATGTGGACGGGAATGCGGAAGGGGATGCGGACAGGGGCTGCGGACGGGAATGCGGACGGGAATGCGGACCAGGATGCGGACATAGATGCGGACGAAAACGCGGATGAGGATGCGGATGGGGATGAGGACGGGAATGCGGACAGGGATGCGGATGGGAATGCGGAAGGGAATGCGGAAGGGAATGCGGACGGGAATACGGACGGGGATGTGGGTGGGGATGCGGACAGAGTTGCGGACGGGGATGCGGACGGGAATGCGGACGGGACTGTGGACGAGGATGTGGACGGGGATGCGGACGGGGATGCGGACGGGAAAGTGGACGGGGGTGCGGTCGGGAATGCGGATGGGGATGCGGACGGGATAAAGACGGGGATGCGGACGGGGATGTGGACGGGGATGCGGACGAGGATGCGGACGGGGCTGTGGACGAGGATGCGGACGGGGATGCGGACGGGTAAGTGGACGGGGATGCGGTCGGGAATGCGGACGGGGATGCGGACGGGACAAAGACGGGGATGCGGATGGGGATGTGGACTGGGATGCGGACGAGGATGCGGACGGGGATGCGGACGGGGATGCGGACTGGGATGTGGACGGGAATGCGGACGGGTATGCGGAATTGGACGGAAAAATATCTCATTCATACGGAAAACCGGTAAAACGAAATCCACGCGAACGAAGCCGCGGGCAACAGCTAGTCTTAATATATAAAAGGATAAACTGACTGACTAAGGTATCAACGCACAGCCCAAACGGCTGGACCTAGAGACAGAAATTTGGCACGTAGATACCTTTTACAGTGTAGGCATCCACTAAGGAAGGATTTTACGAAATTCCACCCCTAAGAGGGTACTTAAAATAGGGGATGAAAGTTTGTATGAAAGTCCGTCAGTTTTGAAGTTAGGATCTTCAAAATTTGTGTTTAGGCTAACGACTAAAAATTAAGTTTCACATTTCTCAGGGTTTTCGAAAATTCTACACCCTAAGTTGTGAAAAGGGGGATGAAGATGAAAATCCTTCAATTTCAAAGTAAAATCCACTAAATTTATTATTTAGGCATTAGGGTTGTAATTCTATGGAACGTACCAAATTCTATCCCCGAATTCCATCCCAAATTCAATCCCTAAAAGAGGAAAACGGGGTGAAAATTTCTAAAAACCAATATGTATCGTTTGTATGGTTTATCGGGTCGCTGATTACGAAAACGACAACAATTTTGAAATCCAACGCGGTGGACGTGAAATACATACAATCATCCCCTGGGGTGGGGTTGGAGTGCGATAGGGTTGCAATGTCTAAAAATAAATATGGGTGTGGTTTGTATGGTTTATCGGGTCGCTGATTTTTAAATCCAACGTGGTGGTTATAAGGAAAGGAATAGAGATTGGGACAGGGGCAGGGACGGGGAAGGGGACGGGGACAGGGACGGGGATGCGGACGGGGACAGGGACGGGGTTGCGGACGGGAATGCGGACGGGAATGCGGAAGGGGATGCGGACGGGTCTGCGGACGGGGATGCGGACGGGGATGCGGACGGGAATGCGGACCAGGATGCGGACATGGATGCGGACGGGAACGCGGACAGGGATGCGGATCGGGATGCAGACGGGAATGCGGACGGGGATGCGGATGAGAATGCGGAAGAGAATGCGGACGGGAATGCGGACGGGGATGCGGATGGGGATGTGGACAGAGATGCGGACGGAGATGCGGACGGGGATGCGGATGGGAACGCGGACGGGGATGCGGACGGGAACGCGGACGGGGATGCGGACGGGGATGCTGACCGGGATGCGGACGGGGATGCGGACGGTGATGCGGATAGGGATGCGGACGGGGATGCGGACAGAGATGCGGACGGGGATGCGGACGTTTACGCAGACAGGGAAGCTGAGCGGGATGCGGACGGGGATGTGGATGGGAATGCGGATGGGAAAGCGGACCGGGATGCGGACGAGGATGCGGACGGGAACACAGACGGGTATGCGGAGCGGATGCGGACGGAGATGCGGACGGGGATGCGGAGGGAAATGCGGAAGGGAATGCGGATTGGGATGCGGACGGGAATGCGGACGGAGATGCGGATGGGGATGTGGACGGAGTTGCGGACGGGGATGCGGACGGAGATGCAGACGGGAATGTGGACGGGAATGCGGACGGGGATGCGGATGGGAATCCGGATGGGAATGCGGACGGGGATGCGAACGGGGTTTAGGAGGGGGATGCGGACGGGAATGCCGACGGGGATGCGGATGGGGACAGGAGTAGGAATAGGGGACGGGTTAGGGTAGGGGTAGGGGTAAGGGAAGGAATAGGGGTAAGGGAAGGGATAGGGATAGGGGTTTTCTTTAGTTAAAAATTACCCGGAATTTGACGGGAAAATATCTCATTCCTACGGAAAACGGGTAACAACATAAAATACAAAATCCACGCGAGCGAAGCCGCGGGCAACAGCTAGTGCAATATATTATGACCAAATTTTGAGCGAAATTAATATTTTTGTGTAATTTGTTTATTTAATTTGTGTAATGTTCGAGTAGAATAAAGTTAATCGTTCGACTATTTCTTTTTGTAAACTTGTAAGTATAAAAGCCAGTCTAGTCTTATCCAGACTTTCCTTTAATTTTATTTATATGCGTATTAAAAGCAGAAGGGGAGGCATTCGCCCAGCAGTGGGACGCTATAGGCTAGATTTAGATTAAATTAGATTAGATGATGTGTCCCACTACGCTGGATTTTTGCAACGACAGTCGATTTTTTTATGTACCAATAGTAGAAGGGGGGATTACCATATCTCTAATACAGCTGACACCAGCTGAGGGTTCTTCATCAGATACTTGAGACCTTCGATTTTTGACATCAAATGAAGCGGCCCACCAAGTTGAATATTTTTTGTAAAGGCGGTATGTCGATCTCTAATAGTTTGGTTGGGCTCTTGTGTTTTCTAATCAGGGTCACTAGGTACTCCAGATCTTCGATTATCCTAGTTTTTATAGTTTTCTCTTTATGTGGCCACTAAACCCTAACTCTGTACCAAATTTCAGCTCTCTGAGTTCATGGGAAATACTAGTTATATTTTGATGATCATGAGTGAGTGTCATAAATGCGAAACTTTGCTTTCGCTTAACTTCGGAACTAAATGACCTACAGACTTGAAATTTTAGATTTTTAGTATGTGATTATATCTTACTGGATGACGAAAATTTCTGCTTTCTGGTCTTATCCAGAGGTCCTCAAATAGGGGCCTGAAAATGCAGCGAAATGGTTCCAGTTAAGGACGGTACGGCAGCGCTTGCTTCGCGCCCCCCGATTGATAGGTAGGCAGAAGTTGCTAACTAGCTATTATTTCATGACGTGTACCTAAGTATGTCATAAACATTATTTGGCTTTTACGCATTTCTCGAACCTTGTTTCTTTGGAAATTCTTTCTGGTCTTACGATCGAACTAGATATAAGTCTTAATAGGGTAGGATAGGTTTCTGATGGGGCTCGCACCCAGAAATATTGGGCCCATATCGGAAAGCAGCTCTACAATTTCTCTTGGTCAAGTTGAAGCAACGCGGCGGCGGTTGAGAGAAATATAGTATGTACGGCAGCAAGTAAGTGGAAAAAAAACCAGTATAAGCTGCACCAGTGATACGCTACAAACGCCCGAAACCAGAAACCCGCTCAAGGTCAAATAGTAAGGGGGCTAAGCGCCAAATTTCCCTCTCTAAACAAGATTTCGTGCGTAAGTTCTGTGCTCATCTACAACAGGTATGGATGGATGTGTTGGGTGTGATCTCCAACTATGATCCCTGGGTGTTGTGAAGTTCCTGAGTGGTGGAGGGGGTAGCAGTGACGTCATCAAGATGGCGGTACAAAGAAAAAAACGTTTTTTTTTTAAAACATGCTTTGTGGTTTTGATTACAAATATATAGCACACTATAACATTTACAGCACTTGGTTGAACAAATTGTTATAAAATGTGTAAAAATGCTGCAATTCAGAGTTTTCTTTGAACTGCTATAGATCAAAAACCACTTCATGGATTTTGGTAAAATATGTTTTAAAAAACTAACAATAATAATTTCAATCACCTAGAAAAAATTATAACCAGAAATGTTTAAAAATAACTGTTGTACATAAATTTTAAAATCAACCACTACTTTATGTAATTATTCTTAGAATTAACGTTTTATTTAGCAAAAACAGTTATTTTTAAACATTTCTGGTTATAATTTTTTCTAGGTGATTGAAATTATTATTGTTAGTATTTTAAAACATATTTTACCAAAATCCATGAAGTGGTTTTTGATCTATAGCAGTTCAAAGAAAACTCTGAATTGCAGCATTTTTACACATTTTATAACAATTTGTTCAACCAATTGCTGGAAATGTTATAGTGTGCTATATATTTGTAATCTACTCAAGAAACCCTTTCATATGATACCCCATAAAGCATGTTTTAAAGAAAAACGTTTTTTTCTTTGTACCGCCATCTTGATGGCGTCACTGCTCTACCACTCAGGAACTTCGGTTGTATTATATAGTCTAAGGGAACTTCACAACACCCAGGGATCATAGTGAGAGATCACCCCCAACACATCCATACCTGTTGTAGATGAGCACAGCGAACTTACGCACGAGATTTTTCATATTTCGGCCTTAGCCTCCTAACTAAAAGTGTTTTCACCAACGTGCAACCTCTTAGGTTATTAAGATTAGCATTAGCTTAGCCTTAGCCTAACTAGGTTATTGTCCTAAAATTGTAGGTAATGGAAACATTTTAACCCTCGATCGGAGCGAGATATAAGAAGATATAAGCATAGGTAAGTAAGTACATACGTAACTATGTTCAATATTTATCTTTACTCAGGTGATGTTCGTAAGGCAAGAGAGTGGATAATGATGTTGTTGGCGTTGAATCCGACTCACGAGCGAGCTAACGCTAACCTAAAGATGTTTGAAGAAAAGATTGCACAGTCAGAAGACCAATCACAGGTACAAGTCATTTTACATATATTAGACAGGGAGGTACCTTCTAAGTATAACTTTCAAATTATGGTCAGTCTATCACCCTCCGACAATCACCCTTTTTAGGGTTCCGTACCCGAAGGGTGAAAAACGGGACCCTATTAATTAGTATGCCTCCAATGTCTGTCTGTTTGTCGGTGCCTGTATCTCATGAACCGTAACAGGTAGACAGTTTAAATTATCACAGATTATGTATGTCTGTTGCCGCCATAACATCAAATACTGAAAAGAGAAAAAAAATAAGGGGGGCTCCCGTAATTTGTGTTTTTAGGCGATTTTTGCTCGATTTTTGTTTAAGCTCTACCGTAAAAACGGGAACACATACTAGCCTGAAAATTGGTATGTTTATAGTGCATAAGCTATAGAATAACAAAATATAATAAAAACTGATCAAGAGCGAGTTGGACTCGCGTGCTTAATACACTTCTGCGTGACTGCTGCGCGTCCATAACTAAGACGGTATTTTTACATTAGTGGTAGGTACGGAACCCCTCGGTGCACGAGTCCGATTCGCACTTGGCCGGTTTTTGTAGTTTTATATAAATATTGAGGATTCCCGGGCTATTTGTATGAAGCGACATGCTGGCCGATATTGAGTTACATACAAATTCGGTCATCTGATTCAAGCACTGAAATCTCTGTATGAGGATTCCAATGCTTGTGTCAGAATAAAAGGGGCGTACACTGAATGGTTCAGCATCGAAAAAGGTGTGAGGCAGGGATGTGTAGCGTCACCTTGGCTGTTTAACCTGTTCATGTATAATTGTTTGATTGATCTGAAAGAGAGTATGTGTGGACTGAGAATGAATGAGTTACCCATCAAATGTCTTATCTACGCTGATGACCAAGTTGTACTTGCGTCATCTGCTGACGAGTTGCAGGAGATGGTAACAATGATGAATGTGGCTTTGGACAGGAAAGGAATGAAAGTAAATGTAAGCAAGACGAAAGTAATGGTACTTGAAAGAGAAGAATGTATGACAGAGTGTACTATATTAATAGGTGGTGAACAAGTCGAACAAGTGAAGGAGTTTGTGTATCTGGGCTCAAAGTTTACGAGAGATGGAAAGTGTGAAAGTGATATTGAAAGAAGAGTGAATGCTGGAAACATGGTGAATGGTGCCCTGCAAGCCTTTATGAGGAGTCAGAAGGTGTCTCACAAGGCTCGTTTGGCTGTTCATAGGGGTGTCTTGGTACCAACACTGATGTATGGCAGTGAACGCTGAGTATGGCAGAAGAAGCATGAAAGTAGAATTAATGCAGTGGAAATGAGAGCGCTAAGGAGTATGGTTGGTGTTAAATTGAGTGACAGGATTAGAAATAGTGTGATAAGAGAAAGGTGTGGCGTAAAAGAAGACTTAGTGACCAAAATCGAGAAAGGGATGCTGAGGTGGTTTGGTCATGTAGAGAGGATGAATGAACGAAGATTGACGAAAGAGATCTACCAGGCGAGAGTGAATGGAAACGTTGGAAGGGGAAGGCCTAGGCAAACGTACCAGGACCAAATTCAGGACGTTCTGAATAAAGGCCAGGTTAAAAGTACCCTAAACCGACGAGCATGTATGAAAGGATTGATGAAAGTACAGGAAGCAAGGGAAGTATGTCAAGATTGTAGCAGGTGGAGGACTGTGGTCTCTGCCTACCCCGACGGGAAAGAGGCGTGATGTTATGTATGTATGTATGTACCAATTCGGAATCGCCGGATTTTTGCGCGTCGTTTGAGCCCAGTTTCATGGCAATCCGAGCAGTTTTATGGCGCTTGAAACAACTGTTTTGTGTCCAGATTTTATCTTCTTTGACTGATGCGACACACATTTTGTACAATTTTACTAAAGTGGACTTCATACAGACGACATATTTTGTGAGTGTGACTTAAGCTGTTTTTCCTGACATGAATTTGAGAACTTAGCTCGTTTGAGTTGTTTGGCCTGTACCTAAACTCCGTACTTCATTTTATCTGCACCTAAAATCCTTACTTGATGCCGCTTAAAGCATTTGGTCTGCACCTGAAATCCGTCCTTGATGTCGTTTGAAACATTTATTTTTAACTGATTTAATACACATAGGCACTTAAAACATTTCAAACTTCTATCCAAATTAGTTGAATTTGGTGGTTGATCCCTTTTTCTTGAACAAAACATTTCAAAACTGTAAGAGTTGAAGTTAAATGATCCGGTAGCAGAATCATCGAATCAAAGCTATCTTCCTTAAGACAGTCAACATTTTGTATAAATCGTTTGCTATTTGTCGGTTCAGACAAATCATTTGTTTAGTTTTGTTGACTGAGCACGCCCTTCCTGTTTTCGGTACAATATTGTCTCTTACGCCCTGTTTACGTAAAAGAATTTTTGTTGTAGGTACTATGTTAAGCTATAGGGCTAACATGTTCTCACAAATGTTCCTAGCTATATTTAATTTTTGAGAAAAATATTATTTTTAAGGAAAACTAAGATGCCAAAAGAAAGATGAAACTAAGAATTCAAATAAGATTTAGCAGTTCGATCCATTCTGAGCTATACTGCTTTTCAAATAACCATAAATAATGTAAGTTTTCTAATAGGTTTATAAATTTTTACATAAGTTTTTTAATAAAACAGTAGAAACCGTGTGACTGTACTTTGATGAATTTATCAAAAAATGAGTTTAGTGTGCGTGATAAGAAAGGACTAAAAGAACACAAAAATATATGTTTTTTAATTTTATATCTGTCTTTCTATCTGTTTGCTCTAATCTCCGAAATTACTGAACGGGATTTTCTTAGCTTCGCGCAATATATAGGCTAGGTAATGTTACGAAATGAGACCCCCTTGTAGGCAACCTTCGGTTGTCCTGGCAGATTCAGGTTGGCTATTCATAAAAATAATTCAATACAAGTTAAATAAATGGTACAGCAGCACTGCACTTACTTTCTCGCAATACTCAATGAAAAACTATCAACCGCAAACTTAAATTTGTAATGCCATACATATAGTATGGCAATACAAACTTTTATTTACGTTTATCCAAAAAAATGTTCGAATGAAATATACAGATCAATTCAGAATTCAAATTGTCAAACACTAAAACAAACAATCCTTAAACGATTTCGAGTAAATCAAATGTTTAACTTTTAGTAGTACTGGAACACTACCGTAGGACACTGGCATGAAGATTTTTTAAATTTCCCAACACATGTTCCTTACGGATAATTGTTCAGTTTAGTCTACTGAGCAAGCCCTTTCAGTTTTTGGTACACCCTGTGTACTAAATTTTGTTCAAAAAAATCATAAATAATATCCAGTCAGGTAGACAATCAATCCAGGATTAATGTAATAGAAAATTTTAATAAACTCAATGGAATCAATTTTGGGTAAATCACATATTCACGATTTGGTGGTACAGGAACACCCCTTATATGAAATTACACGATCAATTGATACTGGCGCAAGATATCTTACATGGAGATGCTTGGTCATGCAAAGTTTCATCAAGATTCTATGAGCCGTTTTTGATAAACTTTTAATTTTTAATTTTCATTGTATGACAGCAACCCTCATAATGAGAGCCAGCAAGAAACCACTTAGAACCCTTCGATGGATTTGCATAAAACTTCTAAATTCAAAATCTGGTGTCAATCAGACCATTCGTTTAGTTGCTAGGCCAAAGCGTGACGGACAGACCGACCGACGGACCGACCGACCGACTGACCGACCGACCGACCGACCGACCGACCGACCGATGACGGACAGACATTTTTGGGAGACTTGTTTTTTATTATGTATAAGTGATATAAAACACATTTTTGAGAAAATAAGAAAAACTTTTTTTTTTCACGAATACAATACCTTTCTCGCTCCGCTCGAAAGTAAAAATTCCAATTTAATATTACGTGTTTAATATTACAATGTCAGGGCAGGAAATTGATTTTCATATTTATTGCAATATGCCTTTTCCAATCGATGAAAGCTATAATTTCATTACAGAATATTAATATCGAAGAACAGACGTATAGCCATTATGATGGTTTATGTCGAGGTGACTACGAGCTCTCTCCTCAAATTACTCGGAAGTAAGTACGGTACAGAATATTCCGAAAGTATATTTTCATAAAAGACTAACTAATAGAAATCGGGAAATTACTCAGATTCAGATAATTTTATTAAATGTAGATTATTTACAGAATACTTATTGAATGTCATGCAGAATACAATGCAATTAGAGCGAGTTCACACCGTTTCTGATCGTGCTATGGCAGAGTAAAAGAAACGGCAAGAAACCACTGCAGCACGGCCTTCTTTATGAGTCGGCTTTTTAGAATGTGTTTCTTGTGTTTCGTTGGAATTTGATTTTTTTGTCAATGATAGATAGATATATAGGTATAATGATATATATAGAATCTATAATAAGCTTTTTAGGGTTCCGATACCAGTGGTAAAAAAAGGAACCCTTATGGTGCGACTTTGTCTGTCTGTGACACCTCTATAACACAGCAACCACTCATGCTATTGACTTGAAATTTATAATAGTTTTAGAAAATAATGAAAGAATAAAAAAAATTATGATTATTACTGTAATGGGGGCCCAAATAGGGAGGGGGGGGGGGGGGCAAAATTTCGAATTGTCGTTAATAGGTCGAGTGAGGTCTCATATGAAAGGGGCTTTCCTTGTACATTCTAAAACATTTTTGTAATTTTTACAACTCTTAGTTTTCAAGTTGTGATAAAAATGGCAAAAAAAATACCATTACCCATCTTATCTCCGAAGTTTGTGTAAGTAAAAATCTGAATTAATTAAAGTCGAAAGATGTTTATGTATATATTACAGCAAAAATAAAACGATTTTTCTAAATTGCACAGTTTTTTAGAAATCTAAAAAAATCCTTTACATCCAAATTTAGTTTCGCGGTCCTAAAAATTGACTTTATTGCTTTCAAAAATACTATAGGTATATTGGAACCCTCGGCGCACGAGTCCGACTCGCACTTGACCGGTTTTTTATATATATTGTTTAAACTATATTTTTTGTCGATCCCTTCACTTCACAAAGTTCTTACTCCACCAGACTGTCATGTTTCTACCTGACGGAGAACCATCCCTTCCTGCGACTGGCGCCAATCAAGACGGAGAAAGCATACGCCGACCCTGACGTGTTCATATTCTATGACGTCATCAGTGACAACGAAATTGAACATATTAAGAATATGAGTAAGCCACGGGTAAGAGGGTTTGCTTTTCTAATCCAATACTAGGCAGGTAGGTAATTATTTACTTTGTTTTCATTTATATTCTGTGATACGGCTATAAACAAAATACCTGCCTAGTACTGACTGAATTTTGTAGGTAGTTTAATATAACTATTTATAACAACCTACAAAACTCAAGTCACAAGTTCATTCATCTGTTCCAGGCTCAAGTGATTAGGATTATTTCTTCTAGGCTAGCACGTTTCACAATCACCGTAGTCACCTCATGTTTCTCTTTAGAGCTAAATTGAGGTCAATTAGAAACCTTTTGTAAAAAAATACGAAATAAATTTTACAGCGACTTCATGCTCGTCAAATAATGAAATATTTGTTGCATATTTTACGATTACATTGTGAATACCTACACATTAACCGCGTTGAACCGAACAAACTTTGAGCTATTGGTAAGTTGACATCGATATCCTAGTAGCAATTCACACGACCTGCTAAGCCAAGCGCTAATCCCAGACTGCCTGCCCCTTCGAATGAATCATTCCAAGCTTTTTTTCAAGTTTCTTGCTAGCTCCATAGTCGTTCGGGGAAGGGATTGTGCAGCGGTGGCGCCATCTTTTATACTAAGGGATCAATAGAACAACTACTTAACAACAACATCGCAAAACTTTGACAAATTAATGCACACGAGTGATATAAATTCATTAAATATTATTTTAATGGAGATCAGGATATCTGACTTGATAACATAATTCTACTCTACTTTCACCATACATCGAATTGACAGCTAAAAATTATGAATCCAAAACCAAAATCATGACACATAATTTATTTAAAAACTGTAACAATTAACTTTAATTTAAATAGCAGAAGTCTAAACATCAACTGGTAGGTTTATTTTAACAGTGAAAATATTTTTTTCGCTCGCTCCTGGTAGGGCCCCCTATTTCAGCCATAGTGTCAGGCACGGTGCTCGTATCGGTAAGTTTCAGGCGTATACAAAAATAAGTTAGAATCTAAAACACGACTGCTGACTCAGTTCGCGGTGGCTAGAAGAAAGCAGTTGTAAATTTTGCAGCTTCTTCAATTGGCGTTAGTGTCTAATGGGTTGTAGAAAAGTTTTCTGTGATCAAGATCACTGATACAATCCATCTAACGATTTGACTCTGCTGAGCGCAACAAAGACTTGTCCTCTTTGCAAAGTAAAGATTCGTCTCCCAAGTCTCCCAACGTCCATTACACTACAGCCCGTTCCAATGTGCTCCTTTGTAATTATGTACGGTGACAGACCAACAAAGAATGAGGGTCAGCATTTTGGGTAAAAAAAATCCACTGCCCCTTAATCCATCAAATTCAACGCTTGATAATTTGATTCTGCCGGTGTTGTCAATGGAATATCATCATCAAATTGTATGCAGGGAATAGATAAGTACTATACGTACAACATTGTATGTGCATAGTGCTGGGGAGCTCTCCGGGGCTTACCTATTCTGTGCTCCGGGTTCTAATTGATGCCTCCACAGAACTGGCCAATCCATAGATTTGGTTATACCCAAAGCACCGTTAACAAGGCCACGACTAACATATTTTTTAAGCTTAACTTTAGACTAACCTAAATGACTAGCTAAACTAAAGCATTAACCAGCCCTTCTGTTTTGTAGGGGTCATTTGGTAATGAAATATCCATGTATATGCTGTTTTACGGTATGCCCGCCTGTACCTTCTTCTGAACTTTGCGTGTCTCTTGCGCAAAGTTTTAACAGCATAAAGCAAGGTAGGGGCTAATGTAGGGCTGTCAAAGATGTCAAATCATCTAGTAGGACATTTGAAATATAAATAAATAGGATAGTTAAAACGACGAAAATCCAAAGTAGCTTTGTTACGTTTAAGACGTATCTGAGACCTGGGTAAATTTTACTAAACGTAAAGTTTTAGTAGCTTAGGTTTTTGCGTGTAGTTATGGCATTTCTTACTTTTGACATAACTTCACACGAGTTACACACAAGTAGTACATTTTCTGGTTGCTTAGTTTAGATTTTTAAAATATTCTGGGTTTTGGATAAAAAAGATGGATTTGCCTCGATGTTCGTGTAATGCACGAGATCTATGATTTTTAACTTCAAAAATTACCCTGCAAGGAATTTCCGAAACCGGAACGGTGATATATAACAGATTACATAAATGAAATATCTCTACATGAGACTTTCTTATCTTTCTTTCCTTCTAGACATAACCAGCCCAACTCATCCCCTAATTGGGATTTGGGGATGAATTTGCGAAAATCCCTCGTAATGCTCGCTTACGTAATAAAGTTGTTTGAAACAAATGAACAAACTCTGCAGTTTTTTTTTAACTTTATGCTGGTTCAAGTGCACGTGCATTCGACGGAAAGCCTATGTTGCCTTGCAGTGAAAGACTTTACAGGCTATAAGATTTTAGCTAAAATAATATCTATTCAAAAAAACTTTTACATGGCTTCGGGTGAAGGCCCCAAAATCATTTTTCCTATTACCTACAATAATTTTCATTTTCAGTTCACACGTGCAAAAGTGGTCGACAGAAGAACTGGCAAACATGTAGTTGATAGAGACCGAATCAGTAAGGCTGTTTTTTTATCAGATAAAGAGTCCGAAACTACCACCCGTCTTACTAGAAGGGTCGGGGACTTTACTGGACTTAACATGGATGTGGCTGACGACCTGCAAGTCTCCAACTATGGCATCGGAGGGCATTATAGGGCCCACTATGACTTTAGTCAAGTATGTACTTATATTTTTTAAGACAGATGGTTATTACCGTTGGTGTGCTTATCTCTTATCTTTGCACCGCGGTTTGCATAATTTAGTAAGCATCTTAGAAATTCTACGGGTAGCAGTAAAGTGGTTTATTGGGAATAAACGCAATGTACATTCCGTCCGCTATACGTGCGGGTAGCTTGCATAAATTTTCACCATTGAAAATGAATCTTATATTTATAAAAGGATAAACTGATTGACTGACTGATATATCAACGCACAACCTAAACCGCAGACTTAAAATTTTGCAGGTAGATACCTTATAGGTACATAGTAGACATCCACAAAGGAAGGATTTTGGGAAATTCCATCCATAAGGGGGTAAAGTAGGGGATGAAAGTTTGTATGAAACTCCGTCAGTTATGAAGTTAGGATCTTCAAACTTTGTGTTTAAGCTGACGACTGAAAAGTAATTTATACATGTCTCAGAGATTTTGATAATTCATTTTAGTTTATAGTGAAAAAAAACTTTATAGTGAAAAAAAATTTAATTTATTATTTTGGCATTAAGGTCGTAATCTAATGCAACTTACCCGCATATTTTTTATTGAAATTTCAACCCATGGGGTGGAAAAAGGGATAAAAATTCGTATATGAAGCTATTTATTTTTAAAGTTAGGTTCACTGAATGTATTAATTCAACATGGTTAGATACTAACGCAACGTTTATTGGTGTCGTTGGAATTTCTATCCTTAGGGTAAGAAGGGGGATGAAGTTTTGTAAGTATATGAAGTTCTTCTTTTTTAAGTAATATTCACCAAGTTTTGGAGAGAACGTTACTTTTCTAACAGTTTTGGGATCTTGTCTCCTAAAGAGGTAAATTGAGGGATAAAAAATTATTTCGATGTTCTACGGTTTTGAAGCAAGATACAATTTGAATTTAGTTAAGGTACAAAAGATTAAGAAACATTTTGTCTCAGCGTTTTTAGAAAATTATTCCGCAAGGGGGTGAAATAAGGGTATTTTTTTTGTATAAAATTAAAGTTAATTAATTATTTAATTTAATTAAAATATTGATTTAGGTTTAAGGGTTAAAATAACAATAAATCAGACAACAAGTTTTCCAGCAGTTTTGGAACCTCATCCTCCAGGGGATGAAAGTAATACTGAAAAGCTTGAAAGTTTGTAAGAAAGTTCGATTGTTTAGAAGTGAGATGTAATTTATAAGATTTAATTTTAAAGTAACAATAAAGTATAGATAGATAGGAATAGATCGGGATGGATAGGGATATACAAGAATAGGCAGGGATAGATAGGGATGGACAGGAAAAGATAGGGATTGATTGGGTTAGATAGAAAATGCATTGGGATAGATAAGAATGGGTAGGAATGGACGGATGAACCGATGGACGGATAGACAATAGATATTTCGTATAAAAGTGCTACTGTTTAAAAGCGAGATACAATCATGAATTTAGGGTTATGGTAGCAACAAATTATGGCAGAATCCTACGTGAACGAAGTCGCGGGAAACTGCTAGTAATATGTTTATTGTTTTTAGAAAAACGAGGCATCTTACGCAGCAACTATTAGAAGGAATGGAGACAGAATAGCTACAGTCTTGTTTTACGTAAGTAAATGACTACAATTTAAGAAAGTGAGCAGATTTACGATCATAGTTTTGCCCATTAAGCTAATTACTGAGCAGGCGTTTAGTGTTTCTTTGGAAATGACAGTACGTCTTAGTACTTTATCTAGTCCTTGATGCATTGCTTAAAAATCCCGTGTCAAACCTTTGAAGAGCTTATTTAGGAGCCTTACATTTCTCTTTTGTTCTAAGACATTTTATTGTTCTAAAACTTTGCTCTAAAGCTTATGATCGCTTTTTAAGGTAGGTGACCACTGCTATTATCTGAACATCACTATGAATATTTATTAAATACCATAGTTTGTACATAATAATTTCAGACGACAATATTTTCTTGTTTCATACTTTTTAGAGCAAGATTTGCCAGTGGTTGGGTGTAGTTTTTGAACTGACTTTTTATATAAATATTTTTGGGGTTATTAATAAGTAATAAAGCTAACAATGTATACACATTATCTATGGTACCTGGACGACCGAGCTTCGCTCTATAATAACCGCCTCAACCTGAAAATATCATCGAGTGAGCAAGTTATGCTTCTAGCCAACAGATGGCGCTGTAAGTTCCTGTCTGAAACGCGGAATTTACAAAATGCTCAAAAATACGGAAAAAATGAATTTTCCCAGACATGAGACCTAGCTAGATCGATTTTTTGGATATTTTAAATCAAAATTTAAAACTGCTGTCCGCGATTCACTTAGACACTACTGAATAGACTCAAACGGTTATTTCAAAAATACATTCGGCTTGCTTTCGTGCAACATATAAGCTTTGATTTATTGCAATCGGTTCACTCAAACCGAAGATGTGCGAGAACAAAGTTTCAAGCAGCGAGAAGCCAATTTAAGCGGGGTTTTCAATGATGGGTTGATCTTATTTTGCTGTATTATATGGGAATGTTTCAATGCAATTGGTTCACTCAAAAACAAGACATTTTAAATCAAAGTTTAAAACTGATGTCCGCGATTCACTCAGAAACTACTGAACAGACTCAAACGGGGTTTTCAATATTATATTTGGCTTACTTTTGTGGAACATATAAGCTTTGATTAATTGCAATCGGTTCACTCAAAAAGAAGATATTCTTATACGAGTACAAAATGTCAAGCTGCGAGAAGCCGATTTAAACAGGGTTGTCAATGATGGATTGGTCTTATTTAGCTGTAACATACAAGCGTTGTTTCATTACAACCTGTTCACTCAAAACACAAGATATTCTCAGTTTCAAACTGCTGTCCACTGAACTGAGTACTAAACTGACTCAAACAGGGTTTCCAATAATGTATTTGGCTTACTTTCGTGCAACATATAAGCTTTGTTTCATTACAATCAATTCACTTAACCAGAAGATATGCGAAGTTTAAATCAGCGGCTCTAATAACTTACAAACTTCTGAACCGATTTAAACGAAGTTTTCAATTGCGTATTTGACTTACTATGGTCCATGCTATGGTTAACATATAAGCTTTAGATAATTGCAATCGGTTAACTCAAACAGAAGCTACACGAATGAAAATCATTAAGCGGCCTGTGTGCATCAATAACTCACAAACTACTAAACAGATTCAGTTGGCGGTTCTTAGAATTGTATTAAACTTATTTTCGTGCAACACACAAGCAATGTTTCGTTGCAACCGGTTCACTCAAACAGAAGATGTGCGATATTTCAAGCCGTGGCGCCAATATCTGACGAACCACGAAAGCGATTCAAACAAAAGTTGCAATAATGTATCTGACTTACTTTTATGCAACATGTAAGCTTTGTTTCATTGCAAATGGTTTATTCAAACATAAGATATGCAAAGTTTAAATAGGTATTGCCAATAACTCACAAACTGCTAAACCGATTCAAACAAAGTTTTCAACAACGTATTTGGCTTACTTTTGTGCAAAACATTAGTTATATCTATAGATCATTGCAATCGGTCGACTCAAACAGAAAATATGCCAAGTTTAAATCAGCGACGCCAATAACTCACAAACTTCTGAACCGATTTAAATGGGGTTTTCAATATCGTATGTGGCTTACTTTAGTGTAACATATAAGCTTTAGATAATGGCAATCGTTTCACTCAAACAGAAACTATACGAACGAAAATTTTCAAGTGTGTTTAAGACAAATGTGTGGTGTACCACCTGATGAACCTTGTCGACCCCTCTTCACTAACTTCACTTTCTTTCAGAGCGGATAATAACTCCTCCGTTTTTAGATTTTACAACTCTACGGATATGCAACTTTAGTTCATAAGGCTTAATTAGATTATGTACTAGTTCTATCGTGTCTTTACTAGATATATCTTTATCGGCCGGAAAGATGGTTACGCTGCTTGTGGTCGGTGGGCGGACGAGGGGCTGGATTCCAGTTCTTACCATATCTGCCAGCATGTCACATCTGCTTTAATATGCAATGTGACATCATCATCAATGATTATGAAATATTCAAAATAACCCTACCAAATAAATAGAATGACGCCTTCATTGCATTTACAAAGATAATATGATAATGTTATTTGTTGTGACTGACAGCACACATCCCTTACTTGTTAAATCCTCTTGCAAGGAACATATTATACTCTCTATAAAATGTCGATAACCTTAATTTTTCTGAGGGCTGACCAAGTAAAGAGGGTTGCCAGCCTTACTTTATTAAAATTACTAAGCTGCTGACAAAACAAATGAGGAGGCTCAGTCCAGTAATCGTACAGCCCATTTTTGGTACAGAACCGAACACTGAGCAAATCTTTGTTGCTGAGTCTTGGCCTTTTTGCATCAGTGCACTTACATATATCCCTTTGTTTTATTTTGTACTATATACATATTTTTTCAAATGTAATTCCGTGATGTCCAAATCAACACTTATTCATTCAAGATTTTTAGATTTAAGCTCCAGAATACTCTTAAAAGCTTTAACACGAATTTAAGATGTCGGAGGTGGCGCAAGGCGGCGCGACGGTGTTCCCGGAGCTCGGTCTGAGCGTGTTCCCCGTCAAGAACGCGGCGCTGTTCTGGATGAACCTGCACCCCTCGGGAGAGGGCAATCTCGCCACCTTACACGCCGCCTGCCCCGTGCTTCAGGGATCCAAGTGGGGTAAGTATCCTCTACAGCGTGTAAAGGTGTGATAATACGAGTACTAAAGGGTGTGAATCTACTCATGAAACTAGACAACTTTTCCCAAGGAACATAAGTCAAAGAACAAAATCAATTCTTGACCTCCCATAGAAACAGCATCAGCATTTTGTATGGGAGGTAAAATTTGGTATTTCGTATTTCGACCTGTTCCGTGGGAAAAGTGTTTCAGTTTCATGGGCTGATTCACACCCCTCAGTATTATCACACCTTTCGCCAAAAGGTACTACGTCAGTGACTTAAAATAAATACCTACATTTTAGAAAATTTAAAATAATTTTGGGTGTATAGAAAAAGGAAGAAAGGAGAAGATAGTTGGGTGGTTCAGAATACTGCACGTCGTCTCAGAATACTAGGTACATACTCATGACCTTCACAAAAGAAAACCCTTCCCGTCAATATGTATGACAGCCAACATGGCGGGAAGGGAACTCTTGTATGAAACGGGCCCTACTATTTGTACCTTCTTGTACAGTCAAGAACAGGTCAAGTGTCACACTTGCAGCGCGCGACTATAGCTTTACATTCAGCATGAAAAGTTGCTAAGCATGTCCATATGCTGGGTTAGTTTTGGCCCCTAGCCAAATTTTATTATGTCGATCTGAACATATTGAAACTGATCAACTTTCAACTTTTAGTCAAAAAACTAGACAAAATTTTGGCTGTCCCATACAAATTCCACTGTAGCTGGAGCAAGGTTTGTATGAAACAAAAAAAATTTTTTTTCGATACCCATGTTTCTTTGGGAAAGTTTTTCAGATTTGTGTTCTGAGGACACTAAAATTAGCTTAGGGGTCCAAAATTAACCCTGTAGATCCACACATTTATATTATTTATCTATATAACACTAATATTCAACAACAACACTAATAGCTACTTTCTATGCTGACTGTACAGCTACTGGAATAAGTACTTATAGGTACAAAGTCCAATGAGTCAAGCTTGAGCTGCTAATAAAATGTCAATTTTCAACGCTTAATCTCTTTTTGTTTGGGTCAAGGTGGTATCATATGAAAGGGCTTTACTTATACATTAAAAAAAGGGTATTTTCAGGGTTCCGTACCTCAAAAGGAAAAAACGGAACCTTTATAGGATCACTTTGTTGTCTGTCTGTCAATCTGTCTGTATGTCTGTCTATCTGTCTGTCACGACCCTTTTTCCCAGGAACGCGTAGAGGTATCAAACTGAAATTCATTTCATATAGTTAAGTCTACTGTCCCTTGGAGCTGTGAAGAAATCAAACTTCTAAGCCGATGCAATCAAAAGATACAGCCGTTTATGCTGCAAATTTTCGAGTTTTTCGACACTCGCAAGGGAATTAAAACCAACAGGGTACTTCCCGTGAATACAGAATCTTGAAATTTGGTACGAAGCAACGTCTTATAAAACAGATAAAGGAGAAATTGCGAAAACCATAATTTTTTAGTTGCATCATATGATAAAAATATTATTGATAATTTTATACTACCCTTTCCCTCATGAACGCGTGGAGGCACAGATCAGATATAAGTTTAGATGACTCAAGTGTACCTACTTTGCGTGCCCAAACCCATGGTCCAAACTAAGCTCAAAACGCTTAGTTTTCTTGTCATGGGCTTGTCATATCACCGAGAACTGTGACACGCTTCGTTTTCATACAAACGGCGGAGTTTGCGTTATCTAGACTTATTTCTGATCTGTGCGTTTAGGTATTAAATTGAAATTCACATCAAATACTCAGGTCTTTAATACCTTTAAGCTGTAACAAAATCAATTTTCTATGTCAACCCAATTAAAAGAAACAGCAATTTAAGCCGCATATTTTGAAACTCGCAACTACTCGAAAGGGAATCAAAACCTAGAGGATACTTCCGGTCAACCTAGAATCTTGAAAGGCATGAAGCAACGTTTGCTTGCACTTGGCCGTTTTTTTTAATACCATTCCGTCTCTGAGATATCTTCGCAGTCGATAATGGTTTATCTTAATATTACAGGAAAAATATGACGATATCTCTAAGTAGCAAAGTATTTGAGAGCAAAAAAACCTTTACAAACTTAGTTTTGCGGTCCTTAAAATGGACTTTGTTTCTAAAATACTATGGGTGTATCGGAACCCTCAGCGCGCGAGTAGGACACCCACTTGACCAGTTCTTTAATATTTTCATTGATACAAAAATAATAGCGCTCGTGGTTTAGCGAGGGGTTATTTTGGAGGTTGGATAGTTTTCAGTGATTCCTTTTCTGTATACAAACAGACCAGTGCAATCAAATTAATCGAATATGTTTTATGTAACTTCGTTTTTAAATTTTTAAATCGTAGACAAAAAGTAATTGCATTTTTTAAACAGCTGTAAGTCTCCTGTTAGTCTTTAAAGTTAGCCCTTTAAATGTTTTACACGAATATATTTAAACTCGTAATTTAACAATAATGATCTTAATAGGATTGAATATCCGGCAACATTGATGTCATACAACGCTTACTTTTCCAGTGTCAAACAAATGGATCTACTATAAAGGGCAGGAGATGCTCAAGAAGTGCACATTGGATTTTCAAGCCGAAGAAACAATCCAACAGTTCCCGGCTCCCGTTCTCAAACCCGAATCGTCTGACAGAAACTGATAGGCGACGGCAAATAAACTCAATTTCAAAAAGATAAAGTTTTGTTCTGCTTTTATTTAAATAAAATAATCGGAAGGTGAAATGAATAGCTTCCGTGTGGTTTTGGCTAAGAATTATAGTAGGTACTACCCTATAGATGTCGTATTAAAACAGGCATTGCTTAAATACGCAAAACCACTAGGGGGTTAGTTCTACCCTTGTCACTGAACAACTTTTGAAAATTAAAATAAAATAAATTAGGTCCTTATACAAATTGACCGGATCAGATTGTCATTGTGTGAAGATTAGATTTTTTTTTTATTTTAATTTCTAAAAGTTGTAGAACAAAATTTGTTCAATTACATGGGTGGAACTATACCACCCGAGAGGTTTTGCGTATTTAGAATTAAAATAAATAAATAATAATAGGTTTTACCTATGAAATTGCCGTTTTGTATGGCGAATTTTAGGTAAACTCAATTTTCAGTACTAACATTTTTCTTAGGAATTATAAATCCGTTTTTTTATTTTTTTAAGCATTATTGGGAAGACTAACAGAAGCTTAAATTTAATTTTCGAAAAAAAAATATGTTTAAAAAAATATAACAAATCTAATGATGAAATCGGACGACATTTCAGACGATCAATTTTCGGACCTTTAATTTTATATATCAAACTAAAAATAAAAACTTTATTTTATGCGTAAATTGATAACCTTGAAGTCAACTTTCAAATATAAGACAAGTGAAAAAAATAGCATTACAATTATGATCTCATTAATCTGTAAGAAAATTTCGGCAATTTCATAGGTAAAGACCTATTATTACTTATTCCCCAAAAATGTTATCTACACCTTTAGCGTTAGAAGTAATACCAAGAATGACCTTGGCAACTACATCTCCGTGTACTAGCTTGATACGAAAAGTAGCATCGCTATGACGATGATACTCAAAATATGTCAATTCAGAAATATCAGCAATACTATTTCCGGGCACATTTAAAAAATTCTTGTTAATAGCGTCTGGGTTGTCGAAAAAACTAGGCAGTTCAGATGTGGTTTTAAATGTGGGTAAAATAGTAGAATTTAATATTTTCCAAAGCAATTTGTCATTTTTTATATTATAGTAAATTTTATGGTTATACTCGTAGTATGCAGTTTTTTCAGCAAAAGTATTTGTAATGACGAGATGTTTGAGAGCTTTATAGTACTCCTTAGTTTGATCACTATCCGATATCTTGGCCTTAACATGCGCATCATCCCGCAGTCTCATCATGAACATTACTGGTGAGCCAAGGGACCATGCGTTCCGTAATTAATACACATTTTCCGGGGCAAAAACTTCAAAAAGGTTCATAAGGGTTTCATGAAATAGACTAAGCATATCGTTGACATTATCGGTATTAATTATTTCATTCCAATTAATGCTATTTAATACAGAATTAAAAATTGATAAATTTATGTCCTTAAGGGGTCTGTACTCAACAATTTGAGGAGGAATCTTTTTTCTTTTTACTTTGAAGATCGCGAAAACTACCGCGTGACCACCAAGTTCAGGAATGTGATTTACACTGGTATTAAGAATAGGAGCATCAGTGAGTATTAAATCAATAAGTGTCGAACTGTGCGACGTGAAGTGCGTAGGTTCAGTTACGTCATTTGTTAAATTCGAGTAGCGTAAGAATCGACATAAAGCAATGGTTTTATAATCAGTGGATTCCATAAGATTAATGTTAAAATCTCCTAAAAGAATTATATGGTCGTAATCTGTAAACGATGATATGGAGTCAGTTAACGGATCAAAAAATTTGTCGATGTTTACCCAATGAGGCCTATAAGCAGTGCCAACAAGGAACTTTATTTTATTTATAGTAGTGGAAATCCACATTTGCTCTACTTCGACATGACTAGTAGGATAAGGTCTTACACGAACCGTCAGACCTCTTTTGTAATAAAACCCTACTCCGCCTCCAGGTGATCTGGAAAGGCCCCACGGTCGTAGCAGATGTTTAAAGCGGTAGCCTGGTACAGATAAAGCGCAGTAGTCACAGCCTTCACCAAGCCAAGTCTCATTTATTGCAATAATATCTGGCAGTTCTCGAAGTAACATAGCGTGGAATTTATCATTTTAAGGGTTCCGTACCTCAAAAGAAAAAAACGGAACGCTTATAGGATCACTTTTTTGTCCGTCTGTCTGTCTGTCTGTCTGTCTGTCAAGACCCTTTATCTCACGAACGGGTAAATGTATCAGGCTGAAACTAATACCATATATTAGGTCTTTACCTATGAAATTGCCGTTTTATATGGCGAATTTTAGGTAAACTCAATTTTCAGTACTAACATTTTTGCATTTTTCTTAGGAATTATAAATCCAATTGTTTTAATTTTTTTTAAGCATTATTGGGAAGACATTAAGCCAACAGCAGCTTAAATTTAATTTTCGAAAAATATTATCTGTAAAAAAATATAACGAATCTAATGATGAAATCGGACGACGAACAATTTTCAAACCTTTAATTTTATATATCAAACTAAAAATAAAAACTTTATTTTATGCGTAAATTGATAACCTTGAAGTCTACTTTCAAATATAAATCAAATGAAAAAAATAGCATTAGAATTATAGGAATTATGATCTCATTAATCTGTAAGAAAATTTCGGCAATTTCATAGGTAAAGACCTATTATTAGGATCCATGAACCACACAAGATCTGAAAATTTCAATTTTTTACAACGACGCAATCAAAAGATATGGCATTTTATGTCCTCATCTCCATATATTTATTCAAAAATGCAAAACCTACAGGGTACTTCCCGTTGACCTAAAATTATGAAATTTGGCAAGAAGCTAGGTCACACAGTACAAATAATGGGAAAAGTCTGAAATCATTAAATATTTCAACTTTTCTCCCAACTAATGGTAACCAATTGTGGTGAGCTCCCGTTTCAAGAACTTTCATATAAGAGAGGGGGATGGACGCTGAGGCGATTTTTGTTTTAATTCTATTTAAAAAACGGGAACACTTACAAACTTGAAAATTGGTATGTTTATAGTACATAAGCTACAAAATATAAACAAATAATAAAATTTGGTCAAGCGCGTGTCGGACTCAAAAAATCTAGCACATAAACTTACTGAAATTTCAACTAATACAATTATGTTTATGTGGTGGTACGGAACCCTCAGTGCGCGAGTCCGACTCGCACTTGGCCGGTTTTTATTATTTAATGAGCCAGCATTATAAAGACCTAATTTAAGATTATACCGTTTGATCAGTTAATAAATCTTAAAAACAAAGGGAAGTGGAGTAAAATTATATATATAAAATTTATATACTACATACGATATTATACATAAAGTACAAAAATTCGAGGGATTGCCTCTTATGTTAAGGGGGCCACAGCTAGAAAACACGACCACTATAAACTTTACAATCTTTTTAAAGCTTCTGCTAACATGAATAACACTGTGTTTATATTTAAAGAAACAAAATGAAAACATACTAGTAAGAGCTAAATGGACAAAAGTATAATTTGGAATGAGACTCATTCTCACTGCCAAAAATTTTGCATATGTCTTTTTCACAGCGAAGCATCCGACCATCTAGCCAAGACACGACCATTCTTCAGAGTAAATAAAACTATTTTTGAAATATAAAGTTGTCGAACATTTAGCCCCTTTGCCTCTTGATAAAGGTCGTCCGTAGGGTGTCTAAAAGGTTTTTTATACATGACCTTTAGCACTGCTCTTTGAGCCCGCTCCAATATTATCATATAAGAGACCGCAGCTCCGCCCCATGCCGAGATACAATACCCAAGTATAGACTCGACCAACTCTGTGAAGTTGTAAAACTTGTTTATCAGCAGAGCTCCGCAATTACTTCATTACGTACATGAGCTTCCTGAACCTTAGAGCTGTAGTGAGTTTCAAATGTCAGATTTTGGTCGACTGTAACGCCCAGATATTTTATTGAGCTTACCCTTTCAATAGTTGGACATGAACACTGATGTAAATTACAGGTTAAATTAATCTTAATCTTTGCTTCGGTTAATAATTCGGGAAGAGATGCTCGTGTTTTATGAAAGCTAACAAATTTCGTTTTAGAAGCATTCAATGTCAGAAGGTTGAGATTAAGCTAGGACCACAAAATATATAATAGTAAACAACAGGACTTAATACGGCTAATACCTTGTTCGGCTTGTTCATAAGCAGTTTTCCATGAATCCGCTTGTCGGCTGCGTAGCAAATTGCTATGGTGTCACAAGGCGTTACTCTGTGGATGTCGTTTACATATGCAATAAAAAGCGTTGGACCCAAAATGCTCCCTTGCGGAACCCCAAAATTAATGGGTAACTGATCACTGACATGTTCACCGACTTTCAAACATTGACGCCTCCCTGTAAGATGGCTCATGAACCATTCGAGTAGTAGTCCCCGTATTCTTAAATGCTCTTCTTAAATTCTTATTTTAGAAGAATTGGTATTGAAACAGAGTCAAAGGCTTAAGCCAGGACAAGAAAAACCCCAAATACCTTTTTCCCCTCATCCAAGCTTTCTGATACTGTGTTAATAAGTTTCAAAACCGCAGCCTCGGTGGATTTCCCTTGCCTGAAACCGTATTGATCAGCAGAGAGCAGACTATTCGACTAGAGATATCGCATTAAACGTTTGTTGACGATCTTCTCCATAATCTTGGAGAACACTCCAAGCAATGCTATAGGCCGATAATTTTCTGGACTTTTCTTATCGCCACTTTTGTGAATGGGTGTAACTTATGCAAGTTTCCAGTCATGTGGGAAGGTTCCAGTAGATATGCTTAAATTGATTATGTGTGTAAGCGGAGATACAATTGAATCCGTTATACACTTCACGACTTTACACGATGTATAGATTTTTTGTACGCAACTAGATGTGAAAAAAAAACAAGCTTCTTCTATCGCAAAAAACTTGTTGCGTAAAACAAATATTGTTTTTCCACTGCAACTGGTTACGAAACGCCGTTGCTAATGCGGCGTAGAGGGTAAAATGGGGCTAAAAGATTTTATCTGGACAATGGGCAGCAGCGCGTCCATTGGCGGATCCAGGGTGGGGGGCTGGTGGGCCATCGCCCCGCCCCCAAATCCATCAAGAGACCTGGCATCTACCGCCCCTCGATACCAACTATAATTTACGGACAATACAGGGATAGAAGAATTTAACTACGACCCTTACAGGGAACTGAACAACTTTCCTTAAAAAAAAACAACTAAAAATGTTGGCCTCCTTATACAAACTCGTCATGTTAGATGGTGTTTGATGATCTGGTAAGAACAATCCAAGATTATTTTGCAGTTATGCTTCTTTCTACTTTGGAAACATTGCATTCTACCATATCTAATAAGCAGCACTATAGAGGTTTGTTTACAGGACCAGGATTCGAAAACCATTCAACCAGGTTTAAACTATTTATATTTTAACTTCTGCAAGGAATGAGCCAGGGATAAATCATGTCTCCTAAACTGTTCATCAATGCATTTAAAGACGACGCTTAACATGGTATCGAGATGTGGTAGCTCATGTTGGCCGATAGGGCAGGTATTTCTGCTGATTTTTTTCTTGTGTATCTGACTTCCTGAGCGAAAGGTCGATCCATGTGGTCCTCGACGGCTGCTCCTCTGCTATTGATGCTGGAGTTTCCCAGGGGTCTGTTCTCTCTGCGAAACTTTTCCTGGTACACATCAACGACTTACTTGTCTTGGTATTGTTGGGTACGCAGATGACAATAGTGTCATCTAGCGCAAAAACTAGCGGTGCCGTGACCTGGCACGTTAATCGAGAGGTCATGTATGACCGAATAAACTCAACCTTAAGTCTTGTCTCCTAGTGGGATGACAAAAACCGGGTGAGTTCGAAGCCACCTGAACTTGAGCATGTCTGTTTGCCGCCAAAAAGAGCCCGTTCAATCTGGCTTTTACTTTTCTAGGTACACACGGGCGCACGTCGGTGAAACCACTTTTATCTTGAGCGGGTCTCTGGTTGGTTCCAGGCGTTGTTAGCGTAGTGCTGGTTCAGCTTATACTGGTTTTGTTTCTACCTGCTTGCCTAGTGCGTACATCTGTATTGGTTACCATAGGACGGAGTAATCGGTGAACATACATAAAAAAAAAAACTGGCCAAGTGCGAGTCGGACTCGCGCCCTAAGGGTTCCGTACCTATCTACTATATGATATACTAAAAGCTTATGCTCTTTGATTTTAAAAACTCCGCTTCCACCCAATTTGACCCCTCTTTTATAGAAAAGTTCTTGAAACTTGTTCTTAGTTGTGAGAAAAATTTAAATATTTAATGATTTTAGATTTTTCCCTTTATTTGTACTGTGAGACCTAGCTTCTTGCCAAATTTCATAATTTTAGGTCAACGGGAAGTACCCTGTAGGTTTGCTTTTTTGCATAAATGTATGGAGATGAGGATATAAACAATCTTTTGATTGCGTCATTGTAAAAAATTGAAATTTTCAGATCTTATGTGGACCTTAATATTCGTTATAAATTTCTACCTGATACCTCTTCTCGTTCGTGAGAAAAAGGGTCTTGACAGACAGACAAACAGACGGACAACAAAGTGATCCTATTAGGATTCGGTTTTTTTTATTTTGAGGTACGGAACCCTAAAAATACATACAGTGGAACATAGAACCTCCTCATTTTTTGTTCATTCATTCGTTTATATCGTGTGAGTTGCAAGGTCGATGACCGACCTCACAAAGCCTGGTGTCAGAGTTATTGAGCCGCCAACGGCCTCTGACATGATTCAGATAATTTTATTCAATGTAGATTCTTTATGTTTTATTAATGATGATGATAATGATTTTGAATCTTGATTACTATGAAAAAAGGTATACATTTCATTGAGAAAAATCGTTAACGTCTCATGTCAGTCAATTCAGTCAGACAATTGACGTCTTTCAGCATCCTCGAATCGCGTCGCGTCGCGTTTTAGTGTAAACTGAGAGACTGCCTTAACATTTGGAAGATGTGGTAATAAATTGTAATTTTTCATGTTACATGTTTCATAATAAAACATACAATAGCTGTGCCTGTGACCATAGAAGCTGTGACAACAGTCATAGTACGAGTATAAGACCTCACAGTAAGATTATGCACCTATCTGTTATTTGAACGAAATGTGGTCTATATGGAAGGTTACCTACACATGGGATCATACAACGGTCTATGGTTGTCTAGAAATTTCTTGCTGCAAGGACCTTAAAAACACATATCAACATTTTGGTTGTACTCGAACAACCCTTTTATTAATTTGTGCAGAGCAATAGATATTACCGTAAGATACCTTGAACAGAGATTCTAGGTCATGCAAAGTTTCAATAAAATTGTTAGAGCCGTTTCCGAGATAATTTTTATTTTTTTTGTATGACCGCCACCCTCAAAATGAGAGTCAGCAAGAAACTACTCAAAATTCTTTAACAAATATGCCTAAAACCAAATTGTATAATTGTAATATCATTGCCTAAAACTCCTTACTTTAAAATTTGATGTCAAACGGACTTGTCGTTTAGCCGCGAGGCTCATTTTAGGGTGTCTGTCATACAAAAAAAAATTAATTGCAATTATCTCGGAAACGGCTGTAACGATTATGATGAAACTTTGCATGACCGAGAATCTCTATTCAAGGTATCTTACAGGAATATCCATTTCTCTGCAAAAAATAATTAAAGGGTTCCAGTACAACCAAAATTTTGATATGTGTTTTTAAGGAACTTGCGGCAAGAACTTTCTAGGCAACCCTAGGGTGTTTTATGACTCTATGGCATTGTATCATGGCGCCGCTGAGTTGTGTATGAAAATCTAAGTAAGCAAGTACCGCAAGTACCTTTAAGTCACATTTTTATTTTCCATTACATCAAAATGTTAACATGTGATTTAGAGTTACTTGCGGCAACATTTTGCTAGGCAACCCAGCGGCATTGTATGACCCTGAAACGTTGTATGACAGCACAGTAGGGTTGCCTATTGAAATCTTGCCGCAAGTACCTTAAAATCACATGTTTACGTTTTGCCTGTACTAGATTACCTGATATATAAATTTTCACAGGCCAATGAATATTACCATGAGACACATTGTACGATGTGTCCAAATCATGCAGTGTCATCAAAACAATTGATGCCGTTTTTGACATAATCGCAATTTGATTTTGTATGACAGTTACCCTCAAAATGAGAGCCAGCAAGAAACTACTCAAAATGCTTTAATGAATTTGCCTGAAAATCCTTTATTTAAAATTTGGTATCATTCGGACCTGTCGTTTAGCCACTAGGCTCATTATTAGGGTAGCTGTCATAAAAAAAAATTGCAATTACCTCGGAAACGGCTGTAACGATTTAGATTGATACTTTGCATTACCTAGAATCTCCATTTAAGGTATCTTACGTTAATATCCATTGCTCTGCACAAATAGTAAGTTAGTAAATAGTAAATCAGATATATGTCTCTTAAAACCCTGCAGCCTGTGCTAGTAGAAACTGTGTTACAGGCTACAGTGTTCTAAGTAAAAAAAGGGTTGTTCTAGTACAGCCAAAATGTGGATATGTACGTGTTTTTATGGTACTTGCGGCAAGAAATTTCTAGGCAACCCTAAGGCGTTGTAGGTATGATCCCATGTGTAACCTTCCATACAAACCACATTTCGTTCAAATAACAGATAGGTGCATAATCATGCTGTGGGATCTTAAACTATCAGTTGTTTGTACAAGTGCAAATTTTTATCTTATATTCACTTACCTGTTATAATTTCATTCGATGTTCTGTTGTTCTATGGATAAGTTTGTCTCTAAAAATAAGTTTCCGGACATCTTGAAGTTAAAAAGTAGGTAAGTAAAACATAAACTAATCTACTTATATTTCAATTTGTTAATTTTTTTTTAAGTCTGACTGCCGTTTGATCTTTTTTAGGGTTTTGTACCCAAAGAGTACCAACGGGACTCTTTTGTTAAGCCTACGTCGCGTCGTCTGCCTATAATGTCTGTCTGTTCGACCTTTAAAGGGCTTTATCTTTTGAATTGTAGTAGCTTTAAGGTTTAAATTTTCACATAATTTGTGTTAATCGTGCGGATTACCAATGAGACTTGGATAAATAAATAAATAATAAATAATAAATAATAAATTTATTCATAAAGATAACGGGAGATTACATATTTTAGTCTTTACACTTGTGACAATAAAGTAATAACATAACTTTACAGTACAGAAAATACATAAAGAAAATTAAAGTTATTGTCAATTGATTCCCGTACCAGAAACAGAATTCTCAAAAAATTCCACACTAGGCTGAGCTTGTCCTGTGGATTTATTAAAACTATTGCATAAGTAGGTATATAAAAATCTAAAATATGGTTTCAAAAAACTTTTCAGTACGAATAAAGGTCCAGTCTTGCAACTCTTTTTGTACTTTTAATTTAATTTCACGCACAGACAGCGAGTGCAAATTGCAAATTCTATTTATTTTAGTGTAAATGAAAGGTTTTCTATATGAGCCAAAACGTCTCGCAAATTCAGTTTTTAATGACGGCAGATCCAGTTTAAAAACACGTTTTTCTAATCGTTGTCGCTAATCTGGCAACTTTAATACCTCTTTGTGAGCGTGAATGGTAGCATTGAGTAAATACAACCTCCTGACGCTAAGTACCTGAGTGTCTTCATACAGAAGAGTAGTCGGATAACGATAAGGCTTATGTGTCATAGTTTTTAATACTGCGCGTTGAGCTCGTTTAAGTGTAATTAGGTGTGAAGTAGCTGCGCCACCCCACGCCAGTATGCAGTAGGATACTATAAAAAAAATAAAAATAAATAATAATAAAAAATCATTTATTCACTTACACAGTACATTACATATTAATTACAAGTTATCAATTCTAAAACTAGGTACTACAATTACCAGGTATAATAACAAAATATTACATTAGTCTCTAGTTTTTTTTTTTTTTGTGGTGTACTGTGGTAGCGAAATGGTTTCCTGGCTCAGCATTGACCGCAGTGGGACTACGATGCTGTTATTCTGCCAGGACCTGTGCTCCTGCGCACACTCTCGCTCTCACATTACTAGAACATTTTTCATTTTTAGTGAGTCTAAATTATAACGTAATTTTATGAAGTACATTCCCTATACTAAGTACAAAAGTAACCTGTGTTATAGGGAATGGATCTCCAAAAAATATTATGTGAATGAAATGGAATGAATGAATTAAAACAATTTTATTGTGAGGCTGGGTGTATGCAGTGAAGTGCGAACGTGTGTGGTGTTTATTTGTTCTACATTTCAAAAGAAAGTTATTTTATATCGATTAGCAAAAAAAAAATAATAATAATAATCCAGGTTCTTATTAGTATACTTATAAGTTGATAATTAATAATATTTGGATTACAACTACTAATTATGAAACTGGAGTAAAACGCGGGTGAACATATACTTATAAGTTGATAATTAATAATATTTGGATTACAACTACTAATTATGAAATTGGAGTAAAACGCGGGTGAACATACCGTCGACTCGGCAATGAATATTTCAACATTCATCAAAAACATAACTATTAAAAGTTAATTTAATTTTTAATTTATATATTTTAGAAAAGGATTTTCCATTTTTTTTTAAAGTATGTGATATTAGGATTTGAATAAATGATAAATTTAATGCAACATAATATATAAACTATATGAGGCACATAATTTATTGCCTATGTGAATTACTTGAATATTTGAAATCAAGCATTTTAGATTCTGTAAACTGGGTCAGTGGAGCGTGGTGCGAAATGCTGATCGAAGAAATTGAATTGGGAGTCATGATTTATATAGATAGAGTTTTTATGTTTACAAAATGCGTTTCTGTGAAAAATAAAGTAAGTAATTAAAACTAGCACAATTAGAATACTTTTAAGTTAATCCATAATTAATATAATTACGAGATACGAATGAAGAAGAGAAACGCTAAGCTGTTAGTTATAAGAAACAATATGCAACTAAAAGTAAAAAGGGTTACCATTTATTTATGAGCTCTTATTGTTTTTTCAGTTAGGATAGTTTTGTTAGTGTGTTTTTGCTTATAACTCTGATGACCTCGGCGTTTTCGGTTTTGCGTAAATAGACCTGTCCATGTTTTACCCAAACAAATTTATAACTATTTTCTGAAGCGAATTTTCTTGTCCGAGCATGGAGATGTTTGCACTCGGGAGCTAGATGTTCCGTAATATAAATACTACGGGGTTCGCCGCTTATGCCAGCATCAGCAGTGTTTAGCTTCCTCGGTACATTGGTCTTGTTATAGAGTTTAGCTGAAGATATTACCCCGTCACGGAGACGCGGAGATGAAAGTGATACAAGAATATTTCGAGGCCTGTTTGAACTGGTATCCATCTTTGCTACACGACGACAGGCCTCGATATCTCGAAGCTCAATGGGATGGTCAATTTTATTGAATAGGGTTTGTACAATTTCAATCACATTTTCATGATTTTTTTCTGGAACTGCCTGAATTTCTAGATTACGATCCCTGGATATTTTATCTATAGTCGTAAATCGAGAACTAAGCAGGGTGTAGTTTTGATTCATGGTCACTTGCTCAGCTTGAAGCAAAGCTATAAGTTCGTCTCTTTCTTTAAGTTTAGATTTTAGATCGTTGACCTCCACCATGATAAAATCTGTTGTTTTGGAGAAATCTTCTTTAAGTTCTTCAATCATTTTCTTTACTTCTCTTGAAACAGCAGACTTTAAGTCTTGAAGAAGAGATGATTTTAGGTCAATCAGCTTGCTATCCATGAGCTCTCCAAAGCTATGTAGCGTGAGTGATTCGCTAGCTGGTGAGGCAGGGAGGATGAAACTTGGCGTAGGCTGCTGGGTCTTAAGCGGCGAGTTGTCGTCCCGATTCCTACGTCCTGCATTCACATTCATACAAATTGGACACTTTAGCTTGTTCACCATTTCATTTGTTATGTTACTCTTTTTCTTAACACTTATGTTTAGGCATTCAAAGCAAAAACGCGCCTTGCACCCATTGCAGGACATGCTGTTTTCGTCCTTTATGCCCGATTCACAGCCATGGCATGTTTTTGTTTTATTTCCAAACATATTTGATTGTTTTATTTCACAGCTGAAACTCCAAGTCGGCGAAACTCAAAAGTATGTCACTCACTAGATATTACGTAATCAGTAAAATAATTTAATAATTGCTATAAGTATATTTTCTAAAGTTAACAAAACACACGTCCGCACGGTTCGATGGTCTGAACTTCGATGAATGGATTACTATGGATTAATATTGACTATGGATTGGCACAAGGATATGTATATTGCCTTCAGCAGATAAATACAAATACAAATACAAATAATTTATTAATAATATACATTATAAGTCAAATTAAATTATACATTATAGCATAATGTAATACATTATAGTATAATAGGAACGCTATTTTAATTATTATTAAATAAACATTAATTTAAAACAAAAAAAGGGTTTAAGTCAATCTTACTAATAACAATGAAATTACAGCATCTTCTAGGAAAGAATTTTAAGGAAGTCGTACGTGTAGTACGCTTGCTCGACAAGCCAGCTTTTAAGTTTACGTTTGTAAATCGAGATGGAGTTGACTTCGACAACATGCTTTGGTAGTCGGTTGTACACATAAGGTGCCAACACGTGTGACACCCTGTCGGACTTGGCCAGCCTGTGAGGGACAGACTTAAGTTTACTAGCTCCACGTAAATTATAGGTGTTGTTCTCTCCACACTGTTCATAAGCTTGTAGATTTTCCCTAGCGTACATAGCTATCGCAAATATGTATAAGCTTGGAAGTGTTAGTATGCCTAGTTTCCTAAAGTGTGCCTGAGCTGGCTCGTCAGTGGGGACCCGAGCGCGCGCTTTTGTAGTACAAATGCGCGCTGCCAGTCCGCCGCCCGGCCCCACAGCTCGATGCCATACTGTAACAACGATTGAACTGTAGCGAAATAACAATTGCGAACTACATCCCTTGGTAAAATTGACGATATTCGTCCTAAGGTAAAACATGCTTGTCCCAGCTTACCACATAACTTGTCAATGTGATCGCTCCATGTCAAGCCGCAATCCAGATGAAAGCCCAAAAATGATGTGGTAACCGTTTGGTTCATCTTTACGTTATCAACTCGAATATCTAGAGGGCGCTGTTGACGTCCTGATAAATTAATTTGCAGGAATTGAGTTTTCGTCAAGTTTAAGACTAGGCCATTAACACTAAACCATTGTTTTAGTTGTTTGGCAACACTCATTAGGCGTACCTCAAGTTCTGTGACCGATTTGCCTACTACGATTGCGGCTACATCATCTGCAAACATGAAGATCTCACAGTCAGAAATTGAGTTAGGAAGGTCATTCAATAACAGGGAGAAGGTGATGTTAGACAGAGAAGATCCTTGTGCTACTCCTATTTTGGATGTCAGTGCATTTGACCTTTGCTTACCATGATCTCCTAAAACAATCTGACTTCTGTCACGCATGAAGTCACAGAGTAGTGCTAGTGCATTACCTCTAATGCCATAGTGGTCTAGCTTAGTCGCGAGGACGGAGTGGTCGGCGACGTCGAAGGCGCGCGAGAGGTCGCAGCTCAGCAGCGCCACCTGCAGCCCGCGCTCCCTCGCGTCCACCACCCGGCGCACCACCTCGCGCGCCAGGGACGTCGTCGACCTCCCCGCGCGGTAGGCATACTGTCTGTCAGTGAGAGCATCAGTATTAGACAAGAATGTTGTCATTCTGGAGCTTATACCATTTTCAAATATTTTTGCAATAGCAGGAATGATTGAAATCGGTCTGTAGTTGTTTGAGTCTTTCTTACTACCTTTACCCTTAAATATGGGGCTTATTTTTACTTGTTTTAAAGCCAAGGGGTAGCGACCATTTTTCATACATAAATTGAATAAATAAGCAAGTACATGACTTAATGATGCCGCAGCAAAATTGAGTAAGGAGGTTGATATACCATATATGTCCTTAGTGTGCTTTCTAGCTACTTTTTTAGTGATGATGCTATGTACCTCAAGTGACGTAAAAGGCGTCAACCTAATGGACGCGCTCGCAGGCTCACTAACTCGTCGGAGCTGGTCAGCCGACTGCTGGAGATCAGCTGGGGGCGCGCCACACGCGGCCGCTGCGCTCACGAATTGCTGATTCATAGCATCCACTAGCTCTTGTTTGGACTGATACTGACTACCATTTGGTTGTACAATAAGGTTGGTGTAATCTCAACGTGCTAAATTAGTTTTGCCAGTTTCGAGGTTAACCACCTGCCACATAGATTTGCTCACGTTTTGACTCTCACAGATTTTATTACTAAGAAATGCCTTTTTTTCAAGATTGAGTTTCCTTTGGTATTTCGTAGAGAGGTCGGAGATAAATGTATCCAAACGATCCATATGTGGATATGATTGTTTGAGGTTCATACAGTCATACAACAACGACTTGATGTTGATAATTTCATCAGTTACCCAAGTTCTACAAAACATTTTTATAGGTTTTCGTTTAAATGGAAAGCTGATGTTCAGTTTATTTACTATAATGTTGATTATAATTTGTGACAGGTTCTCTAGTGATATTGACCTATTTAACACTTCATTCCAATCAATACTATCAATTGACTCTGCGAAACGATTTTTGTTACTAATACAAAAGTCCCTAACAAGGTGTGTTTGCGGACCCATGGATGGGAGCGAACAGCGAAATTCACCTATAACTGCATAGTGGTCACTTAGATGTGAGTCCACTGAGAAGGTGTGCACTTCAGCTTTTAGTATGTTTGTGTATACATGGTCAAGGCATGTGGAGCTAGAACCATCTATTCTAGTAGGAAAGTGTACCTCACACCTGAATCCAGAGACCGACAGGGCATCACGCAACAACTTCTGCGCAGGACCACGGGTAAGTGTGTCAATGTTGCAGTCTCCAACGATAACTGTACGACATCCAATTTGCACAACTTTGTCGAGCAAGCGCTCCAGCACTGGAAAGAATAATTTACAGTCATTTACATTTGATCTATAAATACATATTATTATTACATTTAGGTCTAATAGTTGTACTGCTGAGATTTCACATACATGTTCAATTGATAAGTTATTTAATTCCACAATCGGAAGCGACTTTATGTTATTTTTGACATAGATACAACTGCCCCCGTGGGCAATATTTGGTCTACAGTAACATGAAATTAATGAATAGCCTTCAATAGTCACACACAACAATTCAGAGGCTCTGAGCCAATGTTCAGTCAATGCAAGAATGTCACATTTCAGTTCATCACGTAGTAAAACCTCTAACTGACGAGTCTTGTGATTGATAGACCTGATGTTTTGGTGGCAAACACGTAAAACATAAGACGCACTTACATTCTGTGGACTACTCATCTGTTGTGTCGTAGGGGAACCATGATCCACGAAGGTGCTGCAATTATTCTGCTCAGCTGCAGTCGTGGAACTGTGAGTCCACTTCCCCGTCGCGCTTGAAAGCACGGGGCCTCGCTGGAAACCATTCCTTGTACCGTACCCCTGGAGGCCAGGTCGATGTCTTCGTGAAAGTTCCAAAAAGAGAATCTGGCACGCCTATTATAAAGCCTGACTGTGCTTGGTAGGCATGACTCGGTTCGCGGTTTTCTACTGAGTAGTGTAGGGAGTCTTCTATCTTCTTTAAAAATAGTAGCACTTTGTCCTTGGTGACATTTTTGTTGAAAGACCAAGCGTAAATGTACCTAGTTCGTTCTACGACATCAAGGTCGGCGTCAGACGCTCCAGTCCCAGTGAGAACTGGCCGGCGGCGTTGATTTTTGCGTGGGCGTTTGTAGGTCACATTTTGCCATTTTTCTTCGTTTTCCGCTTGCTTGGGATCCTGTTTTTCTGGGTCTGGCGTCACATTTTGATCTTTTTGGTACAATAGATCTTTTCTTTGTCTTCGAGATTCGGCGCGTGCCGCTCGTGCAGTTCGTTGATCGAAAATTCCAGAATCTGAACGCTTATTCGCTGTTTGGCTCTGGCTCTTGTTCGCGCACTTTGCTATTGGTCGCTTCAAAGTCGCTGCGTAGTTGGGCACCGCGCTGTGATTGGCTGGAAGCGGGACGGTCGAGTCATGGCTGCTGTTACCTGACTTTCCTGTTGTACTTGAAGCCGTGGATTTCACCGCTTTTATTTCACTCCTAATCTCATGGACTAATTTCAGCACTAGGTCAAGTTTTTTTTCTAGGGTCTAAAGTCTGCTACGTCACGTAGTAGTTTCATAATGTAGATAATTTTTCTGACTCTGGCGGACGTAGCAGCAATATGATCCTTAAAGTTCAGTTTTTCATCGATCGTGACACCCAGATACTTAGTGTTTTTGACCCTCAGTATTTTCACACAGTTGCACAACGGCTGTGGCGCAGTCGTTATCAGATTACAGGTCTGGATTGAAATTTCAGTAAAGAGGGACGGTGCAGAGGTAGCAGTCTTATGAAAACATAGGAAATTAGTTTTCGATGTGTTCAGCGTAAGCAGATTATTTGACAACCAGTTAGCTACTTGAGCCATACCAGTTTGAGTATTAGAAAGAACATGATTCCAATCTTTTCCATGGAATAAAATAGCAGTGTCGTCGGCGTAGTTTATCAGGTCTGCGCCAAGGATGCTACCTTGTGGGTCACCAAAAGCTATATTTTGGGGAGCGCTGGTGAAGTTATCTACTTTGGTACATTGACTTCTTTTTGTCAGGTAGCTCCGGAACCAATCTAGGCACATTCCTATTATTCCGACACCCTCCAACTTCTTGAGCAGAATAGGCACCGAAACTGAGTCGAATGCCTTTGCTAAGTCAAGAAACACGCCAATACACGCATGACCTTTATCTAAGTGTGACGACGCAATTTCAGTTAAAAGGAAGACAGCTTGTTCAGTAGATTTACCCTGTCTTAACCCGAATTGATGGTTGGATAAAATATTATTTGATTCCAAAAACTGTGTCAGCTGTTTACTGACCAATTTTTCTATAAGTTTTGAGAAGGAACTTAGAAAGGAAATAGGCCGGAAGTTGTAAGGATCATCTTTACTTCCTCCTTTATGAATAGGAATAACGACGGCAGTTTTCCAAATTTCTGGGAATATTCCTTGGGAGAGACTAAGATTAAATATGTGCGTTAGAGGTTTAGCGACGTAGTTCTTCATCTCCTTTATCAAACTATTTGAAATTCCATCGATACCTGGAGCACAGTTACTTTTTAGCTGCATAATTAAACTTTCAATTTCCTGTGTATTCGTAGGATGCATGAAAAAGGAATGAACAGTTGATACAGGTATCTTGATCTGAGACGCAAGAACATCCTCTGAAACGCAATTCTTGGCTAGTATTTGGCCAGCTAAGTTTTGACCTACAGAACAGAAGAAGTTATTACAGTGGTTTAGGGATTCGATTTCTGTTGCTTTAATTTTGCAAAGTTCGTGGGCGCCCGTTTTATTGGCATTGCAATAAGATATCCTTTTAATAGATTTCCATATTTTTTTCTGATTGTCTTTATTCACCTCTAAAACATGTGTGTCATACTGAGTTCTTAACTTATGGACAAGGTTGTAGTAGAAATTGCGATATCGCTCATATATTTTATCTTTAACACCATCGTTGGGATGGCTCCTCGCTTCAGCATGTAACTTGTCTCTGTGGAGTGAGCATCTAATGAGACCTGGGGTCATCCACGGCTTAAGCGTTAATTCACAACGTCTTATACGTACCACCCGGCTATGCTTATCTATAACTGGCTTTAGCCTTGACATAAATTCCCTGGCTGCTTCAGAAGGACATGAACTTTGGTAGACTGACGACCACTCTTCTTTTTGTAATTCTGACTTAATAGCCGCGTTTTCAACTTTTGTACAAAACCTTTTTGTGTCAGCTGGCTTAACTACCTTACAGTGTACTCCTAACTCCTAATAAGTTTGTGGTCTGTGTCGGTGGATTAACAGGTAACTGACTCAAGTTTAAATTTGGTGTCACAAAATATGTGATCTAGACAGGCGTTTGATCTCGTGTTTTTTTCCACGGCTGCTCTAAATCCTAGTAAGGCCATCAGACTAACATATTCAGAACAGGAATCAGGATTCTGCAGGTGAATATTTATGTCACCTATCAAAACGTTGCAGGGGCTTTTTGCCATGTTGCGTATAGTTTCCTCAAGGGAGGGTAGAAAGTTATCGGTATATAGAAGGGAAGGTGTTCGGTAAACACCAAGTACAGAAGCAATATTAGGGATACGAATAAGCAAGCAGTTTGCATCAAGCAGATTAGGTTCACTTACGATAGGGGTGAAAGAATTTTTAACATATGCTACGACGCCACCACTTTTATTGTTAATCTTTTTTGAGGCAAAAGCCACATAACCATCAATCTGTCTAACAACTGCATCTTCACCCAGCCAACATTCGGTTCGGATAGAGAGCACGTTTACTGTTTTCCATGGTTGGACGAAGTAAGACTTACTTGTCTACCTGGGGACCCAATTCTTGAATATCACCGGGTGATAAAATATCACTGTTAAGACTTTACAAATTCGAATTCACCCTGATACTGCCAAAAAGCAAATAAAAAATATGAAAATAAACAATTATACACTACTTCATATTTAATGAATATCAATTTTCACTTTTTTGAGCGATATTTTAATTGGTTTCCTATTTTTCATAGTTTACCCCTTTCTGGTTTAATTTTTGGAATAAAAAGTAGCTTATATCCTTTTACATGGTTTGGGCTATCTTTAAACTAAATTTCAACAAAATCGGTTCAGCAGGTTAGCCATGAAAATGTTATAAATTATTGATTATCCATACAAATTTTATTTCCTATTTCACCCCTTTAAAGTTTCATACTTGCAATAAAAAGTAGTTTATACCCTTAACCACAGAACAACGATAGGGCCACTCCGCCTATGCGCGCAGAAACGAATACTTATAGTAAAAAAAAAATTGGTTTCTTATTGACGAGGTATACTATCCAATTTATGTTAGCGCTTATTTTGAATGCACATCATAAACACATTCGTTGCCATAGAGACGCTGTTACTGGTTTTTTGCATCTTACTCTCTCGCAATAATGGTACTATGTTTATCGCACTCAAATGACGCTTGTACTTAGTGTGGGTGCGGAAAGTGTGTTAGTTATAGTAAATGATGACACTGATTTGTATTGAATGACATAAATAATTCGTCTCTAGATGTAGAGCAAGACGCATGGACTTGAGAGCTCTGTGCCCTGTGCCCTTAACGATAGTTCACACCACAGGTTCACACTATCCTCACGTCCAATTTCATCAAAATCGATTCAGCGGTTAGCCGTGAAAAAGTAATAAATTACTGATTTCCCGTACAAACTTACATCGCCTAGTTCAACTCTTCCTTCACACTGTTGTAACCTCCCCCCCCAATCTCTCTCTATACATCTATCTATCTATAATTCTATCTAACTATTACAATAACTTAAAGCCTGACTTAGCCTAAGAATATTCAATTCAATTCTTTATTTGCCAGCTACATGGTAATATAGGTACAGGTGGACTATATTCTAACATATAACAGCATGTAGCACCCCGTAAGGGCACTGCAAATAAACAGAGGGCGATTTAACAATTTAAAATTAATAAATTAAATATATCCGAAACAAAATTAATAAAACTTTACAATTAAACATAATAATTCAACTTTAATTTACTTAAGTATTACTTATAGAATTTAATATTATTATCTGACAGAAATTCTTGGATAGAATACAAAGCTTTCTTGGAGGTAACTTGCCTCTAGTGCTCTAATATCTTCAGGAATTGCGTTATACAATGTGTCCCAGGGATAAGCGACCGCACGGCGTTTTTTGAATATTTGTACAAAACTATTAATAGGTAATTACTTTTATATTTGGGACTTAGCAGCTTTGGTTTTTTTTAAATGATTTTGTTCTTTTTTTTGTAAAGACGCGTGACGTGCTGCAGTTTTTTACGATAATTCCTAAGTTTGTTCATCTTCTTCCGTTATTTTTTTTTTCACTGGATGACATCAAAGTTTATCAATTGAAATTATTAAACATAACTAAAATGTAGTTAAACATTTATTAAATAAAAAACAAAATTAAAATTCGAAGAAAAAAATAACTCTTTTTTTCAGTTTTTTCAAAATAAGTCTAAATAATGCCCCATTAATATCATTTTTTTTAATTTATTAATTAACTACATGATATTTCCTACAATCACTCACCCCTGTCATAAAAAAAACATTACTTCAAAAACTAAACTATATACCAATTCTATAATAGTATTTTCTTAAAATATTACGTTGCAGTACAAAAATCTATGTTTGATTTAAAACTGTAAATCCACATTGCACTCTACTGACCCAGTTTTTCTAAGTAAAATGCTTAATAGCAAATACCTTGTTAAGTAAATGGTGTAAATGTTCAGTTCATTTAAAGCCGTATTATTTCAAATTAAGTAACAAATTCATCAACCTACCTTACACTTTACAGTGGTAACATTTCAGAGTTTTGTGTACCTACCTTTTTATCTTATCTTTCATAGTTCTCTTAAGTTACAAATTACACCTATAATTAGGTAATAAAAATATATTTTATAATAGCATTGCCAATACACAATACATAATATGTTAAGTTGATAACATATACTAATACTGTATCAGCATATAATGCTTACCTTCGCAATGTTCCAATTTCACAATAAAAATAGTTATAAATTCTTATGTAAAATAGGTTTTCAACATTATTAACCATTCCAGAAATTGTATCATAATGTGCTATCTGTATCTTCCCATACCTTAAATGTATTAATTACTAGAAATTAACAACACTCACGTCCGCATTATTTATAAGCACTACACCCGGACTCGTAATTATGTATTAAGACAATCTCCAATATTGATCCTATATTTTATCGATATTCATTCCCTATATCACAGGTTCCATAATGTACTTAGTTTAGGGAATGTATATTACGCTAGATTATAAGTTTAATTTTATGCAAGTCAAGTGTGATGTGAGAGCGAGGTGTGTCCTGGAGCACAGGTCCTGGCAGAATAACAGCATCGCAGTTCAACTGCGACCCATGCTGAGCCAGGCTACCTTTTCGCTACCACAGTGCACCACAAAAATAATTTAAACTTAAGGCTTTCGTAATTTATGATGAAATTGTTTGATTTGTCGTGTATTGTTTTAGCGAATAAATGAATTTTATTATTATTATTATTTATGTTTAGTATTTCTACTTCACTCCGAAGAGGTATTTTATGGCACGGGCCGAAGCCAAGTGCAATTAATTATGATAAAAACTTTCTCACTAATCTACAAGTGTTTAGCACCACTGCTTTCGGCATAAGTGTATAAATGAGTGGATGGATGTTGAGGGTTTCGAGGCCGGTATGGAGGGTTTTAGGGATAACGCCGGTTGTGGAAAGGACGATCGGGACAGTTTTGACTGTGTGAACTTGCCATTGAGACTTAATTTCAACGGCGAAATCGGTATATTTGGTTATCTTTTGTGTATGCGTGCTAAGAAGGTTGTGGGTATTACATACTGCGATATCTATTATTATTAGAAAACAAAAGGGAAGGGAAACTTTCCTGACCAAGTCCAACTTGGTTAATAAGTAAGTTAGTATGTTGTACTGTCAATCTTCAGACAGGAGAAGGAATCAAATTCTGGACTGTCCCAAAAACCAGAATATAAAATATATACACGTATTATTTTCATTACTTTCAGCAAGGCAAGGTAGCCTTGGGACCAAATTTACCTATTTAGTCATTTCACATTTAATAGTCAGGAGAATAAAGTCAAATATCAGCCCTACGTAATTTGTCTACAGCCATAATCTAATCTAACGGTCAGCATCATTTAGACAAACGGTCAGCATCATTATCTGAACTATTCAAATTACAGAAACTTTTAGGATAATTCTTAAAATTGGGAAAATTCTAATATCTGTAAAATTGGATTTAGCTACTAATGACTGTTAATGACTGTTCAAATACTAATGACTGTTCGCTGTAATGAATACTATATGTATAGCATTACAAATTTAAGTTTGCAGTTTATACTTTTTACTTGCCTATCGCGAGAAAGTAAGTGCAGTGCTACTGTACCATTTATTTATACTCTGAAAAGGTAGGTATTATAACGAACCTGGGGGTTCCTGGGAGCGTTTGCTCTTAGTTAGAATTGGCTACCTATAAGGTCTACCAGCTGATCCTCATCAATCGAACACTGCGCTTCAAGTTTAAATGAATATCAGGTTTATTGGGTAGTAAACATTGATTACACTGCTGAAAGTATTAAAACACTCCAGGCTACGTCAGCCAAACGATTCACAACATAATAAGTAAACCTAGAACGCTATGAAGAAACGCGAAAATAAATCACACAAGTTACCACATTCGAAGACAGAAAACGAATGAATCGTGGCATGTTCGATGAAGAGAGTTTGAACATTTTATTATATTTCCGGACCTAATGTCCATTCGACAACAAAACACCGCGGAGAATGTATAGCAAGCAACCACTAACGCTATCGACTAGAAATTTGGAATGGTTTTAGACTATGGTTGCCTAACTTAATTGTACATGAGAAAATTAAAAAAAAGTTATGATTATTAATGTAAAGGAGGCCCAAAAAGGGGGGGGGGGCAAATTTCAAATCGTCTTCTAGTTTTAGTCTAGTTTTCAAGTTCTGATGAAAAATGTCAAAAAAAATACCACCATTAATGTAAATATTACAGCAAAAATAAAACAATCTTTCTAAGTTGCACAGTTTTTTTTAAAATATGCAAAAAAAACCTTTACAAAAAAAAATAGTTTTGCGGTCCTAAAAATCGACTTTATTGCTTCCAAAAGTACTAGGCACATCGGAACCCTCGGCGCGCGAGTCCGACTCCACTCCAAGATTTCCATAAAACTGTGCTACTTAGACATATCGTTTTTCCTGTTATATATATATACACATATTATAAAAGAAAGTCCCCCGAAACGTTTTTCTGTCGTCCATCATGTCTGTCTGTGATCGCAAAACTCGGGAAGTACTATATCGATTTCGATCTGGTTTTGTGACTGTTTGGCCGTCAGCGATTCCGAAATATTCAAGTTTAGGTTAATGTAACTAATATTCTTGTTGAACTTGGCTTTGACACGCTGCCGCGTGTCTAGATAAACTTTTGATCAAACACATTTCCGATCAAATTGAAGTTAAAAATACCCAAATAACTCGTTGTAAAGTAAAACTATGATTAGGCATTCTATTAAAAAGGAAGGATTCACCTTGGGAATTGAAGGTAGTCGGATGAATAAAAATCTTACGTTCGGATCGAGAAAACACAGTAAAATGCATTCGAAACTTAATCAAGACATTTAGTTCTATAAGTTAAAGCTTCATTTACATGATTTCGTATTCAAAAGAATACTTTAAGTCCGTTTTACCAAGAAAAACATGTCGTTAAGACAAATAATTAAATGAGAAACATAATTGATTAAAGGTAGATGGCGACAGGGACAGAGTTGCGTGATCATTTCTGTGTTTGAATGAGCGGCGGTGGTAAGGCTAGCTTTAAACCTTCAGTGTACGATGTATGGCGGTCGTCGCGTCGACGAGAGAGGAGAAGCGGGGACGCGGTTTCGCTCGGATTGGTGAGCTTGCGCGAGCAATTGAGAGGGACTGCGAGGTTTGGATTACTGTGGATCGGTAGCGCTGTTGAGAGCGCGCAAGCACGCGCTAAATTGAAATGTATTAAAGACGCAGTCTTGAGCGGTCGCGAGTTCAGTCGTTGCGAGAAATTCATGAGAGTTCATTTGTTGCGAGAAATCCATGAGAGTTCATTCGTCGGTCGGATATTCATCGGAATTATTTGTCGTCGCGAGTGATTTGTTGCTTGTCATTTGTTGTTAGATTTTCGGCCAGTCTTTATGCTGGAATACCCGTTTAAACTCGTTCTAATTTTATTATTTGTTATGCTACGGCGGCGGTGTGTAATTTTAAATCTTGTCAAATCTTTCGGTACGTTACGGGTTTAGTGATTTGTGCGGATATGTGCGTGTGTTCAGATTTGCGGTGTATGTGTTTGTAGAAACTTACGGTTTCACAACATCTCGGCAATCGGATTGCAATGTGATATTCCGGTATATTTTACGGAAACCTGTACTCCCAAATACGTTGTGTGGGAGCACTTTGGACCTAATGTCTCGGTAATAAAGCTGAGAAGGTTCCTTTTGATGCGAGATAGACCGTACAAAATGCTTTAAGATTCCAAGAAATTGTTCATAAATTCTGTGACTATGTTTAAAGACTATCAGCACAAAATCTAGCTTGCTTATCTAAAAGATAATAATTTTATGATATAGTTTGCCTAAATTTTGGATGAACTATTTTCCTTGACTAAAATGCCTAGTCGGGTGTTGAACGGTATATTTTAGTATAAAAGTAGCACCATAATCTAGATTAAATGAAATCTGTACTTTACTTGTTCAAATGAGATTTCGAAGGGTCCCTTTGTTGTATAGTGGACGTCTCTGATCTAATATTGTAATAAATCGGGGAAAAATATTCTTACCTACCTTCATCTACCTTCATAAATTTATCTAATTTTGATAAATGAGTGAAATAGGAATGTGTCTTGTTTAGTACCTACCTACCTTGGCTAAAATTGCTGTGTTTTGGAGTATGACATATTAAATCATACTTTCCTTAAATTTAAAAAGGATTTCCTACAAATGAAATTAATGCTTGATAATATTTGGTTCTGCAAAAGCAAGCCTGTGGTCCACTTTTGTACTAGAAAAGGCAAAATGTCCACATTGAGCAGATCGAATTATCATAAGGCTATCGAACTAAATGTAATAGTCGATGTGCGTATGGACGTACTGAAATAATAATATCTCAATAAAATGCAATTGAGCTGAGAGGACGGGAAAGATAAGTAACATACCTTGATCCTCGTGAGGTCCTAAAATAATGTTTCTCGGGTTCGAAACAAGAACTTAATCACTTATATTTAACTGATTCCTTCAATGTTTAGATTGGGCTAAGGTTAATAATGCTGACCGTTGACTAGCAGTTAAGGCGACTCCTGATTTACTATCCCAACTTAAAATTAAATGTAAATTGTCTAAGTAGGTAGTCAATCATCCTAAGGCCCCGTCCATCGACTTTGTTTTGCTGTAAGATAAATGATATCCTGTATATATTCTTATATTCTGGATTGCAAGATGAGTCCGTAATTTGTCTCCTCCTTCCCTTTAGATATGACTGTACAATTTACTGACCTATTTACAAACTGAATACAACTAGGAAAGAAAAGTTCCCTTACTATAATTATAAATGTTATAAAGGTATGTATGTGAATAGAGTTAGAACTCTAGCATACCTGGGCAGTCTCGGAGGGAGGTCGTTTGCAAGTGGTATGAGACCTACTGGAGGGTCCGGAGGAGGGGGGCCCTCCCCCTGAAAAGGGCCACATAGACTACAATACTAGCCTCTTGACTTACTACCCCACTGTTACGTAATTGTTTAAATTATCTTTTTCCACATATCGTCGCAGTATACCTATTGAACTTAACCTTACAATCTTTAACATGTTGTGTGTACTTTCCCTTTTTTACTGTACTTTTATTTTTACTTTTGGTCACTGTTGCAATATCTTCAGACATAGCGTTAGGTCTTAAGCCACTAGTTCGATCACAAGCCAAATTATTCGCTATAACAGGGTTTATTAGTTGGGATCAATTTTTAGGTAATGCCTATTTTTAGGTTATGCCTTTCCTTATTCTATGCGTTTGGTTTAAATTATAAGTTAAAACAAAAAAAAATTAAGTCAGGTTAGGCCGTGTTCGTGAACAAGTTAGTTATAGTAAGAGGGGAGCTAGGTAGGATTAAGTTAGGTAGGTAGGATCGTTACAGTTTTCATTAATAGATAGATAAATTCAATAGAAAGGTTTAAAGCTATAATTTATAAATATTGAGTGCAAATTAACTGAACTGTGAAGATGTTTGTCGATCGAGTCGGAAAAAAACTTGCCTCTAGAGAGCTTTCTGGGCGTGCGCTGCGTAAACGGTTTCATTTATATAAAAGTTATGTATGAAAGAATTGTTGCTCTTTAAGAGTTCTAAAGAAAAGTCGGCGATAGTATTTGTCTATCTTTTAAGGAAAACCCACACTAACCAACTATATACAGCAAAAAAGAAGATTTTCAAAATAAGGTATTTTAGAACGTATTTTTGCCCTGAAGGTATCTAATCTAATTTAAAAGGTTAGTACTAATAATCAATGAACATAGATCAAAATTATCCTTTACACCATGTTATTTAAATGAATATATTGGAAGATATCACAATATTAAAATCACTCTAATTAAAGTCCTAGAATGAGCTTCAAACTCGATGCGTATAAGTATTTCCGTTGATAGCCGAACGTAGCCCAGAGTTTCCGAAGTTAATATCAGCGAGCCATGAACCCGACGGGGCCCACACAGAGGGCACACGTCGTTGCGACTAATCGTCAGAAGCCTGATTTTTAAAATTTTAGGTATATTCTTTTGTGTTTGTCGTCCTGAGGTACAACGAAATATTATAGAATGTTTTATAAATTGTGTAGCAAGTTGAAGGCTACGAGTACGTCATATATATCGCAATAAAAGACACCACCTATACCCATGCGAAGCCGGGGCGGGCCGCTAGTATATACATAAATCTCTATCGACTATAATTAATTCAGATTTTTCCTTTCGCAATCTTCGGAGATAACTGGGGGAATTGTATATTTTTTGAATTTTTTGTTCCATCATAACTTGAATATTAAAAGTCGTATAAATACAAAAATCTATTTTGGAATGTCAAAGTAAAGCCCTTTCATTATGATACCCCACTCTTAAAATTTGCTCCCACCCTATTTGGGCATCCTTTATAATAATAATATTTTTTAATTCTTTCGTTTTTTATAAGGTTGGGCAATCATGTACTATTCCAAATTTCAAGTTGATAGCATAAGTGATTGCTGAGATAAACAGGTGTGACAGACAGACAGACGAAGTCGCACCACAAGGGCGATAGGAGCACTCTTCAAACCAAGAGCTAAGTAGTATCTCAGATTTAGTGTTGTTAACCCTAAGATATGAAGTCATAATCTGGGAGTAGGGTTGTGCCCCCGCCAACACGAGCCAAGCGAAGCACTACCTACCTTTTCTCGAAGCGATTCGTCGTTTTTTGGAACCCTCATAACTTGGGTTTGGATTATACCAGATAATTTTTTTTACAAGATATGATGACAATTAGTAGATTAATTAAACATATAGAGCTATTCTACTTTAGATTTTATTGATTGGTAGCGTATAAACCCCGATTTCGTCACTGGTTCATCAAAATTCTTAGGGTACTTCCTGAAGTCCTAGAAATCTGAAATTTGGTGCGTAGCTAGAATTAGTACACAAACAACAAAAAAATCCTAAAACTTGAACTTTTACCGTCCAACCCCTTAAACTAGGGGATGGAAGTTTGTATGGGAATTCTAGCTGTTTCGCTGCTGTCACGTGGGCATAAGGTAAAAAAAATATTTACTGTTCATTGCTTTTCTGATAGTTCTTGTACTTCCAAAACATTTTTATGTAAAAAGCATGCATTTTCAAAAAGTTATCATCAGAGCTCATGTGGAGCCAAGCTTCTAACTCTATACGCCTTAACTCTACAAGCCCTAACATAACAAAATCTACACCTTAGTCAAAACCTCAGAACAAAGACCTCCTTGCTTCGCAGTCAAAACATATGGCTTGGCCGTTTCGCTACCGTCACGTGGGTGTAATGTGAGGCGCAATATTTTTACAATTTAAATATACAAAAATATACTAAGTTATTTTTTTGGACCTGATTTGCGTATGCCCACGTTATTACCGAGGTCAAAAGCAACAACTTTTGTTCTACGACAACGCACAAAAAGTTTTCGACTCTCCTAAACTGTTATTGTGGTACTCGTTGCATCTTTCTGCATTACACGACCTACGTACAGTCGTACAATCTTATTTACTTATATGTTTTTGCCCACTCATAATACAGCCTCTCTCACTTACACACACATACACTCACTCATGCACACACACATACGTACACGTATACACACGCACACACACCCATACGTACACATACACTTCTACAAACGTACACAAGTACACACACATACATATTCCCACTCAATCAGCATCTAATTTGAGAAAAAGTGTAAATTTAAAAATTAATATTCAGTCATTTACCTTATAATTAGCTTAAGTAAGTACCTACTATATATATGGATTAACGTTAAACTTCAGCGAAAGAGCGATGCCTATGCTATGCTTAAAACGAGGTATCACCCCTATATACCATGCTATTGTTTAAAGAAATAAAGAATTTTCAAATTTTTAGGGTTCCGTACCTTAAAATAAAAAAACGGAACCCTTATAGGATCACTTTGTTGTCCGTCTGTCTGTCTGTCTGTCTGTCAAGACCCTTTTTCTCACGAACGGGAAGACGTATCTGATTGAAATTGATAACGAATATTAGGCTTAGCGTATATTGCCACGCAGATGGCGCAGGGCATGGCAGAGCAGAGCAGATTTTTGTAATGTATGAACCTTCATAGAGCAGCGCAAGCTGGGATGCAGACATGTGTACGCAGACACATGTCTGCGCCTTGTTTCTGCCGGCAATTGTTTCTGCGTGCCACAGAATAAATAACACACTATTGCGTGTGCATCCAGACTCGTGCAACTAGAAACAACAAAAAGTTATGCCACAGATAAAATAAATTTTGCTCGCGAAGTGCGAGATGCTTTTTTAATACGTCTGTGGTTAATTGCTCAAATATGGATGAGAAGTACCATTATCACCACGCTTGTTAGTGTTGCGGCTAGCACCAAGGACCGCGATTGTTGGTGACCGCAGAAAGTAAGGTGGTATGATACACAAAAGGACGCTGCTGCCTATCCTCCTGTTCATAATTCCATAATCGTCTCTTACGACACCGGTAGCGATGGGTTAGTACTTTAGCGCTTTCATTGCCCGTACACCCGCTTGGTACCTGGGTGTACCATGCAAGATTTTTTTCTCCCGTGGAACACCTGATCACTTTTGAAATAAAACTAATGCAAAACTGTCGCCCGTGATCTTTCTATTTTTTTTTGTTAATGATAGATCTCGTCGCGATCTTCATTTTGGTTGACAGCTGTCAAATTTATAATCACTATAAATCGAAAACTACTAACCCTAGACTACTCTGGTGCTGGGAAAATAATAGATCTCATCGAGATCTACACTTCGGATGACAGCTGTCAAACTAAAACTCGCTATTACTCGAAAACTACTGACCCTAGACTATTTGTGTGCTGAGACAAATTATAGGTATCGATGAGATCTACATTTCAGATGACAGCTGTCAAACTAAAACTCGCTATAACTCGAAAACTACAGACCCTAGACTATTCGTGTGCTGAGACAAATGATAGATTTCGATGAAATCTACATGTCGGATGACAGCTGTCCAACTAAAAATCGCTATAACTCAAAAACTACTGACCCTAGACTATTCGTGTGCTGAGACAAATGATAGGTCTCGATGAGATCTACATTTCGGATGACAGCTTAAAAAATTCACAATTAAATTAGCTGTAGGAGCTAAAGTCGCGCTGCGAATGAAAAGCTTGACCTGCTCTTGTACTGACTTGTAGTGACTTGACTGTACATTATTTTTAAAAGACCTAACCAACGATATCCCACACGATGGAGTTAACATGAAAAAAAAAATCACTCCCACTTTACTTTTATGGGAGGTTCCCTAAATTTTATTTTTAAATTTTTTATTTGACCACTTTCTCGGCGTTGATGAAATACATATCTACTCTACATTTTAACTTTCTAGTACTAAGGGTCTCTGGGCTAAGCCGCGGACAGACAGACAGACGGACAGAAAGGCAGACGGATATGACGAAACTATAAGGGTTCCTTGTTAACTACGGAACCCTAAAAAGTTGTTGCATTTAGCCTTTTAAATAAGCCCTCAATAGGTTTTACAGCTATTTTTAAAATCCCTATGTAGATATTAGATACAGTAAAAGATAGCATTACAGTTTATGAGAAGGGAGAATTCAAACCTTCTTTCTATTATATTAAAAAAAGTCTCATTTTTTTTCACTATAAGTTGTCATTCTTCCTTTCGTAGGTGTGTAATAGTATTCTGTGCGCACATGTGTTTATTAACAGCGTCCCAGCTTGCGTTGTTCACCTACGTCTGCGGCCTGCAAAATCTGCGGCCTGTGGCCTGCGGCCTGCGTCCTGCGGTCTGCACCTCAGCTTGCGTTGGCCCTAAAGGTCCATAAACCACACAAGATCTGAAAATTTCAAGCTTTTACTACGACGCAATCAAAAGATATGGCTTTTTATGTCCTCTTCTCCATACATTTATGCAAAAATGCAAAACCTACAGGGTACTTCCCGTTGACCTAAAATTATGAAATTTGGCAAGAAGCTAGGTCTCACAGTACAAATAAAGGGAAAAGTCTAAAATCATTAATTTTTTAAAAATTTCTCACAACTAATAGTAACCAATTAAGGTGATCCGTTTTCAATACAAAAATTCAAATGACTTGCATTCTTACGCGGGACACAAAATTCTGTTGAAAAACGAGCGAATACTGCTATTTTTAATTAAATTTTTCGCTAAGTAATACGAAAATACAGTTAATGTACTGAAAGTACTATTTTTGTTAGCAATTTTTGGTTCAATATTACGATTGTGGGCGTGCGGTCAAAACTGTACGGTTGTGCTTTGTGTGCATGTGTGAGTGATCGTACTCATGTAAACACAGACTGACGAGAGTAATTGACTTTAGTGGACATGTGGAGATATTTTTCTTATCGAAATTGTTGTTAAGCGTTGAAGTTGCACGATGAAATTTACGCGAATCAACTTTTTGCACATATATAGTTGGTAAAAAATAAAAAATAAAACCTTTTATTTGCAGCAGTGGCTCCATCTATTTGCGTTCGGGGCTAAGCTGTCCGTCACAGATCACCTTAAGGTGAGGTCCCGTTTCAAGAACTTTTCTATAAAAGAGGGGTCAAGTTGGATGGCCGCGGAGTTTTTAAAGTCAAAGAGCAAAAGCTTTTAGTATATCATATGGTAGATAGGTGTGGAACCCTTAGGGCGCGAGTCCGACTCGCACTTGCCTGTTTTTTTTTTCAATACTATATTGGTCACGTGACCGACCCATTTTGTATGAGAAGTTGAAAATTTTTCGTGCGTTGTTAGAAAAGTGGTAGAACAAAAGTTGTTGGTTTTGACCTCTGTAATAACGTGGGCATACGGAAATCAGGTCCAAAAAAATAACCTTGAATATACAATATTATTATGTGCAAACGAAACGGCCTTGCCACATTTTTTTACTCAGGTGTAGATTTTGTGAAGTTAGGGCGTGTAGAGTTAAGGCTAGTAGAGTTAGAAGCTTTGCTCTACATAAGGTCTGATAACTTTTTGAAAATGCGAGCTATATGGTCTCGTCTCGGCAACATTTTACATGGAAATGTTTTTAGTGGATTACTTATACAGTCTGCTTATTTTTAGGCTCGGTATACTGAACTTACAGAACAGCTAGATTTATTACATCTTTGGACACGTAGAGAGAATGATAGCACACGATAGGAAAAAAGTTCATTAAATACTCGTATCTTTAGCGTGACGATTTTGTGATCCACTTTTTTTATAGTCCATTTCCTTTGAGGTACAGAATCCTTAAAATGCCGCAAAGCACATTTCTTGTAATTGAATTTATCCCACGTTATTATTTTTGAATCTACGGAAATCCATGCGGACGAAGCCTCGGGCAATAGCTAGACTATAAATTTTAATTATAATTTCAGGTACCTACAAACATGGCTTCATCTACAAATATAATTTCAACTTGTACAATAATCATATGCTATATGTGTTCGCGGTCACATGCGGACGTGTTCAGTGCGGCAGCGGATTGTGACTTACTTTTGGACACACAAAAAGTGGTCATAAACCATTTAGATGACTACGCGCGGAGAGAAGAAAAGAGGTTACAAACGCTCAACAAGTAAGTAAGACGATTTATGAATTCTTGGCCAAAACTGCAGCTAAGAAACTAAGCAGGCATACTCTTTAAGACTAGGCGGTACTTCACACCAAGACAGATTTTATAGTTACTATATCAAGGACAAAACCGATCAGGTATGGATTACTGCTGCCAATTCCGCGATGGGTCTGCAAAATACCAGCTGGCCAATCTTATTTCAATTATTATTGGAGTTCCAACCCTATATCGTTGACTTACCATCTATTCACACGAAGCGCTTTGCTTCTTTATTCTTAGTACGCACAGCCAAGGAGTGGAACTCCCCTCTGCCAATCTATTTTTCGAACAATAAAGGAAAGGTGTGATAATACAAAAGGGTGTAAATCTGCCCATAAAACTGAACAAGTTTTCGCAAGGAACATAGGTCGGTCGGTGGACAGATTGTTGTAGCATATTTAGATTTTCGCAAAGCTTTTGACACTGTTAATAGTGAAATACTGTTAGAAAAGCTAGCCAAGTTTGGTTTTACATCACCGTTGTTATAATTTTTTGCTGATTATTTATCTGATTGTAATCAATAAGTAAAATATGCAGGCACAGAAACATAGTCAACTAATTCAGGAATTAGTCAAGGAAGTAATTTGGGGCCTTTAGAATGTATTCTGATGATAAACGACTTACCAGAAGTTATCCAAGATTCAAGTTGTTTATTATTTCCAAATGACTTAAAGTTATTTAGAGTAGTTAGCGATTTGGGAGACTGCAGTATTCTACCGAACGATATCGACAGAGTAACTTAGTGGAGTCGTGATAATAAACTAGATTTTAACATTTCAATGTGTAGTTTATTGTCGTTCAAAAGAGCTCAGAGTCTAATTCACTATGAATACAGAATGTACAAAAGCGATTTAGCGAAAGTTTTTACAATTCGTGATTTGGTGATTCAGATGTCAGAAGACTTAACGTTTCGTGATCATATTACAAAAATATGTAAGAAAACATATCGTAATTTGGGATTTGAACAACATAGCTTGTAGCTTTAAAATCGTTGTATTTTGTTCTTGTGGCAATTCTACTCGAATACAATTCAATTGTGTGCAATCCTTACAAGTTTAAATACAGTACACTGATAGAAAAGATCCAAAAAAACATTTTTGAGAAGTATAGTTAATAAACAGTTTGGGTTGTACCCATTGTACCCGCGAATGTATCCTACTCTATTTGTACTAAGAATGGTAGGTTATTACAAATTAGAGGTAAGACGTAACTTAGCGCTGGTTACATAATGTTTTTAAAGTTTTCCGAGGGCAGCTAAATAGCCCAGTTGTCTTGGAGGCCATTGATCTACAACCGACCATACAATGCGATAGAAACTGTATCAGCTGACAGCGCATTTTGAATGGGAGGCCAAATTTGGTTTTTCGTAGTTCGACCTATGTTCCTAGGGAAAAGTTGTTTAGTTTCATGGGTAGATTCACGCCCTTCAATAATATCACACCTTTCCGTGGCCCTCTGTATATCTGGAACTTTTCAAGGCAAGTTTTTTTTGTTTACTAGTCATTGTATCCCGTAACAACTTGAGAGTTTTTTCAATATCAGAAATTAAAATGGGTTGTTCCTCGTGTCCTTACTACTAGCTCAGGCGTAAAAGAACGCTCATGTATGGAGGGGGTCAAACAAATTACTAACACTTTTTTTTCCGCTTTTTTATGTTTGCATAGGTGTACTAAAATATATATAAAAAAATCCCTAGTTGTACCTAGAACGCTTCTCCCATTTTTGGGTCCACTTTGGAAAAATAATCAAGTAACTTAAGTTTATCAAGCTTGGTAGACATAATTTTTAACTCACAATAAATAATAGGAGTAGGTATAATCGAAACTCGATCTCTAGCCGTGCGTGCGACCCTTCGATCCTATGATATAATAAATTTAATACTGATGCCATAGTTAGCGCTTGTATCATTCCTTGCGCTTTAAATACATTTTACATTTCACACAAGATCATCTGATCCCAAACTACGCAAAGCCTGTACTATTGTTTCTCCTTCTGAGACACAATTCACGTCTAAATATGGTAAAAATTTGTTAAAAAATCGCGTATCTTACGATATTTCGAAAATCTAAGTTGCGCTATACTCGTAGTTACAGATCGGGATCTTTTTACAAAAATAGAGGACCTATGTAGGTATAGTTTAAATTAATAATTAAACTGTTAGGAATTTGTTTGACCCTCGGGACCATGAAGGAAAAAAAAATTACGCGCCCAGATGGAGTAGTAATCAAAACGTACTATGGGTGCCGGCGTAAGCTGCCGTTATTCATAATCTAAGGTGCCGGCTATGATACAATTTTGTAACTCACACACACATTCACACTTTTCTTCCAAATAGTCGTTCACGGCATGTGACATGGACAACATCTCTGTCATAAAATATCAGAAATAAAATAAATAACACTAAACATTAATAATTGTGCGGTGAAATTGTGCCGAAACTATGCCGCAAGCAAAACTACAAAGCTTGCTGGTATCACATTTTTCTGGTGAGTAGTAAACCGCTTGGTTTTTACAATTTTCGTGGTCAAATTTTTTGTAGAAAATTGTGTTGTTGATTTTTAGTGATGTGAAGTAGTCGATAAAAAATAATATAGAATCGAGTCGTCGTTATAATTTTATTTAATTTATTTATCGCAGTTTTCTAAAAGATCCGGCGCAAAAACGTCAATGGGTGCCAACATGCGGGAGAGACCAAAATTGGATTCCAACCAAATATAGTAGAATCTGCTCAGCTCATTTTAATAACAGTAATTACGAATTACGCAGAAAAAGACTTCATAAAGATGCCATTCCAACCGAGAACCTATGTCACAAGGTAAATGAAAAACTAGTTTTTTCCATCCTCAGAAATCCATAATTTCTACCAGCTATCACATCTGAAAAACAGCTGTATGTACGTTTGTAACTCTGTGCAGTGTCTTATTAATATTATTAACTAGCCCCATACAAACTTTGGACCCCCGTTTCACCCCTTCAGGAGGTGAATTTTGAAAAATTCTTTCTTAGTCAGCCCTCGATCTCACAAGGAAGCTAAGTGCCAAATTTTGAGTTTCTAGACCCAGTGGTTTGGGCTGCGCGTTGATTCTTAGTCTGTCATCCATTCATTTAATCATTCAGTCAATCAGTTTCTTCTTTTATATATCTAGATTTCACCATTCGTAACGATGGCAAATAGTTGCTGATCTAGTTTTTCAGTTATTCTAAGAACTGTAAGATTTTTGTGCTTCGTTTAACAGTTAGGCAGACAGACCATACTGAACGAAGTATTGGTGTTATATTAGCTTCAGCATTATCTCTTTATCCAAATAATATATTTTCATTCTTACAGGTTGATGAACAAGTGCTTCCCCCTCAGAACTCAACGATACATGCTTCCGAAGGTAGCTCTACATTGTCAGAAACAAGATTAAAATACGTAATTGAAGAGCAAAGGAAGAAAATAAAACAATCAACTATGGCATGTGTTACTAATTCTATTACATTTTTAATTAGACTACAAAACATTGTTTTACTTTTTATTGTTAATAATTTATGTCAATTAAATATTATGTCAATATCAATGGTGATTTACGAGAAAAATAGGTGGTCAAAAGTTATTTTACACGTAATGTAAATACGTTATACAATAATTTAAATAGTTAAAAATATTAATTAAAAATATTGTTTAAAAATTTGTAATGTAGAAAAAAGAGTAAAAGAGCATCTTCTCTCACAAATCACTGCTTCGTGTTCGTAGTCATCATTGTTAATTGTTCTTCATAACTTTCTGTATTTATATGAATATATCTATACAGGTATTTATTTCTATGTAAGTTTTGTTATATGTATGTATCTTCTGTATGTATTTATATTATTTATATATTATATTTATACCTATATCATCAATATATTTTATTAACTTGTTTATTTTATACCATTTATTTATTTTATATTATTACATCTGGTTTTTGTGGATTTTAATAATGCACTACTGAGTCCCGCTAATGAACACTCTCTCTCACTACCATGGGTTGGCTGGAAGAAATCTCTTTTAGAGATAAGCCCGCCTTTGTAAATGTCCTTTTGTATGTAACTTTCTGTATGTGAATTTGTGCAATAAAGAATATATATATATATATATATATATATATATGTATTTTTATTTGTTTATGTTTAATTTGACGTGGTCCTTGCAATTTTATATTTATTTTAGAAGAAGCAGGGCCGTCTATCCCTGTGCGTCTCTCGGTACTTCGCTCACTCTAGGAAATAAAAGATATATTTGTATGGAGAAGCAAAAAGACAAAATACCAAATGCCCAAATAAGTAAGCAGTTCCCAATATTATTGCAAGTTGCAAATTGATCACTATTGTATATGAGAGGTCCAAACCGTCCCGTGTGGTGCCGGCAAAGAATAGTACCAACCCATACATACCCGTGGGTGTCGTAAGAGACGACTAAGGGTTAACTGGAGGATGGGCAGCAGCATCCTCCTGTATCTTACATCTTACTTACTGCGGTCACCTACAACCGCGGTCCATGGTGCCAGCCGTAACGCTAACAAGCGAGGTGACTATGGTACTTCCCCTCCACATTTTTCCAGCAAAGGCTAGAATTCTGGAGGGAGCTCCCTGTCCTGTAGTGGACGTTTCATGGGATGTTATGATGTATATGAGAGGTACGATAAATAAGTCCAGGAGCCATGTGATAAAATGTAAGTAAATAATCGATAAATATACATCACATCACTATTTTCAAATTCAGCAACCATGAAGTTTCTTGTTTTTTACATGCCAAATAACAAAGAGATTTGAACCTCGCTACGCTCGGTCGTAGCGAGGTTCAAATCTCTTTGCCAAATAAAGACAAATAAATGTCGTACTTTATTGATATTTTGTTCTTAATTGGGCATATCATAACATAAATATCTCTATCTTTTTCTAACGTAACGTATTCAAAGATGTGTGATAGAGTTAAAAGACAAACCCCGTCTCCCGCTTCCACCTACCCTCCCACCCCTCTGAGCGGCCGCATAGGTTTCGATACAAAATGGGCATGATTACTACTCCATCTGGGCGCGTAATTTTTTTTTCCTTCATGCTCGGGACCGTTTACGCCTGGGCTATACTGTCCTGACTCGTGTCCCTATTACTGTCCGTACTACGTTTAAAAAGCATGCATGTTTATGTTCAGTTTTGTTTTATAACCGACTGCGGCGAAGCCCAAAACGAGGGTAATGTGTTTGACCTTTATGTACTTAGGTATATCCGTTTCTTTGTTCCTTCGTAACTACTTAAGGGCTTAACCGTCACGAGCTGTAGAAACAATAGTTGAATATAATTTTAAATGTATTTGCACGTAGTACCCATTGTACCCATTGCAAACCAGTAGTAGTAAATAAATTACTATCTTTACAGTCATTGTCACGTTCTAAGTCAAGTTTTATTAAGTGACGGCGCAGCACCGACCGATCAAACAAGTAATTGGCCCTAGTAAGAAGCCTACCGATCATACCTGCGTTCTCCCTATCCAGCGAGATCACCTGATCCCTTATCTCATCAACCTCAGGCGCACATCACTGGATCTCATCTGTAGTTACCGGTGCTTTCTGCGAAATCGTTAAACTTCCGCTTCTGGCCGCTTTATATGTTTGTCGCAATTGACTCCGCAGTTGATCCCGTGACGAAGCCTCATCTGCGGACATTCCAATAATACATAACTCGTACACCAATTCATCTTGGAGAAGATGGTTAATATATTTGACATCTTCACTAAAAATAAATTGCAGTGAAGAAAAAAAAAATTCCTTTCTCCTCAAGTTTTAGAATTAAAATTCCTTAATGAAGTAAGAACATGACCTTAATTAAGTGTACACACCCTTATTTATTTAATTTGAATACAAAAAAAAACATTTATTTCAAGCCTTTTTAGCTCATAGTAACATTAGTAACTATAGCATACATACCCAACAAACAAAACAATGCTTAATTAAAGACATTTTAAAAAGAGTTAAATTTCCAAACAAAAAATACAATAGAATCTTATCAACTGGTACGCGCAGGTACAAGCTACAGTAAATCGTATACGTAAACTTATTTTTGTGTTTAGTAAGCTCCGAAACTCAGCGGATACACAAATTTTGTCGATTGTATATACTGCCCTCTGCGAATCCGTGTTGTCCTATGCTATCATAATTTTGGAAGGTACATTTAAAACTACTTTTATAAATCTTGAAAGAGCTCAGAGAGCTGTGCTGAAGGTGATATATAGGAAACCTTGGCGATACCCGACCGTCCAGCTAGGAAAATATTTATTCTAAGAGTAACCTTACGTAAACACGCCACTGTGCCTTTACATAGCACCCCTCCTAGAAGACGAGTAAAGCCAGCTTGCTCCACAACTCCCTGTAACACTACCTTCGCATATAAGCAGTCTGGTCCAACAAGTAGGAGATTGTACAACAAAATTCATACTATTTTAGACATAGTTAATCTGAATAGCTATGAGTTAAAAAAGAAAGTAAGACTATGGTTGCTCACCTTAGATTATAAAGAAACTGAAGATCTGATATCGTAGAAAACCTAGACTATATTATCTCCATTCATATATACTCACACACACACACATACACACACACTTATTTATATATACACATATTATATATATTAACGCATACACACATCCATACACTTCACATATCAAGCACCCTTCACCAACTTAATTCTAATTCATTAGATTTAATTAAATTAAATTAGTGTTTATTTTGATGCACTTGATCTTGTACTTTGCTAAGAAAGAAAATATCTTGGATAGAGCCGAACCACTGACTTTCACAACACAGGTCTTCCTAGCGTGAAAGACAGGGGATCCTTTCTTTTGTGCCTTAAACTAGCCTACTTACTACTTACTGTTTTGTAATTTTAAGTGCAAACCCTATGTAATTTTGGCTAAAAATAAATTTTATTTATTTATTTTTTATCATGTCAATAAAAAATTAAAAAAGAAAAAAAAAAGTGAAATGTCAACAAAGTCAATAGTCAATAAAGTGAAATGAAATGTCAGTTAAATAATAATAATAAATCTAAGTACAATAATAATTCTAATAATAAAGCAAATTTTGAAAAAGAAGTGGGTCACGCTAACTAGTCAAATTTGAAATAATAATATACATCTTTATGTATGTATCTAAGTACCTATCTTATCCATAGTTGATACAATGGAGCATGAAGTGCCCGCCAGTGGCGCATAAACGGTCCGTCCGACCTGCTGGCGACCTGAAAGAGGCTGTTGTCTCTGGTCCGAACCCTGCCCGCTATCGGCATCGTAGTATAAAAGCAGTCGACCCACACTACGGCGAACATCCCCGACGCACTGCAGAAGCGGAGCAGCCGCAAGTGCCGCAACAGGGCCCTCATCGCGTTGTTGTATTGAACGCGGAGAGCGCTGTAGGATTTCTGCGTGTATGATAGCCACAGGTTGCTCGTATAAAAAGATGTGCAGTAGGCTCGAAAAAAAGTGATTTTTCCATTTTTTGAGCTGCGAGCAAACCTGCGGGCTATCATGTTCGCCCTTACCGACAACGCTCTCCTCTCACGTTCAATATCAGTGTCGTCCTTCAGGTCGGGTGTCACAATATGACCAAGGTACTTGAATGATTGTACCCGCTCCAAGGGCACGCCGCACAACCTGACCGGTGGAATGTCTGCCGGACATTTGGACCCAGCTTTGAACACCATGAGCTCGCTTTTTTTGACTTTATAGTTAAGGCCATGCTTATGAGCATACACTTCGCAGATGCTTACGAGCTCTCTGAGTCCTCCTATCGACGCGCTCAACAGCACCATGTCATCTGCGTAGCTGATGTTGTTTAAGCAAACATCGTCAACATGGCATCCAACATGGCGGCTGATGAGCGAGACGATAAGCTCATAAATGTAGAGGTTGAAGAGAATAGGTGAGCTTAACCCCCCCCTGCCTCACCCCGCACTCCAACCTGTACGTGTCCGACAGGGCTCCCGACCACTTCACGCTGTTGACCTGGTTCCCGTACCAATACTGTAAGATGTTGATTATTTCTGGTGCGACTTGGGCCTCTCGTAGCTTTTTCCACAGTACCGGGTAAGAAACCAGGTCAAAAGCCTTCGACAGGTCAAGGAAGCAGGCGTATAGAGGCGTGCTATGATCTGTCTAATATCGGACGGCATGCTTCATACTCAAAATTGCATTGTCTGTGGAAAGCTTAGGCCTAAACCCGAACTGATTATCGTGCAGAGTATTATTCAAGTGAGTATTAAGCATGCCGTCAAAGACCTTAGCAATAACAGTAGCTAATGAGATCGGCCTGTAGTTATTTTTGTCCGATATGTCTCCTGTCTTGTTCTTAACAATCGGCAATACGACTATTCTCGTTAGCTCATCAGGCAAGTAAGAGTGCCTGATGCACAAGTTGAAAAGCATGGAACGAAGACGTGGCAGGTGAGGACCCGCGTGCTGGAGGTGCTTGATGCTGAGCTCGTCATGTCCTGGAGACTTGCCTCTAGTCATAGATTTTATAGCTTTTGCTATTTCCTTGGCTGTAAACTAAATTTTAGGGTCCAGGTCTACACTCTGAGGGCCAGCATCAAACAACTCAGGGGAGGGAATGTTGAGTGGTTTAACACAAGTGGGTCTTTTTATCACCCGACACTCCATTGACACTCACAGGTAAGGCAGGCAGGCCTAAGATTGTGCTTTTTTGTACACTTCCAAAAACCACGGAAATCTTTTTTGGTATGTTTTTCGGCTAGAATATCCATCTCTATCTGGTCTAGGTGATTTGGATACTACTTTAACGCCGACTTGAAAATTCTTCTACTGCTGGTCATGTCCTCAAAAATTTCACCAGTAGTGGGTTTTCCGTGCCAAAGCCATATATTAAATCTAAGCGTTGCATACCTGTGAGCGTCGCTGACGTGTTTGTTCCAACCCATGACGCGTTTCGGTCTCCTCTTTCCGGCCGCGCTATTCCTGACTACGCTCTCAACGGCCGCTTCCCTCAGCGCGGATACAATATCTCGATACAGTCCATCCAATACCGGTTTGTGGTTAGGATCACTACACATACCTTCACAACAATGAGATAACACTCCTGGGAAGTCTATTAGTCGCAGGCGACTGTGACAATCGTTACTATAAGCACTAATTGCCTCCGGGCTCTTTTCACCCCAAATTACCTTTGTTTTCGCTAGGTTGACATACATTTAATTTAGGTATGATTATTTCAAGGTCACATTCGATTAGCAATAGGTAGTGATCCGACAACAAAACATCATAGGACACACAGACGCTGCGAACTGTTTTAATGACGACTCGGTACAAAGACAATGGTCAAGCCACCGCCTTGCCCCATTGCATTTGCTTAAATACGTATATGTACTAGAGTTTGTGATTTTCGTCAGAGTATTTTACTAATTCATTACTAAAATTTTCGTGAGGGTGAGCATTAAAATCACCCATACAAAAAACTGCTTCTTCATCACTATCTTCTATTATAGCACTTACCGCGCCTAAACAATGCGAGAAATCCGATAAGTTACTCACTTCATCCGTAGACATATACACACTTAATACGAGTATAGGTCTGTTACTAGTATTTATGCGAATCGCACACACCCTAAGGTTATCACTAGGTCTGACAGATATATCCATAAAAACGCTCGTTCTCCATAGCAGCGCAACTCTGCCAAACGGTCTCCCGCGCATCATACCGGCCGACGTGTTCCCTGTGCAGCCGAAGTCACTGTGGATGGTGTTAGTTAAGGAAGGGCAGTTCATCAGGTCGAAGCCAACACTCCTGGAGAGCTATTACGTCGCAGCTCTTGCATAGCTCCCGGATATCTACCCTCTACGGATTGCTTAACATTCTTACAATTAAAGCTCGCAAAACGTACTGTCTTATCCATTGTTGTTTTGTACAGGGCCGGATCCAGGCAATACGCCCTCGCGTTTATAGTTGAAGTGCACAAAACGTCTAAAAATTATGCCTTGCGGCCAAATGTTTTCATCCAAAAAAGTTGGCACTTTTTTTCTGCTATAAAGAACTTATAGGCATCGTAGTCAGTTTGTTTACGAAGAGACAATTTTTCCAAGTGCACAACTTCATTAGTTTTCATTTTTATGTGCCTTATTATATCAGCTGGCGCAGAGTCTCGGTGCACGTTCGTGATAAACATAAGTATTTTCTTCTCAGCCGCCCGGAAACATCCTATTGCATCGGTCGCAATGCCCGCCTTTCCTTAGTAGCGATACCTATCTTTTGTTTTACGGCTCGTGACTACTGTCCATCCATTCCGTTCCTTACTAGAGTGGGCCCTGTCATTTGGAACGGGATCGAGTTGTTGTTTACTCGCTCCTTGCACTTGCTTAGACACTGACGTCACCTTATCAGCTGTTTGAGCCGGTTGTGGCAGCAGCGGCGGTCTTGTGCGTGCGCAGTGTGATGATGACTCAGCTAAGTACTGCAGCGGCTCGCGCAACGGTGAAATTGTATGAAACTTCGAACCACCCACATTAATTCGACGATTCCACAGGTTGAACATCTTTGGCGTAGAACTTTTTAAAGATTGGTTTTTATCCTCCAAGCCCATGTATGACGAATCACTCGACATAACGCTAACGGCGGCGCAGGCGGCAGGGCCACTTCCACGTTTCGTATTTACATTTGGGTCCTTAAATTTTTGTAGCCCGCGTCCAAAATCTCATATCGAACTGTCTGAAAGCTTCTTCTTTCTGAAAGCAATAACGCAAACGCACCGCTCTGTTTTGAATGCAACATACTACCCTGCACTGCTGAAAAAACGAGTATTCAAAATCGACGTCCCTCAGATAAAGTACGCCTTCGCAAGGAGATTTGGTAGACACTTACATCCCTTCCTATATAACAAAGTAAACGAACACTGCTGCATTAAACGCTGCACAGTGCTCGAGGCAAAAACTAAAATCAAGGATTGGATAAGATCATTGTCTTACACATCTATCGAGCACTTCATGAGACCATGTCAGTAGAGGCGGTATAACCACTTAGACTCCTGCACACACACAAACACACCCACAAACACACACCCACACACACGGGTCCTGAAACTATGAAGTTGCTATTTTGTACTTATTGTTTGTATTTATCTTACTTGAACTTTTGCTATTATTTTCAAATTCATAATAATTTTTGTAGTTAGTTTTTAGGTTACATTATCTTTTTCTCTCGTTTTGTTAATCAAGTAATCTGGAATGTAAACACGGAAGATTTCCTGCGATTCAGGCCTAGCCTATTGCAGGAATCAAACAACGGTTGTAATTCTAAACATGTTAACTGGACCAATAAATTATTCTTATTCTTAAGTCAGTCTTCACTTTTTCCAATTGCTCCACCGTGGCGCAGGTCGATCTGAGGTCCCGAAACACCAGATCCTTAAGTAATTTAGTCACATCTCGGTGGTCGAAGGTGACTGGCGGTAGTTTTTCTAGTTGGCGGGCCACGAAAATAGGGATAAGATCAGGATCCGACGACTTTAATAGGGCAATTATGTCCGTCAGGTCACGATTTTCTTTACCCTTTTGTTTACGTAAGATTTTGCTTGGTCCAGCCGTCACAGAATCGAAAAGCAACGCTTGAAATTTTTTTATTACCTCCGTACTAACAGCCGATACACAAATACGTATCAGGCTGTCAACGTCAATCACAGATAGTTTATTCTGCATAAAAGATAGCAGTTCGTCGATAACGATATAACATTGCAGACACTTTACCGTGGCGGTCATTTTACCGAGCGTACGTTCACGGTAAACAAAAACAAGCGACACGCACGATGCGACAACTGCGCGAGCGCGACTGTTTTTTTTGTTTTTACAAAATTTTGACATGTCTACTGCGACCTTTATATCTGGTAATTGTGTCACGACCTTAACAATTCTCCAGAAATTTTTGACAGTTGAACATTTCCTTTAGTTAATTTTAACGTAGAATACTTGAATAAATGAATTATGGTGATATACAAGGTTATTTTTTTGGACCTGATTTCCTTTTGCCCACTTATTAGTGATGTCAAAAGCAACAACTTTTGTTCTACGACTTTGCTAACAACGAACAAAAAAATTTCGACTCTCCATACTAAAGTGGTCACGTGACGGACCCATTTTGTGTGGGAAGTTGAAAATTTTTACGTACGTTGTTAGCAAAATCGTAGAACAAAATTTGTTGCTTTTGACCTCACTAATAAGTGGGCTTAAGGAAATCAGGTCCAAAAAAATAACCTGGTATATATAATATATATATATACATATGTGCTCATTGCGTTTTAATGTTTTGATTTCAGAAAAATCGATTTTTTTAGAAAAGAGCACGAAAAAGCAATGGAAGATGTCTCTAATTATCTTGGGAATCCGATAAATTTGTATACACTAATAAAAAGACTGACTTTCGATTTAGAAGAATTAAACCAGCAAATCAAAATGGCATCAGGTGAAGTATAAATTCTTCCTATTCATAAAAATTCTTCCTATTTTCATAAATTCTTCCAAATCTTGCCTCCGACTTTGTACGACAACGTATGCACACCATAAAGTTTTTGCTTGTGACTTAATACAAAAGCATGGCAAATCCTTTGTTTTCCCTAGGAGTTTTGTTTTTAATTAGTTTAGTCCGAGCTCAACCCCACCAGTTCCTAATCACTTCTTGCAGATTTTCTTTGATGGTACTTTTATTTCACTTTAGAGCGTCCGCACCGTGAAGCGTTCGTACGCGACGTCAAACGCGCGCGTCAGACACGACGTTCGCCATACGCTCCACGATGCGCGTCTCCAACACATTCTCGTTCCTGCCATATGCGACGTACGCACGTCGAGTTCGAACGCTTTACTCGGCGACATCAGTACAAATTCGTCTTTGTGGTATCCATTGTACAGTCAAGAGCGGGTCAAAGTAAATAATTAAATAAAAATTGAAAAGTGTTTCCGCATGTTTCTGTGTGTTTCCGCATGTCTCCGTATGTTTTGCATGTTTCTGCATGTTTTGCATGTTTACGCATGTTTCCGCATTTTGTGCATGTTTCCGCATGTTTTGCATGTTTCTGCATTTTTCCGCATATTTCCACATGTTTCCACATGTTTCCGCATGTTTCCGCATTTTTCTGCATGTTTCTTCTTCACGCGGCGTGTCAGGCAGACGCCCGGCGTATGAGAGACGTGCCGTACGAAACGGTTCACGTTACGACTTTCATACAAACTCGATCGCCGGCCGTCGAACGCGCGCGGATTGCGAGACGTAGTTGCGATACGCGCCGTATGATCCGTGTCACGATGCGGGGTTCATAGAAACACACAGCGTGAAAACATGCAGAAACACACAGAAACATGCGGAAAAACTTTTCAATTTTCATTTAATTATTTACTTTGATTCGCTCTTGACTGTACAATGGTTACCACAAAGACGAATTTGTGCTGACGCCGCCGAGTGAAGTGTTCGAACGCGACGTACGTATGTCGCGTATGGCAGGAATGAGAATTTGTTGGCGACGCGCATCGTGAAGCGTATGGCGAACGTCGCGTCTGACGCACGCGTTTGACGGCGCGTACGAACGCTTCACGGTGCGGTCGCCATTAGAGCAGACCTTTAGTTGCTGTACAATCTCCTGCATATTTATGCGCTCCTGTTATTTTTTATTGTTTATTATACCTCCTTCCCCCCGTTTCTGTGCCGATTTATGCACTCCTGGAACTTTTGTATCTTTATTACGCCTTTCCATTCCAACCTCCCTCGCCGTCCTTCTCTTGAAGATTCATGTTTTACTGGGTACCTATATAAGTAAGGTAGGTATGGTGAATAATGCCCACTGTTTAATAAATCCCAAGCTACAGAAAACACACATTAATTACAATATTCGCCTATTTCGCCTCACACACACATAGAATACACCAATAAAGATAAGTCTAACGCGAGCGCAGGACTCACAAACCACCATTTTGCTAGTGACGCGTCGTGATTCTCAAATGTAGGTAAGTCGCGGCCGCTGCTACAGCAAAAGAGTGCCGAACAAAATTGTAAGTTTTCCAAAGATTTTTGTATTTTTTTATGTGTTTTTTTATATTAGTGTAATAGAGTAAGTGACAGCACATCATGATTGATGAAAATTTAAGGAAAATTTGTTGTAATTAATTACCCTATGTAGGCGTTTTTATACCTTGGAAAAAAGGAACTTAATTTACATTATACAGTTATTCATGTTTTTATCTACATTGTAAAACATAAATCATATCAGATCACAAACATTATACTGAATCTATCTATACCTTATAACAAATCTAAATCTGGTTTATGTCGTTCATATCGTTTCGTCTTGATGGAATGGCTACCATATGGTGTGTTTGCCCAATATCGATAAATAACGTCCAGTGTAGGTAAAGATATATATATTTTTTTATTGAAACACTTAAAATAATATTTTTTGGTGAAAATATTATTGGGGCTAAAGTCAGAATAAACTCACAAGGTCTTAATAGATTTTTATTTTTCTATTTATACAAATATTTTATAAAAAATACAACACAATCGTTCCACTCAACACAATATTTTAAAAATGCTTCCTACACTCTCGAGCGCTTCCAACAGACTGACATGTTTCGCCTTTCCAGTGTTGCCAACTTTCTAAATCAAGATTATCGGATTTTGGTCTTAAAATTATCGTACAATTATCGTACATTCATTTTTATTATAATTTGAAGAAAGAGTTAATTTGTAACGTAACAAATAAGTGCTATAAATACGGCATGACTGTAACTTCAACCAGCATCAGCTTAGCAATTTTTCGAATACATGAGTTATCTCACTTACCTTTCGGTAGTTTCGTCGGAACTGAAAAGCACCTTAACACCAGATCCAAAGCGCAATCAGCAATCACTATTAAACTAATCTAATATAATAAACAATTTGTTTCATTAGTAAAGTAAACAAAACTTGTTGCAAGCAAAGTCCAAGAAAACCAGTTTTTCTCACTCCATCCACTCATGAAAAAATGTGCTTAGTCAATAAATTTTTTACCAGTGCTGAGCGCCATCTTCCGAAGACGAGTATGAACTTCTTAAGCAAACCATTATTGAATTCGGATACATGAAATGAAAATGTCTTTCAAAATTATCGTATGAAATCTAAAAATATCGTACGTGGTAGTAAAATTATCGTACTATCGTACCTAATTATTTTTTATCGTACAGCACCTCAAATTATCGTACAAATACGATAATTATCGTACAGTTGGCAACATTGCGCCTTTCCCTTGTGGTTCGCCCCTCCCTTCCTGACTCATCGCTATCCCTTCCCTTTCTTTCGCTTCCCAGTACGCAAGAAAACAGTAAGCTACTCTACTCATGACCACATTACAAATGCGGAAGTTAGACTACTGTATTCATGACCAAAAATACGAAATTATATTTATAAGTTCAAGAAGCTTACTTAAAAGATAATGCCTAACACTAGATAATACCTAACAATATAATGTACGATAAAAAAAATTTACTTTACAAAGGATTGTGACTAGATTTTTCACGTTAATTAGTACGTGTTAAGAATTAGTGTTGATTTTTTTTTATTTATTAATTACGACAGGTACACGCATTTCTTACAAACTAAATGATCGCCAAACTGTGACAGTTTGTTTGCGAAGAAGGCGCAATACTAACAAAATCATGCACCTGGTACTAGCTATATATACTTACTTAAATAGGTACACCAAGCAGGCAAGTACAGCCAGGAGTAGGTCAAGCCACTGACAGTGCAAATTTATGTCCTGCTGCTTTATAAATAAGCACAGAACAAAGTCCTATGTGTCAAGCTTGAAGTGCTCCTAGCCGTAGTCAAAAAGAATAAGATACCTTATAAAGAATGATACTAAGTACTCACAAGTTTTATAGGTTTAGTAAGGTGTTTTTTAATTTTATTTTCAATACTTTTGTACTAAGTTTGGTCTCCTCTCTTAACTACGAAATTTTATTAAAAACTTTAGGTACTAAATCAAGTCTTCTTCCGTAATAATTGATTTCCTTAGTATGTAACAACTGTTTCTCTCTTACTCGTCTGGTGTTATATCTGTTTACTACTTGCTCTTTATGTTCATCTTTATAATAATGATCAATTGCTAATAAAAATTTTACTTTCAAGTTTATTGGCAAAATTCTACAAATAGGAAATAGTTCACTATAGTCAGTACAACTTGTTTTAGTTCTCTTATCAACCAAGTATTTTATTAACCTAGTTTGTAGATTTTTAACATTCTTAATGTAAGTACAGAAAGTTCGACCATAGACACTTAGACCGTTGTTAATAAGCGAATCCGCCAGCGCATAATAAACTACCTTTAAAGTGTGTTTATCGACCGTTGATCTTAAATAATAAAACTTACCCAATACAGTTCCTCTATATGTAATTTGAAATTAAAGTTATTGTCCACCCATAGTCCCAAATATTTACATTTCACAACATAAACCAATTTTTTGCATCCACAACCACTTTTTTAGTTACCGGCGTTTGCGGCGCTGTAATCGCTAGCGGCGACTTTTGCTGAGGCTTCGTTGTTGAGTGCATTGAGTGCGACGACCCGGCGGCGCATGAGTTATGCAACGTCGTATGATGCTAGCCATTACATTCTTTGCACCTTTTATTCGATTTGCATTTTTGATTGTTTGAATAAACAATTTCGACATAGCTATAGTTAAAAGGGGGGTTAAATCGTTTCGAGCAACCAGGCTGTGTGAAACGTATGTGTGCAGGATCTGTTCTTACATACATACATAACATCACGCCTCTTTCTCGTCGGGATAGGCAGAGACCACAGTCCTCCACTTGCTACTATCTTGACATACTTCCCTTGCTGCCTGTACTTTCATCAATCCTTTCATACATGCTCGTCCGTTTAGGGTACTTTTAACCTGGCCTTTATTCAGAACGTCTTGAATTTGGTCCTGGTACGTTCGCCTAGGCCTACCCCTTCCAACGTTTCCATTCACTCTCGCCTGGTAGATCTCTTTCGTCAGTCTTCGTTTATTCATTAAAGTATCCGTCAGACCTAAGGAATTTGGAATTTGCTGTTTTTGATCAGACCTCTGTCATAATTTTGACACGGATTTTTTTCTTATAAATAAATATTGGGGGACATTTCACACAAGGTCATCTGATCCCAAACTAGGCAAGACCTATGGGTACCAGAGGCCGATATATATACACCAATAGATAAATAACACCCAGACACAGAACAAACACTTGTGTTCATCACACAAATGTTTATCCTGGGCGGGGATCGAACCCGCGGCCCACCGCGTGAGAGAAAGGCTCACTACCAACCACACCAACGGGCTTGTCAAAGGATTAGTACTTCTTCTTCTTCTTCTTATTTAAGAGCTACGCTCTTGTCGGTGGAGTAACTTCGAAATGAAATGAAATGAAATGAAATGAAATGAAATGAAATGAAATGAAATGAAATGAAATGAAATGAAATGAAATGAAATGAAATGAAATGAAATGAAATGAAATGAAATGAAATGAAATGAAATGAAATGAAATGAAATGAAATGAAATGAAATGAAATGAAATGAAATGAAATGAAATGAAATGAAATGAAATGAAATGAAATGAAATGAAATGAAATGAAATGAAATGAAATGAAATGAAATGAAATGAAATGAAATGAAATGAAATGAAATGAAATGAAATGAAATGAAATGAAATGAAATGAAATGAAATGAAATGAAATGAAATGAAATGAAATGAAATGAAATGAAATGAAATGAAATGAAATGAAATGAAATGAAATGAAATGAAATGAAATGAAATGAAATGAAATGAAATGAAATGAAATGAAATGAAATGAAATGAAATGAAATGAAATGAAATGAAATGAAATGAAATGAAATGAAATGAAATGAAATGAAATGAAATGAAATGAAATGAAATGAAATGAAATGAAATGAAATGAAATGAAATGAAATGAAATGAAATGAAATGAAATGAAATGAAATGAAATGAAATGAAATGAAATGAAATGAAATGAAATGAAATGAAATGAAATGAAATGAAATGAAATGAAATGAAATGAAATGAAATGAAATGAAATGAAATGAAATGAAATGAAATGAAATGAAATGAAATGAAATGAAATGAAATGAAATGAAATGAAATGAAATGAAATGAAATGAAATGAAATGAAATGAAATGAAATGAAATGAAATGAAATGAAATGAAATGAAATGAAATGAAATGAAATGAAATGAAATGAAATGAAATGAAATGAAATGAAATGAAATGAAATGAAATGAAATGAAATGAAATGAAATGAAATGAAATGAAATGAAATGAAATGAAATGAAATGAAATGAAATGAAATGAAATGAAATGAAATGAAATGAAATGAAATGAAATGAAATGAAATGAAATGAAATGAAATGAAATGAAATGAAATGAAATGAAATGAAATGAAATGAAATGAAATGAAATGAAATGAAATGAAATGAAATGAAATGAAATGAAATGAAATGAAATGAAATGAAATGAAATGAAATGAAATGAAATGAAATGAAATGAAATGAAATGAAATGAAATGAAATGAAATGAAATGAAATGAAATGAAATGAAATGAAATGAAATGAAATGAAATGAAATGAAATGAAATGAAATGAAATGAAATGAAATGAAATGAAATGAAATGAAATGAAATGAAATGAAATGAAATGAAATGAAATGAAATGAAATGAAATGAAATGAAATGAAATGAAATGAAATGAAATGAAATGAAATGAAATGAAATGAAATGAAATGAAATGAAATGAAATGAAATGAAATGAAATGAAATGAAATGAAATGAAATGAAATGAAATGAAATGAAATGAAATGAAATGAAATGAAATGAAATGAAATGAAATGAGATGTTTTCTGGTGGTTTGTTTCTATTCATGAACTGTAAGTATGTAGTTTTCTCATGGTTAATATTTAGATTATTGCGCACTAGCCAATCAACAACTTTACTGATGGTTATGTTAATTTCTGATTCATAGTCTAGATCAGGGGTTTTGCATATTGAAATAGATAAATCATCTGCAAATAGTGTGGAAGGGTATTGTGTGATGGCTGGTAGATCATTCACGTACAATATGAATAACAAAGGTCCCATATGAATAACAAAGGTACCACCTTGGGGAACCCCAACCTCGTTATGCTTTAAATCTGATCTATGATTGGAGGTTTCCGGCTGGTCACTAATATTATTTAACTCTACACATTGTGATCTGTGACTGAGGTAGTCTTTAATCATTTTATTGGCTACACCCCGAATTCCATACCTGTCTAGTTTCCTTAAAAGGATTTCATGGGAAACGCAGTCAAATGCCTTACTCATATCAAAGAAAACTGATGTCACAGGTACCCTCTTATCCATTAAGTCTGATATATGTTTGATTAGTGAAAAACATGCATGCGTCGTGGATTTCCCTTTCTGAAATCCGTACTGTTGAGCACAAATGATTTTGTATTTTTTAACAAAGGACATTAATCGGTCATAAATTACCCTTTCCCAAATTTTTGATAGTATTGGTATTAATGTGATTGGACGGTAATTATTTATACAATCTTTGTCTCCTTTCTTAAATAGAGGTTTTACTATGGATATTTTAAACGTCGATGGAAAAATGCCATGTAAAAGCGACAAGTTAACTAAATGTGCTAAGATTGGGGCCAATTCTTTAACACAAAGTTTAATAATTTTTGTGTTTATCTCGTCGTATCCAGTCGAGTTAGTAATTTTTAAGGATTGGATGATTTTGCTTATTTCATTTTCATCAGTAGGCCTCAGGAATATGCTTGCATTATTGTTATTTATAAGTTTGATGTCACTATTATTAAAATTATTATTATTATTATTATTTATAAAGTGATTGTTAAATTTATTTGCTATTTCTCTAGGCTCGTAGATTATTTTGTTATTAACTTTTATATATTTAATATAATGTTTATTACTAGGATGTTTACTATTTTTATCGTTTATTACATTCCAACTCGCAATACATGTGTTTTTGGCGTTCTTAATATATCTATTATTATTAATTTTTTGTGCCGTAACTATTAAGTTCTTCAATATGTTACTGTAAGCTCTATACTTTCTTTTATTATTTAAACTTTTATTAATGTAGTATGACATGCGTAGTTTCCGTTTTTTGAAGCAAGATTTTCTAATTCCACGGGTTAACCAGCGCGGTTTATTGATTGATGAATTAATGCGTTTGACTCTATATTTAGGGAAACATAAGTCGTAAAGTAATTGCAGTTCTTTATGGAAGGAGGTAAACACTGATTGGGTGTCCTCGGAATTAATAATATGGTGCCATGGATAATTTTGTATGAAGTACTTAAATTTTTCCACATTTTCAGCATTAAAATCTCTTTTAAATTCAAAGTAACATTTTATATCGGGTCTCTTTTTGGATACTGGTACCGTTAACAATTGAGCAGTATTATGGTCTGATATCTGTAAAGGTAGAGTTTCGCCAACTGCTTCTGTATTGCTTGCAAAATGATCTATGCAGGACGATTTCCGCGTCGCCGATTCGATGTGAAGTTCAAAATTGTGACTTTCGAGTATCTCCCTTAACTTTTTTGCTAACCTTAGTTTTTCAGGCCTAGGACTAAGGGTGTCAATATTCCAATCGCCTGTTAGGATTATTTTTCTGTTTCGCCTACTTTTTAATTTATGTAATAAGATTTCAAGTTTGTCAAAGAATATTCCAGCATTGGAGGCCGGAATCCTGTAAATACATATTATAATTAGTTTGTACTGTGGTATATCTACACCACAGCATTCGAAACTCTTTTCAGTACCTAATTCTTTTACAAATGAAATTTCTTTGACTTCAACGGAATTATTAGCGTGCATTATACAAACTCCGCCTCGTGACCTATTATTCCTGCTCTTTTTATCTCTACAAAAGGAAGTTACTACGGAATAACCATTCAAGATCATATTAGCTTCACTGCCCCGTGGGATAAAAGTTTCAGTAAGACAAATTAAGTCAAGGGAGTTGTTGTATTTTTTTGAAAGTTCATGTAACGCTACCTCGAAAATACTCCTCTTTGATAAGAAACCTTCAATATTTTGGTGTAAAACCCTAAAGTTGTAATTTTTTATAAAAAAGGCTCAGGGTCTTGATTACGTTCAGCACTGTTTTCATTGACTGATTGGGCTAGAGGTGACAGGGAAGTTAAGGTTGTTTTCCTAGTCGGTGTACTAAAATTTAAATAGTGTGGAGTTGACTTCGATTGGTGTGACATGTGAATAATTTCTCTGGTTATCGAGAAACCTAAATTTGAGACAAAGAACTTCGACCCATGTCTAGCTTTTCTATAGTACATAGTCACAAAAGCACTGTGTGGGAACCCTTTACAAATTAGACTTATTTCATAGTTAATTGCTATATTATTTAAATGAGAATTAGTTGGTAGGCCACAAATAAGGACGTTCGTGTTAGTTAATACATGTAGCCATTTAAGAAGTTTCGTTTTTAATTCGAGTGGATTGTTGTCGTTCATACCTCCCAAAACAACTAAGTAGTCCCACATAGTAAGACCACGCAGATCATTTATACAAGTGTTTATTAATTCTGTTAGACGTGCTTGACTTTTCCAGAAGCAAAAAACACGATAATCATTGCCTAGTAATGTTTGTAAAGTTTCTTGTAACCCTTCTCCTTGCTGGTCCGCTATGACATAAACCTTTTTCTTTCGTGAGGCCTGTCTATTCTGCTCCACATAGTCCTGTTTCGGTGTTTCAGTAAGTGATGGTGAGCAGATCACCGCCTTTCTCTGGTTTTCAGGTAAAGTTTGCGTGTTTTTAAGTAACATACTATCACTGATGTGGTTATTCTTAGACTTATTGATATGTCTCGGACTTAAGTTGTAATTATTTATGGATTTGCTTGTTTTATTTTTGTTCTTTTTCTTCTTCTTTTTATTTTTAGATATATTTGGCTGCTGACTTTCAGGATTTCCACAGATTAGGAGCAATTGCTGTATTTTCCGGTCTTGTTCTTTGATTTTCTTTTCGAGTACCGTTTTTTCCAGTAACGTGTTCTCCATTTCATTTTCAGTAGTTTGAAGTGCTGACTTCAGGTTGTTTATTTCTATTTTTAGCATTTCTATTTCTTCGTTCTGTAGAGTAGATAATTCAGGCACGCTCCTACATTGTGCCTGTGAGTCAGATAAGGACAGATGCGAGCTGCCTGAAGTTTCAGCGGATTCTGACAGGTTCCGCGGCTTTCTTCTGGTAACATAATCGAGATTTTCAACAGAGCCAACGTTACCTTTGTTTTCCGATTGACTTACATGGTTGAGCGAACTTGAACTTGACCCTTGCGGATTAATACAACTTACTTCTGTTTCATGTTGGTATGAGCCGCCTGTTACATTATTACTATTTGGTTTTGGGGTTGATGAGTTTATTGCTGATTTTTGCTTTTGCGCTTTGTTTGGTTGTGGATTATTTTGTTTTCCTGCACATTGTCTGCATTTCCAAGTATCTTTTTTCTTCATCAACCGAAATAGTGCATATGATACCGATGCGCAATCTAAGTGATAACATTTCTTACAAATCTGGCAATTAAGCTGTTCAGTGGTTGTTATTTTCTTTTTACATTTGGCGCAATTGATCGACGCTGTCGAAGCCATTCTTTGATATTATCCAAAGTCTTGTATCGTAGCGACCTCTTCCGGATTACACTAACACTACTACGAAAAAGCGTATAGCCAGTTTTCAAATGGCGCTGACGCTGACTGTCAGTTGCGTGACGTTTATGAGTCGGTAAAACAGCCGTTCTAAGAATGTATGTGCGCAAGCGCTGTTGGGTCAATTGATGTTGTTGTGATATTTTGAAATCTTTAACGAACGATATTAGTGTAATATATTGTAAGTTCGACTGTCTAAAAATATTTAACACTTTGGTCACTTTTTGTTGTTTCATTAGAGTGTGTTTCGGTACTCACATGAATGTCTTATGGTCAAAGTTTATTCGAAAGATCCATAATTGTAGCACTTATCGCTTAACACTGTCAGACGTAAACTATAATTTTTACAATTGGTTCTTGATGGATTAACTCACAAACAATTATACATAAGAATCACAGCTATTTGTAACGTTTATTATACTTTCTATATACAAGTTTGCGTTCTTGTATTTTTAAGAAATAAAAATAAACAAAGCCGATATTACTAAGCGCAGAGGTGGCGCCGCCCCCACGCCTCCACGCCTTCCTATCTTCTGCAACTTGTCTGACTTTCTGATACGACACGACATTTATTTTTTCCTTAATCTGGTCCATGTAGCAACGTCTTGGCCTTCCTCTACCTCTCCTTCCCTCAACCTTTCCTTCTATGATAGTTTTTAAAAAATTGTCGTGTCGTATCAGATGTCCCAACATGTTCCCTCGTCTATTTTCAATAGTATTTAATATGCTTCTTCTTTCATTAACCATCTTTAACACCTCTTCATTAGTTTTCTTTTCTGTCCAGCTGATTTTCTCCATCCTCCTCCAACACCACATCTCGAATGCTTCTAACCTTTCTCTATCTCTTTGCGTTAGGGTCCACGTTTCACAGCCGTAGAGGGCAATACTCCATATAAAGGCTTTAATCAATCGTTTCCGCTCTAATTTTGAAATGTTTGCTTTGAACAGATGATTTTTATTATTGAAAGCTGTCTTTGCCATAGCTATTCTTGAAGTAATCTCGGGCGTGCATCTGGAATTGTCTGTGATCAGGCTACCTAAATATCTAAAGCTTTTTACTTCTTCAAGCGGACTGCCATTTAATATGATTGGTCTATTTGATGTATTATGTTTTTTCCTGGACGTTAATGTCTTCGTTTTCTTAGCGTTGATTGTTAAACCAAATTCCTGAAATGTTCTATCCATTTCTTCAACAAGAGCCTGTAAATGTGTGGAGTTTTCAGCTAGTGCCGCTATATCGTCTGCGAACCGTATGAACTGAATGTTGTCACCATTCATTTTGATTCCGTCTTTCCCTGAAGCATTTATTTTCCGTATCGCACATTCGATAAAAATATTAAATATCTTAGGTGAAAGTGGACATGCCACTAATACTTATACGTTAGTATTATAATAATCTAAGATTAATACCCCCATACTTTCGGACTATTACTATTAGAAATGGTGACCGGATATAAAAATAAGATCTAATTAAAACCGGATGTAAAATAACTTGTACTCTCTTGACAGACTACCTATGCGTAAGAAAGATAATGATGAACCACGAAGACGTAAAATTTCCAACTCGAGACGACTTAGTAGGTGCAGCAGAGGCTCTTAATCGACTGCAATCGACGTACATGCTTGAAGTTAACGATCTAGCAGAGGGTATGCTCAATGGAGTCACTTACAGGTTTGCCATAATTTTATAATTACACAGAAATAATCTTCATATCTATTTATTATATAAATCAAGCTTCGTTCACAAACCTTGTTTCTCGAAGAGTGAAAAGCAGCATTCTAGGTGCGCCACCGTGTTCTAGGCGTGTAGCTTTAGGTGCTGTAATTTCGCAAATAAGAACGGTCTAGCAGTGAGACTATATAGGGTGACTTTTAATTAGTTCTTGATAGAAAAAGGTATGCATATACTCATGATACTGAACAACTTTCCCCAAGGAACATAGGTCGAAATACGAAAATCAAGTTTTGACCTCCCATAGAAACTGCATCAGCTGATAGCGCATTTTGTATGGGAGGTCAAAGGATAATGGGCAAAATTGTATGGAGCGTGGGCGAATCGCAGCCAAGAATCATTTTGCTTTTTAGTGTTCCGTACCTCAAAAGAAAAAAACGGAACCCTTATAGGATCACTTTGTTGTCCGTCTGTCTGTCTGTCTGTCAAGACTCTTTATCTCACGAACGGGTAGAGGTATCAGGTTGAAATTAATACCATATGTTAAGGTCAATGAACCACACAAGATCTGAAAATTTTAATTTTTTACAAGGACGCAATCAAAAGATATGGCTTTTTATGTCCTCGTCTCCATACATTTATGCAAAAAAAGCAAAACCAACAGGGTACTACTTCCCGTTTGTCTGAGGTTGATGCTGGCTTCTTGGAGCTTTCTTCATTAAAATACAGGATTGAAAGTTATACAGTAGTTTATTTTAAACTTGAATCTTTACATTTTTAGAAATTAAAATTTACCAAAAAAAAAGTACTTAAAAAACTAAAATGTTGCCGTATGACATAGGAAAATTCCAACAGTCTGGCCTCCCTTGAAATGTTTGATTTCAAGATACAAGATTATGGTCTCTTCGGTACGACCAGCCCAAAGTGTCGGAGGTGGTATCTTCGGTGTGACCAACCCATGGTGTCGAAGGTGGTATCTTCGGTGTGACCAGTCCATCATCTCCTGTTAACCAATTAGGTATTGCACATCTCCAGTGAAGTATTTCCATGTTCAGGTAATTACGACTTCATATACAAGTAAGTATCTTAATTTATGTAAGTACAGGCAAGTTAAGTTTCTTTCTCTACAGATAGGTATGTATTCTTCAAAGAGATTGAGTGTGTAGATGTAGTTTCATACACAGATGACTATTTGCAGGTAAGTTCAACAGGAACAAAGTGTGTTCAGTTATAAGTAGGTATCATCCAGGAACATAAATAGCAGTCTAGATTACCTATACAGGTTCTTCTTATACATTATATAGTTGTAGTTGTAGCTTCTTTGCCTTTTATAGTTGTACTTTTACAAGTTTAGGTAAGTATACAGTTTCTTGTATATTATGTTACTCATTTTCAGGTCCATCGTCTTCTACAGTGGGTAGAGGGCATATTCTTTCATAGGAGCGTATGACAATGCCCTTGTTAGTGCGTACTTCAGCTACTCTGGCTAATCCATCAGATCCCGGCAGCAAGCGATGAATACGTCCAAGATGCCACTTCATGGGAGGGACTCCTTCTTCTTTTAGCAGGACTAGCTGACCCAGTTCTGGGCTTCTTTTTTCTGTACGCCATTTGGAGCGCGCCTGTAGTTCGCACAGGTATTCTTTTGTCCACTTCTTCCAAAACTGCTGGCGAAGTTGTTCAATTCTGAAGTGTCGCTGCAGGCGGTTGGGGTTGGCGTCTTCGAGTGGTGGCGCTGGTATTGCGGTGAGTGGCCGTCCGATCAGGAAGTGCCCTGGGGCGAGAGAGGAGTAGTCGTGAGGATCGGAAGACAAGGGAAGAAGAGGACGAGAGTTAAGAATTGACTCGATCTCTGCAAATAATGTGGCAAGTTCCTCAAAGGTGAGGTGTGTATTTCCCATTATACGCTTTATGTGAAATTTGGAAGATTTTATAGCTGCTTCGAATAATCCGTTATGATGTGGAGAATAAGCAGGCGAAAATTTAAATTTTATTCCTTCATTTGCAGCCACGTCTGATACAGAGTCACAATTTTCCTTTAGAAATTTACCTATCTCTCTACTAGCTCCTACATAGTTTGAACCATTGTCACTGTAAATAACATAAGGCTTTCCTCTTCTTGCAATGAAACGTTTGAGAGTTTGAATATACATTTGTGTACTCAGATCACTAACAGGTTCTAAATGTACAGCCTTTGTTTTTAGGCAAACAAATATACAAAGATAACTTTTACCAATTTTACAACCACGTCCCTTTTTACTTGCAGTGTAAATAGGACCCGCATAGTCAGTACCTACTACTTCAAATGGAAAACCTGCTGTGATCCTTTCCTTAGGTAAATTGCCCATCATTTGAGATGCACAAGTCCCTCTTAACTTTCTACATGTCATGCATCTTCTGTAAATAGTCTTTGACAAGACACGACCACCTACAGGCCAATATTCTTCTCTTATACTTGACAATAATAACTGAGGTCCAGCATGCAATAATCTTTTATGTTCATATTCAAATAATAAGTAGGTAAAATAGTGCTTGAAATCCAAGACAAAGGGGTGTTTTTTGGATAGAGAATAATTAGAGTTCTCTAACCTCCCACCTACACGCATTATAGAATTTGAATCCAGGTACGGACTCAGAGGCAGCAGAGATGAATTTGAATTTAGCTTTTCTCCCTTTGAAAGTTTTTTAATTTCTTTTCCATATGATTGCTGTTGAGCCAATTTTACTAACTGAGACAAAGCTACATTCAACTCATCAACTGATAAATGACCAGATATTTTAACTTTATTCCTACAGTTGTAAATAAACCTGTTCACATAAGCCATGGTGCGTTTCATTTTACTAAACTTTGAGAACCGATTAAAATCTATCAAATCTGACTTGCCTTCTGTGCTTGTCTCTATTTTACTTGCATTTACTTTTACTTCAGGCAAGTCAGATACTTGAATCCCTCCCTGTTCCGGCCAATAGTCTTCAGAATTTTGTAGGTATTCAGGACCATACCACCAAAGTGATAGATTTTGAACTTGATCAGGGTAAACTCCCCTGGAAGCTAAATCAGCTGGGTTTTGTGCTGATGGCACGTGTCTCCAGGTTAAGCTGCCTGTTTCTTTTATCTGGTTTATACGGTTGGCCACAAATAATTTTAATTGGCTTGCAGGAAGCTTAAGCCAACAGAGGACAATTTGAGAATCAGTCCAAAAACAAGAATCTACATTACATCTTAGTGATAATTTAACTTTGTTACATAATTTAGCCCCCAGGGCAGCCGCTAGCAACTCCATCCTGGGAATTGTCGGTGGAGGCATAGGGGATAGCTTAGTCTTTGCGCATAGTAACTGAGTTTTTACTTGACCGCAATTATCCATGGATCTTGCATACACGCATGCTGCATATGCTTTCATGGAGGCATCTGTGAAGGTGTGAAGTTGAACAGCGGTGGGGAACTTACATATTACATGTCTAGGTATTTTTAAGTTTTGTAGATACTTCAGACCTTTTTCTAGCTTTGTCCATTGGCACTTAATATCAGCTGGGATGGCATCATCCCAGTCTAACTTTTTTATCCATAGCTGTTGAAGCAACATTTTAAATGAAATTACACATACACTTACAAGTCCCAACGGATCAAATATTTTTGAACTGGCAGCCAGCATTGTTCTTTTGGTAAGCTTGTCTGTACTAATTTCTTCATGCTGAATGGAAAACCCAAGTTCATCCAATGTTGGCTGCCACATCAAACCTAAAGTTTTAAATATGTCATCGATGCAAAAATTCTTTTGGGTGTCAGAATCGCATAGGTTTGATGAGTTTGAACGTATTTTATGCATGTGAAAACCAGCTGATTCCAACACCTTTGTGACAGTGTTGAATACTTGTTGCAACTCGCTCTCACTCTCCTTACCAGTGAGGCAGTCATCTACATAGAAGTCTTGCTCAATAACTTGACTTGCTTCTTTATCATTGCATTCATGAGCCAGTTGCAGTAAGCATCGTGTGCTGAGGAATGGTGCAGAGGATGTACCGTATGTAACAGTGTTAAGTTGCAGGCAGTGAGGCTGTTCATTGCTGTCTTCTCTCCATAGGATCATCTGTAGGTGTCGGTGTGTGGGGTCTACTTCTATCATCCTATACATTTTTTCTATGTCCCCGGTGAATACATAAGAGTGCTGCCTGAATCTAACTAAGATTGAAAATAAATCGCTTTGAACCACGGGCCCCACCATGAGAATGTCGTTCAAAGATACACCTGAACCGGTCTTCGCTGATGCATCAAAAACAGTCCGAAGCTTACTTGTTTCTGCATGTTCTTTGATTATTGGAAAATGAGGCAAATAGTTACCATTTTTAGGTGCATCTATGACTGACAAGTGACCCAGGTTTTTATATTCATCTATAAACTCCTTATACAGTTTGAAAACCTCTGGTTGTTTGCTAAATCTTTTCTCTATACCAACAAGCCTCTGCTTGCACATGGTGAACGAGTCACCGAGTACGTTTGGTGAATCTTTTAAAGGCAGTTTTACACAGAACTTACCATTCTCCAACCTCACAGTGTTACTCAGAAAATGAGCCTCACATGCTTCTTCTTCTTCAGACAAAATTTTTGAATTTTCAGGAATTTCCTCAATTTTCCAAAACTTTTCCAACTGAATGTCGACTTGACCTCTTGTGAAATTACAATATACTTCATTGCAGTTTACATCATCTGCATTTTTTCCTGCAATAGGCCCTACAACTAACCATCCCAACTTGCTACTCTGTAGTACAGGCTGACCCTTCTTCAGCGGTATCCTATGGCTCTCCATGATGTCCCAGAATATGTCGCTACCTAGCAGCATATCAATCTCTGATGGCAAGCAGAAACCAGGGTCAGCTAGTCTCAGATTGGAGGGAATATTCAATTCTCTTGTATCTACTCGTTTGGATGGTAAGTCATTAGTGATGTGAGGTACTACTATACATTTTACTTCTTGTCCAAAAGTGTTGTTTACATATGACGTGATGTGGACATTGCATTTTTTTTTACATTCAAAATGGAAATTGTTTATACCAGAAACTTTGATCGGCTTGGCATCTTGTGTATTCAACTTATACTTTTCCACAAAACGTTGTGTGATGAAGGATGACTGTGATCCGCAATCAAGAAGAGCCCTAGCTGTGTGTGTACAATTGCCTACCCTTACATTTACCATGGCAGTTGACAACAAGACTTGCCCTTCGTTCAGAGAAGATAAGGCAACCGGGTTCGATGTAGTGTTTTCTCCATTTGCTGCTCTACTCTGTAGTTGATTGGACGTTGTTCGGTCAGTTTTTTGAATATGTAAAAGAGTATTATGTTTATATTTGCATATTTTACATGGCCCTCCTTTGCACTGCACAGCAAAATGCCCTTTTCCTAGGCAATTAATGCAAAGTCTATTTTTGCTAACTTCAGCATTTCTTTCCTGTACTGTCATGTTTTCAAACTTTTTACAATGTATTATACGATGCTGTGCAGCACAAATTGGGCAAGATAGTTTCTGGTCATGAGTGTTACTGTTAGAGTTGGTATTACCAGCAAACAATGTTCTGTGTGGTTTATCTGCATTTCTTTTTTGCGTTGTGCAAAATGTTTCCAACACATCAGCACGGTTTCTTATAAATTCTAAAAATGTTTGCAATTTGGGTACACTCTCAAGACTGGCTTTACATTCTTCCCATTTTCTTCCTGTTACATTGTCCAACTTTGATGCAAAAATAAATATTATTAAACTGTCCCAGTTGCTTGTCGGTTCACCCAAATTAGTCAAACTTGTTAAGTGTTTACTTATATGATCTACAAGATCTCTTAATGATTTCTCCGACTCTTTTTTTATGGATTCAAAACCCATTAATGCTTTTAAGTGATTCTGAATTAACTGCTTTTTGTTGTCAAATCTGTCGCACAACATTTTCCAAGCCATGTCATAGTTTGTGTCGGAGAACTCAATAGAGTTGATAACTAATGCAGCAGATGATACAAGAGATGAAGGCAAATAATGAAATTTGGTAATGTTGTTGAGCCTAGGATTCTTATGAATGAGAGACAGGAAGGTGTCCCTATACTCAAGCCACTTATGGGAGCTGCCGTCAAACAATGGAAGAGATATTGTGGGTAATTTGATGTTGTTAACATCTGGTTGCCCTTCAGCATAGTATGAAGCCTCCTCGTAGACACTCTCATCAGGCTCCGTAGTAAGCTGCTCCACCCTACTGATAATCTCGAAATATTGTGTTTCAAAGCTGCTTCTTTCAGCCAGCTGCTCGTCAATTTCATCTCCTAATACCTCAATATCGTCTTGTATCTCTTCAAACTTATCATAGAGTAATTTAAATTTTTCAAACTTGCTTTTAAGTTCTTTCTTGTTTCCTAAGTTTTCTACGTCTAAGGAATCTACATAGTTCCTAAACATGGTTACACGACCCTTTACAAAGCCTCTCTTCTTCTTGTATCAGTCATGGCGATGCACAAATTAAGAAATAAAGTGTGAAATATACAACAATAGGTATAAATACCTTAATATCCAGTTTTTTACTGTTGCACTGCTTATTCTACTCACGGCTTGACCCAAACGAAGCGCCGAAATTGATTTGCCTTGCTTTGGAAATGAGCTCTGCTACTCCTGGGGTGCTGTACTTACAAGCACCCGATATACGTACACCGCCACCACGTGCTCGCGGTATATTTCGAAGTGAAAACCTAGAATTTTCCACAATTCCAGTTGAAAAGCTAAGCGTATACAATGATATGCATGAAATGTGCATGAATATACAGAATACACGTGTATTTTACTTGAATTTTTACATGAAATATGCAAAGTGAGCGTTGTCACAATATACCTATACAGTGACGAAAATGCGAGAATTTTGCGATAAAACCTGTGTTAATATGCTTGAATATGCGTTAATATGCTTGAAATGTACGATATACATGAATTTACAGCTATACAGGGCCACACACTTGCCAAAACGTGCTCCGCGAAAATAACCTCAAATATACAGAAAATCGAAATCTATTCAGGAAAAAGGTGGGAAAAAACGGGTAAGAAAAAAGGAAAGGCACTTCCCAGGGGTTCCGAAGGTTGCAGCAGATCCTGTTCTGTACCAGTCTTCCAGCCCGCCACGGTTCTTTCGCGCCGCCGATGACTCTTGAGCAACGCGTGATGTCCTCTATACGGTCGCCAAAAAAAATACTGTCTGAGGTTGATGCTGGCTTCTTGGAGCTTTCTTCATTAAAATACAGGATTGAAAGTTATACAGTAGTTTATTTTAAACTTGAATCTTTACATTTTTAGAAATTGCGTGTAGCGTGCTCTCTTCACTGAGCAAAAAGAAGTGTTACCGTCTACAAAATTAAAATTTACCAAAAAAAAAGTACTTAAAAAACTAAAATGTTGCCGTATGACATAGGAAAATTCCAACACCGTTGACCTAAAATTATGAAATTTGGCAAGAAGCTAGGTCTCACAGTACAAATAAAGTGAAAAGTCTGAAATCATTAAATTTTACAACTTTACTTACAACTAATGGTAACCAATTGTGGTGAGTTACCGTTTCAAGAACATTCATATAAGAGAGGGGTCAAGTTGGATGGTCGAGGAGGCGATTTTTGTTTTAGTTCTATTTTAAAAACGGAAACACTTACAAAATTTAAAATTGGTATGTTAATAGTTCATAAGCTATAAAATAATAACAAATAATAAAATTTGGTCAATCGCATGTCGGACCCTAAAAATCTAGCACATTAATTTACTGAAATTTCAACTAATACAATTATGATTATGTGGTGGTGCGGAACCCTCAGTACGCGAGACCGACTCGCACTTGGCCGGTTTTTTTTTATTGTAGATTAGTCCTGTGAATTCTCCAGAGAAGTTTTATCGACGCGACGTACTTGGAAATAATAAAAATCCTTTTTTGGTTATGTCCATTTTTTAATGCAGTAAACCATGCTGGTTACTACGAGTACGAGTATTAGAATTTAGTTTAATAGTTTTTTTGTTTTCATTTAGTACAAAAAAGGGACAACAAGTGAAATTATATGAAAAAAATATTGTTGCATATTTTGGATTTATTAGTTACTCAAGGTTTATCATGGCACTTAATTCCGCCACTGGCGATCGAATCTCTTTGGGTTTATTTTTCGATGGACGGTTGGACACATGGATGGATGGACGGACGAATGGACTGGTGGGCAGGTGGTCAGGTGGACAGAATACATGTGGTCTGATGGACAGAACACATGTGATCAGGTGGACAGAACACATGTGGTCACTGGACAGAACACATGTGCTCAGGTGGATAGATCACATATGGTCAGGTGGACAGAACACATGTGGTCAGGTGGACAGAACACATGTGGTCAAGTGGACAGAACACATGTGGTCAGGTGGGCAGAACACATGTGGTCAGGTGGATAGATCACATATGGTCAGGTGGACTGAACGCATGTGGTTAGGTGGACAGAATACATGTGAAAAGGTGGACAGAACTTATGTGGTCAGGTTTACAGAACACATGTGATCAGGTGGACAAAACACATGTGGTCAGGTGGACAGAACACATGTGGTCAGGTGGATAGATCACATATGGTCAGGTGGAGAGAACACATGTGGTCAGGTGGACAGAACACATGTGGACAGGTGGATAGATGGCGAGGTGGACAGGTGCGCAGGTGGACAGGTGCGCAGGTGGACAGTTGCGCAGGTGGACAGTTGCGCAGGTGTACAGGTGCGCAGGTGGACAGGTGCGCAGGTGGACAGGTGCGCAGGTGGACAGGTGCATAGGTGGACAGGTGCGTAGGTGGACAGGTGCGTAGGTGGACAGGTGCGTAGGTGGACAGGTGCGTAGGTGGACAGGTGCGCAGATTGACCGGTGGACAGGTGCACAGGTGGACAGGTGCACAGGTAGACAGGTGCACAGGTGGACAGGTGCGCAGGTGGAAAGGTGCACAGGTGGACAGGTGCACAGGTGGACAGGTGCACAGGTGGACAGGTGCACAGGTGGACAGGTGCACAGGTGGACAGGTGCACAGGTGGACAGGTGCACAGGTGGAAAGGTGCACAGGTGGATAGGTGCACAGGTTGACAGGTGCACAGGTGGACAGGTTCACAGGTGGACAGGTGCACAGGTGGACAGGTGAACAGGCGGACAGGTGCACAGGTGGACCGTTGCACAGGTGGACAGGTGCACAGGTGGACCGTTGCACAGGTGGACCGTTGCACAGGTGGACAGGTGCACAGGTGGACAGGTGCACAGGTGGACAGGTGCACAGGTGGACAGGTGCACAGGTGGACAGGTGCACAGGTGGACAGGTGCTCAGGTGGACAGGTGCACAGGTGGACAGGTGCACAGGTGGACAGGTGCACAGGTGGACAGGTGCACAGGTGGACAGGTGCACAGGTGGACAGGTGCATAGGTGGGCAGGTGCACAGGTGGACAGGTGCACAGGTGGAAAGGTGCACAGGTGGAAAGGTGGACAGGTGGACAGGTGCACAGGTGCACAGGTGGACAGGTGCACAGGTGCACAGGTGGACAGGTGGACAGGTGAACAGGTGCACAGGTGGACAGGTGCACAGGTGGACAGGTGCACAGGTGGACAGTCGGACAAGTGCACAGGTGGACAGGTGCACAGGTGGACAGGTGCACAGGTGGACAGGTGCACAGGTGGACAGGTGCACAGGTGGACCGTTGCACAGGTGGACCGTTGCACAGGTGGACAGGTGCACAGGTGGACAGGTGCACAGGTGGACAGGTGCACAGGTGGACAGGTGCTCAGGTGGACAGGTGCACAGGTGGACAGGTGCACAGGTGGATAGGTGCACAGGTGGACAGGTGCATAGGTGGGCAGGTGGACAGGTGCACAGGTGGAAAGGTGCACAGGTGGAAAGGTGGACAGGTGGACAGGTGCACAGGTGGACAGGTGCACAGGTGCACAGGTGGACAGGTGGACAGGTGGACAGGTGCACAGGTGGACAGGTGCACAGGTGGACAGTCGGACAAGTGCACAGGTGGACAGGTGCACAGGTGCACAGGTGGACAGATGCACAGGTGGACAGGTGCACAGGTGGACAGGTGCACAGGTGGACAGGTGCACAGGTGGACAGGTGCACAGGTGGACAGGTGCACAGGTGCACAGGTGGACAGGTGCACAGGTGGACAGGTGCACAGGTGGACAGGTGCACAGGTGGAGAGGTGGACAGGTGCACAGGTTGACAGATGGAAAGATGCACAGATGGAAAGGTGGATATTTGGGTAGATAGATGGATAAATGGATAGGTAGAGAAATATAATCCCACACGGACGAAGTCGCGGGCAACAGCTGGTATACTTTTGTAATTAGCAAGTATAAATAAACTTATTAATACTTATATTATATGCTATATTGCGAAAAATATCTACGCAATACTCATACTTATTTAATACTCACATATATTTTAGTATTACATATATTTACTTTCTAAAATAAATACAGAGATATGTCTATAATAAGAAATGTTTAGAAAAAAATGTCCTTTCATTTGGTACTACTTTCATTACTGGCCGCCGTTCGCCCAAAAGTGCCCATTGTCCTTTGGTTTTTCGTATGTCGACCTATGTTCCTTGGGAAAAGTTGTTCAGTATCGTGAGTACATGCATATCTTTTGCTATCAAGAACTAACTGAAAGTCACCCTATATAGGCTAGACTTGTGAGCTAGAAAAAGAAACAGGCAATTCGGTCCTCCACGAAGAGCATTGCAAAGTACTACAAGTAATTTTCTTTTATTGCATTTCACAATTTATATTCCACAGCACACCGATGTCAGCTAGCGATTGTTATGTCCTAGGCCAAGCGTTGTACGATAGCAAGGACTTTAAAAATGCCCTATCCTGGATGTTGGTGGCTCATCGGAAGTTCAGCGAAGAGATCAACGAAACACATTTGTTGTCGGAAGCTGATATTTTCGATTATATCATTCTTTCGTATTATTCGATAGGTCAGTACGTAATTTTTTTATGTTTTACATCTAATATTTAACACGGTTTTACTCATTGAATGAAGACTGAATCGGGCTGAATTTTACGAATAGTTAAGTATGAAAGAATTTACAAAATAAATCACAGATTTCATGTTCCTATTGAGCACTCCACTGAATCGACCAAAAAAGCATTTACAGTGCTAAAACGCTATCTGGGCTGGTCTTTCGTTACTTCAACCAAACCAAAATAAAATTGTCTTTCTAAATAATACGTATCCACATGACACCCATATTCTTAACTTTACAGAAGATTTAAGAAATGCAGTAGAGTGGACGAAGAAACTGTTTGCTGTAAATCCAAAGCACGCTCTCAGTAGCAGCAACGTGCCTCACTACAACAAGATATTAGCTGAAGAAGAAGCACTACTAGGGAAGGAACAACAAGGGGTTTGTTGTATTTTGAAAGAAGATAAAAATAATTTTAACAGAAACTAATCACCTCCTTCAAAATTTAATAAGGAATCTATTAGCACTAAAAATATAAAATAAGCAAGCAGTTTATTATCAGTAACTTAGTAAAATAATAGAAAATAACCAAGCCTATGTTTTTTTTATCGTAATTATAAATTTACAAAAATCTGTTCATTTTGGAGTCGGTGCCAGCCAAGAAGTTGCATTGCAGGAGACTATATCTTATCCAGTGTTTTTACTACAGAAGACGTTGAACTGCTTTTTTGTTTACATTCCATATTAAATTGTCAATGGTAAAGATTTGATAAAGAAGTAGGCACGAGATGGAGACTGAAAACTTGTCGTAATTTGGTAATGGTATACCTACAGCTTATGTAGCGCGAGTAAGCTAGTGCACTTAGTTGTCTAGAAGCACATACTTCATTCAATTGGTTTTACGACTTGGCTGGCACTGACTCTAAAATGAACAGAGTTTCGTAAATTAATAATTTATTTTATTTTTATTTTATTTAGGACAATAACAGCTTATGCTTAATTTCTAAAAAATTACGGGACACATATTTTGTAAGCCAATAAAAACTGTCCACGTTTTACCACGTTTTACCAAATAAAAAAACATAGGCTTGGTTAGTTTCAATTATTTCACTAAAATACTGATAATTAACTACTTTGGTTATTTTATACTTTTTAGTGCTAATAGATTCCTTATTAAGTTTTGAAGGACGTGATTAGTTTTTGTTAAAATTATTCTTATTTTATAAGTTTTAGTGTTAAGCAAACACCTTAAGGTACAGGTGCCACCAGGTAGTTGTTAACCCTGACTGATCCTGTTGTACAACCATGACCTGATGATCACTCCTTAAGAGTGGCTAGGACAAACGATTTTAAAGGCCTTGTAATCTTTTGGTACACGAAAAACGCAGTGTTGTCATGTCACTGTTTAGAATGATGATGTCACTAAAAAGCCAAGAGCATTTCGCGGATAAATCTCTGAATCTAAAATTGATGATCAGTAAAAAGTAACCTTATAGATAGGTATGCACAAGCGGCTGCACTTCAGTGGAAACAATTTGACCTTGAGCGGGTCTCTATGCTTAAAACGCGTTGCGCGAAATGCAATGATTAAGACTACTGCAAATACGAGTATGTTGATTAGAACACTAAGACAAGCTTCAACTTTAGAAAGGTCAGTGAAAAGGTTTTGTTTGTAAAGTTGCTCAGTTTTCATAGTTGTTGTCAATAACAAAAAATATCAATATTTATTTAGCAAATTTACAAAAGGCGTAGAACAAAAGTCGTTCAATTTCATATGTAGAGCTTCCATCTGAGAGGTTTTGCGTTATTTACCTAACACAATGTATATGAAACACGTAGGGAATACTCGTACGTGCCTATAAAATTTAATCCCCCAATGATATTCTGACTTGGTGACCATGGGACAACTTCAGATGTATGTTTTGTCGAAAAAAAAAGATATTTTGAAAATCAATCTACAATTGACAAAAAATCTAATTGTTGTGCCTTGTGCTACTAGCGGTCACCCATTCATGTTCTGACTACACCACGTCCAAAGTTACTTAATTTTCGTGATCGCAAAGAAAAAGCAACTTCCACTCGGCCACAAATGCTTCAAACTATCGATTTTAAAGAATGTAACTACAATTTTAAAGAATTATCCTCTGACTCCTAACCATTAAGGAGTTGTTTCATCCATCACCAGATCATCAACATGAGATGATGAAAAAAAGGCGCAAATATTATCACAACATCCCATAAAACGTTCACCACAGGACGGGGAGCTAAGCTCCCTCCAAAACTCCAGCTTTTGCTAGAACAATGTGGAGGGGAAGTACCATAGTCACCACACTTGTTAGCGTCAAAGCTGGCACCATGGACCGCGGTTGTTGGTGACCGCAGAATGCAAGATGATACGATACGTTACGATACCCAAAAGGATCATCATATCATCCCATGAAACGACCATTTGCAGGTAAGGGACCTCCCTCAAGAACTCTGGCAAAAACCCTTAGTCGCTTTTTATGACACCCAAGGGTTAGTACTATTCTTTGCCGGCACCACACGAGCTATAAACTTGTATTGTTTTGAAAAATAAATGAAACACGTAAAAAGCGACACAGAAGAATGCTGCTGCCCATTCTCTGGTTCATTAACCCTAAGTCGCCTTTTACGACACCCACGGGTAGAGATGGGTTGGTACTATTCTATGCCGGCACCACACGGGCGACACAGAAGGATGCTGCTGCCCATTCTCTGGTGGATTAACCCTTAGTCGCCTTTTATGACTCCCACGAGTAGAGACTATTAACCCTTAGTCGCCTTTAATGACACCTAAGGGTTGGCACTATTCTTTGCCGGCACCACACGGGCTATATGCTTGTATAGCTTTGAAAAATATATGAAAAACGTTAAAAGTGCCTATAAAATTTAAGGGTTTCCCTCGATTTCTCTACGATCCTATCATCAAATCCTGACTTAGTGACAATGGGACCATCTCAGGAGTATACTCTTTCGGTTGAAAAAAAAAAAATTGCAAATCGGTTCACAACTGACGGAGTAATCGGTGAACATACATAAAAATAATAATAATGATACATACAGTGGAACATAGAACCTGAAGTCGGTTAATTGATAAAAAGAGTTTTAAGAAAAACTACACAACTCCTTCAAAGTTTGGCAAGGTTTCTAGTAGCACTAAAAAGTATAAAATAACCTTAGCAGTTAATAATCAGTAACTTAGTGAAGTAATAGAAAATAACTAAGCCAGTTTTTTATTTCAATTATAAATTTATAGGTACATTACAACAGTACATTTTGGAGTCGGTGCCAGCCAAGAAGTTGCAGTGCTGGTAACACTATCTAAGGCTCTGAGTCTCTAACCTTCCAAAAAAAATTTTTTTTACACCAGTAAAATTTTTTTATACGGGTTTTGGGGGAAATGTCAACTTTCCTTTTTTTTAATATTTATTATATACTAGCTGTTATGAAAAAAAACAGAACTCGAACTTAACTGAAATACTTTTCGCGAAATGCTTCTCATTCTTGATTCCTACGTAAAAGATGCATTTGTACCATGGAGCACAATTGCCAACTTATCCAAGTTGAATGCTATCTTACTACAAATTTAATTAGCTTTTGAATTTATTTAACAGGTGGGTAGTGAGGATGTATTTGTAAAAGTCATTTATATTTTCATCTTTATTTACTGTGTTATGAATGTAAGACGTGTAATCAGTATTGTGTAAGATTTGGCAGTTTTTTTCCAAGGGGCGTTGTTTTGGGGTTAATCCAAGGAAACAATTTTCTGTGTCTATCTTTCGTGGCGTGGAAGTATTCATGAAAGTCATGTAAATTTACGTTGAGTATGTATGTTATGAGTGTGTATGGATAATGTTATGAGTGTCAGACATAATTTACCCGTTTTGTGTAAGACTTTTACATTTTTTTTTTCTAAGTGAAGTCGTTTTTGAGTTGCCTGTAATGACGACAGAGGAAGTTTTAATAAAAGTCATATACACTCTTACCTTTATTTCCTATGTCATAAGTGCCAGACATGTGTCTGTGTGTGTAAGAATTTGCAATTTTTTTTCAAGTGACATAATATTGTTTTTGTGTTAATCCGAGTGTCAATCGTTACAGGCAAACCTACAAAAAGCAATGAAAAGAGTGAATGAGTAGAGAGGAAGTATTCATAAAAGTCATATAAACTTTCACCTTTATTAACTATGTCATGAGTGTCAGACAAACGACCTGTGTTGTATAAGAATTTGGCATTTTTTTGCATGTGAGCGACTGGTTAGCGAGGAAAAAAATTAGTTTAATCTTTCACCTTTATTAACTATGTCATGAGTGTCAGACAAACGACCTGTGTTGTATAAGAATTTGTAATTTTTTTGCAGGTGAGCGACTGGTTAGTGAGGAAAATATTCGTTTAAACTTTCACCTTTATTAACTATGTCATGAGTGTCAGACATACGACCTGTGTAGTGTAAGAATTTGATAGTTTGTTGCAGATGAGCGACTGGTTAGTGAGGAAAGAAATTCGTATAAACTTTCACCTTTATTAACTATGTCACGAGTGTCAGACATACGATCTGTGTTGTGTAAGAATTTCGAATTTTTTGCATGTGACCGACTGGTTAGCAAGTAATTTTATTAATTAAGACTATCTCTATACAAAATTTCATCAAAATCGGTTCAGCGGTTTAGCCGTGAAAAAGTAACATTAATTATTTAATTGATTTCCCATACAAACTTTCATCCCCTATTTCACCCCCTTTCAATCTCATTTTTGGAATCAAAAGTAGCCTTTGTCCTTTCTCATGGTTTAGACTATCTTCATACCAAATTTCATCAAAATCGGTTCAGCGGTTTAGCCGTGAAAGCGTAACAGACAGACAGACAGACAGGAGTTACTTTCGCATTTATAATATTAATAAGTTTGGATGGATTAGTTTGGAAGTCATGAGTGTCAGACATACGATCTGTGTTGTGTAAGAATTTCGATTTTTTTGCATGTGAGCGGTTTCTCATAATTTAGACTTTGTTTTTATCCAATTTTCATTGATATTTCAATTCAATTCAATCTTTGATGAGTGGCTTTTGTGTGTTCACAATTCCGCCAATGTCACGTAGTGAAGTGAATACACGATGGAGATTCGCAAAAAAAAAAAACCCGGATATAGAATCCATTGAATAATCCTTTAGAGTACAAAACATCACAATATGTACAACAGAACAACATAGTTATTATTAAAAATAATTTTCATAATTCATTGATATTTTAGCTTTGTTTACTTTTGTGTTTATTTTTCATGTCACTGTCATTTAGTGACTTGAACGCTGTCATAAATCAGTCCCTTTTACAGAATACGTAAGGAGATTGTATTTAAATGTAAATCATGCTTTCCTAGTACTTTTGCTGAAAATATAGGACTTCAACGTTAGATTAGGGCTCCGCTGAGCATTGTAAGACTTCGATAACCTGGAAGACGCTTCATGGAGTAGATGAGAACATGAATAACTTCTACAGCTGCTGGCCACCTAGAAACTGTCACTTGGCCGAAATGGCTTGATTTCAAATTTGAATACTAAATATTTCACTTCGTTCTCGAACATGATGAAAGTCGATGTTATGCCATACATCATGAGAATGTTGCATTCTATCCTAGACCTTGCTTTGAGCTGGTAACCAGTGGGTCACCCAGACCTCCCTGAGCTACGTTTAAATTCGTAAAACTCAACAGTAAAGGGAAGCAGTTACCCCTCATAAAGTGCTAAAACCGGAGTATCAGGAAGAGCTGGAAACTGTATTCATTGACCGGAGTATCAGTGAGTCTTGAAACTTAACTACAGACCTCTCATTCCGACGCCAGTACCTCTCCTTCCGACACCGGTACCTCTCAATCCGACGCCGGTACCTCTTATTCCGTCACCGTTACCTCTCAATACGACGCCGTTACCTCTCATTCCGTCGCCGGTACCTCACAACTGTCGCCGGTACTTCACAACTGTTGCCAGTACTCCACTTGCTGTTGCCAAAAACTGGTAACTTCGACTTACTGAAAGCTACGACGCCGCAACTGAAGAACGTCATAATTGAAGAAACCACTACATCCCGGAAGAACTTCAAGAACGGCTAGCTAGGGCAATTCTAGCGATTAGGTAGACAGAGTTATTTATTAGGTAGGGACTTCATTTCTTATCATCTTCATGATCATCTCTTCTTCTTCATCTACTAATAAAAAGATATTACTTTTCCCTCTTCTTCCTCTTTTATTTATTTTTAGGGTTCCGTAGCGCTCCTACGGGCGTTACGTGACATCTGGTACCTTTATTGCAGAAGACGTTGAACTTCTTTTTTATTTACCTTCGAGGGGATCCCATCTTAAATTGTCAATATTTAAGATTTGATAAAAAGTAGGCACAAGACGGAAAATGCAAAATTTGTCGTAATTTGGTAACGGCATACCTACAGCTCATGAAACGCGAGTTAGTACACTTATAAGATATTTGGTTAGTAGCATATCAATTGATTTTTTGACTTGGCTGGCACCGACTCCAAAATGTACTGTTGTAATCTATTACATATAATAAAAGAGTAGAAACCGCGTGTCTGTACTTTTGATGAATTTATCAAAAAATGAGTGTGGGCGATAAGAAAGGACTAATAGAACACGAATATATTTTTTTTGAATTTTTTGTCTGTCTGTCTGTCAGTCTGTCTGTATGTTTTCGATAAACTCCGAATCTACTGAATGGATTTTCACGCAGTTTTCGCAGGTAGATTAAGCTTAGCTCTGAGCAACATATAGGCTATGTTTCATTCAAATCGGTTCACTCTTTCAGAAGCTACGCTAATGTAAAATATCAAACTGCCTGTGCGCTAATAACTCACAAACTATCAAACCGATTCAAACGGGGTTTTCAATCACGAGTTTGGCTAACTTTTTTGCAACATAAAAATTAAGTTTCATTGCAAACGGTTCACTCAGACAGAAGGTACGCGAAATTTCATCCGGCGGCGCAAATAACTCACAAACTATTGAACGGATTCAAACGGAGTTTTCAATAACCTGTCAATCTTACTTCTTTGCAACATATTTGCTTACTTTAATTGAAAACGGCTCACTCAAACAGAAGGTGTGCGAAATTTCAAGCGGTGGCGCCAATAACTCACAAACAACTGAACCGATTTAAACGAGGTTTTCAGTAAACGTGTTTGGCTTAATCCATGCAACATGTATGCTTAGTTTCATTGCAAATGGTTCACTCAGACAGAATATTTTTCAATAGTTTTTTTCAGTGGCCACAGAAGCTAAAGTGACTGCGCCTCAGATATAGTTAGGCTTAGTTTTGTATAAGAAATAACGAAACCCGTATCACAGTTCATCCGCGTGAAATTATACTATAATTTTACACTTACGATGATAGTGGGCGACCTAACAGTCCACACGTAAACAAGAGGTGTTTAGTTTACAAAAATCCGTATTATCGGTACTCTGTATACCTAATAATATAAAGGCGAGAACTGCACTGTCTGTCTGTCTGTAACGCTTGTATGGCTAATCCGATTGAGATAAAACTTGGTACGAAGATAGTTTGAACCATGGGAAAAGTCATTAGCTACTTTTTCTGAACCCCACGCGGACGGAGTCGCGGGCAACAGCTAGTGTACCTATAAATTAATAATTGAAATAAAAAACTGGCTTAGTTATTTTCTATTACTTCACTAAGTTACTGATTATTAACTGCAAAGTTTATTTTATACTTTTTAGTGCTACTAGAAACCTTTCCAAACTTTGAAGAAGGTGGGTAGTTTTTGTTAAAACTCTTTTTATTTCACAAGTTTTAGTGTTAAGCAAACACTGTAAGGTGCAGTCACCACCAGGTGGTTGGTATTCTTGACTGATTTTGTTGTAAAACCATTTTCTGATGATTACTCCATAAGAGACCAGGACAAACGACTTAAAAGGCCTTCCGAAGTACAAAATACGTGATCACTAATAACAATCAAGATGACACTAAAAAGGTTCGAGCATTTCAAGGATGAAATCTCTCAAATCGATGGTCACTAAAAAAATGCATACAGTGGAACATAGAACCTCCTTCTTTTTTGAAGGCGGTTAAAAACATGGGCTTTTGTTTTCTATTATTTTACTGAGTTCTTCTATGCTTATTTTAGTCGTCTTTTTGCTAATGGAAACCGTACCATATTTTGAAGGTGTGTAATTTTTGTGAAAATGTTTTTTATTTTACAAGTTTTAGTGTTAAGCAAACACCTTCAGGTGTAGGCATCAAGGTAACCCTGACTGATTCTGTTTTAATATCATCGCTTGATGACCAATACTTAATAGTTGTTCGGAAAAACGAGTTACAAGGCCTTCCAAAGCACAAAAACGCAGTGTTGTCATATCACTATTTACAATCGTGATGTCACTAAAAAGCCATGAGCAATAACGCTGCATGGCGTTAAGTAGGGACCAGGGTTAATATGGATCTTTTAAAACAAGCTTGACCCATTCTCTCTTTCAAGATCTCTCAGTCGCCTTTTTTGACACCCGTAGATAGTGTGGTACTATTTTTAGCTTTATGCTTCTTTGAGGTTAAAGCACTGTTAAACCTATTGCTGACACCTTGACACCAAAAAGTGATATCAATGTATTTGAAGGGGCTTTAACTTTGAAGATGCTTTGTGAATCTGGCCGTAAGACCACCACTTTTCAGTCGGTCTCTAGCGATCACCTATCCAGACACCACGGCCTACTTATCTTTCGTGATCGGAAGGAAAGAGTAACTACCATTTGGCCACGAGTGCTTCAAACTATCGGTCAATACGTAATTTTAAAGAATTATCCCCCAACTCCAAACCGTTAAGGAGTTGGACATTCCATCATCAGAGCCTCAACATGAAAAGATGATTACCAGACGCATATACCTGTATAGTTTTGAAAAATATATGAAACACGTATAACGTGCCTACAAAGGTTGCCCTCGATTTCCTCAGGATACCATCATCAGATCCTGATTTGGTGACAATGGGACCAACTCAGGAGTATACCCTTTTAGATAAAAAAAGAATTTTGCAAAGCGGTTCACAACTGACGGAGTAATCGGTGAACATACATAAAAAAAACATACAGTGGAACATAGAATCTCCTCCTTTTTTGAAGTCGGTTAAAAATACTCGCCATCTGATAGTGATGATTAACCTCTTGTCTGTGGACTGTCATTTCCCCCATTTTGCTATATCTGTGGAACCGGCTCCCGGTGACGCCTTTTCGGGTGGTAAGATTTTTTTCTAACTGGAATTTCTCTGATTCCCAATAGGATTCTGATCAATTCTGACTAAAATAATATACTTTATAAACTGATTAATCCTATTACAAAAGCCTTCCTGCATAAGTATTCCATTCCACCTAAAGTATAACACATTTAGTATAGGGTATCCTGAAGCTTACTTATTACCCTATTTTTTTTTAAATAAAACAATTAATCGAACATAAATTTAGTTTTTTTAAGTATTTTAGTTGGTTTTAAATTACATAAAACTCAATCATCACATGTCTCAGTACATTTTTTTCACAAAATATGTACTTGTTTTCTTATTGGGTACAAAAACCAGGCCCTTTGTGAGTCATCAAAATTTTGCCATATTTTTTTTTGTTATTTACAATTGTCTATGGCATTGTGGATAAAGATCTTCTGTATACTGTAACTTGAACATATCAGCTACAAGTACGAGTAACAAGAGTAGCGCAATGTTATGTTGAATAGTTTTTAATCAAGAGTTTAACAAAAATGGTACCTAAACTTGGCACAAAAAATAGCACCTTTTTGTAACCTAAATTTTTGGTGAAAATGTAGTTACTTTTTAAAGAACTAATAATTTTCTAAGATCTACATGGAACAAAGTATGCAATTTAACACAAAAAACAGTATGCTTCTAGGAAATATATCAAGCACAAAGCTTACAAAGTCAGTAAACAAAACACCACTTTGGTCTCAAGGATGCTTAAAAAGTATGGATATGACTTTTCGTATTTTTTTTTAAAGTAAAAATTTAATATACCTAGCGCCCATAGTTCAGTGGTTAGAGCGTATGCCTCTTGATCCGGAGGTTTCATCTTCAAAAAAATAACTTAAATTAGGTGCATACAAAAAATAAACCACAAGCGAAAATCCAAAAGCCGTATCCATAATTTCCAACCCCATAGTCTGTGGGAAAATCGGGCCCCGGTGGGAGAGATACTTCCATCTGATTTTAGTAAAAATATCACTATTCCTTAAAATTATATACGTTTTACATGAATTGTAACGGAAATTCATTAATTTAGTGCCTAACATACATATACACTTCAGGATTTTATTCATGTTTTCGCGAGAATTAGTCAAAAACAAAATCATGTTCTTAGTTCGAAAAAAAGAGGGGTCGTATTCCGACTGATATTTTCACTGAAAATCTAGAAGCCACCGATATATTTATATGTAAAAATTAAACATAACTTACATTGCCATTGTTTTCAGCTAACAAAATCCCAAAAACACTACAAATTATCATTTAAAATTGCAAAACAATCGCGAGTGCTATCGTCGTTTCGTATCCTATGTTTGACTGGCGTATTCTGCTTTTTTTTGTATGAAAAGGGTGCGAAATCAATGGATCACAAGCTAGCCTGTTTCATCATACACATTTTGTAATGCGTAAGAAAGGATAGGATAGAGAATGAACGTTATTTCGAGCGGGAAACCATAACAACTGATAGTCACCGGGTCCCGGAGGGCCAACAGACGCGGAAAAAATGACATCCTCCGGGACCCGGAGGTTCCACAGACAAGAGGTTATTTCGTGTATAAATTTATTATTTGTGATACGCAGCCAAGGCTTTGCTAAGATTGCAAGATATAGGTTTGAAACTAAAGGTATTAGGTAGATTAGGCATAGGTAGACTTTTTTTTCTATTGAACTTTCCTAACTTAAGTAACACGAGGGGGTTACAATCACGAACTTATGGCGCTACTTTCTCTGACATTCTTAGTATAGTACTGGTGAAGTAAGTAATTACTGCTTTTTATTAAATAAACTGTGTATTAATATTAAATTTTCATACAAATACTGCAGGAAACGAAAGCAGTAGAAGAAGTGGAGAAAGTTGAGGAGGAGTCAGTTTACTCGAAACAAGGCAAGATTTCTAAAGCACTGTGCCGCGGAGAGATAGAAATACCACAAGAAATCACTATGAGGTATGAAAAGATCTTGTAGAGCAAGATCGATGAAAGCTGATGATAGATTTTTGTTTCTACTAAGCACTTCCTTTAGTTTTCTACAAATAGCAAAATATTAAAATAAAATGCAGTAAGCCTCGCTTGGTAACTTTGAGTTCCTATTTTCCGCGTTTATCTTTATTATTTTAGAAATCTTATCTACACTAGGAGTGGGGTCTCATCATCATCATCATAACATCCCATGATATGTCTACTACAGGACAGGGAGCTCCCTCCTCTGCCTTTGCTGGAAAAGTGTGGAGGGGAAGTACCATAGTCAACTCGCTTGTCAGCGTTACGGCTGGCGCCATGGACCGCGGTTGTAGGTGACCGCAGTAAGTAAGATGGTATGATACACAGGAGGATGCTGCTGCCCATCCTCCAGTTCATAACCCTTAGTCGCCTCTTTTGACACCCACGGGTATGTATGGCATGGTACTATTCTTTGCCGGCACCACACGGGACGAGTGGGGTCTAGACATGGTCTAGACAAAGCGCCATTAAATTTAGTGATGACGAAAGGGAACGTCATAAAATGTATGGGTGTCATAATGTGTCAAATGTAATCCCAGACATTTCATGACGTTTCTTTTCGTCAAAATGGCACGTTGTCTACACCCCCTTAATTAATGGCGCGTTATTTTTGTGGCTATGAACCATTTAGCGTTCCTACTAAAGATTTTGTGCTTTCTCCAGGTTAACATGTTTCTACCTCACTGAGAATCACCCGTTCCTGCGATTGGCACGGATCAAAACAGAGAAGCTATATATTGACCCCGACGTTTACATTTTCCACGACGTCATGAGCGACGACGAGATCGAACATGTAAAGAGTATGGCCAAGCCTCGGGTATGTCTAGAACACATCTGCCAGTTTTGTTGAAATTATCAATGAGCTCGCTCTTGCCTTCAGCTTACCACTAAGGACAGGGAAGGTCGACGAAGGACTCAGCTCACCAAAAAAACTTACGAAATTTTGTTTCAAATTTAGTCCATATTAAGTCATCTTTCTTAGAGAAGTACATTTGAATAATTTATTTATTTATTTTATTGATTTTTAGTTCAAACGCGCTATGATATACGACCCAACGATCGGAAAAGGAGTCCCTGCGAAAGGCCGCATCAGTAAGTCCGCTTGGCTAAAAGATGAAGAGTCTGACGTCATCGCGCGCATCTCACGGAGAGTTAGTGACTTTACCGGACTTAGTATGGACACCGCAGAGCATTTTCAAATTGCAAACTACGGCATTGGAGGACATTATGAGCCACATTACGATTTTGCACGCGTAAGTTTTTACGTATATCAAACGGGTCTTTAACTACTAGTCGATTAACCCGTGAGACACCGCTGGGCTAGACAACTTTAAAAACCCAAAGAGACCACGCGTTTATGTAATTCGACACCGCGGCGAGCTCTTAACGACCCACTTGAGATTTAATCGCTCGCCAGTCACAATGTTTACATTATGGGTTTTTAGAAGTGTTTGTTTTTTGTAAGCTAATGATGTTAGCGTTCTAATAAATTATTCACACAGTTGTTCTAGTATATGGTTCGTTTATACAACCGATTTATACGACGGCATGACGAAAAAAATGGCGTTGAAAAAAAACGGGCCCCCGATTTTTTATTTTAGCCTGGTTTTCGGTTTATTATTATGGACGTATGAGACGTTTCTTTTAAAAATACGTAATAAATATATGAAACTAAACTTACATAAGTGGTTTTGTCCAAAACACCGTTACACGCGGTAGTAGTAGAGTTTAATCTAAGTAGTCGTTTTATTGTTTTTCAGAAATTCGAGACTGCTTTCTTAAATAATTTTGTCAGCAATGGTTTTCCCGGCAATAGGATTGCTACTGTGCTGTTTTATGTAAGTATTTTCCTATTTGTAGTCTAACTTTGAACTCACTGAAAGGATCTTTTACGAGCACTAAGCCAAAGAATATATAATATTACGCTAACGCGTAAAGAAGCGAAACTCTCCCCCGCCCGCTGTAATCAAATTCCTTTCCCCACGCTTGGGCGAATAGGACGCGCCACGGGGCACATTCCGCGTTTTGTCGTGCGCGCGCGTTCCACTGTCTTTTTATTTAGAAAAAAATATTTATTTATTATAATTTATAAAATGTAACACAAATAGTCTGTTACAATGAAGTACTGGGCCGTATACGACTGTTTTGAAAGCACATATAAAATTAAAAACCGGAGATTTTTAGGTTTACCGGTAGATAAAATAATATTGAATTTTAAATTTTTAAACTGAATTCTAGTATTGTTTGGTTGGTAGGCACAGCAGTTAGGTACTTGGACTTTGTACCGTTCTTATTTCATTAGACGTAAGGGCGAGAGTCGCACTGCGAGTTTTAAGCTTAATCTGTCGTTGCATACAGGACTAAAGGTACAGTCAAGAGCACATCAAGCTTGACACATTGGACTTTGTACCATTCTTATTTCAATAGTCGTACCTACGGGCGAGAGTCGCACTGCGAGTATCAAGCTTGACCTGTCGTTGATTATAGGTACAGTCAAGAACACATCAAGCTTGACACATTGGACTTTGTACCATTATTATTTCAATAGTCGTACCTACGGGCGAGAGTCGCACTGCGAGTATCAAGCTTGACCTGTCGTTGATTATAGGTACAGTCAAGAGCACATCAAGCTTGACACATTGGACTTTGTACCATTCTTATTTCAATAGTCGTAATACGGGCGAGAGTCGCACTGCGAGTATCAAGCTTGACCTGTCGTTGATTATAGGTACAGTCAAGAACACATCAAGCTTGACACTATGGACGTTGTACCATTCTTATTTCATTAGACGTAAGGGCGAGAGTCGCACTACGAGTGTCAAGCTTGACCTGTCGTTGATTATAGGTACAGTCAAGAACACATCAAGCTTGACATTATGGACGTTGTACCATTCTTATTTCATTAGACGTAAGGGCGAGAGTCGCACTACGAGTGTCAAGCTTGACCTGTCGTTGATTATAGGTACAGTCAAGAACACATCAAGCTTGACACTATGGACGTTGTACCATTCTTATTTAATTAGACGTAAGGGCGAGAGTCGCACTACGAGTGTCAAGCTTGACCTGTCATTGATTATAGGTACAGTCAAGAACACATCAAGCTTGACACATTGGACTTTATACCATTCTTATTTCAATAGACGTACGGGCGAGAGTCTCACTGCGAGTGTCAAGCTTGACCTGTCGTTGATTATAGGTACATTCAAGAACACATCAAGCTTGACACATTGGACTTTGTACCGTTCTTATTTCATTAGGCGTAAGGGCGAGAGTCGCACTGCGAGTGTCAAGCTTGACCTGTTGTTGACTGTACCTACGTTGGCTACGTGGGTCAAGCTTGACACTCGCAGCGCGGCTATCGCCTCTACGGCTACTGAAATAAGAACGGTACACACGGCCGCACGTTGGTAGAAACACTTTGGTCTTAAGCGGGTCTGTTTCTCTGGTTTTGGACATATGTAGTTTTGTTTCAATATGTCAAGCCCCAATCACTTGACTATATTAACTACCTATTTGACAAGTTTATACGTTACCCAAACAAAATGAAATACCTAACTTTAATATCTTTAACAAAAACAATGGTGTCGATTCTGGCAGACACGACTAAATTTAGCAAAGAAATTTGACCTCATATAGAAGTAATATATAAGAAATAATTCGTCACAAGTAGGGATGTGGGCATGCTTTCATCTATCGATAGTCGATAAGTTACACAAGGACAAATCGATGTCGGAACTTTGACCAAAAAGTTGAAGTACTAAACTTTAATAAAAGGCAAATCTGTTAAAAGCAGTGATTAAATTCATAAAAAAAATACTTTTTGCATTTTTTACTAAAGGTGATTTCTTACGTAGGTGTTTTAATATTAAAGATACCAAATTTCTTACTTACTTACTTACTAAAAGTAATGGACTGTAGCGGTGGAGGCAAGAGGGGTAGGAGGTGTAAAGGTTCTTTTTTTTATTTTCATGAATATCTCTAGCTTACATACCAATTATGTAGGATTTTAAAACAAACTTTTATCCCTCAATTCAATCCCTTTGGGATGGTTTTGCAAAAATGCTGAAATACGGGTTTCTGTTTTTCTTCTAAGTAGCTCAAATCAATTTTCAAGCGAAATTTCGTGTATCTTATCTTGCCTTATAACGTGGAGCTGAGTTCCTTATTGGACCTTAGAGCACAAGGAGCCTGTAGTCTTCTGGTTTCGGATAAGCTTGACCCAGAATCTTCATACGCTTGTGAGCCAAAGCGTTGCATGAGCACAAGAATTGCTTGTCAGTATTGTTTGTAGCGAAAATCTTTAAAACCTTTTTTGTAGAGAATTTTATGTAGATTAATTAAGTATTTTTATTAATTTTCTTACAATTTGTTGATTCACGATGATTCATGCTGATTGAGACATTTCAATTTGGCGAAGACACACAAAGTTATATTTGTTTGACAGTGTCCCCATCGGAAATCGAACCCAGAATGAAAACAAAACGCGTTGAATGTTGTAAAATATAATAAATGGTACAGCAGCACTGCACTTACTTTCTCGCGATATGCAAGTAGAACTGTCCACCGCAAACTTAAATTTGTAATACCATACCTACACATAGTATGGAATTACAAACGTTTATTAAGGTTTTTCTGAAAAATGTTCTACCACATGAATTCGGAACTCGAATTGTAAAATATTAAAACAAACCAACCGTAAACGATTTCGAACAAATCACATGTTCAAATTTTGGTAGTACTGGAACACCTTTATATGAATTTTCACAGATTTTTAAATTTCAAAACTCTGTTTCTAATGAATAGTTGTTCAGTTTTGTCGACTGTAAAGCTCTTTCAGTTTTTGGTACATCCTGTGTACTAAATTTTCACAAAATCCAATCAAATTGAATATCCATTCAGGTAGATAACAAAAACAAAATTAAAATTATAGAAAATAATACAAACTTAATGGAGTCAATTAGGGTCAATGTAGGTACCACTAGTTGACCATTTAAGCGGTTTTATGACGAAATTCATAAAAAAACTAAATTATTAGTTCTACTTTCAGAGTCACTTCTAAAAGTTCGACTATGAATTAGTTAGGCTTGTGATATAATAAGTGTTAAGGACTTTACAAAATATGCTGTTAAAGTTTTTTTTTTCAAATGTTACATGGCATGACCACTTCGAATAAACATACTAAAGTACTAGCTAGACAAACCCATAACTTTATTGTAAGACGCCAACATAGTTAAATTCTATATAAAATCGCGGTATTTTTAAATTGTCTTACTTTCAGTTCAAATTTAAGTTTTGGTCAGCTATTGGTGCTTGGTCATCTAGTGGTGCACTGACCCTATGAGTAAATCACAAGTTTACGTTTTGGTAGTACAGGAACACCCCTTATATGGAAACACACAGACAAACTGATGATGGCGCAAGATACCTTGCATAGAGATGCTTAGTCAAGCAAAGTTTCATAAAAATAATTTGAACCGTTTTTAAAAAAAAATCTATTCTTCATTTTTGTTGAATGACAGCTACCCTCAAAATAAGAGCCAGCAAAAAACCATTCGGAAATAAAAGTCTTAAATTAAAAATATGGTGTTAATAGGACCATTCGTTTAGCCGCTAGGCCAAAGCGTGACGGACAGACCGACCAACCGACATACGGACATTTTTAGGGGACTTGCTTAAGTGATATAGAACACATTTTTGAGAAAGTTTGTGCAACTTTTTTCACGAATACAATACCTTTCTCGCTCAGCTCGAAAGTAAAAATACTACTATCGATAAAAAATACATCACTCGTAAAATCCAACATGATCCCACAAAAAACGATAAATTACAGTAAAATACGTAACAATTTTCATATTATCTGACTGTAGAAATGATGTTGACATTTTTTTATGCAATATTTGTGATAATAATCCACAAACATGAAAAATACTGAATAAAACTTACAGATGAAAAGACAAAATTTCTTTGCAATTTTCGTTTTGTTGTTTTGAAGATGTACAGCCATCAACTACACACGTTATTATTAAAAAGAACAATCACTAATATGGAGAGCAACTTAAGAATAAATTCACGATATTTTCAAGTTATTCACTACATGTTTTTTATAATTTACACAATGTTTACAACATATAATTTAGGAAATATTTTCAATTGTTAAAATCCCAACAAGTTACAATAATCCTATAAACTTTGTAAATGCAATGAACGCGTCGTTCATCTAATTTGGTAGGATGTGATCATTGACGATTTGACATGGCATGAGACATGCTAGCAGTTGTCATCCCATACTGAAAAAAAATAGCATTTTTTCTTCTCCGAGCGAAGCAAGGAGGTTTTTGTTCTGAGAAATTTAGTTTACGTGTTAAATGTCAAATTTAGTTTTAGAAACGTCAAAATGCCTTTTGCTATTCTGCCGTCACCATTGACATTACTAAAATTAGTTTATGAATTCAACTTAGTCTTAAACGACAAAAAGCTATTCGGGCTTACCAAAACTTGACGTTTAAAACGTAATTTTAGGATCGCTTCGACTAAATTTAATCCACACCAAAATCGTGTCGATTAAAATTAAAACGCGATTTGTTTTTCAAGAAATGCAAAAAAAAGATGGAAAATGAATTTTAAGGTAGCTGCTTTGGCAGATGCTGCAAAATGACAAGGGATATCATCTCCAACCCTGGCTCAAAACGCCATATGAGCACCTGAAACCCAGGCTGAAGAAAACTAGAACCCACCACACGAAGATCAGGAACAGGAGCAGAAATGACATTTAGGAGGCTAAACACAAGCTCATGTGCTTGCATGAAAACCGAACTCTGCATTAGATACCTTGCATTAGTCACCAACAGCTCCCAAAAATGATTGTCGCAAGTTATGTGCTCTACAACAAATTAGAGTCGTCTTTCAGCAAAAGCTCATAATACGAGGGCGCTCTCAGTGCTTACGGATGCGTGATATGGAAGGACGCCCTTTAAAATGAAAAACCAAACCTGCCTTCGATAAGATGAAAGGACAGAGATAAAGGGGTTCATTCCACTATAAAGAATCACAAGCCTTCATGGTGCTTGACTTATGAAGAAATACAAACAGAAATCAGGGTCGTCCTGTTTCTTTGATCATGTATCTAGCCAGAAAGACATGCCTGAGGAGGTTGTCTGCCCACTTGATCCATTTGTTTGACTGTTTTCTTGAAGACGGATTGCCCGTGTGCCGAGCCAGCAAAGAACAGTACCATGGGTTTAGTTAGAGGCTAATTAGGGATTATGAACTGGAGAATGGGCAGCAGCATCTATCTGTGTATCGTATGCAGTCACCCACAACCACAGTCCATGATTCCAGCTGCAATGCCAACAAGCATAGTGACTAAAGTAAATAAAAATGATTACAACATTTAAAACATAAGTAACTTTTTATTTATTATGAACAAATTTCTGTTAGAATAATTTGTGGACTTGTGCGGCTCTTTGACAGCAGGTGTGTTGGGCCGTTGACAGCGGTGCAGGTGGCAGATATTGACTGGACCAGACCGGGACTTGATTGTAGGGCCACAGCACCTGGTAATAGTCGTCAGCTATCAAACAAAAGAACAGCTTTGAAATTTCATCAACACAGCTAACAGCACCCTTAGTCTAGTGCTCGAGGCTCGTGCCTATGAAACCAATATTCCCGGGTTCAAATATTATTATATTGTGTGGGTTGCAAGGTCGATGAACGACCTTATTAATCCTGGTGTCAGAATTGTTGAGCCACCAAAGGCCTCTGACATGACTCGTTAAGAGACTACATCAGTGGATAGTAGTCGGGACCAACGGCTTAACGTGCCTTGCGAAGCACGGAATCATCTAACTTTTCGAACAATCAGTTGATTCATTCTGCAATGTCCTAACCAAACTGGGGAGGTCTGAGGAGGTCAAAGGGTTCTTCTTTGACAGTGTCCCCACAACCCCCAAACAATCTAACCACTAGACCACGGAGGCTGTTAAACCCCAAGGACGCCAATAAACCCCAAGGACGGAAGGTTTGAAGGTGGTAGGGCTTTTGTGGAAATTCCGTCTGGGGAAGTACCACCCCCTTGCTTTTTTCTGCCGTGAAGCAACAGTGTTCGCTCGGTTTGAAGGCCAAGCGAGCCAGTGAAATTACCGGCACATGAGAGATACCATCTTCGTTCTCAAAGTGAGCAACGCGCTTTGCTGTCTTATTATTGTTAAGGTTTGCCATTAACAAGACAGTGGGTGCTATGGGCGGTGGTGACCACTTACCATCAGGTGGCCCACCTGCTCGTTTGCTCACTTGTAACATAAAAAAAAAGAAAAAGGACATTTTATAACATTATGGGCATTTTCCGAGTACTTGGTGGACCCAAAGCTGAAAAGGCTCTCAGTAGACTACAATGAACAACTTTCTTTAAGAATCTTGTATCCTAAACCAAATCAACCTCCCCATACAAAAATACTGCTAGGGTAAGGCAGCTTACCCCCCGTGTGGTGCCAGCAAAGAATTATACCAACCCACCTCTACCCGAGGGTGTCGTGAATACACAGAAGGATGGGCAGCAGCATCCTTCTGTGTATCGTATCATTTTACATTCTGCGGTCACCAACAATCGCAGTCCATGGTGCCAGCCGTAACACTTAAAAGTTTAAACATTGTTTCAGTAAAAGCTGGGATTTTGGAGGGAGTTCCCTGTCCTGTAGTGGATATTTCATGGGATGTCATGATGAAGGCAGCTAATATGGAAGTTATTTTTTTTTTCCTAGCTCATGTTTATTACAAAAAGTTGTCAAGTTTAGTCTACCGAGCGAGCCCATTCAATTTAGGATATACTGTCCCTCACACCCTGGACAGCCTTCTTACTTTACCATAGTACAGTGGGAAGCAATCTAAAGAAGGAACAAGAAATCATCATCATATCATGTGCCCTTTATAAGATGTTGTAAGATCAAAGAAACATTTTTTTATATTGTAAATGGGCTTACTCTTGACCTCGATCTAGTCTTGAAGACAGAGATGAGGTCGACGATGGAACAAGCTTGCCCAGAAGAAGCCTATTCACTCGCGACTTGAATAGTTTCGGGTTATATGAACTCGGGAACACAGACGCAGGCAGAGAATTCTACTCTTTAACTGTGCGCATTATAAACGAGCTTCAAAGCGCTTTGTGCGAATGTGCGGAATATTAAACAAGTATGGGTGATATCCTGCGGTGCGTCTGGAATCCCGATGGTAGAAGGGAGATGGTGGAATAAGCTCGTGGAGCTCTTGAGCACACTCTCCAAAGTGCCAGAGTTACTTACACAACTTATTAAACAAGTTACAAACTTACATAGGTGGTTCTCTCTAATCCAGAACCCGAGCTAGATTCCTTCAAGTAGCATGTAACCCAACAATTATGGTGCCCTGAAAAATAATTTTAAGTAGAATTTAGTCTTCAGCAAAATTGGTAGAACCTGTGCGATCGGCAAAGATTAGAAAGGACCCATAATTATCTCTACCCGTGGGTGTTGTAAGAGGCGACCAAGGGATTATGAACTGGAGAATGGGCAGCAGCATCCTTCTGTGTATCGTATATGTTAGATATTGAAATGAGCACTCATGTTTGTCAGTTTGAATATCCCGCGCCCTGGCGCCATATTGTCATGCTATATGAGAACCCCTACGTTCTATTAAAATGTCGTCGATTACTTGCACAGCCATTGTACGCATGTTCGCTCTGCTAAATAAAAGACTTAATCAGTTAGATACTTCTTTTATTGCTCGTCAACCCCTAAACCCTAACAGGTCATGGGTCCAGGCATCGTAAGTGCATAAAAAAGTAATCGTATTTTCGTCGTGGAAGTGTTCTGTGGCGGCGGTTTTGTGTCGGTGCACGTGTGTGTTGGAGCGCGGCGCCAGGACATTTTTCCAAGTAACCATGGACCTTGGAATAGGTTTCGGTACGACTGCGGCTGCAAAAAGGTTTGCTGGCAGTAATTATCGCCAATGGAAGTTCCAGTTGCCAAAGGGCTAGGCGACCACATCACGTCTTCAATCGCACCGGTGGGGACCGATCCGACCGAATGGAAGAAAGATGATACAAAGGCAATGTATATCGTTACTGCAGGGATGGAGCTCTCACAAGTAAGCTTGATAGAGACGTGTGATTCCACTTATGACATGTTTGTAAAGCTCGATTCTATCTATTATCAGAAGAGTGAGAACACAAAAATGCTTTTGCATGAGAAATTTCACACTATCAAATACAATGAAGGCGACAGCATAGCTGAATACATTGCTAAAATCGAAAACTTAGCTAAGCAGCTCAAGGACACTGGAGAATCGATATCCGAAATGGCAATTGTAACAAAAATACTTGGCTCATTGCCTGATCGCTATCGCATGGTGAGACAAGCATGGCTATCCTTAGATTCAAGCAAGCAAACTGTAGTCAACTTGACGGCGCGTCTTCTGGATGAAGAAATGAGCTATAAAAGTAGGGATGAAACTGCATTGGCTACTGAAAAAGTAAACAAAAAGGCCATAAAGTGCTTTAAATGTAAAAAGAAAGGGCACTATGCTCGTGATTGTCGGTCAGGGCCCACTTAAATGAGTGACAGCTCAAACAATTCTAAAGGAAACAGGTCTGAGTCTGCGTTTAATGTTCAATTGGAAGCAAACTTGTCCGACAGTGAAGATTTATGGATCTTAGACAGCGGAGCGTCCGCTCACATGTCGTACAGGCGTGACTTCTTCGTGGATCTTAAGCAGGAATACGAATGTTACAACCTGCTTTCTCATGTACATAGTTTTACTGGCTGTACCCTAATTGTCATACAATACATTTTCCAAGTGATTTATTATTGGATTTATTGTGTATTTTATACTTCATGAAATTGGCAGTGTGAGGTTAGGAGACAAAAGTGAACTAAAAGTGCTCGGTTCAGGAACAGTTAAAATCAAAAAGTATTTGGATGGTAAATGGTACAATTCTACTATCAATGATGTTCTTTTTGTGCCAGAACTGAAACGTAATTTGTTTTCAGAAGGAGTTATAACTGCTAAAGGGTTTTCAGTGATCAAAAACAAAGACTTTGCATTGATTAAAAACAGTGACGGTTCTGTGGCAGCTAGTGCTATTAAGCAGTGTAATAACCTATACAAACTGTTGTTTCAAACCATCACAGAGGACTGTCAGGCAAATGCTGTTACATTAAAGCAGTGGCATGAGCGTCTTGGTCATGTGAACTTGAAAACACTGAAGGAAATGGTAAAAAATGGACATTTACCTGTTTCTGATCTACAAAGTGACACGAGTGATTTTTTCTGTGAAGCCTGTGTAATTGGCAAACAACATAGAGGGCCATTTAGAAGCAGCTTATCGAATGTGTAAAGAAATAAAGTGTATAGTGACCTGTGTGGTCCTCTGCCCATGCCATCTGTTGGAGGGGCACGGTACTTTATTACATTACTGGATACAGCATCAGGTTTCATCATGGTCTACTTCTTGAAGCAGAAGTCTGAGGCATTGCAGGCGTTTCAGAGGTATGTACAGCTTCTTAAGAACAAATTTGATAAAAAGGTGAAACTGCTACACAGTGATAATGGCAGAGAGTATTGCAATGAGGAGTTCAAAAAGTATGCTGCTGAAAAAGGTATAGAGCTAGAGTATACTGCACCATACACACCCCAGCAGAACGGCAGGAGCGAGAGGGCCAACCGAACGATTATGGAATGTGCCCGGTCCATGCTGTATGCGAGACATCTCCCTCTGCAACGTTGGGCAGAAGCCGTTCAAAAAGCTGTTTACCTAATGAACAGACGTTCTAACAAGGATAAGACTCCATTAATTGAAGTATGGACTGGTTTGAAGAGAAATTCCAATAACTACAGGTTGTACGACCCAGATACAAAGAAAATTACTTTTTCTCGTGACGTTGTTTTCAATGAAAATGAGGCTTCTTCATCACCAGATCCTGTAAGTGAGACGTCTGAATATGAGCTGAACATTGATATTAATCACAGAAAGAACAATGAAAATGTTCACTCATTTGATTATGAAAAGTTTGAAAATTTCTATCAAACTGTGATAAACAGGATAACAGAAGAAGAAAATGTAAAAGAAGAGAATGCAGAAGAACAAATAGAACAAGAGATAGAGGAAGAAGAAAGTATCCAAAATAGGGAGGAAAGAGTACCACAACGTGTATTCAATCTTCGACCACGTAAAAATAAGACTGCTAAGGCAGAGGCCAACCTAGTAGAGATAGTTCCCACTACATATGATGAAGCTGTGAACAGTGAAGACCAAAACCAATGGATGAAAGCTATGAGCGAAGAACTGGAGTCCCACGAAGCCTGTGGCACATGGAAGCTTGTTGAGTGTCCGGCAGATAAGAAACTGATCGGATGCAAGTGGGTATACAGAATTAAGCAGAATGCTGATGATACTGTTAGATACAAAGCTCGACTGTGCGCCAAAGGATATTCCCAAAAAAAGGGAATCGATTATAAAGAGACATTCTCGCCCACAGTTCCCTATGATACAATTCGAATTATGCTCTCACTGGCAGCTAGAGAAAATCTCAAAATAAGCCAATTTGACATTAAGACTGCCTTTTTGTATGGAACTTTGAATGAGGAGATATTTATGGAACCACCACCGGGTGTTGAAACAAATTGTTTGGTTTGTAAACTTAAAAAATCACTGTACGGGTTGAAACAGTCACCCCGGTGTTGGAATCATAAATTCGACTCATTTATGAAAGAAAATAATTTTATTAATTCTGAAAGTGATAAATGTCTAAATGTTTCATTTCAGTATGATGTTCCATTGTATCTGCTGTTATATGTTGATGATGGATTATTGTTATGTAAAGATAAGAAGCTGATAAAAGAATTTCTTGAGAAACTAAAATAATGTTTTGAAGTTACTGTAATGAGCCCTAAGCAATTTGTGGGGTTAGAGTTAGATTTTCATGAAGATGGGTAAATTTTTGTGCATCAGACTAAGTATATTACTAACTTGTTGTTTAAATTTGGTATGGATGTTTGTAAAAGTAGTTCCATTCCAGCCGATCCTAATGTGAAGTACTCGTAAGATAATAGTGAAGGCTCTGTTGACATGCCTGATGTTCCTTTTCGTGAGGCCATTGGGTCACTTATGTATGCTGCAATAGGCAGTAGGCCTGATATCTATTATATAGTATGCTCTCTCAGTAGATACCTAAATAAATACAATATTCTGCACTGGAGTGCTGTTAAAAAGATTTTTAAATATTTAAGAAGTTTTACAGATGCCCCACCATCCTGTATAAAAGTTCAGGTGAGAATTGCAATTCTATGCAAATTGTGTTTTAACCCGTAAGTCTGTTACTGGATATATTTTTGTTATGTGCAATGGTGCCATAACATGGAATACTAAATTGCAAAGGTGCATCACACTGTCAACGACAGAGGCAGAATATATAGCTGCTTGTGCTGCAACGAAGGAGCTTGTTTGGACAAAATCTCTATTAAAAGAAATAGGTTTTGATGAAACAATTGATTTACTTGTTGATAATATGAGTGCAATCAAGCTGATTCATGAGGCTAACTTGCATAAAAGATCTAAGCACATAGATGTTCAGTATCACTTTGTGAAAGAAAAGTTTTCAGAAAATGTCATGGATGTTAAATATTGTGAAACTAAACTACAAGCAGCTGATATGTTTACCAAAGGTCTTCCCAGACTGCAATTTCATTTCTTGAGAAATTTAAATGGTATGTGTGATAGAGTGCACATTTAGGGGGGGTGTTAGATATTGAAATGAGCACTCATGTTCGTCAGTTTGAATTTCCCGCGCCCTGGCGCCATATTGTCATGCAATATGAGAACCCCTACGTTCTATTAAAATGTCGTCGATTACTTGCACAGCCATTGTACGCATGTTCGCTCTGCTAAATAAAAGACTTAATCAGTTAGATACTTCTTTTATTGCTTGTCAACCCCTGAACCCTAACAGTATAATCTTACATTCTGCAGTCACCAACAACCGCAGTCGATAGTGCCAGCTGTAACGCTAACAAGCTTGGTGACCATGGTACTTCCCCTCCAAAGTCAATAAAGAACAATCATTTTGACTGGTCAATTTCTTCTCTTCCATGTTTTTCCTTTGACAAGATTGGTAGGAATGGCTTTTGCCCCTTATAACGGCTGATTTCCATAAATTTTAAAAAAGTTAAGTGATTCTAGAAATAAAGAAAAGAATTCATCTTGTTTTATTTATTTTATGTTTTTGGTCGAACAGGCAGGTGGGCCACCTGATGGTAAGTGGTCTCCACTGCCCATAGCACCCACTGTCTCAACAATAGCAATATTTTACATTGATAAGACAGCAAAAGTGCATTGCCCATCCTGAGAACTAAGATATTAGGTCTTTTGTGCCTTTTGCAATACAACACGGCAAACCCTACTGCTTTATGGCAGAAATAGGCAAAGTTATGGTGCTTCCCCCGAACCTCAAAGACCTAAAAACCCTTTTGTCCGAGTTATTGAGCTGCCAAAGCCCTTTGAGATGGTTCATTTATGACTACTGCCATAGATAGCAGCCGGGACTAACAGCTTAACATGCCTTCTGAAGCCTAATATTTCCTAAGAAACAAGTGATTCTTCCTGCAATCTGCTAGCCAAACAGGCGCAGACACAGAGTTATTTTTGTGTCTGCACTGAAAATTGAACCCAGAACCTCAATATCTACAGACTAACACTCTCGCCACTAGACCATGAAGGCTGTAGAAAAAAAGCAACACAGCATATTCTAGTTCCAAATTATGAATGTTCTGGGCACAGAGTAGTCGGTCAAGTTTGTGTAACAAAAACTGAAATGGCTCACTCAGTGGACTTAACAAATTTTGGGGGATAATTCACACAATGTCATCTGGTCCCAAGCTAGGCAAAGCCAATACATCGGTATAAGACCAGAGATTGATAATGCATACATAAATATTTAAATAACATCCAAACACTCGTGTTCATCACACATATGCTCTGACTAGGGATAGCTCTGCGCCGCAGCCCAGGGGGTAGAAAGCTAGCACTAGCAACTACACCAATAAGCCCGTCAATCGTTAACTAAACTACACTCTCTAAAAACAAGTGTTGAAATAATAACAAGCTTGGTTGGTTGAACTCATGTTTATTATGGAAAGTTGTTCAGTTTTTTCTGCTGAGCAAGCCCTTTCAGTTTTCAGTACACTGTCCCTAACATCTCAAACAGCCTACTGGCATTGTGAAAAGCATTCTATACTTAGAAACTAACATTGGTGCTCCGCTCACTCGAGTCTTAGCTCGAAACACAATTTTTGGCTTTTCCTGACTCTCTGCAAAGGGCTCCTCTGACTTTCCATTCCGTCAAACGCACTGACCTCTATATATACAGCGTACTTGTATATATAGAGGTCAGTGGTCAAACGTCACTCTTCTCTAGAGCAGCCTCCAGTAGCCTTTAGTTCCTATCGTCTAGATAAACATTCTCTGGTTTATTTTAGCTTTTTGAGGCTGTCAGTGTGGCCGAGAATATGTAGCAGGTTAGGAGCTGAAGACTGGAAAGCCAGCGTTTTATTACGAACTTGGTCATGAGCCTTATCTGCCTCCAAATCCCTGGAAAAAGCTTCAAAAGGAAAAAGGTTTCTCCCGCAAGATAGGTTCGTTTCTTAATGTGTAGGTGAAAGTCCTCTGTTCCTTTTAAGCTTTTTGAAGCTGTGTGTTCGAGGAAGAATTTGGCTGTGATAGATATTTATAGGTCGCAGTGGCCGTTAGGAACTGAAGACTGGGAAGAAAGCGTTGTATTACGAGTTTCCATAATAGCTGTAAAACACTTTAAGAAAACTAGATAGGTTTGTATATATATGGAAGTCTTTAGCCAACTGCAGCGGGCGGCCTGAGTCCGGAGTTTGTTAAGAGACTTCTAAAAATAACCTAACTAAAAATTACCAAACGTCAACGTCAGCTGCTAGCCAAAGACACTTTTGCCTTTTTATGTAGTGATGTACCCATTTCATTCGTTCTTTTGGTCATTACACTCCTTCACACCACCGCTCACATGTGTTAATGTACGTGAATTGGCAACACTGAGTCAATTCAACTTAAGTATGTCAAAATCAAAATTATAAACGTCAAGTGTGGTTTAAATTTAGTAAGAGGGTGCATTCTGAATAGAAAAACGCCTAAATTATAAATAATTTAGTTTTAGTTTAAGCTTAGAGCGTGTCTGCCAGAGTCGACACCATTACCTATCTAATTTACATATATCGCATGACGGCGGCCCGGCACCCGCGCGCGCTTTGTGTTGTTACTTATTCTCTGTCTCTCTCACTATCATACTGCGCTGTTATCATAATGGCTCACGCACACAAGCAAATCGTAATGCGAACATGTTGTGTTTACTTGTAGAGTTTAGGTAGCGAAATCAGTCCGTTTGTGAGGAGTTTCGTGGGTGTGACTAAGGGCTCCCGCACACGACCGAGAATCGGTGGGCGATTATCGGCCAGAACAAGGAGGGAAGATGCAGGTGATAACACGTCAGAGCGGGATGTCGACAAAAAATCGGTCACCGATTCTCGGTCGTGTGCGGGAGCCCTAAGCGCTGCGTCTTCATTGCTTTTGTTTTTAGCGTCATGTAATTGCCTATGTTCGCGCGCTACCCTATAGTGCTAGTCGAACGGAAATTACAAAATACTTTAAATAGGTACATATCGGAACTAGATTTAAGAATTATTTATAAACATAATCAAGAAAAGAAAAGAGTCAAAAGAAAAACGCAACTGACTGGGTCAGTACACATAACAGGCTAAGCTGCGTTAGCACAGCCTCGGCAGCCCGTGGTAGGTATTAGTCACGGAGCAAAGAAAGTATTAGTCCATGTGCTACGCCTAAAATTGCCGCATACATATCTACATCGACGATTTTTGGTACACAGGTACTTTAGACCAAAACATTAAATTTTTCAAGTAGTACTTAAAAATCCCCACCTTAGGGGGGGGATTAATGACGCCATCAAATTTTTGTATATGATTTGATTTTTTTTAATACCTGTCGTGTGGGATATCAAATGAAAGAGCATTATAAGGCAATTCTATAAATATACTACACCCTTACCTTTTAGCCACCTGTTTTCATAAAATCTAAAATAATATTTTCATAACATGCCAACTTTGGGCTTGAAGAACTTGGTACGTTCCGAAAATAACTTTTATATATTTTTTTGGGAACACGTGGCTAAAAGGTAATATTGTAGTATATTTTTAGAAACGTCTTTTCATGCCATTTCATTTGATCGTGTGAGGTACACGATAGGTTTTCGAAGAAGAATAATCCAATCCCATACTAGTCCAGGGAAATTATTATTTGACCTGGAAGTAATTAAGTATGGCTGTTTTTTCTCGGATTCTTGTTAAACAACTAATCTCTCCTATAAATGTATAATTATTAAAATCGTATGACTTCGGGAACATATATTTTTATTTTTTATTTATACTTAAATGCTAATGCAATCAATCGATTAGCATTGTTAAAAATTAAAATGTTTTCCCATTGGAATTGCTGAAATTCGGAGTTTCAGTAAGGTAATAAGTTAACTCGAAATTGCACTTAAAGGAGGATATGTAATGGAAGTAAGTTTAATGTTTTACTTCTTAAATATTATTTTAAATACATTTTATACAAAATTAAAATGTCAACTTTAATGATAAACTTTATTTTTGAATTTTTCGGTTTAAAATGTATTTTTCGTCATCTTCCCTATATTTTTTTTCTTGAATACTATTTTACATATATGCATTTAAACTTAATTTTGTCAATAATAATAAAAAAGTCACATTTATATTTACTTCAAACCCACTCATATAAAAGGCCCTGGCCTATACAAAAATTGATGAAGTCATAACTTCATTCGGATTCTTAGGAACTAGCGGAGAAATTAAAATTGTAAGTTTAAAGTACCTGTGTACCAAGCGGCTTAGATGTAGTACTCGTAAGGGGGGATTTTTAAGTAATACTTGAAAAATTGAATGTTTTGGTCTAAAGTACCTGTGTACCAAAAATTGTCGATGTAGATCTATATGTATGCGGCAAAGTAGCTTTTTTCCGTTGTAGCACATCCGCTATAATATGTGTAATGTGTACCTACCTATCTATACGCTTTACTTGCTCTTTTTACTTTACTTGTTAATGAAAACTGCTAAACAGGTTAGAAAACAGTTACCAAAACTCAGTAAAATTTTGTTTTCCTATAAAATCTGAATTAAGTGATATTATGTTTTTTGTATACGAAGATTATCATAATATTGTGGTAGATGTCGGAGGTGCCGCAAGGCGGCGCGACGGTGTTTCCGGAGCTCGGTCTGAGCGTGTTTCCCGTCAAGAACGCGGCGCTGTTCTGGCTGAACCTTCACCCCTCGGGAGAGGGAGACATGTCCACACTCCACGCCGCCTGCCCCGTGCTTCAAGGATCTAAGTGGGGTAAGCCAAAAAGCCCGCTCAATTTTGAGCATAGTGAATGTACTTAGGCTCAAAAGCTCCGCAATTTTCTTCTCGCGCTTCACCAGAGAGGAATCACCCTGTACCATCAGGGTACCGACCTATCCCATGGGAAAGATCGGTCAAATACCTAAGTATCCGTTTAGACAGAATGCTCACGTTTAATGCATATCAAAACAGTTCGCAACGGTAAAATAAAACAAGTCAGGGTGTCTACTCTCAAAGTCCGATATATCGAAACGATACTACACAATACATGCAACAGCAAAACTTCGTCCCTTGACAATAGAGTAGAATATTGGTTAAATGAATTTTCAAACTGCATCCAACCGATATTCTACTCTATTGTCAAGAGACGAAGTTTTGCATTTGCATGTTTCGAGTAGTATCGTTTCGATATATCGGACTTTTAGAGTAGACACCCAGTAGTAAAGAGGTATATATTTGCACCATACGGGCCATTAAAGTAGGTTGACCCAACGATAGCGTGTTTTACGATAACGACATAAGTGAATGACGCCATCTATTGAACTAAAACTTATTCTACTCTGAACGAGGGCTTTAACATACCGCCCGCTATGAACCGTATATGACGTGTCCATAAAAAAAAAACATCATAATATCAAATGTGTCACGACACGACATGACGTAACATATGGAAAAGAATACATTTAATTACCTATTCAACTGAGTAATCATAGTGCTATTTGGTTTTGAGTTGACAATAAAACAGTAACAGATCAAGATAATGTAAAGAAACTTTGTGGAAGAAAAAAAAAATATGAATTTCTATAATTTCTGAAGATTAAACTCATACCAATAAATACCAATGAAACTTGAACTAATAGTTATTATTACTTAACCGGCAATGGGCAAAATTATAAGTTTAGAAATGGATCAGTTGAAAACTTGCCCCTTGCACTTCAACTTGACGACACGAGTAATGCCATCAGTACCAGTGTATTTCTCCACGATGACGCCGAGCAACCATCGAGTTGGAGGTAAGCCGTCTTCTTTTACCAACACAACCTAACCTATTTTTGGTTCATCGATTTGATTAGTCCACTTATATCTGTGCTGTAGTTGGGTAAGGTATTCTTCTGACCATCTACGCCAAAATTCTTGAACACTCCGTTGCGTGCGATGCCATCGCTTTAGGCTGCTTACTGTGGATTTTTCAGAATTCATGTCTGGAACGAGCACCAAGGGCTCGCCAACTAGAAAATGTCCCGGTGTCAACGGAGTTGGATCATTTGGATCAGTTGACAACTGGGATATGGGCCTCGAGTTGAGGCAAGCCTCGATTTGAGACAGTGTAGTCGTCATCTCCTCGAACGTAAGTGTGCTTGTCCCGATGACTCTCGCAAGATGAAACTTGGTAGACTTCACTCCCACTTCCCACAATCCTTCAAAGTTTGGAGAATGGGAAGGGATGAAGTGCCAAGTTGTTCCATTAGTCGCAAGCCAATCAGATATCTCCACTGCTACACTCGACTTTTCCACATCTAACAACTCTCTCAGCTATCGTTGTTGTTGTATAATCTTTATTGCACAAAATTACAAAAGTATTTACATTACAAAGGTATTTTACATGCAAAGGCGGACTTATCCCTAGGTGAGATCTCAACCAGTCAACCTTAGAGTGACTAAAGGAGAAAGACTTATGATGCAGGATGCAAGTGTGCAAACAGAGCAAAACATGAAAAAAAAAAGATTAATGTCGTGCAGCACCTACAAAGGTAGTGCCATTATCGCTCCACATTTCTGCGACATGACCTCTCCTGGCCGTAAAGCGTCTGAAGGCTGCCAAGAAGGCTTCTGAGGTCATGTCACTGACCACCTCAAGATGTATGGCCTTTGTGGCCATACAGACGAATACGCAGATATATCCTTTTGTGGAACGATGGCCGCGGCCCTTTGTGGTTCTGACATTAATTGGACCAGCGTAGTCCACTCCACTTCTGTGGAAAAGCCGGTGTGCAGTCACTCTAGCCGCGGGCAACTGCCCCATCCTTGGCTGATTGACCTCCTTGGAATGGCGTACACACGCAACACACTTACGTAAGTGTTGACGGCCGATACTTTTAGCTCCTATTATCCAATATTTAGATCGAAGATAGTTGAGCATCATTTGCGGTCCTCCATGTAAGGTTCGCTGATGCGCATCACCAACTATCAGTTTTGTGAGGGGAGAGCTATGAGGAATTATAAAAGGGTGTTTCATATCTTCCCCATTTTGTAGTCTCCCGCCTACACGCAAAACTCCATCTTCATCAAGATATGGGAGTAGAGACAGAAGTTTGCTCTTTTTGCCAATGCTTTTGTTGGCCTTCAAATTCTCAATTTCATCTCGAAAATCGGTTTGCTGACACATCTTTATGCAGGTGACGTATGTTTTGTGCAGTTCTTCAACTGACAATATGCTGTGCTGTTTAATTTTTTCTTTTTTCTTTTCAGGTTGCTTCTAGTGCAGAACCCGTCTACAGTACGACAGGACCCGGACGAGTTTTCTCAAGGATGAGAACCGTGACAGCAACTCTTCGCTGTGTCGCCCTTCATCATTTGTCGTCACGTGACAATTCACCTTCACCTTCTTTTCTTCTAGCTTTGTATCCATCACCCGGTCCTTGCAGTAGTCTATGCTAAGACTATGCAACCAATGCGGTCCGTTTTTCCACAGCAGATTCTGAGCACATTCAGCAGGAGGAAGACCTCTGGATGCACAATCTGCGGGGTTGTCCACGCCTTTCACATGGGACCACGAAGACAACCCTGTTGATTTTGCCCCTTCTTGAATAGCTCTATCAGTTGTAATAAGTACCTACTTGGTAATCGATGAGGTAATTTTTGTAATTTTTGACCATCTTAAAATCAGGCCGACTCCCGAATGTGCCAGGATTGAGTGAGGCAACCCTGTTGATTTAGGCATTCCTTGATTCACTGGTTTCCGTCCATAGTGGTGAGGATGTCAGAAACCCTGTTCGCGACAAACGTCTTCCACCTGCTAGGATGACTACTTAGCCACGCCAGAACTATAGTCAAATCTGACCATGCGCGAATGTTCGACTTCGCAACATTCAGGGTAGTAGCGACTTCGCTAAGTAGTTTGGCTAACAAAGAGGCCCCACATAACTCTAAGCGAGGAATTGATACCTGCTTGATGGGTGCGACTCTTGTCTTGGAGGTGATCAAACGGACATGAACATTGTTGTTCTTGTCAACCACTCGTGCGTTTACTACTGCAGCGTAGGCTACATTGGATGCGTCCGAAAAGCCGTGCTGCTCTAGACTTTGATCGGTCTTGTTAATTTTAATCCAACGTGGGATGACCAATTCCTCTAAGTTTACTTAGTCTCCCCTGAAACTTAGCCAATCCTGAAGCAGTTGGGCAGGAAGCGGATCGTCCCAGCCAATGCCTGAAACCCAAAGTCTTTGTATGAACACCTTGGCTGAGATGATTACTGGCGCTAACCATCCTATAGGGTCAAACAATCTTGCGATGTCCGCAATCACCTTCCTTTTGGTTATTAACAAACTTGTTATAGGAGGCAAGTTAGCCTTGAAGCGAAATTCATCTATTTCCCGTACCCATGTCAAACCAAGGATCTTCAAAACCTCGTCCGTCTTCAGGTCTATGTGGTGGTCAAGTAATGACGCCGTATTGCTAACAGCTTTGAGCAATTCCGTGATATTACTTGACCACTTCTGAAGAGGGAAGCCACCTTGATTCAATAGTTTGGTTAGTTGGTCAACCACTTGTATACCCTCTGCGACAGAATGACAACCGGTCATTAAATCATCGACGAAAAAGTCGTTAATAACCCTGTCTGCAGCCAGATTTAACTCAGAACCCTCATCATGTGCGACCTGTTAAAGGGCACGAACTGCAAGATAAGGAGCTGCTGACGTTCCAAACGTGACACGCAGTAGCCTGTAATGTTCCAGCTTATCTCCTGGGTTGTCACGCTATAGAATACGCTGAAATTCTGCGTCTTCGTCACATACTTTTACCTGACGGTACATTTTGACAATGTCTGCAACTAGCGAGATTGGATAGCAGCGCTCACTCAATGTCGCATTTCAGGTTGAAATCAAGGGCCGATCGACAGGTCACTATTTAAGGAAGCCCCATTAGTTCCTTACGTTACTTGAGTCCTTGTCTTCACGCACGACAGCGTGGTGAGGAAGGTAGACGGCGTCGCTTTTGGTTTTATCCTCACAGATCTCCATATGCCCCATGGCTAGGTACTCTTTAATAACCTTCGAGTATTCGACCTTGAGTGAAGGATTACTCAATAAGCGCTTTTCCAAGTACAAAAAACGCTTCCGTGCTATGTCCTGCAAACCACCGTACTTGCAAGAAGGGTTTTCCTTTTTGAAGTTTGACGATGTATCGTCCAAACTCGTCTCTTTTCGTTGTTTCACGAAACAACTCCTCGCAATAGTCTTCTTCTACAGTCAATATCGTTTTGCCCGTCACTGGTTTCGATTCCAATTCCCAAAACCTTTTTAGTAAAGCGTCGTCGTTAGCTTCGTTGACAGTGACCGTATGACACTTCAGTCACCTTCAGTTGACTGCCAGATTGATCACTTGTATTGAATTCTTCAACTACTCCTGACAAAATCCAGCCAAGCCTAGTTTTTTGAGCAATCAATGATCCCTTAATGATTCTTCCCTTTTAATTTCGAACTCAAGTTTACGATGCGTACTTTGGAAAATATTCCATTGCGCCTCCAAATTCTCTAACCTAGTTTCTAAATAAGCTAAAGTTATGCGATCTTTGGGAGACTTTAGCAATTGTAGCTGCAAGATCTTCTTGCGTTTTCATATAATTATCAGCCATATTGCAAATAAAAAAGGCAAAACAAAGAAAACAAAAAAGTAAAACTGATTTTTTACAATAATACAAAGACGTTATAAGGCTGGAAAATAAAGTCCGTATACAAAAAAAAAAAACTACATTCAACAACTAAGTTAAGTTCAGCTAAAGATGACACGAAAATTTTACAAGTCCAATAAAATGAACACAAGATTTCTTCTAAGTCCAATAAAAACGCTCGAAATTTTTCTAAGTGTTTGAACACTTTGCACGTCGGTCGAAAATCGGGCATAGGTTCCCCGTCGGTTCAGTTTTTTCGAAATTATTCTAAGTCCCTCATGTACACTTGAAATTTTTCTAAGTCTCTGTTCATGCACTAATCTTAATTTTATAAGTTAAATGTTTGTTAGCAATAAGGTCTAAATTGTTCTCACAGTTTTTTGCACACACTCACGTCACTAGTGTTGAATACGTCACGAAGTCAGGGCCACCGAGGGGGTGCTCCCCACTCGCCGCTAGTCCTCTTCCACACGATGTGAAGCCTCACTACAAGGCTCCAGGTGGCGCTAGACAGCAATCCGCTATGAAGGCGGAGCACCCGAAGGAGGCTATTGACTTCGCCATTGGGCTCCTGCTCGATCTACTGAGAGCAGTACGGCTGGGCAGGGATCCAACACCGATCGTCATGGAGGGTGTCTCCATTCTGGTCAACATGCGATCAGGGTGTTGAGGCCCCTCCACTCCTCACCAGGCAGCCCACGTCCACTACTCCTCGGCGAGTAGTTAGGACTGCGGCCCCCTCCTCCGTCACCAAAGTCGCCGCTTGGCTTGTAGGCGCTCACTAGGCCTCCCCCAACGGGGAATCACCTGGTGGGCGTGAAAATTCATCTTCAGGGCATTGCCCACCATCACCGCCGGGTCTAATATCCGGTGAGAAACTGCTCGGGCACGAGGTCGGCCTCATATACCCGCACCCGGACCCGCGCAAGGGTCGTGGAAGATACTTCAGTCAGCAATCCGCTGCCTGGGCTTAGCGCCAGTCTGAACTAGTGTACAGTAAAGTTGACTTCTTGCTTTATCCGGCGCGAAGGACCATGTACGAAAAGTTCCAAAATTACCAACAGGACGTCCCGGATTATTCGATAAAATAAAACACAGGAGTCAGTAGTAAAAGAGAGGTATATATTTCGCTTGTCGTTCTTCTCGCTGCAGCGCAGCTGCAGCGGGGAGAGCCTTTCTGGCCTGGGGCCACTTAAGCTGGCCTCAAACGACGCCTGCAGCAACAGCGTGGCGATGGGGCGGCCTCCCGAGGGGCCTGTCAAGTCCGGTCTTCACGCCGCGGCGAGGCAGCCCACCAGGCGATTCCCCGTTGGGGGAGGACTAGTGAGCGCCTACGAGCCAGCGGCGGCTGCTCATCATCGGAGGTGGGCGGGCGCGGTGCGGCGTCGGCACGCTTGCGCGTCGCGCACGCACTGCGCACGTCGTGGTTGGGGGCTGGTAGTAGGGGCCCACAGTCCTGACTACTCGTCGGGGAGTAGTGGACCTGGGCTGCCTGGTGTGGAGGGGAGGGGCCTCAGCATCTTGACCTCATGCGAGTCAGGATGGAGACACCCTCCGTGACAATCGCCGCCGGGTCTGTGACTGCTCTCACGGCCTTGAGGACGGAGAGCAGGAGCTCGATGGCGAGGTCTATGGCATCGGCAGCTTAGCTTGAAGTTGCCCCCGGATGCTTCACCGTCTTGCCCACGTCTTGTGGGGCGGCGACCGCTTCCTGGGGCATCTGATTCGTTGTGGGTGTGGCTGCATTATTGGCAGGCGCCTTCGTCTGCTTCGCCTTCGTCCCCGCGGGGGGCGGGGCGGCGACCGCTTTCGTCAGCGCTAGCTGCGACGGGATAAGACCGGCTGCAATGGCGGCGGCGGCGACTGGATCGGCGAAGGTGGACCCCTTCTTCCTCCTCCTTCCTTGAATAAGTACTTTATTGACCTGACAAACAATTGTTTCACCCAGGGTGAATATGAATATCCAATTCATAAAGTCAACTCTACTATGTTTTTAATGCCGACGGATGCCCGCGAAGTCTCAAAATTGGTAAAACTTCTGAACAACACGCCATCTGTAGGATATGACCTTATCCCCACTAAGTTGATTAAGTTATCGGATGCTTCAATATCACCTGTGCTAAGCCATATAGTAAACCTATCATTCTTTGAAGGCGTTTTTCCAGAGGCACTGAAAACAACTATCATAAAACCAATTTATAAGAAAGGAGAGAAAACGAATCCTAATAACTATAGACCCATCGCGTTGATTCCTATCTTCTCTAAATTAATAGAAAAATTAGTTCACTACAGAATCACATCTTTCATTAATAAATATAGCATTCTTAGACCGGAACAAAATGGCTTTCAGAAGGGTAAGTCAACTACTTTAGCAGCTTTCTCTCTCGTGGATAGGATCACTCGCAGTATCAATGAAAGAGAGAAAACTACAGCAGTGTTCTTTGATATGAGCCGTGCTTTCGACTATGTTTCCCACGAGTTGCTTTTAGAAAAATGTGAAGTGTATGGGTTGCGTGGCCGAGTGCGAGATTGGATACGTAGTTATCTAACAGGGAGAAATCAATTGACTCAAATATCTCGAATAAGTCTAAACAATGTAGAAGAACTTGCACACTCTACCAAGCTAGTCAATCAGTTTGGGGTTCCTCAGGGAAGCATCCTGGGCCCACTATTGTTCCTTCTGTATGTGAATGATCTCCCTTTAGCCACAAAGCATCCTTGTGTGCTTTATGCAGATGATGTTTCTGTGATAATTACTAGTAAAAATAATGACACTAATGAATATAATTCTGAAATTAATAACACAATCAAATCTGTTGCACATTGGTTAAAGACAAATAATCTGCATGTCAACATCAGTAAGACGAATTATATTCAATTCCATAATTACAAAGCAAAAAAACTAGCTCTTGATATACGATATGAGGATAAAACAATTAACGAAGTAGAAAAAACAGTATTCTTAGGGTTATATTTAGACGAACATTGTAACTGGAAATCACATATAGAAAATGTTTGCAACAAAATTAATAGGTTTGTCTATGCACTTTGGAAACTAGTGAAAATAAGCAATTTAGATACTGCTGTTCAGGCATATCATGCCTATGTAGCATCCAATCTCAGGTATCTCAAAATAGGGCATTCATCGTTCAAAAGAAATATGTTCGTGCTATCTGTGATGTTGGTCCCATCACCCCATGTAAGCCTTTGTTTCAAAGATTACAGTTGTTATCTGTACCATGCCTCTATATATATGAGGTATGTTATTTTGTTAAACTACACCCGAGACTGTTTCAGATAAATAAGGATATTTGTGGTTTTAATACAAGGTACCCTAACAGATTGGTGCTTCCAAGTCTTAGATATAATATATGTAGTTTAAACTGTTACGCAATGTCAGTTAGGATCTATAATCATTTACCACTGGAACTAAAAAACTTGCCGTTACGAGGGTTTCAATCCCAGCTCAGACAATGGTTGATATCGAAATGCTTCTATTCGGTTAGAGAATACCTGGAACATGTTCAAAATCTTATTTTATAGCTTTTATGACATAATAATATTTGACAATTTACAACTTTTATGACATTATTGAGATTATTTCACGCTTAATTATTATATTTTTGACTGGTAGATTTAATGAATTTGTAATCTTATTTTGAATATAATTAATTTTAAAGAAATTTGCATGCCAAAATATAGGCTAGATATATGGCACTCTACATATTGTACCCTTCATCTACATGTTACCATATCTATAGCAAATAAAACCATTTCATTTCGTTTCGTTTCGTTTCTTTTCGTTTCGTTTCGTTTCGTTTCGTTTTATTTCATTTCATTTCCTCTCTTCTTTCTGGCCGGCCCACCGGGCTCGTTCGCGGAGGTCATTAGTGACCCTGGCGCGTTCGACTCTCCCGTGGGCACGGCTACGACTCTGGCCAGTGTTGTGGCCTGCGTGGTGGTTCTCGGTGCGGTGCCGGCTTTGTTGTTGCGAACGTCGCGGCGCAGGATTGCGCACGCGAGGCTGTTCGCCGGGTGGGCCTTCCCGCAGTTCGCGCAGGTGGCGGGCTCGTTGCGTGGGCGTAGGCTCTCCTTCGCCGGGTGCTCCTCGCCGCAGCAGACGCTGGCTTGCCGCCGGTGGCAGTTGTGCGAGCTGTGTCGGAACAGCTGGCACCGGTGGCACTGCGGGACTCTCTGCATCCCACGCTATCCCTCGATCTTCACGCCGGGTATGCACAGGAGCTCGCTCACTGCGTAGATACCCGGGGTGAGGTTTGGCGTGTAGGTGAGCTGGGCGAAGTGGATGCACCCAGGGTGTCTTCGGCGGGCTCGGATGGGGCGCACGAACTGCGGTTCGTAGCCCAGGCGGCGTAGCTCGGCGGCGATGCTGTCCGGGCTCGTGTCGGCTGGCAGGCCGCGAATCGCGACCTTCAGCGGCTTCTCTTCCTTCGGTGCGTAGGCGAACCACGAGAGTCCGGTCTGCCCCTCCAGCGCGGTGAGGAAACGCTGGTAGGCCCGGAACTCATCAGCGGTTTGCGCCAAGAACCGCATCCCCTTTCCGTAGGGACGCACGTTCGGCGCGTGGCCCAACTGCTGCTTCAGCGCGCGAAGATGGTGGGACCAGTCGGGGAAGTTATCCAACACTATGGGAGGTGGCTTCCGCGCCGACCTGGGCTGTCCTGCGGCTGGCTTCGCGTTCGGGGCCGTCTGCGTCTTCACCGGAGAAGGGGGCGGTGAAGGGGAGTTGGCGGCGGCGGTCGCACCCGCGTATGAGGCGGGGGGCGGGGGGGGAGGCAGCGTCGGTGCGGGGGCCGTCGATGTTGATGATTGGCTCTGAGGCGTGGGCTGGGTGGCCCAGGGAGGCGGCTTCCGGGTGCGCTCGGTTGCGGGGGGCTTCGATCGGATGCGGTGAAGCTGCGGCGAGGCGGACGACGTTGCAGCGCGCTCGTTAGCGGTTTCTTCCCGGAGGTAAAAGGCCTGGGCAACATTGTGCGGTGCCCTAGGCCTCTTCTTTACCTTCGCGATGGAGGCAGGGGGAGTCATGTCTCCCTATGGTTGAGGCATCGAAATGGGGGTATCGCGTCCACACGCTGACAAATCCTACCCCCGGAGGAACCGGGGGCAGGTGGACGAATCGAAGGCGGTTTGTGGGTATTTGGGCTCCTCACGTCATGTGAACAACCCGAAATACCCACCGCGAAAATGTGTCAGCCGAATGTGGGTAGCTGGAGAAAACGCGTTTCGGATCTAACCACCTCGACGCGATAGGCGATCCAAGTATACATTGCTTGCTTGTGGGTTCTTCACGCTGCAGCGCAGCTGCAGCGGGGAGAGCCTTTCTGGCCTGGGGCCACTGAGGCTGGTTTCAACCGACGCCTGCAACAACAGGCGTGTCACGGGGGCGGCCTCCCGAGGGGCCTGTCAAATCCGGTCTTCACGCCGCGGCGAGGCAGCCCACCAGGTGATTCCCCGTTGGGGGAGGCCTAGTGAGCGCCTACGAGCCAGCGGCGGCTTCTGTTCAACGGAAGTGGGCGGGCGCGGTGCGGCGTCGGCACGCTTGCGCGGCGCGCGCGCACCGCGCACGTCGTGGTTGGGGGCTGGTGGTAGGGGCCCACAGTCCTGACTACTCGACGGGGAGTAGTGGACGTGGGCTGCCTGATGTGGAGGGGAGGGGCCTCAGCGTCCTGACCTCATGCGAGTCAGGATGGAGACACCCTCCGTGACAATTGCCGCCGGGTCTGTACCTGCTCTCACGGCCTTGAGGACGGAGAGCAGGAGCTCGATGGCGAGGTCGATAGCGTCGTGGGAGGCTGTGCTTGGGGCTGCCCCCGGGTGCTTCACCATCTTGCCCACGTTTTGTGGGGCGGTGACCGCTTCCTGGGGCGTCTGATTCGTTGTTGGTGTTGCAGCTGTGCTGGGAGACGCCTTCGTCAGTTTCGCCTTCTTCCCCGCAGTGTGCGAGGCGGCGACCACTTTCGAAGCCGTTGGTTGCGACTGGTTGAGGCTGGCTGCGGTGGGGGCGGCGGCGGCTGGAGTGGCGGAGGCGGTTCCCTTCCTCCTCCTCCTTCCCCTCCTCTTCTTGTTCGTCCCCCCGGGCTCGTTCGCCGAGGCCATGAGTGACCCCGGCGCGTTCGACTCTCCCGTGGGGGCAACGATAACCCTGACCGGGTTTGCGGGCTGGGTGGAGGTCCTCGGTGCGGTGCCGGCTTTCTTATTTCGCACCTCGCGGCGCAGGACAGCGCAAACGAGGCTATTCGCTGGATGGGCCTTCCCGCAGTTCGCGCAGGTGGCGGGCTCGTTGCGTGGATGGGGGCACTCCTTCGCCGGGTGCTCCTCTCCGCAGCAAACGCAGGCTTGCCGCCGGTGGCAATTGTGCGAGCTGTGTCGGAACAGCTGACACCGGTGGCACTGCGGGACTCGTTGCTTCCCACGCCATCCCTCGATCTTCACGCTGGACACACACAGGAGCTCGCTCACTGCGTAGATGCTCGGGGTGAGGTTTGACGTGTAGGTAAGCTGGGCGAAGTGGATGCACCCAGGGCGTCCTCGGCGGGCTCGGATGGGGCGCACGAACTGCGGTTCATAGCCCAGGCGGCGTAGCTCGGCGGCGATGTCGTCCGGGCTCTTGTCGGCTGGCAGGCCGCGGATTGCGACCTTCAGCAGCTTCTCCTCCTTCGGCGCGTAGGCGAACCACGAGAGTCCGGTCTGCCCCTCCAGCGCGGTGAGGTAGCGCTGGTAGGCCCAGAACTCGTCAGCGGTTTGCGCCAGGAAGCGCATCCCCTTTCCATAGGGACGCACGTTCGGCGCGTGGCCCAACTGCTGCTTCAGCGCGCGAAGATGGTGAGGCCAGTCGGGGAAGTTATCCACCACTATGGGGGGTGGCTTCCGCGCCGACCGGGACTGCCCTGAAGCTGGCTGCGTGGTTGGGGCCGTCTGTTGCGTCACCGGGGAAGGGGCGGTGAGCGAGGCTTGGCGGCGGCGGTTGCACCCGCGTATGAGGCGGGGGGCGGGGGAAGTGGCTGCGACGGTGCGGGGGCCGTCGATGTGGACGGCGGCGGCGTCGATTGGTCCATCGCCTGAGAGGGCGCAGACTGCGGCGACGGGGTGAGCCGGCGGGGCGCCGGTTGCGGAGCGGGGGGGGAGGCCGGGGGCCTGACCCTCCTTTCGAGGCGCGGGTCACGCCATGGGACCTGCGTCAGCGGCGTCAAAGTTACTTGGCTCTGTGGCATGGGCGGTATCGCCCAGAGAGGCGGCTGTCGGGGGCCCGCGGTTGCGGGGGACTTCGACGGGGTGCGGTGAAGCGGCGGCGAGGCAGGCGCAACATTGCGGGGTGCCCTCGGTCGCTTCTTAACCTTCGCGATGGAGGCGGGGGGAGTCATGTCTCCCTCGAGGGCAGCGTGCTGGGTGTCGCGTCCACACGTAGACAAAGCCTACCCCCGGAGACCGGGGGCAGGTGGGTAGCCGACGGTAAGGTACGCAGTAGGTAGATATTGGGCTCCTTACGGCATGTAAGCAGCCCGAATATCCTACGCGCAGGAATAATCTACCGAATGTGGGTAGTCAGAAAATACGCGGTCGTGATCTGACCTCCTCGACGCGACAGGCGAGATCCAGGTATATATTGGCACCATACAAATTTGGGACATTAAAGTAGGTTGTCCCAACGATAGCGTGTTGAAATATAACGACATAAGTGAATAACGCCATCTATCGAACTAACGAACTAAAATTTATTCTGCTCTGGACGAGGGCTTTAACAAGGGACAAGCTTCTTAGATTGATTTTCAATCTTCTTCTTCTTCATGTGCCATCTCCATCCCGGAGGTCAGCGACCATTTGTCTGTATATGTCTCTGTTTCCTGTCATACGAATGATATTTTCTGTGCTCTCCATCTCCAACCAGTCTCTTATATTTTTTTCGTCCACGAAGTTCTTCGTCTTCCTCGACCTCTTCTACCTTCGATCTTTCCCTCAATCAATAATTTTATAATGTTATATTTTTTAAATATGCTGTCTTCTTTTGTTTAATTGTTCTAAGTACTTCAAAATTTTTATTCATCAATTTTAAAACTTTCTCATTTGAAATTTTGTCTGTCCATTTGATTTTAAGCATTCTACGGTATAGCCACATTTCAAAGGCTCTTATTTTATCTGTTGTGCGCTGTTTTAAAGTCCAGCTTTCAGAGCCATACATAAGAATTGGTAGTATATAACACTTAACCATCCTCCATCTAAGTTTGAGATTTATGTTTCTATTGGTCAGTAGTTTTTTCATGTTCTGAAAGGTGTTTCTTGCAATCTCAATTCTAACTTTGATTTCAGTTTCTGGTTCCCAAGTCTCATTTAGCCAACAACCAAGATATCTATATTTTGGAACTTTTTCTATGATGTTGTTACCCAAATATAATGGTGAAGGTTCTGTGGAGTTTTTGCTGATTTTCATGAATTTAGTTTTATTTGTGTTTATTTTTAATCCGTATTCCAAAAGAGTATCATTTAGTTTTTTGAGCAAGATTTGAAGGTCGTTGAGGTTATCAGCTAATAATACGGTATCATCAGCATATCGAATAGTCTGTATCCGTTTCCCGTTCACAGGAATGCCCAGCTCAAGATCTTCAAAAGCTTCTTTGAATATTGTCTCTGAATAGAGGTTGAATAAGAATGGCGATAGGACACACCCTTGCCTAACACCCTTTTGTATCCCAATTTCATTAGTTAAGATGTTATCAACTTTAATTTTTGCTTTTTGGTTCCAGTATAACGTCTCGATAAATCCTATGTCTTTTCCATCTATTCCAATACGTCTAAGCATTGAGATAAGTTTTTCATGTTTAACATTATCAAATGCCTTTTCAAAGGTTTTGATTTTCAATGGTTTTTGCTAATTTACATTATCTTTGATTAGTTAATTATATTAAGATAACATCTGAATAAATTAATAATAAAAATAAATTAATTATATTAAGTGTCCGACGATGTGCGATATGGAATGTCAAATCAACAGTTCACTATTCTTGTTCTACTGGACTTCAGCAATGCCTTTAACACTGTTGATTTTGACATTCTGCTCGCAATGCTAAAATCTATCTCCATTTCGGATACCGTGATTGAATGGTTTCGGGGATTTTTGGTGGGGCGACGGCAGTGTATTCGGTCTAATGACAAATTGTCCCGTTTCTGTGACCTTAACGCTGGTGTGCCCCAGGGCGGAGTACTCTCCCCACTCCTTTTTTCCATCTTCATAAATTTCCTTACTCCTCTCCTTTCCTGCTCCTTTCACCTGTATGCTGACGACCTGCAAATCTATGCCCAAGGGACGCTTGTTGAACTGCCAACAATTATTGCTAGCCTGAATTCTAATCTGGTGACTGTCCAGCAGTGGAGTCAATCCCATGGCCTCAAGGTGAACCCAGACAAGTCGCAGGTTATTGTAATTGGTGGTTCGAAACAGATTTCGAAGCTTTGTCTCGATGATATCCCACCTATAATCTTCAATAGTGTAACTTTAGAATACAGCAAAGTAGTTAAAAACCTAGGTGTGATTTTCGATGATACATTGTCCTGGTCAAAGCACATTTCTGAATTAAGCAGGAAGATATTTGCTGCTTATGGTTCACTAAAGAGGTGGAAAAATCTCATTCCTGTGCGGACTAAGATCGAACTTGCGCAATCGCTCCTTTTGCCTATATTAGACTATGCTGATGTATGCATGATCGACCTCAATGAGGAACTGCTGAATAAGCTTGAAAGGCTTCAAAATGTATGCATCAGGTTCATTTTCGGGTTGCGCAAGTTCGACCACGTGTCTGAGTACAGGAATAGATGGAAATGGCTACCAATCAGGCTTCGTCGGGATGAGCACGTTCTGACGCTCGTCTACAAGGTTCTGTATGACCCGCGCTCCCCTCCTTATCTTATGGAACGTTTCCGATTCCTTGGTGCAAATCGCAGTCGTGACCTTCGGTCTAAAAATGATAATGTACTGGATGTTCCTTTCACTCGCTCTGGGTACTACAAGGATTCATTCACATGTAAGGCTACCAAGTTATGGAACGACCTGCTATCTGAAGTGCGTCACTCCGATTCACTGGCCATATTTAAAAGCAAATTGCGACAACATTTCCTTGCTTTAGTTATGAGTTTGCAACAATAATTATTATTGGTATATAATTAATTATATTTATGTAAGTATATATAATTTATTTTGATGTAAGTATATACATACAAAATTATATATGTTTGTATATTTCTGTATTGTATTTATGTATTTGATATTTATTTTGAGTATTTTATGTAAATACAATGTCTTTTTTGTTTTTCATTTATGTAGTTTATATGAGTGCACTACACTGCAGAATTCTGTAAATGTTGATTTCGTCAAAAGGTTGTCTGGAAGAGATCACTCTTAGTGATAAGACCGCCTTTTGCCCACATTTTATTACTGGTTATGTGTAAATGTTACTTTATTAGTGTGCAATAAAGTGTTATTCATTCATCATTCATTCATCTGTCTACAACAGCATAGCTGTATTTTGTAGCTGATTTATTAATATTTGAAATATAGCTCGAGAAAAAAGTCGTATGTGAGTAGGGACAGTACTGCAGGACGAAATCACCCTATTTTGTAATTGATATTAGAAATTAAAGATATACCAGCAACTATAGATATATTTACAACCAGAAACTCAAGTATCAAACGACAGCTTACCGAGGTACTCATTGATAACCTGTAAATTTACCAATAGGTTATTTTACTTTAGTGTAATCCAGCTTTTTTTGTTAAATCCAACTTTTAGATACTTTCTAAGTTTATTGATTGAGTAATTTAATGACTCAATGAATTTTATACTGGTGAAAATTTGTAATTGGCGTAGTTCTTTTCAAAATTATTATATAAAACATTATTGGCTGTAAATTTTCCAAATAAAATAAAAATAATATAAATAAAATATAATTAACACCTTATTTCGTAATTGATATAATTAATTTTCTAGACAATGTCTTTAAATAGGTTTTGATGGAAAATAAAATCCCGTAAAATACACATTACAATAATAATAATAAAAAAAATTAACTGCCTCACATTCTTCAAAATTTACTTTTTATGCCTCTAGAGCAGGCTCCAAGGAATTATTCATTTGCAAAAATTGCGGACCGCAAAATGTTTTGTGATTTGTGTACCTGGAACCCTCGACTTTATAAAAAGCCATATTGCCGTGCGCGCGCATGGTTCTTTCTTACTCAGTCCCCCCGTCCATTTACCGCTGCTCTTGTCTCGCTACACGTTGTCTGTCATGAACCGGGCTGTATCTCAATTGTAATAGGCGGAAATTTAAAATTTTCACAAATTGTATATATTTGTTGCCGCTACAACAACAAATACAAAAAAAATTAAGGGGGCTTCCGAACAGCTAAAGGGGTGAACGAAAAAAAAAATTGACCTAACCCATCGAGTGGAGTATCGTTTTTTAGAGCTTGTTGCGTAAAATAATATTGTATTTTTGGTTTTAAAATATATTTAAAAACAAAGGAATAATACCACCAAAGTTAGCTTTTTTTTTTACAAAATTTTGTTTGGGCTGTATCTTATGTATAGTAATAGTTAGACAGTTGAAGTTTTCACAGAATATGTATTTTTATTATCGCTATAACATAGAATACAAAAATAAAAATTAAGGGAGGATTCCCTACTACAAACGTATTTTTAGGCGATTTTTGCTCGATTTTTGGTTTTAGCTCTATTGTAAAAATGGGAAGATTCACAAGCGTGAAAATTTCAAAAGGTACCGTTGGAGATTTTAACCTGCCTTTTATTAAGTGGGAAAAGTCATCAAACTCTGTAGCCACTACACCCTCCAACTTTAGCTGCACCCTCGGCTTGTTGCTTACTGACTTTATGGCTGTTCACAATTTCATTCAATGTAATCATATTACCAATGTTGATGATAGAGTTCTTGATTTTGTTTTGAGTTCATGTGCTAATTTTCAAGTAAGCCAACTTCTAATATTAGGTAAATTAGAGAAACGCAGTAAGTCGTTCGACAGAATATTTTATATCGACTGACAAGCAAAAAACAGACAAGTCATCAGTAAAAAAAAGTTTTTCCAAAAAACTGCCAGCTAGGGTGTTTAAAGTAAAAATAGGTCGAATACCTCCCCGTAATTTGAACATCCTGTATATAGCTATAAAAGTTACTAATTAATTAACACATATTAATATGATGTCCAATAACTAGGACATTTACCCTATACTAACTAATAACTGTACGAACTGACAAAACAAAAGAAGACAATAAAAGAACAAAGATTTCGGACCTCCTTGCTTCGCTCGAAATAGATACCTTGCTAATTTATTTTACTATGGGATGACATCTGCCAACATGTCCCAATTTTTTATGTCAAATTATCAATGATCACTAGGTAATATTCAAAATAACCTGTCAAATCCATAGAACGACGCCTTCACTACCTTGTGACGAATTATTTCTTTAATCCTCCTTCTAATTACTCTTATTTTTCTGTGTAAAAGAACGACAAATTTAAAAAACTACACTATACCTAACGAAGAAGTTAATCTACTGTGTTTGATTTTAGGTAAACTTTTCGTTAGTATGTCGGCTAACATTTTGTCAGTTGGAATGTATGTTATTTCTATAGATTTGTTGTTAAGAGAGCTTGCTGTTTCAGTACGTTCAGCTTGTACATACCTCTGAAACTTGAGGCTGTAGCCATAACTTCACCCGAAACTTTACATCCTTTTTCATAAAGAATTTTAGCGCCACTGCGAGAGAAAAGAACTACAAAGCCTTTCTGGACTAAACTGCTAACCGATAACAAGTTAGCTGCTAAGTTGGGAACGTATAAAACATTAGAAATTGAATTCTAATATTTGGTAAATTAGAGAAACGCAGTAAGTCGTTCGACAGAATATTTTATATCGACTGATAAGCAAAAAACAGACAAGTCATTAGTAAAAAAAAGTTTTTCCAAAAAACTGCCAGCTAGGGTGATTAAAGTAAAAATAGGTCGAATACCAACCACCTGGTGTAATAATTAAACTTGATCCAAAACATCCACCGTTGCTTCTGACTTTTACAGATGTTAGCATTAAGTCCCTCAGACACAATAATCAACCATCCTTTAACTTCTACAAGGTGGATTATGCAGCCATCATAGCGGCTTTAAGCGAGTTGGATTGGGATGCCATCTTTAGCGATTGCAATGATGTAAATGAGATGGTTTCATTATTCTACAGTATACTAAACTCCTTAATAAAAGATCATGTCCCAATGCGTAAATACAATAGGTTTAGGTATCCACCCTGCTTCAATAAACGACTCATACAACTTCTGGCTGAGAAGGACAAGATAAGGTCTAGATACCGTCGATATAAAAATCCTCGTGATGATGTAGAGTTCGGGTTGCTGCATGACAGATGTCATAAACTGCATGATCAGCTCTATGCAAGCTATATGGCTGGAGTTGAGGCAAATGTTGTCAAAGGCCGTAAATCCTTCTGGAGATATGTGGAGATAAGGTAGCACACACTGGAACTGACATAGCTAATCTCTTTGTGGAAAAATTTTCAAGCGTATTTGATCCTGGCGGGGGATATGCCGATCCGTGCCCTAATCTACCGCAATTGTCTGTAAACACACTCAACTCTGTTGTTGTAACGGAACGGGAGGTTTTACGTTAAATCAAAAACCTTAAAGTACGAGGGCCAAACCGAAAAGATCGGGAATAGAATACTCAGGAATAAATTAGATTAAAACCTTTTTGGTTTATGACATGTAGTATTATTTCAAACACAATTCCATTTTTGAATTTTAAAAAAAGTAAAAAAGAAAAGAGTAGTAGCCATTTGAATTTGACAAGTCAGTGGGGAAAATGGAGCTTACGCGGGAACATTTCCGTGCCATAATTTTTCACAACTTTCGTCGAGGTTTATCTCAAGAACAATGTCTCGCCGAGCTTGTTTCTGTTTATGAACTTGAAGCACCCAGTAAAACGACTATATATCGTTGGTATTCTGAGTTTCGTCGTGGACGTTCCTCTCTCACGACAGTTCCTTCTACTAGTCGACCAAAAACAGCGGTAACACAAGATAACATCGATGCTGTGCGCCAATTAATAAAAGAAGATAGACATGTGACATACGAGCAGATTCGGGCTTCTCTCAGTATTGGTATGACAGTGATTCAAACTATTTTACATGATGAACTGGGTGCCAAGAAGTTAGTTTCCCGCTGGGTGCCCCATCGTTTGACCGAGGAACAAAAGTCGGCTCGTGTTAATTGGCGTCGGTCTACTCTGCAACGGTTCAATAGAGAGAGCTCAAATGCAGTTTACAATATCGTCTCTGGTGATGAATCGTGGATTTATTCATATGAGCCCGAAAGAAAACATCAATCGGCTGTTTGGGTCTTCGAAGGCGAGGTCAAGCCAACAAAAGTTGTCCGCTCTCGTAGCGTGTCGAAAAAAATGGTCGCTTCGTATGTATCGAAAACTGGTCATGTGGCTACGATTCCTTTACAAGAACGCAGAACGGTTACTGCTGATTGGTACACAATAGTTTGTTTGCCGGAAGTCATAAGAGAACTTCGTAAAATTTATCCGAATCGTCGCATCATTCTTCACCAGGATAATGCGAGCTCACATACCGCTCGCAAAACGATCGCGTTTTTAAATCAGGAAAACGTAGAGTTAATGGACCATCCACCGAGCAAGCCCTGACTTAAGCCCCAATGATTATTTTACATTCCCAAGAATCAAAGATATGCTACGTGGTCAACGATTTCAAGGCCCAGAAGAGGCAGTCGAAGCTTACAAATCGGCCGTTTCGACTATATCCACTTCAGACTGGAATTACTGCCGTAATATCCAAAATAGCGCACGTGCATCTTAATGTACTATTAAACTATCTTCTTCTTTCTGTGCCATATCCTAACGGATGTCGGCGACCATCTCTCTATATTTCTCTCTGTCCATTGTGAGTCTTTTTAAATCAACCGCGGCATTCAGTCCAGACCACGTCATGAGGTTATCATACCAAGATGTTCTCCTCCTCCCTCTTCCTCTTTTCCCCTCTATTTTCCCTTCTATTATTGTTTGCAGTATGCTATATTTGTGGTTCCTGTATACTCCAGTAAAAATGCGGTTTTGCAAAACATTAAATGCTAATAGCTACTTTTTTGTGTATATCGCATTTAAATATGATGTTAAAACGCAATATTTACGAATCCACCTAAAATTTAAAGCGGAATATTTTTTTCGAATAACAGCTAAGGCAAAAATAGTAATAGACAATTATATACTTTATATCATAGATAAACGTATACTTTACATATAGACATCAAAATCCACCATAAATATATTTAAAAATATAAATTTTTTCAAAATATAAAATCTCCACTTATTTTTACATATAAGGGCCAATAAAGTCGAGGTAAAATAATAGCAATAAACTGAGCTAAACTCAACCTTTTTAAATGTAAGTGATTCTTATAAATATTCACAAAAATGCCATACTAAATAAAAAAAAAGTTTTTTGTAATCGGTGGTTTACAATGATTTTGTAAACATTTATGTTGGATTTGCCAAAAATGTGATTATATAGCACTATTTAAATTATTAGAAAGCAAAACGGATCTATTACTATTTTTGGTTGCGAAGATAAGCTGTATTTAAATTTCGTGCTATAAAAGTTAAACAATACAAAAAAGCTAATATTTTTAGGCGGATTCATGTATAATATGAAATTCTGAATATATAGCAAGCCGTAAATAAAAAAAATAATCTATTAACATTTTTTTCCGAATTTCCATATTTTTTTAATGTTTGGACGGCAAAATAAATAAATAAATGAAGTAAATTTAGGTGGATTCCATTAAAAAGCTTTACACAGAAATATAATCTATCGATCTGAAAAAGAATCACGGCTATTATCAATTATTTCCGTTTCGCCATACAATCTCTCGTAATTTTACTGGAGTAGTAGATATGCCCATAGTATGTGATTTTTCTCTTCTTAAGTGTTGTTACTAAACTATCGCTACTAGCTATTAAACTATATTTTGTTACTTAAAAGACGAATTTGTTGTTACTAAGTTGATTTATATAAATATTTTCATGAAATTAATGTTTATTGATCATATTTTTTTAGAACAAAGTTTATTTATTCATGAAATTATTATAAATTTATAGATATAAAAAGTCCTTGCTCCTTAACAAAAAAAAAAAAAAAACAAATCAAAAATAAAACACTAGTGCGGTAATATAATGGAAAAAGCACGCGTGTTTTATAAGCTGGATTATGGACCTTAATGCAGTTCAAATAGAGCTGTTTTATGAGCAAATGTGTTGAAAAGTTATTAACAGGTCTCCCGTGGGAAATTAAATTCTTCAAAATACTCTCCCACGGATAGAAAGTTGTCACTACGAGTATTTCTAGGCAGGCACAGATTGTCATTATATAAGCGGTAACTACAATTTTTGAACGCATTATTGAGGATTTTCGATATGAGAATAAATATACTTAATTGTTTAACCCAACCTTACCTTAATTCTCAAAGATATTCTTAAGATTTTTAGATTTAAAAACTAAAAATATATTTTTTTCTCTCTTTTTTTATACTAGTCCAGTCGCTTAACGTCTTAATTCGCCAAATTCACCAAATTGCACCAATTTTTTTCCAGGTACTAGTTAGGTACATAGCTTTCAATTTTTGATAGGAGCCAATTCTTGAATTTTTAATGGGAATTATCAAAAAAATCAAGAATTGGCTCTTATCAAAAATTGAGAGCTATGTACCTAGCTAGTACCTAGAAAAAAATTGGCGTGTCTACGTGAAACAGCTAATCGGCCGCACTATACGGCGTATAAATACGATATGGCTGCGACCGCTGGCTGCGACATACTTATACATACCAATTTTCACGCTTGTAAGTGTTCCAGTTTTTACGACAGAGCTAAAACTAAAAATCGAGCATAAATTGCCTAAAAACAGGTTTTTAGTAGGGAAGCCCACCCTATTTTTTATTTTTGTTGTTGTCACATATAATGTAATTCTGTACATAATCTGTGAAAATTTCAACTGTCCATCTATAAGTTACTACAGTTCATAAGATAGAGCCCGTTGACAGACACATAGACATCAGAGGCATAAGAAACCCTAAAAATAAAAAAATAATTACGAATATGAATTTACGAAAAAAATATGATTCGGTCTTAACAGTTTATATTAGCCATTTGTAGTTTAGTTTGTATTAGCTCTTTCTGAGCTCATTACAAATTGTACAAAATGCTAGATTTAGCCCAAAAACGGTCATGCAGGCAACACTGCGACTTTGCAGCCGGGAGCAGTTTTTGTGGCTTTCAGGCAACTTTGAATATTATGTTATAGAATTAAAGTCCATTTTGCACGGTATCAGAAACTGCTCTAGGTACTCTGCTCTCGTTTGGTGTGCGCGGACCCAACTAACGATGTTCACAATTTTACGGTAAAATGCCTATTTCTTTTCTAGTGTCAAACAAATGGATCCACCAAACCGGTCAAGAGTTTATCAGGCCATGTACTCTCGAATACCAAGCAGAAGAATAAAGGTTAAGAAGATTCTTCATCGAGTCCAGAATACCCAAATCTAGGATATTAATTCATATTACCTGTATAACGTGTTAACGGAATAAGCGAAACTGAGAAAATTGTTTGTTCAGTATCGAGAGTAGAATCAATTTACGGGTTTTTGATAGGGGTAATTTTTTTATTATTTAAATTTTTGGCGCTTCTATTCTAAAGCTGGATACGCGCGCTGGCGGGGAGGAAAGTGGGAGTGGTGTGCGCGGAGTGCGCGGACTAGAACAATGATGAAACTTTAAAATAACAATATCTAGATAAAAAAAAACTTTTTTAAGATTTTTTTTCGGGAATGGATTTATTTTAATAAAAATCTGTTGGGGTGTACGTGGGTTTCGCTTATTCCATTAACACGTTGTATATTTTAATGTTATAACTGTATTAAAATAGCTTATTACCTGTAAATTATTTTTATTTTAATATCAATGTACCTAAACTTACTAGGCCAGGGTGTTTAGAAACTTTTATATGAGTGGGTTGGAAGTAAATATAAATGTGACTTTTTTATTATTATTGACAAAATTAAGTTTAAATACACATATCTAAAATAGTATTAAAGAAAAAATATATAGCGAAGATGACGAAAAATACATTTTAAACCGAAAAATTCTAAAATAAAGTTTATCATTACAGTTGATATTTTAATTTTGTACAAAATGTATTTAAAATAATATTTAAGATGTAAAACATTAAACTTACTTCCATTACATATTATTTTTTAAGTGCAATTTCGAGTTAACTTATTACCTTACTGAAACTCCGAATTTCAGCAATTCCAATGGGAAAACATTTTAATTTTTAACAATGCTAATCGATTGATTGCATTAGCATTTTAGTATAAATAAAAAATAAAAATATATATTCCCGAGGTCATACGATTTTAATAATTATACATTTATAGGAGAGGTTAGTTGTTTAACAAGAATCCGAGGAAAAACAGCCATACTTAATTACTTCCAGGTCAAATAATAATTTCCCTGGACTATACAGTCATGAGCATTATCAGTGGCGTAGCTAAGTACCTAATCAAGGGCCCTGGGGCAAATCAGCAAATGAGGCCCCACTGCTATCTAAACTGTTAGGTTTTATCAAGGAAAAATAGCTGGGGGCACGGTAGTGCCCCCACCAAGTCGAGCAAACAAAGGCATAGCCGTACCATTCTTTTCTCGAAGTCACTCAGGACTCTTTTGTCACTGACACACTCTCCGATAATCAAAAAGTTCTCGTACTTCCACTAAACTTAGAAACCTGAAATTTGGCACAGACCTAGGGTTTAGTACCTATTAATGCTGCATTATACAGGATGTAAGGAAAAGTGCCGATTTCCTTTTAACCACATGATCTATAAGTAGAATAAAGAACAATAAGCATGTTTAAAAAATAAAATAAATGGTACAGCGGCACTGCACTTACTTTCTCGCGACAGGCAAGTAAAAAGTATCAACTGCAAACTTAAATTATTAATAATAATAACGTACAGGGTGTAAGGGATAGGTTGGCTAATACTGAAAGGGCATGATTAGCCAACGTAACTGAACAACTTTCAGTAAATAAAACTTTCCGGAAACGAAAAAAGGAATCGGGCTCTCCATACAAACTGTCCAATAAATGTTGTTACTTTGTATGGAGTTTAAGTTTTATTTACTGAAAGTGGTTCTGTTACGTTGACTGAACATGCCCTTTTAATTGTATTTGCCAACCTGTCCCTTACATCCAGTATAATATGGGAATAAAAACTTCAAAGTTTTTCCAAAAAATGTTCGAATGAAATATAAAGATGGAAAATCCTTTACATGAGTTTTCACAGCTCAATACCATAAGATACCTGCATAGAATTTCACAATATATATTTTTTAGGAAAAGTTGTTCAGTTTAGTCTACTGAATAAGCCCTTTCAGTTTTTTGTACACCCTGTATACTAGATTTTTGCAAAAAAAAAATCAAAAAGAATATCCACAGAGGCAGAAATCCAATTCAGAATCCAATTTATACTCGTAGAACATTAAAATAAGCTCAATGAAACCAATTTTTAGTAAATTACATTTTAACATTTTAGGAATAAGGAAACACCCCCTATATGAATATTCACAGACAAGTGAATACAGCCGCAAGATACCTTGCATGGAGATTCTTGGTCATGCCAAGTTTCATCAAGATCGTTTCAGCCGTTTTTGCGCAAATTGTGTTTTTTAATAATTTTCTTTGTATGACAGTGTACGGGATGGCCGCAAGAACGGAAGTCAAGAACGCAATTAGCTCGCAATAACAGCAGGTACTGTACATAATTAGATATAGATAGATAGACATATAGTTATAGTTTTCTTATAATAAAACATCATTTTGTTCATTGTTTCACTATAGGAGAAAGTTAGATAGGTTTCGTACAGTTTTATATTGTAATTTACAGTCCACTCGCATAGGTAGCTAGTTCCGATCTAGTTTGTATAGTTTTCCTATCAGGACCCAATAGGAATAGGTCTAATTAGAATCTAACTAGCATTTTTCCAATAAGAAATTGTGAAATAGTTAATAGGTAAAATAAAGGGAAAGCAAACCACCTCCCCTCTCCCCCGCACAAATAGACCGCACCCTTCGGTCGCTAGTCCCACCCGCGTCCCTCGGTAGCCCCGCAAAATGGCGGATTTCGTATATATAGAGGCTCGGTTGCGGCTAGCGACTGTGATGTGCGGACCCGGGAGCGGTGATACTCGTAAAGTGAAACGCGTGAAGCCAGTAAAAGGTTCTATATTGTACTGTCGATTTAATACATGCTACAATAATTATATAAGTGTGGGTGAAGGCGAGTGTGCACACTACACCTCCCCCGTTTTTTTGAAAGAAAAAAAAATACAGTATTTTTTTTTACAGAAATAAAATAAAAATCTATCAAAAAATAAATCAGAAACCATATGACCTAATCAGTTACTGTCAGAAATGAAATCAGAAGCTATATGATTACATAATCTTGAGGTTTATATATTTTTTAACATTTATTTTTCAAATTAATATCTTGTACATTCCGAATAAAAAAAAATTTAAACCAAATTAAAAATTTTGTGTAAACCTCTTTACATACTGACATTTTATTATTATTACTTTACCCATTTATCTACTGCTAATACATGGTGTTATTTATAACTTATTTACCTACTGTTGACAAAATATAAATTTTACTTATTTTATCATTTTCCTTTCCATTTTCACGTCAAAATGTTTTACTTATTCTATGATTATATGCTTGGTTACAATATTATTCTACTTCCTCAAATCTAAATAGGTATTTACTTATATCACTATCGTCAATTCCGGTAAAAAAAATATGGACACAGCTGTGTTTTACAGGTGCTTTTTTCAATACATCTATGGTGTTTTATATCTCTTGATGTTTCAATGTTTCGATAGCTATCGTCAAGTCTTATAAAGAATATTCTGTCATGTCATATCTCATAAAGTTGTCTTACGCGTCATGTCTTGTCATAATTATTTGTAAAATTATATTACATTATTTATTTTTAGGCCTATTAATCGTTTGTCATGGAGCTCCTTACGTAATTTAATAATACTTTACTTGCATGCATATAATTACATTTTACTTTTACACATTCATATTTCATTTATTTATTTATTTATGGGCCGGCCCCTTTTTTATTTATTTATTTGTATTGCTACTTTTATTATTTAGTCGACTTTTTACTATAATTTAATTTATTGGCAACTTTGCGCCTTTTTATGAGTCGTGGCCACGCCCTTAATTATTTTTAGGTCATGTTTTAAGGCACCTACAGGACTCCAACTATTCTCACAGAGCAAGCTCGTTGACACCATGATCGAATGAAGGATCTGACACTCAATGTAGCAATATTACTTAATTTATAGGTCATAGCTTTAAGACTCTTGGTCTCCAACAGCTTATTCACACCGGAAGCTCGTCCGCCCTATGATTAGACTGAAGGATCTTATGCCTACTTTGTACCATTGTGTACCTCTTTAGAGCGCTTATCTAGCACTGCTTGTTTACTCATGTATGAGTCCTCTAACTTCTTATCATTACATTTCTCTTTCTTTATCTTTCTTTCCACTCACTCATCTTTCTGTCGCAATCCTTATTTAAGAATATTTCGATATCCAATGTCTTGGACCAACAGACAACAATAATCGTTTGGGTGATCAGTCCAAGCGACTGCCAAGACTCTGTCTACCGAAGTATCCCCATCCATTCTTTTTATACCTTAGTATACCTACTAGACAATCCAAATCTTCAAAGTTCCTATACTCTATCTCACAAAATATACTATCCTGCTTATTCATTATCCTTCATTAAAATAAACTATTCGAAACATTCCTTAAGAAAGTACCTAATTGCACTCAGTGGTGCCAAAAAGATTTTTCATACTTCCGGATTTCCATCAGTGTGACCTCTATCCTAATTCCTACTTATTAATCCCAATCTTTACCTTCTCTACATTATTAAAGTATGTACGTAGTACAATACTATTACATTTTTTTTACTGCGCGTAATTATCTCTACTTTATATTCGTCTTAAATATTCTTAATATCTGCTAAAAAGCTTAGTCGTTTTTATTCAACGTAGTCAATCCTAGTTTTGTTACACATTAAAAAAAATATATTGCTGCATGTAGCGCCCTAAACTTGCCTTTCGTTACCTGTTAAAAACACCTTTATCCATGCACCTTATTATCTAAATTTATGATATTAATTTTGCTCAGAAAATGTTGTGTTGTTCATAAACCGGTTGACCTAATAAGGTGACATAGTATCATCATGTTACATGTTTCAAGTAATAACTTCTCTAATCGCTAGACAATTTTACATTGTTACAATTTTACATTATTTTTCATACAAAATCTTTCTTTTTAATTACCTTTCTATTTATCCGTCTGTTGCAGGAAGGCCCATCAACGTTAATGTCACATTAGATCTCGTGCCGTCCTTTTCTGCCATGTTAGCCCAGTAAATGTCAGCAATAGATTTAAGTAGGGTTTTTACTTTAAAGTGGCTTTCTGCAACTGGTGGTAGACTTCCTCTATAAAGATACAATTAAAGTACTCACATACAATTTAACTTTTCTTTATCAAAACTTACATTACACAATTTTTGTTTTTATTTTAAAATACATTCGTTGGTTTGTCTAGACTTTACCTATTTGGTTACTCTGACAAATATATTAATTTAAATCCAATAAATCATTTATATAAAATTAATTAAAGTATACCCTAGAGTTGTGACGTAATGCACGTTTTTTCAAGTATTGAGTCAATTTTAAATACTACGCAAAAGATAGTTGTTATATTAATTTCTTGTTTATATTCGATACGAATGAATATTCTATAGGCAATAAAAAAATAAGTTCCTGTGGTTATCAAATCATTAAAAATAAATCATTAAAACTTTTAAAATTTTACTTAATTGATAGGAAAGTTTCATCATCAACATGAGACCGAATACAATAAATTGTGCTGACCATGTGTTACTATGAGACATATGAGTAAGTACCTGTGCGACGCTGCTGATTCCTTGAACACTTGCATGCGCTGCAGTGTACTTGTTTTTTCTAGAAACATCGTATAGGTACATACTTACGAAACTAATGCAAATATCAGCTACGTTGCAAATTTTCTCTGCAAAAGATTACAATTTCGACATAAAGATAAACTTACCAACTTTTGCACGAAAATATTATTATAACTTTTTTATACAAATAATATGACCATATAAGAAATAAAAGAAAACATCCTCTAAGATTTAAAATGTTGAACAAAAATTTTAGGCAAACGTAATTAAAAGAAAATTCTCGACATGTGTAATATTTCTGTATGATAGGTACCTATGCATTTCACAGTAAGTTGCAACATGATTCTCCTTTCGCTGCGCACTCGCTGATACGATACCTAATTTGTAACAGCAAAGAAGCGTCACTGAAAATATTTAAATAACTATGTCATGCATATATTCAAGATACATTATGTGTTTATTTAAATTAAATTTTGATCACGCTTTAATCAATTCTAAACAAATTTTCTTTTAAAATGCAAAAAAAAACTAAATTAAAAATGTCTTAAAACGTAAATTATTGCCGTTTCTTAAAAAAAAGTTAATAATACAGTCGTAATTCGGTAGTGGGTTAACTCTCACGTAAAGATATCGGCATTTTTCTTTTTTCAATTAAAATTATTAATGTTACCTAGTTGAAAAATTTATGAAGTTATAAGAGTTCTAAAAGAATGTTAATTTTAGTATTTGAATTGTTATTATTTTATGTTCATTTTAGAAAAAAAAATATACCCACTACATAAGTAGATACTTATTGCTGTTATGCAATGCCATTGCTTTTATTTAAGTCAATCCCTGCATAGTTTAACTAAATTAGCTTATGAAACACTAAATTGAGAACTAAATTTATGAAAAAATTACGGATAAACGTAATTTAATAAAATTTATAGAACTTTAAAATTTAGCCTTCTTTCCGAATTTTAAAATTTATGTACGTTTATAGCAAAGATATAAGTATATCAATTTAAAATCTTCTTACCTGTACTCAAAACACAATTTCTTTTAGTACTTTTTTTGCCAACAGTATTTATATTATTTAATGGGCACACGGATAATGTAATTTTCTCATATACTTTATATCATCATAAAATATTTTTTAATAACTTTTTAAGTTTCTCTACTTCAAAATTCATTTACTTGTTGTACATTATCCGTAGCCCTACCATTAAAAGGAAAAAAATTAAGTAGGTAACACCAATAAATAAGTAGCTCACGGATAGTGTAAAATTTCTCTTTTTATTGTTTATCGTTGGTCTAAGCTTTTTTTAGAAAAATAAAATCGAACTTACGCCTTGACTGGTTACTTAAATAAACTTACGTTTTCTAAGACCCTTTATGATGATCCTTTATGGTCATACCGTATAGTGAATCACTGGTTGGTTTCCTGTCTTCGTTCTTCATAGATAATTGTCCGAAATTATGCCGATTTTCTTCCGTTACCGAAACCGAAACGACCTACTCTATTTTTCTTCCAAAACCCTAGCTAAAAACACAATCATCACTGGGGGCTGGCCATGTCCCGGCCGTGGACACGAACAACTCCCGGCGCCCTGCTTATTCCTCATCATCTGACACCAACAGCTCCCTGCGCCCTGCAACACATCATCTATCATCTAACTCCGTCTATCTCCCTGCGCCCTGCTCTACACTCACAAAACAAGATTCTTCCTTTTCTTCTGTTCTTCCATTCTCCGTCTTCACTGATTTTCCTCTTCTGAAATTTTTCTTGCTATTATTTTTCTTAAAATTTTTGCTGATTTGTATCTTCTTATTTTAATGTAAATTCAAATTACAACTACTTTAAACCACTGTTTCACCATAGTTCTTTGCTTCACATTTGATTTTTATTCTGTCACTTTTCACTACAATAAATCTTCATAATAATCACATTTTTCTTCACGTTAAATCTTTCCGACTCGTATTGCACAGCACTGCCATATTAGGCAGCACTGGCAGGGTCGCCATGCGATGTGCGGACCCGAGAGCGGTGATACTCGTAAAGTGAAACGCGTGAAGCCAGTAAAAGGTTCTATATTGTACTGTCGATTTAATACATGCTACAATAATTATATAAGTGTGGGTGAAGGCGAGTGTGCACACTACACGACGTTCAGTCCGAATCCGGTGGCCTTCTAGGAAACAACTAGAAGAAAGAAGTCTCTCTCCCAGCGAGGTGGTTTGCTACAGTACTACTACACGAGAAGGCGTTTCTGTTATTGCTCCTGTCCTCCTGCTTCAATCGCACTGTGCCATTCGGTACAATTTTTGGTCCTTCGCGAGCCGGATAACGGCAGTGCGTACCGTTTGATCTACGTGTAACCGTTGTAGTCGCCGCGATGCCTCCCGTTACAAGAAGTGGAAAGGGCAGAAGCGCCCCACCGTCAGAAACAACACGCCGTGTCCTCGAGATCGCCTCGCTGGGAGGTGATTCCCAGTCCGAGTCCGCCGGGTTCACCTCAACTGCAACCTATTCGTCGAGATCCATATCCGGGAGCTCAATAAATACAGTAACTCCGAGCGCGGGGCAATCATCCCCCGCGCCTTTGGTTTCTCGGGATTATGTCGAGAATAATAGCATGTGCCGGACCAATCTACCGACCCGCCATGCGAGTACGGGCTGGACCAATCAACCGTCCCCCCATGCACCTAATCCTACAGTACAGGGCGACCCAGTCGCCAACGTCACCGAACAGGACGTCGAGGTCTACCGCCCCCAGCCATCATCGACGTCGCCGCCACACGCGGGAGCCCCCGCCCCCGCGGAAACCCGCCGCCGCCGCTATAGACGCATCGGTGTTTGCGCAGATCAACACCACCTACGTTATGCGCCCTGATGACACAGACAGAGGGGAAAAGCCCCTGGGCGCTCACGGTCGTCCAGCAACGCCGCCGCTACAACAGACACAGTTTGAGCACATGGAGGTGCAGATGCTCGATATGGACATCCAGTTAATGAACCTACAGATAGAGAAGGTGAAGAAGATGAAGCTCCTGGCAGCAAAACGGCAGCGATTGCAAGAACAGTTCAAGAATGAAGATGACGCAGCTACAGTCGTGTCCCACGCCCGCACCGCGGACTGGGTCAGGGGACAGCAGCAGCTACAGGAATCCTTCCGCCCTCCTCCAGCGGCATCTACAGTCGGAGGTCCGGAGGGAATCGCCGCACAGCCTCTTCGCATTCCTCCGGCGGCACCGATAGTCGTGGGGCAGGAGGGTCTCACCGCACCGCATCCCCGCCCCCCCGGCGGCACCGACAGCAGAGGGGCAGGGGGGTGCATCATCTTTACCCCACCCCCCACCTGCGGCACCTACAGTTGAGGGGGGGGGGGAAACCAACCTCCGCGCAGCTCGCCTACACACCCGCGCATCCAGTCTACTGCGACTTCAGTTCCGTACCGGCGGGAGCGCGACCGGTCATAGTACAGAAGCCTGTCACACAGTTTCATCGTGCAAGCGTGGATGTCGCCTACCTGGCTGAGGCCATCACACGCTCGAGTTCATCGAGTTGCCAGACTACAGTAGGAGCATACAGGAATGGCTATCCTTCTGCAACGCCTACAACGCAACAGCAGCCAACTACAGCGATATGGAGAACTTCGCTCGTTTACGCAAGTCACTTTGTGGTCCAGCAAGAGAAGCCGTCGAAAATCTACTGATCACCGGAGCAAGCGCACCAGAAATCATGGAAAAATTGGAGTCCAACTTCGGGAGGCCAGATGCCATCGCGTTAATGCAAGCTGAGAAGCTACGCGCTCTTCCTCGGCCCACCGACTCCAACAACAGTTTCTACAACTACTCCAACAAGGTCAGCAACATAGTAGCGGCTCTTCGGGTGCTCAACAGCAACCATCTCTTCAACCCGGACCTCATGTATGGTGTCATCGAGAAGCTATCGCCATCGTTACGCATAGCGTGTAACAGCTTCGTGGACAAACAATCGGCAGGGAAACCCAACCAACTCACCGTCGAACGGTTCCTACAGAGGGAAGCGGATCGCTGCATCAAGTTCCAGAAGCCGGAAGTTGGACCACCACCACAACAGCATCAACGCGTATCAGCTGGGGCTTCGCGCACACACAGACAGGCGCAGAGGACCTACACCACAACGGAGAAGCCACACTGTCCTCTGTGCGGCGAGTTGAGACACACCGCTGTACCACAGTGTAAACAGTTCATCGAAGCTGACATCGACAGTAGGTGGTACATAGCCAAACAGAAAGCGTTTTGTTATAGATGCCTCAAGAAAAGAACACAGAAGCACAACTGCAAGGCACGCAATTGCAACGTCAATGGATGCAACCGCACTCATCACCCCATGCTACACTTCGTCAAGTCAAGAGAAGAAAAGGAATCCGGAACCGAGAAGAAAGAAGTCGTCGGGACAGCCTGGACGCCTACAGCTTCGCACAGCTACCTGAAGATAGTTTCTGTGCGCGTTTCCGGACCCAAGGGCGCAATAAATACCAACGCCCTCCTCGATAATGGATCTACAGTCACCCTAGTGGACACCGAGATCGCCAACTTCACCAGAGCGAAGGGTCCCATAGAACCGCTACGCATAGAAGCCCTCGTTAACGAGATCGGCGGATAACCATCACTCTACATGGGAGATCGAGTGACATCAACATACAGGCACGCACTATCGACCGTCGACTGTTATCACCGCAGCAAATCACCGAAAGTGCCCTTACCGGCTACACCGAAGCTACTCATCGGGCAAGATAACTGGAAGCTACTCGTCACTACAGAAATGAAACGTGGAGCACGTCATCAACCTGTCGCGTCCCTCACCCCTCTCGGCTGGGTTCTACACGGTGCGCACACGCGCACACTTGGCCATCGAGTCAACTTCGTCGCCAACACTGCTACGCCAGAGGAAAATATGGACGAGCAACTCCGCCAATACTTCGCCATCGAGTCCCTCACAGTCACACCGCAGAGGCCTACCAGCGATCCCGAACAGCGGCTGGCACCATAGACCGCGGTTGTTGGTGTCGAAGAATGTAAGATGAAACGATACACAGAAGGATTCTGCTGCTCATTCTCTGCATGGTTCATTAACCCTTGGTCGCCTTTTACCACACCCACGGATTGTTGACAATGTGAACACGTATACCCTTTCAGATAAAAGAAGAATTTTGCAATTCGGTTCACAACTGACGGAGTAATCGGTGAACCTACATAAATAAAATACAACCAGTGGCACAAAGTCGCCTTTTACGACACCCACGGGTAGAAGTGGATTGGCACTATTCTTCGCCGGCACCACATGGGCTATATACTTGTAAAGCTTTAAAAAATATATGAAACACCTAATAAGTGCCTATAAAATTTGAGGGTTGCCCTCGATTTCCCAAGGATTCCCTCATCAGATCCCAATTTGGTGACAATGGGACCACCTCAGAAGTATACCCTTTTGGATAAAAAAAGAATTTTGCAAATCGGTTCACAACTGACGGAGTAATCGGTGAACATACATAAAAAAAATACATACAGTGGAACATAGAACCTCCTCCTTTTTTGAAGTCTGTTAAAAAACCTAGGGGATAGGTTTGTACCCATATTGCGGATATAACTACAAGGCTATTTATTGGACGTGAAACGCGTATGCCCACCTTATAAGTAAGATCATAAGCAACAACTTTTGTTCTACGCCTTTGTTAACAACGACCAAAAAAATAACGACTTCCCATACAAAGTGTGTTGATCACTTACGTTACTTTGTATGAAGGAAGTCAAATTTTTTTGGTCGTTATAAGCAAAGTCAAAGTTGCTTTGGACCTCACTAATAAGGAGGGCATACACATATCAGGTCCACAAAAATAACCTAGGTAAAATACTGCGACATATATTTACATAACAAAATCATGTAAATAATATTATTATTTATATGATTTCGAAAATGTATAGATCTTTATACAATACGGAGCATTTAGGCACAATACAATTTGACTACTTGTGACACACAGCGGAAAACTTTCAACTTCTGCAAGACGAACTATATTGAATAGACATAGCGCTAGTGCTGTTTCTACTAAGTATAAATACGGTTATCCAAACCGTAAAGAGCGCGTTCGAAAGGAGCTGGTTAAAAGAACTATCACTCCATCTCTTCTTATGGTTGGTATCGTAAAAGTCGTAAAAATTCTACCGCCTCATCTCTTACCATGATGGGTGTCGTAAAAGTACTACCGCCCCTTCTCTTACCATAGTGGTGTCTGTCTGACTGTCAAACATAAAACAGATATAACTTGAAAACTACTGACCCTAGACTACTCGTATGCTGAGACAAATGGTAGGTCTCGTCGAGATCTTTATCTCGTTTGACAGCTTTCAAACTTAAAATCGCTATAACTCGAAAACTAATGATCTTAGACTAGGGGAGAGCGGGGCTGAACGTGCCGATTTTGACAAATCCTTAAATAAATCAAGTAATATGAATGCTAAGAATGGTAGTTGTAGACTATCCGACGTTAAATTTAATCTATTTTTTATATTTGAATCGAGTTTTTGGACATTCTTAATAATTTTCTACAAATAGTGATTTTTAGAAGCAGTGGTGGCTAGGCACAACTGACCCCTCTCGGGGGCAAATTGTGCCGGGGCTGAGGTTGGTTGTGCTGGTCTTAATATTTGATCATTTTATGGTTTTAAATGGATTTAGAAATCAGATACCATCAAACAAATCGACGTTATACTAACCAATAATTGAATTATATTAAAAAGACAGCTGCCTAGCCTTTTTATTCCTTAAAACGTATTTAAACATTTTATGACAGAACTTTTGGTCAAATCAATTAATGTTCATAATCAAAACTAAACAAAAATATTCTTACTTCAAAGTAGGTTTCTACTCAAAATAAAAAAAAATCGTTTGTACATACTTGTTATAAAGAGATCATAATTAAAAATCTAGTTTTATAACCTACGACATTAGATCCACCAGGGGGCGTGGTAAGAGCAACAGTAGTCTCCGCAATATATATTTTTTTAAGATAAGATCACTGAGTATCAAATAAGCCAAAAGTGTTATAAATATCTAAATACCGTGTACTATCAATGGTGTTGGATATGTGGAGCTATTAGCGATAAGAAAAGCTTTAAACTGTGAGTGATTTCTACTAGTGTTTCGAGGAAGCAAAATATTGAATTTTTCGATAACCTTTGCAGTGTAATCTGTATAAAACAACAGGTAATCGCAGTGCCAATCAGAGATAAGCCAATACAAGCGGAAGATTGCTAAATCTGAGTCGAAAGTCACTTAGCTTGTTGAGGTGCTTTTTATTTATTTTTATGTGATTACCCTCTTCCAAGCGCATATTCACTCGCTCGTCACATTTGTTCGTCATCTACCGTCACCGTCTATAATCAAGGTGTTCCTTATTTTCGCCGATGAAACGTAATGGCCTGGTAGACAGTGTGCTTGCCTACAAAACGGACGACCCAAATTCGATTCTCAGTGCGTGACAACCATAAATGGACTTTTAGTTTTAATTTTTTTTAATTCTTTGATGATTAATTCTTATTTGATTTCATTTTAAACAAAACATATTTTCTTTTTAGGTTTTTTTACACAGGTAGACATATTTTTAAATTCTTGTATTTTGGAACTGTGATATTTTATATCATTTTATGTTTTTTTTTTATGTTATAATCTATTTTGACAATCTTTTTTTTAGACTTTAGTCATCATTGTTTTTCTGATTACTTTAAGTTTCTGTGGTTGTTTAGAGTTATTTAGAAAAATCGACATCCTACTTACTCGGTTTGACTGGTTCCAATTGTACTGGGAAAGAATCCTAGCCTATTAATTTAGGTGCTTTATTTTTATTGCTTACTGCCTTCTCAATCTGACTTGACAGGTTCAAGTTTAGGTACATACTAGTATGTAAACTACTACTGTTTGTGTGTGTGTACTGTGTTGAGAAATTACGAGTAAATGTTAACTTGTAAAACCGTATGTTTGATAATTGCTTTAATTGAATTTTGATTATTATTATTATTTTTTTGTTTCTTTTTGAATTTAAGTAAGTACAAAATTTTATGACTAAGTATTTAATTTTAGATTTGTTACAAATTATGAAATTGATTATGTTATTTTGAAATGAAATTTTACTCGTTGAAGAAAGTAATTTTGTGATAATTCAATCTATAATTTTAATGAATTTTATTGTAAGTTATTTTATGATGTTTTGACTAGTATTTAGCGATGTATGTATGATGTATGACCTTTTCGGTATTGAAAAGATAGATTAAGATAATTTCTCACACTTGTTGAAGTATGAGTAATAATATGGTGAGGTGGCCACACTGCCCCATCGGCACAGCTGGTTCTTTGCGCACGTTCGGTACACATGGCCTAAAGGTCCACATTGGGCGCGTACATAAGAACTGTACAAATGGTCCCGCTTCTTTATCTACAGCGCCTCCACTTGGGGTTAATGCTGCCCAACCTAATTGTTCTGATCTTCCGAGCCTAGAGAACCTAGCTACGTTAAGGCAAAGGGTTAGGGTTCTGCGGCATATACCGAAGGGGGCAAGAAATTTAGCGGCTGGTAGCTTGTGCGAGGTCATAAACCGGTGCGTTGATACCAATGAAACAGCTGATTGGTGTGCCCTTCTGACCTTTGCATATTCAGCCTTAAAAGCACCTGATAAGAAAGGTTTAGGTAACCTTACCACTAAAGTCAAACACAACATCGAGGCAGCGGTGGTTGGCGATGTCGATAGCGGATCGGCTAAGGCGTCCGTCGTAAGTAGGTGGGTAATCGGGTAGTTGTGAATTGGCATTGGTCCTGATACAGCCCTCAACCACCAATTCATCTCTGCAAGCACAGGATCTGGTATGTGATGATTTTTATGCGGATGTGTTTTTGGAAGCTGTTGGCTGTAGTGCTGCATTATCCGACAGTGAAGCCTTCCTCTCTGTACTACAAACGTGGCAAAGTTGAGTCTCCCCAGAAGTGAATGGGCTTGTTTGAGGGACCAACTGCCTTTCGACATCTGTTGCTGAAGTGCGTTGCGGAGCGTTATGCACTTCGGCTCTGGGTAGGATTTTGTTTTGTGCTTGGTGCCCCAGGTGATACCCAAAAACTCCAATGTCGAAGTTTATTTTCCATCACCAGTTCGATCGTGAAGGGTATTTGTTCTTGAAGTACCTTTTGACTTTGATTGGCCAGAAGAAAATCGTCTAGGTAAACTACGCACCTTATGTTGTGTGATCTTAGGTACTCTGCGATCCAATTCATCAATGAAGCAAAAATCCTCGGAGCCGATGAGAGACCGAATGGTAGGCAGGTCATTTGCAGGAGCTTTCCTTTGTAACTCAACCTCAGAAACCTGCGGTGTTCCGGAGCAATCGGCAGATGAAAATACGCCTGGCTGAGATCCGTTTTGGCCATCCAATCCGATTCTTGTACGAAAGTGGGCACGCGGATATGACTGAACAGCTGGACTGGAAGTCATTCGTTTTGACAAAATTATTCAACTGTTTCAGGTTGAATATGGGGAGATGCAAGCCGTCTGGCTTTGGCACGAGAAAGAATGTCGATAGGTAGCTGGGTGATAGTTCTGTTTCTTCCAATACCTGAGAATTTAGCATATTTTCGATTTGATCTGTCATCTGGCTGCTTTCTTGTATTTATGAAAAGAAGGCACGAGATGTAAAACGAAAACTTTTCGTAATTTTGGTAACAGCATACCTACAGCTCATGAATTTTTATTTATTTTGGGAAACAAACAGCTTTAATTTAGTACATAATAGCTTAAACTACATAGAAAATACATAAGCCAACAAAGTTTCCACTAAGAGAAAAAAGTTCTATGCCATTGAGTAAACGCTATAAGATTAAAGTAACACAGTTAAAGAATTTTATGTAAAAAAAAAACAAAAAAAAAACAAACTGAGCAAGAAATAGTTGGAAATCATAATTCAACATACTCAAATTATAGTTTTCTGACGAAGTTTTTAAATTTTGTAAAACTATTATTTATTTATTTTATTTTAATTTTATTCAGAGTACCAACAGCTACTTAAATCTAATTATAAACATAGGTGAATTAGTACACAGCCATTTATAGGTACCCGCAGATTCAAATCTAACTAAATAACTGAAGAAGCCAAGAATATCACTGGAGTATAAACCAAGTAGTTAAATTAAACCTCAACACTGCAATCAGTCACTTAAGGAAAATGAGGAATACAGAAATTAATGCTAAACTTAAATTAGGTAGGAATAGTTATGAACTTATGTTAGGCTTAAAGAATATCTTGTTATAAATACGCCTTATATCTGAATGATTTGAGCAAAACAGTTCCAAGTCGCTGTGTTCCTTGCTTAAACTATTAAATGACTTAGCAGCCCTTAAGAAGAAGGAATTTCGCCGGTAATTGGTTTTTGCACTAATTGTTGCTAAGGGCTGGTTGTGTCTAATAGGAAGTCTATTAGTAACGTGGATATTAATGTTTTGTAAAAGACTGGGAGAGTTTATTTCTGCCTTGGAAAATATCAAAATTGTAATATCTATCATTATAAGCATGTGTGGATCTTGTAACAAATCTGTTTCTGGCCTAGTTAGTGTGGCAAAAATCTGTAGAAAATATTATATTTTTATTTCTGAGACCAACCCTAATGAATGAATGAATGAATTTTACTAACTAAATACATAGAATCGACTATGTTATGTATGATTTTATATAGGAAAATTTGATCTCTATGCTCTCGTTTCTTTTCTAATGTCAAATTTGTACCAGCATCATAAACTTCATGTGCTTATGAAACTTATTTTGTATTCGCTCTATAAGGTTGATGTACTTCTTATATTCAGGGTTCCAGGCTGTTGAGGCATATAGAAGCTGCGAAGTTACAAGTGAGTTGTAAAGGATCTGTATTGTACTTTCCTTCTTAAATGCTTTGCTCTGACGTAGAACAAACCCTAACATTCTGTAAGCTTTCTTAGAGATCTTTTCAATGTGCTTGTCAAGAATTAGCTCACTATCAAGTTGAACGCCTAGGTCCCTAATCTCGGTCACCCTATGCAGCGACTTATTTTGAAGAGTGTAATTATGACGTAATTGTTTCTTTTTCCTGGAGTATGTTATACAGCAGCATTTATCAACATTAAGATATAATCTATTATTTATACAGTATTGACTTAGCCTATCTAGATCCTGTTGTAGTTTATGACAGTCTTCTACTGATTTAACTACTGTATAAATTTTTGTATCATCAGCATATAATAGTATGTGTGAATGACGAAAGCAACCAATTACGTCATTGATAAATATATTAAACAGCAAGGGGCCAAGATGGGAGCCCTGTGGAACCCCAGAGGTGATTGGAGTAAAGTTAGAGGTAAAACCTTTGACAGCTACGGCTTGAGTTCTATCACGTAGGTAGGACTTCAACCACCTGAGTAAATCACCGTGTATACCGATGTACTCCAAGTTTTGTTCTAGAATTTGATGAGATATTTTATCAAATGCTTTGGAGTAATCGGTATACACGGCGTCCACCTGATAACCTTTATCCATAGCATCAAGAGCGTAATCTAAAAATTCGCACAAGTTAGATTCCGTAGATCGTCTGGACATAAATCCATGCTGTTGTATTATCAGCCTTGGTCGAATAACGCACGATAACGTATCGCATATAATTTTTTCAAAGAGTTTAGGTATTACAGATAGCTTTGAAATACCTCTATAGTTTTTTATGTCATGCCTATCTCCATTCTTGAAAATAGGTGTTATCAGAGACCTCTTCCATACTATCGGTACAACTCCTTCCCTTAGAGAAAGCTTGAACAAAATACTGATAGGTACAGCCGCAGGCACAGCATGAAGCGCGAGTTAGTTGCAAAAATAATTATATAAATAATACCACAAAGAAAAGACAAAAATGAAAAAGAAGCACAGGAATTAACAACAAAATACAAAAATTATAACAATAACCTGACCTCTCCATACAAGGTATCTTGCGGCAGTATCCACTTCTCTGAGAAGTTCATATAAGGGGCGTTCTTTTGTTACAAAAATGTAAAAATGTGACTTACTCCAAATTGGTTTCATTGAGCTTATTTTAATGTTCTATAATTTGGATTTTGTATTGGTTATGTAACTGACTGGATAATCAATTTGATTCTTTTTGGAAAAATCGAATATACAGGATGTACCAAATACTGAGAGGGCTTGCTTAGTACTGAACAACTTTTCCTAAGAAATATGTGTTGGGAAATTATATGCAAGTATCTTACGGTAGTAGCCTTCGACCAATATAAAGAGTATTAGACGGGCCATATGGAACATCGTTTTGAAGCCGATCAAATGAGTGAGCTCACTCACTTTGATTTTGTCGGTCTTCGAATGCTCAACAAGTAACACGTGTGAAAAAATAATTAGTTTCCCGCCTTTCTCATAAAAGAAAGCCGTCCTGTGCTTTTCCAAAGTATTCAAATAACTCAAGAAAATACGAACGAAGATTTAGGCGTCACATTTCACTCGGTAATAATTTTTTTTAGTAAAATCTAATTATTTGATACAAAATATAACCCGACCGCTCTCGAATGAATGTGTCCAATAAAGAGTTATGCATTCATTAATTCAATCATTCATTCTCGGCGAACATTCGCTATCTCGCTCGCGCTACGTTGCGAGCGTGTGTTTCTATCTCTGTTAGGGACACAGAGTGCATGTAATTAGGAAAACTGTAACTGTGGAACGCGACTTATTTTTTACTAGCTGTTGCCCGCGACTCCGTCCGCGTGGGGTTCAGAAAAAGTAGCAAATTACTTTTCCCATGGTTCAAACTATCTTCGTACCAAGTTTATATCACAATCGGTTTATCGGATTAGTCATAAAAGCTTAACAGACAGACAGACAGTGCAGTTCTCGCCTTTATATTATTAGGTATACAGAGTACCGATAGTACGGATTTTTGTAAATTAAACACGTCTTGTTTACGTGTGGACTGTTAGGTCACCCACTGTCCTAAAACAAAACAAAATAAATCTGAGGCTCAGTCACTTTAGCTTCTGTGGCAACCATAGATATCTGTAATCTGTGGTGGCAACTGAAAAAAGAGCGGTACAAAGTCCAACGTGGCTTCACATGCTTTTAACTGTACATGTACCTGCATATAAAACTGTTGGACTACACTTCTGTACAATCGTTGTAACTTATTTCTCCCCTTAAAAGACAATTCCTAAAAAACAATGATTCGTATTTTGTTTATAAGAACTTACCTAATTCCTAAGTTTTCAAAACTTTAGAAATTTCATAATTTTTTTTACATTTGTTGCACTGCCATGCCGAAACAGGATTTTTTTATTATTATTTTTATATTAAAACTTAATCTAGATTTTACTAATCTTTAGCTGTACCCACAACTTTTACACAAACAACTGGACCGGACCAAACGGAACTTTCAACTACGTGTTTGGCTTTCTTCCGTACAAATATAAGCTTTGTTTGAATTCAGCTCGGTTTCACAGCTTGAAACTTTGAACTCTTCCATTTTCTGTTTCAGTGAAACGATTGCACTAAAAAAAGTTCAAATATTGCACGAAAGCAACCCAAATACGTTATTGAAAACTCCGTTTAAGTCGTTCAAGTACTTTGTGAGGTATTGGTGTGGCCGCTTAAAATTTCGCGAACCTTCAGTGTGAATGAACCGTTTGCAATGGAATAAAGCTTATATGTTGCACAAAAAGAAGCCCGACGCGTCATTGAAAACCTCGTTTGAACCAGTTCAGTAGGTGAGTTCTTGGTTCTGCAGCTTGAAACTTTGCGTATCTTCCGTCAGAGTGAACCTTTCGCAATAAAACTAAGCTTGTTTATTGCACAGGAGTAAGCCGAACGCGTTACTGAAAGCCACGTTTGAATCTGCTCAAAAGTTTGTGAGTTATTAGCGCCTTTGCTTGAAACTTTGCGTAACTTCTATCTGAGTGAACCGTTTTCAACTAACCTAAGCTTACATGTTGCACGAAAGTACCTAATCCAAGCACGTCATGGAAATGCCAGTTGGAATCGGTACAGTAGTTTGTGAGCTATTGGCGCCGTCTATTGAAACCTCGGGCATTTCCTGTCTGAGTGAATCGTTTTCAATGAAAGTAAGCTAATACATTGCAAAGAATTAAGCTAAACACGTTATTGAAAACCCCGTTTAAATCTGTTTAGTAGTTGGTGAGTTATTGGGGCCGCCGCTTGAAACTTAGTGAATTTTATGTCTGAGTGAACCGTTTGCAATGAAACTAAGCATACATGTTGCATGGAGTAGCCAAATACGTTACTGAAAACCTCGTTTTAATCGGTTCAGTAGTTTGTGAGATATTGGCGCCTCCGCTGGAAATTTTGCGCACCTGTCTGAGTGAGCCGTTTTCAATGAAAGTAAGCTAATATGTTGCATAGAAGTAAGCTTGACAGTTTATTGAAAACCTTGTTTGAATCCGTTCAATAGTTTGTGAGTTATTTGCTCCGCCGCAAGAAACTTAGCGCACCTTCTGTCTGAGTGAACCGATTGCAATGAAACTAAACTTTTATGTTGCACAAAAGTAAGCCAAACTCGTAATTAAAAACTCAGTTTGAATCGGTTTGCGAGTTATTGTCGTACAGGCAATTTAATACTTTACATTGGTGTAGCTTCTGATTGAGTGAACCGATTTGAATGAAACATAGCCTATATGTTGCTCAGACCTAAGCTTAATCTATCTGCGAAAACCGCGAGAAAATCCGTTCAGTAGCTTCGGAGTTTATCGAAAACATACAGACAGACAGACAGACAAAAAGTTCAGAAAACATATTTTTGAGTTTTATTAGTCGTTTTTTATCGCTCACACTGATTTTTTTATAAATTTATCAAAAGTACAGACACGCGGTTTTTACTCTTTTATTATAGTATAGATTAGCGTTTTGTACGGATAAGGCCCGTCCATAACTCTTTATATTGGTCGAAGGTCTACTACCTTCGACCAATATAAAGTGTTATGGCCATTGATCTGTGAAAATTCATATAAAGGGTGTTCTAGTTCTGGCAAAATTTAAACATGCTATTTTCTCGAATTCGTTTAGGCCGGTATTTCACTGGGACACCACGGTGGCGCGACTGGTTGCGCCACTGGTGTCCGTAACTAGACACCAGTAAAGACACCAGAGTCGCCACACGCTGTGGCCACAGTATTAAGGGCTATATTTCACTGGGAGTGGTAGCGCGACCAGCATCCGAACTGGTTGCGCCGCCAAATTGGTTGCGTAACCAAACGGACACCAGGTGAGTAACTCTCTATAGAGCTGTATACATTTTTAGGGTTTCGTACCTCAAAATAAAAAAACTGAACCCTTATAGGATCACTTTGTTGTCCGTCTGTCTGTCTGTCTGTCAAGACCCTTTTTCTCACGAACGAGAAGAGATATCAGGTTGAAATTAATATCGAATATAAAAGTTTATAACCCACACAAAAACTGAAAATTTAATTTTTTTACAACGACGCAATCAAAAGATATGGCTTTTTATGTCCTCATCTCCATACATTTATGCAAAAAAGCAAAACCTACAGGGTACTTCCCGATGACCTAAAATTATGAAATTTGGCAAGAAGCTAGGTCTCACAGTACAAATATAGGGAAAAGTCTAAAATAATTAAATATTTCAATTTTTCTCACAACCAATAGTAACCAATTAAGGTGAGCTCCCGTTTCAAGAACTTTTCTATAAAAGAGGGGTCAAGTTTGATGGTCGTGGAGTTTTTAAAATCAAAAAGCAAAAGCTTTTATATTAGCGCGTTTCTATGGTAGATAGGTACGGAACCCTTAGGGCGCGTGTCCGACTCGCACTTGGCTGATTTTTTTGGTAGCGGCGACTGGTTGCGCTGCCATGGTGTCCCTACCGGCCTTACGGTTAGTTTGTCTCAATCAAGAAGCTTATACTAGAACACTAGAGATATCGTCTAGAACAGATGACTGAAGACAAGTTCATTCACCCTTATTGTACTTATGTTTTCTATCACTCTCACACCTCACTTGGTATTGCCATTGTTAATACGAAGTTTTCCCTAGGCTACTATGCATTCTGTGCAAAAGGTTAGTTTTTTTGTACATGAGTTTGCTGATAAATTGCCAACAACAATATTCAGAAGCGTTTAACAATCTAATTAAAAATTGAAGCAATTTGCAACTTATGTTACTAACTAGGTACATGCATAAAGATAAATTAAATTAAAAATGCAAAAAACCGCCGACTTAGCACTCCAATCTGAAGTTTTGCTTACCCCGTAAGGGAGTAGAGCAGCGTGATCGTGTAGCTAAGAACCATCTCGACACATCAGGCTTTCTATTTAAAAAAAACCGCACTCAAATCGGTTGCTCCGTTCGAAGGTTGTGATGCCACAGACAAACAGACAGAAATTGGCGTCAAACTTGTAACACCCCTCTTTTTGGGTCGGGGAGGTTAAAAACAATAATTAGCTAAAAGGGTTCCATTCACTAGCTGGCAGCGGCATGGCGGACTGCAAATCAAGATCATACAGGACAGCGCTACAGATGCAAAAGAGAAAAAAATCGTTTATCTCTTTTACGTGTATAGCGCTGTCCTGTATGACCTTGATTTGCATTCCACCATGTCGGCATGTGAATGGTGTGGTAAACACATTCATCTCGGTCTCGTGCATTCAATATTTCTTATTTTGATAACCAAGTGTGAATGTCGTTTTGGTATTCTTGTGAATATTCTACATCTTCGGGAAAAGCCGGCAAACAACACAACCCGCACCCCATTAGCGAATAGCAGCCAAGTGTAGTGTGTGACAAATTTCCTTCTTCTTAAAAACAGCCGTAATATCCATTGTTGGATAATAGATGGCGGTAGTAACATTTCCACATGACTTATAGTTCAGATACACTTTTAAATCATTGTATTATTTGTGTTCGTAATTATGTACCTTTTTTAATAAAAAAAAGAGTTTAAAAAGTCTCTTTCGTATTTAAAAAAAAGGTAAGGTTAAGCTTGGTTTAAGTTTGCAATATAGTTGGCAATGATTTTTTGACAAGCGTATTCAACTGCAACCATACAATTTGCATTATTTACTTATGAAAATAAATTTTATAGATCCTCTTTATTCGAAAACATAACCTTACTTAAAAAAAATACGATTGAGCCTTCCTAATGTACTTTTTAGGGTTCCGTACCTCGAAAGAAAAAAACGGAACCCTTATAGGATCACTTTGTTGTCCGTCTGTCTGTCTGTCAAGACCCTCTATCTCACGAACCGGTAAGGGCATCAGGTTGAAATTAATACCATATATTAGAATCCATGAACCACACAAGAACTGAAAATTTAAATTTTTTACAACGACGCAATCAAAAGATATGGCATTTTATGTCCTCATCTCCATACATTTATGCAAAAAACCAAAACCTACAGGGTACTTCCCGTTGACCTAAAATTATGAAATTTGGCAAGAAGCTAGGTCTCACAGTACAAATAATGGGAAAAGTCTGAAATCATTAAATATTACAACTTTTCTCACAACAAATGGTAACCAATTGTGGTGAGCTCCCGTTTCAAGAACATTCATACTCGTATAAGACAGGGGTCAAGTTGAATGGTCGCTTAGGCGATTTTTGTTTTAGTTCTATTTTATAAACGGGAACACTTACAAACTTTAAAATTGATATGTATATGTTTATAGTGCATAAAATTTTGTCAAGCGCGTGTCGGACTCAAAAAATCTAGCACATTAACTTACTGAAATTTCAACTAATACAATTATGATTATGTGGTGGTACGGAACCCTCTGTGCGCGAGTCCGACTCGCACTTGGCCGGTTTTTTATATTAAATAAAACATAGCCTAGCAGTAGCCCAAGCTTAATATCTATGCAACAAAAAAGTTTTATTCAAATCTGTCCAGTAGTTCCGGAGATTAGCGTGTACAAACAGACAGACAAACAGACAAAAAATTTAAAAATTGACGATTTCTTCTATTGCTGTTTTTACTCGTACATCGCCCTAAATTAGTTTTAACTTAAGGTGATCTGTGACGGCCAGCTTAGACCCGAACGCAACTAGATGGAGCCACTGCTGCAAATATAAGGTTTTATTTTTTAGTGCAATAAGTACCAACTATATATGTGCAAAAAGTTGATTCGCGTAAATTTCATCGTGCAACTTCAACGCCCAACAACAATTTCGATAAGAAAAATATCTCCATATGTCCACTAAAGTCAATTATTCTCGTCAGTCCGTGTTAACATGAGTACGATCACTCACACATGCACACAAACACAACCGTACAGTTTTGACCGCACGCCCACAATCGTAACATTGAACCAAAATTGCTAACAAAAATAGTACTTTCAGTACATTAACTGTATTTTTGTATTAATTAGCGAAAAATTTAACTAAAAATAGCAGTATTCGTTCGTTTTTCAACAGAATTTTATGTCCCGCGTAAGAATACAAGTCATTTGAATTTTTGTATGGAAAACGGATCACCTTAAGCAACGAATAATTTGTGGATGGAAAAGTCGAAAGCAGAAAGTTTGACTAAGGAACTTTGTTTGGACCAGTTAGGAGATAAACATACTAAAAGTCCTTGCCCCTCCGAGGTCCGCTCGGGGCATATAGAAGGTCGCATTTTTTGTTTTTTGCTTACATCTCGAAAACGGTGCGTCGTACGAAATTTTATAGTACTACCCATTATATTACTCTATGGTACTACATAATGAAAGCTGATAAAATTTTCTACAACTTTGCTTTTCACAATTTTAATCTATCTCCAATCGTTGCCTAGTTATGAGCTCCGAAAAATGGCCAGGAAAGAGGCTGAGATTATGAGACCGGACATACAGAGTCAACATTTTTAATTTAGATGTGTATCATGAAATGTACGGTAGCACTTGAGAAAAGTTATAAAGCAAAAAAAAAACGTAAGACTATAGAAAACATTTTTGAAAATCGATGATTTGTCGAAGCTCATAGTAAGGCAAAGATAAGAGATAGATAAAAAATGTGAAAGCCAAAGTTGTAGAGAATTTTACCAGCTTTTATTATGTAGCACAACAAAATTTCGTTCGACGCATCGTTTTTGAGATGTAAGCAAAAAACGAAAAAACGGGTCCTTCTTTGTCCCCCCCCTCCCCTCGCGGACCTCGGAGGGGCAAGAACTTTTAGTATGTTTATCTCCTAACTAGCCCCAACAAAGTCCTTAAGTTAAACTTTCTGCTTTCGAACTTTCCATCCACATACCCCTTGTGATCACTCATTGGCCTTGCTATTTTGCGTAAATATACTTAATGTACAGACACGCTGGTCTTACTGTTTATATGTATTGATGTATGTGGCACTCATTTTTAATTAAGAAATCGTATTCTATGAGATCAAAAGTTGGCAATCGTTATTTAATACCATCATTCACTACCATTCAAAATTGTATGTACTCGTACCTATAACGATGATAATTTATGTAAGTTAACCAGTAGATGTAGATGACCAGTAATTATAATATAAATACTTTTAAAAATAAATGTTGTAATTTTAGACCGTGACTTGTAGTTTTTTCTATTTCGCAAAATCCTGAATTTACAAACCAGCGTGGTCACCCCACAGAAAGAGACAAAAAACATAACCGACGTCATTCAAGGTCATAATTACCTGCTTCAAGTTAATGTTCATATTGCATTCTTCCAAAGAGATTTTAACCTCGCTGCGCTCGTTCATAGAGGGATTTGAAGGCTTGTCAAGTGTTGCACTTTTGAAATGTCAAGTTGGAACCAGATTTGTTTTGGTTCTTTTTACACTCCTGCTAATTTAAAAAGTTATCTGATTGTTCTCTTGACAACTAGTATTATTGTCTTTACTTTCAGTCGTCTATGAAACTATTTGTTTTGATCTTGTCGTGAGCGAACCGGCTCTTTAGTTTTTATAATTTTACTGTTTTTAAAATACTTATATCTAATCAAATAAGTGTTGTACACAAAAGCCTAAATGCTGAACAATACATATATCGTACCGGCATGCGGATCTCATTCTTCTAGGAAGCAGGACATCGAAGAATTCTTATGCTTTCATTTGTAAGTAATATTTATAAGCTTATTTTGCAAAAATATGTGTAATACTCATTAAAGTTACAACAAATTATACTAAAGTTTAGGTAATTCAATTTAAAAAACCCTTCCACAAAGAAATATACTGCAAATTTCAAGAACAATTCAAGAATATTAACATATCGAGAATGGTTTTGATTATCCACCATTAGAGATGTAAGTAGTGGTTATCGATAATGTCTAAAAAGTTATCGAATTAAATCAGATGCTAACTTTATTTTTCTAGTACGATCTGTTATCGTTATCACAGTGGTGAAGTTAAAAATTGGTCAAGCTTGAAAGTTGCAGCGCGATTTTAGCTTCTACAGCTATTGAAATAATAGGTCCGTCACTATGAAATTGCCGAAATTTTCTTACAGATTAATGAGATCATAATTCCTATAATTCTAAAGCTATTTTTTCATTTGTCTTATATTTGAAAGTTGAATTCAAGATTAAGTATAAATTTTTGCATAAAGTTTTAATTTTTAGTTTGATTTTTAAAAGTAAAGGTTTGAAAATGGTTCGTTTTTAATGTCTTCCGATTTCATCATTAGATTTGTTATATTTTTTACTGATAATATTTTACGAAAATTAACTTTTAGCTTCTTAAAGAAGCTAAGCTAATGTCTTCCCAATGATGCTAAAAAAATATGAAAATTTGCCATACAAAACGCCAATTTCATAGTTTAAGACCCGATAAGAACGGTACAAGTCCAAGGTGTCAAACTTGACGTAATTTTGACTGTACCATATCATTGGTAGTCGATATTTATTTATTTTCAGGTCCCTTCAAGTTTTAAAGATAAAGTAAAACAGTATAGCAGCGGCATTGCAACTAGGCATTAAAACTACTAAATAAACGACACTTGCAGAGAGACTTGAGTGAAAATGGTGACAAAAATAGATTCAGATTCAGATAATTTTATTCAATGTAGATTCTTTATAGAATACTTATTGAATGTCATGCAGAATACAATGCAAATAGAGCGAGTCTACGCCGTAATAATAAGAATTATTTTAGGTAGTAGGTAACTTTATTAGTAGATTCATAACTTTTTAAATATACTTACGTATTGTTCTGTAATTTTATTTGTGTCTTTTCATTTACTCTTCATTTTAAGTATATGAGGGAATAAATAAAGCAGCTTAATTCATTTATGATGACTTCCTAACTATAAATACAGAAATGCGAAAAAAACACTCTACGCACCCCTTGGAATAGACTCCATCACCTAACGCGACCCGCGCCCGCGCGACAGCCGGGTTCTTTATCGAGTCTAGTTGTACTGCGTGGACGTGCGTAAGTCTCTGTCATTTTCAAATTCTGATAATTTGTGGTTTCGCGCTTGATGTGTGAACTGTTCGGGGTGCGCTATTATAAACATAAAGCAATTTCCAGACAACATAGTGAAAACTGCAAGTAGTTTCCTGTCGAGTATCTCATTTTGCAATGTCAAATTTTTATTCTATTCATTTGATTTCTCTTCAAAGAACATTATTGTGAATAGCATACAAAACATTCAAATTCAACGATTTTTGAAGTCACAAAATTTTGAATTCATCATGAGCGTCTAACATCTGCTCAAAGCCTCGTCAATATTTAATGTGTGGGTGTTAATACTATCGTTTTAAAAAAGTCGAAATACTACATTATCGCTATCGTCATATAGAGTGCCAGCACATCTCTAGCTGGTCAAAAAGCGTTACAGCGACGTTTGAAAGTAGATAATCATAAACATGTTTATCTCTTTTTTTCTAATATGACTCTTAATATGAGTAAAAAGCCAAGCTATAGCCGAAATTTTTCGGATCTCTCTATGACCGAGCGTAGCGAGGTTCAAATCTCTTTGCATTCTTCAGTGTTCTAGTATAAGCTTCTTGGTCTCGATGTTTGACAATTTGAATTTAGAATTGATTTGTATATTTCATAAGAACCTTGTTTAAAAAATCTTTAATTTAAGTTTGTATTTCCATACTAATTATGTATAGGGGTGGGGCAGCTTTGAACGGAGGTAGCTTTGAACAAAGGCGCTCACGAAGTTAATTTGAAAGCAGCTTTAGTAGAAATAAATATTTTATATTAGCAATACTGGCCCACGTCGCTGTCAGTTGTCATTTATTGTCTATAACTAAACGTTAACGGGTGAGTGGCATTACTTTTATTCGATAACAAAAAGTAAATAATTTAGTAATTACTTGTAAGGATTTCAAGACAACGTTTGGATGCGGTGGTAATTAATATTCGATAAATTTTACGGGATAATCCATTACAAAAGCAGTTATATACTAAAAGCATTTATGTGTGTCTTGTTAGAAAAGAGTGACTGTTATTTTCCAAAGTACTGTTGGGGTAGTTTTGAACAAAAAAGGTGGGGTAGTTTTGAACAAGAAGAGTATAGGGCGCAGGATCTCCGCGTTAACCACTATTAGTGTGTCACAAAGCTTAAAGTCCGTTTTTTCATTAACTTAGTAGCGAGGCAAGGCGGTGCTAGTTTGGTGGTAAGGTGGTTACTGAAGGCCGATTCTAACTTATCAGCTATCCCTTAAAATTCGTATGTTCAAAAGTGCCCCCGTAATTAGTTCACTTGAGTTTAATTTTTCTTGAAAATCGCTGTTACATTAAAAAAGTGATGTTGATTAATATTTTTTATTTCTAGTGATACTCCCAGGCCTGATAAAAAAATAAAACAGATTAACATATCGTATTTTATTTCTCCGTAAAATCAATTATTCAAAGGTGCCCCAAGTCTGTTCAAATCTACCCCCCAACGGGGGCAGTTTTGAACATTTCCCTCCTGTTACTATTATGAGAATCCCATCTTCTTCTTAGGCATAACTTTTGTGCACATATAGTCATAATGTTCCTTAATAAGGTAGGTAACCAAACAAAGAGACCAAAAACCTCTAACTAGACCAACTTTTGAGTTATCACATAAAAAAACGAAAATGTTTAATGCTGCCCCCTCTCCCCTAGCATTTTTGCAATTTATACTTTTTACTTGCCCATCGCGAGAAAGTAAGTGCAGTGCTGCTGTACCATTTATTATTATTGTTATTATGTTCAAAGGTAACCTGAGATTCGACCAGGGGTCGGTGATTTTCAATCAGGTACAGGCTTATGCTTATACTCGTAATTATTTATGTTTTTATTCACCCGTATGAGGGAAAAACGTCACTTTCGCGAGCTTTTGGCCAAATCGAAAATGAAGAAACGAAAAGGAGAAGAAGAAGGATCAAAGAATTAAAAGGTGTTTATGTGGAGGCCGACATAAACTTTCGGACGATGCGGCAAGTATTCAAAACAACAGCTTTTTGGAGGAGGATGTATGTCATCGGGTGTATCTCTAGTAATTTAATTTTTATTATTAATATATCAGGTTTAAAAAATAACCTTTTATGTAACTGCAACATATAGTTACATTTCGAAATCATATGAATACAGAGCTTTACACAATACGGAACAATTAAACACAATACAATACAATTTTATTACTCGTAATTAAACGTCAGAATAGCGCTTGTGCTGTTTCTACTAATTCTACCTACGGTTATCTGTAGCTATGGTAAAGAGCGTGTCCGAGTGGAGCTCGTTAAAAGTACGACAGTTCACTTGCCATGTTTGATGACGTACAATTACTACCAAACCATCTCTTCCCATAATAGGTGTCGTACAAGTACTACCGTCCCATCTCTTCCCATAATAGGAGTTGTTCTAGTACTATCGCCCCATCTCTTCCCATAGTAGGTGTCAAACAAGTACTACCACCCCTTTTTTTCCCATGGTGCGTATCGTAAGAGTACTACCGCCTCATCTTTTCCCATGGTGGGTGTCGTAAAAGTCCCACCGCTCCATCTCCTTCCATAGTGGGTGTCGTAAAAGAACTACCGCCCCATCTGCTCCCATGGTGGGTGTCGTAGAAGTACTATCGTCCGATCTCTTCCCATGGTACGAGTAAGTATCGTAAAAGTACCGCCCCATTTTTTACTACGATGGGTATCGTAAAATAACTACCGCCCCATCTTTTCCCATGATGGGTGTTGTAAAAATACTACCGCCCCATCTCCTCCCATGGTGGGTACCGTAAAAGTACTAAGGCCCTTTCTGTTACCACCGTAGGTATCGAACAAGTATTACCGCCATCTCTTTTCATAGTTTGTGTAGTACAAATACTACCGCCCCATCTTTTTTCATAGTGGATATCGTACAAGTACTACCGCCCCATCTCTTCTCATGGTTGATGTCGTAAAAGTACTACCGTCCCATCTTTTCCCATCGTGGGTGTTGTTAAAGTACTACCGCCCCATCTCTTCACATGTTGGGTGTTGTACAAGTACTACCGCCCCTTCTCTTTGCATAGTTGGTGTCGTAAAAGTACTACCGCCCTATTTTTTCTTATGATTGTTATCATAAATAAATAAATAATAAATACTTTTTATTTTCAGACACAAAGATCCATTCCTTATTCTAAATCATACAATCTAGGTATTTACTGATATGTATGTACATAAAAAAAATTGTAATATACTTTAGGTTACAATATAACCAACGTTTGTACATTGATGTACTGAATATACGTTCGTACAGGCCCTTAATTACGATATTTTCTGAGCGTTGGAGAGACAGCATGAACGTGGCTATCCTGTGTCTCACAACGGCATTAAAAGTATTGACACGTGCCTCGAAAAACATTCCCAAGGAACTGCAATAACTTTTTAAACCCATCAGGTGTCTAAAACAGTTATTGTATTGTACTCTTATGCTATTGTGAGACACATTGGTGTAATCCGACCACAGCTGGCAAGTGTAAAGCGACTGACAATAAGTATGAAACAGTAACGTTTTTACACTGTCATCACATTTACGAAACCTTCTAGCCAGCATGTTACCCACCACGGATAGCCCCCTTCTCTGTCTCTCAATATCAGCATCATCTTTTAGCGACGATGTTACTATGTGACCAAGATACTTGAAAGACTCTACGACTTTGATGGGCTCATTTCTCAAAGTGACCTCAGGCACAACGTCTGGACCCCTGCCGGACCCCTGCCGGACCTGAATACGACAATTTCGGTCTTTTTAACATTATATGCTAGACCAGGCTACATGCATAATCCTCGCATATTCTAACCAGTTTATCAGGACCTTTGATTGAGGGACTGAGCAGCACCATGTCGTCAGCGTAACTTAGATTATTAAAATATCTGTCACCAATTTTAAGACCAACATGGTGTTGCTCAGTCTCACAATCAAGTCATTGACATAGAAGTTAAACAGGTCCGGCGAGGTCAATCCGCCCTGCCTCACTCTACTTGAAAGCCTGAAGCTGTCTGACAGTTCACCTGCCCAACGGACGTTATTGGTCTGATTCTTATACCAATAAGCCATCAGATCATTAAACCCACCTGGCACCTCTGTTTTAAGAAGTTTGCTCCATAAAATATTATGGTCGAGGGTATCAAAGGCACGGCTAAGGTCCAAGAAACATCCATACCCAGATGTTTTTCTGTCACGATAATGGCTGACAATTTGCTTTAATTAAAATATAGCTGTGGTACGAGTCTTTCAAGTACCTTAGCCACTACTGTAGCTTAAGAAATTGGCCTATAGTTGTCGACGCTTGATAGGTCTCCAGTTTTATTTTTGACCACAGGAATAACGATAGTACGCATCATGTCCATGTCCATCATGTCAATGTTATAGAATAAGTGTTATTGGCCCCGAGACTTTCTCTTTTTCATTTTCAATAACACTTTACTAACATCCTCTGTAGTGAATGAAACAGGCTTCGATGGCTCCGATTCACAACGGCCCCCTTCCACGTCACACTTCTCTTTTTCCCCTGATGGAGGACAGAACTTTTCTTTAAATAAATTAGCAATGTCACCCGGTTTACTTTTCTTCCCTACACTAATAAAAATAAAAGTACTACCGCCCTATCTTTTCCCATTGTGTGTGTTGTAAAAGTACTACCACCCCTTTTCTTCCCATGCTGGGTGTCTTGGCCGAAGAGGTATTTTAAAAATGTTGAATATTAACTAAAGAGTTGAAAAAGACGCAAGTTAGGTAAGATGTTATGATAAGCTGTTATAATAGGTCAGGTTTGAGTGAATCGAGTCGAGTGAATCGAACCTGACCTAATATAACTTAACTTAACCTAACCTCTTACCCAACTTAACTAGCGTATTTTACAAATCTTTTGTTAATATTCAACATTTTTAAAAAGAAAATATACAAAAAAAGTACTCGTTTGTAATAACCCTACTTACGGAACTTGTATCTTAAACTACTATTGAGAGTTTCGATGCTAAATCATAGAACCAAAAGCACCCGAAAAATATTGAACTGTGACGATTCAGCTCTAAAAAGGCTTTCTATATAAAAACCAAGCATGATTTGTCAAAATAGTTTTTCCTATCAACCCGCAATTTTGTTATGGTTATGGCACCTGTGTGAGCGTGACACAATCCCGGGGTTTTTGCCTCTCTTTTTAGTAAGTTACTTTCGAGGTTTATCGTGTCACTTTCGTGGGATTAAAAACTTTAAACGAGACTCACGATTTGACTGATTGACTTATGAAATTCACTCGTGTTATCAAGAGTTTTAAGTTTTTTTATATAAAATATACAAAAACATAATTGTTTGTGGCACATTTTATAATTTGCCTTGAAGGTGACAATGAAAATCGTGCCGATAAGAATTTAGCCTGAAAGTTGCTTGTTTTCATTAGTAGAATCACTGGGCTTAGGGAGGATCACATTGTATTTAATCAGATGGTTTACGTTACATTTGTACAGTTGGTATCAGCCCAAGGCCCCTCCACTGTCAAACACGTGTTTGTACCCACAAAATGTCTATCTGTGGGTTGAGCAGGCTTAGTGTGAACTACTTCACTAACCATGGCTGACAGTAGTAGTTTTAGATAATTCGTGTTATAGCGTAATGATTTAAAATAAAACTCATGACAGAAAAAGTGTAAAATATGGTATATTATCATAACATTTTTTTTATATATATGAAGATTTCAATTTATAAATTAACAAAGAATATGAGGTTCTGTAGAAATGTTAAATTCGTCTTTGGCATCCCAGTTCGCTGTTTAGCTGCTGTCAAAAAGCAAAAAGTTAAAACTGCCCAAAAGCTTTTCTAATTGAAATTCCAAACTATAACAAAATCACAATCTCAAAGTTATTACTGCATTTAGTGGTGAAAGCTTTAAATTAAATCCTGAAAGTAGGTGTATCCCTATAAAGTCACTAACGTCTAACATCGTTCGACTTTTTCTTTTAACCGGGAATCAATAATGTGGTAAATAAGTTTGTTTATTCTTTGTAATTAAATTGAAAGTTGTTTACGGTGCATGTAATTACGTCTGTAAAATGTTTTAATATCCAAAACGTACAGTTAGTGAAACATACATTTTATGTTACCACCCTCATTTTTTTAATAAACCAACAAGTGGTCAGTAGTTACCTACAGTATTTTAACAAATATTTTCTTCTTTTAGGAACAATCCTATTTTTACCTAGTTCTAAGTGGAAGACAGCAAAAAAGCTTTGACAGAAATCAGAAGTAAATTAAACAGCGTAAACATGTCAACGTGGTTGTATAAGAAGTGCTGTAAATGTGGAGCAACTGCTGCTCAGGACAAAACTGTAAAGTTCTTTCGGTTCCCTGACCCTGGCAAAACAATTAGATAAAGTTCATATCTATTTGCTCAAAATGTGTATAGGTAATACAGAGTTAAAAATTGACTAATTTATTATCCGGGATGTTTATATATACAATATATTTGCTTCAATACAATATTGTATTGAAGCAAATACCGTGTTGTTTTCGGACCCCTAGCCAAATTTGAATACCATATTACTCAGAACATAACATAACTTTCCCAAGGATGAAAAAAAACTGGCTAAGTGCGAGTTGGACTCGCGTGCCGAGGGTTCCGATATACCTATTGTATTTTTGGAAGCAATAAAGTCCATTTTTAGGACCGCAAAACTAAATTTATTTGTAAAGGTTTTTTTGCAGATTTTCAAAAAACTGTGCAACTTAGAAAGATTGTTTTATTTTTTCTGTAATACATACATAAATTCCTATCGAATGTAATTAATTCAGATTTTTCTTTTTACAAGCTTCGGAAATAAGGGAATGGTATTTTTTTAACATATTTCATCACAACTTGAAGTCTAAGAGTTGTAATAAAATAAAAAAATATATTTTAGAATGTACAAGTTAAGCCCTTTTATATGATACCCCATTCCATCTAGTAACAACAATTTGAAATTTTACCCCCCCCCCCCCTATTTGGGCCCCCTTTACAGTAATAATCATATTTTTTTTTTTATTTCATGTGGTTACCGTGGAAGACCACCACTTTTAATTCTTTCTCCTAAATTATAATAAATTCATTCGTTTTACTACATTTCAGAATAATATTTTTTATTTTTCAGCGGTACCCGTTGCAGAACCTTCAAACCAGGAACATATTTTCACTCTCGCGCATACTAAATAAACTGTAAGTTTTTAACATAGGCTTCAAGATTTTGTCTTTTTGTTTTTATGTTTGTTTTTTTTTTCACATGGCACCACTTTGTTTGTGAAGTGACGTAGCTTTTAGTTAAATTGACGTCATAAAGTGATCAAAGAATCCTTATATGTTAATTTTGACTTTGTCACAATTTTAATGGAATCCGCGAGCTCACATACCAAATTGATGTTTTTCTTCTGGTTAGATATTTTTTTTTACTTTTCCTACACTATTAAAATATATATATATTTGTAGTCAGTTTCTCGAAAACGGCTTTAACAATTTCGATGAAATTTACTAAACGGGGATTTTCAGCGGCTGCTATTATAGAGCAAAGCTCGGTCGACCAGGTACTTTCTTATTATATGTATAGGTAGGTACCCAATTTGTTTGACAATTTTTTTGTATTACATTCTTATTTTTCAGGATGACTCGGTATCTGTCGCAGGACCTTCAAATCACAAACATAATCTTACTCCAGGGACTCAAGACCAACATTTTTTTGTCATAGTCTTCATGGTTTTGTCACAAATTTTAATAAAACCAGGTCCTAATGAAATAGTGAACACAATTTTAGTATGTTACTCAGACAATGTGATGCCGGCATGAATGTCCCGTGTGGTGCCGGCAAATAATAGTACCAACCCATACAACACGTGGGTGTCGTAAGAGGCAACTAAGGGTTATAATCTGGAGGATGGGCAGCGGCATCCTCCTTTGTATCTCACATCTTACTGACTGCGGTCACCTACAACCGCGGTCCATGGTGACAGCCGTAACGCTAACAACACTCCCCTCTACATTTTTCCAGCAAAAGCTTGAGTTCTGGAGGGAGCTCCCTGTCCTGTAGTGGACGTTTCATGGGATGTTATGATGACTCAGACCATGAAACTGAACAACTTTCCCCAAGGAACATAGGTCGAAATACGAAAACCAATTTTTGACCTCCCATATAAACTGCAACAGCTGATAGCGCATTTTGTATGGGAGGTAAAATTTGGTTTTTCGTATTCAACCTATGTTTCTTGGCTAAAGTTGTTCAGTTTCAAGGTCTGAGTAACATATTAAAATTATGTTCACTATCTATTTCATTAGGACCACCTGAATCTAAAATGTCTGACTATACTTGAGTGTGGTACTTAGTACATGAAACTGAACAACTTTCCCCAAGAAACACGGGGTGAAAAGTGAGATTTCTTTTTGGTCGTCCTATACAAATTTCAGAATTGACGGCGCAAGCTTTGTATAGGGAAGTCATTTTTTTTTCATTTTACAACATATGTTTCTTGAGAAAAGTTGTTCAGTTTCATGTACTAAGTACCATACTCAAGTATGTCAGACATTTGAAAATCACGTTGTATACTCGAAAATTTTCTTCTGTCAAAACTATATTATTCTTTGTATTTATTTATTATTAAGTACCTAATTTGTTTAATTACATTTCAGTATTGTTTTATTTTTCAGGATGACTCGATACCTGTTGCAAAACCTTCAAACGACGAACATATTCTCACTCCAGGGCATTCAAAACAAAATGTAACAAACCTGCGAGTCACCGGTTCAAAAAGAAATTGCGAAAACTACACTGCAGCTCTTGTTAACAATTTGAAAGCGTTTTTAATGACGCCTGATTCAGAAGATGCAGCAGGCGCCATCGAAAACGTTGTCTTACTCCATGACACAGAACACGAAGAAACTGCGATAGATATGGCTTCACAAGAATCCCAAGCATGTGCATATGTGTGAGGTTTAATTGTTGAAAATATGCGCAACACAACCTCCGTCGTTTGCAAGACAGCGCTTCTAGCAGTAGGCGATACTGAACCTGCACACATATTCACGAGCTTCAAAGAGTTCAGCGACTGTAAAAAAAGTATGTAATAATCATCATCCAGTGCTGGACATAGGCCTCCCCTAACGATCTCCATGAATCGCGGTCCTGCGCTGCTCGCATCCAGCGGCTTCCCGTGACCTTGATCAGATCGTCGATTCACCTTGTGGGGGGCCTGCCAACGCTTCGCCTTCCGTAAATATGTGACTGTCGCAGGCAAATTGTATAATTCGTCGTTTTACATTATGCCTTGGCATTCTTCAAAATGCCGAAAAAAATTTAATTCGCCATTTTTCATAATGCCGCTGCATTTCACAAAATGGCTCGTAATTCGTTTCTGGCACTAGCCGACTGCTGCCGTGGCGTGCTTGATTCGCTCGCTCGGCTAGTGCGTTGTGGTCGAAAGATAACCTAACCCAACCTAACCGATCCCTGCTCGGGACCGGTTACGTTTGGTTTACCGTGGCTAACGAACCGAAAATGCATTAGTGATCTAAACCCGTTTACAATCAGCCAGCACCGATTTATAATTTACCGACCGTTTACAGTTTTTCCGCCGTAAACGGCGAATTATTCGATTTGCCTGCGACATCACTATGGAGCTGGTGTACGTAGTAGAGGTATCTGCTTCCATATTAAAAACCTTGTTCGAAACAAACTTATGGAAGAATAACCTTAAAGCAATGAAGTTTTTAAAGGTTTGTTCGAGTCATCTCAAAGAAAATGTTTATTACATAGTATCTGCCGTTTTTCACATTTCCATCAAAAGGCACATTATTTTAAAAATTTATAATTTTGTGATAAAAAACAGATAGAAAGAAAATTAAAAATCTTAAAAAACCAATAGAGGTTATAATAAAGTCAACATTTTCTTTGAAAAGACTAGAGTTTCAGTTTATTAATTTTCTTTTACAAAAAAGAATGCTTTTGTTTGAGTGAACTGATTGCAATGGATCAAAGCCGACTTATAAGTTGCGCGAAAATAAGTAAAAGAAAATAAGTAAAATAATTTTAATAGTTTTACTAGTTTGTGTTGTGAGTTAGAAGCGCACAGACAAACAAGCAAAAGTCCAAAAATGACCTAAATAGGTCATTTTACTTTTCTTGCTATCCCTAGATTACATTTTTGAGAAAATTTTCAGTGTTCAAATTCGCCCAGTGTCGATTTTATTTGTATATATTTTTTATTTTATTTTGATCAAATGGTTATCACAAAAAAGTGTACATTTTCGCTTGTATATTATATTGAATTCTGTGAAAAATCAGTCAAAGTTAAAAATAATAAAACCTCAATAAATCAGGCTTAAGAAGACTTTTTGTTTAAATTTTTCCTATACTTATTTGACAAAAACTAACGCAAAATATTTATTTCTTTGATTTCAGATGGAGTTGCAAGCATTGGAGTTAAGATACACATTTCCAGTTTCATGCTTATGTGGTCTTAACTCATGCATGCAGCTTCATCTATTAATATTTTTCCTGAATGCTTAGGTCCCTATTCAAAAATTCCCGCTCAAATAGGTTTTGAGCACCTACCACGGCGCTAGTAGTATAACAAAGTGGCGCGCTTTTTTTGCTGGTACTTGAATTTCTTCTCTCGGTTAGAGAGTATAAATGTTCCTTGTATCAGCCGGTACTTCACCGCACATAATTATAAGGCACAGCTTTAGTTTTTTTTTTTCACCAAAAATTCATAAAGAGACCTGTGATACAAAAAGTACTACGTTAAATTTCGGTGTCTTACATAATTATAAAAAATTGGGAGAACGACTTGAAGGAAGAACGAATTGTCTTTGATGTAAGTGTTCTTACTATTTAATCACAGTCTTTCTATTTGTCTCGTACGTCCTAGTTTGTACGACTTACAGGTAGTTGTAAAAACTGGCCAATTGCAAGTCGAACTCGCGCCCCAAGGGTTCCGTACCCATTCATCATATCATATTGTCAAAGATTCTATCTTATGACTTTAAATACTCTGCATCTACTCAAACCTGACCTCGCTTTTATAGGTATACTAGCTGTTGCCCGCGGCTTCGCTCGCGTGGATTTCGTATTTAGGTTGTTACCGGTTTTCCGAAGCAATGAGATATTTTAGTCCAGGGAAATTATTATTTATCCCATCATTTCGGGGTAATTTTAAACTAAGGAAAAACAGGACTAACCCTGCGCAAATCAATGAGTATAATTCAAAATTCAGCTGAATTTTATATAATACGAGTATACAGACGTTACTCATAAATAACTCAGAACAGAGAAACTTAGCAGCAGTATCCTAACAAATGTAAAGAGAGAGAATGAGAGACACCTTTAAGTAATATTTCGCAGAAGTAATTGAGAAAAACAAAAACTCTCTCCCTCTCTCTCCCTCTCCCCCTACCCCTCCCTCTGTCACTCCCCTTCCTCCCTCTCCCACTGCCCCTCCCTCTCCCTTACCCCCTCCACCTCCCTCTCTCCCTCCCCCTCCCTCTCTCCCTCACTCTCCCCCTTCCCCTCCCTCTCCCTCTCCCTCTACTTTACCTGTACCTCTAACTCTTTACCTCTCTACCTCTGTACCCCTAACGCCAATTTAACCGCTATCCCTGACATAGAAACGAAACCCATATTTATTTTCAGACATGGTATTTCACGTCCACAACAACGTTGGATTTCAAAGTTGTTGTAGCTTTCGTTATCAGCGACCCGATAAACCATACAAACGACACCCATATTGATTTTTAGACATTTCAAACCTATCGCACCCCAACTCCATCCCCAGGGGGATGATGGTATTTTACGTCCACCACGTTCAAAATTGTTGTGATTTTCGTAATCAGCGACCCGATAAACCATACAAACGACACCCATATTCACATTTCAACCCTATCGCACCCCAACCCCATTCAAGGGAATGATGGTATTTAACGTCCACCTCGTTGGATTTCAAAATTGTTGTAGATTTCGTAATCAGCGACCCGATAAACCATACAAACGATACCCATATTGGTTTTTAGACTATTTCACCCCATTTACCTTTTTTAGGGGTTGAATTTGGGGTGGAATTTCAATAACAGTGATGAACGTTGCACAGAATTACATCATTAATGCCTAAATAATAAAATATGTGGATTTTACTTTAAAAATAAAGAATTTTCAACTTCATCCCCCTTTTCACCCTTAAGGGTGTCGAACTTTCAAAAACCCTGAGACACGTAAATATTATTTTTAGTCGTCAGCCTAAATACAAATTTTGAAGATACTAACTTCAACTGACGGACTTTCATACAAACTTTCATCCCCTATTTTACCCCCTTAGGGGTGAAATTTTGTAAAACTCTTTCTTAGTGCACCCCTAGGCCTCATAAGAAACCTACATGCCAAATTTAGAATCTCTAGACCCAGCGGTTTGGGCTGTGCGTTGATATGTCAGTCAGTCACCTTCTTCTTTTATATATATAGATGAACTAGTTATTGCCCGCGGCTTCACTATCAAGTAGCTAGTTTTTATTTTTAGGGAGGTTTATAAAACTTATTTAAAAATAAACGTCTATTCACCCCCTTAGGGGATGAATATTCTAAAATGCTGAACCATGTGTTCATTACTATAATATTAAACGAGTAATATTTGTATAAATATTTGTATATTTGTAAATGTATTTGTAATCAGTTTCTCGAAAATGGCTCAAACGATTTCGATGAAATTTACCATACGGAGCTTTAAGGGGCAAAAATGGAAAAGGCTAGGTCTCATGACTGTCTTTAAAAAAATATCGTGTTTTAGACAAAAACCTACAGCACCATCTGTTGGCGGGTAGCATAGCTGGCTCACCCGATGATATTTTAATGTTGAGACGGCTATTAAAGAGTGGAGCTCAGTCAACCAGGTACTTTCTTTTTAATAGCTCAAATCCAAATGTTTATGCATCTCATGTCTAAACTGTAATATTTTCATGCAAACTTTCATCCCTCATTTCATCTAGGTCGCCTACAGCACTTAGCGGATTTACATGGAGAAACGCCTCGATTTAAAGTTTTTTCTATTTGTGTTGTCATAAATTGTATTATTCCGAAAATAATGTTTAATTTGTTAGTTCCTTATATTTAGATAAGCATGCAAAATTAAACACTCACCAAATCAATTTAAGTTAAATACCGGTTGCCTTGATTTGATACGATGCACTATATTAAATATTTTCACGTCTCACTTTCCCTTTTTTTCACATGTTTTTCACTTTTCGGCACCAAGAATATTATGGTCGCGGTCACAGCTCCAAGTGAAGCACTTAATATAACAAATCTCAGCCAACTAGCTCCCCTATCAGTTAAAAAAATAATAGGTCTTTACCTATGAAATTTCCGAAATTTTCTTACAGATTAATGAGATCATAATTCCTATAATTTTGATGATATTTTTTTCATTTGTCTTATATTTGAAAGTTGACTTCAAGGTTATCAATTTACACATAAAATAAAGTTTTTATTTTTAGTTTCATATATAAAATTAAAGGTTCGAATATTGTTCGTCTTAAATGTCGTCCGATTTCATCAATAGATTTGTTATATTTTTTTACAGATAATATTTTTCGAAAATTAAATTTAAGCTTCTGTTAGCTTAATGTCTTTCCAATAATGCTTAAAAAAAATAAAAAGAATTGGATTTACAAGTCCCCAGAAAAATGCAAAAATGTTAGTACTGAAAATTGAGTTTACCTAAAATTCGCCATACAAAACGGCAATTTCATAGGTAAAGACCTAATATTACTCGCTAAATACAACACTTATCGAAAATCTGTTTTACAAAATTAAAGAAAAGGTGAACTATAAGTATTTTTCAGAATTGATAGGTTCTTAATAAACTAGTCTACTTTTACTTCAATTTTATAAGACAGATTTTCGATAAGTTTTGTATTTAGCGAGTAATATTTTTTTAACTGATGGGGGCGCCAGTTGGCTGGGGGAAAGCTCTTAATACACAAAAACACGCGTAGTGAAAAACCGCTGTCGAGAACGTGAATATTCAACTGACAGTAACTTTTTTTAAGGGTTTAGTTAGATGCATTAAAAGCGAGGTTGGTTTTTTGTTACATTCTGAACGCTAATCAACAAAGAAAAACAGCGCTCAGCACTATTAACATCATAGAATTATAATACACTACGTTTAACATATTAAATTGACGTTTCAATTGCAACACTTCACGCGGCAAAAACTGCTCCCTATTGTTGCGAGCTCCTTAGGCCGGTTGTGACGTACCAGCAAGGAGGTTATATATAAGGGATGGAGGTTACACTTCGCTTAAAACCTCCTTGCGTGCCAGCGTATTACAATGTTGTGATCCACTTTGTTAACCGACTTCAATAAAGGACGAGGTTCTACGTTCCACTGTATGTATTATTTTTTATGTATGTTCACCGATTACTCCGTCAGTTGTGAACCGATTTGCAAAATTCTTTTTTTATCCGAAAAAGTATACTCCTGAAGTGGTCCCATTGTCACCAAGTCAGGATCTGATGAGGGGATCCTTGGGAAATCGAGGGCAACCCTCAAATTTTATAGGCACTTATTACGTGTTTTATATATTTTTCAAAGCTTTACAAGTATATAGCCCATGTGGTGCCGGCGAAGAATAGTGCCAAACTACCTCTACCCTTGGGTGTCATAAAAGGCGACTTTGTTTCACTGGATGTATTTTATTTATTTAGGTTTACCGATTACTCCGTCAGTTGTGAACCGATTTGCAAAATTCTTCTTTTATCCGAAAGGGTGTACCCCTGAGGTGTTCACATTGTCACCAATCCGTGGGAGTCGTGAAAGGCGACTAAAGGTTAATGAACCATGCAGAGAATCGGCAGCAGAATCCTTCTGTGTATCGTTTCATCTTACATTCTGCGTTCACCAACAACCGCGGTCTATGGTGTCAGCCGTGAGGCTAACAAGCGTGATGACTATGGTACTTCTCCTTCACATTGTTCCAGCACAAGCTGGAATTTCGGAAGGAGGTCCTGTGGTGGACGTTTCATGGGATGTTGTGATACATGCATTTGCGTCTGGTATTCTTCATCTCATGTTGATGATCTGGTGTTGGAAGGAACAACTCCTTCATCATGACATCCCATGAAACGACAAAAAAAAAAAAAGGACAGGGAACTTCCTCCAAAATTCCAGCTTTTGCTGAAACAATGTGAAAGAGAAGTACCATAGTCACCACGCCTGTTAGCGTTTAGGCTGGCTCCATGGACCGCGGTTGTTGGTAACCACAGAATGTAAGATAATAAGATACACAGAAGGATGCTGCTACCCATCCCTGGTTCATTAACCCTTAGTCGCCTCTTACACCCACTGGTATGCCTTTTAAACCAATAGATTGGTACTATTCTTTGCTGGCACCACACGGGACACGGAACAACTCCTTAACGGTTAGGAGTTGGAGGATAATTATTTTAAATTGTAGTTACGTTCTTTAAGATCGTTTAAGTTAGTTTGAAGCGCTTATGGTCAAGTGGAAGTTGTTCTTTTTTTGCGATCACGAAAATTGAGTAATGGTGGCCCAGGATTAGTCAGAACCTAGATGGGTGACCGCTAGTGGCAGAACAATTAGAGCATTCTGTCAATTGTAGAACGATTTTCAAAAATTATTTTTATTCGGACAAAACATACTTCTAAAGTTGTCCCATGTTCACCAAGCCAGGATCTCACTATGGGATCCCAGGGAAACCAATAGCAGCGCTCAAATTTTATAGGCACCTATTACCTTCGTGTTTCATATATAACGTTGTAGGTAAATAACGCAAAACCTTTCAGAACTCTCTATCGAAAAAGCTCTTCATATGAAATTAAACAACTTTTGTTCTACCGCATTTATAAATTTGCAAAAAACAACAACAACTTTGCCAACAAAACCTTTTCACTGGCCTTTCTTAAGTTGAAGCTTGTCTTAGTGTTCTTATTCTAATTGACATATTTACAAGAGTCTTCGTTGTCGTAATTTTCTACAATTGAAGCTTATTTTAATTTATCTACATATGTCTTAATCGTTGCATTTCACGCAATGCTTTTTCGTCATGCGGTTTTTTAAGCATAGAGACCCGCTAATAGTCAAATTGTTCTCACTGACGTGTAGCCGCGTGTACAAACCTATCTCAAAGTGGGTTACTTATTACTGACCAATCGTTAATATAAATTTGATAGTTTAAGACATTCAGAGATTTATCCGTGAAATGCTCTTGACTATTTAGTGACATCATGATTCAAAACAGTGACATGACAACACCGCGTTTTTAGTGTTTTGTAACAGGATCAGTCAGGGCTACCAACCACTTGTTGGTGCCTGTACCTTAAGGTGTTTGCTTAACAGTAAAACTTGTACAATAAAAATAGTTTTAACAAAAACTAATCACCTCCTTCAAAATTTTGTAAAGAATCTATTAACACTAAAAAGTATGAAATAACCATAGCAGTTAATTATCAGCAACATAGTGACTTAATAGAAAAAACCAAGCCTTTGTTTTTTAATTTCAATTACACATTTACAAGAAACAGTTTATTTTGGAGTTGGTGCCAGCCTAGTCGCAAAACCAATTGAAGTATGTGTTATTAGCAAAATATCCTTTATGTGCACTAACTAACTTGCGCTACATAAGCTGTAAGTATGCTTTTACCAAATTACAACAAGTTTTCATTTTCCATCTCGGGGCATCTTTCTTAACCGACTTCAAAAAAGGAACAGGGCCTATCTTCCACTGTATGTACTTTTTTATCAAATCTTAACCATTGGCAATTTATTATGGGATCCCCTCGAAGGTCGATAAAAAGCAGTTCAACGTCTTCTGTAATAAGAGACACTAGATAAGATATTGTTCCCTGCAGTGCAACTTCTTGGCTTGCACCGACTCCAAAATTAATTGTTTCTTGTAAATTTACAATTGAAATAAAAAAAACATAGGCTTGGTATTTTCTATTATGTCACTATGTTGCTGATAATTAACTGCTATGGTTATTTACTTTTTACTGTTAATAGATTCCTTACAAAATTTTGAAGGAGGTGTTTAGTTTTTGTTAAAACTATTTTTATTTATAATCTATTTGCTTCGTGGTAGGTACAGAACCTTTAAAACGTTGCCAAGCACATTTCTTGTAATTGTATCTTTTCACATTATTATTTTTAAATCTACTGAAATCCATGCGGACGAAGTCTTGGGCAATAGCTACGAGTAGTAGTACTATAAAATTTAATTAAAATTTCAGGAACCTACAGACATGGCTTCAGCTACTAATATTATTGTAACTTGTACAATATTCATATGCTATATGTGTTTGCGGGCATATGCGGAATTTTACAGTTCAACATCGGATTGTGAGTTACTTTTGATCACACAAAAAGTGGTCATGGATCATTTAGATGACTACGCGCGGAGAGAAGAAAAGAGGTTACAAACGCTCAAAAAGTAAGAAAAACGATTTATGAATTCTTGGCCAAAACTGCTGTGACGTAGGGTCATAGGTAGATGTGGGTGACGTAGGGTCACCGTTAGGAATAATTAATAAAAAGTATTGGGTTCTAGAAATACCTTTAATTTTTGCCACCTTTCTACACAACCGTAGGTACTAGTAGGAATAGGAACACTGGCCTTAAGCGGAGTTGACGATGCAGCAGTTCTGGGCGAATCTCATCCAAAGATGTAGGTAGACAATTCCGACTCAGCGAGCGCTCGAGCAGCCGTAGCATTCGGCGATATCTTGCCGTAGCGAGCGGCGCAAGGGAACAGGCAGGGAAGTCAATTCCCAAGTAGAAAAACCTTCGCCAGCTCATTGAAATAAGCCAAAAACACATTCTCTGAAAACGAATTGACATTTTGTGCTGTTCTTCCATTCAATGAAGTTTTCGTAGGCAAGAATGTAGGTACCTATTTTTCCTTTGATTTTGCTGGAAGGAGACTCTCACTTGCATTTTGTGCCCCAGTAATTATTTCCTGTGGGGTTAAATTTAGTTCTTCTTCATTGCTTGAAACCGACGAACGACATTGTCAGTTAGTCACAAAAATCAAAGCAAATGAAAATACTTCTGAAAAATGGCGCGCGGAATTCTTGTTGCGCGCGCATTTCTTTTTTCAAATGAGGAGCTGTGCTGTGACGAAGCAGTGGCAATGCTCCCAAACAGCGTAGTCATTGAAAAAGTACAAAAACTTTAAATTTATTGCTTACAAAATCAAATTATGTTAATTTGTTGTCAAATTTAACTAATCTCATGCAAAAAACTGTTAATGTAATAATATTTTCATCAACATTACGTAAGTATATATTTACGAAAATGTCATAAATATTTTAGACATAAGAACTCCTTGCTCTTTGTTAATATAAAAAAATATGTAGTGTGCAGACTCGCCTTCACCCACACTTATATAGTTATTGTGGCATGTATTATTCGACAGTACAATATAGAACCTTATACTGGCAACACGTGTTTGTATTTATCACCGCTCCCGGGTCCGCACATCGCATGGCGACCCTGCCAGTGCTGCCTAATATGGCAGCGCTGTGCAATATGAGTCGGAAAGATCTAACGTGAAGAAAAAATGTGATTTATACGAGGATTTAGTGTAGTGAAAAGTGACAGAATAAAAATCAAATGCAAAGTAAAGTACTATGGTGAATCAGTGGTTTGAAGTAGTTGTAATTTGAGAATAAAGAAGAATTTACATTAAATAAGAAGATACGTCTCAGTAAAATTTTGAAGAAAAACAACAACAAGAAAAGTTTCTAAAGAAGACCATGTATGAAGACGGAGAATGGAAGAACAGAAGAAAAAGGAAGAATCTTGTTTTGTGAGTGTAGAGCAGGGCGCAGGGAGATAGACGGAGTCAGATGATAGATGATGTGTTGCTGGGCGCAGGGAGTTGTTGGTGTCAGATGATGAGGAATAAGCAGGGCGCCGGAAGTTGTTCGTGTCCACGGCCGGGACATGGCCAGCCCTCAGTGATGATTGTGTTTTTAGCTAGGGTTTTGGAAGAAAAATAGAGTAGGTCGTTTCGGGTTTCGGTAACAGAAGAAAATCGGTATAATTTCGGACAGGTTTTGGTAGCGGAAGAAAATCGGTATAATTTCGGACAATTTTCTATGAAGAACGAAGACAGGCAACCAACCAGTAATTCACCATACAGATGACCATACAGGATCATCATAAAGGGTCTTAGAAAACGTAAGTTAATTTTAGTAACCAGCCACGGATAATGTAAACACCACATTTCTCATCTGTGGTAAACACTTTAGAAAGGCGTAAGTTCGATTTTATTTTTCTATAAAAAAAGAAATTTTACACTATCCGTGAGCTACTTTTTTATTGGTGTTACCTACTAATTTTTTTTTTCCTTTTAATGGTAGGGCTACGGATAATGTAATATTAGTACAACAAGTAAATGAATTTTGAAAAAGAGAAAATTAAAAAGTTACTTAAAAATATTTTGTGATGATATAAATTATATGAGAAAATTACATTATCCGTGTGCCCATTAAATAATATAAATACTCGTATCGAATATAAACAAGAAATTAATATAACAACTATCTTTTGCGTAGTATTTAAAATTGACTTAATACTTGAAAAAACGTGCATTACGTCACAACTCTAGGGTATACTTTAATTTTTTTTATATAAATGATTTATTGGATTTAAATTAATATATTTGTCAGAGTAACCAAATAGTTAAAGTCTAAACAAACCAACGAATGTATTTTAAAATAAAAAAAAAAAATTTCTAATATAAGTTTGGATAAAGAAATTCTAATAAATCATATGTGAGTACTTTAATTGTGTCTTTATAGAGGAAGTCTACCACCAGTTGCAGAAAGCGACTTTAAAGTAAAAACCCTACTTAAATCTATTGCTGACATTTACTGGGCTAACATAGCAGAAAAGGACAGCACGAGATCTAATGTGACGTTAACGTTAATGGGCCTTCCTGCAACTGACGGATAGTTAGTCAGGTCATTTATAAAGAAATGCGTTTACTACAGTTGAGATTTTGTATTAAAATTATGTAGATTTTTTTTTCTTGTTATGAAAAATAGTAAAATTGTCTTGCGATTAGAGAAATTATTAATTGAAACATATAACATGATGATACTGTCACCTTATTAGGTCAACCGGTTTATGAACAACACAACATTTTCTGAGTAGGATTACTATCATAAATTTAGATAATAAGGTGCATGGATCAAGGTGTTTTTCACAGGTGACGTAAGGCATACTTAAGGCGCTACGTGCAATAATTTTTATTAAAAATTTTTTTTTTAAATGTGTAACAGAACTCGGATTGACTACGATGAATGAAAAGTACTAAGCTATTAAGCACATATTATGAATATTTAAGACAAATAAAAAGTAGAGATGAGATATTATGCGCAGTAAAAAGACGTAATAATATTGTACTACGTACATACTTTAATAATGTAGAGAAGGTAAAGATAAGGATAAATAAGTAGGAATTAGGATAGAGGTCACACTGATGGAAATCCGGAAGTATGAAAAATCTTTTTGACACCGCTGAGTGCAATTAGGTACTTTTCTTAAGGAATGTTTCGAATAGTTTATTTTGATGAAGGATAATGAATAAGCAGGATAGTATATTTTGTGAGATAGAGTATCGATGGGTGATTGAACTTTGAAGGTTTGGATTGTCTAGTAGGTATACTAAGGTATAAATAGAATGGATGGGAATACTTCGGTAGACAGAGTCTTGGCAATCGCTTGGACTGATCACCCAAACGATTATTGTTGTCTGTTGGTCCAAGACATTGGATATCGAAATATTCTTAAATAAGGATTGCGATAGAAAGATGAGTGAGTGGAAAGAAAGATAAAGAAAGAGAAATGTAATGATAAGAAGTGAGAGGACTCATACATGAGTAAATAAGCAGTGCTAGATAAGCGCTCTAAAGAGGTACACAATGGTACATAGTAGGCATAAGATCCTTCAGTCTAATCATAGGGCGGACGAGCTTCCGGTGTGAATAAGCTGTTGGAGACCAAGAGTCTTAAAACTATGACCTATAAATTAAGTAATATTGCTACATTGAGTGTCAGATCCTTCATTCGATCATGGTGTCAACGAGCTTGCTCTGTGAGAATAGTTGGAGTCCTGTAGGTGACTTAAAACATGACCTCAAATAATTAAGGGCGTGGCCACGACCCATAAAAAGGCGCAAAGTTGCCAATAAATTAAATTATAGTAAAAAATCGACTAAATAATAAAAGTAGTAATACGAATAAATAAATAAAAAAGGGGCCGGCCCATAAATAAATAAATAAATGAAATATTAAAATGTAAAAGTAAAATGTAATTATATGCATGCAAGTAAAGTATTATTAAATTACGTAAGGAGCTCCATGACAAACGATTAATAGGCCTAAAAATAAATAATGTAATATAATTTTACAAATAATTATGACAAGACATGACGCGTAAGACAACTTTATGAGATATGACATGACAGAATATTCTTTATAAGACTTGACGATAGCTATCGAATCTTTGAAACATCAAGAGATATAAAACACCATAGATGTATTAAAAAAGCACCTGTAAAACACAGCTGTGTCTATATATATTTTTTTTTTTACCGGAATTGACGATAGTGATATAAGTAAATACCTATTTAGATTTAAGGAAGTTGAATAATATTGTAACCAAGCATATAATATAATCATAGCATATAATAGAATAAGTAAAACATTTTGACGTGAAAATGGAAAGGAAAATGATAAAATAAGTAAAATTTATATTTTGTCAACAGTAGGTAAATAAGTTATAAATAACACCATGTATTTGCGGTAGATAAATGGGTAAAGTAATAATAATAAAATGTCAGTACGTAAAGAGGTTTACACAAAATTTTTAATTTGGTTTAAACTTTTTTTTATTCGGAATGTACAAGATATTAATTTGAAAAATAAATGTTAAAAAATATATAAATCTCAAGATGATGTAATCATATAGCTTCTGATTTGATTTCTGACAGTAACCGATTTGGTCATATGGTTTCTGATTTATTTTCCGAAAGATTTTTATTTTATTTCTGTTAAAAAAAAAGAGACTGTATTTTTTTTTTTTTCAAAAAAACGGGGGAGGTGTAGTGTGCAGACTCGCCTTCACCCACACTTATATAGTTATTGTGGCATGTATTATTCGACAGTACAATATAGAACCTTATACTGGCAACACGTGTTTGTATTTATCACCGCTCCCGGGTCCGCACATCGCAAAAAAAAACAAAAATTATATAACTAGTGCTGTATATATAATGAGAAAAGCACGCGTTTTTAAAAAGCTGGATTATGGACCTAAATACAGTGCAAATAGAGCTGTTTTATGAGCAAATGTGTTGTTTTTCTTTGTAATCAATTAATCATACTTCCGCGTGCTTCCGAACCTTTTTACAATGACTACTGCTTTTCTCAAAACGGCCACTACTATCACGAAGCAGGGGGACGAGGGGGCACAGCCCCCTAATGACCCCTCTGTACCGAACCCCCCGGTTCGGTCCGCCGTAAAAAAACAAACTCCAGACAGGAGGACCCATACTCGGTAGATTATGTTAGGTTCCCTTGTGACCCCTCGCAGACAGAAATAGGGGACCCGCACAGTGGGTCTCCGTCGAACTAACCTACAGTCAGGAGGATTTTAATGGAGCTTATATTATAAACAATGAACTATGAGGAACACTCAGCTTGGCATAAATAAATAAATATTGCGGGTTGAATAAATAAAGACAATTATTGTACCTTTATGCCTTTTTCTTTTTCGCCATTGTAGGAAAATTTTAAGTCACATAATAAATATTCTAAGTCAAACAATTTTTTTTGCATGTCACTATTTGCTTTACTCTTAAAATGTCGCACAAAGTATGTTTTTTATGACCATGTTCATATTTTCTTTTTATACAACCTCATTGTATCATTCAAAAAACCCTATTTTCTAGTTTTTATACGCCGCCAAGTGTTCGCTTATAAATAAATTCAGTTACCAAAACAAAAAAACCGGCCAAGTGGGAGTTGGACTCGCGCCTAAAGGATTCCGTACCTATCTACCATATGATATACTAAAAGCTTTAGCTCATTGATTTTAAAAACTCCACGACCATCCAACTTGACCCCTCTTTTATAGAAAAGTTCTTGAAACGGGAGCTCACCTTAATTGGTTCCTATTAGTTGTGAGAAAAATTGAATTATTTAATGATTTTAGACTTTTCCCTTTATTTGTACTGTGAGACCTAGCTTCTTGCCAAATTTCATAATTTTAGGTCAACGGGAAGTACCCTATAGGTTTTGCGATTTTGCGTAAATGTATGGAGATGAGGACATAAAAAGCCATATCCTTTGATTGCGTCGTTGTAAAAAAAAAAAAAAATTCAGATCTTGTGTGGTTTATGGACCTTAATATTCGTTATCAATTTCAACCTGATACCTCTTCTTGTTCGTGAGAAAAAGGGTCTTGACAGACAGACAGACGGACAACCAAGTGATCCTATAAGGGTTCCGTTTTTTTATTTTAAGGTACGGAACCCTAAAAATCGATGCCACTTTAAATTCAAACAAAGCTTACAACTGATTATAAAGCTGCTATTTTCTACTTAAAATTATCCTTCACTGTAGCTGCCAACCTATTATTTTTGCTACCTGCTTTAATATTTTTTGAAACCCATTTTCAGATTAATTTGTCGCCGCGTTTAATACATGACTTTTTTTATTTACATGATATTTACATTCCTCTTCTTTATATCTCACTAATAATATAAAGGTAGTTTTTGTTAAGTTTGAATGTTTAGACGTTTGGATGTACAATTACTCTTTCACGACCCAACCGCTGTACATGCTGTTGATGAAATTTGGCAGAAATATGGACTACGACCTAGAAAAGCATAATATCAACCAATCTTTTCACCCTGTTCTTTACTTTTCTTTTGGATCACAAATCTAAAATCTCTTTCATATATTAAGTTGGAATTTAGTGTAAGTGCAAACAAATTTTAATTTTTAAAACAGTTAACGGTTGATTTCTAAGCTAAAAAGTATATACAAAATAAGTATTCAACATTACAGGAATTACGCAAGAATACAGAAATTTATCGATATCGATGTATTTGTGGAAGCACTTTTGCTCTGGTTTCGATCGTCTTAAAAATATTTTTGTTTTAACAAATATAACGGATAAAAAGGAAGGTACAATATGCCTCTATTTTGCAAATTTTGATCTTTGCTGTGAGCTCGACATGATAATATCGCACAACATGCAATGATATTACAATTAACAACATGGCATTATAAAAATACGTCGCTGGTCTTACGCCATTGAGTTAGGCAATGAAGGGGTCATTTTGAAGTTTTGACGTTTATTTGTCCGATAGACCTATCCGTGTGGCTTGCGGGGCCCACCTACTTCGCCTTTGTAACTCTCTGCTTCATGTATTCTATGCTGTAATACGTTTTTAGGGTTCCGATACCAAAATGGTAAAAAAAGGAACCCTTAATGGTGTCGCTTTGTCTGTCTGTCTGTCCGTCTGTCTGTCACACCTGTATATCTCGGCAACCACTCATGCTATCGACTTGAAATTTGGAATAATTTTAGAATACGGTTGTCCAACTTAGTTGCACGTGAAAAAATGAAGAAAAAATCATGATTATTAATGTAAAGGGGGCCCAAATAGGGGGGGAAAAATTTCAAATTATCGGTACTAGTTTGAGTGGGGTATCATATGAAAGGGCTTTACTTGTAAATTCTAAAATATATTTTCGTATTTTTTTACAACTCTTGGTTTGCAAGTTAAGATGAAAAATGTCAAAAAAATACCGTTCCCTTATCTTACCCTTATCTCCGAAGTTTGTGAATGGAAAAATCTGAATTAATTACAATCGATAGACTTTTGTGTAAATATTACAGGAAAAATAAAACAATCTTTCTAAGTTGCACAGTTTTTTAGAAATCTCCAAAAAAACCTTTACAAACAAATTTAGTTTTGCGGTCCTAAAAATGGACTTTATTGCTTCCAAAAATACTTAAGGTATATCGGAACCCTCAGCGCGCGAGTCTAACTCGCACTTGACCGGTTTTTTTTCTCTTGAAAACTATACAAAATGCACACATCTAAATTGGAAAGCGCAATGACGAAATTTTTTATTTTGCCTCGAAAATGAGTTAAAAAATGTCGTAAGACAAAAAACGCATTGTCATTACACTCTTGGCTTCATTACGCCATTGCCTTTGGCTCGGACTGCAATTCCTGAGCCTCGAGTGTAATTATCAAAACTTGCGTTGCATTCTTAAGTGGTAGCATCTGTGCTTATTGCGTTTTAATGTTTTGCTTTCAGAAAAATCATTTTTTTAAAAAAGGAGCACGAAAGAGCAATGGATGATGTCTCTAATTATCTTGGAAATCCGATAAATTTGTATACACTAATAAAAAGACTGACTGTCGACTTAGAAGAATTGAACCAGCAAATCAAAATGTCAACAGGTAAAGTACAAATTCTTCCTGCTCTTATAAATTCTTCCGATGCTCATAAATTCTTCCAAATCTTGCCGACTTTGTACGACTACGTACGCACCATAAAGTTTTTGCCTGTTATTTAATACTAAAACTTGGAAAATCCTTTTTTTGCCTAGGAGTTCGTAATCACTTTTTGCAGATTTTCCTTGACGGTACTTTCCTTTCACTTGGGAGAGCAGACTTTCACTTGCTATACAACCTCCTGCATATTCATGTGTTATTTTTGATTGTTCATTATACCTCCTTCCCCCCGTTTCTGTCCTTTAGTTGAAAATTTATGCTCTCCTGGTACTTTTGTATTTTTATTATGCCTTTCCATTCTAACCCCCCAGTAAGTTGCCGACCTCCTCTTGCAGATTCATGTTTCCCTGGGTACCTTGATAGACGTCCAACAGAAAAATTTCGATGCCTCATGCTAAGGGTATCCAAATCACCCCATGTATGTTCCGAGATTATTTGTAGATTTCAAGTTATAATTTTATTTATATATATATATATATATTTAAAGGGCTATGCTCGAAGTTGTTAAGTTAAATTATAAAATCATCAAACGAAGCGTTGCAGGTCCCCCACAAGGTGTAACGATGATCTGGTCAAGGTTGGATGCAAGCAGCGCAGGACCGGACCGGTCTTCATGGATATTTTTTTTGGGAGGCCTATATGTCCAGCAGTGGACGTCTTTCGGCTGATATGATGATGATAATGCCGCAAAAAGGACAATTTTTTCATTTTTTTCACTTGTTGCACCTGACCTGCTGCCCATCCTCCAGTTTATAAGCCTTTAGTCGCCTCTTACGACACCCACGGGTATGTATGGGATGGCACTATTCTTTGCTGGTACTACACGGGAGGAAATAAAAACTGAATGTAAAATAACTGGTACTCTCTTGACAGACTACCTATGCGTAAGAAATATAACGATGAACCACGAAGATGTAAAGTTTCCAACTCGAGACGACTTAGTGGGTGCAGCAGAGGCACTTACTCGACTGCAATCGACGTACATGCTTGAAGTTAACGATCTAGCAGAGGGTATGATCAATGGAGTCTCATACAGGTTTGTCACAATTTTATAATTATTCAGAAAAAAATATTTAGTCATAACCTATTCTAGAAAATCAAGCTTCGTTCACAAACCTTGTTTCAATTAATGAAAAGTCAATAAAACGCAGCATTCTAGGTGCGCCACCGTATTCTAGGCTTGTAGCTTTAGGTGCTGTAATTTCACCAACAAAGCTCTTAACAACGGTCTAGCAGTGAGACAATATATATAGGCTAGACTTTTGAGCTAGAAAAAGAAACAGTCAATTCGTAATGTACGTAACGAACAGTAATGTGAAGTACTACAAGGTACTTTTTACTGCACTTTAAATTAATATTCCACAGCACACCGATGTCAGCTAGCGATTGTTATGTCCTTGGCCAAGCGTTGTACGAAAGCAAGGACTTTAAAAATGCCCTATCCTGGATGTTGGTAGCTCATCGGAAGTTCAGCGAAGAGATCAACGAAACACATGTGTTTTCGGAAGCTGATATTTTCGATTATATCATTCTTTCGTATTATTCGATAGGTCAGTACGTAATATTTCTATGTTTTACATAAATTATTTAACACGGATTTACTCACGTTGCGCATTGAATGAAGACTGAATCGGGCTGAATGTTACGTATAGTTTAGTATGACAGAAGTAACAAATAAATGGTACAGCAACACTGCACTTACTTTCTCGCGATAAGCAAGGAACAAGTATCAACTGCAAACTCAAATTTGTAAATCCATACACATAGTACGGAAATACAAACTTATGGGTTTTAAAAAAAATGTTCTAATGAAATATGCAGATCAATTCAGAATTCAAATTGTTAAACATAAAAAAAAACTAACCGTAAACTATTTAGAGTAAATCACACGTTTAAATTTTGGTAGTACTGGAACAAACCTTTACATGAACTTTCACAGATCAAAAGATACTACCGCAAGATACTTGCATGAAGATCTTTTACATTTCCTAATTTCCCAACACATGTTTCTTAGGGAAAGTTGATCAGTTTAGTCTACTGAGCAAGCCCTTTTAGTTTTTGGTACACCCTGTATACTAAATTTTTACAAAAAGAAAACAAATATATTATCCAGTCAGGTATACAACAATTTTTCATTTTCGTTGTATGACAGCTACCCTCAAAATGAGAGCCAGCTGGAAACCACTCAGAGTCCTTCGATGGATTTGCATAAAACTCTTAAATTCTAAATATTGTGTCAATCGGACCATTCGTTTAGCCGCTAGGCCAAAGCGTGACGGACAGACCGACCGACGGACCGACCGACCGACCGACGGACGGACATTTTTGGGAGACTTGTTTTTTATTATTTATAAGTGATAATATAGAACACATTTTTGAGAAAATTAGAAAGATCACAGATCTCATGTTACCATTGAGAGCTCTGCTGAAGTGATAAAAATAGAATTTAAAATGCTAAAACGCTATCTCGGCTGGTCTTTCGTTATGGATTGACATTAACTCAAATTACTTTTCTAATATTCCTTTAGTAAGTTATGGTCTTAAATCGCGTTTATGTAGACACGCTTCACAATCACACCAATTTTCTTCCAGGTAAAGGAAAAATCCGCCATCTTGGATTTTATAGCGGCCATTTTAAAAAATTTGTTCTTATATCCAAATTTCGGCTTCTAAGTCACAAAAAACCACAAAAATGGTATCTAAATAAACATAATTAGGGTCAAGGAATACAACTGAACCATTTTAAAAGGTATCAGGCAACATTTATTCAGGGTTATTTGCACAAATCACAAACTAATCACAAATAAGTACGTTTTGTGCGTTTGTGTATTGCACCAAATTTCTTCCAGGTATTAGTTAGGTACATAGCTTTAATTATTTGATAGGAGCGAAAGGAAAAATCCGCCATCTTGGATTTTATAGTGACCATTTTGAAAATTTTGTTCTTTTATCCATAACTTGGCTTCTTAGTACATAATTATGGTCAAGGAATACAACCACACCATTTTTAAAGGTATCAAACCATATTTATTCAGAAATATTTGCACTAAATACCAACTAATCATAAATAAGTAGGGTTTGTTCTACGATCTTATTATTTTGCTCGTGTGCTTGGTCGATTGGTAAACTTGAAAATCGCTTTTTAGTTTTATGGATTACCCAGTGACCTTGTTGCTCAAACTCTTTAAGAATGGAATGTGCCAGATTTTCCAAATCTCGGATGTGTATTGGGATCCATCGTGTATAGTTATGATGGTCAATAGCAAAGAACCATGGCGCCAGGGCCTTATGGTGCAGTTGTATGATCCTTGACCCTAATAATGTACATTTAGATACCATATTTGTGGTTTTATGTGACTTAGAAGCTGAGATATGGATTAAAGAACAAAATTTTTAAATGGCCTCTATAACATTCAATATGGCCGAAAAAGGATCTGGCTCCTATCAAAAATTAAGAGCTATGTACCTAACTAGTACCTGGAAAAGATTTGGTGAAATTGTAAATCGTGTCTACGTAAAACAGATAACTGACCGCATTATAAATAATATGTATCCGCATGACACCCATATTCTTAACTTTACTTTACAGAAGACTTAAGAAATGCAGTAGAGTGGACGAAGAAACTGTTTGCTGTAAATCCAAATCACGCTTTCACTAGCAGCAACGTGCCTCACTACAATATTATATTAGCTGAAGAAGAAACACTACTAGGGAAGGAACAACAAGAGGTTGGTAATAATTTGAAAAAAGAGAATACTCGCCATCTGATATTGATGAATAATTCATGTACAAATTTTTATTTAAGGTATAAGTTTGAAACTAAAGGCATAAAGCATAGGTAGATCTTTTTAGGGTTCCGTACCTCAAAAGAAAAAAACGGAACCCTTATAGGATCACTTTGTTGTCCGTCTGTCTGTCTGTCTGTCAAGACCCTTTATCTCACGAACAGGTAAAGGTATCAGGCTGAAATTAATACCACATATTAGAATCCATGAACCACACAAGATCTGAAAATTTAAATTTTTTACAACGACGCCATCAAAAGATATGGCATTTTATGTCCTCATCTCCATACATTTATTCAAAAATGAAAAACCTACAGGGTACTTCCCGTTGGCCTAAAATTATGAAATTTGGCAAGAAGCTAGGTCTCACAGTACAAATAATGGGAAAAGTCTGAAATCATTAAATATTACAACTTTTCTCACAACTAATGGTAACCAATTGTGGTGAGCTCCCGTTTCAAGAACATTCATATAAGAGAGGGGTCAAGTTGGATGGTCGCTGAGGCGATTTTTGTTTTAGTTCTATTTAAAAACGGGAACACTTACAAACTTGAAAATGGGTATGTTTATAGTGCATAAGCTATAAAATAACAACAAATAATAAAATTTGGTCAAGCGCGTGTCGGACTAAAAAAATCTAGCACATTAACTTACTGAAATTTCAACGAATACAATTATGTTTATGTGGTGGTACGGAACCCTCAGTGCGCGAGTCCGACTCGCACTTGGCCGGTTTTTTTTTGCATCAAAGACATTTCTTTTCTAAATTGTGTAACACGATGTTGTTACAATCACAAATTTATGGCGCTACTTTCTCCGACAATCATAGTAAAGTACTAAAGTGAGTAATTACTGATCAAAATAAACTGTGTAATAATAGTACATTACTGTAGCGGTCGAAAAAACGGGTATTGAGGGACGAACGTGATAATGTGGGCAGAGGCGTCAGCCGAGGCCCACATACGTGAGCCCATCAATACCTGGTTTCGGCCAAGGCTTGTATAGTGCTTTTTCAAACAATGCGCGGATATTCAAATTCTTACATAAATTAGTTACATTTTCAGTCTCTTTTCTTTTTGTCACTGAAAAAGTTCTCATAAGATTTTAAATAGTCATGACATACTTATACATGATATTTGAGGCACTATTTATAAATTCCATTGTCTTATTATTTTATCCACAATTACAACCTAAATTGCACTAAATTAAATACAATAAGTTAGATGTTCCCGCTAATAACTTTTAATAAAGAATGATGTTCGGGGTACCTATTCTTGAACCTATTCTAGTGATTTATAGATGTATAATAAAAACAAAATCTTAATAAAATTAAAGAATAAAATTTGTTAATTATGAAATAATATTTGATTCCTAATAACACAAATAATTATAATTTACTTTTTTAGAGTTGATCAAGGCATTTCAAATTAGGGAAATTATTTTTGTCATTAGATGAGTTCAAAACTAGGACCCTGCGCCACAGATTATAATTATACTAGTTATACCTCAGAGTAAAAAACTATAGAGTCCGCCATATACAAATTCTGTATGAGCTAGTGAAGTGTAAAGCGTCTCACTGTCGCCCATACTAGTCGGTCAAAAAACTCAGTTAAGTGTTGCAAAAATCAAGATATCTTTTAAAAGTCTAATGTTTTAGTATAAACTTTGTTTGCCAAATTGAAAATATATCGTTTTTTACTTGTGAAGTGATCATTAATACTTTGAACGGAAACGTAAATAATCCGTAATAGCCATTTTATGTGTGATTTTTAACACCGTTTTTTTCCTGAATGGTAAGTGTTTTCACCAGAAAAACTGTGGTAGTAGCATTTATTAGTCCCATGTCACATATTTCTCAGAGAGAAAGATAACAATTTTACGTTTTTAGGATTTTGATAAAATTCCATACATTTTAGTATGGAGGTCCCTCGCAAGAAAGTGATACGCTTATGGCTCCCTCCTTAGCAGTAAGAGCTGCTACTAAAACCTCCTTGAGTTATACGGTCTTTCGCGAAATAAACGATGAGTGACCTCCTTGTTCAGAACTCTTTCGTTGGTTGTCATCTCCTCGGTTTGGAGAAAAAGCTGGTTCCATTTTGAAATTAGATGACAGAAATTAGTTTTCATAGTAGTTTTCCCGACCGTATGGCACGGAAGAATAGTTATTTGTTATGCAAGGCAGCAAAAGCGTTATTTGGCGTGAGTGCCTTGTATTGAAACCTGAGCAAGCGAAGGATTCTAGAATTGAACCACGAGCGAAGCGAGTGGTTCAAAAGAAGAATCCTGAGCGTAGCGAAGGTTTCAAGGCACGAAACGCAAAATAACTTTGCTGCCGAGCGAAACACAAAATTTTTCACCTCACTAAATCGAGGAAGCAGCCAGTACCGCAGCGTGGAGGTCTGCCATACTGCATCACGTTCGAATTTCAAAAACCTTTTGCCCGCTAGCGGTCAAAAATCGCTTTTGGCCGCAGAAAAACCTTTTGCCCGCTAGGGGCCAAAAATCGCTTTTGGCCGCAGAATTTAACCGACAAAACAAATGTTTCCGAGCTTTGGAGGTGAAAATGGATTTTCATACTAACTTTCCCGGCCGCTGCTCGCATGTTTTTTACCAGTACGGATACTTCGATTTTTCTCTAAGAAGGTTGTCAAAATAATGATTGAATTTCCAAGCATGTTTGAGAAATAATATTTTTTCATACAAATATTGCAGGAAACGAAAGCAGTAGATGAAGTGAAAAAAATTGAGGAGCAATCACACTACTCGAAACAAGTCAAGATTTATAAAGCACTGTGCCGCGGAGAGATAGAAATACCACAAGAAATCACTAAGAGGTAATGCAAAGATATTGTAGAGCCAGATCGATGCTAACTGTAAAAAATGGCATGCCTAGAGACCTTATCTAGTCTAGGAGTGGATGATCATAAGACCAAAGGGGTCTAGGCAATTAAATTTAGATATGACAAAAGCGAACATCATAAAATGTATGGGATGATATAGCGTACGAGTATCTACTAAAGATTTTGTGTTTTCGTGATAATGATAGTTTCAGAAGAGTTTAGTATTATTGCCCCTCCAGGTTAACATGTTTCTACCTCACTGAAAATCACCCGTTCCTGCGACTGGCACGGATCAAAACGGAGAAGCGATACATTGACCCTGACGTTTACATTTTCCATGACGTCATGAGCGACGACGAGATCGAACATTTGAAGAATATGGCCAAGCCTCGGGTACGTTTACAACAATTAGCATTTTGGTGAATTTATAAATGAACTTGCCTTTAGTCCACCACTCAGGGAAGGTTGACGAAGGGCTGAGCTTACCCAAAACAGCCTATCCATCCATGTATTAAGGAGTTTCATTGCGATGAAACTTGTAAATATCTTAAAAAGATTAACAACACATTTAAACTCTTACACATTATCATATGTTTGTCGGTTTTCTTAATTTAGTAGGACAAGAAAAACCTTGTTAACCGGGGTTCACGGTCCAGCAAAACTAAGAAATCGGTCTTGATCGAGTTAACTTACATCTTGAATAGATAAATACGAAGAAAAATGTTACGCTAGCTGTGCTTAAACCGATATCCGTTTGACCGGCTCTTCCAACTGAGCTATCGCGTGTTACTAAACTTTGCGTGTTATCAGTTTGACCGGCCGGTTGAGACTGTCTTTCTAAAACAGCCAATATTAACATATTTAATGCTGGTTGGCTCCTTAAAAACACAATTGGGACAGAAATTATAGTGAAAACAAAGATAAGTTTTATCGCTAACGGTGTAATGAAATGCCAGGTATTACCATATCGGCAAGGTAATGTTTGCTAAATTTAACCCTTAATAAGGCATAGGGAGAATGCTTCCCACCCCACTGTATCCGATTGATTCACATAAAAAAAATCATAAAGATATATAAACTCAATATAACCTTAGTGTATCCAAACACAGATATATTGGTTATTTTTTAATGGCAAGATTTTCTTCAAATGTCATATCTGTCAATGGCAAGTTGACTTCAAAGCTGAAGTTGTCATTTCGAGTGCGATTTTTGCCGCGATTTCCGTAAATTCTGAAGTTTTTTACTGCTCCTAATCACAAAAATTCTTGTTAATACATTTTGTTCCTTATTTCGGAATAAACTTGATCTTATTCTCGAGGTCCTGGTATGAACAAATTGTTTTCATTTACGATTTGTATTCATTTTAGCTGATCAAATATGGTGGGAAACTATTTACTTATGCCCGTTTAAAAATTGTTTATGTGGGAAACTATTAGCCTATAACCGTACAGAAAATGTCTTTTTAAATGTATAGTACTAAGACAAAATGTTGTCTGTCTGTTTGGGGGAAATCTTTATAACTTCTATTTAGGATTCCTTGCGCAAAATATTCCAACGGGACTCTATCACCAAGTCAACGTCTTTCGTCTGTCTGTCTGTCCGACCTATATGTGTTATCATGGCTATATATGTTATTTTTTTGTTTTAGGACCCATAATTCTTGGGGAAAGTTGTTTGGTTTCATATTCTGAATACAAGGTTTTAGTTTCCGGTTAATGCCTTTTTACACCCTGTAGGTATAAAAATAAAGTGGTCTAAGAATATTTTTTGACTTATTTTTCTTTGAAACCTTTGAATTTATATTACTTTTGGTCCTTTGAAAACCATTTAATTTAATTTTTAATTTAATTCTTAAATAAATACGATTCTAAATTAATTTTTGGTTGAAGTTCAACTAACAAATAAAACTCATTTAATTTTTACAATAAATAACTTAAAAGCCATGTTTTGAAAGTCTGAGGCAACAACTAGTCTCATAAAAGACTATGCGGAAACAGGCATAGGGTAATTATTTCCCACGTGAATAATCCTAAACAGATATAGGGTCATAATTTCCCACCAAAAAAAAACCACTTCGCATTTTTTTTTTACTTTTTGTTCAGATTTATAATTTCTGTGTATCATTCTAAATGGGAATTCATTTTTACTTTGTTAGATATGCTCACACAGCCCCGTGCCCGATTAAGGGTTAAAAGCCTATCATATCTGAAAACATTTTAGTAATATACTAAAAGTAAAGCTCGTTGTCACCAACATCGTTGTCATCTCATCACTGAGATGCTTGTGAAAACCAAGTTTCACAGTCTGACCCGTCTGTACTTCAGAGAGTGCCCAAGAGCTCCATTAGCTTACTTTGCCATCCCCCTTCTTCCATCGGGAGTCCAGACGCACCGAAGGATATCTCACACTCGGTTGATATTCCACACATTCGCACTTCACGCTTTGTAACATCTTCTATAATGCGCATAGTTAAAGAGTGGAATAAAGTGGAGTTTTCTGCCTGCGTCTGTATTGCCGCATTCATATAAGTAGGGGAATTTTGTGTTATCTGGATCAAGAGTTCTCAGAGAACTAGTGTTTTAAAAAACCCAGAGTTTTCAGAAAACAGAAGTTTTCGGAAAACATATGTGTTTTTTAAAACTCTTGTTCTCTGAGAACTCTTAATCCGAATAACACAATATTCCAGTTTTATTTGATTACCCAGTTGTTTTTTTGTTGAAATATAAGAAAACACTACATTTTATTCACATTGTTTGAGTGTAGCCCTTGCAAGAAGGATACTTACACCTCCCACGGTCAAACCACACTGGCCAATGGGCAACATTGTCTAAGTGAACATCTTTACTTGGTGCTATTTGTCCTGGAACTTTTCTTCTTTTTATTTCTTGATTCGCTTTTTCTAAAGAAGCACTGCTTTGTCTACAACGCTTGGGCGTTGGGGAAGAAGTATCTGAAGTAGTTGCTGAAACATCATCTAACTCACATAGAGTATCTGCTAAGGCCAGTCTGAACTCGGCAAGTCTAAGACTGTTGTGACCGTTTAGAGTGTCTACGTTGTAACACTAGGACCCTAGGTACAAATTAAGATACTTAAAAAAACCATTAAACAGCTGGCTGGGAGCTGAAAAATATCTTAGAAACGCATAAAAGTTGAGAAATACTGCAAAGTTAATGAAAATGGACATTAAGATAGGTTAAGGGATATGTAATCATATAAAAATATTACCTAAATCAGTTAAAAGTAGTATTTGCAATGGTTTATAGGAATATATTTCCATCAAGCATCAATTTAGAACAATAACCTGCCTGTATTGAAATATTCATACGAAAACGGGCTATCGAAGCCATTTTGGCGGGAAACTGCGCGGTAGAATTCGTGTACAACTGAGCGATCGGTCGTTTTATATTACGAAGCATATAGTCCTTGAGCCCGTGACAAAATCACTTACCTGTCATGAGAACATCTTAAGATGTATGGCAACAGATCGGCAAAGTGGTGCTGAGCAAGAATCAGTTACATTTGGCATCCGAAATTTGCCGGAAGTCCGAGAATTTCTTCCACTTCCGGTCAAAATTTGGGGGTGCAAGTTACGTGTCATGAGAACACTCTGAAACCCTCGGCAACATGTAGTCCTTCATTGACAGAGTAGAAAAATACAAGTCTGCCAGTTCCTAGTTTGCCGGAAGTACTTGGTAGACGGTCTCAAAGGATGGCCACCACCCAGTAAACAGATCTAAGATTTTTACTATAAAATTAAATACGTATTAATAATCGTGCAAGTCTGCTACGGCTATGGTTTTTTAGTCACTAGTCATCGTAACTGAGTACTCCAAGGGTCTGATGATGACCAGCTATCAAGCAACTGGATCTGAGGGCCAACTACACCCTAAAGCTCAAGATTTTAACTAAAATGCATTGTAGGTGGCTGCCGTCCCTAGACTTGCTGGCTCGAGAGTCTGATGATGACCAGCTGTCAAGCAACTGGATCTAAGGACCAACTACACCCAAGAGCTCCAGATTTCAACTCAAATACTTTGTAGGTGGCTGCCGTTCCTGGACCTGCTGGCTCGAGGGTCTGATGATGACCAGCTATCAAGCAACTGGATCTGAGGGCCAACTACACCCAAGAGCTCCAGATTTGGACTAAAATGCATTGTAGGTGGCTGCCATTCCAAGACTTGCTGGCTCGAGAGTCTGATGATGACCAGCTGTCAAGCAACTGGATCTAAGGATGAACTACACCCAAGAGCTCCAGATTTCGACTCAAATGCTTTGTAGGTGGCTGCCGTTCCTGGACATGCTGATTCGAGGGTCTGATACTGACCAGCATCCAAGAAAATGGCTCTAAACGAACTTGAGGACTACTCAATTAAATTGTGAACTTAATTTAAATTATAACTAGAACTACTAAATCTAAATATATAAAATTGCTTGTCCTGACTGACTGATTCATCAACGCCGAGCCGTAACCGCTACAGCTACAGATCTGAAATTTTTTACACAGGTTTTTTGCACTTCAAAACACCAACTAAGAAAGGATTTTGGAAAATTCGTCTTCCAAAGGGGTGAAATAAGGGATGAAAGTTTGTATGAAAGTCCTTTGTTTCTTGAGCTAGATTCACACAAATTTGAATTTAAGCTTTTGGTAAAAAATAAAGAAATAGGTGTTTAAGCATTTTTGTAAAATCACCCTTGAAGGGGGTGAAATAGAGGATGATTTTTTTCCGTATGTTGATCTATAAGTCTTTCATTTTTAGGGTTCCGTACCTCAAAATAAAAACGGAACCCTTATAGGATCACTTTGTTGTTCGTCTGCCTGTCTGTCTGTCTGTCAAGACCCTTTTTCTCACGAACGAGAAGAGGTATCAGGTTGAAATTGATAACGAATATTAAGGTCCATAGACCACACAAGATCTGAAAATTTAAATTTTACAACACCGCAATCAAAAGATATGGCTTTTTATGTCCTCATCTCCACACATTTATGCAAAACCTACAGGGTACTTCCCGTTGACCTAAAATTATGAAATTTGGCAAGAAGCTAGGTCTCACAGTACAAATAAAGGGAGAAGTCTAAAATCATTAAATATTAAAAAATTTCTCACAACTAATAGTAACTAATTAAGTTGAGCTCCCGTTTCAAGAACTTTTCTATAAAAGAGGGGTCAAGTCAACAGACTGGACAAACTGACTGAGTTCTGGCAACAGTTAGGGTGGCTAACTTGACGGCCACATAGGCCCACGCACAATGGTCCTTACTGGACTAAGTGCGGAAACCACAAACTTAACTTAGAACTTAGAGGGGTCAAGTCAGATGGTCGTGGAGTTTTTAAAATCAAAGAGCAAAAGCTTTTAGTATATCATATGGTACATAGAAACGGAACCCTTAGGGCGCGAGTCCGACTCGCACTTGGCCGTTTTTTTAAAGGTAGAATTATAAAAATTTGGGTCTGAGCTCTTGGTAAACAATAAAAAAGTACGTGTTTTAGAATTCTTCAAAATTCATCCCCTAATGGGGTGAAATAAGGGATGAAAGTTTGTATGAAAGTCCTTTGTTTCTTGAGTTAGATTCACACAAATTTGACTTTAAGCTTTTTGTAGAAAATAAAGAAACATGTGTTTAAGCATTTCTTAAAAACCACTCTTCAAGAGGGTAAAAAAGGGGATGATTTGATGATGAGCCATATTAAGGTTAAGAAAATTTTGACCGTTCGATTCCAATGGCTGGGCATATGAAGGTAAGCTAAGCTTGTTTATGATACCTAATTGACAATAAAAATTAATCTTTTTTGATAGCTGGTCATCATCAGACCCTCGAGCCAGCAGGTCCAGGAACGGCAGCCACCGACAAAGCATTTCAGTCGAAATCTGGAGCTCTTGGGTGTAGTTGGTCCTTAGATCCAGTTGCTTGACAGCTGGTCATCATCAGACTCTCGAGCCAGCAAGTCTAGGAACGGCAGCCACCTACAATGCATTTTTGTTAAAATCTGGAGCTTTTGGGTGTAGTTGGCCCTCAGATCCAGTTGCTTGATAGCTGGTCATCATCAGACCCTTGGAGTACTCAGTTACGATGACTAGTGACTAAAAACCATAGCCGTAGCAGACTTGCACGATTATTAATACGTATTTAATTTTATAGTAAAAATCTTAGATCTGTTTACTGGGTGGTGGCCATCCTTTGAGACCGTCTACCAAGTACTTCCGGCAAACTAGGAACTGGCAGACTTGTATTTTTCTACTCTGTCAATGAAGGACTACATGTTGCCGAGGGTTTCAGAGTGTTCTCATGACACGTAACTTGCACCCCCAAATTTTGACCGGAAGTGGAAGAAATTCTCGGACTTCCGGCAAATTTCGGATGCCAAATGTAACTGATTCTTGCTCAGCACCACTTTGCCGATCTGTTGCCATACATCTTAAGACGTTCTCAAGACAGGTAAGTGATTTTGTCACGGGCTCAAGGACTAATACTTATGGGCAAGACGGTCGTCGAGTAGGCGACGGACGGAATCCAAGAAATATTGCCAAATGGATTAATCACACGAAATGTGATAATATGAGACTAAATTAATAATATTATCAAATAAAAAAAAAATATTTTTATTTATTTAACAGTAACTTAGCCTAAACATTTGAAACAGGTTTTTAAACTAAGTTGACACATTTTTGGAACTAAGTTGTTATTACAAAGCCCCAATGAACATTGGTTCCATGACTGTCCTCCGCTCCTACCACACTAGAAGTAAATCTGTATCGTGATAGTTTCAGGCCTTAGAACCTAGTCTTTGGTTCTTTGTTTGTCAGTAGTACAAGTTAGGTACACGATGTTAGGCTAGATTATATGACAACCATATTCCCAAACTAGTAAAAACTGTTATTTGGGAATAAGTTTGCAGGGTTGACCAAAAAAGTAGGTAAAGATATAAGGAAAAACACATAAAAGGGAGCATAAAAACTAGCAATCAAATTACTATTATCTAATGTGTATCGGTATGTATAAAAGGAGTAAGTATGTGTGTGTAGTGTTAGTAAGTATGTGTGAAGTGGGGTGTATGCTATGTATTTAGTGTATGAATGTGAGTTGGGTTTGTCAAAAAATCTGTAATTTCTCCGTCTTCTCGTAATTTAGTGTAAGTAACCAGTTTGTAAGCTTTTTCTTACATTCATACTTTGAAAGTGAATAGACCAAGAGCTTTTTATTAATATCGTTATATAGATGACTACTCAAAACAGGAAAATGTGGTATGTGGTATTGTCGTACAGACACGGTTTGCTCGCCGATTATTTTCATGTAATTGCGGATCATAGGAAAGCATTGAGTGTTTACGCAACATTGTTTGCAATATGAACAACTGCCTTGCCGTTAAAACTTTGCATTCGGCATAAAGTTGTTCAGTGGGGTAGCGAAATGGTTTATTAGACATTGTCTTGAGCACAGCTCTGTGTGCTCTTTCTAGAAGTAAAAGATGAGTTTTTGCGGCACCACCCCAAGCCGTCACACAGTAATTTAGCAGCGATTGGCAGAGCCCAAAGTATACCATTCTTACAGTGTCGGGATCTACTGTGTGTCTTATCTTTTTGAAGATAAAGATTAACTTTCTTATTCTAGCAGTTTGAATATCTAAATGATGTTTCCAGCTTAAGGTCTCATCTAAGTAGACACCTAGGTATTTCACCACCGACATTCTGAGAATGGATTCGCAGGTACAGTTTGGAGAAGGTGCAGGGCAGGAGTGTGCTTTAACACTGAATGACAGGTCTTTGGGAGGTAGAGAATTAGTTTTTGCAGCAAACGCGATGAAGTTTGTTTTGCTTAGATTTAAAGTCAGCAAGTTTTCCGTCAGCCAGTAATTTACTACACTAAGTGCGTATTCTGCGCGTGATTTAGTCTCGTCCCAGGTAGGCCCATGTACGAAGATAGCTGTATCATCTGCGTAAGTATATATATTGCAGAAAGGCAGATCAAGTTTACATAGTTCGTTTATATACAGAATAAACAATGTGGGCCCAAGAATGCTCCCTTGTGGGACACCATAACATACATTTTTCTGAACATGACTACAGGTATTGTCAACTGAAACGGACTGACAGCGGTCTGAAAGGTAGTCCCTAAAGATGTTGAAGGGTATTCCTCTAATGCCGTTGCGTTCTAACTTGGATAGAAGAATGGGGACCTGTAAAAAATGCTTGTAAAAATGATAATATGTAGGCAGACGCTTAGGCCCCTGTTCGAAAAACTAAAAAGTATAAAGTGCATAGATTCATATAGTCAAGAAATGGGTCTTGGGAACAAGCGGTTAAAAATTTCCCCATACAAGAAAAAAAAGCGCCATCTGTGAAAGATCGCGTGAACTACGTTGTGTAGTACTTCAAGGAGGTCTTTGTTCTGAGGTCGGTGCTAAATACACGGAATGGAAATAATATGGCGGGAAAAACAAAACAAAGTTTTTACTGTTTATACGGTTTACAGGTGACTTAGGCCTGGTTTTTCAGTGTTATTAATTAGATTATAGTAAAAATTAATAATAGTAAGTGATTTTTTAACTAATAAAATAAATCATCGCTTCATTTTTGTTTTAGTAAGTTTGTTGTTTTTGATTTGGAAAACTTACATCTGTTTATTGAAAAATCGCGTCTTACATGAATTAATTGATACCATTTTTACTTCTTACATCTTAAATCTTTTGCTTTATTTACTTCTTCTATCATCGTTAGTGCACCCTTTTATACAACAGGCTGGCATTTTTGTATGTAGTCGCGCGTTTCGCGTGGTCCGCTCCTCAGAACAAAGACCTCCTTGCTCGTCAGCTCAGACAAAGTTACTGACGTTTGTTGGTCCAGTAACGTGCCGATGGGCCAGTACTGATATATAAGTAAATGATAAAATAGAACAAATACTTATCGAACGCGTCTGTTTGGTGAATGGTAGTTCTTCGACGTTTGTCCGGAGATCTCGAAAGTAAATAATTCTTTCATACAAATGCGCGCTAGACGCGTAAAGCAGAAATAAATGAGGCGTAATAGCAGTTATGCTATAAAAGTTCATGCAGATTATGGAGACTCTCTGAGGGACATGATTGTTCTACAGAACTCGGTCAATATTTGGCTTCGGCCACCTTTTTATTTCATTAAATTGACACTTTGGGGCCGCAGCCTTGATTTCGGTCGGCTGTTGGTTCCGACTTGGAAAAATCCTCGTCCACCGCAATCACATTAGGCTTTTGCCTATCCCTGGCTACGGCCTCAATATCAAATAAATGTTCCTGAAAGGGCTTCGGCTCCAACGGTGCTTCGGCACGGACTTCGAACCAATTGTTCCTGAAAGGGCTTCGGCTCCAACGGTGCTTCGGCACGGGCTCCGGCCCAAATCAAAAGACTGGCTAAGCCGACATACCCTTTCCCCGTTGGGGGGAGCACATTGCGCACGTTAGTGTGTTGGTAGGTGCTCATCGTGGGCCGCGAGTGGTGGAGCGGACCATCTCTCACACCTTTTTTATTTTATTTTTAAGATAAAGAATAGAAAACGGAGAGCTATCATCTTAGGCCTCGCATAGGCAGGGCTTAAGATGAAAAGGGAATGGGTGTGCCGTTTATAGCCTTACCTAAAACTTGAATAGGTATCACTGAAGGGGCTGTGATAAGCACTTAAAAAGTGAAGCGATAGATAATTAAATAGTTACTAGGTTGAATCCTTTTGATGGCTACAATTGCACTGAAGAGGCAGTGATAAGCACTTAAAAAGTGAAGCGATAGATAATATAAAGAGTCACTTGTTATGAATCCTTTTGTTGGCTACAACATGATCCTCAAAAAGAATTTGGGCTACTATTCACATGTAGTAAGTTCTACCACAAGTCGATCAAATATTGAATGTTTAGAGGCCTAAATAAAACATTCTATGTATTTTAATTTTCAGCTTTCTCTGGAGTTGTAACGATGTTGATCTACTTGGACACCCGGATGGATTACGTTTAAAAGCGGATTTGTCGGGATCAAAGTACCAAGAAAATAGATCATTTAAAAATTGATGTGCCCAAGTTTAACGATTTGCTTTGTCTTCGGACATAAAACTGTCAAAAAAAAAAAAATGGTCGGTGGATATTATATAGTGTGTAGTTGTATACTTCTGAAATGATGTATCATCATGATGTATAACTTCATTAATGTATAAGAATTGGTGATATTGTCGATGAGGTATCTTTTACAATAAATAAAAATAAATAAATAAAATATCTCCCTAATTCCGTGCGGAATAGATAATGATATAGAAATTTGAGAAAAGATCTTGTGAAAGAAACTCGCTATGATCTTATTGTGTCAGTTCAAGGGACTGCTCTGCTGGAACACTTGTGTTTTGGCTAAATTAAAACCTTCTAACGAATACCTCGGTATTTGTCTGAATAGAAAATACTTATTCTATTAAGTAAGGTTTTAGGGTCAGTCAGGTTGTCATATAAATCATGCGATAAAATAGCCTTACCACCCTTTGTTCTTATTTTGTAGCGTCCTATGAAACAATCCATCAAGTGTACTCCTCCCATATTTGCATTGTATTTCTCTCTGTGTCTTGCTCTAGTGTCTGATGAAATAGGTAAATATCATCTTGAAGATCTCGCGCAATTGCATCAATATTTTCATAAAATGTCTCCAGCTCCTCTTCATGTTCACTACCAGTTTCTTTTAAATCATATTCAGACATTATTCCAGCTTCTAGACGACATTAATATGTCTCAATCTGATTCTCAGACAGGCGGCTCTTGCAGTACAAAACGCCACCAAAACGCAGGCGTGTCTGTTCACCGCCAATAGGAGTCCGTTCAATCTGGCTCCTACTTTTCGAGGTACAACTGTACCAGTTACCGACAGCTTCGAGCTTTTTGGCATGAAGTTGTGTGCAAACCTGAACTTCGGCGCTAACATTGAGTCAAAAGCCCAAACTGCGGCAAAAAAGCTGGGCATCCTCAATAAGGTTAAGCGTTACTTCACTCCCGGACAGCTTCTAGATTTATATGAAGCCCAAGTCCGATCGTGCATGGAGAATTGCTGTCACCTTTGGGATGGCTCAGCCAAATACCAGCTAGCCACACTTGACTCGATAGATCGCAGAGCCAAGAAGCTCGTTGGTGATGAGATGCTGGTGAAAACCATGTTTCACAGTCTGGCCCACCATCGCAAAGTTGCATGTCTGTCGGTCTTCTACAGATTGTACTTCGGAGAGTGTGCTCTAGAGCTCCACGAGCTTATTCCACCATCTCTCTTCTACCATCGGGAGTCCAGACGCACCGCAGGATATCACCCATACTTGGTAAAGAGCTTTGAAACATCTTTTATAATGCGCCCGGCTAAAGAGTGGAATTCTCTGCCTGCGTCTTTGTTCCCGAGTTCATATAACCCGAATCTATTCAAGTCGCGAGTGAATAGGCTTCTTCTGGGTAAGCTCGTTCCATCGTCGACCTCATCTCTGTCTTCAAGACTAGATCGAGGTCAAGACTAAGCCCATTTTCAATAAAAAAAAAAGAAAAAAAAAGTAAACAAACACATTTTTTATGTACGCATTGCGCAGTGTTGCATTTCTGCAACAGTCAATTTTTTACCAATATTACTTTGATTTCTACATCAATTATTTTAGTGTGTTAGTTGTATACGTATGATTTTTATCAAAGTCTTACCTTGAGGTTTTTCAATAAAAAATCTCGATCGAATGTTCATGTAAATCCATAGTCAGGTGATTCGTAAAAACTACCCTAAAAAAATAAAAATATTACAAGTTACGAAGAAAACAGTGCTGCTTGTATGTTGAGTAGTATTTTTAGTACCAAATTAATTTAATATAATATGAAAACATCAGTTATGGAATGTTTTATGCCAAAAAAATTAAAGTGTAGCAGAACTACAACATGACGCATTTAAGGGCTAAGAATTACTTATATTTTTGTTTATACATAAATAATGTTCCCAGAGAACTCGTGTTATTAACTTAAGAACGCTTTTCCAAAAACTTATTATTTTCTGAAAATAATTGTTTGTAAACCCCGTTTTCTGAATTATGTTAGTATTTGATAAATGTATCTGACTTTAAAATAATAAATAAAGAATCCAAAAAATGGGAATATTGGTTATCTGGATCATTCCGGATGAAGAGTTCTCAGAGAACTAGAGTTTGTGAAAAACCTATTTTCGGAAAACTCTGGTTTTTGGAAACTCTAGTTCTCTGAGAACTCTTGATCCAGATCACACAATATTCCCCTAGTCATATAACCCGAATCTGTTCAAGTCGCGAGTGAATAAGCTTCTTCTGGGCAAGCTCGTCCCTTCGTCAACCTCATTTCTATCCGCAGGATTTGATCGCGGTCAAGAGTAACGTAGGACGGAGAAGGACATAGTTAACAAAAACTTACGTAATTTTTTTAGCAAATTTATTCCAATTTAAGTCAGTTTTCTTAGAGAAGTAAATTTTTGTAATATATCCTTTATTGATTTTTAGTTCAAACGCGCTGTGGTCTACGACTCAGCGGCCGGAAAACTAGTCCCTATGAAACACCGCATCAGTAAGTCCGCTCGGCTAAATGATGAGGAGTCTGACGTCATCGCGCGCGTCTCAAGGAGAGTTAGTGACTTTACTGGACTTAATATGGACACCGCAGAGACGTTGCAAGTAGCAAACTACGGCATTGGAGGACATTTTGACCCACATTATGATTTTGCACGGGTAAGTTTTTACGTTTATCAAACGGGTCTTTAACTTCTAGTCGTTTAAGACGCGGTAGTAGTAGAGTTTAATCTAAGTAGTCGTATTATTGTTTTTCAGAAATTCGAATCTTCATTCTTAAATGTTGTTGGCAGCAATAGGATTGCTACTGTGCTGTTTTATGTAAGTGTTTTCCTATTTGTCTTGTGTAGTCCAACTTTGAACGCACTGAAAGGATTTTCTTCTAGCACTGAGCGCTGCATCTTCATTGCTTATGATTTTAGCGTCATGTAATTGCTTATGTTCGCGCGCTACCTTAAAGTGCTAGTAGAACGGAAATTACAAAATACCTATCGGAACTAGATTTAAGGATTTTTTATACACATAATCAAGAAAGAAAAGAGTCAAAAGAAGAACGCAATTGAGTATGTCAGTACACATAACAGGCTAAGCTGCGTCAGCGCAGCCTCGGCAGCCCGTGGTAGGTACGAGTATGTGTAATGTATGGTAATGTGTACCTACCTAAACGCTTTACTTTCTTTTTTTATTTGTGAATGAAAACTGCTAAACAGGTTAGAAAACAGTTACCAAGACTCAATAAAATTTCGTTTTCCTATAAAATCTGAATTACGTGATAGCGCATTATGTACTAAAGATAATCATAATATTGTGGTAGATGTCGGATGTGGCGCAAGGCGGCGCGACGGTGTTCACGCAGCTCGGACTGAGCGTGATCCCCGTCAAGAACGCGGCGCTGTTTTGGCTGAACCTGCACCCCTCGGGCGAGGGAGACATGTCCACACTACACGCCGCCTGCCCCGTGCTTCATGGATCTAAGTGGGGTAAGGCAAAAAGCATAGTGAATGTAGGCTCAAAAGCTCCGCAATTTTCTTCTCGCGCTTCTCCAGAGAGGAACTACCTATGAACCAAGGAGTTAGTATAGTTTATTAGAGGGATTTAAAAAGTTGAGCTAAAAACCATATTTACATCCGATCCTTTTCTAGTCTAAATTACAACTGCCCGTTTGAAAAAAGAAGATAACACTATTTTGACAACGTCGTCTTGAAGTCCGCGGGCCACGATGCACTGACAGTTGCGTGATCACCAACTGGTGATCATTTATAAATTGTGTATTTTGCTTCAAAAAATTACTAAAAAACAGAAGCATACTTAACAAAAATGGTGTGTGTTGTTCCCAGCTGCAATAGCCATTTAAGCATTTCGAAGCATATAAAGGAAATATTTCACAACACATCCCTAGAGCACTACATAATCTTAATCTAAATATATAAAAAAGCATGTCCTGACTGACTGACTGACTGATTCATCAACGCCGAGCCGTAACCGCTATAGATACAGATCTGAAATATTGTACACAGGTTCTATGCACGTCAAAACCACCCACCAAGAAAGGATTTTGGAAAATTCATCTCCCAAGGGGGTGAAATAAGGGATGAAAGTTTGTATGAAAGTCCTTTGTTTCTTAAGCTAAATTTACACAAATTTGAATTTAAGCTTCTGGTAAAAAATAAAGAAACACGTTTTTAAGCATTTCTTAAAAATCACCCTTCAAGGGGGTGAAAAAGTGTTGATTTTTTTTTCGTATGTTGGTCTATAAATCTTTCTTTTTTTATGGTAGAATTATAGAAATGTGTTTTTGAGTATTTGGTACAAAATAAAAAAGTACATGTTTCATAATTTTTCAAAATTCATCCCCAAAGGGGGTGAAATAAGGGATGAAAATGTGTATGAAAGTCCGTCAGTTTTGAAGTTAGGATCTTCAAAATTTGTATTAAGACTGATGACTAAAAACTAAGTTTTAAGTGTCTAAGGGTTTTTAAAAATTCCATACCCTTAGGGGTGAAAAGGGGAATGAACTTGAAACTCTTTAATTTCAAAGTAATATCCACTAAATTTATTATTTAGGCATTAGGGTTGTAATTCTGTGGAACATACATCACTGTTATTGAAATTCCACCTTAAATTCAACCCCTTAAAGAGGGAAATGGGGTGAAAAAGTCTAAAAACCAATATGGGTATCGTTTGTATGGTTTATCGGGTCGCTGATTACGAAAACTAAAACAATTTTGAAATCCAATGTTATGGATGTGAAATACCATCATCTCCTGGGGATGGGGTTGGGGTGCGATAGCATTGAAATGTCTAAAAATAAATATGGGTGTCGTTTGTATGGTTTATCGGGTCGCTGATTACGAAAACTACAACAATTTTGAAATCCAACTCGGTGGACGTGAAATACCATCATACTCTGGGAATGGGGTTGGGGTGAGATAGGGTTGAAATGTCTAAAAATCAATATGGGTGTCGTACTAGGGATAGCGGTTAAGATGACGTTAGGGGTAGGGGTAGGGGTATGGAGAGGTAGAGACTGCACAATACTGCACATTGTCTGGATTCCACGCGGGCGAAGCCGCGGGCACAGATAGTGCAATATAGGTATCTATAGTAAAAGTGGCAACATTCTGGAAAAAGGGAAGTAGCTGTGTTCCTCTGATCCTCTCTTTCTTCAAATCACTACAAACATTTGTAAAACAAGGATAGATACTGGTTTCAAATTCAACTTTTTAAAATCCCTCTAATAATTTATACTAACTCCTTGCTATGAACTAGGTATACAGGATGTTAATTTAATTGCGTGCCATAGCTTAAGGGGTGCTTCAGTTACGATAAAGGAACAAAAAAAAAATGTAAAAAAAAATCCTACTGAAAAAAAAAACTAAAACTGCATTGAAACTTAACCAACGCGGAGCAACGTCACTAGCGCGCGAGTATCAGTGAATAAGGCAGGCACATCATCATCATATCAGCCGAAAGACGTCCACTGCTGGACATAGGCCTCCCCTAAAGATCTCCATGACGACTACGTAACTGAAATTCTTTCGCGCGCTTTTGATAGCGCGCCCTTTCGCGCGGTCATTGCCGCGTTAGTTCAGTTGAAATTTTTTTTTAGTAGGATTTTTTTAAATATTTTTTTTTAGTTCCTTTATCGTTACTGAACCACCCCTTAAGCTATGGCACGCAATCAAATTAACACCCTGTATATGTCGTAGCCATATCGTATAACACTCCGTATTACAAATGGCCAGCCAATTTACAAAATGCCGAGAAATTTTATAGTTCGCCGTTTCGCATACACAAACACACACTCATTTATCAATGCATGCCATAAACTTCTAAATCTACGCTAATAGTAGTTTATGCAACGGTACATAATGAGGGGTATTAAATGCGAGTGTCGGTTTATGGGTTCCAAGTTCCAAAATAGATGACACGAGTGTTTTATACCTAATTATGTGGAGTTGCATACACAACTTTATCTACGAGTACTCTGATATCGTGAATCCTAAAATAATGTGTTCAAGAACAAACTTGTTCGTAATATTTTTCTCTTTTCCCGGCGATACTACTAAACGATGTTCTAGTTGATTTAAAAACACCTGAAGGCGAATCATGAATGCTTTAATCACTTATTTCATTACAAAACCAATAAAAATATGTGTAAATACAAAATCTGTTTGCTGAGTTTGTAACACTAGGACCCTAGGTACTAGGACCCTTTGGTTAAGAGTATTCATTATATAATCATATATTGGTTATAAGATTAAAGAAAATTGGTATAAGAGTTAATAAGAGTACAAAAAAAGAGAGTAAGAATTGACTATTTCAAACCAAGGATAACACAAATGTAACACAAATAAAAGCTATTTAAAAATATATATTTATAATAAAATAAACGATGAAAATACGGAAAGTAGTAGCGAGGTTCGGGGAGTGGCACAACCACATCCATTAAAGATGGTTAAGTATTAATTAGTGCAATTTCAAAATTATGAAGTATACAATAATATTCGAGTAGTGAAAAAGAATTTTTTTTTTCACACGATTTCACATTTTAAAAGCTATGAATGATAGATGTGGTTGTAGGGGAGGTTGGTGGCCGTTCTCATGATAGGGTCAAACGTCACAATCGTAAGACATTAATGATGTATACAAATGAAAGTAGGAAATGTAAATATTGTATTATAATGTTGGACTTTCATTTTAGGTTAAAATATTTTTTTTTTCATTTAAGGATTTAAAATGGTTTCCATAAAGAATGGGATAATAGGGAGACAGACTTTTTTTTTAACATTATGTCTACGCCTGAATTTATATAGATTTCAAAAAAATTCTTCCATGAATTACAGAGAATTTTGGGGGCTGGTTGTAACACTAGGACCCTAGGTACAAATTAAGATACTTAAAGAACCATTAAACAGCTGGCTGGGGGCTGAAAAATATCTTAGAAACGCATAAAAGTTGAGAAATACTACAAAATTAATGAAAATGGACATTAAGATAGGTTAAGGGATATGTAATCATATAAAAACATTACCTAAAGCAGTTAAAAGTAGTATTCGCAATGGTTTATAGGAATATCTTTCCATCAAGCATCAATTTAGAACAATAATCTGCCTGTATTAAAATATATTACACTATTATTTCACTAAATTCATCTTAATTGACATAAATAGATTTATTGATAATTATTTACATCTGACTTTAGATAAGTATTACTTATCGAAATTTTATACTAGACGAATAGCGTATGTGCTATCAAATTTTATTATTAATGTAGCCAATGCATTGGCTAACCACACGTCCGTTTCTATTGATCGGACCAGTAGCATTAGGGTGGTGCGACCATTGGAATCTGTTCCAAGTTCTTTAAACAATTGAATAAGACAAAAGAGTGTAACTCTGGCAGTATTATACCGCAAAGTAAACCTGCAGCAATAGAATGCCTACCTCTTAAGAATAAAAATAATTTGAGTAGTAAGAAAACTAATTGTAAATTCAACCTGGTACACCAGAATATACAAGGAATGTTGGGCAAAGAACTACAAATGGAGCTATTCATGAACTGTAGTAAAATTGATATTTTGTGCGTGACAGAACACTGGCTCAAGAAGCATCAGTTCATGTTTAACTTCAAGAACCACCAGGTTGTTAGTTCGTTCAGCAGAGGCAATGCGATACGCGGTGGCTCCTTAATACTTGCCAATAAGTTGCTAAAGTGTAAAGAACGTACAGATGTTGTGTGCCTGTCTGTTGAACGAACTATTGAACTGGCCTGTGTAGAATTTGAGCACCTTATTGTTATAAGCGTATACAGACCTCCAGCTTCATCATTTGATATGTTCGAAAAAACAATGGATGAAGCTTTAATTAAAGTTAGTAACAGCAACAAAGGCATTATAGTATGTGGAGACTTTAATGTTAACATTTTAGAAGAATCCAGTGTGTGCAATAGATTGAAATCTTTGTTCCTATGCTACAATCTTGTGAATCTTTTTTTGGTGCCCACCAGAATATCAGCGTCCTCATCTACTTGTATTGATAACATTTTTACGAATTTAGAACCAGTAGATAAATCAATTATCAATAAGTTGGGCTCTGATCATTCTGGCCAGTTGGCAGTTTTCAAAGTCACGACTAAAAAAGCATTGAAAAAGGATATCACGTGCGTACCTATCAATGAAGGTAGACTTATCCGCTACAAAAGTAGTGTTGAAGAAAAACTGCCAAACTTACCATATTGTGATAATCCAAATAAATTGTATGAGTCTCTATTTACTTTAACTAAAAGTGAGTACGATGCAATTTTCAAGGAAAAGAAAATTACTGTAAATGAGAATCTAATGTTTAGTGATTGGGCCACAGTGGGAATACACAGAAGCAGGCTAAGGTTATATGAACTTTACGAGGAAAGAACATATAACAATAGTGATGCATTTGCGCAATTTGTAAAGAATTATTCAAAAACATTCAAACGGGTTTGTGCTGCAGCCAAATCAAATTTCATTAAAAATAAAATAAAAAATAGTTCCAACATTACGAAAACGACTTGGGAAACTATAAATAGTGAAACTGGAAGATCTAAAGCTCCTCGGAATGACTTCCAGCTTAAGTTTGATGATCAGATCATAAGTACAGATATAGAAGTTGCTGAAGCTTTTGAAAACTTCTTTACGGATATTCCAGTTTCAACTACCAAAACCTTGAACTCATCTCCCACTCTTGCCAAATCTTATCTCGAACGACACGTAGATATTTGCAATGTAGATTTTAAATTCAGTTACGTCAATGCTTTCGTTATAATTAAAGCCTTTAAATCACTTAAAATGAAAAAGACCGCCGATATAGATGGCCTGTCAGTTAAAATTATTAGTGCCGTTATAGAAAGCATTGCACCATACTTATCTAGTATTTTTAATAAATGTGTAGATGATGGTGTTTTTCCTGATTTGATGAAACATAGTAAAATTATTCCGTTGTTTAAAGCTGGTAGTAAATCAGACCCCACTAATTTTAGACCTATTTCTGTTCTACCAACTCTTAGTAAGATATTTGAAAAGATAATTTTAAATCAGGTTCAGAGCCACTTTTATCGCAACAACTTGATGAACCTAAAACAGTTCGGTTTTACCAGGGGTCGCTCAACAGTCGATGCAGGTGTTGAGCTTATTCAAAGTATATTTGACGCCTGGGAGGAGTCAAGTGATGCCATTGGCGTTTTCTGTGACTTGTCCAAGGCTTTCGATTGTGTACATCATGATATTCTTATCAGGAAATTACACCATTATGGAATTAGAGACCAGGCTCTAAGCCTTCTGGAGTCGTATCTAAGTGAAAGGATCCAGAAGGTTGATGTAAATGGGAAAAGGTCACTAGGATCAAAAATTTGTATGGGCGTTCCACAAGGCTCAATCCTGGGACCATTCCTGTTCATTGTCTACATTAACGATTTGCCAAACCTTGTAAAGGACAAGAATGAGATAGTACTATTTGCAGATGATACGTCTTTGATTTTTAAAGTCAAAAGACAACAATCAAATTTTGACGACGTAAATAGTACAATCTCCAATGTAGTTGAGTGGTTCACCGTAAATAATCTTTTACTTAACGAAAAGAAAACTAAGTGTGTTAAATTTGTTTTGCCTAATGTAAAGCCAACTGCTACAAGCCTATTAGTGAAAAACGATAAATTGAGTCTTGTGGAATCAGCTGTGTTCCTAGGTATTACCTTAGACAACAAATTACAATGGGGACCGCATATTAATAAATTGTCGAACAGACTTAGTTCTGCAGCATACGCAGTGAAAAGAATAAGAGCTCTGACGGATGTAGACACCGCGAGGTTAGTCTACTTCAGTTATTTCCATAGTCTCATGTCATATGGCCTTTTGTTATGGGGTCATGCTGCGGATGCAAACAGCATTTTTTTACTACAAAAGCGAGCTGTTCGTGCAATTTATAAAATGAAGCCTAGAGAATCTCTTCGAAAAAAATTTAAAGAAATCAACATTTTGACTTTTGTGTCGCAATACATTTATGAGAATTTAATATATGCTAAACCGAATATGCATATTTTTGATAAAAATTGTGACAGGCACAGTGTCAACATAAGAAACAAGAATCAACTTGCTTCTCATGTCAGCCGTATTCACAAAATTAGTAAAACATATAAAGGTCAATGTATACGCTTCTATAATAAGGTACCCACTGATATTGAAAGTTTACCCTTAGATAAATTCAAAACTGTAATCAAGCAGAAATTATGTAAGAAGGGTTATTATAAAATATCAGATTATCTAGAAGAGAAAAATCCATGGGATTAGACTACGGTTCTAACAGGTTCAAAATTAAAACTGACCTATGTATGTTGTATATCAACCTTGTACATTCAAACATATTTAAAAGAGCGCGTGGGTTTTTATTGTCGCTTCTTTTTTTTCCCACAATGGCGCCACATTGTTTGTGAAGCGATGTAGTTTAGCTGACGTCATTAAGAGATTTTAATATCCAACAATGAATAAACGATTTTGATTTTGATTTGATTTGATTCATACGAAAACGGGCTATCGAAGCCGTTTTGGCGCGAAACTACGCGGTAGAATCCGTGTACAACAGAGCGATCTGTCGTTTTATATTACGAAGTATACTTATGGGGAAAACTGAACGATGGGAATAACGCCTCATATGTCTTATGGCAAAAAATACGCGCTAGACGTGTAAAGCAGAAATAAATGAGGAGTAATAGCAGTTATGCTATAAAAGTTCATACAGATTATGGAGACTCTCTGAGGGACATGATTGTTCTACAGAACTCGGACAATATTTGGCTTCGGCCACCTTTTTATTTTATTAAACTGACACTTTAGGGCCGCAGCCTCGATTTCGGTCGGCTGTCGGTCCTGACTTGGAGAAATCCTCGTCTGTCCTACGGGACTCAAAATAAAAGACGACACAGACGTAAGTTGTTTCGATAGATCTTCTTATATTTCTGTTTTCGCCATGGAGGTCAATATTTGGCTTCGGCCACCTTTTATTTCATTAAATTGTCACTTTGGGGCCGCAGCCTCGATTTCGGTCGGCTGTTGGTTCCGACTTGGAGAAATCCTCGTCCACCGCTGGAATCACATTAGGCTTTTGCCAAGGCTTCGGCCTTTCACCAACAATGGGCTTCGGCTCCAACAATGGGCTTCGGCTCCAACAATGGGCTTCGGCTCCAACAAAGGGCTTCGGCTCCAACAATGGGCTCCGGCTCCAACGGTGCTTCGGCACGGGCTTCGGCCCAAATCAAAAGACTGGCTAAGCCGGCATACCCTTTCCCCGTTGGGGGGAGCACATTGCGCACGTTGGTGTGTTGGTAGGTGCTCATCGTGGGCCGCGAGTGGTGAAGCGGACCATCTCTCCCACCTTTTTTATTTTTTTATTTTATTTTAAGATAAAGAATAGAAAACGGGAGAGCTATCATCTTAGGCCTCGCATAGGCAGGGCTTAAGATGAAAAGGGAATGGGGTGTGCCGTTTATAGCCTTACCTAAAACATGAATAGGTTACACTGAAGGGGCAGTGATAAGCACTTAAAAAGTGAAGCGATAGATAATTAAAGAGTTATTGGTTAAATCCTTTTGATGGCTACAATTACACTGAAGGGGCAGTGATAAGCACTTAAAAAGTGAAGCGATAGATAATTAAAGAGTTACTAGGTTGAATCCTTTTGATGGCTACAATTACACTGAAGGGGCAGTGATAATCACTTAAAAAGTGAAGCGATAGATAATTAAAGAGTTACTAGGTTGAATCCTTTTGATGGCTACAATTACACTGAAGGGGCAGTGATAATCACTTAAAAAGTGAAGCGATAGATAATTAAAGAGTTACTAGGTTGAATCCTTTTGATGGCTACAATTACACTGGAGGGGCAGTGATAATCAATTAAAAAGTGAAGCGATAGATAATTAAAGAGTTACTAGGTTGAATCCTTTTGATGGCTACAATTGCACTGAAGGGGCTGTGATAAGCACTTAAAAAGTGAAGCGATAGATAATATAAAAAGTTACCTACTTGTTATGAATCCTTTTGTTGGCAACAACATGATCCTCAAAAAGAGTTTGGGCTACTATTCACATGTAGTAAGTCCTACCACAAGTCGATCAAAAATTGAATGTTTAGAGGCCTAAATAAAACATTCAATGTATTTTAATTTTCAGCTTTCTCCGGAGTTGTAACGATGTTGATCTACTTGGACACCCAGATTGATTACGTTTAAAAGCGGATTTGTCGGGATCAAAGGACCAAGTAAATAGATCATTTAAAAACTAAGTGTAAGCACGTCAATTGTATTGGTGTGCCCAAGCTTAACGAATTTGTTTTGTCTTCGGACATAAAACTGTCATAGTCGGTGGATATCTCTCTAATTCCGTGCGGAATAGATAATGATATAGAAATTTGAGAAAAGATCTCGTGAAAGAAACTCGCTATGATCTTATTGTGTCAGTTCAAGGGACTGCGCTGCTGGAACACTTGTGTTTTGCTAAATTAAAACCTTCTAACGAATATCTCGGTATTTGTCTGAATAGAAAATACTTATTATATTAAGTAAGGTTATAGGTTCAGTTACAAGTTTTCCATTATTGCAAATATTGTAATGAAACCTCCTTGCAGCATACACCTCGCTCTCATGGCACGCCTATAAAAATTAAAAAGTTGTTTAATAGTTCTCCCGCGACTACTCATAAAATTCAAATAGTACATTGAGATGCAAGTGCGCTGTTTTGTTGATTACGCGCTAGGCTCGAAAATAGCAGCCCGAGCCGCAGGCGAGGGCGTAATGGAGCCTTAAGTGTAATAACCAAAGCGCACGCGCTTCTTACGACGTTTTTCAACACATTTACCTCTTTTCCCAAGGACGATACGTAGACAACAGCAACGCATTTTTCCTCAGATTTCTACGTATCTTCAGACTTGTGTTTTGTGCCATAGTATTTTCTACGTTAATGAACTACATTAATTACAGTTTTTTAATTTGTAGGTGTCGATATTTTAGAAAAAAATTACAATATACAATGTAGGTAAACATCACAATTTTTTTTTATCGTCAATGGGCTAACTCTTGACCTCGATCTAGTCTAGTATATTTGTATAAATAGCGCCCGCTGTTTAAGCGGACACAGATTATACATACATATGCGCGCGAAGGAGGCAGTGACTACCAACTGCCAAACAGCCTAGACTTATAATTATTTAAAACGGGATATTTCTTTACTTAAAAGACGAATTTGTTGTTACTAAGTTGATTAATATAAATATTTTAATGAAATGAATGTTTATTGATCATTTTTTAGAACAAATTTTATTTATTTATGAAAATATTATAAATTTTATAGATATGAAAACTCCTTGCTCCTAGCCGAAATAAAAAACAAATCAAAAAAAAAACACTAGTGCGGTAATATAATGGAAAAAGCACTTGTGTTTATAAGCTGGATTATGGACCTTAATACAGTAAAAATAGAGCTGTTTTATGAGCAAATTTGTTGAAAAGTTATTTAACAGGTCTCCCGCGGGAAATTAAATACTTCAAAATACACTCCCACGGATAAAAAATTGTCTTTAAGAGTGTTTCTAGGCACAGATTGTCATTATATAAGTGGTAACCTACAATAAAAAAAATATATTATTTGACCCGGAATTTTTTTTGGCCAATTTTCAGAAATTTTTGGTGTTTTGTGGAAGTTTTTGAACGCATTATTGAGGATTTACGATAGAGAGTAGATAGATATACTTTATTGTTTAACCCAACCTAACCTTAATTCTTAAAGAAATTCTTAAGTTTTTTAGTTTTATAAACTAAAAATATTATTTTACCTCTTTTTGTTATACTTACGGCGTGTAATACAATATTGCTGCGACATACTTATACATAGGTACCAATTTTGACGCTTGTAAGTGTTCCAGTTTTTACGATACAGCTAAAACTAAAAATCGAGCATAAATCGCCTAAAAACTGGTTTTTAGTAGGGAAGCCTACCCTATTTTTTTATTTTTGTTGTTGTCACATATTATATATTTCTGTACATAATCTGTGAAAATTTCAACTGTCCAGTTATACAGTTCATAAGATACAGCCCGTTGACAGACACACAGACATCAGATGCATACGGAACCCTAAAAATAAAAAATATAATTACGAGAATGAATTCACGAAAAAAAAATATGATTCGGTGTTAACAGTTTACAAATTAGCCTTTTCTGGGCATGAGCTCAAAAAGGGCAATGATACAAATTGTACAAAATGCTAGATTTAGCCCAAAAACGGTCATGCAGGCAACACTGCGACTTTGCAGCCGCGAGCAGTTTTTGTGGCTTTCAGGCAAATTTGAATTTTATGTTATAGAATTAAAGTCCATTTTGCACGTTATCAGAAACTGCTCTACTCTGCTCTGGTTTGGTGTGCGCGGACCCAACTAACTATGTTCACAATCATATGGTAAAATGCCTATTTCTTTTCTAGTGTCAACCAAATGGATCCACGAAAACGGTCAAGAGTTTATCAGGCCATGTACTCTCGAATACCAAGCAGAAGAATAAATGTTAAGAAGATTCTTCATCGAGTCCAGAATACCCAAATCTAGGATATTAATTCATATTACCTGTATAACGTGTTAACGGAATAAGCAAAACTTAGAAAATTGTTTGTTCAGTATCGAGGGTAGAACCAATTTACGGGTTTTTGATAGGAGTAATTTTTTTGTTTTTATTTTATTATTTAAATTTTTGGCGCTTCTATTCTAAATATGTTTGTGGATACGCGCGCTGGCGGGGAGGGAAGTGGGCGTGGCGTGCGTGGAGTGCGCGGACTAGAACAATGATGAAACATTTAAATAACAATATCTAGATAAAAAAACTTTTTTTAAGTTTTTAGGGTTCCGTACCTCAAAAGAAAAAAACGGAACCCTTATAGGATCACTTTGTTGTCCGTCTGTCTGTCTGTCTGTCTGTCTGTCTGTCTGTCTGTCAAGACCCTTTATCTCACGAACGGGTAAAGGTATCAGGTTGAAATTAATACCATATATTAGGATCCATGAACCACACAAGATCTGAAAATTTCAATTTTTTACAACGACGCAATCAAAAGATATGGCATTCTATGTCCTCATCTCCATACATTTATTCAAAAATGAAAAACCTACAGGGTACTTCCCGTTGACCTAAAATTATGAAATTTGGCAAGAAGCTAGGTCTCACAGTACAAATAATGGGAAAAGTCTGAAATCATTAAATATTACAACTTTTCTCACAACTAATGGTAACCAATTGTGGTGAGCTCCCGTTTCAAGGACATTCATATAAGAGAGGGGTCAAGTTGGATGGTCGCTGAGGCGATTTTTGTTTTAGTTCTATTTAAAAACGGGAACACTTACAAACTTGAAAATTGGTATGTTTATAGTGCATGAGCTATAAAATAACAACAAATAATAAAATTTGGTCAAGCGCTTGTCGGACTCAAAAAATCTAGCACATTAACTTACTGAAATTTCAACTAATACAATTATGTTTATGTGGTGGTACGGAACCCTCAGTGCGCGAGTCCGACTCGCACTTGGCCGGTTTTTTTTTCGGGAATGGATTTATTTTCATAAAAATCAGTTGGGATGTACGAGGGTTTCTCTTATTCCATTAACATGTCGTATATTTTAATGTTATAACTGTATTAAAATAGGTAATTACCTGTAAAGGATTTTTATTTTAATACCAATGTACCTAAACTCCTAAACTTACAGTCATGAGCATTATCAGTGGCGTAGCTAGGTAACCGAGTTAGTTCCATTTTTTTTTTTTTTTATAGAAAATGGGCTTACTCTTGACCTCGACCTAGTCTTGAAGACAGAGATGAGGTCTACGATGGAGCGAGCTTGCCCAGAAGAAGCCTATTCACTCGCGACTTGAATAGATTCGGGTTATATGAACTCGGGAACACAGACGCAGGCAGAGAATTCATCATCATTCATCCATGTAGTCACACTCCCATCTAGTCACGTTTAAAAAATACCTATCAAAAAGTGCCATCTGATCACGAATTCCTTAGTTGTAGGTAAACAATAGAAAATACAGTTAGAAAGAAAAGTGTTTCTTACTTTGTTTTGATATCATTTTGGTCAAAAAAATTCTAAAGATGAAATAGTAAATGAGTGTTAAAAAACTGTTTTGTTTTCGGTAATCACATTTATTAAATAAAATTATCTAAAAATCCAACAATTAATCAACAAATAATATCTAAGGCGCAGGCCAGACAGAAGAGGTGCGTCGCACGGCACGCCTTCAGCGCACCTCTTCTGTCTGGTTTGCACCGCGTCGTTCTCCTACATTTTGTATGCATGTGATTTGAACAGGCGACGAGACGGCATGCCTAAGGCGCACTATCGGTACACCACCGGCGCACCGCCGGCGTGACCGCCGGCACGCCGCCGCACAGCACAGTCCGCTGCCATCGATTACGTCGTCCATCCGAAAAGTGTACCACGGGGGCGCTCGAAGCGCGCCTCGGGCGCACCCAAAGCGCGCCTCAGGCGCACCCGAAGCGTGCCGCGCCCGTTCTGTCTGGCTTGCAGCTAAGGCGCAGGCCAGACAGAAGAGGTGCGCCGCACGGCACGCCTTCAGCGCACCTCTTCTGTCTGGCTTGCACCGCGACGTTCTCCTACATTTTGTATGCATGTGATTTGAACAGGCGACGAGACGGCATGCCTAAGGCACACTGTCGGTGCACCACCGGCGCACCGCCGGCGTGTCCGCCGGTACGCCGCCGCACAGCACAGTCCACTGCCATCGATTGCGTCGTCCAGCCGAAAAGTGTACCACGGGGGCGCTCGAAGCGCGCCTCGGGCGCACCCGAAGCGCACCTCGGGCGCACCCGAAGCGCGCCGCGCCCGTTCTGTCTGGCTTTCAGCTAAGGAAAAAATCTAGGTAAGTAACAGTTCTGATTATATTTATCAACAACACAACATATGTAGCATAATAGCGAAACATGCAAAATCAACAATTAAAAAACCTAAAATAAATTATTCAATTCAATTCAATTCAATGATGATGTCTGTCTTTACTGGCTTGTGGAGTTGGAGCCATCTCTGCAACAATGGAGAAGACCACCTATCCTCAAACACTTTCAGGATGCTGCTGGTGGTTCCGCGGATGCGGGATAGGAAAGAGGCGCATCTTTTCCTCATTATAGCCGCTAAGCCGTCAATGTGTGCCTCCGCAAACATCCCAGAGGCGCTACACCTCCACGGAAATCCCATCAGCACCCTAAAAGCGTTGTTATATTGGACGCGGAGGTCACTATAAGCCCGCTGCGAGAAATTGGACCACAGGCTGCACGTGTAGAAGGACTGACAGTAGGCTTTAAATAGGGTTACCTTCACTGGATTCGTACACCGTGCAAATCTGCGCGCCAGCATATTGCGGCGGATTGACAGCGACCCACGCTCCCTCCCCCTTTGAGGTCGTCTGTGACCCAGTGACCCAAATATTTGAATTTAGTCACTCTACATAAGGTAGTTCCACAAAGTAAGACTTCAAGCACATCAGTGTACGTCAAACTTGACTTGAAGACCATTATATTTGAGTCCATGGGCCACAACATACGACTCACAAATTGCTATCAACTTCACAAGTGCACTAATTGATGGACTCAACAGCACCATATCGTCGGCAGAACTTATATTGTTAATGCACACCCCATCTACATGACACCCGACCCTGGTGCTGTTGAGCTCACCAATAAGCTAGTTCATGTACGAGTACAAGTTGAAGAACCGGGGCGAGGCTACCCCCCCTTGCCTCACCCCGCACTCCAACCCGTACACTTCCGAGTGTGCACCTGCCCATTTCACACTATTCCTTTGATTGTTATACCAGTACCGAAATACAGATATAAGCTCTGGAGGCAGAGTAGTCTGCGATTGTAATTTTTTCCAAAGCAAATCGTAAGACACTAAATCGAATGCCTTTGACAGGTCCAAAAAACAGGAAAACACGGGCGTCTTTCTAGAAGTGTAATACTCGACAGTCTGCTTGAGGCAAAATATAGCACTCTCAGGAGCAGTTAAGCTGCGTAACTACATTAAAATGGTTTTTAAAGATATTTGCATTGGCGGTTGGTTCATGCGCGCCCGCGACGCTCACCGGAAGGCTCGACTTAGGGTTTAATTTATTGGTAGATTTCCAAAACTTTCCAAACTTCTTCTCAGAATGACATTTAGCTATTAAATCCATTTTTATTTGCTGCTGATTCTTAAGACAATATTTTAAATTTGACTTTCTCGTCTTGCACATATCATCGTCATTATATCCCTTAGAGGGGTTTCTAAATAATAACCACGTTTCATAATGCAATAGAGCCCCTCTGTGCGCGTCCCTGACGTGTTTATTCAAACCCGCAATATATTTCCGCTTTTTAGACCGATTTCAATTCGGCACCCTCTCTGAGAATTCCAATTATATTATGATATATATTTTTAATAACTTGGAAATGATCAGCGTTTGAGCATACATTATATGAACATTCACAGCATTCCTCGGGAAAGTCAATAAGCCTAAGCTTGGAGTTACAAAAATTCATATATTGGTCAATTTGAGTAGAATCTCTTTCCCCCCAGATAACTTTATTACAAGGCAAAACAAGATTATCTATCTTACTTCTTACTAAGTTTATATTACATTCAATTACCAAAGGAAAATGATCTGAAGAGTAAACACCCTGCAAAACAAATGGATTTACAACTAATTGTCTTGCTGATTTTGTTACTAAACAAAGATCTAGCCAGTGCCGCGCTCCATTAGCATCACTCACAAACGTATAAGTATCATCAGGAAGTAGCTCTTAGTCCACGCATGACCAAGATTGTTCCTCACAGAAGCTCAACATTTCATTAGAGAAGCGCTCACCTGGGTGCACGTTAAAGTCTCCTAACATGAAACCGCTTCCGCATTGTTATTGTCAATGTTGTACATCACTAGTCTATAGGCACATCACTAATGCCGCTGAAATACTTGTCAATGTCACTTCATTGTCTTGTGTGAACGATATATATTGAAAATGTAATTCTCTTATAAATGTTTAATAAAACAACAGTTTAACAGTGAAATATCTTTATTCGCTTCACTGCGGCACCCAACAATTGGTAGCAGAGCGTGGTTTCGCCTTCGTAGTTCGTTTTCGTGATGACTACCTCGGCGGCGTCGGCTTCGTCATACCACAGAATTGAAGCACTCACAAAGGAAAATTATGATACTTGGTGCCTCCAAGCCCAAGCAGTGCTCATCAAAAACGGCCTGTGGGAATACGCAAGTGGAGAAATACCCGAGCCGACTTCAACTGACGACGCGGTGAAGAAAGATTTCCAACAAAAAGATTTGTTGGCACGTTCTGAATTACTGTTGCTTATCTCACCTTCTGAGTTGAAACAAGTCAAGGGATGTAAAACATCATATGAGCTATGGAAAAAGCTAAAAAGTACATACCAAAGCACAGGTCCAGCCAGAAAGGCTACATTGTTAAAGCATTTGATATTAAAAAAGCAAGAAAATGGCGATGTTCGAGAACATTTAAATGATTTTATGGACACTGTGGACAAATTAGCTGACATGAACATAGACTTACACCCTGACCTACTGAGCATTATGATGCTGTATAGCTTACCAGCCTCGTATGAAAACTTCCGCATAGCTGTCGAGTCAAGAGACTCATTACCCAAGCCTGAGGAGCTAAAAATTAAAATATTAGAAGAAAGTGAGGCAAGGAAGAACAAAGAGACACAAAAGGAAAAGGTAGAAGGTGCATTTTATACTAAGAAAAAGGGAAAATATTGCCAAAAATGTAAAAAAAGAGGACACACGAACGATGAATGTTGGAGTAATAAGAATAAAAATCCATCTTTCAAGAAAAGGGAGGAAAAGAACTTCAGCATAATACCTACAAGTTTCTCCATCACTTCTGCAGATACATGGTGCTTAGACAGTGGGTGCACATCCCATATGTGTGCTCAAAGAAACAATTTTGAAAATATTAACTCTGAGACTGGATCTTTAAGGTTAGCATCCGAAAGTCACACAGCACCAGTGGAAGGAAAAGGAAAAGTCCGTCTTAACATCCAAAATGAAACATATAACCTCCATGATACACTGTATGTACCTACTTTAACAACAAATTTACTGTCAGTGGCAAAAATAACTGAAAAAGGAAACAGTGTATTATTTACAAAAGATAAAGCATATGTCAAGGACCAAAAGGGTGAAATAACCTTAACTGCTGTGAAAGAAAATGGCCTATACTACACAAAAGGAGAAAAAGCCAATACGGCCCAAAGTGTAGACAATATTGAAATGTGGCATCGAAAACTAGGTCACCTCAATGAAAATGATTTGAAGTTAGCTGCAAACAAAAATTTGATTAAAGGCTTAGAATTAAAAGGAGGAAACTTACCTGAATGTGAAGTATGCATAAAAGGGAAAATGACCAGGCTGCCATTTTCTTCTGTGGAAGGACCACAGTCATCACAGCCTTTAGAAATTATCCACAGTGATGTATGCGGGCCCATAAACACTGAAACAATTGCTGGAGCAAAATACTTTGTGACATTCTTAGATGATTACACAAAATATTGCTGTATCTACTTTATCACACACAAAAATGAAGTGTTCAGGAAATTCATTGAATATAAAAGCAAAGTAGAGAAGTTCCATAATAAACAAATAAAAAGTTTACAATCGGACAATGGGACAGAATATTGTAATCATGAATTCAATGAATATTTGAAAAAGAATGGGATCAAAAGGAGGCTTACGGCACCGTACACACCCCAACAAAACGGTCAAAGTGAACGCAAAAATAGATCACTACTCGACAGAGCCCGATGCTTGATGATTGAAGGTAACATACCTCAAAAATTATGGGCAGAGGCTGTGTACACTGCCAATTACTTGATCAATCGTAGTCCGGCAAAAGCCCTGAAAGGATGTACACCATATGAAAAGTGGACCGGACGCACACCGTCTGGAAATCACCTACATATATTTGGTAGCAAAGCTTTTGTCCTGAACAAGCACAGACAAGGAAAATTCACACCAAAATCCATAGAAGGAGTTTTCATGGGCTATGCACAGCAAGCAAAGGGATTTCGAATTTACATACCTGAAAAAGAAAGTGTAATAGTCAGCAGATATGTAAAAGTCATAAACATGATGTATTATACAAAAGATGGAGTATGTAATGAAGGAAATTATGATGACCTCTTCGACAAACAGAAACAGGTGCAACCTGAAAAAGAAAACAAGATTAATAAAAGTACAAAATCTGAAAAAGAAAATAAGACTAATAAAAGTACGAAATCTAACAAAAAGGAAAAACCAAGAAATATAGAAAAATCACCTGTAGCAGAGGTTGAATTTACCCAAAGACCTACTCAGAAACCTCCAGTAACAACTTCTGAAAACGAAACCGAAAATCTTGAACAAATAATCCTTGATGAAGAACCTGAAATAACAGAAAGTGTGAGTCAGGAAGCCACAAACATAAGAAATCCTGCAAATGGAAATACAAGACCTTGTAGGGAACGAAAAGCTCCTACTTGGCAGAAAGATTATGTGTTGAATTTAGAATCTATATCCAAAGAAAATTCTGAATCCTCAGATGAACAAGATTTTCATGATTTTACTTTCTTATGTGAAGCAGAAGCTGAAAACAAAAATGGTGCAGAATGGCATGAAGCCATAAAAGCTGAAATAAAGGCTCACATTAAAAATAAAACTTGGAAGATTATCAAGAAAGAAGAGAATATGAAAATGATAGACAGTAAAATGATACTGAAAACGAAACTAACTCCTGAAAAAGGTGAAACAAAGAAAGCAAGGCTCGTAGCACGTGGATTTGGACAGCGTCCGGGCATAGACTTCAATGAAACATTTGCACCGGTAACAAAATTGAGTACCATTAGATCTGTAATAGCACTAGCAATGGAAGAAGATTTACAGCTGAACCAAATGGATGTAACGACAGCTTACCTTAACGGGGAATTGGAAGAAAACGTTTTTATGAAATGTCCAGAATATATAGAGCAGTATGTAGCCGAAGTTATGGTAGAGGCATGTGACGAGGATGATTTTATCTTATATAACAAGGCAAAGACGATGCTGGAAGATATAAAAAGCATAGAAGGAGAAAAAGTATGTCACCTAAAAAAGGCACTCTATGGACTGAGACAAGCCGGAAGGCAGTGGTACACAAAATTGGATACAGAGCTAAAGAAATTAGGATTTGAAGCATCAAAGGCTGATCCTTGTGTCTACATATTAGCGAAAGGAGGAGTAAAGATAATTATTGCTATATATGTAGACGATTTGCTCATAGCCTACTCTTGTCCAGGAAAACTTGCTGAAATCAAGAAAATATTAAATGAAAAATTTGAAATTAAAGATTTGGGACAACCAAAACGTCTCATAGGCATAGACATAACATACAAGGAGAATGAAATAAAATTGACACAGAGGCAATTTATACAAGACATTCTGAAAAAGTTTAGGATGGAAGATTGCAATCCTACAACCACACCGATGGAAATGAATTTAAATCTGGAAGTAAACAAGGAAGGAAAAGATGAAAACTTACCTTACAGAAGCCTAATTGGTATGCTAATGTACCTGTCAGTTGCCACCAGGCCTGATATTACATATGCTGTAAATTATTTATCCAGATTCAATGACAGCTATGGAAAAGAACATTATCAGGCAGCAAAAAGAATTATACGCTATCTGAAGGGAACAATGGACATTGGACTAACATACTCTAAGGAACAAGAATACCTTCAAGGCATGGCAGACGCTGATTGGGGAGCTTGCAAATTAGACCGAAGATCCTGTTCGGGCTACAGCTTCAAATATGCTGGAGCAGCAATCAGCTGGGCGTCAAAGAGACAAAGAAGTGTCGCACTATCAACAGCTGAGGCTGAATACGCATCCCTGACAGAGGCTGCAAAAGAAGCCATTCATCTCAAATCATTGTTCAAGGACCTGGGCGTCAACTTTGGAAAAATTATAATATACAATGATAACCAGGCAGCTTTAAAATTGAGCCAGAACCCTATAGTGTCCTCAAAGTCCAAACACATAGATCTAAAGATGCACTACATAAGAGACTGTATCAAAGAAGGAATTTTGAACGTTGTATATCTACCTACAGAAGACATGGAAGCGGATATACTGACTAAAGCATTGCCGGGACCACGAATTGCACTTCTAAGAAGCAAACTTGGTCTTCTACATTAGTGTTGTGAGGAGGAGTGTTGTACATCACTAGTCTATAGGCACATCACTAATGCCGCTGAAATACTCGTCAATGTCACTTCATTGTCTTGTGTGAACGCTATATATTGAAAATGTAATTCTCTTATAAATGTTTAATAAAACAACAGTTTAACAGTGAAATATCTTTATTCGCTTTACTGCGGCACCCAACAATTGGTAGCAGAGCGTGGTTTCGCCTTCGTAGTTCGTTTTCGTGATGACTACCTCGGCGGCGTCGGCTTCGTCATACCACAGAATTGAAGCACTCACAAAGGAAAATTATGATACTTGGTGCCTCCAAGCCCAAGCAGTGCTCATCAAAAACGGCCTGTGGGAATACGCAAGTGGAGAAATACCCGAGCCGACTTCAACTGACGACGCGGTGAAGAAAGATTTCCAACAAAAAGATTTGTTGGCACGTTCTGAATTACTGTTGCTTATCTCACCTTCTGAATTGAAACAAGTCAAGGGATGTAAAACATCATATGAGCTATGGAAAAAGCTAAAAAGTACATACCAAAAGCACAGGTCCAGCCAGAAAGGCTACATTGTTAAAGCATTTGATATTAAAAAAGCAAGAAAATGGCGATGTTCGAGAACATTTAAATGATTTTATGGACACTGTGGACAAATTAGCTGACATGAACATAGACTTACACCCTGACCTACTGAGCATTATGATGCTGTATAGCTTACCAGCCTCGTATGAAAACTTCCGCATAGCTGTCGAGTCAAGAGACTCATTACCCAAGCCTGAGGAGCTAAAAATTAAAATATTAGAAGAAAGTGAGGCAAGGAAGAACAAAGAGACACAAAAGGAAAAGGTAGAAGGTGCATTTTATACTAAGAAAAAGGGAAAATATTGCCAAAAATGTAAAAAAAGAGGACACACGAACGATGAATGTTGGAGTAATAAGAATAAAAATCCATCTTTCAAGAAAAGGGAGGAAAAGAACTTCAGCATAATACCTACAAGTTTCTCCATCACTTCTGCAGATACATGGTGCTTAGACAGTGGGTGCACATCCCATATGTGTGGGATGTGGTAGCAGAGCGTGGTTTCAAAGGAAACAGTGTATTATTTACAAAAGATAAAGCATATGTCAAGGACCAAAAGGGTGAAATAACCTTAACTGCTGTGAAAGAAAATGGCCTATACTACACAAAAGGAGAAAAAGCCAATACGGCCCAAAGTGTAGACAATATTGAAATGTGGCATCGAAAACTAGGTCACCTCAATGAAAATGATTTGAAGTTAGCTGCAAACAAAAATTTGATTAAAGGCTTAGAATTAAAAGGAGGAAACTTACCTGAATGTGAAGTATGCATAAAAGGGAAAATGACCAGGCTGCCATTTTCTTCTGTGGAAGGACCACAGTCATCACAGCCTTTAGAAATTATCCACAGTGATGTATGCGGGCCCATAAACACTGAAACAATTGCTGGAGCAAAATACTTTGTGACATTCTTAGATGATTACACAAAATATTGCTGTATCTACTTTATCACACACAAAAATGAAGTGTTCAGGAAATTCATTGAATATAAAAGCAAAGTAGAGAAGTTCCATAATAAACAAATAAAAAGTTTACAATCGGACAATGGGACAGAATATTGTAATCATGAATTCAATGAATATTTGAAAAAGAATGGGATCAAAAGGAGGCTTACGGCACCGTACACACCCCAACAAAACGGTCAAAGTGAACGCAAAAATAGATCACTACTCGACAGAGCCCGATGCTTGATGATTGAAGGTAACATACCTCAAAAATTATGGGCAGAGGCTGTGTACACTGCCAATTACTTGATCAATCGTAGTCCGGCAAAAGCCCTGAAAGGATGTACACCATATGAAAAGTGGACCGGACGCACACCGTCTGGAAATCACCTACATATATTTGGTAGCAAAGCTTTTGTCCTGAACAAGCACAGACAAGGAAAATTCACACCAAAATCCATAGAAGGAGTTTTCATGGGCTATGCACAGCAAGCAAAGGGATTTCGAATTTACATACCTGAAAAAGAAAGTGTAATAGTCAGCAGAGATGTAAAAGTCATAAACATGATGTATTATACAAAAGATGGAGTATGTAATGAAGGAAATTATGATGACCTCTTCGACAAACAGAAACAGGTGCAACCTGAAAAAGAAAACAAGATTAATAAAAGTACAAAATCTGAAAAAGAAAATAAGACTAATAAAAGTACGAAATCTAACAAAAAGGAAAAACCAAGAAATATAGAAAAATCACCTGTAGCAGAGGTTGAATTTACCCAAAGACCTACTCAGAAACCTCCAGTAACAACTTCTGAAAACGAAACCGAAAATCTTGAACAAATAATCCTTGATGAAGAACCTGAAATAACAGAAAGTGTGAGTCAGGAAGCCACAAACATAAGAAATCCTGCAAATGGAAATACAAGACCTTGTAGGGAACGAAAAGCTCCTACTTGGCAGAAAGATTATGTGTTGAATTTAGAATCTATATCCAAAGAAAATTCTGAATCCTCAGATGAACAAGATTTTCATGATTTTACTTTCTTATGTGAAGCAGAAGCTGAAAACAAAAATGGTGCAGAATGGCATGAAGCCATAAAAGCTGAAATAAAGGCTCACATTAAAAATAAAACTTGGAAGATTATCAAGAAAGAAGAGAATATGAAAATGATAGACAGTAAAATGATACTGAAAACGAAACTAACTCCTGAAAAAGGTGAAACAAAGAAAGCAAGGCTCGTAGCACGTGGATTTGGACAGCGTCCGGGCATAGACTTCAATGAAACATTTGCACCGGTAACAAAATTGAGTACCATTAGATCTGTAATAGCACTAGCAATGGAAGAAGATTTACAGCTGAACCAAATGGATGTAACGACAGCTTACCTTAACGGGGAATTGGAAGAAAACGTTTTTATGAAATGTCCAGAATATATAGAGCAGTATGTAGCCGAAGTTATGGTAGAGGCATGTGACGAGGATGATTTTATCTTATATAACAAGGCAAAGACGATGCTGGAAGATATAAAAAGCATAGAAGGAGAAAAAGTATGTCACCTAAAAAAGGCACTCTATGGACTGAGACAAGCCGGAAGGCAGTGGTACACAAAATTGGATACAGAGCTAAAGAAATTAGGATTTGAAGCATCAAAGGCTGATCCTTGTGTCTACATATTAGCAAAAGGAGGAGTAAAGATAATTATTGCTATATATGTAGACGATTTGCTCATAGCCTACTCTTGTCCAGGAAAACTTGCTGAAATCAAGAAAATATTAAATGAAAAATTTGAAATTAAAGATTTGGGACAACCAAAACGTCTCATAGGCATAGACATAACATACAAGGAGAATGAAATAAAATTGACACAGAGGCAATTTATACAAGACATTCTGAAAAAGTTTAGGATGGAAGATTGCAATCCTACAACCACACCGATGGAAATGAATTTAAATCTGGAAGTAAACAAGGAAGGAAAAGATGAAAACTTACCTTACAGAAGCCTAATTGGTATGCTAATGTACCTGTCAGTTGCCACCAGGCCTGATATTACATATGCTGTAAATTATTTATCCAGATTCAATGACAGCTATGGAAAAGAACATTATCAGGCAGCAAAAAGAATTATACGCTATCTGAAGGGAACAATGGACATTGGACTAACATACTCTAAGGAACAAGAATACCTTCAAGGCATGGCAGACGCTGATTGGGGAGCTTGCAAATTAGACCGAAGATCCTGTTCGGGCTACAGCTTCAAATATGCTGGAGCAGCAATCAGCTGGGCGTCAAAGAGACAAAGAAGTGTCGCACTATCAACAGCTGAGGCTGAATACGCATCCCTGACAGAGGCTGCAAAAGAAGCCATTCATCTCAAATCATTGTTCAAGGACCTGGGCGTCAACTTTGGAAAAATTATAATATACAATGATAACCAGGCAGCTTTAAAATTGAGCCAGAACCCTATAGTGTCCTCAAAGTCCAAACACATAGATCTAAAGATGCACTACATAAGAGACTGTATCAAAGAAGGAATTTTGAACGTTGTATATCTACCTACAGAAGACATGGAAGCGGATATACTGACTAAAGCATTGCCGGGACCACGAATTGCACTTCTAAGAAGCAAACTTGGTCTTCTACATTAGTGTTGTGAGGAGGAGTGTTGTACATCACTAGTCTATAGGCACATCACTAATGCCGCTGAAATACTTGTCAATGTCACTTCATTGTCTTGTGTGAACGATATATATTGAAAATGTAATTCTCTTATAAATGTTTAATAAAACAACAGTTTAACAGTGAAATATCTTTATTCGCTTCACTGCGGCACCCAACAGTCAATAATCGCAACTATCTCACTCATACACTTACAATAGTAAATTCAACGTGATTCTCGGCACAGTCAGTGAGCATATACACAGAGAAGATTAGCATCGGACAGTCATCGTGAACTATCTTTATAGCAGCTTGCCGGTCACTATTGCACCTTAGAATAGAAACACTCGGAAATACAGCCTTTTAATAGGCCTGTGACACTCCGCACTTTAGGTATGCAACGCGGCGCTAGAAGCTGGCTGGGTAGGCAGTCGATTGTCAGACCGCCGGCTTTCGCGAGAGTACCTACATCTTTCAATTTTGCTAAAAATAAGGATGGATAATAAAAAGAAAAAAAACGGCCAAGTGCGAGTCGGACTCGCGCACTGAGGGTTCCGTACCACCACATAATCATAATTGTATTAGTTGAAATTTCAGTAAGTTAATGTGCTAGATTTTTTGAGTCTGACACGCGCTTGACCAAATTTTATTATTTGTTGTTATTTAATAGCTTATGAACTATAAACATACCAATTTTCAAGTTTGTAAGTGTTCTCGTTTTTAAAATAGAACTAAAACAAAAATCGCCTCCGCGACCATCCAACTTGACCCCTCTTTTATATGAATGTTCTTGAAACGGGAGCTCACCACAATTGGTTACCATTAGTTGTGAGAAAAGTTGTAATATTTAATGATTTCAGACTTTTCCCTTTATTTGTACTGTGAGACCTAGCTTCTTGCCAAATTTCATAATTTTAGGTCAACGGGAAGTACCCTGTAGGTTTTCCTTTTTTGCATAAATGTATGGAGATGAGGACATAAAAAGCCATATCTTTTGATTGCGTCGTTGTAAAAAATTGAAATTTTCAGATCTTGTGTGGTTCATGGATCCTAACATATGGTATTAATTTCAACCTGATACCTATACCCGTTCGTGAGATAAAGGGTCTTGACAGACAGACAGACAGACGGACAACAAAGTTATCCTATAAGGGTTCCGTTTTTTTCTTTTGAGGTACGGAACCCTAAAAAGCGAAATTGTTGCGTCTATGGATGCTTAAAAACTAGTGATACCCCGGATTTATGACTTTTTCATTAAGTAAGTTTACCTATTAAAATTAGGTACCTATTTACAAAAGCTAGGTACCTAATTATGAATATAGGTTGTGTTTTTAGGGTTCCGTACCTCAAAAGAAAAAAACGGAACCCTTATAGGATCACTTTGTTGTCCGTCTGTCTGTCTGTCTGTCAAGACCCTTTATCTCACGAACGGGTGAATGTATCAGGTTGAAACTAATACCATATATTAGGATCCATGAACCACACAAGATCTGAAAATTTCAATTTTTTACAACGACGCAATCAAAAGATATGGCATTTTATGTCCTCATCTCCATACATTTATTCAAAAATGTAAAACCTACAGGGTACTTCCCGTTGACCTAAAATTATGAAATTTGGCAAGAAGCTAGGTCTCACAGTACAAATAATGGGAAAAGTCTGAAATCATTAAATATTTCAACTTTTCTCCCAACTAATGGTAACCAATTTTGGTGAACTCCCGTTTCAAGAACTTTCATATAAGAGAGGGGTCAAGTTGGATGGTCGTTGAGGCGATTTTTGTTTGTTCTATTTTAAAAACGGGAACACTTACAAACTTGAAAATTGGTATGTTTATAGTGCATAAGCTATAAAATAACAACAAATAATAAAATTTGGTCAAGCGCGTGTCGGACTCAATAGATTTTTTGACATTAACTTTAACTTACTGAAATTTCAACTAATACAATTATGTTTATGTGGTGGTACAGAACCCTTAGTGCGCGAGTCCGACTCGCACTTGGCCGGTTTTTTTATTAAGAAACAGATTAGGTACCTCACTTATTACAACAATTGCTGAAATTCAATTGAACTTAGGAACTAATAGGTATAGTCAAGAGCACGTCAAGCTTGACACTAAGGACTTTATATTGTTCTTATTTTTATCGCTTATGGGGATGAAAGATCGCGTTGCAAGTGTCTGGTTTGACCTGCTCTTGACTTTCTTTTAGGTAATACCTACTAGTATATAGGTAGGTGACCTGTGTGGACTGTAAACCAAGAAACAACAGAATAACAATATTTTTCCATATTTTAGCACGTTTTGGTTCAATTTTGCATAATAAATTGAAATAAGGCAATAACCTGTATCTAGGCTTTATTATGCAAAATGACATCATGAACAAAGTTCAGTTTTCTAGATAACGCATAATACAGATAAAATATATCACATATACCTACCCTTTTTTTTGCGTCTAGAAGTAGGTAGGTACATCGAATAGAGCAAGCAAAGTAATACCTAAATAGTAGGTACTTACGGCGCGATCACACCTAGCAGAATTCAAAGACTAATTCGGCATACATTGCTGGGAGGCTTGGTTATGTTAATTGCAATATCCTTACTTCAGCGAGCAATGTTTACCGAATTAGTATTTGAATTCAGCTAAAGGGCCGATCACACCTGACTGAATTCACACACTAAGTCAGTTAGTCTCCTACGTAGGAAAGGAAGGTAGAAAGATGGAACTAAGAAGTGTGATCGTGCCTTTAGCCTATAATAGGTAGGTAGGTACCTTTAAATAATTTGACCTAAGTTCAAAGCAAATATGCCGCCGCCGACATAACGATCAAAGCAAGAACAAAAATTTCATATAATACCTATCTACAAACTTAAATAAACAATTTCTTAAAAACAAAAGATAGGTAAAGAGATTTTTTGCCAACCTAGGTATTTTGTTATCACTTGCAAAATTTTCCATTGGTAAGTAAGCATTTGTATGTTTGATTGAACAATATTACATACCTACTTGCGTCTCGCTCAGCATCTCGTAAAGTGACAATCCTGACCCTTCTTAGCCCACCTGTCCGCGATCACTCGCGATTTGAAAACGTGTTTTTAGCGGTACACTGCAAGTATTGACTTTATGCTTAGAACATAAGGTTGAAATTTGTCCGCACCCCGCCTGAGAATGTGCAGACTTTTTCTCAGGGCCAAGGCTTATAATATACTGATTATTCAAAACGTCTTATTTTAAATACGCAAAACCTGAATAGGCTTCTTCTGGGCAAGCTCGTTCCATCGTCGGCCTCATCTCTGTCTTCAAGACTAGATAGAGGTTAAGAGTAAGTCCATTTTCAATTTTAAAAAAACCTTTAGGGTGGTAGTTCTACCCGTGTAACTGAACAACTTTTCCTAAAGAATATAGTTCGAAATAAGAAATAAAAAATTTGACTTCCCATAGAATCTGCATCCGCTGATAGCGCATTTTGTATAATAAATAAAAATAAAAATAGTTTATTTCTCTCAAAACAAGTAGCTAAGGCCATGGTCACCCTATTAAGTTACAATAAACCTGTGTCAGGTAACCCTGCTCCTCCGATTTCTATGGCGTACAGTAATATTATGTTTTATGGAAATAATAGTGCTGCTAAAACTAAACCAATTACTATCGCGTACAATTATATGCGTTATGTTGAATGGAAATAATAGTTCAGCTTAGACTATACCGATTACTATGGCGTACAATAATATGTATTATGTTTTATGGAAATAATACATACATACATACACAACATCACACCTTGTTCCCGTCGGGGTAGGCAGAGACCACAGTTCTCCACCTGCTACGATCTTGACACACTTCCCTTGCTTCCTGCACTTTCATCAATCCTTTCATGCGTGCTCGTCGGTTTAGGGTACTTTTAACCTGGCCTTTATTCAGAACGTCCTGAATTTGGTCCTGGTACGTTCGAAATAATAGTTCTGCTTATGCTAGACCAACTACTATGGCGTACAATAATACGTATAATGTTTTATGGAAATAATAGTTCTGCCTAGAACTAACCACATTTTACAGTCAGCGATAGGTCAGATGTGACACAACCAGCGCAAACCTAAGCATCTACAACTATTAAACAGTGCAAGTGTCAATCCTGACGTGCCCCTGACTGTACGCAAGAATATTATTAAGAAAATCTTGGTACAATAATAAGTATTTTAACATGAGTATGAATATAAAAATACTAAGAAGACTATGGGTTTTTCAGATGTGTGTGTGTGTATGTGTGTGTGTGTGTGTGTGAGTGTAAATGAGTGTGGAATCATAGATATTATGCTAAAATATAGTTAGGGTTAAATAGATATAGTTTAAAAGAACACTTGATTATGTTGAAGAGGTAGTTCTGCCTAGCCCTACGATATATTTATAATCTTGGGATCAGTTTGTGGGGAAACTACTAGACAGAAACTATACAAACAAGGTATGTTAACAATTCCTCAATCAGCGGAGGACAGCCAGCAGCGTCCTTTTATCATACCATCTTACATACTGCGGTCACCAACAACGGCGGTCCATGGTGCCAGCCGCAACGCTTACAAGCGTGTTGACTATGGTACATCCCTTCCAAAATATAAATAAACCGCTTTTGCAGGGTTTTGAAAAAATCGTAAACATCTCATATCAGTCAATTCAGTCAAACAATTGACGTCTTTCAGCATCCTCGAATCGCGTCGCGTCGCGTTTTAGTGTAAACTGGGAGACTGCTTTAACATTTGGAAATTGTGGTAAGTAATAAATTAGTCATTTATCATGTTACATGTGTTTCATGGTAAAGCATACAATAGCTGTGACGAAATTCGGTAATTTGTACAAGTGCCACCTTTTTATCTAATACATATCTAGCTGTGCCCGCGGCTTCGCCCGCGTGATATTCAGACAATGTGCAGTCTCTCCCTCTCCCCCTCCCTCTCCCCCTCCCTCTCCCCCTCCCTCTCCCCCTCCCTCTCCCCCTCCCTCTCCCCCTCCCCCTCTCCCACTCCCTCTTTCTCTACCTCCATCCCACTCCCTCTCCTTCTCCCTCTCCCTCTCCCTCTCCCTATCCCTGCCCCTAACCCTATCCCTACTCCTATCCCTATCCTTAACGCCGTCTTAACCGCTATCCCTATCCTTATATAAACATAGAAACGACACCCATATTGATTTTTAGACATTTTAACCCTATCGCAATCCAACCCCATCCCCAGGGGATGATGGTATTTCACGTCCACCACCTTAGATTTCAAAATTGTTGTAGTTTTCGTATTCAACGATCCGATAAACCATACAAACGACACCCATATTGATTTTTAGACATATCGAACCTATCGCATCCCAACCCCATCCCCAGGGGATGGTGGTCTTTCACGTCCACCACATTGCATTTCAAAATTGTTTTAGTTTTCGTAATCAGAGAGCCGATAAACCATTCAAACGATACCCATATTTCTTTTTTAGACTTTTTCACCCCATTTTCCTCTTTCATGGGTTAAATTTGGGGTGGAATTTCAATAACAGTGATGTATGTTCCACAGAATTACAACCCTAATGCCTAAATAATAAATTAAGTGGATATTACTTTGAAATGAATGAGTTTTAACTTCATCCCCCTTTTTACCCCTTACCTATAGTGTAGAATTTTCAAAAACCCTGGGATACATAAAACTCAATTTTTAGTTGGGATGAATCCCCTTAGGGGATGAATTTTGAAAAATTCTAGCTCAAAAACAAATTTATATAATTCTACCTTTAAAAATAAAAGACTTGTAGACCAACACATGGAAAAAATACCACCCCCTTTTTCAATTCCTTGAAGGGTGATTTTTAAGAAATTCTTAAACACGTATTTCTTTATTTTTTACCAGAATCTTAAATTCAAATTTGTGTGAATCTAGCTCAACAAACAAAGGACTTTCATACAAACTTTCATCCCTTATTTCACCCCCTTGGGAGATGAATTTTCCAAAATCCTTTCTTAATGGGTGGTTTTGACGTGCATAGAACCTGTGTACAAAATTTCAGATCTGTATCTATAGCGGTTACGGCTCGGCGTTGATGAATCAGTCAGTCAGTCAGTCAGGACATGCTCTTTTATATATTTAAATTCACTTACCTGTTATTATTTCATTCGATGTTCTGGTGTTCTATGGAGACCAATTTATAAGTGTCTCTTAAAATAAGTTAGCAGACATCTTGAAGTTAAAAAAGTAAGTCATCATAACATCCCATGAAACGTCCACTACAGGACAGGGAACTCCCTCTAGAATTCTAGCTTGTGCTGGAAAAATGTAGAGGGGAAGTACCATAGTCACCTCGCTTGTTAGCGTTACGGCTGGCACCATGGACCGCGGTTGTAGGTGACCGCAGTAAGTAAGATGTTAGATACAAAGGAGGATGCTGCTGCCCATCCTTCAGTTTATAACCCTTAGTCGCCTCTTACGACACCCACGGGTATGTAAGGGTTGGTACTATTCTTTTCCGGCACCACACGGGGCAAAAGTAAGTAAAACATACTAATCTACTTATATTTCAATTTATTAAATAGATATTTTTAAAGCCTGACTGACGTTTTATCATTTTTAGGATTCTGCTTCCACAGAGTACCAACGGGACTCTATTACTAAGCCTACGTCGTCTGCCTATAATGTCTGTCTGTCCCGACCTTTAAAGGGCTGTATCTTTTGAATTGTAGTAGCTATAAGGTTGAAATTTTCACAGAATTTGTGTAACTAGTGCGGATTACCAATGAGACTTAGGCAAAATGAGACATGGATAGAGAGCACGTTTACTGTTTTTTCATGGTTGGACGAAATAAGACTTACTTGTCTACCTGGTCCGTAATTTTAATTGGTTTCCCATGCAACCCGTCATCCCCTATTTCACCCCAAAAAGTAGATAGATAGATAGATAGATGAAGACTTTATTGCACACTAAAAAAACAAATACAAATTAAAACAAAAAACCGGCCAAGTGCGAGTCGGACTCGCGCACTAAGGGTTCCGTACCACCACATAAACATAATTGTATTAGTTGAAATTTAAGTAAGTTAATGTGCTAGATTTTTTGAGTCTGACACGCGCTTGACCAAATTTTATTATATGTTGTTATTTTATAGCCTATGCCCTATAAACATACCAATTTTCAAGTTTGTAAATGTTCCCGTTTTTAAAAAGAACTAAAACAAAAATCGCCTCAGCAACCATCCAACTTGACCCCTCTCTTATATGAATGTTCTTGAAACGGGAGCTCACCACAATTGGTTACCATTAGTTGTGAGAAAAGTTGTAATATTTAATGATTTCAGACTTTTCCCATTATTTGTACTGTGAGACCTAGCTTCTTGCCAAATTTCATAATTTTAGGTCAACGGGAAGTACCCTGTAGGTTTTTCATTTTTGAATAAATGTATGGAGATGAGGACATAAAATGCCATATCTTTTGATTGCGTCATTGTAAAAAATTTAAATTTTCAGATCTTGTGTGGTTCATGGATCCTAATATATGGTATTAATTTCAACCTGATACCTTTACCTGTTCGTGAGATAAAGGGTCTTGACAGACAGATAGACAGACAGACAGACGGACAACAAAGTGATCCTATAAGGGTTCCGTTTCTTTCTTTTGCGGTACGGAACCCTAAAAATTACAAAAAGTGGCCAAAGGCGGCCTTATCGCTGTAAGCGATCTCTTCCAGACAACCTTTAGGAAGAGGAATCCATAGAAGGTGAACGAGTAGGAAGTGCAGGGTAACAATAAGAGAATAACTATATAATAAAGCTTATATCCTTTTACATGGATTGAACTATATTTCAACTAAATCGGTTCAGCAGGTTAGCCGTGAAAATGTCATAAATTATTGATTATCCATACAAATTTAATTTCCTATTTCACCCCAATAAAGTTCGATACTTGCAATTAGAAGTAGTCTATACCCTTAACGATAGTTTACAGTATCTTCACGTTCAATTTCATCAAAATCGATTCAGCAGTTAGCCGAGAAAAAGTAATAAATTATTGATTTTCCGTACTTTCATCGCCTATTTCAACTCTTTCTTCACACTGTCGTAACCTCCTCTCCTCTATATATATATATATATCTATAACACTATCTTACTTGACTTATCTTACTTGACTTAGCCTAAGAATAGTAGGACCTAACTTTACCGAACCTAAAGAGTCTAGCCTGTCTGAAAATCTATCTTAACCAATGCTTAATCTGAACTTTCTAAAGTCTGTTTTGATACACAGTTTGACCATTCAGTAGTCAAGTAGTTATAAACTCTACTTTATGAACCGCGACTAAGTAAAACTAATAAATTATTTCTTATAGAACCGTATAATTACATAAATGAATGAATAACACTTTATTGCTCATAATTAAAGTAAAAAAATAAACAAATGAAGGAGGTTATAAAATGTGGGCAAAAGAGGCCATATCACTAAGAGTGAACTCTTCCGTGACAACCTACTAGCCAAAAAGTTACCTAATTTGAATAAGATTAACAATCCTCACCAACTTTTAAAATTACTAATTATACTTTGAAAAAGCAAAAGATTTGGGTCAATTTTATAACAGAAAAAGTGTTAAGTAAAGTACCTAAGTCAGAGACAGTCAAATAGTCATGTATGATGATAATAAATCTTCAAATAAGTTGATAGGAGATAGGGATGGTAAGGGATATAGACGGATGGGATTAATTGTAAAGTTTCATTAAAATCCATTTAGTAGTTTCTACGTGAAAGAGTAACAAACATCCTCCTAATATTATAAACGCGAAAGTTTGTAAGTATGAATGGATGGATTTCCCCCAACAAACTTTCAACCCTTGTTTCAAGCTTTGTCACACATGCTTTCAAGAATTCTACGACCATTATAATTAATTTCCAAATCAATACCATTTTCGTAATTAACGTGCCAATAAAACATAGAAACGACACATATATTAATTTTTGACATTTCAACCCCATCGCACCCCTACAGAGGATGATCGTACTTCACGTCCACCACGGTGGATCCGATAAACCATACAAACGATACCCATATTTGTTTTTAGACTGTTTCACTCCATTTCCCCCTTTTAGCTGCAAAAACCTGAAATATGTGTTTACTCATTTATTTACAGGAGTACTCCTGTGAAGTTACGAATGAAATAGTCTTACTTATCTTATTCCCCATAAAAACTTTGAACCCCCTTGTCACCCCTTTTTTTACCCCATTTCCCCCTTTTGGAGGTTGGATTTTGGGTGAAATTTCAATAAAAGCGATGTACGTTCCATACAATTACAACCCTAATGCCTAAATAATAAATTTAGTGGATTTTACTTTAAAAATAAAGGATTTTCCACTTCATCCCCCTTTTCACCCCATAAGGTGTAGAATTTCTAAAAACCCTGAGACACTAAAAAAATAATTTTTAGACGTCAGCCTAAATACAAAATTTGAAATCGTAACTTCAAAACTGACGGAGTTTCATACAAACTTTCAACCCTTATTTCACTCCTTTATGGAATGAATTTAGTGGTTAGTGGATGCCTTAGTGGATGCCTTAGTGGATGCCTGCACTGTATAAGGTATCTTCGTGTAAAACTTCAAATCTCTAGGTCTAGCCGTTTGGGCTGTGCGTTGATACCTCAGTCAGTTCGTCATTCAGTTCGTTATACAGGGTGTTCGGCAGAACGTAGGACATACGAAAATGGCGGGTAGATGGGGTCGTCTGCTACTTGCTCAGCCCCAAGGATTTCAAATATTCGCCACGGTTTTTTTTTATTCTGATATTTTGAATTTTTTGCAATGTCATCACTTCTTAAACTTTAAAACTCCTACAACTTAATTAAAAATTGATAAACTGGTAACTTTTTTGTGGTCTTCTTCTGGACTGATGGTAGATTCATTTAAAATTATTATTTGGAGCAGATACTTGATATAAAAAAGATATGAGCGCCCAAACATACAAAAAGGGGTAAAGTAAATCTTAAAGCTCAAGTTCACATTGCTTTTAAAAAAAACGGGTACGCATCATTTCGTATAAATATTTTTCGTCTATCAACGTTTCAATAACATTCAATTGATATAATAAACGTTTCATATAACAACTATTAGCATAATTTTGTTTGAATAATGAACGTTTACTATAATGAACGTTTTCTATACTAACATTTGGCATAACTATCATTTCACCTAAATACCTTTTTTATAAAATTCATTTGATATATTATTTTTTTATTTATTTAATTTATAATAATAACAAAAATATAATAATAATCAATTAATTTATAACTATTTTGTATAGGATGTTATATGCTTATTTGATTAAAATAGTTGCAAAAAGGATACGGTAGTAAATAAAATAATACAGGTAAAGGCTCAATAAAATTGATCATAGGCGAGCGAAGCGAGCAAAAGAGTTCGGGGCACCGCGACACAGTGGGTTAGGTTCGAAGGGTATGGCGGAATTGAGCGGAGGCGAGCGGAGCGAGCTCCGCTTCATTCCGCCATGCCCTTCAGGTTAGGTTGACATGAATGCATGCGCATGCGTGCTTGCTTGTATGCATGCTTGCTGTATGCATGCTTGTTGTGTGCATGCTTGCTTGCAAGGGCTTAGTAGAATCGATAATAGGCGAGCGAAGCGAGGAAAAGAGTTCGGGGTACCCTGACACAGTTGGTTAGGTTCGAAGGGTATGGCGAAATTGAGCGGAGGCGAGCGGAGCGAGCTCCGCTTAATTCTGCCATACCCATCAGGTTAGGTTGACATGAATGCATGCGCATGCCTGCTTGTTTGCATGCATGCATGCTTGCCTGCATGCATGCATGCTTGCTGTATGCATGCTTGCTTACTTGTTTGTTGAAGGCAAGGGCTTATTAGAACTGATAATGGGCGAGCGAAGCGAGCAAACAGTTCTAGGCACCCCGACACTGTGGGTAAGGTTCGAAGGGTATAGCGGAATTCAGCGGAGGCGAGCGGAGCGAGCTCCGCTTGATTCCGCCATACCCTTCAGGTTAGGTTGACATGAATGTATGCGCATGTCTGCTTGCCTGCATGCATGCATGCTTGCTTGCTTGTTTTGTCGATTGCTTGCTTGCTTGCATGCATGCCTGAATGCCTTTGCTTGCTTTTTAGGGTTCCGTACCTCAAAAGAAAAAAACGGAACCCTGATAGGATCACTTTGTTGTCCGTCTGTCTGTCTGTCTGTCTGTCTGTCTGTCTGTCTCTCTGTCTGTCTGTCAAGACCCTTTATCTCACGAACGGGTAAAGGTATCAGGTTGAAATTAATACCATATGTTAGGGTCCATGAACCACACAAGATCTGAAAATTTAAATTTTTTACAACGACTCAATCAGAAGATATGGCATTTTATGTCCTCATCTCCATACATTTATTCAAAAATGAAAAACCTACAGAGTACTTCCCGTTGACCTAAAATTATGAAATTAGGCAAGAAGCTAGGTCTCACAGTACAAATAATGGGAAAAGTCTGAAATCATTAAATATTACAACTTTTCTCACAACTAATGGTAACCAATTGTGGTGAGCTCCCGTTTAAAGAACATTCATATAAGAGAGGGGTCAAGTTGGATGGTTGCTGAGGCGATTATTGTTTTAGTTCTTTTTAAAAACGGGAACACTTACAAACTTGAAAATTGGTATGTTTATAGGGCATAGGCTATAAAATAACAACAAATAATAAAATTTGGTCAAGCGCGTGTCGGACTCAAAAAATCTAGCACATTAACTTACTGAAATTTCAACTAATACAATTATGTTTATGTGGTGGTACGGAACCCTCAGTGCGCAAGTCCAACTCGCACTTGGCCGGTTTTTTTTTGCATAATGCATGCTTGCTTGTTCATTTACTTAATAATTAATGTGGAAAGACTTGGACTTAAGAAATATTAAATCAGCAGCTCATATTTTATATTGCTTTTAGAACAGTTGAAATTGAGAACAGTTTTAGAATTGACGCTACTAGGTTGAATGGGGTATCTTATGAAATGGCTTTACTTGTACATTTTAAAATATATTTTGGTATTTTTTTACGTCTCTTAGTTTTCAAGTTATGATGAAAAACCGGCCAAGTGCGAGTCGGACTCGCGCACTGAGGGTTCCGTACCACCACATAAACATAATTGTATTAGTTGAAATTTCAGTAAGTTAATGTGCTAGATTTTTTGAGTCCGACACGCGCTTGACCAAATTTTATTATTTGTTGTTATTTTATAGCTTATGCAATATAAAAATACCAATTTTCAAGTTTGTAAGTGTTCCCGTTTTTAAAAAGAACTAAAACAAAAATCGCCTTAGCGACCATCCAACTTGACCCCTCTCTTATATGAATGTTCTTGAAACGGGAGCTCACCACAAATAGTAGCTGTCTACTTTAGGAAAAATACAAACAAAACGAAGTTAACGAGAAATAGCCGAAAATGCGACAAATAAAGGCTGCAATTTTCGAATTTCAGTACACGTGCGAACAGCATCTGGGCGCTCGTGCGAATTGCGCACGGCTGCCGCTCGCTGCACCGCGAAACAATTTTTGAGTCAAACCCCCCCTGCCCCAACCCTCCCGTCCTTTAACCAATCACGCTAAGCCGTCCGAGCGAGCAGAGCGAGCATGCCTATTGCCTACGCGCGGCGCGGTCGGCAGTCGGTCGGCACCGGCGGCGCGGCGGCGGCGGTGATGGCGCGAACGCGAGAATATTTGAAAAATATCAGATGGTAGGTACAGTGACGAGCGCGTCAGGCTTGATACATTACACTTTGCACCGTTCTTATTATAATAACCGCAGGCACTAACGTCGCAGTGCGAGTATCAAGCTTTACCTGCTCTTGACTGTACCTATAAAATTGAAGATAACATGTTCATCTTACGTTTTGTTACAGTTGATTGCTGACGTAGGTACATCTCAAAAGGTGTACAATAAAACCATAGTATAAAACTAAATTACCTACTTAGCACATCAAGCTTGACAGTTTAAGCCACGATCACACCTACCTAAATTCCAAGACTTAATTCGGCATACATTGCTGGGAGGCTTGGTTATGTTAATTGCAATATCCTTACTTCAACGAGCAATGTACGCTGAATTAGTCTTTGAATACAGCTAGGTGTGATCATGGCTACGTACGGTCGGTCAACGTACGGTCAACCGCTTGTCGGTAGAAACTTTTTCAACTCTATTACCACGCCATAAGGTCCAAAAGTGTTTCTACCGATGTGCGGCCGTGTGTACGTACGGTCAACCGCACGTCGGTAGAAACTTTTTCAACTCTATTACCATGCCATAAGGTGCAAAAGTGTTTCTCCTGATGTGCTGTTAAGTGTACCTAAGACCAACCTCAGCTCACGCTATAGGTTGGAATAGGTACAGCGCGTTCAGAACAAGTCTTTATTTTCCGCGCATGGGTGACAGGCGGAGAGCCAATGAGCGATTCGCTCGCCCCCTGGGGGGAGCCGTGCTCATCCCCGCGACTAATTTTTTGACTTCTGCGCATTAACGGTCACAGACAAAGTTATTTTGCACGCAGTATACCTACCTACCAGCTATATAATATTAAACGGTATAGATGGCGTATCCTACCTCCATCCTAACCCAATTTACGCTTATGTTGCATATTTCTAATTTTCAAAGCAATCCGTGATATAATTTATTTATTATAAGCAGGAAAATTTTTTTGAGTACCTATAGCATACAATCAAACGGTTCTAATTATTTTTTACCTGTGTCGTCCTAGTGGCAATCCTAGCGGCCATAATTGGTATTATCTTGAGCTTTGGATGTCTCAGAGGAAGTTAGGTTAAAAAGTCTGTACCGTGTACCTAAAGATGGCGCTGATATCAGATTATGGTTCCACACTTTGTCACGTAAACTTTGTTTAGTAAGTATAATTATATTATAAAAGTAAAAAAAAACATTAACTATTTTCTTATCTTTATTTTATTTAAATATTGACGGCGAAACCTGTAAGGTAAACGTCTAAAAATATCAAAAACATTTCAAAAGTAAAAAAGCAAAAATTTTAAAAAATTTAATAAGCAATACCACCACCGTCCAGGCACAGTATGACCCATACTACCCAGTACTACCTACCATAATTATTATATACTTAAAGCTTTTGCTCTTTGACTTTAAAAACTCAGTGACCATCCAACTTGACCCCTCTCTTATATGAATGTTCTTGAAACGGGAGCTCACCACAATTGGTTACCATTAGTTGTGAGAAAAGTTGTAATATTTAATGATTTCAGACTTTTCCCATTATTTGTACTGTAAGACCTAGCTTCTTGCCAAATTTCATAATTTTAGGTCAACGGGAACTACCCTGTAGGTTTTGCATTTTTGAATAAATGTATGGAGATGAGGACACAAAATGCCATATCTTTTTATTGCGACGTTGTAAAAAATTGAAATTTTCAGACCTTGTGTGGTCCATGGATCCTAATATATGGTATTAATTTCAACCTGATACCTTTACCCGTTCGTGAGATAAAGGGTCTTGACAGACAGACAGACAGACAGACAGACAGACAGACAGACAGACAGACAGACAGACAGACGGACAACAAAGTGATCCTATAAGGGTTCCGTTTTTTTCTTTTGAGGTACGGAACCCTAAAAATGACAAAAAGATACCATCCCCCCCCCCCCCCTTATCGCCGAAGTTTGTGAAAGGAAAAATCTGAATTAATTACAGTAAATAACCTTTACAAACAAATTTAGTTTTGCGGTCCTAAAAATTGACTTTATTGCTTCCAAAAATATAAAAAGTATATCGGAACCCTAAGCGCGCGAGTCCGTCTCGCACTTGACCGGTTTTTTAAATGAATCTACCATCAATCCAGAAGAAGACCAAAAAAAAAAGTTACCAGTTTTATGAATTTTAATGAAGTTGTAGGAGTTTTTAAAATAATAAAAAGAAAAGTTTTAAAGTTTAAGAAGTGATAAAATTCCAAAAAAAAACAAAATATTAGAATAAAAAAAATCCGTGGCGAAAATTTGAAATCATTGGGGCTGAGCAAGTAGCAGACGACCCCATCTACCAGCCATTTTCGTATGTCCAATGTTCTGCCGAACATCCTGTATATTAAGATAAGTGATATGGAACACATTTTAGGGAAAATTAGCAAAAACTTTATTTTTCACGAATAAAATACCTATTAATGCTGGGGGGTTAGGTATATCGGGATTTGGCTGTACTACTATAAAATTAAATTATAATTTCAGGTACCTACAAAGATGGCTTCAGCTACAAATATTATTTTAACTTGTACAATATTCATCAATATGTTTTCGCGGTCACATGCGGAAGTGTTCAGTGCGACATCTGATTGTGAGTTACTTTTGGACACACAAAAAGTGGTCATGGACCATTTAGATGACTACACGCGGAGAGAAGAAAAGAGATTACAAACGCTCAAAAAGTAAGTAAGACGATTTATGAATTCTTGGCCAAAACTGCAGCTAAGAAACTAGGCAGACAGATTTTACAGTTACCTATATCAAACACAAGTCCGATCAGGTATGAATTACTGCTGCTACTTCCGCGATGGGTCTGCAAAACACCAGCTGGTCAATTTTATTTCAATTAAACAAATTTTATTTTATTTGCAAATAACAAACATACAGAATACAGCAACAAACATAAAGTATACAGTTTGCCTAAAAATGTATACTTAATTATTGTTGCTGTATACTGTGTATTTTTTGTTTGCAAGTGTGCCATATAAGTGGTAGCGAGAGTATAGTTGAGGCAAAGCTTGCCTTGACCACCGTCAAAAAGTAGCCAGCTTGTCGGTATTCTACCTAGAGGATACATTATTCTAGCGCTCCTCTTCAATCTTCGTGGAACTTGACGCCCTGCCGCCCGCCGGTAGGAGTTCCAACCCTATATCAGGTCGTTGACTTACCATCTAATCTATCCACACGAAGCGTTTATTTATTCATTGCGCACAGCCAAGGAGTGGAACTCCTTTTTTCTAATTTCTCGAAGCATGTAACGGAAAGGTGTGATAATACTAAAGGGTGTAAATCTGCCCATAAAACTGAACAAGTTTTCCCCAGGAACATAGCATACATAACTCATAGATCAAAATAAATTTTTGACCTCCCATAGAAACTGCATCAGCTGCTAGCGCATTTTGTATGGGAGGTCAAATTTGGTTTTTTGTTTTTTTTTTTTTCGTTACATGCTGTATAATCTGGACCTTTGCAAGGCAATTTTATGTAGTTTACTATGATTGAAGTCATTTTATCCCGTAGTTACTTGAGAGATTTTTTAATATAAGGAATTAATACTAGATTAGTAGCCAAGGGCTGTAAGGCATCAATTGCAGCCCGAGAGTTCGAGGGTGCAATTGATGCTTACACCCGAACTAACTACTCTGCTTTACATCTCGATTGTGAGGTAAGTAGGTCCTTATTACCACCAAATTGTAGGTGACCAATTAGCGCTATAGGGTGATAATGTAGCTAGAAAAGCCCTAGTAAGTAATTAAAACGCCCGCCACCCCGCTGCTGGAGGCGGCCATCAAGGCGGACGTTTTAATTACTTACCGCCCTAGGGCTTTTCTAGCTACATTATTACCCTAGAGCGCTAATTGGTCACCTACAAGCCCCATTTGGGGGTAATAAGCACCTACTTACCGAATATGAGAGATGTAAAATAATATTAATGGAAGTATTAATGTCATTGATCGCGCCACGCAACGTAACGTTGAGGCTTTAATATTGGTATTTTAGGTTTCCGAACCAAAATGGTAAAAACGGCACCCTTATGGTGCGATAATGCCGTTCCTATAAAGGGTGTAAGGGACGGTGTACCGAAAACTGAAAGGGGATGCTCAGTCAACGAAACTGAACAACTTTCCCAAAGAAACATTCTTATGTTGGGAAAAGAAAAAAAAAATTGACCTCTCCATACAAATTGCACACTCTGGTCGAACAGTTTGTATGGAGAGGTCAAAATTATTTTTCATTAACATATGTTTCGCAATGTGCAAGTTGGAAAGATCATTTTATTTTTGCTGTAATGTTTACATAAACTTCTATCGACTGTAATTAATTCAGATTTTTCCTTCTACTAATTTCGGTGATAATGGGGGGGGGGGGCATGGGGGAAAATAATATACGCTGCCCCCCCCCCCCCCTATTTGGGCCCCCTTTACATTATTCATATTTTTTTTCTTTCTTGTGCAATTAAGTTGGGCAACCAGGTTCTAAAACTATTCCAAAGAACCCGGGTCCGGCGGAGAAAATACTTCTCACATTTTAGTATATTTTTGGTATATTAAGAATTGATAGTCGCCATTACTGAAATTGAAGGCTATCATTATAATATTTTGACAGGCATAATATTAAAAATAAATTTATTTCACTAGAAAAGTATGGAATTATCACGCAAATGTATGCCAAAGGTGAAAACGATTAATCAATGTCTATTTACTTTCGTGGATATCATAACAATATTGCTATATTTTTTCTTTCAGGCAAAATATTAAAAACGTATTTATTTCAGTAAAACAATATTTACAATTATTAAGAAAATGTATATTAAAGGTGAAACAGATTAATTTAAGTCTGTGACTATCATCGGAATAATGTTTTTTTTTTCACTCAATATATAAAAAAATATATTTAGTAAAATACATTAGTGTATCTAGACAAGATAATTAGATGAAAGACCAAAACGATTTCAGCCTCATAAAGAGATTTCACTTTCACTTCGCGGCGTCCCCCAAAATAAGTCATAATAATAAGGATATCGCTTTTGTTTCGCTTGTCGGGTGCAGCCCAAATGCATTCAAACTTCGGTCTCTCTCACTCACTCAAAAAATATGATAAAAGTTAATACACTTACACGTTTTCCTCACTAAAAACGCATAGCAATATTCACATCTTTTCGGTTTTAGCGTTGGAGTCTTCCTTGACATTGAGAAAGCCTTTGACCGTGTGTAGCACATCGGGTTTCTCTACAAACATGCCAGCGGGTCTTATTAAGACCATAGCCTCCTATCTCGAGGGTAGGGACTTTTTCGTGTACATAGACCGAACCCTCTCCTCAGAGAAACCCGGCATCCGAGCTGGAGTGCCCCATGGCAGCTGTCTGTCGCCCTCGCTCTACGCATATACACCAACGATATTCCGACTTTCGAAGTGGTGAAAGAAGCGTAGAGCTTGCACTTTTCGCAGACGACAAAGCTTACTTTGCCTCCTCTATGAGTACAAAGATAGCCACAGCTCGGATGCAGTGCCTGCTTGACTTACTGCCCCATTGGCTGGACCAATGGCGGGTGGCAGCATAGCACATGTCAGCAAAACTCAGGCGCTACTAACTGCGCAAATCATCCTTCCCCCTCCGCTCAAATTAAGAGGGCAGCCGATCGAATGGGTCAGCTGTATCATTGACCGTAAGCTGCGGATGAAGCCTATGGTGACACACGTCACCAACCAGGTCAAATCCCACCACACTTTCACCTTAGGGGGATTGCTCCCTGGTGCCCCCTGCACGCGCGTCCACCTGACGAACGCAGTGCACTCCCTCGCGATTTATAGAGTCCTCTCCTCCCTCACCCTCACCTCCTACCCGCACTACAAACAGCCCTCCACACCCTGGAGTACAAACCAATACAATATTACAGACAGACAGACAGACGCTTAGCCATAGACAACAGCAAACCGACAGACAGACCAACGACTCTACGCCGCTACCGCGCCTGAGAGTGTATGTCTTGGAACCCTGGCTAGTCCTTGTGTGATGCACAGTTCAGTTAAAAGATGGCTGACGAAAGGTATTTAAAAAAAGCATAAAAGTATACCTATTCCAGTCCCCACACTACGTCTAGCCAGACAGGATGTGACGGTCACGGCCTTATGACCCTGTGATGGGAGTCGAACCCATGTAAAAAAAATCGAAATTTATTATCTCGATTTATTCGCCTTAAATTTTGTTGATCGTCTAAAAATATTACTTTGCAGTTTTGTCTAGCCAAGCACTGTGCTGTGAGATACTAATAAAAATTACAAATTAACTTGTAAATAGCAAAGTGAATCTACTTATTTAAAATTGTTCGGCTTATTAAGTTAAAAGCAAGTATAGATGCTTACTTTTGACCTGAAGGGTCTGGATTTATTACGAGTTAGGGAGAAAGGTAATATGTTGAGAGAAACAATGAATTTTGTGGTAACAAACAATAAGTATTTTATTTACCACATAAAGCGCCTGCACCTTATGAAGTTTACTTTACTTTACGCCAACGAAACCGATTCATATATTTATAGAGTATAAATATCAGGTTATTTTAGGATCCTTGGACAAAACCACTTATGTAAGTTTAGTTTCATATATTTATTACGTATTTTTAAAAGAAACGTCTCATACGTCCATAATAATAAACCGAAAACCAGGCAAAAATAAAAATCGGGGGCCCGTTTTTTTTCAACGCCATTTTTTTCGTCATGCCGTCGTATAAATCGATTGTATAAACGAACCATATACTAGAACAACTATGTGAATAATTTATTAGAACGCTGACATCATTAGCTTACAAAAAACAAACACTTCTAAGAACCCATAATGTAAACATTGTGACTGGCGAGCGATTAATCTCAAGTGGGTCGTTAAGTGCTCGCCGCGGTCTCGAATTACATAAACACGTGGTCCTCAAGGGTACTTGAACTTGTCTAGCCGGTGGTCCCTCACGGGTTACGCGATTTGGCGTATCTGGCAGGTAAGGGGAACAAACAAAGATAAACAAACCCCTCTTGGTTATACCCTAACCATACAATTCATACATGACATATAGATACAATCAAATCATTATAATTATCGCTTACTTTTATTGTGGCCACAATAACACCTTAAGTTTGCCCTCTCAGATTACGGTTGACACTAGGTTCGACATTGCAATTTATACCAATTGGTGCAAAATATACTAGTCAATCTAATCTCAAATGGCAAACGGTAAATTCAATTCAATTCATTTATTTGTCAGTCATATGGTACAATTAAGGTGTTATAATAATTCAGACTTAGAGCTATACATATGACACCCCGTAGGGGCACCGCAAATATTACGATAGCGAGAGAAGTACATAATTTTAATTAATTTAACATTTTGAATCTGTTGATGTCTAAAGATAAAACCTTATTACTATCCTTATTCTAATACTCTAGTCAAAATAATCTTTTAGTCAAATCTTTCTAGTCAATTTAATATTTTAGTCAAATTTATCATTAAAAAATTCACCTAGTGTATAGTAGGCTTTATTGATTAAGATTTTTTTAAGATGGTTTATGAAAGTTGGGTATTTGTCATGATTTTTTAAACTGTTTGGAATGTGGTTATATATATGAATTGTCATGGAAAAAGGACCGGATCTGTATAAGTTGAGAGTTGTTTGTGGTAGGTTTAATTTATTCAAGTTTCTGTTATTTCTTTTAAATGTTTTGATTGGAGAATAGAGATTTATGTGTTTTCTGACAAATTTACAGCATTCTAATATAAATAGTGAAGTAACAGTTAATATTTTGTATTCAATAAAAAATGGTTTACATGTATTGATTTGTTTAATATTTGCAAGTATTCTTATAAATTTTTTTTGTATCACAAAAATATCGTGTATTTTAGAACAATTTCCTCACAAAATTATTCCATACGACAGTCTCGACTGGACATTTGCGTAGTATGCGGTTAATCTGAGTCACTGAATCTGAGTGGGAACTTCGGTAACAAAGTAACTTCAAATAACGCGTCTAACATGAAGCAAGTGATTAATGAAAAACTAGTTAAACAAAAGTTTGATGCGTATGACTGGACCCAATCACTTTTAATAACTGGTCCTCTAGTGTTGTTCCAATCTTTATACTCAGTGTTTGATACGATCTACAATGAAAGTACTATATTAGTGACACTTAAGCATAAAAGAAAAACTCAGCCATGGATAGACAGGTATTTACTAAGTATGTTAATAAGAAGGGATAAATTATTTAGGATATGGAAAGCTACACCTAAAAATATGTGTAAAAGACTAGAATGTACTAGATTTCGAAACAAGGTTAATAAATTAGTAAATGAGGCTAAAAATAGATACAGGCAGTCAGAAATAAAGAAGTGTAATGGTAATTATAGAAAGATATGGATGAATATAAACTCATGGATAGGTAGAACAAAATGTAATCTTGATGAAGTAATACAGATATATTTGGGTAAGACAGACAACTTGTATAGTATTTGTAACAATTTTACCGAAACTTTTACCAAAGAAATACAATGCCTCAAGCACAAATGTAATAAAACTTTTTTGGATAGGAAGGATTATGTCAAGCAATGCTTAGTAAGCTTTAGGTATAAAATGTTGAAGCCATCTGACATAGAAAAAAATATTAACATGTCGTCGTGTGAAAAAGCACCAGGTGCTGATAGAATAAGGATGAAAGATGTTCATTATTTGAAACAGCAGCTTAGTCCAATTTTAGCTAACTTTATAAACATGTGTGTGAGACAAAGTAAATATCCTGACCAGTTGAAAAAGCAATAATACGCCCTATTTATAAGTCAGGGAGCCACTTTGAATATGTGAACTATAGACCAATAGCGATATTATCTGTTTTAGACAAAATTGTCGAAAAGGTTATCGTAGGTCAAATTAGTGCATTCTTGGAGCGACATGACATATTGGCCGACACTCAGCACGGATTTAGGAAAGGCCGCACCACGGTGTCCGCGCTGAGCCGGTTCGCGGACTATGTCAACGGCAGCCTCAAAGTCGGCAAACAGCTCATGGCAGTATTCATTGATTATAAGAAAGCATTCGATACGCTGGATCACGATATCTTGCTGCAGGCGATGGAAGAGTGCGGTATCCGTGGTCCAACGAATCTATGGTTTAGAAACTTCCTAACTAACAGGAAAATACGCACTGTGATAGCGGGGACGGCCGGCGAGGAGGCTTCTGTTGAGCTGGGCCTGCCGACTGGATCAGTTTTTGGGCCCGTGGGCTACACTATGCACGTAAATAGTGTATCTAATGTCATTAAAAATTGTCAAGTGTATATGTATGCCGATGACATGTGCCTACTTTATGCATCAAAAGATATAAATGAGATACAAAGATGTATACAAGACGATTTTGAGAGTGTCACAAGGTGGGCACATGACAACGGCATCATACTTAACGTATCTAAAACTAAATGTATGCACATTCACTCGCCTTACAACTAACGTGCTAAGACTGTACATTGCGATAGCTTGGCTATAATAGGACACACATACGAGTGTTTACATAGTGACAAAGTAAACTGTAAATGTAGTACGATACAACTTGTGGATAGGTTTACTTATCTAGGTTTGACCGTAGAAACAAGATTTAACTGGAAAGTGCATGTTTATGAGGTATGCAATAGGCTAAGATCTGTTTTAAGAAAATTTTATCAACTAAATCATGTAGTACATAAAAAAACGTTGAAGGTAGTCTATTTTGCATTGGCTGACTCACTGCTTAGCTATGGGTTAAGCGTATATGGACGTACATTCAAATCATATATATATAAAATAAAGAAATTACAAACTAGACTGCTCAAGTTCTTAGTTGACAAAAAAACTAAGTCACTTTGCAATCATGAGTATGAAAAGTTGTTTCCTATCTGTAAAATCTTACCAGTAGACAGCAAAGTACAATATCTGATTGGACTGGAATATTATTACAGTGAAAAATATAAGATAAAATTAAAAAATTAATATAATACAAGAAATGTGAGAGAACGGAAGTTTGTATTGCCAAAATCGATAAATTATTACGGTGAGAGATAGTCGGAATATCTTGTGCCGAAATTATTTAATAAGCTAGAAGTGTTGAGAGAAAAGCCTAAATTAAGTTTAAACCAAGTAAAAAGCAGGTTAAAGGATACATTACTTGCCAGCAGCCAAAACCAGGTTGCTGGCAATTAATGAATCCACCAAACATGGTAACTTTTTTTTTGTATTTGTACAATTTTATTTTCTTTTCTTTTCTATAGTTTCTTTATTTTTAATATTTGCATGTAAATTAGTGGTAAGTAAATTTATAAAAATGTAATATGAGCGTATCTCGCCATCAAACTTAACAGTTTGGCGAGTTTTAAATTAAGATGAAATTCTTGTACTTACCTTTACTTTATTCTTATACTTACCATCTTCTTTATTAAATAAAAAAAAAATTAGTTTTAAAATCTGTTGTTTTTTTAAGTTGCATAAGAGCATAAGCTAAAGAGGATAATTTTTTGACAAGTTGAAGATATGTTGTTTCCAATTTAAGTTAGCGTCGATTTGAATTCCTAGCAGGGTAAAAGTATTATCTGTAAGTATTTTTGTACTATTTTAGTTATATTGTATGTGGAGTGATTGTTTTAGAAAGGGCCGACATTCTATTATTTTAGTTTTTTCGTAATTTAATTGTAAATTATGTGCGTTTAACCAATGCTTAATTTTATCCAAAGTTTTATCAAGTTTTATTTTTATTTCGCTAGCGTTTTTACACGAGAAGAGTATAGACATAATTATCATCTGCAAAGAGTGTGCAATGGTCATTCAAAATTTTGGGAAGGTTATTTTGTATACACAAGAAATAAAAAAAAAACCTAACACTGAGCCTTGTGGGATTGAGTTATTTACTGCAATTTTTCCGGATCTTATCTGTTCCACCCTACCAGTTTCGAAGTCTGTATTTTCTGCTTCCACATACTGAGTTCGGTTTGTCAAATAAGAAGACATCCATTTATGGGCAATGCCTCTATAGCCGTATAGTTTTTTTAAGAGTATATTATATTTAACGCGTTCATAAGCCTTTCTTAAATCGAGCATAAGGCCTACTGCATATTCCCTTTTATTTAGGATTTCTAAAATATTTTGTGCATACTTGAAAATTGCCAAAGTAGTGGAATGGTTTTTCCGAAACCCATTCTGATTTGCATCAAAGATATTGTATTTTTCATAGAATTTATACAGTTTTCTACACATGGAAGTTTCAAAAATTTTTGATGATGTTAGAAGGAGCGCAATGAGGCGGTAATTATTAGGGTCCTTTATACTGTTTTTTTTGTGTATAGGTTTGATGATGGATACTTTTAGTGCGTCAGGGTAGGTGCCTTCTGAAAAGGATTGGTTTATAAGTAAAACATACGGGTCGGTTAAAATGTCAACGCATTTTTTTATTAGTACTGGGGGGATTTCGTCGATGCCCGAGCTTGTTTTATTTTTAAGATTTTTGATTATTGAGCTTACTTCGCGATAGGTGACAGGTTCTAAGTAAAAGGAGTTTTCAATTTGGTTAATTACATTTGTGATTTTATTGTCTATTTTTAGGGTATTTATGTTTTCGTTTCCTACTTGTGTAAAAATATTATTAAAAGTGTCCGCTACGATTTTTGGGTTGGGTTTTTGGGTGTCAGTTTCATAGGTGTTATTTATTTTTATACTAATGTTTTGTTTATTTAAATGATTTTTGTTATTATTTGTTACTTTGTTTATAATTTGCCACGTTGCCCTCATTTTATTGATAATGATAATGATAATAAATTTATTTGCATGAAATACAGTTTTAAAAAGATCTTCATATTTACATAGTCCTTGTACTTCTACCTGCAAGCAGGCGTGCATTGCTAGACTTGTTGAATTTATTGATATTTTTATGTCTTTTTGCTGTATGTACTGCCTTTTTAAGTAATTTTTCATATGATTTTATCTATAATTAATTAACAAAAGAACATGTTGGTATGCTTATCTGGTAATTAGGCGTTTCCACAATTCGCCTTTAGTTTACCACTGACTCTACGTTACGGTATTCACATACCGAATCAAAAAACACACTTCACTCACTACACCTCTCGTGAGAGGTCGCACACCCAATGTCCGGCTCGCCGTCCCACACTTCCCAACGCCGCGCGCGCGCCACCGTTACATTCGTAACGTCATTGGCCCTCCGTGCCAAGACACGCGTTTCCTTATTGGTCGAACCCAATGCGCTGCATTTACGCGCCAAAACTGCCCGACCTGAAACTGTTAGTGTGTGTGTTTAAAAGTTCCTATACAGGAGCAAACAGATGCGCTTTAAGTCCCAGACTTAAGGCTCTGCTTTGCTAAACAAGATAGTGGCACTTACGCATTTTTATAATATTTGCAATCCAAAGTCAATCCGAACGTTTACCGCGCTTCTTGCGTCTTTGTTCTGTTTCTCAGAACCAGGGCAAGTCTCCGTATGTTTAGAGAGAGTTACCATTTCTATTGAAATGATAAAAAAATATGGTTGGGACTTTATTTTTATTAGCGGCAGGCTTATCCTATTACAAGGAACAACCTATAGGGTACAGCCCATCATGACCGCAGGGCCTAGGGCCCGGTGAGATCCAGCTCGGGTCACGAGGGTTACCTCAATCCCGCACCTGCGGCCGCCTAATGAGGCTGCAGACGTCCCAACGATACTATACAATCACTTTTAACAAAATCTAAACATATAGATACTATTTCACAACTCATGACTATGAAAAGCTTTGAAAGAAAATATAAACAAAAGTTAAGTGTCCCTTAAGAAAAACGAATAGCAATATTCACATGATAGCCATCGAATTTAAATAAAAAAATTATACAGTTTTTTAATACTCATATTAGTGCAAATTTTGAGATACATTTCATTGGCGCCGGGCGTTGTTAATCTTTTTGGTCAGAGTTGACCAGTCTACTTTCAAGTCGATATCATGAGTGGCTGAGATATACAGGTGTGGCAGATAGACGGACAGACAAAGTCGCACCATACGAGTTCCTTTTTTTACCATTTTGATATCGGAACCATAAAAATACCATTCATACCCGTACGAGTATCTCCGAAGTTTGCGAACGGGAAAAATCTGAATTAATTATAGTCGTTAGAAGTTTATATGAATAGGTTGATTTAGGAATCAATTGTTATCTTCGCTTCTCTTCTCTCTTTTTATCAACTTTATTACTAGGGAACTTCAGTGCTTGCATCATCTCTACGCCGACGACTTGCAGCTGTATGTGAGTAAGGATGTTGAACTAGTATCCGACGGTATTTTGGCCATTATTAGGGATTTGGAGGTGATAAAAGACTGGTCCGATAGATTTGTAGTGCAGGTTAACTCCATAAAATGTCATACCATTCTTGAGTTCTCGTCTAATTGCACGAATCGACATAGCAACTCTACCTGCTATTATGCATATGAATGTTATTTAGACCTAAACGCTGATCTCTTGAACAAAATTGACACACTGCTTAACTACTGCATTAGCTTCAATTTCTGTCTTAGAAAGTATAATCCCGTGTGTCTGCCTTCCGCACAAAACTGAAATGGCTTCCAAGACGTCAACGTCGAAGTTTGCGAGCGCCATGTGTGCTGTACTCAATCCTCAGAGAGCCTCAGAACGCTTTTTAATTCTCTGCGATTTGCATAGTACGAAATTGCGCCCTTCTTATAATCTGCTTCTTCGGTGCCCTCCCCATCGGACCGGATTTAATCACCAATCCTATACTATTCAAGCGGTGTTTCTCTGGAATGCGCTTCCTAAGTAAATAAGAAAGCTCCAGGTTGTAGCTCATTCAAACTAAAACTTCGTTGCCACTACCATAAACTGCTCTCTGCAACCAGGCAACTTCTTCGTTATGTATATTACATTTGTCAACTCTTATAAATCGTAAATCCTCAATAATGCGCTCAGAAATTGGGTCCGTCCGTTAAGCACCCATTCCGACACGCCTCCGGCCGGTACGCTCCCACAAAGATCATTTTGTTATTCCGGCACGCTCCCGGCCGGGACGCCCCGGCCCCGTATCTTATGTTGATTGTTACCTGCCTAAAAAATATTTTCTATTCCAAAAATAACAATGATTTCGTTTTTGAAACCAATCTGTCAGTATGTATTAATTAAGAAAAAACTGTGATTTTTAAAAAGATTTTAGACCAGTAAATGATTTTGTTATTTTTTCCATATACGTTAAGTAATGTTGATTGTTACCTGTGTAATAGTAAATTAAGATGCAAGTGTGTTAATTTGCTCAAGAGCCTTAGGAATTGTAGCTCGAGCCGCAGACGAGGGCGTAATGGAGCCAAGAATGTATGACAATGCGCACGGGCGTCTTACGTTTTTCAACACATTTGCTAGTAAAAATACTAAAATTTGCTAAACTTAAATGTCCACGCACGCTCACCAGAACATTTAGTAGGCTGCATATGTTGCTGTTTTTCTTTGATGTTTTAACCTTCAGACTTGTATTTCGTGTCTATGTATTTTTGACAATTCAAGAACTACATCAAATACAGTTTTTCATTTAAAATAATTACAATAACAAACACCAAAAATATTTGTAAACATGGTGCGCATTATTTTTTTTTCAACAGGCAGAAACTAAACGCGTATTTGAGAGGCACAAACTAAAATGCCCAACAGCCTATTCCTTAAACCTTAAAATAATTCATCAGAAATTGGATATTTTGTTACTATGAATTTTTTTGTTGTTAAGTTAATTGATTTAGATGATTGTATAAAATATTTATATAAGTAACATATTTTCTCGAATACAGCTTCATCGTAACATCCCATGAAACGTCCACTACAGGACAAGGAGCTCCCTCTAGAATTCTAGCTTTTGCTGGAAAAATGAAGAGGGGAAGTACCATAGTCACCTCGCTTGTTAGCGTTACGGCTGGCACCATGGACCGCGGTTGCAGGTGACCGCAGTAAGTAAGATGTTAGATACAAAGAAGGATGCTGCTGCCCATCCTCCAGTTTATAACACTTAGTCGCCTCTTACGACACCCACGGGTATGTAAGGGTTGGTACTATTCTTTGCCGGCACCACATGGGGCGAATACAGCTTAATTTCATGAAAATATTAAGTGAATTTTCTTATTTCAAAATATTTTTACAACATTGGTTTTTTCAAATAGAAATTGTTAATAATTTTACATTACTTGGCTTACAAAATCATATCCACATAAATTAGAAATCACATATGTACAAAACATAAGAACTAAGATAGCTAGATTCACATACGCACTTTTAGAAATAAAAAATACCGGCCAAGTGCGAGTCGGACTTGCGCCCTAAGGGTTCCGTACCTATCTACCATATGTTATACTAAAAGCTTTTGCTCTTTGATTTTAAAAACTCCGCGATCATCCAACTTGACCCCTCTTTTATAGAAAAGTTCTTGAAACGGGAGCTCACCTAAATTGGTTACTATTAGTTGTGAGAAAAAATTAAATATTTAATGATTTTAGACTTTTAGACTTTTCCCTTTATTTGGGACGCAGTCGAGTGTAGCGAGCCAAGTTCCATAATAGATGACACGAGTGTTTTATACTTAATTATGTGGAGTTGCATACACAACTTTATGTACTCTCATATCGTGAATCCTCCCTCGATTCTCCCGCGATGACTGTTAAAATCAAAAAGTTATTTAACAGATCTCCTGCGGGAAATTCAATACTTCAAAATACATTCCCACACATAAAAATGAGTTTCTAGGCACAGATTGACATTATGTAGGTGGTAACCTACAATTGAGGATTTACGATATCATAATTCATAATATTTATTTGCAATTCACTGTACAACAGATGTTTACTTAAATAGGTATAGAACAAGTGACGCCCTGCAAGGGCACAGCAAACGAGAGGACTAATTTCACATTTTTTTTTCAAAATGTATAATGAAGCCATTAAATTAAATTGAATATAAAATTAAGTCACGTTTAACAATTTACAATAATAATTTTACATGTCATCAATTTTTAGTAATATAATATTGTTTTAAAGTTTAATTCATAATTGTAATAATTGTATTTTCCTAGAGTCGGCGAAGTATTTTATTATTCAAACAAATTTGTCTTAAAAGAATTATTTTATATTGTAGTAACATTTTTTACAAGACATTTTCAATTGTAAGTTAAATAATTTTGGTTTTTCTGTGTTTTTTAAATGGGTAGGTATATGATTATGAGTGGATAAAGACGTTTATGATTGGTCTTAGCGTATTTTTGAAGCAGCTAGTAACTTCGCTTTACTCTTATTACCGGAAAAAAAGAAAAACATTTAGAAAAGGTTTGTTTACAAACACGTTATTTTAGGATTTAAAGTATACAAAGTTGTGTATGCAACTCCACATAATTAGTTATAAAACACTCGTGTCGTCTATTATGGATCTTGGCTCCCTACGCTCGCCTGCCTCCCATAAACCGACAATTGAGTTAAAACTACTACAATCAAACACGGATACTGTATTAAATTTAATTTCTTTTAAATTATTCAACACATTAAATTTATTTGCTTATGAAACAGCTCTTTTTGCCCTGTATTAAGGTCCATGATCCTTTTTTCAATATATTATTGCACTAGTGTTTTCTTTCTGTTTATTTTTGCATCGACAGGAGCAAGGAGTTTTTGTGTTAAAAACCCATTATATTTTCATGAATAAGGAAACTTTTTTCGATAATAATATTATAATATGATTAATAAACATTCATTTCATGATAACATTTATATTAATGAACTAAGTAACTACAAATTCGTCTTTTAACTAATCTGTGTCTGCTTAAACAAAAATATTCATTGTGTTTATAGTAATGACTTTTAAAAGTATCGACATCTACAAATAAATAAGAGTAATAAATGTAGTTCCTCAACGTAGCAAACATTAAGTCACGAAACACAAGTATGAAAAATCGGGTGTACGTAGAAATGTAAGGAAAAATGCGTAGCTTGTTGTCTACGAATTTTCCTTTGGGAAAAGAGCTATATACAAATTTTGTTGTTTTTATTCGCAAATGTGGTAAAAAACGTCGTAAGAAGCGCATATGCTTTGGTTATTACACTCTCGGCTCCATTACGCCCTCACCTGCGGCTCAGGCTGCAATTCTCGAGCCTCGACTGTAATCACCAAAATAGCGTACTTGCATCTTAATGTACTATTATGCACCTACCAACTTGTCTCTACATCACCTTAAAGAAGACTGTTAGATACTTAATGCCTCTAGACGGTTAGTCCGCCTTTGTACCTTTGTGCATGAAGTTAAATAAATAAATACAGCCTATAAATGTATTGGTGCACGTACAGAGGACATGTAATTATAAAATTTTAGTGTTTTGCCTCGAAAATGTGTTGAAAACGTAAGAAAAAAGTGCGTATTGTCATTACACTCTCGGCTGCATTACGCCCTTGCCTATGGCTCGGGCTGTAATTATCAAAACTTACGCACACTTGCATTCCTAAAGTGGCAGCATCTGTGCTCATTGCGTTTCAATGTTTTACTTTCAGAAAAATCTATTTTTTTAAAAAGGAGCACGAAAAGGCCATGGAAGATGTCTCAATTTATCTTGGGAATCCGATAAATTCGTATACACTAATAAAAAGACTGACTGTCGATCTAGAAGAATTAAACCAGCAAATCAAAATGGCAACAGGTGAAATATAAATTCTTACTATTCTTATAAATTCTTCCAAATCTTACCTGTGCCCACAACTTCGTACGCACCATAAAGCTTTTGCCCATTAACTTAAGCAACGAATAATTTGTGAATGGAAAAGTCGAAAGCAGAAAGTTTGACTAAGGAACTTTGTTTGGACTAGTTAGGAGATAAACATACTAAAAGTCCTTTCCCCTCCGAGGTCCGCTCGAGGACGAAATGAGATGTAAGCAAAAAACAAAAAATGCGACCTTCTTTGTGCCCCCCCCCCCTCGAGCGGACCATGGAGGGGCAAGAACTTTTAGTATGTTTATCTCCTAACTAGCCCCAACAAAGTTCTTAAGTCAAACTTTCTGCTTTCGACTTTTCCATCCACATACCCCTTGTGATCACTCATTGACCATACTACATAGCTTTTGCCGGTGACAAGTGATGTAGTCCGGCCATATTGACAACTAGCTGTTGCCCGCGGTTTCTCTCGCGTGGATTTCGTATTGTATGTTTTTACCGGTTTTCCATAGGAATGGGATATTTTCCCGTCAAATTCGGGGTTTTTTTAAAGTAAAGAAAAACGGGACCTAGATCCAGCTGAATTTTATATGGGTCAATCAACTTTTTCTTGTTCAAGGGGTGTCCCCACGATTATGCAAGTGTTGACTTAAGACCAAATAATATATTTATAGTTTTATCTATTTATACTGTTAGTGTGATAAATTGGCATGACTTACAAGTATTAATAAATCCCAGGATAATATACTTTCTTTGAAAAAGATTGGTTAGTTAGGGGACGAGATCCTGTCACCCATTTAAAATACTTTTCTTTGAAAAATATTGGTTACTTAGGGGACATAATCCTGTCTACCATACAAACTGGAAGTGTCCCCTTTCGTAAAGTAAAATTTTCTACGCACTGCTCTTTAAAAAAAATCTATGAAAACGTCTAAATTGATATTAGATACAAAACAATAATATAACTGGGTAACTGGTACCTAATTATGTATTTATTATTTGGATTCCCAATTGTCCAATTTCCAAAATATCTTCACGCATGAATGTGTCCCCAAACGTTTTAAATATTGGTATTCCCCAAGCAAACTACTTAAAGTGTTAGCGAAAGAAAATGAAACCGCCATTTTAGCAGGCTTGATCAATCATAAAAGAGTCTGAGTATCATACAATCGCGTTAAAGTTCGCTGTTCGTTTGTTTTCGCCCGGCCATTTTGCCTGCAGCTGCATTGGAGTGAACGTGTATTTATTGTATGTCCGCTGGGAGATCCACCAAAAACGAAAGTTTTTTGAATTTTATGGTAAATTATACTTTATTGTAAGGTACTTTTTTCTGAAATAAAAGCAAGAGGCATTTTTTTCGCAAAGTTTATCAATTTCTCCCCATATTTAATAATAATTGCCAAATATCTTCTGAGTAGTCACAAGACATTTTTTTCGCAAAGTTTTCAATTTCTCCCCATATTTAATTATAATTGCCAAATGTCTTCTGAGTAACCCGTCGATAGAGTCACCTTTTCGGTGACCCAAGAGACTTTTTTTGGTTACCTTACAGACTCCTTATGCTTAATAATTTAATAAAACAAGCATTTCTTAGATCGGTTGTTTAATTTATCATGTCTACTGCATCATTATCTGTAACCTATGTATGAAAATGTAAAATTCTGTCTAATACCGTCTCTTGGGTGACTCAATTTGGTCTCTTGGGTTACTGTGTCCCTCAATTTCCAGAACTTTTTCTTAAGATACAACACAATACAAATATTCTAAGATTTATAAGATATTTTTTTGTTTGACAATAGTATCCTATTTGTGTTTATGGAGAGTTATTATTTATACTGAGACTTATATGAGCCAAAAAAAGCAATTCAATTCAACAGCAGTACCGCAAATAACAGAAATAATAAAAAATAACAGAAAAGATTGGTTACTCAAAAGACACAACGTTTGTTCTTTGAATTTTCACAATTTTCTGAGTTTTTTGTTTTGTATGACCATTTTTAAAAGTTAAGTAATGCATTAAATTCTAAATATCTAACAATTCTCCATTAGAACAGTAGAAACTAGTTGTTTTATAACTGGTTAGCCAATAGACAAAATTTGATTATCATCTCTATATTTTGAGTGAAAATAATATTTATTCAAGGATTATATCATCGAAACATTTATTAAATTTTGCATTCATTTATGATAAAAAAATTGCAACATTTTTATAATAAACTTTTTTTTGCTTTTTGAACATTTGATACAAGAAAAAGTTGATTGACCCACATAATTTACAGACGTTACTCTAAATTACTCAAAACAAAGACCTTAGCAGTATTATTAGTCCTTAAAGTTTCTCCGTTACGTTATACATATTTCAAAACAGAGCTAATTTGCAGAAGTAAAAGAAAAACTAAAACTATTGTCTAGGATCGAAGTACTATGGTTGTTAAAAATAACGTGATAGCTTTAGAGAGGTTGGTCAATATTATTAAGGAGCTGATAAGAGCGAAATACGCTTCACTTGAGCAGGTTTTTAACGAAAAGTGATGAAAGTGATGAATATATGGCCGTGAAAAAATTTCATACAAAAATTCGAACTTTCATATATAAATTCTACCCTTTGTCAACCCTTATCCTACCCCTTTCCCTACCCCTGTCTCTACCTATATCCCTACCGTTATTCCTACTCCTATCCCTACCCCTATCTCTATCCCTTCCCTTACCCCTACCCGTACTCTAACCCTACCTCTATCCCTACCCCTATCTCTTCCCTTACCCCTAGCCGTACTCTAACCCTACCCCTACCTATCCCTACCCCAATCCGCATCTCCATCCGAATCCTCATCTCATCCCCATCCGCATCCCCATCCGCATCCCCGTCCCCGTCCCCGTCCCCGTCCCGTCCCCGTCCGGGCCATTATTTGAAAGGCAACTAACTTCAGAGTGGTGTGACCTCCCCTGCTTCCATTTTTAGGGTTCCGATACCAAAATGGTAAAAAAAAGGAACCCTTATGGTGCCGCTCTGTCTGTCTGTCCGTCTGTCTGTCACACCTCTATATCTCAGCAACCACTTACGCTATCGAGCTGAAATTTGGAATAGTTTTAGAATATAGTTGCCCAACTTAATTGCACATGAAAATTTTTTGAAAAAAGTATGGTTATTAATGTAAAGGGGGCCAAAATAGGGGGGGCCAAATTTCAAATTGTCGCTACTAGGTCGAGTGGGGTATCATATGAAAGGGCTTTACTTGTACATTTTAAAATATATTTTTGTATTTTTTTAAGTTTCTTAGTTTCCAAGTTATGATGAAAAATGTCAAAAAAAATACCATTCCCCCCCCCTTATCTCCGAAGTTTGAGTAAGGGAAAATCTGAATTAATTACAGTTGACAGAGGTTTATGTAAACTTTACAGCAAAAATAAAACGATCTTTCTAAGTTGCACAGTTTTTCAGAAATCTGCAAAAAACCTTTACAAACAAATTTAGTTTTGCGGTCCTGAAAATGGACTTTATTGCTTCCAAAAATACTATAGGTATATCGGAACCCTCGGCGCGCGAGTCCGACTCGCACTTGACCGGTTTTTGGATCAGTCTACAAGCGGCAGCCGAGCAAGTTACTTGGGTCCTGACTTTTACAGAAAGATGGGACGTGATGTGTTGGCTAAGATGATGAGTGATTGTTATCGAAGAGTAAGCCTTTACAGCCATCCTTTACAGCCATCTAGGACTATCGCCAATGTGAAATCACGACATCAGAAGTGGAAGTAAATTCAAACGCCCACGATAGTCTCGAGATGGTTACAGTTTTTCCATTTCCTACTGAAGTTTGTTTGATGGTGTGTAAAATATCTTCAGTAAGTGCCGTAAGATTTTGTAACATTCACAGTAATAGCCAATGGATTAGTATTAGGTGTCAAACACTGCATTACAGTAATTTTGAGACGGCATAACCACAATAACCATACCACCATTTTAGGTTTTCAATAACTTTTAGTCTATCGCAAATGCTCGTGATTCGTTACGGTAATACTGCAACATTGTTTACTGGGCAATATTTTTTTTACTTGACAATACCTACATTTTGACGTTATATTAGAGGAAGCAATATTTTTTTTATTTGTCAGTACCACATTTTGAAGGTAGATATTTTTTACATCGCTCGAGACCGTCACGCAGATCATACATAATAATTATTTGATTTAATTCAGAGGAAATTTTGGCGACCCGTTTCCTATTCGGTTTTGCTTCTTATTTCGTGTATTTGAATGTTATTTACTATCAGATTGTGCTATAATTACCAAATCGTAGAGGTTTAAATGGTTATAACTATCCAGACGAAATAAAATTGTAAAACAGATTTAGAGTTAGGACAAGTTTTTTTTCGATTCAGTATCAATCGGAAAGTAAAATTCGTGTGCACATACGTGTTCAATACAAGGTAGAAGGCTTTTGTATAAGAATCCTTTCCGACAGCATGGCCGTACTAATGGCATTGCAGAGTAATGTATTTACCTCAGGGCTTATCTACGAGTGTCACCTTGCACTGGAGCGCATTGCTTCAAACAACAGGGTAATCCTGCAATAGATCAAGGGACACAGCGGATCACTGGGCAACGATGCCGCGGATGAATTGGCAAGGCGTGGTTCACAAACACCAGTGGCAGGTCCTGTACCACTATTACCACTGCCCTTCAGTCAAATCCGCACATGGCTTCACGGCTTTACCCAGAACCAACACAATGCCCGCTGGGCTAGCCTAACGAGCTGCAGAGAGTCAAAGGAGGTGCTATCCACTAATTCACCTAAGCTTACCCACCGACTTTTCAGCCTTAATCGAACAAACCTCCGAATACTTGTGAGCACTATTACAGGACATATCTCGCTCAACAAACACCTATTCACAATCGGCGTCACCGATAGCCCACTATGTAGGGGCTGCCTTGACGCGGAAGAGACGGTCAATCACGTGATCCTGGAGTGCGTTGCGTTGGCCGACCAACGGGCTAAAATCCTTAACAACACGAGGTCGCTCCGCAAAGCCTGCGAATGTCCCAGGAGACTTCTGAGCTTCTGGAAGGAGCTGGGCTGGCTTAATTAACCAGACTAACCTGTACGCAAAAAGGAACAAATTAGAGTTTAATTGCGGAAACAGGAGCCCACTAACTAACTAACGTGTTCAATACCCACCTTGCAAGAGAATCATAGTGTTTATCGTGGTAGTTTTGAAGTGAAGTTTTTTTGGGGTAAAAATTAAAGTTTAATAATAATATCTATAAAAGTATAGCCTAATTGTATGTAAACTTATAATTAAGTAATTATAACACAAGGATAAGACCGCAATGGCAGTTTACATTACCGATTGACACCATAGTGTTGAAAGTTTGCTATGATATAATCTCGCAGGATATTATTTTTGTGTAAGTGCACCAAAGAGCGAGTGTTGAGTTGAAAACTACATTCCGGTAGTCGTAGGGACTAGCCGATTGTGAGTTCATATTAGGGCTCCCGCACACGACCGAGAATCGGTGGGCGATTATCGGCCAGGACAAGGAGGGAAGATTCAGGTGATAACACGTCAGAGCGGGATGCCGACAAAAAATCGGTCACCGATTCTCGGTCGTGTGCGGGATCCCTTATAGTGTTGAGGTTATTGTGAGTTAAGTTGTGTTGAGTTGATGATCACATTCCGGAAGTCCTAGGGATTAGCCGATTGTGAGATTTTATTGAAGAGATGAGATTAACGCTGTATGCTTGTTCACTGGCTGCAATCATCTGGCCTGCCTCTCTCTATACGAGTGACGATCCCCAGATTGAATTGTTTTGAATTGCTGCAATCATCTGGCTTGCCTCACTCTATACAAGTGATGATCAGTAGAACTGAATAGATTTTAGTTTGCAAGTGTCAAAGAAACATGATGTAAAAGTGATGTTTTAGTGTTAAGTGAGTATGTTTGTAATCAGACATAGATTTCAGATATGTGCCCGAGGACGTGCAAATGTCAGAAGAGTAAGCCTTTACAGCCATCTAGGACTATCGCCAATGTGAAATCACGACATATATTTAACCTTATATTAAAACTTTACAGTTCATGAACATAAATATTTTGACCACAATTTACTCAATACAAGAAGGAAGGACATTGTAGCAACATCTAACCCTTTCCGTAAAGCTTTTTCTAGCTGGCAATATGATTGTCGGTCCGCCTTTGTATACAACAAATAAATCGTATAATTAATATATGTATATCCCATGCAATTGTATATTTGCAAAGAAACTTTAAAAGAATGGTTAGGTACACTTACCTACGAAGAAATTTAGTGTCTTCTGACTCGGGTGACTTTGAAAACATTTGTCAAATTTTAAGGGTAAGTTATGTTACATACTCGTAGATCAATTTTGTATAGGTCTAAAAAAATTCGGAGTGGTCGAAAAATCATTTTTTTAAAGTGAAACATTTTTAAAACTGATACACTAACGTTCTTACCTAAAAAAATAAAAATAATCATAAATCTATACCTATAACAGAAGTTACCCTCAAAATTTGTCGAATGTCTTCAAAGTCTCCCTGTAGAATAAATAGTATAGGCACAGATAATATAATACTATACTAGTACAGGTGCCTCACGTCATAGAACGAATTTGTGCTGAAAATTGTTCGGGCTATTTTTTCCATAAGCAATTTTCTTAGGATAAATTGATATCTGGATGTTAAAATTGAATTAATGTCATAGTTTACGCCTTTACCTACCAACCTAGTAGTAACATTTAGTTTAATTATTAGAAACAAAAGGGCCAAATGAATTCGGGCTATTTACTCCGTAGAAAAAACCGTAGTACGGAAAGGGACCCCATGGTATAGGTTAGTGCAAATACAATACTGAGATAAGGTGCATTCGGGTAATTCCGAAAATCGGGTAATTCCAATAATGTCTCATTTCTATTAAATGCGCCATTATTTTTTGTTCTGGCTTCCCTTGCCTAGCGGCCATCTTAACCCGCTCCCCCGCTTTACTTGACTCCGGTTGCTAAACGCGAGCGTAAGTACATGACGAGCCATTTACTCGTAGTCCTCGACCGCAATTTTCCTTGTGCATTTTTGGAATAACCCGGACGTCGGTAACTTTTATCTCTGGTAAGTTTTTAAATTGATTGTCTTCACATTTGCAAAATTTTCGTTTTATTGCATTGGTAAATGGATTCAGACCACACCGATCTAGCCAAAGATATTTAGTTATTTTCGGATTAAACCGACAAACAAATTTTAAAACATTTTTATCTACTAACTGGGTAAATTTTTGGAAACTATCTTCAAGTTGTAGTTTAGTATACATATTCAAGAACCCATTTATTTTGAGTTTGATACTAAAAACTCAACCACATTTTTATTAGTCAGTTATAAATTGTCACGCTGTCAATTTATCTAAAAACGTTTCGTAATTACCCAATGCACTTTACTACTATAAATGAGCTATGCACCTATATGCGGACAAAACGAACCGATCCTAAGGAGCATTATGCATCTGTAAGGCATATATAGGTATATTGCTGGCTTATACAGAGTGTAAGGGACGGTGTACCGAAAACTGAAAGGGCGCGGCGTGCTCAGTCAACGAAACTGAACAACTTTCCCAAAGAAACATATGTTGGGAAAAGGAAAAAAAAATGTTGACCTCTCCATACAAATTGCCCACACTGGTTGAACAGTTTGTATGAAGAGGTCAATTTTGATCTCTCCATACAAATTGTCCTCACTGATCGAACAGTTTATATGAAGAGGTCAATTTTGATCTCTCCATACAAATTGCCCACTCTGGTCGAACAGTTTGTATGGAGAGGTCAAATTTTTTTAAATTTCCGAACATATGATTCTTTGGGAAAGTTGTTCAGTTTCGTTAACTGAACATGCCCTTTCAGTTTTCGGTACACCGTCCCTTACACCCTGTATATACATACACATACACGCGCACACACACACACACACACACACACATCAGCATTTACTCCTACACACAGGTGCAATGTAATGTATATATTAGAACAATCTTAGATTTCACTGATAAATTATTTAATATTGCTAAACTTATTGTTAGATAAGTTTCGCAACCTATTGCGTAATAATCACCTACATGTTAATCAAATTGTGTTGTAACTATCAAACTCTTAAACTATGTACTATTTCATATCTTATTGTTAGATAATTGTTGCATCCTGTTGGGTAACTTTTTTTTTTTTTTTATTTGACATCGTTACAATATATCATTTTTACAAAATAAAATTGAAAAAGCATTTCATAAACCCTAATTGGGTTTGTCTCAATACTTACGTAATGCCAACTTACATCGAGCTTAACATTTACATTAAACAATATTTACCACCTGCATGTTTCTTACGCTATAGTATCTTTTGATTACTTTTGGGAAGTCTCCGTTGCATGAATTGAATTGACATTCTTGAAATAAAAACATTTTTTAAATACTTACTTTTGGTCTATTACAAGCCTATTGGAATTGGTGACCGGATATAAAAATAAACCTTAATTAACACTGGATGTATAATAACTGATATTCTCTTGACAGACTACCTATGTGTAAGAAATATAATGAAGAACCACGAAGATGTAAAGTTTCCAACTCGAGACGACTTAGTAGGTGCAGCAGAGGCTCTTACTCGACTGCAATCGACGTACATGCTTGAAGTTAACGATCTAGCAGAGGGTATGCTCAATGGAGTCTCATACAGGTTTGTCACAATTTTATAATCATACAGAATAATCTTTGTCAATTCTACAGGGTGAAATCGAAATCATTCGACAAAGTTGTAGGGTGAGTTCAGACCATGAAAGTTAACAACTTTCCCCAAGGAACATGGGTCCGGAAACGAAAAAAAATTTCGACCTCCCATACTAAATTCGCGCTCGGATAGGCTCACTTTGTATGGGAGGTCGAAATTTTTTTTCGTTTCCGGACCCATGTTCCTCAGGGAAAGTTGTTAATTTTCATGTTCTGAACTCACCCTTAAACTTTGTCGAATGATTTCGATCCAATCAAACGCAGCATTCTAGGTGCGCCACTGTGTTCTAGGCGTGTAGCTTTAGGTGCTGTAATATCGCCAATAAACAACTAAACAACGGTCTAGTAGTGAGACTATATAGGTTAGACTTATGGGCTAGAAAAATAAACAGTCAATTCTACCCGCCACGAAGATCTTTTACTGCACTTCAAAATTTGTGTTCCACAGCACACCGATGTCAGCTAGCGATTGTTATGTCCTAGGCCAAGCGTTGTACGAAAGCAAGGACTTTAAAAATGCCCTATCCTGGATGTTGGTAGCTCATCGGAAGTTCAGCGCGGAGATCAACGAAACACATGTGTTTTCGGAAGCTGATATTTTCGATTATATCATTCTTTCGTATTATTCGATAGGTCAGTACGTTATTTTTCTATGTTTTACATCAATTATTTACCACGGATTTACTAACGTTGCGCATTGAATAAAGACTAGTTTACTATGACAGAAGTTACAAAAAAAATAATCACAGATTTCATGTTCCTATTGAGTACTCTACTGAAGTGACCAAAAAAGCATTTACAATGCTTAAACGCTATCTGGGCTGGTCTTTTGTTAAGGATTTACTTCAACCAAAATTATCTTTCTAATTAATATGTATCCCGCATGACACCCATATTCTTAACTTGACTTTACAGAAGATTTAAGAAATGCAGTAGAGTGGACGAAGAAACTGTTTGCTATAAATCCAAAGCACGCTCTCAGTAGCAGCAACGTGCCTCACTACAAGAAGATATTAGCTGAAGAAGAAGCACTACTCGGGAAGGAACAAGAAGGGGTTTGTTTTATTTTGAAAGAAGAAAATACTCGCCATCTGATAGTGATGAATATTTCGTGTATGAATTTTTTATTTCCGATACGCATCCAAGGCTATGCTAAGTTTGTAAAATATAGGTTTCAAACTAAAGGTATTAGGCATAGGTACACTTTTTTTTCTATCAAAGACCTTTCTTAACACGTAACACGAGGGTGTTTCAATCACGCTACTTTCTCCGACATTCTTAGTATAGTACTAGTGAAGTAAGTAATTACTGCTCAAAATAAACTGTGTAATAATAATATGCTAAGGTGTGTAATATGTTATAATAATATGTTATAATAATATGCTAAGGTGTGATATGTTATATAATAAAATGCTAAGGTGTAATATGTTATAATAATATGCTAAGGTGTTAGGCAGGGATGTGTAGCGTCACCTTGGCTGTTTAACCTGTTCATGGATAATTGTTTGATTGATCTGAAAGAGAGTATGTGTGGACTGAGAATAAATGAGTTACTCATCAAATGTCTTCTCTACGCTGATGACCAAGTTGTACTTGCGTCATCTGCTGACGAGTTGCAGGAGATGGTAACAATGATGAATGTGGCTTTGAACAGGAAAGGAATGAAAGTAAATGTAAGCAAGACTAAAGTAATGGTACTTGAAAGAGAGGAATGTATGACAGAGTGTACTATATTAATAGATGGTAAACAAGTCGAACAAGTGAAGGAGTTTGTGTATCTGGGCTCAAAGTTTACGAGAGATGGAAAGTGTGAAAGTGATATTGAAAGAAGAGTGAATGCTGGAAACATGGTGAATGGTGCCCTGCACGCCTTTATGAGGAGTCAGAAGGTGTCTCACAAGGCTCGTTTGGCTGTTCATAGGGGAGTTTTGGTACCAACACTGATGTATGGCAGTGAAAGCTGGGTATGGCAGAAGAAGCATGAAAGTAAAATTAATGCAGTGGAAATGAGAGCGCTAAGGAGTATGATTGGTGTTAAATTGAGTGACAGGATTAGAAATAGTGTGATAAGAGAACGGTGTGGCGTAAAAGAAGACGTAGTGACCAAAATCGAGAAAGGGATGCTGAGATGGTTTGGTCATGTAGAGAGGATGAATGAACGAAGATTGACGAAAGAGATCTACCAGGCGAGAGTGAATGGAAACGTTGGAAGGGGAAGGCCTAGGCGAACGTACCAGGACCAAATTCAGGACGTTCTGAATAAAGGCCAGGTTAAAAGTACCCTAAACCGACGAGCATGTATGAAAGGATTGATGAAAGTACAGGAAGCAAGGGAAGTATGTCAAGATCGTAGCAGGTGGAGGACTGTGGTCTCTGCCTACCCCAACGGGAAAGAGGCGTGATGTTATGTATGTATGTATGTATGTATGTAATAATAATATTTTTTCATACAAATACTTCAGGAAACGAAAGCAGTTGAAGAAGTGAAGAAAGTTGAGAAGGAGTCAGACTACTCGAAACACGTCAAGATTTATAAAGCACTGTGCCGCGGAGAGATAGAAATACCACAAGAAATCACTAAGAGGTAATGAAAAGACTACGAAAACTGCCTATGGCATGCACCTAGCTGATGATAGATTTTTTGTTTTTACTAAGCATTTTCTTTAATTTTCTACAAGTTAGAATAAATAGCAAAATATTTAAATACAATGCAGTAAGCCTCGCCTGGTATAATAACTTTGAGTTCCTATTTTCCACATTTATCTTTGTTATTTTAGAAATCTTATCTAGTCTAGGAGTGGGGTCTCATCATCATCATAACATCCCATGAAATGTCTACTACAGGACAGGGAGCTCCAGATTTCTAGCTTTTGCTGGAAAATGTGGAAGGAAGTACCATAGTCACTTCGCTTGTCAGCGTTACGGCTGGCACCATTGACCGCGGTTGTAGGTGACCGCAGTAAATAAGATAGTATGATACACAGGAGGATGCTGCTGCCCATCCTCTAGTTTATAACCCTCAGTCGCCTCTTACGACACCCACGGGTATGTTTGGGATGGTACTATTATTTGCCGGCACCACACTAAACTAGTGGGGTCTAGACATTTAGTGATGACGAAAGCGAACGTCATAAAATGTATAGGTGACATAATGTGTCAAATGTCATCCCATACATTTCAAGACGTTCGCTTTTATCCAAAGTGTATTATATTTCTATGCTTTGGTCAAAACAGGACGTTGTGTACAACCCCTTTGGCGCGTTCTTTTTGTGGCTTGTGGCTACATGAAACTGTATTCTATGCTCTGAACATGCTCTGAACCATTTAGTTTCTACTAAAGATTTTTTGCTTTCTCCAGGTTAACATGTTTCTACCTCACTGAGAATCACCCGTTCCTGCGATTGGCACGGATCAAAACGGAGAAGCGATATATTGACCCCGACGTTTACATTTTCCACGACGTCATGAGCGACGACGAGATCGAACATGTGAAGAGTATGGCCAAACCTCGGGTATGTCTAGATCATCTGAAAGTTTTGTTGAAACTATAAATGAGTTTGCTCTTGCCTTTAGCCCACCATTGAGGACAAGGAAGGGTGACAAAGGGTTGAGTTCACCCAAAAAGCCTATCTATGTATTAAACTTGTAAGTACTTTAAAAAGATTAACAACACATTTCAAGTCTTACACATTATTACGTCTTATGTTTTTTGGTTTCCTTAAGTTAGTAATAACAGCAAAATCTTGTCAACCGGGGTTTTCTTACATTTTGAATAGATAAATAAGCATAAAAATATTACGCTAGCTGGGCCTAAGCCAGCAACCTCCGGCGCAACGTGCCGACGATCTTTCGTGTTATCCGTTTGACCGGCTCGTTCAACTGGGGGGTGATCGTGGTAATTTTAACGATATTACCAAAACAAAAACGTTTCCCTAAAACGTTACGTCAAGCTTTAACTAAGCGTTTTAGGCAAACGTTTTTATTTTGGTAATATCGTTGGAATTACCACGATCACCCCCCTGAGCTATCGCGTTCTACTAAACTTTGCGTGTTATCTGTTTGTCTGGCCGATTGAGACTGTCTTACTTACAAAGCCATCATGTTCGAAGAGATATCATATTTATATCATATTTTATGTTGGTCGGCTCCTTAAAAACACAATCGGGACAGAAATTGCAGTGAAAACCAAGATAAGTTTAATTGCTAAGGTGTTATGAAATGCCAGATATTACCATTTCGGCAAAGATTTTTACAAGGCAATGTTCGCCAAAAATAAAAAAGCTTAACTATCCTACTTAAAAGCATCCTATTAATATTCTTAAAGTAAAGCTTGTTGGTAATGAGATACTGGTGAAAACCAAGTTTCACAGTCTGACCCGTCTGACCAACCGTCACAAAGTTGCATGTCTGTCGGTTTTATACAGATTGTACTTCAGAAAGTGCCCAAGAGCTCCATAAGCTTACTTTGCCATTCCCCTTTTTTTCATCAGGACTCCAGACGCACCACAGGATATCCCACACTTGGTTCATATTTCACACATTCGCACTTCTCGCTTTGTAACATCTTCTATAATGCGCACAATTAAAGAGTGGAATAAAGTGGAGTTTTCTGCCTACGTCTGTGTTGACGAGTTTATATAACCCGAACCTCGTCAAGTCACGAGTGAATAAGCTTCTTCTGGGCAAGCTCGTCCCTTAGTCGACCTCATTTCTATCCTGAGGATTTCATCGCCGTAAAGAGTAACGTAGTACGGAGAAGAACCTAGTCTACGCAAACTTATACGTAAATTTGTTGCCAATTTAATCCCATTTTAAGTCAGTTTTCTTAAAGTCTGTTTTCTTATGATTTATAGTTCAAACGCGCTGTGGTCTATGACTCAACGACCGAAAAAGACGTTCCTGCGACATACCGCATCAGTAAGTCCGCTTGGCTAAATGATGAGGAGTCAGATGTCATCGCGCGCATCTCACGGAGAGTTAGTGACTTTACCGGACTTAGTATGGACTCCGCAGAGAATTTGCAAGTTGCAAATTACGGCATTGGAGGACATTATGACCCACATTATGATTTTGCACGCGTAAGTTTTTACGTTTATCTAACGGGTCTTTAATTACTAGTCGTTTAAGACGCGGAAGTAGTAGATTTTAACCTAAGTAGGCGTATTATTGTTTTTCAGAAAATCGACAAATCTTTCTTAAAAACATTTGGCAGCAATAGGATTGCTACTGTGCTGTTTTATGTAAGTGTTTTCCTATTTGTCTTGTGTAGTCTAACTTTGAACCCACTCAAAGGATCTTCTACGAGCACTAAGCGCTGGGTCTTCATTGCTTATGTTTTTAGCTTCATGTAATTGCTTATGTTCGCGCGATACATTAAAGTGCTAGTCGAACCCAAATTACAAAATACCTATCAGAACTAGATTTAAGGATTTTTTATACACATAATCAAGAAAAGAGTCAAAAAAATAACGCAATTGACTGCATAACAGGCTAAGCTGCGTCAGCGCAGCCTCGAGTTCTCGTGGTAGGTATGTGTAATGTGTACACCCAACATCACGTCGGTAGAAATACTTTTGGACTTTATGGCGTGGTAATAGAGTTGAAAAAGTTTCTACCGACGTGCGGTTGACCGTACCTACGCATTACATTCTTTTTTTACTTTATTGAAAATATATTTACTTTATTATATTATATTTTTTTGACCCATATCTAAGTATTTAAGAATACAAGTCAAATTACATTTGTCAAAGTCAAACTAACGCTAAACAAGAACAGCTTATTGTCCCTACGTCCCGCCCCGATTCTGTCCTGGTCCAAACGTGCCCATTATGCTTACAGCCTTCCCTCGTTGAATGGCTACTGCCAGCCGTTGGACCAGGAAAGAACCGGCGCGGGGATCATTCCCTCTGCTTCTGAGGCGTCGTCCTATTTCCCGCACAAACTTTTTTGCCTCACTGCCCCAAGGACCCGCTGTCTCAAAAGCGACAGGGATAAATATATATGAAGCCTCAAGGGCAGCGTACTTGTGACGCTTCAATCTGGCGGCAGACTCCGCGGCAGCACCCACCGTGCGAGAGGTGGAGTTGATATGCGACGCAGCGTATGTACTAACGCACGTGGCATCCCAAATGAGGCTTCGGCCCTTGCTCCATGGCACCATAGTGAGGCCATCTGGCCTTTTGCCGTCTGAACGGCTTAAACCTGGAGGCTCTAGAACGCATATTTACTTTACTTGTGAATGAAAACTGCTAAACAAACAGGTTAGAAAACAGTGACCAAAGCTCAATAAAATATTGTATTCCTATAGAATCTGAATTACTTATAATAGCGCATTATGTACTTTATATACGAAGATTATCATAATATCCTCGTAGATGTCGGAAGTGGCGCAAGGCGGCGCGACGGTGTTCACGGAGCTCGGTCTGAGCGTGTTCCCCGTCAAGAACGCGGCGCTGTTCTGGATGAACCTGCACCCCTCGGGAGAGGGAGACATGTCCACACTACACGCCGCCTGCCCCGTGCTTCAAGGATCTAAGTGGGGTAATCCGATAATTTAAAAAAGCCCGCTCGATTTTGAACATAGCGAATGTAGGCCTGTAGTGCCGTGTCCCCTCCTAAACCTTTTCAGGCTTTTTATATCTATTTTGACAGTGTGTTCGAAGAATTTTAATATTTGGTGCTTGCATACAGTAGAGAGCATGGTCTTAATTTCTGACTAGATAAGCTAAAATGAGTCAATCATTTGTGTGGCGTTCGATCCAGCAAATGAGGAGCATTCTGCACCAGCACCACATTTTGAAAGAAAGTTCAAGCCTAGGTTATGGACGCGTATAAAAATATGGAAATGGAATACGAAGTTTTGTACAAAACGTAACAAATTAAGTACAAAACCCAAAAGTATGTAAACTACCCATGAAACATATCTAGAAAGTTATTTAGTGTTATGAAAGTTATTTCGCTTCATGGACAGATTCACATCCTACAACAACACAATTTACAACAATAGTTCAATTTTTGTTAAACGTTGCAATTTACTCTTTTTAAATCTATACATATAATAAAATCGTAAAGGCATAAAAGTCTGTACATCGAAAAAAAAAAAAAAAAAAACAACCAAGGCAACCTAAAATGATTAACTGAACATGTTTGTATAGTTTTTAAAACATTGTGTTTCATCGGACAGTCATAGTCTGCCAGGTGTACGTTTCATTGTCAAATTTCAGAATAGTTAAAACTAAATTCCTCAAAAATGCAGGGGTGTGGATGTCTGCCAAATTTTTTTGTATCTTTAAGAGGATGCTTCTTATTATCAGTCAAAGAGGCAGACATGAGCAAATCATATAGAAATTTTGTCATCAGCACCCTTAATACTATTACAATATCTTGAAAATAGAACATTTTCTCATCCTTTGCTTGGTTTTCGTATTTTGACATATAACCAAAATTAGTAGATTTAAGTTGACCTCCGAAATGTACTGACTTTGAAGTATGTCGAAGTTTTTGTTTGTGGTTAAGTAACTATTACTCGACCATTTTTCGAGATAATTTTTATGTATGCTGTTAATTGCTGTTATTCTGGGACATACACTATCAATATTTAAATTATCGTCAAAATCCGTTCAGTAGTTTTTGCGTGATGCTCGGTCAAACAGACAGACAGACAAACAAACAAAAATTTTAAAAGCTACACAAATATGTTTAGTTAATAATTTTAGGTCGCCCTGGTTGATTTTTTTCTCAATATGTTCAATGTACAGACATTTTAACCTTACGATTTTATTATATGTATAGATTAATTAATAGAACAGTTTACAAATTAGCCCTTTAAGTGTTAATTACTAATTGTACAAAATGCTATATTTTGCCCAAAAATTGTCATGCAGGCATCACTGCGACTTTGCGTCCGCGCGGCTGCTCGCGCATGCACGAACACGCGCGCATGCAGCCGCGAGCAGTTTTTGTGGCTTTCGAATTTTATATTCATACGTGGGACACTCAGAAATATTTGCGACACTAAAAAAAATTGTTCTACAGGTACATATATTTTTATTAAATCTTTTCAAAGGACTCTCCACCAGCCTCTATACAAAGATTCATGCGTCTGAACCAGTTTTCAAAACACTTTTTCCAGTCCGCCGTAGACACCTCGTTTACAGCCTGCTCGAACGCAGCCAGCGCATCTTCCGGCGACGAAAATTGTATCCCCTTGAGCTGATTTTTTATTTTTGGAAATAAAAAGAAGTCACACGGTGCTAGATCAGGGCTGTAAGGAGGGTGACCCAGGAGTTTGACTGGTGTGCTGTCCAGGAAGTCCCTCGTTTTGAGCGCGGTGTGTGCAGGCGCATTGTCGTGGTGGAGCAGTAGTCCGCGGAGCCCTGTGTTTGGTCGCTTGTTGCTCACAACAGAAAAAACTTCTGGTAAACATTTGGTAGTATACCATTCGGCGTTGATGCTTCTTTGATCTCGTAAGGGAATTGAGGCCAAGTGGCCAGTCAAATTAAAAAAGCTGGCGATCAAAATCTTCCCCCCGCTTCGAGATCGCTTCACTTTGGTAGGCGTTGGTTCATTTTGAAACACCCAAACTGTCGACTGGCGCTTGGTTTCTGGATCGTATTGATAAATCCAGGACTCATCACCTGTTACGATGTCGTAAACACGCCGAGACGAGCCTGCTTCAAATTTGTTCAGCATATCACGGCACCATTCCACCCGGGCCTGCTTCTGAGCGTCGGTGAGGTAGTGCGGCACCCAGCGCGATACTATCCTCCTCACGCGAAGATGCCCGTGTAGAATCTCGTGAACGCTTCCCGATCCAATCTTTAATATGTGCTGAATCTCCTGATATGTAATTCGCCTATTATCTTGGATTAAATTTTTCACTGCTAGCACGTTTTCTTCCGTAATAGCCGTCAAAGGGCGACCGCTTCTTTCTTCATCCCTCAAGGTTGGTCGACCGCGCCTAAATTCGTTATACCAACGATACACGGTTGCCTTGGAGGGGCCTTCATCCATAAATGCCATTTGAAGTCTATCGAACGATTCATCCGGTTTCAGGCGACACTTGAAATCGTAAAAAATCATAGCTTACACGATACTTTGAATTGGCTCGCAAAAAATGTGGAGGGAAATTTTGAAAATGGAACACACATATTTTTACTTACAAGTAATCATATTTTCGAAAAAGATTCTGACCGGCCAGTCTCCCATATATAAAAACTATTTTTCGCAATACTTTCTGAGTGGCCTTAAAGTCCATTTTGCACGTTATCTATCAGAAACTACTCTGCTCTGCTCTCGTTTGGTGTACGCGGACCCAACTAACGATGTTTACATATGGTGAAATGCCTATTTCTTTTCTAGTGTCAAACAAATGGATCCACGAAATCGGTCAAGAGTTTATCAGGCTATGTACTCTCGAATACCAAGCAGAAGAAATGGTTAAGAAGATTCTTCATCCAGTCCAGTATACCCGAATCTAGGATATAAATTCATACTTATATACTCTTATGTTATAACTGTATTAAATAGCTAATTCGCATAGGAAACGTATGGTACCTCGAAACTTGGCTCATAGACAGGGATAAGGTCAATAAGTAAAAATTAAAAATACGATTTTTTTTTGTTACAAATAATAAAGTTAAAAATATTTTTTTTTTGTCAAATATCGATTTTCCGTATGGCAGAATGAAACGAAGCCATGGCCAGTCTTAAAAAAAACTGAACAGCTGTTTGTTTTTTTTATGATAGGCAATGACTAATCATCACATTCTGCCATACGGTCTATCGATATTTGACGAAAACTATTTCTTTTTAAACTTGATCATTTATCGTCGAAAAAAAATTGGTATTTTTCATTTATCTTTAATAATCCTATTCCTGTTTAAGAGCCAAGTTTCAAGGTACCTTACATATAAGTTTCCTTTGCGAATTACCTATAAAGGATTTTTATTTAAATATCAATGTAACTAAACTTAGGCCCGTATTGATAAATCCCTCTCAATACGAGTATCTTCCCCAAGACTATGTCAGCTGACTTAATTATTAAGATGCAATTAGCATCTCAAGATCTTGCTAATTAATAAACTACTATTCAAATACCAATCTCAAGTGTCCATCTTTGAGTCAAACGTCAAAAGAGCAAAAAGAATTTATGTCTGCGTTTTATTTTTGCTTCTAATAATGTTTCGTCGAAAATATTTTCAAGCTCCATCTTCGCGGTATTGTTTTCGCGGCAAATAAAATATTTTTTTGTTAAGTACACTTTCAGGCAGGCAGTTTCGTTTATAAATTAGTGAGTGTGTTTTTAACACTCAAGTGATAATTGCTCCGATGACAGCTACTCAATTTCTGTTTATTAATTAATGCAACACCTCAAGATGCCCCTTAACGACAATATCACACTTAAGCGGGATTTATCAATTCGACCCTTACAGTCATGAGCATTATACAACGTGTTAATGGAATGAGCGAAACCCTCATACACCCCAACTGATTTTTATTCAAATTAATCGATTCCCGTAAAAAAATACTTATTTTTTTTTTTTATAGATATTGTTACTTCGTCGTTCTAGTAGATTTTTAAGCTATCATGGCGCGTCCGCCTCGCGTCCGCGCACGCCACGCCCACTCCCTCCTCTCCCCAACGCTCATGAACCGCGCGCCGCCCGCGCGCGTAGCCACAGAAATATTTAGAAGCGGCAAAAATTTAAATACAAAAAATTTAAAAAATACCCCTATCAAAAACCCGTAAATTGATTCTAGGTACTCTCGATTTTGAACAAACTATTTTCTCAGTTTTGCTTATTCCGTTAACACGTTGTATACGACACAGTAAGATCGTTATACCCGTAAGATTTTTGTATCAATAGATTGGTTTGGGTTAGGTTAGATAGATAGATAGATAAACACTTTATTGTCACACATGGTTCACATTAACATTATAAAAGGAAACTCTTAAATCTAGGGTGACAAAGGCGGTCTTTGTTAGGCGGTTAGTTTAGGTATATACAGGGTGACTTTTTGAGACGGGTCAGTAAGGGCATGTACGGTCAACCGCTTGTCGGTAGAAACTTTTTCAATTCTATTACAACGCCATAAGGTCCAAATGTGTTTCTACTGATGTGCGGCCGTGTGTACCTTAACCGTTACAGTTATAAGAAAACGTTCCTAGGAGACCATCCATAACTTTTGAAGATATTCTGAACTGCATTCACAGATTTATAAAAAAAATTACAGTTAGCAAGGAAATACCCATTTTACACAAAAAAAATTATTGATGCCAATCAATTCTGTTTCTAATATTAATCAAAACCTTCTATGGACCAACCATCGTTGGAGTACTCAAAAAGTCACAAATTGCAAAAAACTTTTCCCGTACATTTTGTAAGGAATTTGTGTAACTGAAATACAAAAAACCCGCCAAGTGCGAGTCGGACTCGCGCACTGAGGGTTCCGTACCACCACATAATCATAATTGTATTAGTTGAAATTTCAGTAAGTTAATGTGCTAGATTTTTTGAGTCTGACACGCGCTTGACCAAATTTTATTATTTGTTGTTATTTTATACCTTATGAACTATAAACATACCAATTTTCAAGTTTGTAAGTGTTCTCGTTTTTAAAAAAGAACTAAAACAAAAATCGCCTTCACGACCATCCAACTTGACCCCTCTCTTATATGAATGTTCTTGAAACGGGAGCTCACCACAATTGGTTACCATTAGTTGTGAGTAAAGTTGTAATATTTAATGATTTCAGACTTTTCCCTTTATTTGTGATGTGAGACCTAGCTTCTTGCCAAATTTCATAATTTTAGGTCAACGGGAAGTACCCTGTAGGTTTTCCTTTTTTGCATAAATGTATGGAGATGAGGACATAAAAGCCATATATTTTGATTGCGTCGTTGTAAAAAATTTAAATTTTCGATCTTGTGTGGTTCAGACAGACAGACAGACGGACAACAAAGGGTTGTCCTATAAGGGTTCCGTTTTTTTATTTTGAGGTACGGAACCCAAAAAATAAAATAAAAGACAAAGGATCACGTAGAATTTTACAGATATAAAAAAAAGCGTATTAATTTTCTTTTTTTGTTAACTAACATAACTTGATAATGTGATTCTTATTTAAAATCTTGCTGTTTCTTGTCCTACGATATCAAATTCTAAATTGCAGGTAATTTTTAGGGTTCCGTACCTCAAAAGAAAAAACGGAACTCTTATAGGATCACTTTCTTGTCCGTCTGTCTGTCTGTCTGTCAAGACCCCTTTATCTCACGGACGGGTAAAGGTATCAGGTTGAAATTAATACCATATATTAGGATCCATGAACCACACAAGATCTAAAAATTTGAATTTTTTACAACGACGCAATCAAAAGACATGGCATTTTATGTCCTCATCTCCATACATTTATTCAAAAATGCAAAACCTACAGGGTACTTCCCGTTGACCTAAAATTATGAAATTTGGCAAGAAGCTAGGTCTCACAGTACAAATAATGGGAAAATTCTGAAAACATTAAATGTTACAACTTTTCTCACAACTAAAAACTAATGGTAACCAATTATGGTGAGCTCCCGTTTCAAGAACATTCATATAAGAGAGGGGTCAAGTTGGATGGTCGCTGAGGCGATTTTTGTTTTAGTTCTATTTAAAAACGGGAACACTTACAAACTTGAAAATTATGTTTATAGTGCATAAGCTATAAAATAACAACAAATAATAAAATTTGGTCAAGCGCGTGTCGGACTCGAAAAAACTAGCACATTAACTTACTGAAATTTCAACTAATACAATTATGTTTATGTGGTGGTACGGAACCCTCAGTGCGCGAGTCCGACTCGCACTTGGCCGGTTTTTTCTCTTAAATAGCTGCTGTCCAATTATGCACTTATCGGCGCAGGAGGCCATAATATCATAATCCCAAGTCTCACAAGGATAAAGTGGGTTCAGGTATAATTAACCAGGATCGAATTATTGTCACATCACGTTTCGTGCTCCGGGCTTATGATGAGGCACCCGGACCCTTCTGTTCCAGTCTGACCCTGGGTAGCTATTACAGCTGACTCCATGTTTGCACATCCTGTGCTGTGATACCACTAATTAGTTCAGGAGTTGTTATTATGATTCGTTTTGGGTCCAGGACGTTCGCAACCCTCCACTAAGATGGTTTGTTGTCACGTCCTTTCACCTTGACGCTTCATAAGATCGACAGCTAACTAAATACTCAGCTGCCAGTCTATTCCTGAAGCAAGGAGGCCTCACTCGGTGTCGCAAAGAAGGTGCTGCTAAGTAGTATGTGCCTACACGGCCGTCCTGACAACACGACCGTCCTCGGGCGTTAATCCATTAACAATGTCCTAAAACAAATAAAAACAAGATCACCAAGCAATCCGCTCGTCTATCCTGACAATCAAGATCATCATCACACACAAAACTGAAACCACTCATTGTGAAGTTACTCTGAAGGCATGTGCCCCTTCAACCCAACTCTGAAAGCATGTACCCTTTCGACCATCTCACTATGGACCGGATGACATCTTTCCCACATAAATCACGGACAGGACCAGTGTGTCCGTCGACCATCCCTAATGGGCACGGTGACCAGATCCACCACTGTCCTTCCAACCATCAACAAAGCCTGGCCCGGACCAGTGTGTCCCTTCGACCAGCCCCGATGGGCATGGACCGGATCCGCCACTGTCCGACCAGCTTCGCAAACACAGATTGGGCCAATGCGAACCTTCAACCACCCAACCAAGTCGGGCTGGCCCGTACGACATTGCCCTCTCTATCAACTCCACAAACATAGATTGGACCAATGCGAACCTTCAACCACCCAACGAATCGGGCTGGCCCGTACGACATTGTCCTTTCTATCAGCTCAACAGTAATCACCCTACAACCACCCAAACCAACTGAGTAACTTCAAATCATATTATCAACATAGCAATTTCAAATTACGTGCGTCACAATATCATACTATCTCACAATAAGGAACATGCTCACCAGATATCCATAAGGTAGGTATCAACAACATAATTCTGTCTATGTACAGACAGTCCACATTATTCGAAATTCCCATATATTCCATTTCTGCTGTTCGATGTTGCTAAGAATATGGCTCTGGCTTGTTGATTTTCATCATCAATCACAATGTATCAAAATCAGTACACTGTCTATCTCTTTTCTTCCTCCATGCTTCTTCCCATTTTAATTTGGAATCGACCCCCTGAATATATTTTCAACCGTTGGCTCTGTCGTTATAATCGACCACAATATTTTTTGTAAGACCTTGCATTTTCATCCACCAAATAGGTCTTTGGCATCCCAGGGGTTATTTAGATTTGTTTCCCTTTGTCAATATTTAGCACAGACTCAAAGTGGTGCTCTTCTTCTCAGCGCATCACATAATCCGTACCACCGGAGCTGACTCTATTGAAGTTTGTCTAGAATAGGCGATACTTTGAAACTGCCACTAACAAACATGTACGTTCCTGAGTCTATCCAATTAAGTTCCACCGGCCCATCTAAGCATTTTCATCTCGGTTACATGGATTTTGGTTACATAGTTTTATTAATTATCCAACATTCGTCCCTGTAGAGCATCGCGAGTCTACCACAGATTTTCAAACAATCAATCAAATCGTTTATTTGCTAGAAGAACATCTTTCAATTTGAACACATCCTCTAGATTAACGCTGTGTCCCCATAAATAGCACACCATAGCTAAGGACTGACGACAGACCTGATATCCATGATATGCAGTTAGTGTAGCATCTTTTGATATTGTTTGGGAAACTCTCATTGACGCAAATACGAATCTACTGAGTCTTTCACGCACTGAGTTGACACGAAATTGCTAATAAAGATGCTCATTATCATTGAGACTCAAAAATGTTGCTTCTCCACTATTTTGTATACTTGTATTTAGTGCTCTTGGTTTCAACTGGCATCCTACAGTCACAGAGCATGCCTAACAGCGATCACCATTTCAACCAGTCAGCATTAGCTGTGTGATCAAATTATTTTGTTTCATTTCATTTCATTGCATTTTGTTTTTATTTAATCGTTATTCATTCAGATTTCGTTATTTCCATTTTAATTTTACAGACATCTGGTTAATGTTGTATAAAAACACCGTAGGAACACATCGTCGCTACCGTACGTAACTTTGATTCCATTCTACAAAGTCGAAAATTACATAATTTCACAACCACAAGCAAGTCTTGTCTTCTTCGTATGTACCGTAAGCGCTCTTTAACATCCACTATTTAAAAATGCATCAACGCCTTTCTAATTTACGATACTTTTGCAAATTACGCTTTTTGTCACCATCTAAGCGCATATAATTTTGATCATTACGACATATCAGGTATTAAAACTCATTAAACTTGATTCCTTTTTATCATAAAATGTATGTACAGCACCTAATTTTCTTGATTGTACTTGTTGCTCAACAATTTCTCGGCACGACTGTACTTTTACGCAGATCCATGAAACTGAAATGCTTGCACACATGATTAAAATATTGAGCTGTGTCTCTTTATCCCACTTCTGATATCGGCGCAGGAGGCCATAATATCATAATCCCAAGTCTCACAAGGATAAAGTGGGTTCAGGTATAATTAACCAGGATCGAATTATTGTCACATCACGTTTCGTGCTCCGGGCTTATGATGAGGCACCCGGACCCTTCTGTTCCAGTCTGACCCTGGGTAGCTATTACAGCTGACTCCATGTTTGCACATCCTGTGCTGTGATACCACTAATTAGTTCAGGAGTTGTTATTATGATTCGTTTTGGGTCTAGGACGTTCGCAACCCTCCACTAAGATGGTTTGTTGTCACGTCCTTTCACCTTGACGCTTCATAAGATCGACAGCTAACTAAATACTCAGCTGCCAGTCTATTCCTGAAGCAAGGAGGCCTCACTCGGTGTCGCAAAGAAGGTGCTGCTAAGTAGTATGTGCCTACACACTTATTGTAAAATTCACAACACACTCAGAGCTTTTCTGACGAATTAAACTGTCAATATTGCTTTTTATTTAATAATAACGAGATCGAAATTTGAATTGATTTTATACTTATCTTTTTATTCAGTCGACAAAATGATTTCAACCGTCACTAAAAAAACTTTTGCGTAAAATTTTCATACAAAATGTACGGGAATAGTACATTAAAATGCAAGGGCGCTATTTTGGATATTACAGCCGAGGCTCAGAAATTGCAGCCGGAGCCGCAGTCGAGGGCGTAATGGAGCCGAGGGTGTAATTACCAACGCGCACGAGCTTTTTACGACGTTTTTCAACACATTTGAGAATAAAAACAAATCAAATTGGTTACCTTTAAAATACTAAACTTTGCTAACCTTACGTCCACCGCACGTCCACCGGAACATTTTGTCGGCTGCATATGTTCATGCTTCCCTTTAATTTTACCAAATTTCAAAATTGTATTACATGTATGAGTATTTTAGACCGTTCAGGATCAGTTTTTTATATGTAGAAGTCGACACTATTAGAAATAATTACAATAATAAATACGACAAATATTTGTAAAATGGCGCGCATTCTTTCTTTTTCAGCGGTCACAGATTATACGTCGCGTGAGGAGCCCCCAAAACATTACCATGTTATCTTACACCATCAATCTTTTATCAATTATTAGTCAATCTAGTAACCAAGCTATAAAAAAAAGTAATTGTCACTCGGTACCCAAACATCATATTCCATTTACCTTGAAATAAATTATCAAAAATTGAATATCTTGTTACGTAAATGACAAATTTTTTGTTAATTAGTTTAAATAATTTCATAAAAACAACATTCATTTATGATATTTTCTCGAAGTCAGCTTAAAAATTTTAGTAACATAATAAACATAAAAACTCCTTGGCCGATTTAAAAAATAAAACAAAAATAAAACACTAGTTAAGTAATATTATGACAAAAACACGCGTGTTTAATGATTTGGATTATGGACCTTAATTCAGTGCAAATAGAGCTGTTTTATGAGCAAATGTGTTGAAAAAGTTTTTTTGCAATTTGTGACTTTTCCATAGAAGGTTTTGATCAGTATTAGAAACAGGATCGATTGGCATAAAAAAAAATTAGTGTAAAATGGTTATTTTCTTGCTAACTGTAATTTTTTTTGAAAATCTGTGAATGCAGTTCAGAATATCTTTAAAAGTTATGGATGGTCTCATAGGAACGTTTTCCTGTAACTGTAGCGGTTAAGGTCCCTTACTGACCCGTCTCAAAAAGTCACCCTGTATATACTCGTACTGATACAAACCTAGGGGATAGGTACTGTAATGGGTGCTTGTAACATCAATAAAAACTCCATATGATATTTCTTGTCTCAATGCCATATATCAAGAAAAATTTAATTATTTTTTAATCGAGTTTGATCGAACGTCTTTCATTCATTCTCATTGCATTCGCGCTGCGTTCAATATCAATTTTTGTATAATAATTGCGTTATACTTTAAGCGTTATCCGAAGTGAAAAGCCTCTAGGGCTCCCTGTGTGATAAGTGTTTCTATTCCAGCTGTGTAATCATTATTATCTTTCATGGATTAAAGTGATATTCGTTGAAATTGAAGTCTTGCATTTAATTGTAGAGGATCAGCTGTTAGGTGCTTTGCAGGTAGCCAATTTTAACTGAGCAACAACGCCCTCACGAGCCCCAACAGGTTCGTTATAATTGGTGGAGGCGGCTAAACTCCAAACACCGAGAAATTGTGGCCAAGATCGCCAACCTCGTCGTTTAAAGATATTTAAAATAAATTAAACATGGAAGTGCAATTTTCTGGTAAAGAAGATGTTAACGAGTTCAGCAAGCAATTTGTTGCTATCGCCACGATCTTATTGAATGTCATGCAGAATACAATGCAAATAGAGCGAGTCTACGCCGTTTCGGAACGCAGTTAGTAGTTTAGATTGGCGGGTTCTGGCTCATTTTTTATGGCCCTTCTAAAAACAAGTGCGTTGGTGGATCCCGCGGGAAAAAAAAAAGGACATTCGATAAAAACTTGTGAAATCGTCCTCTCCAGGTAGTAGTATAGATTGGCGGGTTCTGGCTCATTTTTTATGGCTCTTATCAAAACAAGTGCGTGCGTGGATCGCGCGGGTAGTATAGATTGGCGGGAAGTGGTGCATTTTTTGTGGCCCTCTCTAAAGGTCATTGTCTACTTGTCCATCGCCAGGTGCTTCCCACGGCGATATGAATTCCTTTGTCAAGTCCTTTTGTACTTTCACGGCGGCAGGGTTGCCCGTTTTTTTGGAATTTTCAATTTCAGTTTTTTGCTACACCTATCCTTTAACATCACCAGGTAGCTTCTGACTTGCAAAGTATTTTTTGTATCCAGATCGAGACTACCATCGATGAATGGCAGGTGCAAATGTCTATGTCTACCTGGCCAACTCTACAAGTTGGAGCCTGTCGGATTTGTTTTTGTGATCGGTGTTTCTTAAAGTTTAATACTTCACATTATGGAACGAATTATTCATTGTTATAAATAACATCGAAGTCGCAGGTGGTTAAAAGTTTCCATTGTTATAAAATGGTTTTGGGTTACCTGTTTTTTCGAGATTCCCATGCAAGTTTATCGTCATCTTTTGTTCCATTATTGGGGAAGATTTATTAAATTTCATAGATACCTTCTAAATGGTTAAGCAATAGCGTGTTATCCGTTTTTTGTGCCTTCGATGCAAGTTTTATCTTGATTCTTTACAATATCCACGATATCAAAATGGTGGAATCAAACTTGAAAATACTTGTTCAGTTGTTTTTTGTTGCTAAAGGTTTGTCTGGCTACCTGTCCTTCGTTTTGGAAAGGATCATGTTTTAACATGCCCTTTCTTAGTTTTGTCTAGTTGGTTAAGGTGTATAAAAGCCCACGATGCAAACTCAACGTCATATTGTGTCTGTGTCCGGTTCCAGTGTAACAACGAGTTCAATAGATACCTAGTGAGGTTCAAAGTGTTTACAGTGTTATATTTATGTTATTGTTTCTTCTTGCTGCCTATTGGATGTAAGTATACATTCTTTTTTTATTTGCCTTTATTTTTACGTATATTGTTACTCCTTATAACGATGCTGTATTGAGGTAATTAACCACGATGCAACGTCATATCCTCCCCTCTTTTGAAATATTCTCATACTCCCTTTTCAGCCATATGAAAATACTTACAAGAGTTATTTTTTCCCTGACACCCCAGATGAACCCAGTGATAATGAAGGGAAACTCACACTTAAGAAGAGATCAGAGCACAACATTGATGGTTTTTTTGAGAAACCTAAGAAAAAGACGAAGTTTGCAAAAAAGTCATCGAGTGTTGGACAGGCTTCAAAAGAAGGTGTCGCATACATTACTTCAAACGTGGACGACGGTGCATATGCTTCACATCTTATTAAAATTGAAGTTTATAACATGAACAAAATCAAAGACATAGCACCAACTGAACAGTGGAAACATGCAGACGTTTGCGTGAAGTATTATGCGTCAAATGAAGATGAAAAAAATAGGCAAAGTGCCCGAGGTGTAAAATACAATATTACAAAACAACTTGCGGCGAAATCAGACTGTGTGCATTATTTTATAGGGAGAGATAAGAAACAATAAGACAGTTCTTGTGTACTTTTACGACCAGTGTTAATGTCCTTAATTTTTTTTTGCCATTTGTAATTGTATTCTAGATATTTATATTTTCGTGTAAAGGAAAGAAATCCTTTTTGTGCACTCGTTTTTTGAAGGGAGAGTGTATAAATAGACTACAGCCCTACTTGAAACCACATTTTCCATTATGGACACGCAGGCTTCTTTAGACCAGCCTCTTTACGACGTTTGTGAAGAAGTGGAGCAGAGGATCAGGTTTTAAGAGGACCAATTGTCTCAGGAGGAAGCTGTTTTAAGTCTCTGCGATAAAATTGAGCAGGATTACTTTAAAACGTGAATATCTTATACAGTATTTTGACTTGTTGTAGCATGTTTTATAGTTTCTAGTGGTGGTGTCTGATTTTACATTTATAATGCAGAGAGTTTTGTATCTTCCTTTATTTGTGGGCTTGCTATCGAGGCATACAAGATTACTTCGAAATGTTTACTTTTGACCAAATTTTATGACAGGATGAGATTGCAAGTTTTGATAAATCCTCCATTTTATTGAAATTTCATCGTTTTATACGTTTGTGGTACATTCAAAATGTTTTACCTCAACCAATGTTATTAGATCCTGACATTTTCCCTTATTTCACTCCCTGTAATGGCCATAGCGAACAAAATCAATCCATAGATCAAATTGATGGAGTTTTACCAATGCAAGCATATTGTCTTTATTGTAAACATGAAAGTAGTAAGTATAACGAATTTTAGGAATTAATCCAGCTTTTTTATTAATTTATTTAAAAACTTCTTTTTGTTTAAACAGGTCCACGCAAAATAGTCAAATTGGAGCAGGAAGAAGAGCAAAAAAAAGGTCTGTGACATTGGAAAACGAAAATGAATCATCGTCAAAAAGGATTTACAATCATCAAACAACAAATTACTGTGAAGCTTCATCATCGACAGTACAGCACCCTACAAATAAAATTAAGTGCAATAGAAAATAATGATAAAGTTGAATGTTCCGTTTGTCACTTGTATTTGTCAAGAAAATATTTCACAAACCATTTAAAGAGTAACACACACAAAAATAATGTTTTGAGATCTGACCCTGAATTTGGCAATGTGCAGCCTCCATAGCCCCGCGTCATCCGATCGGATTACGGTTCGCTTCCTTTCGTCAAGCCCCGTGTAATCCGATCGGATGACGGGTACCGAGATTCCAAATTATGCTTTATACTGTTAAAAGTAAGGTTTATTTTAGAATGGTATGTTCTGTGACTTGAGACCTCTTGAAATTCCCTTTCGAATGACATATAAACCATAGAGGTAGAGTGTCTACGTTCGGAAATATCGGCAATTACTTCCCGCGCGCTGAATACCCCACCAATGTAAGTAGGTCAATTGGCGGGAAAAAATTGCAAATTCGCAATGTCACTATATTTTTGTGCGGTTGATGCGAATTTTAGTATGGCGGGGTTTGTCGGGTATTTTGCCGCGCTTAGGGGAGTTATTTGTTTATGTTAACAGAGTAATAGAGGTTAATTAAAAATTCGTTTGGATATAATTGAATTGAAATATAATTGAATAAAATTGAATTGATTAATTAGATATAATTGGATATAATATAATTGAGTTGAATTTTAACCGATACCGTGGTTGATCCATCGTTTGACACGCCAGAACAGTTTTTGCAAAAAGTTAAGCAACAAGTATTTTCCTTAATGGAACGTTCAATTCTAGAACACTTTGTTGTAAAAGTCAATTTTATACTAAATGCAAACTTTATTCAACAAACGAAAAATGAGAATAATACTTTTGATTTTCAAACTTTGAATTATGTCGTTTTCAGCGGTGATGACAATGATACCATATTTTCATCTCTGATGTGTGAAATAATAGATAAAATAACTCATTTTGAGAAGAAAGACAGTGGGTGGAGTTTAGTGAAAATCAATCATTTAGACATGAATTTTAACAAGTTGTAACCTCCCCCCCCCCCTTTATCTGTGTAATCCTACCTAACTCCCCCTTACTGAATAACTTTACTTACCTACTTGCTATATAGACACGGCCTAAGCTGACTTTATTTTTTTTTGTTTCAACTTATTAATTTAAATCAAACGCATAGAATAAGAAAAAAAACATTACCTAAAAATTGTTCCCTACTATCAAACCCTGTTATAATGAATAATTTGGCTTGTGATCGTTCTAGTGGCTTAAGACCTAACTCTATGGGCTAAGTGCAGCTGGATCCGTGGGGAGAGCATGACCTATACTAACCTAACTCCTAAAGCCTACCTATCCTAGTATGAGCTTACGCCCCAACGTCTGAAGAGTTTGCAACAACAAGAACGTGACAAAAGGAACATGAAGTAAGTATGCACAATAGGGAAGAACACAGAATAGATAATTAGAATGTGAGGACATATTATTATTATTAGATATATGATTGAGAGTGGCTTTGTGAACAAGTATGTGTAAACTATGACTGACTTCAAGGAGGTCTAAGAGGATTTATACTAAACAAAGGGATATATGCTTCAGTAGACTGATAGGTATAGTTACCCCCCTGCGGGGGGTAATCATCCGCCCCGCCGAATCCGCGGATGACCATGAGCCTCGACTCCTGGCTGGACAGCTCTCTGACATACCTATCCAATTCCGCTTGATGAAGCTACTCTAGATATACTTGAGCAAACCAATAGCAAGGGATAAATCTTTACACCGTCAATCTTGTCTGGTAGTAAGTTTGTAGTTTTGTCATGTCACAATAGAAAGAGTGAGAGAATTGCTCAAAAGAAGAAACCTGGACTTGTTCCGCAATCCAGATCTAATAGGAATATATACACATATAAAATACAGTTTAAATTTCTTAGCCAAACAAATAATAAGCGGAATTTAATTACATGAATTTACATTTAGTTGTCAAAGTCCAAGACCTAGGTCAGTCATAATTTAATCTGAACAATAAAAGCAACACATTGAACAATGAAAACAACACTTTAAAATAGGTAGGTAAGTAAGAAATTTAGTTCTTGTATTCAAACCTGAGAAACATTATTAATCTCGCGAGGTTCAGGAAATGTTCCTTATCCTTCCCGTCGTCCCAGCTCAATCGTATTTTATTAAGAAAGCATTATTTCAGTACGTTCATACGCACAATCGAATATGCATCTAGTACGATAGCTTAATGATAATTCGGCCTGCACAATGTGGACAATCTGCCTTCTTTAGTACAGAAAAGGGACCACTTTAGGCTGGCTCTTTGCTTCACCTTAAATACAGAACTAATTATTATCAAGCTTTTGATTTCATCTTGCAAGAAAATTCCCCTTTTAAATTTAAGGAAGGCATGACTTAATATGTCATACACAGAACACAGCAATTTTAGCCAAAGGTAGGTAACCTGGGCGGTCCCAGAAATATTCGACCTTACTTACTTACTGGCAGTTTTTATTTGATTAAATACTCTTTTTAGGAAGCGTGAACATTAAGAAATTTAAATTTAGAATTCGAACGCGCTAGGTCATTTGGCATTTGTTCTGAAGCATACTTAGTGAATGTTGTCATCGAATTTTTCGATAATGGATAAAATTGGTGTTCGTTACGTAATTCAATACTTTTATTTGAAAGGTCTCAGCCCAACTAATATCAAAGTGGAGCTTGATTCTACTTTGGGGGAGTCTGCTCCTTCATTCACAACAATAAAATATTTGGTGGCAGAGTTCAAGCGCGGCCGCTCGAGCTGCCAAGATGAACATCGCAGTGAACGACCAAATGAGGTGACTAATCCAGAAATAGTAAAAAAAATCCACAAAATTGTACTGGATGACCGTCGACTGAAAGTACGCGAGCTAGCAGATATGGTAGGCATTTCAAAAAGTGCAGTCCATCGTATTTTAACAGAAAACTTGGACATGAGAAAGCTATGCGCAAGATGGGTGCCGCGATTACTCACAGTAGAACAAAAACAGCGCCGTGAGGATGTGTCAGTCGAATGTTTAGCAAAATTTCGCAGCAACAAAGCCGAGTTTTTGCGTCGATTTATCACCATGGATGAAACATGGGTTCATCACTTTACACCTGAGACTAAGGAACAGTCAAAACAATGGACTGAAAGAGGAGAATCAGCTCCGAAGAAGGCAAAAACAGTTCCATCGGCAGGAAAAGTCATGGCTTCAGTTTTCTGGGACGCGCGTGGCATCATTTTTATAGATTATCTTCCAAAAGGAAAAACCATTAATGGCGAGTATTATGCCAACTTATTGCAGCATTTGAGTGAAGAAATAAAGAAAAAACGGCCTCATTTGTCAAAGAAAAAAGTTTTGTTTCATCAAGACAAGCTCCAGTCCACACATCTGGCATTGCAATGGCTAAAATCGAAGAATTAAAATTTGAATTGCTTCCCCATGCACCTTATTCACCAGATTTGGCCCCGTCAGATTATTTTCTGTTCCCAAACCTAAAAAAATGGCTCGGCGGGAAAATATTTTCGAGCAACATAGAGGTTGAGTCGTTGGTTAATGGCTATTTTGAAGAGTTTGACAATTCCTACTATGGACGTGGCATTGAAGCTATAGAGCACCGCTGGGAAAAGTGTATCGAGCTACAAGGAAGCTATGTAGAGAAATAAATATAGTTTGTCCCATTTATTTTGATTTTTCTTGGTTAGGTCGGCTACTTCTGGGACCACCCTCGTAGGTACAAGAAAAGACACATTCCCGTCACAATCATTCATCAAAATTAGGCGAATTTATAAAGTTAGATGAAGGTAGGAAATAAACTCTTTCCTTGATATATTATAATACCAAACCCGATACGTCCACTGCATGACAAAAGTCCTTTGGTGTCTCATTTTATCAATTAAAACACTAGATTTCATGTGATCCAGATTTTGAAGCTATTTTATACCAACAGAACAAAATTAAGTATAACGTTCATCTCCCGACAGGCTTTTCAGTCAGAGAAAAATAATTTTATCCAAAATTTAGGCAAACTTCATCATAAAAATATCCTTCTTTCGATAAGCTAGCTAGTTTTTGCACTGATAGACTTGATCACAGAATTTAAATCTTTAAATAAACACTTTGTACGGTCTACCCACATTACTATGAACCCTCTCAGCCGTATTGCTGTGCCATAAGGCCCTTGAACAACCCCGTAAAATATACCAGAATATCGAGAATATCACATTTTAATATAGTCAGTTAGGAATTAATCCAGCTTTTTTATTAATTTATTTAAAAATTTCGTTTTTTTTTAACAGGTCCACGCGAGAAAAAATTAAACCCATAGCTGCGGTAAAAGCTCAAGTCAGACAGAGGCGGTATGATTGCGAAAGCGGTCCGGGGCGGTTTGGCGGGAACAAAATACCGCGCCGCTACCGCTTTTCAATGTGACTGGGTGCATAAGAACTCATACTTTACAAAAAATACCGGCCCCGGAACGCTTCCGCTACCGCCTCTGTGTGACGCGGGCTAAAAGGTGTACCTCAAGAAGTTTCTGGGTATCCAAGATCAGTGGCACCACATATCTTTACTGCAATTTGGTAGCGACAGTGGCGACCAGTAAATCCACTCACAATTGACTGGAGCAATGAAGAAGAAGATGAATTCATGCGAAGTCCAATAAGCCTACCGTTGTCTTTGTTTACTCCAAAACATTAGTTAACTAATTAACATTAATACTAACAAATACTAACACTAATTAACACTAATTAACATTAATTTACTTTACTTTTTAAATAAATGTAATAACCAGAACTTTTTTTTCATTAATTTTAGGTGAGTACCTACAATTAAGTAAGTAAAACACAAATATTGTTTTATTACAATTTAAAAAATAGACTTAAATAGGTGACTTAAAAATAAATCATTACATAATGTATTCTTAATAAAGAAAGTCGTAAAATTAGACATCGACACTCCATTATATCTAAAGTACATAATACATTATAAACAATACATTACACATACGGAAAAAGATAGTTTTGAAGAATTATACTATTATGAAAATATATTCTAGAATTTCGTTTCAAAAATTCTTCATGATACATGGTTGGTTTACGAGCAAACGAGTCAAAATAATCCGCAACACCATCCTCACTTATGTAAATAGCTATCCAATGTGACCCAATTTTCGTATCAGGATCTTAATTACTTATTAAGAAGCATGGTAGAGAAACATGAATTGGTAAACGATTTGCAGCATATACATTGTTTTCTAACTTGGGGTCAATTGTTTTCATGAATCTCTGTATATCACAAGTATCCATTTTTGCTTTCACACATCTGATTGTTAGAACTGCGTAGTAACTTTTGTTATAAATCCAAATGTATCATATTTTATATAAATATCTTAACTCATAACATTCATTAAATTTTAGCTATTGTAGTCGAAAGTAACTTCACGATTTTTATTTATTTCGTGGGTAATTACAGCATCGTTATAAGAAGTAACAACAAACGTAAAAATAAATACAAATAAAAAAAGATTGTATACTCACATCCATTAGGCGGCAAGAAGAAACAATAACAGTAAATATAACACTGTACACACTTTGAACCTCACTAGGTATCTTTTGAACTCGTTGTTACACTGGAACCGGACACTGACACAATATGACGTTGAGTTTGCATCGTGGGCTTTTATACACCTTAACCAACTAGAAAAAAATAAGAAAGGGCATGTTAAAACATGATCCTTTCCAAATCGAAGGACAGGTAGCCAGACAAACCTTTAGCAACAAAAAACAACTTTAGAGAGGGTTACAAAAAATGCACCACTTCCCGCCAATCTATACTACCCGCGCAATCCACGCACGTACTTGTTTTTACAAGTGCCATAAAAAATGAGCCAGAACCCGCCAATGTATACTACTACTTGGAAAGGATGATTTCACCAGAGTTTTTATCGAATGACCTTTTTTTTCCGCGGAATCCACCCACGCACTTGTTTTTAGAAGGGCCATAAAAAATGAGCCAGAACCCGCCAATCTATACTACTACCTGGTAAGGACGATTTGACCCGAGTTTTTATCGAATGAACTTTTTTTTTCCCATCCCTTCGACCAAAAATTTCATTGAATGAGCTTTTTTTTAGAGAGGGCCACAAAAAATGAACCAGAACCCGCCAATGTATACTACTACCTGGAAAGGACGATTTCACCCGAGTTTTTATCGAATGAACTTTTTTTTTCCGTCCCTTCGACCACACATTTCATTGAATGAGCCTTTTTTTTTACCAAGGGCCACAAAAAATGAGCCGGAAACCGCCAATCTATACTGCAAATGAACCAGAAATAAATTTTGCAATTTTAAACTGCTAACGAAGCCGTAATCAATCGTATTGTACCCCATCCGCTTCCTCACCCCGCATCACTGTCCCCGTCCCTGTCCCCGTCCCCGTACCCATCCCCGTCCCCGTCCCCATCTCTGTCCCCGTCCCCATCCCCATCCGCTCCCCCGACCCCGTCCCTGCCCCCGTCCCTGTCCCCATCCACTTCCTCACCCGCATCACCGTCCCCGTCCCTGCTCCCATCCGCTTCCCCGTCCCCATCCGCTTCCTCGCCCGTATCACCGTCCCCGTACCTGTCCCCATCCGCTTCCTCGCCCGCATCACCGTCCCCGTCCGGTAACAACTTGCAGAGTTGGGCAGGTAGACCTAGATTTGCACCTGCCATTCATCGTTTCATTCCATTTTCCATTAATATTTTTTTTTCCGTCCCTTCGACCACAGATTTCATTGAATGAGTTTTTTTAAAGAGGGTCACAAAAAATGAGCCAGAACCCGCCAATCTATGAACGAGCCAGAACTCGCCACTGCCGTTATAGAACCATATTCAAAGAAGATGTCTCCTTCGATTCTATTAAAAAATCGCTAAAGGAAGAATTCGCATCTGGGGTGACCTTCAAAGAAAGATTTTACCAAAGAAGGCAAGAGCCAAACGGAAAACCTTTAGAGTATTATTACGGCTTGTTAATTTAGTTCAATTCGACATTAAATAGCACATCGAGTTTGCCCACCGATGGCGGTCTTTGTCAAGAAAATTATTATTTTACTAAATGTTTTTGTGTTATAGCGACTTCCGAGTAAGGTGCATCTGGGTGATTACGAAACTTTTTTAGATAAACTGACAGCGTGACAAATAACAACAAACTTATAAAAAATGTGGTTGAGTTTTTAGTATCAAACTCATAATAAATGGGTTCTTGAATATGTAAACTAAACCACAACTTGAAGATAATTTCCAAAAATTGACCTAGTAAGTAGATCAAAATGTTTTAAAAATTTGTTTTCATTTCATTGCATGAGTTCAATTCCGAATGACACGCGGATAATTACGAATGACACTCAAAAGTAGTTTTTATTTTATTGTGCCATATGAAACATATTGCTTTTTCATTCGAGTTTACACTCTCAAAAAATAATTATCGTAGCTGGTCATTGAGTAGCATAAACATATTTATAAGATAATGTAATTCGGAATTAACCGTCAGGAATTTTTTTGGGCAATAACTATGAAATTTCTGAATTACCCTCGTCGGTTAAAGACGAAAATAACTAAAAATCTTTAGGTAGAGCGTTCTGAATCTAATTCTCAATACACAAAAACGACAATCTATCGAATGTGAAAACGTGCATTTTAAAAACTTACCAAACAAAGAAATTGTCGACTTGGGTGTAATTCCGATAATGTAAAAAGTGCGCGAAAATTGCGTCGATGACACTAATGGCGCCTCCACAACGTACGCTCGCTTTTAGCGACCGGAATCAACCAAAGCAGGGGAGCGTGTTAAGTTGGCCGCTAGGTAACGTATACCAGCACAAACAATAATGGCGCGTTTGGAAGCAAATAGACATTATTGGAATTACCCGATTTTCGGAATTAGCCGAATACACCTTACTCTGAACGTCAAAACGCGTGTTAAGTAAGAAAATAAACCAACCTTTTTAAAGAGTAGTCCTTATCTAAAGGGTGGCTAAATGTTCTAGGGGCTTAGTCTCATCTTTTCTTAAACCTTACAGGAGGTCGATGGACCTTGTCAAATAGGAACCAAAAGCTACAAACCATTTGCTGCAAATCAGCAGAACACAGGGGGCTGAGCATCCAATTCCAGGCTAGCAGCAGTCCGGACAACCCAGTCACCAAATCAGTAAGCCAGTCGCAGACGGGTAAGAAGATTTAATATATTATTAGGTCTTTACCTATGAAATTGCCGTTTTGTATGGCGAATTTTAGGTAAACTCAATTTTCAGTACTAACATTTTTGCATGTTTCTTAGGAATTATAAATCCAATTTTTTTTTATTTTCTTAGGCATTATTGGAAAGACATTAAGCTAACAGAAGCTTAAATTTAATTTTCCAAAAATATTATCTGTAAAAAAATATAACAAATTTACTGATGAAATCGGACGACATTTAAGACGAACAATTTTGGAACCTTTAATTGTAGATATCAAACTAAAAATAAAAACTTTATTTTATGCGTTAATTGATAACCTTGAAGTCAACTTTCAAATATAAGACAACTGAAAATAATTGCATTAGAATTATAGGAATTATGATCTCATTAATCTGTAAGAAAATTTCGGCAATTTCATAGGTAAAGACCTATTATTTACTCCTCAAACAAAACCGACCAATCCAGTACCTACCCAGACCCAAATATTGTTAGGGTTACCTCAAGGACCTAAATAAATACTATTGGTGTTATTTTTTTACATTTCTATACGCTAGTTTTCGAGAAAAATCTTAAAAACAATACCGTTAAATATCGTAAAATGAACACTCCGTATCAGCACAGGCGGCAGCGCGGAGTCGCGAGCCAATCACGCGGAAGCCGAGTGCGCGGTTCGGGCGGTTTCGGCTCGCTTTCGGGCTCTTAGTACGGTCGAAATCATCATAGAATACATGAAACAGAGTCATGTATTCTATGGTCGAAATTATTACTACAGGATGATTGCAAATAATAATATTTTTTTTGATTGAAAAATATTATAAAAAAAACTAGCGGGAGGATTTTTCTAAAACTTTGATAAACCTTTGTTTTTATCATAGTTACACCACCCCAGTCGGGCTAAGATGCGCACCGCGACTTGGTCGAGTCGCGCGCGACTGTCACTTTTTATGTATAGACGCTAGAAGACATAACCGGTTCAGTCTATGAAGACTCGCGAAGTCGCGGTGCGCATACTAGACCTACTGGAAATATTTGGGTCTAATTTAAAAACACCTTATATATAAAAGAAGAAGGTGACTGACTGACATATCAACGCACAGCCCAAACCGCTGGGTCTAGAGATTCCAAATTTGGCATGTAGGTTCCTTATGAGGCCTACGGGTGTACAAAGAAAGGGTTTTACAAAATTCCACCCCTAAGAGGGTAAAATAGGGGATGAAAGTTTGTATGAAAGTCCGTCAGTTCTGAAGTTAGGATCTTCAAAATTTGTATTTAGGCTGACGACTAAAAATTAAAATGTACGTGTCTCAGGGTTTTTAAAAATTCGACACCGTAAAGGGTGAAAAGGGGGATGAAGTTGAAAATTCTTTATTTTTAAAGTAAAATCCACATAATTTAATATTTAGGCATTAATGATGTAATTCTATGCAACGTTCATCACTGTTATTGAAATTCCACCCCAAATTCAACCCCTAAAAAAGCGAAATGGGTTGAAAAAGTCTAAAAACCAATATGGGTATCGTTTGTATGGTTTATCGTGTCGCTGATTACGAAAACTACAACAATTTTGAAACCCAACGTGGTGGACGTTAAATACCATAATTCCCTTGGGATGGGGTTGGGGTGCGATAGGGTTGAAATGTGAATATGGGTGTCGTTTGTATGGTTTATCGGGTCGCTGATTGCGAAAACTACAATAATTCTGAAATCCAACGTGGTGGACGTGAAATACCATCATCCCCGTGGGGATAGAGTTGGGGTGCGATAGGTTTGAAATGTCTAAAAATCAATATGGGTGTCGTTTGTATGGTTTATCGGGTCGCTGATTATGAAAGCTACAACAACTTTGAAATCCAACGTGGTGGACGTGAAATACCATCATCCCCTGGTGATGGAGTTGGGGTGCGATAGGTTTGAAATGTCTAAAAATCAATATGGGTGTCGTTTGTATGGTTTGTCGGGTCGCTGATTATGAAAGCTACAACAACTTTGAAATTCAACGTGGTGGACGTGAAATACCATCATCCCCTGGGGATGGGGTTGGGGTGCGATAGGTTTGAAATGTCTAACAATAAATATGGGTGTCGTTTCTATGTTAGGGATAGCGGTTAAATTGGCGTTAGGGGTAGGGATAGGGGCAGGGATAGGGAGAGGTAGAGGAAGAGGAGAGAGGTAGAGGTAGAGAGGTAGAGGTAGAGAGGTAGAGGTAGAATTAGAGGTAGAGGAAGAGGTAGAGAGGTACAGGTAGAGAGGTACAGGTAGAGGCAGAGGGAGAAGGAGGGGAAAGGGGAGAGGGAGGGAGAAAGGGAGGGGGAGGGGGTGAGGGAGAGAGAGAGGGAGGGGGAGAAGGAGGGAGATGGGGTGAGGAAGGGGGAGGTTGGGAGAGAGGGGGAGGGTTTTAGTTATTCTCAATTACTTCTGCGAATTGGCTATGTTTTGAAATATTACATAAAAGTGTCTTTCATCTCTCTCTTTACATTTGTTAGGATACTGCTGCTAAGTTCCTCTGCTCTGAGTTATTTATGAGTAACGTCTGTATGTTATATAAAATTCAGCTGGATCTTGAATTATACTCATTGATTTGCACAGGGTTAGTCCTGTTTTTCCTTAGTTAAAAATTACCCCGAAATGACGGGAAAATATCTCATTGCTTCAGAAAACCGGTAACAACATAAATACGAAATCCACGCGAGCGAAGCCGCGGGCAACAGCTAGTAAATTAATATAATATAAAACTTTAGAGGGCTGTTATGAGAAAGGTCTTTTTGGTTCAAGATGACCATTGTATGAAGTATATATGTTACGGCTAAAACCCGAAGCGCGGCTGCACCTAGTTTTAGCCGGTTAGAACTAGGTGTAGCCACCTACTCTTGGTTAAACCTAGTACCAGCCGATTGTTTTCGGGTAGAACTAGGTCTAGCCTTCATCATGCCGGCTACAACTAGGTCCAGCCATTCCCTGTTGGATAAAACTAGGTCTATCCGATATCATTCCGGCTAGAACTAGGTCCAGACAATTCCTGTTGGATAAAACTAGGTGCTAACAAGTTTAAACAAGTAACAGGCGCCTGACCCACGCGAGTCGCGCGCCCCTGCCGCCCGCCACCCGTACACCCGCGTTTGCCCTTGCGCTTGGAGTTTAGTACGCGTTGTGCCGTTGTACTTGAATGTAACGACAAGGGGTTATACAAATTAGGAAACAAATACGGCACTATAACAGAACTGTTTTCAAGAAATCAGTTCACTGTGTGTGAGTAAATTTTTTAGATATTGACATTGTTTCACCCGTAAAGAAATCACTACGTCAAATAGCCAATGCACAATCGACCTCTGGTGGGCAAGGCTATAAAAGATGCCACTGCAAAACCAAATAAGGCAACAGAAAGTGCCTCTGCAAAGCTGCTGGTATTTTGTGCAACTCAAAATGTCACTCAAGTTTAGATTGTTCTAATAAATAGTTTATGTTACTTTTTAAAAGTGTGATTTATAATTATAATAATAATATTCTTCAAATTAAAATATGCAAATATTGTCTGTTGATAAAAAAAATATCCTGATTGTTCCTATTATATTAAAAATTGTACTCCTAATAATTCGTGTTAATTATAACAATGTGATTTATAAGAATAAAACAACTCTTTACGTTTCTTATTATTGGGTGTTTTTTTAATATCTAAAAAAGCTCTGCCGATAGCATGCCGGCTACAACTATGTACAGCCAATCCCTGTTGGATAAAACTAACACACGCGCTGCTGCTGCAGACGCTGCTGTGAGTCACACTCGCTAGTGGAACTGCAGTAGATCAGCAGCACCTGGCGCGCCTCGCTACGCCCTCCACCCCGCGCCGCTGCTGCAGATGCTGTGAGTCACACTCGCTAGTAGACCTGCAGTAGATCAGCAGCACCTGGCGCTCACAACCTGCAGAGGCACGTGCCTCGCTACGCCCTCTACCCCACGCCGCTGCTGCAGATGCTGTGAGTCATGAGTGTGACGCGGGGCGGAAGGCGTGGCGGGGCACGCATCTAAGTTTTATCCAGCAGGGATTATCTGGACCTAGTTCTAGCCGGGATAATATCAGGTAAGTAGACCTAGTTTTATCCAACAGGAATTGTCTGGACCTAGTTCTAGCCGGAATGATATCGGATAGACCTAGTTTTATCCAACAGGGAATGGCTGGACCTAGTTGTAGCCGGCATGATGAAGGCTAGACCTAGTTCTACCCGAAAACAATCGGCTGGTACTAGGTTTAACCAAGAGTAGGTGGCTACACCTAGTTCTAACCGGCTAAAACTAGGTGCAGCCGCGCTTCGGGTTTTAGCCGTAACATATATATCAATCACTATAAAAACTAATCTATCAATGAACCATGTCTACAAGCCAAAATACAAGGCTTGATGGCCATCGAATTTGTTGGGAAAGATAAAACCCACGTATAGACTTGATACACCGAATGGGATCATTTTATACATTAAGCAAGTTCGAAGTCCCATCCGATCATGGAAAACTAATATTAGCAGATTGAACTGAAAGGACTGGAAGTTTAGCATACCTTCCCACTATTAAAATGAACTAAACTTTCTCATAAAAAATTTAAATATCAATCTTGGAGAAGTCAAGATGTACTATTTTGATGTTTTAATGTACCATTTACAGCCATCGGATGCCCGCTTCCTATTCCACACAAATTATTTACAGTACCTTTAGGCTTATACTAATCAATGCATTTATTCTAGGAAATTAATTGTATAGGAACTCAACTTTTTCTCGGTCCGCATTGGTATCTAGGGTTGCAGTTGCGGCACGCGTTACTGTGTCCTACGAAAATCTAGACGGTTATGGCCAACCTTCAGATGAAGACAATCCCTATACATAGGCTTAGGAAGTTCAGAACAAGCGTTAGGTAGTGTTAGGACTTTCTTTAGTTTTCCCTTTAGGTTCAGCTAGGATAGTTAGAAATTTAGACATTACCCCATTCAGATATGCATACATCAATAAACAGTTAAACTTATATACACCTTCATACATAAATACAACTTAATAGCTTAGGCTAGGTTAGGGACCTTTACAACTCTTTTTAAAACCAAGAATGATTAAAACAGCTTCTCAAAATTATAACAGGGCTCGTGGGGGCGTTGTTGCTCAGTTAAAATTGGCTACCTGCAAAGCACCTAACAGGTGATCCTCGACAATTAAATGCAAGACTTAACGAATATCAGTTTAATCCACGAAAGATAATAATGATTACACAGCTGGAATAGAAACACGTATACAGGGTGTTAATTTAATTGCGTGCCATAGCTGGGTGTTTCAGTAACGATGAAGGAACACAAAAAAAATCCTACTTTATTTTTTTATCAATGATTTTTTTTACAATTTATCAGGTACTTATTACATTTTGACGGTCCTAAGCCCGTTAAAGTATGAAGGGAAAATTGGAGTCACACACGAAAAAAGAAAGGATTTCTTGATACTCTCGCGCTGGCTCGGTGATAGCGCGGTGACCCTCCGCGTTAGTTTAGTTTCAATGGAGTTAAATTTTTTTTGTGTTCCTTTATCGTTACTGAAACACCCCCTAAGCTATGACACGCAATTAAATTAACACCTTGTATAACACACAGGGAGCACTAGAGGCTTTTCACTTCGGATAACGCATAAAGTACAACGCAATTATAATACAAAAATAGATATTGAGAGACAATGAGAAAGAATGAAAGACGTTCGATCAAACTCGATTCAAAAATAATTACATTTTTCTTGATATATGGCATTGAGACAAGAAATATCATGTGGAGTTTTTATTGCTGTTACAAGCACCTATTACAATACCCATGTGACTAAATTTTAAAAGTGGAATTCCCCCCCTCCCCTCCCCCCCCTGAAGGGGGTGCTTTTGGCACGCGCTTTTTGGATGAAGTTAATGCTCAATCCTAATTCGAGGAACGCCTTAGCTGCAAGCCAGACAGAACGGGCGCGGCGCGCTTTGGGTGCGCCCGAGGCGCGCTTCGAGCGCCCCCGTGGTACACTTTTCGGCTGGACGACGCAATCGATGGCAGCGGACTGTGCTGTGAGGCGGCGTGCCGGCGGTGCGCCGGTGGTGTACCGACAGAGCGCCTTAGGCATGCCGTCTCGTCGCCTGTTCAAATCACATGCATACAAAATGTAGGAGAACGACGCGGTGCAAGCCAGAGAGAAGAGGTGCGCTGAAGGCGTGCCGTGCGGCGCACCTCTTCTGTCTGGCCTGCGCCTTAGCTGCAAGCCAGACAGAACGGGCGCGGCGCGCTTCGGGTGCGCCCGAGGCGCGCTTCGGTTGCGCCCGAGGCGCGCTTCGAGCGCCTCCGTGGTACACTTTTCGGCTGGACGACGCAATCGATGGCAGCGGACTGTGCTGTGCGGCGGTGTGCCGGCGGTGCGCCGGTGGTGCACCGACAGTGCGCCTTAGGCATGCCGTCTCGTCGCCTGTTCAAATCACATGCATACAAAATGTAGGAGAACGACGCGGTGCAAGCCAGACAGAAGAGGTGCGCTGAAGGCGTGCCGTGCGGCGCACCTCTTCTGTCTGGCCTGCGCCTTAGGGTTGCTTAAGAAGGTTTTGAAGTGGGCCAGCCGATTTAACAAAAAATAACGAAAAAAAAACCGGCCAAGTGCGAGTCGGACTCGCGCACTGGGTCCGTACCACCACATAAACATAATTGTATTCGTTGAAATTTCAGTAAGTTGATGTGCTAGATATTTTGAGTCCGACACGCGTTTGACCAAATTTTATTATTTGTTGTTATTTTATAGCTTATTCACTATAAAAATACCAATTTTCAAGTTTGTAAGTGTTCTTGTTTTTAAATAGAACTAAAACAAAAATCGCCTCAGCGACCATCCAACTTGACCCCTCTCTTATATGAATGTTCTTGAAACGGGAGCTCACCACAATTGGTTACCATTAGTTGTGAGAAAAGTTGTAATATTTAATGATTTCAGACTTTTCCCATTATTTGTACTGTGAGACCTAGCTTCTTGCCAAATTTCATAATTTTAGGTCAACGGGAAGTACCCTGTAGGTTTTGCATTTTTGAATAAATGTATGAAGATGAGGACATAAAATACCATATCTTTTGATTGCGTCGTTGTAAAAAAATTAAATTTTCAGATCTTGTGTGCTTCATGGATCCTAATATATGGCATTAATTTCAACCTGATACCTTTACCCGTTCGTGAGATAAAGGGTCTTGACCGACAGACAGACGGACAACAAAGTGATCCTATAAGGGTTCCGTTTTTTTCTTTTGAGGTACGGAACCCTAAAAATAGCGTAATCCTGCCTTTCCGAATACTGCCATTCTGAAATTGACAAATAAAAGGAAATAAGTAAAAATTATTAAAAGAAAATTTGAACCAATGTTACTAAACCGCAAACAAGCAGATAATTGATATTATTAGATCGTCATTTACGCGAGTAATAAATATCGGAATACTGACTTGTGGGGTGAAAGGTAGATAAGATAGTGTCCGTCTTCCCAGCAAGCGCGTGCGAGATATGGCCGAGTGGCATACACCAAAATTTAGTGGAAATTGGTTCATTCCATCAGTAAAGTGTCAGATTCAGTGCATCAAAGCTGACTACACTACGAGCTGAAAACTTTGGGTGGCTGTAGAGATGTCTCGTCAGCCAGCCCATTCTATACAGGAAAAAACCGGCCAAGTGCGAGTCGGACTCGCGCACTGAGGGTTCCGTACCACCACATAAACATAATTGTATTAGTTGAAATTTCAGTAAGTTAATGTGCTAGATTTTTTGAGTCCGACACGCGCTTGACCAAATTTTATTATTTGTTGTTATTTTATAGCCTATGCCCTATAAACATACCAATTTTCAAGTTTGTAAGTGTTCCCGTTTTTAAATAGAACTAAAACAAAAATCGCCTCAGCAACCATCCAACTTGACCCCTCTCTTATATGAATGTTCTTGAAACGGGAGCTCACCACAATTGGTTACCATTAGTTGTGAGAAAAGTTGTAATATTTAATGATTTCAGACTTTTCCCATTATTTGTACTGTGAGACCTAGCTTCTTGCCGAATTTCATAATTTTAGGTCAACGGGAAGTACCCTGTAGGTTTTTCATTTTTGAATAAATGTATGGAGATGAGGACATAAAATGCCATATCTTTTGATTACGTCGTTGTAAAAAATTGAAATTTTCAGATCTTGTGTGGTTCATGGATCCTAATATATGGTATTAATTTCAACCTGATACCTCTACCCGTTCGTGAGATAAAGGGTCTTGACAGACAGACAGACAGACAGACAGACAGACAGACAGACAGACAGACAGACAGACAGACAGACAGACAGACAGACAGACAGACGGACAACAAAGTGATCCTATAAGGGTTCCGTTTTTTTCTTTTGAGGTACGGAACCCTAAAAAACTACGAAGATTACATTAAAGCCAAATAGTTCTACATTTACTGCATATCTAGTGCAATTGATTGTAAAAAAACCGAATCGAAAACGTGCATATGGTAGGAGCACTTCATCAATAATTATGGGTGGCTGGAGAGATGTTTTCCCAGCCAGCCCAGGTAATACCTTGGAACATATAGTAGGTAGGGAGATAAAACAAAGCTTAATATTTATTAAGGACATTTCTTTGCCGCTCAGTGTATTTTTAAAATCCAATATTACCAACACTATTGGTACCAACACTGATGTACGGCAGTGAAAGCTGGGTATGGCAGAAGAAGCATGAAAGTAGAATTAATGCAGTAGAAATGAGAGCGTTGAGGAGTATGATTGGTGTGAAATTGAGTGACAGGATTAGAAATAGTGTGATAAGAGAACGTTGTGGCGTAAAAGAAGACGTAGTGACTAAAATTGAGAAAGGGATGCTAAGATGGTTTGGTCATGTGGAGAGGATGAATGAAGGAAGATTGACGAAAGAGATCCACAAGGCGAGAGTGAATGGAAACGTTGGAAGGGGAAGGCCTCGGCGAACGTACCAGGACCAAATTCAAGACGTTCTGAATAAAGGCCAGGTTAAAAGTACCCTAAACCGACGAGCATGTATGAAAGGATTGATGAAGGTTCAGGAAGCAAGGGAAGTATGTCAAGATCGTAGCAGGTGGAGAACTGTGGTCTCTGCCTACCCCAACGGGAACAAGGCGTGATGTTATGTATGTATGTAATATTATGACATAATTATCACAGAGGAAGGATACATACTGAACACCGAAATAAACTAAGCCGTTGTTTTTGGCTTCTATAAACAACAGAAATAATTCGAATTCTTTTAACAACACTTCGATAAAACAGTCTAGGCAGTAGGTACGTACCGTAAATATAAATCTTAATTCAAGAAGAATATTAATTTTGAATTAAATTGAATAAATATTAAATCTTGGCGATTCTATGTTATCAGTTTATTACAAAACCTGAAATATTTTATTTACCAATTAAGAAGCGTAATATTCATACTAGGTAGGTACTTCGGTGTACAAGCTTGGGTACCTGTGATCGTTGGTTCTGTTTTAAGGCGCTATAGTTAATATGCAGTACTACTGTTGCATATATTTTGTCGTAATAGCGATATGCAACTTGTGGTCTTGGTCAATAGCAGAGGTGTTCACTGCTGTAAACGATTGCGAGACCTTGTTGGCCACATACAAACATGTCATAGACCACTTGGATACCATAGTCAAGAAAGAGGACAAGCAACTATCGGACTTAAAACAGTAAGTTTCTTACAATTAACCCTTCTAAGTTATTTTATGTTTTACGGCCTGGCTACTAGGTACGGTCAACCACTTGTCGGTAGAAACTTTTTCATCTCTATTACCACGCCATAAGGTCCAAAAGTGTTTCTACTGATATCCGGCCGTGTGTACCTATCTTCTTAGCGGTGAGAGAATTTTTCAAAACGTTGACCTAACTATTACTCGTGCGCGCTCGCAGTGGTTTGCAGGCAGCGTATTGAAAAATGTTTAGTCAGTAAGCCCTTACCGGCGCAGTCGTGGCCAGGTTGTAAGGCAGAGAACATTCACCCGCACAGTACCGCTGTTGGGCGCGGTCGGCAGCGTTGTTAGATAGCGAGGGAGAGCATAATCGCAGTGCGTTCCGTCGTCTTCGTTTTGGTACGCACGGCAGCAAGCACGAAGAAACAAAACCAGTACCTTTAAGCTGAACCAGTGCTAAACTAATAGCGCCTGAAACCAGAGACCCGGTCAAAGTCAAAGTGTTTCCATCGATGTGCGCCGTGTGTACAATAGTGTACATACCTCGCGTGTAGTATACGGGGTATAAGAAACAGTTTTCCGAAAACTCAAAGGGCATGATCAGTCAACGAACTGAGCGAAACGATCTTGAATAAAACATTAAATGAAAAAATCAGCATCTCCATACAAAATTGTAACCTTGATTGGACTGACAGTTTTTGTGGGACGGCCGATTTTTATTCAATTCCTGAAAGTTGACTTATCGGGTCGTTTTATTATGTCCTTTACACCCCATATAATATCGTCAAATTTTTCAGCAACTTCTACACAAAGAAACGATCATTGTTAGATGCACTAACAAAAAAGTGTCCCCATTTTCGTGTCTTCTAAATTTTAAATTTCGAAGTATTTTTTTCTAAGAACAAATAGAGGCATAAGCCTTTTTTATGGTCCCATTGTTTGAACCCCAGATTAGTAAGTTAATGTACGTTTGAACACCAATCGTAAATCTGCTGACAACGTTTGAACAGCGGCGAATTAAATATGCAGGATAATTAAACTATAATTTTCCTAACCATATTTAAAAGTACAGCTTGCGTTACAATTCTTTAAACAAGTATCTTGCGCCACGGAATAGCGCTCAATGTATGTTATGTGGTTACCGCCTGAAATCTAATATTCCAAACATTTTTCTTATTTAACGTGATTTAAAAGCTATTGTACTATACACCTCTTTTAGTATGTTTTGAAATTTTAGGTACCTAGATTTATCTAAGCGTGAATACGAAAAAGCATCGGCAAACATCCCAGACTATGTAGGGAACCCTATCAATGCTTTTTGTCTCATAAAAAGACTGACTTTCGACCTGTATGAGTTAGAGAGAAGGACAAATACGAGTATAATAGGTAAGATATTGGTTATTTATGGGGTATAGATTTTGTAGCGAGATCTAAGACAAATTTAGTACCCAGCATTTTTCGGCTAGCAATAATATACGAGTATTAATAGACCAGGGTTGCTAAAAAAACTTATCTATATAATCATCCACGTATATTCAAATCCGTTCCATGTGCTGCCGGCAAAGAATAGTACCAACCCATACATACCCGTGGGTGTCTTAAGAGGCGGCTAAGGGTTATAAACTGGAGGATGGGCAGCAGCATCCTCCTGTATATCATACCATCTTACTTACTGCGGTCACCTACAACCACGGTCCATGGTGCCAGCCGTAACGCTGACAAGCGAGGTGACTATGGTACTTCCCCTCCACATTTTTCCAGCAAAAGCTAGAATTCTGGAAGGAGCTCCCTGTCCTGTAGTGGACATTTCATGGGATGTTATGACGATGATGATATTCAAATCCTATTTAATATTATCAGACAATTTAGAAGTTTTGCACCTAGACTACTCGGATTAATAGAAACAAAATTATGGAAATCAGAAATTTTACGTACCTATTAGGAAGCGAGCAACATGATAGATTTTAATTCTTAATTTAATTGTATTAGAAAACCAGTCACTGTTGCAAAACGGGGCGTCACAATTAATTTGACTTCTTCTTCACGTTATCATAAATATTATGAGTATGCAATATGTATGGCAATACAAGTAAGTACTGTTCAAAGCCTACTCGCTCGTACGTTTCTTTCCTTTAATTATTCTTTTCATTCTTCTTTTCCTCAAGGTTACATCAAGGCCAAGGCAATAAATGACAATAACGCAAAGATGCCATATAAGGAAGACTTGTTCGGCGCAGCGGCCGCTCTTACGCGGCTGCAGAATACCTATATGCTCAAGGCCGAAGATTTAGCTGAAGGGAAAATAAACGGTGTCGTCTATGGGTATGAAGTATAACTCTTCATTATTGAGATAAAAAAAGCCACTTAAGAATATATTATGGGAGAATGTCGTCACATTTTTGGTAGAACCCGAGCCTCATTTTGCTCGTAATTCTGCGACGTATTCTTTTAAGAATCAGATAGATTTAAGAATCGTATAAATTTTCACAATTACACCATCAAGTAGGTACTAAGATAACTATTCAAGTCGCGAGTGAATAGGCTTCTTATCGGCAAGCTCGTTCCATCGTCGACCTCATCTCTGTCTTCAAGACTAGATCCAGGTCAAGGGTAAGCCCATTACAATAAAAAAAATTCAGTAAGTTAATGTGCTAGATTTTTTGAGTCCGACACGCGCTTGACCAAATTTTATTATTTGTTGTTATTTTATAGCTTATGCACTATAAACATACCAATTTTCAAGTTAGTAAGTGTTCCCGTTTTTAAAATAGAACTAAAACATAAATCGCCTCCGCGACCATCCAACTTGACCCCTCTCCTATATGAATGTTCTTGAAACGGGAGCTCACCTCAATTGGTTTTCATTAGTTGTGAGAAAAGTTGTAATATTTAATGATTTCAGACTTTTCCCATTATTTGTACTGCGAGACCTAGCTTCTTGCCAAATTTCATAATTTTAGGTCAACGGGAAGTACCCTGTAGGTTTTGCTTTTTTGCATAAATGTATGGAGATGAGGACATAAAATGCCATATCTTTTGATTGCGTCGTTGTAAAAAATTGAAATTTTCAGATCTTATGTGGTTTATGAAGCCTAATATATCGTATTAATTTCAACCTGATACCTTTACCCGTTCGTGAGATAAAGGGTCTTGACAGACAGACAGGCGGACAACAAAGTGATCCTATAAGGGTTCCGTTTTTTTCTTTTGAGGTACGGAACCCTAAAAAAGAAGAAAGATAGATCTAATAATGTAATTTACAAAAGAAAACTTGATTTAACATGTTTATACGTACAGTTGAGGTAATATGATTATGGGTCTCTGACAGAGTATGATATAACCTGCATCTATACGTAAATACGTATGTATTTATATGTCGAGTATACTTCCGGGTCATGAGTACGGTTCTTGTAATGACGAGCAATTATTTGAAAGGCAACTTACTTCAGAGTGGTGTAACTGTGAGTGCGCGCCCCTCCCCTGCTTCCAGTTTTGGCTCAATCTACAAGCGGCAGTCAAGCAAGTTACAAGGGTCCTGACTTGTGCTGGACATCAGATCATAGTGTAGGGCTGATATTAACCATAAGGAGAAATACGCAAGTTCGACTACAATGAGATGAGACGCGATATGTCGACTAAGATGATGAGTGATTTTAATCGAAGCCTTTAAAGCCATGACTATCGCCAATGTCTAATCACGACACATATATTTCCAGCTTACCAATGACTGTTAGTGATTGCTACGAGCTGGGTCGAATTTTATATTTGGATGAAGATTACAAGAATGCTATACCGTGGATTAAGGAGGCTCTCCGGAAATATGAAGTAGACAATAACGCTAACTTTATCAAGAAAACGGAAATGATAGAGATTCTTAGTAACTTGTATTATCTCTCAGGTGGGTAGTAGAGTTTGCACTCGTTTCTATACCTTGTTTAGAAAACTCCGGTTTTCTCAGTTTTTGCTTGATCTCGAGTCGGGTCGGTCTGAGTTACGATATCGGTAATTACTTTATTAGCATTTAAATGATCTTTAGTCCTCTTTCGATCATATATTAGTAGGGTGCAATAAGCTATCTGAATAAATGCTGCGCTGAGTTTCCAAAACTGCCTTTCCCGAATCAAAGATAAAAAGTAAAACTTGAAAACATACTAAAACTTGATACCCTTGACATAAGAATCAAATATGCGCAACTGTCCAAAATCATTGAAAAGCATGAATAGATTTTTTTTATTTTGATATGTCACCCCTAACCTAATACAGCGCGTAGTGCGTGTCATTGTGCAAGCTGTAGGTAACTCTTGCGTGTTTCACATACAAAATTAATAAGGTACTTCCAAATATGGGCAAAAAGCGTAGCGTAGCGCATCAGCGTGTTTCCCACATTACTACAACTTTCATATTATTATATAATGATTATATTATATTTTCAGGACAATTTAAAAGCGCATTAGAATGGACAAAAAATCTACTGCGTCTAAACCCAAAACACTCTCGCGCCCAGCATTACTTGCAAATGTTGAAAAAGAAAGCCAATGAAATACTTCTACAGATGGAGGTAAGAATGTTATCTAAGTAGTTTATGCATACGACTTTGTCTTACATGTTTGAATTACATTACGCTTTTAATTTGTAGTACTAAGTCCTATCCAAAACAAAATCTTATTTTTAATTTACTGCAAATATTTCCGCCTTTTCATACTTTCTGATAATATGGAAAATTACTAAGGGCTTTCCTGCACAGGACAGCGTTTTTAAAATACTATCATATTACAACTCTAGTTACCATATATTATACAAAGTGTTAATTAAATAACGCAAAACCTCTCGGGTGGTGGCTCTGGACATGAAACTGAACAACTTTTGTTCTACAACTTTTGAAAATTCGCAAAAACTATTTTTGCTTTTTCATACAAATTGGCTTGGTCAGCTTATAGATTTTTATAAAGGAGCAATTATTTTGCGAATTTTCAAAAGTCGTGGAACAAAAGTTTTTCAGTTTCATGTCTAGAGCCACCATACGAGAGATTTTGCGTTATTTAATTAACACGTTGTATATATTTTAGTATAGGTATAAATAATGTAAGTTTTCTCACTTATAAATGAAAAATAAAGTAGAATGATTAAATGGAGAGTAACTTAATTCTATATACTAGTGATGATATTATATCTTCAAAAGGAACAGCCAGTGTCAGCATGGCCAGTGAAATACGGTCAATACGAAGCACTATGTCGCGGAGAGTATGGTCTTGCTCCTGAGGTAACCAAAAAGTAAGTGCTACAGCTCGACCAAGACATATTAAATCAATATAATATTTATTTAATCGTATCTCTGTTTCTACCGCATATTTCTTAAAAATTATGAATTATTTAAAACGCCCTGGTTGGCTCTCAGCTCGGGCGCAGTCGTGCCCCAGAACCCCAAAGTCCAGCGCTCGTGGGATGACGTAGGGTGTAAAGCAACTATAGACAGACTTGTTGGTAGTGCTACGGGAGCGGGTCTGGCGAGACTTCTGGCGGTGTCGTGCCCGGAATCAGGGGCATGGTTGCACGCGCTACCTTCGCCTTACATAGGCACTTTGCTCGACGGTGACTCATTGCGTGTGTCTGTTGCTCTCCGCCTGGGCTGCGATGTATGCCAACCACACCTATGCATCTGCGGTTCCATGGTGGAGGCGAATGGTCATCACGCATTGAGTTGCCGTCGATGCACTGGTAGGCATTCACGTCACCATGCCCTCAACGATATTGTCCAGAGGGCACTCACGTTGGCTGGCGTTCCGTCTGTGCTTGAGCCGTCGGGCCTCAGTCGCACCGATGGTAAACGGTCCGATGGCCTGACGTTGAATCCGTGGGAGAGAGGGCGGTGTTTGGTGTGGGACGCAACGTGTGTCAGCACCTACGCTGCTTCCCACATCAATCGCACGATTAAACGCCAAAAATATGCTCCTTTGGGACATGGCTGCATTTTCGTCCCCTTGGCGGTGGAAACGGCGGGCTGCTGGGGGGCGGACGCGAAAAAATTTGTGCGTGACATAGGCAGTCGGCTCCGACAAAAGGGATGTGACCCCCGCTCCGAGTCGTTCCTGGTGCAAAGGCTTTCCATAGCCATTCAACGTGGTAATACTGCGAGCATTATGGGCACTTTTGCACCGGGAACGTCAAGGGGCGGTTTATTAGACTAATACATTATTGTATTTTAATTATGAGTACTTTGACTTTTGTATTTTTACTTTATTAATTGAAAATATATGTATTTATTACATAAAATACTAAAATACAATTAAAGAAAATAAAAATTATTTTAAATAAGTGAACATAAACAATGAGTAAGTAAAGATGCTATTTGTCTCGTTAACTTTATTTTTCCCAACATCAGATTGACTTGCTTCTATCTGACAAAAAACCACCCATTTTTGCGACTGGCGCCGATCAAAGCGGAACAACTCTACATTGACCCCGATGTATACATTTTCCCAAACATCCTTAGCGATAGAGAAATAGAATACATCAAGAGAGAAGCGAAACCTAAAGTAAGCAAACTGGGTTAAAAATTTGTTTAGTTTTTCATGTTCTGAAGGATTTCGTGCTTGCTTACATTGCAAACGTAGTTTAAATTTTTAATTAACTGCCACTGTCAGTAAGCAGAAATAATCTCGCTTGACTTTGCAAGGCTGCCCGAAATCAGTTTCTTTCTAAAGTTGTCAATATCAGACCTCTTGTATGTACTAAATGATCTATTCTAAATCTATTATAAATGCTCGTCAGTCCAAAGCATCACAAAGCGGGAGGTGCGGCGCGACGACTACGCGACGCCGATGAAACGATACGAGTTGCATTAGGGTGCTTTTCCACCAGGGATGTGCGAGGGAAATGTGTCGTGCGTGGATGTCTAACTGTGCTGTGAAAATGTGTGGAGGTTTCCATTGAAGCTGTGCGACGAGAATGTGTCGTACGAGGATGTGCAGCGGAGTTGTGTTAATGCGAGGTGAAAGCCGTGCGAGGATGCGTTGCGAAACTGAGAAATGTGTCGGCGGCGGGGTGCGGTATAGTGGGAGCGGAGCGGCTGGTACGAGTACAGTATGATGCAAACCTCGCAACACATCCCTCGCAACACATCACGTTCAACACATCCTTCGCAACACATCCCTCGCAACACATCCCTCGCAACACATCCCTCGCACACATCTCTCGCTTGTTTTGTACGTACAAAAACCTCGCTCCGCTAAAGCAATTTCCACTAGAGCTGTGTTGAGCGAGGCCAGGTAAATGAAGCGATTCTATTGGTTCTTGAAAAACACATCATCTCTGGTGGAAAGCACCCTTTTTAAGTACAAAACATGCGAGGGATGTGTTGCGAGGGATGTGTTCCGAGGGATGTGTTGCGAGGGATGTGTTGCGAGGGATGTGTTGCGAAGGATGTGTTGCGAGGGATGTGTTGCGAGGTTTGCAACATACTCTAACAGCCGCTCCGCTCCCACTACACCGCGACCCCCCGCCGACACATTTCACAGCTTCGCAACGCACCCTCGCACGGCTTGCACCGCGCATTTTCACATCCTCGTACGACACATTTTCGTCACACAGCTTTGGTGGAAATCCCCACACATTTTCACAGCACAGCTAGACATCCTCGCACGACACATTTCCCTCGCACATCCCTAGGAAAATTAGGTTTTGACCCGGACATTTAAAATTACTAAACGGGACCTTTTGTAATGTTCGGACACCTTTCAGAATGACGCTCAAAAAATTCCCAGGACCTCCCACGTGGGATACCCAGGAAAACCTGGAAAAACTGGAATTTCATGGGAATTCCTGCAGCGTGCATAAGATTGTCATAAATAACGCATATTTTTTTAATACAAGACATCTGAGATTTTGAATCTATTATCCAGTACATTTCAGTGTCAAAAAAACATAGAAAAACAGGAATTTTCCTGGAATTTCCCTGGACAGGCCGGAAAAAGCTAGGATTTGTTTCGAGCAATGGCAGGACACCGTTTTTAATAATAAACGACTTTCTATTTTTCTAAGTAATGTTGACGTTAAATATTTTCAGTCCTAGGAGTCCAGGAACCGGGAAGTTTTTTTTTTATAAAATAGGTAGGCAGACGAGCAGACGGGTCACCTGATGGTAAGTGTTTACCGTCGCCCATGGACACCTACAACACCAGGGGGATTACAGTACATGTGCGCCGCCGGCCTTTAAGATATTTGTAGTCTCGTTTCTTGAAAGCTGCAATGTTGTACAATGCGGAGGTACATGGCAAGAAGTTTCTTTTGCATCGTACGGTGGTAGACAGCCAGTTATCCAGGTGAAATGGATGAAATTTCAACTTCTAGCGAGTGGTACGGTGATGAAATTCTGCAGTAGGTGTATAGTATTAGCTCAAACAATTATTCAGAGCACTCCCCATGATACATGCGATGGAAGATGCATAACGACGCAATATCTCTCCGCAGTGCCAAATGGTCGAGTCGGCCGGTGAGAACGTCGTTGCCAACGATTCGAGTCGCTCGGCGTTGAACGCGGTCAAGAGGAAGTAGCTGATACTGAGGCGATCCGGGCCAGAGGTGGCAACAGTACTTCATGTGGGGCCTAACTTGAGCCTTATATAGTTGAATGCGATGTGCCGAAGTGAAGTACCGTCTTGCTTTACCAAGAACACCTAGTTTTTTGGAGGCCAATTTAGCCTTGTCCTCCAAATGACCTTGAAATTGGACAGCGCTCGATATGTCGACGCCGAGAATTGCGATACTTGGCTTCGTATCGAGGGAAGTGCCCTGAAATAGAGGGCATGCAACAAAGGGTTTTTTTTTTTTGCGGAGAACGCGCCAACTTGTGTTTTATTTGGGTTGAATTGCACCAGGTTACGATGGTCCCAATTCGAGACAAGGTCTAAAACGTAGTTTCGATTTCAGACACAAGTTTGTTCCGACACTTGTTGAAGTTCGCCTGTGAAAGGTTTGAACGGACGTGATATGACACATCTACCGTACTGTCATCTGCATAGCAATGAATGCTAGAAAAAACAGAGTAGGAGATAGCACACAGCCTTGTGGAACACCAGCGTATGGTGTCCCGTAATGGATTTCATTATTTTGGAAAGCAAGGAAGTGATCGTGTGGGCCTGTAGTTGCATGAAGACGATGTAGATAGATAGATAGATAAAAATCTTTATTTTTAGAACTTTTTACATTAGTTTACATAGGGTCTCACAAAACCACTTACGTGGTTTATCTGCGAGGACAGAGTACCGCTCGTACGGCTACAAGTTCATACTTAAAAACTAGTTATTAATAAACTAGTTATGTGGGGGGCAGCTTGGCCAGATGAAATTTCTTATTGGTGGGGAGCAATTAAATATCATATCAGTACATTCCTCACTCATTACAGACAAATAATAATAAATATTCTATAATATGAAAAATTTATGAACATGACAAAAAAGGATTTCCAGGAATCCTGTACTGCAATACGCATGGGCTTGAATCGGAGTAGTAAAAAAAAAGAATAAAGGCAATAGTTGCGCAGAGCACAAAAACGATTTTAAACTTGCTCCAAGGTTACTTCCAGGTGCCCTGGAATCCTAAAACAGAAAATATTTAACGTCAACATTACCTAAGAAAAATAGATATTGCTCGAAACAAATCCCTAGCGTTTTCCTTCCAGTTCCAGAAAAAATCAAGTTTTTGCAGGTTTTTTGACACTGGAATGTGCCTACTAAAAAAATAATTAAAAATCTCAGATATATTAGATATAGAGAGCTATAGACCAATTGCAGTTCTTTCATCTCCTGCAAAGGCGTTTGAAAAAATAATGCATTGTGCAATTTATAAGCAACTTAATAATTTCATCTGCAATGAACAGCATGGATTCAGACCCGGCAGATCTGTCGACACTAACTTGATAATGCTGGTCGATTATATCTCGGATAGCATGGACCGCGGAAATCAGGTGGATGTGCTTTATTTTGATGTTCGTAAGGCATTTGATAGAGTAGACAATGATATTCTTCTGTCTAAACTTGCGGGATAGGCTGACTACATGCGGGATAGGCAGCAATACGTGAAGTACGGATGCTTCTCCTCACGGCCCTATTATACGCGCTCTGGTGTGAGTCAAGGTTCCACGCTTGGCCCATTGCTTTTCATATTGATGGTGAATGATCTGGCCAATGTGCTTACACATGCAAAATGCTTGCTCTATGCAGATGACCTCAAGCTATTCTATGAGATAACAAATGAAAGTGATTGTGAAGCTTTACAACACGATGTCGATGCGGTGTGTAAATGGGCTGAAGACAATCGGTTGCAGTTCAATTTATCTAAATGCCATGTTATCTCCTTTGGCCGGATCAAGCACCCTCGTGCATACCAGTACAGGTCGGGGACGGATGTTATATCTCGTACATCTACCATAAAGGATCTTGGTGTCATTTTTGATGACCATTTGACGTTCAATAAGCATATATCTACCGTTGCTGAGGAGTCCTACAGGCGTCTCGGATTTGTACTGCGTAATGTGAGTGAGTTCCATGACAAAGAAGTTGTAATACTTCTGTACACTACCCTTGTCCGAAGTAAATTAGAGAGTAGTGCCTGTGTCTGGAACCCGCATGAATCTAAATACACCTTAATGCTCGAAAAAGTGCAAAAAGCTTTCTTGAGATTTCTCTACAAAAAGACTAAGGGCTACTATCCCTTTTTATACCCTACCAAGTTTCTATTGGGCACACTTGGTATGAATTCCCTGGAATACAGAAGAAACCAGGATGAAATCAGATTTGCGGTAAAGGTCCTTCGTGGAACTATTGATTCGTCTGATTTACATGAAAAGCTTTGTAGGTTGCATGTACCTTTCCGAAGCATTCAGCAGCGTCGAGACAATAGGAGCTACGACACGTTTGCGGTTCCACGATGTCGTACAGTTTTGCGCGTGCAGTCCCCTATTTGCCGTATGCTCAAAGCTCTCAATGCACTCCTGAATATTACTAATTGTGATATATTTGATGACGACATTGGAAAAATATTTAGAATATGTAATGACTTTTCTAATGAAAATTGTAAATAATGATTGACATGTAAATTTGTAATTAATGTTTGATTAATTAATGTTTGTTTAATGTTTTAATTTAAGTAGTTACTGTAACTGGGATGTAATCTCGTTGTAATTATGAATAAAAATAATAATAATAAATATTGTGTTTTAAAAAAATATGCGTTATTCGTGACGATTTTAGGCACGCTTTAGGAATTCCAGTTTTCCAGGATTTCCCGACAATCCCACGTGGGAGGTCCTGGGACTTTTTTGAGCGTCATCCTGGAAGGTGTCCGAACGTATTAAAAAAGGTCCCGTTTAGTAATTTTAAATGTCCGGGTTTGGTGAAAAAATGGTCTACAACTCCTGGGGTATGGTGGAAAAGCACCCTTATACTGAACCACAAAGGTCCTGTCGCCACTGTGTGACGCGACTTCTACAGTTTAATATGATACAACTCAATCACGTCCCGTCGTAGCGCCGCGCCGCCACACCACGACCGCTGTGTGATTCAACCTTTAATTCTTTTTCCCTGGTCTGTTTTCACTTCGCTTTGAATTTGGTCTTGGAACGTTCGTCAAGATCTACGCATTCAAAACATTTCCATTCATTCTCTATTAAATAACAAACAAGAAAAATTTCCTTCTCTTGCAGTTTGAGAGAGCAACAGTTTTCAATCCAAAGACAGAGAAAATGGAAAATGCAAATTACCGCATCTGCAAATCAACGTTTCTATATGAGGATGAGGTCATTTGCCCAATTTCTCAGCGCATTTCTGACTTAAGTGGGCTTTCTATGGATACCGCTGAAGAACTGCAAGTTGCTAACTATGGCATCGGTGGCCATTACGAAAGACACTTCGATCATCTTACGGTATAAAATACAGGACTTTATCTTATTAGTTACTGACTGAGACAAACGAGCCTTTTATTTTTATTTTTTTCGATGATAACGGTCTTAAAATATCTTATGAGAAAGTACTTTTTAATGAAGAATAATTATTCTTCCTCAGAAAAGGGAAAATCGTGCACTGGATAAGACAAAACGGGGTAATAGGATCGCAACCGTACTATTTTACGTAAGTATATGTGGTGTTCGGTAGAGGGTTGTCAAAACAAAACGGGCGAGCCGAGGAGACCATTGGCAGACTCAAGGTATTTAAAACTTAAATTTGCCTTAGGCCTACTTTGAAAAACATCGTTAAAAACTGTTTGGTGCATTCGCAAAAATTTAATTTTAATGTGATGTGAAATGTTGCGATGTTCAAAAATTTGTTGATGGAAGCAGATAACAACTTTAAGAATAAATTTAGGTAAGCCTTCAAATTTTCAGAAATGGGAATAAAATCACACAAAGTCGACTTTACATTGAAATAAAAACAAAACTAAAATTGTTCGAGTCCATTCTTTCAACCGCTAAAACCATTTCTAATTCATAATAATGGTATGTCATATGCATTAGAAAACTATTGATAGTTCGAGTTATTTGCTATTTAATCCGTCCGGCTGGTATACCGATTTCGAGTTTTGAGCATGTCAGCTACCAGACCAATTTAGATGGCGAGAGAAATAAAAATTCCTATACTATTAAACGAGCAATATTTGAATGTATATATATATATATATATATTTGTAATCGGTTTCTCGATAAAGGCTCTAACGATTTCGATGAAATTTAGTATACAGGGGTTTTTGGGGGCAAAAATTCGATCTAGCTAGGTCTCATGTCTGGGAAAATTCGTATTCACCGTGTTTTAAGCATTTGCTTTTAAGACAGATACTAACAGCGCCATCTGTTGTCGGGTAGCATAGCTTGCTCACCCGATGATTGCGGAGGCGGCTATTATAGCGCGAAGCTCGGTCACCCAGGTACTAAATATATATATGTATATATATTTGTAATCGGTTTCTCGAAAACAGCTCTAACTATTTTGATGAAATTTGTATCCGGGGGTTTTTGGGGACGAAAAATGGATCTAGCTAGGTCTCATGTCTAGTAAAACTCATTTTCCCCGTATCTTTAAGCATTTTTGAAAAAATACCGCGTTAAACACAGAAACCTACAGCGCCATCTCTTGGCGAGTGGCATAGCTTGCTCACCCGGTGATATTTTAATGTTGAGGGGGCTATTATAGAGCGAAGCTCGGTCGACTAGGTACTTTAATTTATATTAGTTAAATAGCCTCTTAGTAGTTTCTTTTTGCCTTTTTTGGCAAAAGTAGACCCAATCCTAGATAAGGCGTTTGATGTATTTATGGTTTACCAAGCTGTTAAAGTTTTCAAGCCGCCAAATGAACACTGACTTGGCGTAACGGCTACACATACTAAAAGTGACCAATACAAATTACTTAACATGCCTTATGTAGCTCGGGAATTGCTCTAGTTGTTGTCTCGGGAAAGCTACTAAAAGCGGTGTTGGTAGCTTTGCGGTTGATTTTGGTGATCGCGTAGGGTCCGCAGACAATACTTGACGAGCGCCAACATCACATCGTAAAATGACCAATGATAATTAATTACTAACACCTACCTTGTCTTCTTTTGGTAGAAAAAAAAATTGTTTGTGAACTTTGAACCCCTGTATCCCAGCCCCGATATTACTTAGCTATATGGTGCCTGTACTGAAAATTGTTCCATGTTATCTGATCTTTCAAAATTTATAAGTTTATAAGTGGCCGCTAAAGTTCGAAAACGACGCCAACTTTAACCTATGCCCTTTATGATATGATTAGTATTTAAGAAATACAATCAGTGCGTCGCTGACGCGGAGTGAACGTCCGACGAAGCGTAAAATGTATAGCCTATCCAGTTTTTTCAGTCCAATGCGGAGCTATCCGCTCCGGAATGCACTGAACGAATGCATTTTACGGTCCGTCGCGGACATCCACGTCCGCGTCGCACTAATCCAGGACTTAAATTGGACGTCAATCACCGTCAACTTTCTTGATGGCGCTTCGTTTTAATATTACCAAGGTATGTGAAAAGATAAGACAAACCTCACAGTGTGGTCAGTCTTATCTTACAACTTCCACAAAATTATGGGAAATTCTAAATAAATGTAGTATTTTTAGAGAAAATTGTTTAGTGGAACGGTCGAAGTAACATATTAAATAAGTAAATTTATAAGAAGAATAGCGATGATTTTCTTCTTTATGTAGATGTCGGAGGTGGCTCAAGGCGGCGCGACGGTGTTCCCGGAGCTCGGTCTGAGCGTGTTCCCCGTCAAGAATGCAGCGCTGTTCTGGCTGAACCTGCACCCCTCGGGAGAGGGAGACATGTCCATGCTGCACGCAGGGTGCCCCGTGCTGCAAGGATCAAAATGGGGTGAGATTTCTTGGCCTATCTATTTGTACACGAGGTCCTAACAAGTGGCTTTCTATAATCGTAAACGCCAGTAAAATAGAATAAAAATGTTTGATATTGACATAAGCGAACGAAATGTTGCGTGACAGTTAATGTCAATTCCATACATTTCCATTCTATAGCGTTTTCGATCATAGAAAGCCACTTGTCTAGGTACCCTTGCCTTTTTTGGTTTATTTCTAGTACTAAAAGATAGTTTTATATAGTGGCGGCTTTTTAGTAATAGTGGCTTATATTACACGGAATATTTACTCACCGGTACGGAAATTGCATCTTTCTAAAGCACATCAGGTACCCACACATAATAGCATTACTGAGGTTACCCGTATATATGAAGAGCACAGAGAATGGCTCCAAGATAGAGCCTATAGCTAGAATTGCTTCCTTAGGTAATATCCGCTGGAAAACAGACGTGATGTCCGGGACTCACAAGCTCATTACGCTTTCATTGTTAAACAGTTTTAGATCTTATGTAGAACCATGCCCTAAAATAGGCCTAAAGGAACATTACGAGGCTAAACTCTACAAGCCCTAACTCTACAAGCCCTAACTCTATAAGCCCTAATTCTACAAACCCCACGTGTTGGTCAACAGAATGCATCATTACTACTAGGACGTTTCGCGGCTGTCACGCAAACAATCCTATAGACTCATGATGAAATTAAGTTCCATGAAATGGCCAAGCATACTTTTTGACTAAAATATAGGATTTGTAGAGTTAGGCTAAATATATATTGAGTAAGTAAAAACGGGTTTTTAGATGTACATTGCTTACTGCACTGGAGTGTTTTCGTAAGGACAGCATATTAATAATATTTTATACAAGCAATGTATTTCTACTGACCCCATTTTACTGACGGGCTTGTTTGTCTTGGCTCTTCATCCTATACTATTAAAGGTGTTCCACGGGATAAAAGGTGAACCACGCGGGTGTATAACCCAATTTTTTTAACTGTGCACTTCGAGCTGTCAAAGTCGTTATGTTGGCAGCACTGAACTCACCCGCCCACCAACTCCCTCAACCCTCCGCGGTCGCCCATTTTTTCAGTACGGTCAGCACTCTCGTGTCGTTCGCAATTTCGCATTATTTTCGTTAGCTTTCGACTATTGTTATTTGTGTTTTGTTATTTCGTTTGTTTTTTTGTTGAATTTCTTATTGTTACGTTATTTAATTGTTGTGTTTTATTAGTTTTATTTTGTTGACTGTTTTTGACTTAGTGCGTGGGCGAGTTACATACATACATACATACATAACATCACGCCTCTTTCCCGTTGGGGTAGGCAGAGACCACAGTCCTCCACCTGCTACGATCTTGACATACTTCCCTTGCTTCCTGTACTTTCATCAATCCTTTCATACATGCTCGTCGGTTTAGGGTACTTTTAACCTGGCCTTTATTCAGAATGTCCTGAATTTGGTCCTGGTACGTTCGCCTAGGCCTTCCCCTTCCAACGTTTCCATTCACTCTCGCCTGGTAGATCTCTTTCGTCAATCTTCGTTCATTCATCCTTTCTACATGACCAAACCATCTCAGCATCCCTTTCTCGATTTTGGTCACTACGTCTTCTTTTACGCCGCACCGTTCTCTTATCACACTATTTCTAATCCTGTCACTCAATTTAACACCAATCATACTCCTTAGCGCTCTCATTTCCACTGCATTAATTCTACTTTCATGCTTCTTCTGCCATACCCAGCTTTCACTGCCATACATCAGTGTTGGTACTAAAACTCCCCCATGAACAGCCAAACGAGCCTTGTGAGACACCTTCTGACTCCTCATAAAGGCGTGCAGGGCACCATTCACCATGTTTCCAGCATTCACTCTTCTTTCAGTATCACTTTCACACTTTCCATCTCTCGTAAACTTTGAGCCCAGATACACAAACTCCTTCACTTGTTCGACTTGTTCTCCATCTATTAATATAGTACACTCTGTCATACATTCTTCTCTTTCAAGTACCATTACTTTAGTCTTGCTTACATTTACTTTCATTATTTTCCTGTCCAAAGCCACATTCATTCATTCTTCTTTTTGTTACCATCTCCTGCAACTCGTCAGCAGATGACGCAAGTACAACTTGGTCATCAGCGTAGAGAAGACATTTGATGAGTAACTCATTCATTCTCAGTCCACACATACTCTCTTTCAGATCAATCAAACAATTATCCATGAACAGGTTAAACAGCCAAGGTGACGCTACACATCCCTGCCTAACACCTTTTTCGATGCTAAACCATTCAGTGTACGCCCCATTTATTCTGACACAAGCACTGGAATCCTCATAGAGAGATTTCAGTGCTTGAATCAGATGACCGTTTACCCCATACATAGACAATGCTGACCACAATTCATTCCTCACCACTCGGTCATAGGCCTTTTCCAAATCCACGAACGCGCAGTAGACTTTTTGGTTTTTAGCCAAAAACTTTTCAGCTATGCACCGCAAGGAAAAGACCTGATCTGTACATCCCATTCCCTTTCTAAATCCCGCTTGTACGTCCCATATTTTATCGTCAGTATCTTTCATCACTCTTTCAATCAAAACCTTTGCATACAGTTTGCCGACGACACTGAGAAGGCTTATCCCGCGATAATTTTTGCAGTCCTGTTGTGACCCTTTTCCCTTGTACAGCGGCACAATCACAGCCTTGCACCAGTCACCTGGTACTTGGCCGTTCGTCCAACACAAGTTGAAAAGGCGGTACAACTGACTAGCCACAATGCCTCGCCCAGCCTTCAACATCTCGACCGACACTCTATCATACCCAGCTGCTTTACCTGATTTCATACTTTTCATCGCTTTCATAATCTCATCCATACTTATCTCACTTACACAATTCTCCTCTTCATTCTCATTCATTTCCACAGAAGACCTAGGTTCGCTGGCCTCTGCTTTTTCTCTCTCAAACAGACTTTCAAAATATTCCTTCCACCTCCTCAGAACACATTCTTCACCTTTTATAATACTTCCATCCTGGCTTCTGATTTTACTCAGCTCCGATGTTCCAAACTTTTCTCGGGCTGTCCGTATGGATTTCCAGAAAAACTTTTGGTTGGACTGGAAATCTTCAGTAAGCCTTCTGTCAAACTCATCCTTACACTCCTCTTTCTTTCTCTCAACAACTTCCTTAACAATACCTTTCGCTCTTTTATATACCTTTCTTGCTACACTTACGTCATCACTTGTTGCCCTCTGCATTCTTTGGTTAGCTTTTACTGCTAACCAATCTGACCATGCTTTCTTCTTCTCACAAACAGCTGCCTGTACACTTTTATCCATCCACATATTCTTCTTCTTTCCACACTTTCTCCTTTTTGACACCCCACAAACATTGACAGCTATACCTACTACTCCATCTTTAAATTCATTCCACAAACGTTCAATATCATTTACTTCATCCAGGTTCTCAAATCTTTCACTCAAGCCTTTCAAGTATTCTTTTCTGACATCCTCCTCTTGCAATCTCTCTACTTTGATACGTTCTAGAACGCTCGTCTGCTCTTGTGGTCTATGCTGCCACCGGTTAAATAGACCACCAATTCGGGTCACAACCAGGTGGTGGTCTGTGTCGATGGCGGCTCCACGATATGCGCGAGCGTCCAGTACTCTTTTTCTCAATCTTTCATCCACAACTACAAAATCGATCATACTTCTCGCATTACCCTCCTCTCTTGTATACATATGGATCCTTTTGTGGTCAAACATAGTGTTTGCCACAAAAAGACTCCATTCCAAACATATCTCAAGCAAACTTATTCCATTATCATTCACACGTTCATCACCAAACTTACCAACAACTCTTTCATAACCGTCACGCTTTCTTCCTACCCATCCATTAAAATCACCTAGCATGATAACTCGTTCATTCTGATCACATTTCTCTAACGTGTCTCTCATATTTTCCCAAAACTCATCTGTTTCTTTCTGGGCTTTCAGGGACTTTCGCGAACCAATATTCGTTGGTGCATATGCACCTAGAACAAAAATTCGGGTCAGTCCGACTTTCAGTCTGACCCAGATGAGTCTTGGGCTCACACACTCGACTTCTTTCACGCACTCTACCATTCTTCCGGAAAGTATGACACCGACTCCCTGACAGCCTCTGCTGGTACTGGGAACACCAGACCAGTACGCTGTGTAAGGGCCGTGTTCTGTGGTGTCACAACCTTTCCGTTTAGTCTCATTCACACAGAGAACGTCTATACGCCTTTCATCCATCATCTGACATACTTCATCTATTTTGCCATTCATTCCACCTCTGACATTCATCGTAGCAAAGCGGCTCTCCGTAGCCCGCTTTTCGCCCCCGGGAGGAACGTGACGTGATGGGTTGCGAACCACACCGCCGCCTTTTAAGTTTTTATTTTTATTCATAAACATTGCGTTCCCACGAGTAGCAAGGGATTACGGTCCATCCTGGCAGAGCCCGCATGCCAGGACAAGGCTAGCCTAGTTCTGGGTTCGCCTGGGCCCAGGGCCTGTGACCGCTTTCGACTAGACTCGCCTCTAGCCACGCATCCATCGGCGCGGTCAACCTTAGATTGGCGGAATGGACAGGGATAAAAGGAACGGGAGGGATAGGTTAGTTGGGACAGGAATACTTGGTGTAGGAAAGGAATAAGGTAAAAGGATATTACTTTCTCGGAAGGACCAGGATGAGTTAGTAATAGCTCGGGGAGCCGGGGTCGCGTACCCGTATACAATACAACAACTCCCAAGGAGAGGGTAGTTGAGATGTGTACCCCCTGACTGAGTTCTTGACGCAATTTCAGTCGCGCGGCGTGGCGAAGCCAGCGAACTGGCGAAGCCATGACCGGACGTGCAAAAAAACTGCGCGGCCAAGCCCGTAGCATCATATACAGTGTGATAAAATATTTTGAAGATGAAAAGTTTCACAGGAGGTCGAAATTTTTATATCACCAAGTGAATAAAAAAGTAGCAGCGGCTACTGGGATAAGTGAGCGCATGGTAATTAAAATTCGCAAGGAAGGTCGCCTCTAAATATTTTACATGCATTTGAGGTTATGATTTTGTTTACTAAACACCTGACCTGACCCTTTCATGGACTCTGGTATATGTAAAAGTACCGAAAAAAGTCGATTTTATCATTAAAAATGTGGACTGATTTTTTTCATACAGTCAAGAGCAGAGTGTAGCTTGACACTCACAGCTCACAGCGCAGGCCCCCGTCACCCGCTCAAGGTCACGCGCTATGTGCCTACTATAGCGCGTTCAGGATAAGTTTGGTTATGACGGTTATTTTCTGCGCATGAGTGACAGGCGGAGAGTCAATGAACGATTCGCTCGCCTCCCTCCACATGCCGCGCTCACCCCCGCGACAAATTTTTCGACTTCTGCGTATTAACGGTCATAGCCCGAGTTATTTTGTACGTCATAGCCCTGAGAATCGCTAAACTAAAGTGGCAGTGGGCAGGGCACATCGCAAGAAGAACCGATGGCCGATGGGGCGTAAGGGATCTAGAGTGGCGACCACGTACCGGAAGACGAAGCGTTGGCAGGCCCCCCAAAAGGTGGACCGACGATTTGGTCAAGGTCGCGGGAAGCCGCTGGATGCAAGCAGCGCACGACCGTTCGTCATGTAGATCTTTAGGGGAGGCCTATGTCCAGCAGTGGACGTCTTTCGGCTGATATGATGATGATGATACTAAGTAGCTCGTAATCGAGCCGATCGTCAGTAGGCGGGCTACCGCACGCGAGACTGAGAGCGCGCACAGCGCGTTCCACATTTTATTCCACATTGCCTCTGTTGTCGAAAGATTTTTTAAATAAAATTATTCACACGATTCACAATATTTTCGACAGTAAAATTTAATGACCGTGAGTTCTGTTCAAAGATGGAAATAATAAAATAGAGCATTTTATCAAATTATAGCACATTTAAGTCAACTGCTTTCCTCGCATTTACTCCATTGCATTCATTATCCTATACTATTAAACAATCTATTAATAAAATTAGGTCAAAAATTGTATAATTCCATTATAAAAATTATGATTTAGGATTAAATAAAAATCCATTAGAAATTTTTGAAGTAAGAATTTTTTAAAACAAAACAATATAAAACCAAAACCTGTACTTGCTATAAATTGAATTATGGTTCTGCTGACCGTACCAATGCTGCCACCATGCAAATATTTTGACAGCTCGAAGTGCACAGTTAAAAAAATTGGGTTATACCACGGAAAATGCCTGTAAACGACCAATATTTGTATATATATTTATAACGATTTCGATGAAATTTTGTATACAGGGGTTTTTGGGGGCAAAAAATCGATCTAGCTAGGTCTCATGTGTGTGAAAATGCGTTTTCCCGTCTTTTTTAATATTTCTTAGCGCGTTTAAGTGCGTTCAAGAAACTTACAGCGCCATCTGTTGTTGAGTAGCATAGCTTGCTCACTCGATGATATTTTACTCATACAGAGCATAGCTCGGTCGCCCAGGGGACCAATTCTTGAATATCACCGGGTGATAAAATATCACTCAAAAAATTCAAAATCACATATTTTCCTTTTCAAAAGTTAAGATTGATCTTCGTAAAATATAAAGCAGTCCTTGATTGTTAATTTTCATGTATTCTGATTTACCTTTTAACAGTTAATCAGGGTAAATGTGAATTTTTAAAGTCTCAAAAGTGATATTTTATCACCCGGTGATTTTCAAGAATCGAGTCACATATAATAGTGACATGAGCCTTGAGCCTTAGCTCAGGCGTTAGCAACCTACTTTACATGAAATATTTTTGATAGGTTGTTATTTATTTTTCTAGTTCTTTTTATTTTAAGGACTATTTCAACTTGCGGAACTACCGATACATTGGAGGGGTTGGGTTAAAAGGTGCAAATTTTTTTCGTTGCTGTGTGCAAACCCTGGCTTGAGGAAGTAGCAATCGTAAAAGTTCTCATTCATAGTAAACTGTTAGTTTTATTATGAAATAGACTGATTATTTTTCGTTTCAGTGTCAACTAAATGGATCCGTATGGCAGGGCAAGAGTTCCGAAGGCCATGCTCGCTGGAGTACCAACCTGAAGAATTGGTTCGACAGTTTCCGCCGCTTATACCGCTCACCAATAATAACGTGAATAACTAACGTCACCCGCCACACTTTTTATTTTTATGTCCCAAGAATGTAAAACTTCCTTTGTAGACTATGACAGCACTGCAAAATATTCTGCACCGAACCTGCCAGGTTGCGGATTGGCAGACCAAAATTTTGTGGATCTTAGACCACTACTATAGCTACAAGGTTATTTTTTTCTTGTACACGAAGACGTAGGGTAATTTTCAGTGCTCTCATAGTCTATGATCTAAAATTATCCAGGGCCAAGTATTATGAAGCATCCTTTCTAGTATTAATAATGTTAACTAGTAAGTAGCGAAGATTTTTTCTAGTATGATGATGAAGTATTCGTAAGTGAAAAGTTTAGTAATCTGGGATGTATATCAGGGTGTTTGTAGGTAATCCCAGGGTGTAAATAAAAGTTATGATAATACATCTTAAGGGTAATCGAAATAAAATGTTTGCATTAGAAAATAGTTTAAGACTCAGTTCAATGAGATATAGACGAGTAAAAATGACTAAAGGTGTCATCATAACATCCCTTGAAACGTCCACTACAGGACAGGGAGCTCCCTCTAGAATTCTAGCTTTTGCTGGAAAAATGTAGAGGGGAAGTACCATAGTCACCTCGCTTGTTAGCGTTACGGCTGGCACCAAGGATCGCGGTTGTAGGTGACCGCAGTATGTAAGATGTTATGTTAGATACAAAGGAGGATGCTGCTGCCCATCCTCCAGTTAATAACCCTTAGTCGCCTCTTACGACACCCACGGGTATGTAAGGGTTGGTACTATTCTTTGCCGGCACCACACGGGGCATTCTTTGCACCTACTCCAAAATGTACCTACTGTTGTAATGTACCTATAAATTTATAATTGAGATAAAAATAGGCTTGATTATTTTCTATTACTTCACTTAGTTACTGATTGTTAACTACTATGGTTATTTTATACTTTTTAGTGCTATTAGACTGACTCCTTGCAAAATTTGAAGGAGGTGCGCAGTTTTTGTTAAAACAATTTTTATTTTACAAGTTTTAGTGTTAAACAAGATAGTGACTGCACCTTACAGTCACTACCAGGTGGTTGGTAACCCTGACTGACAATGTTATAAAACCATGTCCTGATGAATACTCCTTAAGAGGCTATGGGAAAAGATAGATATTTGACAGTGCGCGCAGTCTTTTCGCTTGAAAGAAAGGGATAAAGTGCGCAATCCGCAACGCATTCGATTGCGACAGATATACTGTGCGTGTTACCAAAACTAAATGACGTAAGCGCCTGATATAAAATATCGACTTTTTGTAAAAACTAAGTAATAAAATAAAATTTTAGGTTGGGCAAACCCTAGCAACTACAAATACCATTCTGTATACTTAATTTCACTACTTAAAATACCTCCGATTCCACAAAAAGAGGAATAAATGAAAATTGAAGAGGCAACTTTGGATTTTTATTTTGTCGAGTCGATTTTCACTAATCATGTTTTGGTCTTGGTGATGCCCTCACTTTAATGGTCAATAAATACATACCTGAAAATCACGGCAAGATATTGGGTATATATAAAGATATTTCCCTTTAGAATACCCAAAAAAACTTACATATCGCCTTAAGAGTGGCTAGGATAAATGACTTAAAAGGCTTTCCGAAGTACAAAAGACGTGGTGTTGTCATATCACTATTTACAATCTTAATGTCACTAAAAAGCCATGAGCATTAAATGCTGTATACCTTTGAGTAGGGACTAGGTTTAATCTGAATCTCTTGAATTGTTGGTCCATTATAGGTAGGTATGGACAATTCGCATAGGAAACGTATGTGTAAGGTACCTCGAAACTTGGCTCAAAGACAGGGAATAAGTAAAAATAAAAAATACGAATTTTTTTCGGTTGCAGATAATAAAGTTAAAAAAAATTTTGTTTTTGTCAAATATCGATAGGTCGTATGGCAGAATGAAAAGTAGCCATGGCCAGTCTTAAAAAAAAAAGTGACAACTGTTCTAATTAGTCTGTAGTCGGTTTATACAGCTGTTATTTTTTTTATGATAGGCAATGACTACTCATCACATTCTGCCATACGACCTATCGATATTGGACGAAAACGGTTTTTTTTTAAAACCTCGTCATTTATGTCCAAAAAAATTTGGTATTTTTAATTTATCTTTAATGATCCTATTCCTGTTTATGAGCCAAGTTTCAAGGTACCTTACATATAAGTTTCCCTAGCGAATTGCTTCTCCAATCTTTTCCATTTTAAATTTCGACACATTATTAAATATCGGGAAACTGCTTATCATAGGTACTAATATTACAATAGCTACATGTGTTCGGTTTATACATTTTCTCGAGAAATATATAGGTACATATTTTCTCGCTGGTTTCAAGTAGTCTAGCTGAATGGAGTAAAATATAACTTTTATCACAAGCAATTAACTCAGTATACAAAAAATTACCGACTTTTAATACAAGTGTAATTTAAAGATTAAGATTGCGATAACGCGACTCAAAGAAAAGTTTGAATGCGAGAAAGAGAGCGAAAACACAAGTAATTTTGCGTAAACTTCATTTAAATCATCTTAAGAACCCATGATAAGTGGCGACTATATTATTATGTCTCTGGCGACTAATATGTCCTTATTTTGCTGTGGCTTTTGTCGTCATCACGACTACTCATAAAAAGTCTACTGATGGACCAGGGAGCAAATTCCATTCGTAATTCATGTAGTCAAAAGGTACTCTGTTAGGGTTATGGGTAGCTCAATGTGGTAGGTAATCGTAGTACGTTGTTGGTACAGTACGCTAAAAAAAACTTAGCCCATTCTCTCTTTCAAGATCTCTTAGTCGCCTTTTATGACACTCATAATGTCGTACTATTCTTAACTTTAAGCTTCTTTAAGGTAAAAGCACTTTTAAATATATTGCTGTCACTTTCTGTTTTGATGACTGAAAAAGTGACAGCAATATATTTAAAGGGGCTTTACTTTGAAGATGCTTTGTGAAACTGGCTATATGACTTTTCAGTCGGTCTACAATTCAAAGAACGCATTAATTGTTGTACCACTAGCGGTCACCCATCCAGATTCTGACGACACCACGGCCAACTTATCTTTCGTGATCGAAAAGAAAGAGTTACTACAACTCGGCTACGAGCGCTTCAAACTATCGGTCAATACGTACCTATAATTTTAAAGAATTATCTTCCAACTCCTAACCATTAAGGAGTTGGACCTTCCGTCATCAGATCATCAACATGAAAAGATGACTACTAGACGCAAATTCTTGTACAGTTTCGAAAAATGTATTTAACACGTAATTTATGCCTACAAAATTTGAGGGTTGCCCTCGATTACCCTAGGATCTCATCATCAGATCCTGACTTGGTGACAATGGGACCACCTCAAGAGTACCTATACCCTTTCAGATAAAAAAAAATTTGCAAATCGGTTCACAACTGCCGGAGTAATCGGTGAACATACATAAAAAAAATACATACAGTGGAACATAGAACCTCCTCCTTTTTTGAAGTCAGTTAAAAAATAGAAAGTGTTCAATTGATCCCGCGGTCTCAGTTGGCTGTGGGCTCAGTTGAACCTGAAGCCATAATTTCTTAAAAACTTGACGTAAATGTAGAAAATAAGGATTTATAGTACGTGACAAATTGTACCAACCATTACCATGTACACTCAACAGCACATCGGTAGAAACACTTTTGGACCTTATGGTGTGGTAATAGAGTTTAAAAAGTTTCTACCGACGAGCTGTTGACCGTACCAACTGTCTCAATTTCCCCCATTAAGACATACACGGACATATTTAAAACCAGCCAAGTGCGTGACGCGCCACGCGCAGTATAGGGTTCCGTTGTTTTCTTACGATTTTTTTTATCGCGAAGCAGGTTTTGATGAAGAATTTTATAACTTTCGTAAATTATACTTTTTATCTCCTAATGCTTAGCGAGGTCCTAGGTCCTCATTACTATCACATTTTTTTATTATTTCCAGTTTTTCGGCTATAGCTCACTATCCAGTGAAACCTGCTAAGCTGTGATAGCTTTTCTTTTAATTCGATCTTAAATACTACTAATGTGAACCAAAGAGGATATAAACGCTTACGCTATGTGAACTTTTTCACATTTCCAATAGCAACCGTTATAAATCGGCAATGTCGAGTGAAAATTTTACACAGTAATTTTAATTACGAGGACTAAGGTTTTGTTGGTTTGTTGATGATTTCGATAAGTTAATTATAGTTCGCTACATAGAATACATGATTTCATGTATTCTATGGTTCGCTACAAGATCTTAATTTCGGTCGACAGGCTATATCTCAGTTTGCAAACCTTGACTACTAGCTAATACTATTGTGTGTGTGTGTGTGTGTGTAGTAGTGATGTGAACCGATTACAATTTTTAACACCGGTATATACCGATTAGTTATTTAAAAAAACCGGTTTTTAAAGGTTTTTTTTAGGTTTTTTAAAAAAAAATACCAGTATTTATTTATAGGCTTAGTATTTATTTTTCTTCACATAGGTACAATTACAATACAAAAAAATAATGGTCATCAATCAGAAAAGAAATAAGCAGGAGATTTTATAGTTCGCCGGTTTGTAACAAATCGTAGTTTTGATTTATGAAGCAAATTTGGTCAACAGCATCTGCCTGTAGCCTGCTCCTTCTAGAGGACAATATATATCCTGATTTGGAAAACATCCTCTCTGAAGGTACCGATGTCGCTGGTATGGCCAAATACTTTAGCGCTATTGTATTCAAAGGCGCCAAGTGTTTATTGCTGGACCAAAAAGCTCCCGCACTTTTAGCTGCATTTGTGATCTCGGCTTCTTCGCTTCGTGGATCTGTGTCTATATAAATGCGTAAAATATTAATTACAGAAGCAGTTGAACTAGTATTGGGTCTTGTTTATTTTAAGAAATCCAGTAGTCCAGGTTTTTTCTGTCCTGGCTGCTCCGAAGTCTCTGGCTGCTCTGAAGTCCCTGGTTGCTCTGAAATCGATGGTACAGAGCTATCCGCGGAACCTTTTAAGTAATGGGATAATTCTTTTTTTACCAACTCTTTAGCCGACAGCATATTTTCTGGGCGACGAAATCCTGTTCTCAACACTGGATGCAAATATGTAGATATTTGCGACACAGTTCTAGTTTCATAAGCCAAGAGTCTGTTACTTATGTGTCGCCTCACTGATGAGTGAAACATCTTGCCTATATCTGTTGTGAGGGAAATTTCAATAGTGTTAAATTTTTCAAATAGTCCACATATTAACGGAATGACTAGTGAACTAGTCGGATACTGATCTGCGCTAACGACTTTTGTAGCTTCCTCGAATATTTCCAAAATGTTGATAACTTCTGTAACTGCTTCTTCTTCGGACATTATCAGTGACAATAGCAGAAATTTTTCCTAATATTTTCCATTCTGTTAGTAAGTTAGTCATAATTTCAGCTAGATTTTTGCCTGTGTGCGAAGTTGGAACATCACATGTAGTTAATACGTAGCTTTTTAAAATGTTCTGGTTAAAAAAAATTATTGTGACAGTAAGGAAACAATCCATGTTTTGATTCGACCACATATCAGCGGTAAGTGCTACACTCTTGATATTTTCAAGCATGCTAGCAAGCTGTGACTTTGCACTCTTGTAAAGTTCTGGCATTAGTTCATACCTTATCTTCTGTCTCGATGGAAGTTTTTTAGCTTGGATTCAATACTTCAACCAGCTTCCTAAAACCCTTGTCTTCAACTATAGAGTACGGATGATAGTCCGTAGCTATCATCATTGTTAAATATTTATCAATTTTATTTTTATTACTTGTTGCGGTCATTTTCAGAGTAGTCTGAAAAATAGGGCACGGTGTCTCCGTGGTTTTTCTTGTGCTGTGCCAGTAGACGTTCCCTGTGTGTCACCTGGTTGATCACCCACTTCACCTCAATCCGCCTCCACTGTAGCCTGAGGATGATTTCTTTTAATATGTGCCAACATATTCGAGGTTCCTCCTCCAACTTTGATCACTGTAGCGCATAGCTTACACTTTGCACTAACATTATCAATCTTCTCAAAATAATTTCTAGTAATTGATTTTCCTTTTACTTTAGGCATTGTACGCAAACAAACCTGTCAACTCTAAAGAATTCGCAAGCAAAACTGAAATATTTTTGTATAGTGAAGTTAGTCACATATTTAAACGAGGTTCCGGGGATTCCCCTAACATAGACAACATTTTAAACGGAACAAGACTTATTTTCGGATACATATCAAAGACTCGGATACATGTTTTGTGGTTGTAATCGGTTTTTTAATGTGAACCGGTAATTATCGGTTTTAACAAAAACCGGTTTTTTTAGGTTTTTATGAAACCGGTTCACATCACTAGTGTGTAGGAACAATATGGGTTTCGACGAGATCTGAATTTTTCATTGACAGCTGTCAGAATATACATACACACATACATAACATCACGCCTTGTTCCCGTCGGGGTAGGCAGATACCACAGTTCTCCACCTGCTACGATCTTGACATACTTCCCCTGCTTCCTGAACTTTCATCAATCCTTTCATACATGCTCGTCGGTTTAGGGTACTTTTAACCTGGCCTTTATTCAGAACGTCCTGAATTTGGTCGTGGTATGTTCGCCGAGGCCTTCCCCTTCCAACGTTTCCATTGACTCTCGCCTTGTAGATCTCTTTCGTCAATATTCCTTCATTCATCCTCTCTACATGACCAAACCATCTCAGCATCCCTTTCTCAATTTTAGTCACTACGTCTTCTTTTACGCCACAACGTTCTCTTATCACACTATTTCTAATCCTGTCACTCAATTTCACACCAATCATACTCCTCAACGCTCTCATTTCTACTGCATTAATTCTACTTTCATGCTTTTTCTGCCATACCCAGCTTTCACTGCCGTACATCAGTGTTGGTACCAAAACGCCTCCATGAACAGCCAGACGAGCCTTGTGAGACACCTTCTGACTCTTCATTAAAGCATGCAGAGCACCATTCACCATGTTTCCAGCTTTCACTATTCTTTCGATATCACTTTCACACTTTCCATCTCTCGTAAACTTAGAACCCAGATACACAAACTCCTTCACTTGTTCGACTTGTTAACCACCTATTAATATAGTACACTCTGTCATACACTCTTCTCTTTCAAGTACCATTACTTTCGTCTTGCTTACATTAACTTTCATTCCTTTTCTATCAAAAGCCACATTCATCATTGTTACCATCCCCTGTAACTCGTCAGCAGATGACGCAAGTATAACTTGGTCATCAGCGTAGAGAAGACATTTGATGAGTAAGTCATTCATTCTCAGTCCACACATACTCTCTTTCAGATCAGTGAAACAATTATCCATGAATAGGTTAAACAGCCAAGGTGACGCTACACATCCCTGCTTAACACCTTTTTCGATGCTTAACCATTCAGTGTATGTCAGAATATAAAGAGCTTTAATCTAGCGATCATAGAATACTAATATGTAGGTATGGTCAAATTGTAGGTCTCAATAATGGCGAAAGGCGGAGACTCCGTTATGTACCATTAGTACAAAAAACCTTTTTCCCTGCCTTTTCTATGCCATGAAAGTAAACATTTACCCGTGTATTTTACTAACCATACTAAACGCGCTGCATCACGTAAAGTAAATTCAAGTCGTTTTCGCATGTCGTCATGCCTCTAAACAGGTAAAATTGCTTTGATCGTCATTATTATATCAAAGATTTTGGAACCTCCTCCGAGGTCATTATATCATGAAGTGAAAATCTCGTCAAGTTTTGTCATTTGTTTTCTATGATGTATAAGCTGTTATACACCTAGTTTGTTCTATTCAGGGACTAGATAAGTACTAACGTACAACGTTGTATTATTTATTACTTCTGCGTTACAATCTAAGTTTTATTCACAGATTTTATTTCTATTACCACTATTATCTAAAGTTGTAAAACAACCCTACCGTGATATTTGATCTTTATACCTCGCCATTTGTTCAGTAAAATGGTTCTAGCACGCATTGTTCGCTTCAATATTGTAGTACTTTTAAGTGTGCTATACATGTGGACACAAGCAGAAATTTTTACAACCATAGGAGACAAGCGTTTGCTAAAAACTCAAGAAGAATTCATAGAGTACTTAGAAGATTACATTACGAAAGATCCTTATAAAATATATTATTTCAAAAGGCAAGTTTCAGTTTTCGCAGGTCGTGACTAAATAAGTTTGTGTTGTTAAATATTTAAAAAAGTGTTTAAAGGCAAGTTTTAAATTCGGTTAGATATCTTTATACGATTGTGCTATAAAAATTTTTAATTATAAGTTTGATATTGATTTGACACCCGTGATATTGAGATTAAATATATATTTTTTTTAATTAAGGCAACTAGAAATCTTTAAACGTGAACATGAGAAAGCAAAGGAAGACATTTTCGGTTACCTAGATAACCCTATCAATGTTTTCACTCTTATAAAAAGGCTTACAGTTGATATACACGACATCAGAGAAATAATGCGAAATGGATCAGGTAGGGTTGGAAACATTAAAATACTGGTAGATGTTTAAACGTTTCTAATTCCTTAGATAAGTGTGCGTTCAACAGATTACATAGAAGACTTCGATACGCTTTTCGAAAATGATAAACTGGTTATTCCTTCTGAAGAAGATTTGATAGAAGCAGTGAGAGCTATAGTTCGGTTGCAAGACACTTACGAGCTGGATGTAGAAGATATTTCTGACGGAAACCTTAGTGGAACTGATTACAGGTGCGATAACTAACAATAAACTACGGATGAACATCGTAAAATTTCAACCTTATGTGGGATTCGTACTAGTAATGTTGATGTTAAATAGTGTTCAATTGCTGAGTACATAACTCATAATCATCAATCCTGCCTATCCAGTTTCCGTTCCAAAGGGATGTCTTTTGACCTACCCCATTAAGTCGGAAATCATTGTTTAGAACTCGTTGAGTAGAAACTCGAGAATAAAACCGAGAGCTAAAGGGCACACATTACCATTGACTAAACTTTTATTTTCATCGAGCCTGCTTTCACGGAATACAATAGTACATTTCTGCAATGGCCGACAAAAAAGGTATTGAAGAACGAACGAGAGCAGAGGCGAAGCCGAGGCCCACATGCGTAAGTTCTTCAATATCTGATTGCGGCCAAAAAAAACACTTTTGTGGCTTCTGACTTAGTTTGTTTTAGCCATCGTAATAGGTGCGTTAGTGACAGCTTTCAAACGCATGATTTGCAAAGAAAAATGAACCCTGTGTGATGGTGTTAAAGAAAAGTCGACAACGGACTTCTTACGTTGGCCCTACTTTATTTACGCGCAAACGCTCAGTGCAATAATTTTATACATTACTCTTTAAGTGTGGAATTAACTTTAACTTTGTTTTTAGCTCGCCAATGTCCGCTGGAGACTGCTTTGAGCTAGGACTAAGATTGTTCGACGACGGAGACTTCAGAAATGCTTACTCCTGGATAATGGAGGCACTTCTTAAATACAAGAAAACTACAGATGTGTACTTATTTACGGAAAACGATATCCTAATTTACGTTGATGCGTTATTTGAAATATCAAGTTAGTATATTTAACTTCTTTAGGATTTTTTTATTAGCTATGATGGTCCTTTCAAAATACTTATTAGGTACAAATCTTAATTACAGGAGATATAGAAGAATTACCAGAAGAACAATTACCAAGAGAGATAGAAAATTACTTTTCCCTCTGTCGCGGAAAAAATAAAATATCTTACATAAATGCCAAAAGGTATATGCTTGGTTTGGATCGTTATCTTCCTTATTCTGTAGTTTAGTATTGACAAAATATATATAATTTATCTTCTTTCAGCTTAGTTTGCTATTATATGACAGGGAATCCTCCTGCCCTGCTGTTGGCGCCAATCAAAGTAGAACAGCTGCATAGAGCCACAGATGTGTTTCTATTACATGATATGATCAGTGACGATGAAGCTGAATTTCTTAAAAATGCTGCAGTAAAAAAGGTTAGCTTAGTTTTGATGCTATTTAGTCTACATTTATAATATAACACCACGTTAGTATTATATAGTCTAAGATAACACCTATCAAACTCGATGCGAAGCCCGTGTCCAAGCCTTAGTCCCTTAGTTGTGGACTGATAGAGTAATTTGACAAACGAGCAGGTGAGCCACCTGATGGTAAGTGGGCACCACCGCCCATATCATCTGCTGTCTTATTAGTGGCATAATTTGACACTAATAAGACAGCAAAGCACGTTCCCCACCCTGAGAACTACGATGGTGCGCACATGCAGCAGTGCAAACACTGCTGCTATGATAGGCTTAGATAGGTTTAAATAGGCAAGGGGGTGGTATTTTCCCGGACGGATTTTTACAAAAGCTCTAAGACATTTGTAGAATGTAATAATAAATAATAATTGAATCCCTCGGGAAGCCAATCCTATATTAACAACTTTGTTGCGAAGTAGAAAAAGTCCCAAAATATACTAAAGGTGTTAAAAGGGGTTGGAAGATAATTAGCTTCTACCAGATTACTCTTGATAATTCTTGTACAGATAACTGATAGCCGAATAAAATTTATAATATCCATTTTTCTAGTTGCGCCGCTCTTTGGTCCAACAAGGTCCAAAAATGCGTCCAGATAATTCTCGCGTCAGTAAGCACAGGTGGTTGAGAGACGATCATTCTGAGGTAGTTGCTGCCATATCGCGGCGGGTATCCGTTTTCACCGGACTCAGCGTGGAATCGGCCGAGCCACTGCAGATCCTCAACTATGACATCGCAGGATATTATGAACCACATTACGATTTTTCAAAGGTAGTTAATGTATTGTTATATTTTTAATAATTTATTTGAATGCTTCTTAATTTATTTGAGTAAGGTTTTCTTTACCATTTTAGGGAAACGAGAACCGTAACAAAAGCATTGGGGAAAGACTCGCTACTGTGTTGATATATGTAAGTACCCTGTTCATTAAGGAACAAAATAGTAGAGCAATAATTGATAGAGAAGCTGGCTGACACGCAGGTCGCGCAGAGCAGCACGGTACAGATGTTAGTATTATAATAATCTAAGCGATAAGACCGCCTTTGTCCACCCTAGTTTTAAGAGTCTCCTGTGTATTGTTTTTGTTTTTGTGTGACAATAAAGAATTTATCTATCTATCTATCTATCTAAGGTACAGATGTTGCATGGCTGGGCAGTTGAGGAAAATATACGCCGTGAGTGCATATTGCAACGCAGCTGCCAAACACATTCGTGTCGTAGCTCACATACAGGATAGACGTTTTCGAGTTTTGACGAAATTCACAACACACATCTAAGCAATGAACTTATTCTATTTTAATGATCGGTCAAAAAATAAAAATGTTGTTGAAATACGTTTCAACATGCACGCGTCACGCAGAAACAGTGGCTTAGCGTATATTGCCACGCAGATGGCGCAGGGCAGGGCAGAGCAGAGCAGAGCAGATTTTTGTAATGTATGAACCTTCATAGAGCAACGCAAGCTGGGATGCAGACATGTGTACGCAGACACATGTCTGCGCCTTGTTTCTGCCGGCAATTGTTTCTGCGTGCTACAGAATAAATAACACACTATAGCGTGTGAAAGCAGACTCTCGCAACTAGAAACAACAAAAAGTTATGCCACAGATAAAAAAAAATTGTGGTTAATTGCTCAAATGTGGATGAGAAGTACCATTGTCACCACGCTTGTTAGCGTTGCGGCTAGCACCAAGGACCGCGATTGCTGGTGACCGCAGAAAGTAAGGTGGTATGATACACAAAAGGACACTGCTGCCTATCCTCCGGTTCATAATTCCATAATCGTTCTTACGACACCGGTACCGATGGGTTAGTACTTTAGCGCAGGCTTTGCCCGTGGTACACCCGCGTGGTTCACCTGGGAGTACCACGGAAGATTTTTTTCTCCCGTGGAACACCTGATCACTTTTGAAATAAAACTAATTCAAAACTATCGCCCGTGGTGCACCTATTGTCTATGGCTAAAATCTTTCTAATTTTTTTTGTAATGATAGATCCCGTCGCGATCTTTATTTTGGTTGACAGCTGTCAAATTTATAATCACTATAACTCGAAAGCTACTGACCCTAGACTACTATTGTGCTGGGAAAAATAATAGGTCTCGATGAGATCTACATTTTGGATGACAGCTGTCAAACTAAAAATCGCTATAACTCGAAAACTACTGACCCTAGACTATTCGTATGCTGAGACAAATGATAGGTCTCGATGAGATCTACATTTTGAATGACAGCTGTCAAACTAAAAATCGCTATAACTCGAAAACTACAGACCCTAGACTATTCGTGTGCTGAGACAAATGATAGGTCTCGATGAGATCTACATGTCGGATGACAGCTGTCATACTAAAAATCGCTATAACTTGAAAACTACTGACCCTAGACTATTCGTGTGCTGAGAAAATGATAGGTCTCGATGAGATCTACATTTCGGATGACAGCTGTCAAACTAAAAATCGCTATAACTCGAAAACTACAGACCCTAGACTATTCGTGTGCTGAGACAAATGATAGGTCTCGATGAGATCTACATTTCGGATGAGAGCTGTCAAACTAAAATTTTCTATCACTCGAAAACTACTGACCCTAGACTATTCGTGTGCTGAGACAAATGATAGGTCTCGATGAGATCTACATTTCGGATGACAACTTAAACAATTGACAATTAAATTAGCTGTAGGAGCTAAAGTCGCGCTGCGAATGAAAAGCTTGACCTGCTCTTGACTGTACATTATTTTTAAAAGACCTACCCAACGATATTCCACACGTTGGAAAAAAAATCACTCCCACTTTACTTGTATGGGAGGTACTTACCCAAAAAAAAATATTTTTAAAGTTTTTATTTGACCACTTTCTCGGCGTGGATGAAATACATATCTACACTAAATTTTAACTTTCTAGTATTAATGGTCTCTGGGCTAAGCCGCGGACAGACAGAAAGACGGACAGAAAGGCAGACGGACATGACGAAACTATAAGGGTTCCTTGTTAACTACGGAACCCTAAAAAGTTGTTGCATTTAGCCTCCTAAATAAGCCTTTAATAGGTTTTACAGCTATTTTTTTTGAATCCCTATGTAGATATTAGATACAGTACAAGATATCATTACAGTTTATGAGAAGGGAGAATTCAAACCTTCTTTCTATTATATAAAAAAAAAGACTAATTTTTTTCACTATAAGTTGTCATTCTTCCTTCCGTAGGTGTGTAATAGTATTCTGTGCCCGCATGTGTTTAGTATCTGCGTCCCAGCTTGCGTTGGTCACCTACGTCTGCGGCCTGCAAAATCTGCGGCCTGCGGCCTGCGGCCTGCGTCCTGCGGCCTGCACCTCAGCTTGCGTTGGCCCCGCAGAGCAAGACAGACACAAGTCTGCGTTGCCTGCGCTTAGCGTACACAGCTCTCGGTATATTCATGCATTACAAAAATCTGCCCTGCCCTGCGCTCAGTAACTAAAATGATTATTAACAATGTAGTTGTCGGATGTGGCTCAAGGCGGCGCGACGGTGTTCACGGAGCTCGGTCTGAGCGTGTTTCCCGTCAAGAACGCGGCGCTGTTCTGGATGAACCTGCTGCCTTCGGGAGAGGGAAATCTCGCCACGATGCACGCCGCCTGTCCCGTACTGAAAGGATCCAAATGGGGTGAGGTCACATTTAGAATTTACGTGTTTATGTGTAGGGGACCCTGGTAAACAGTGAGTCACTTTTTTTTGAGCGCTCATATCTCAGAACCTAATGGTTATATCGGCTTGAAATTAAGTTTGTTCTATTGTATTGTTCATCGGCTTTCAGAATATGAATTGATCATTGGCTTCTAATGATGGACAGCAGAATAAATAAGATTTTTTTAAAGAGTAGATTTGACCCACTGTGTACAAGGGGTAGTGAACACTGAATCACCCGCTGGTTAACAGTGGGTCTAGGAGTTTTCTATGGACAAGTAATTAAAAAAAAACATCACCCCTGGTCTACAGTGGGTCTAGGTGTTTTCTATAAATACGACATTAAAGGCATTTGACGAAGAAATATTCATTTATTTCTTAAAAAGACAAAACAAAATAGACATTATGTCAGAGAAAAAACATTTTTTTCAAAAACACAGGTTTATTAAGGTGCAACACTTATTTAAAAAAAAGCAAAAGTATTAGGCAGCTTGCCTAATACTTATGCCTGATTTTATGGCATAAAGTGCGTTTTTCATTTCCTCCTGTGGAATCCTATTTTTCTTTCGCTTTTATCTCTTCCCATTCTGTAACAAAATAATTCTACTTTAATAAAATTATTAACTTATTTTGTAATTTTTTGCCATTTCCTTCTTATCTATATGACGGTTATTTTCAGCAAAACAATGCACGTCGCCTTAACAAATAGCATCTTCAGGTACACAGTGAATCGCGATCCACTGTGTACACAGTGAATCAGATCACCATAGGGTCAACGGTGGGTTTGATTCAGACCCTCCGTTGACCCTAGGTGATTGTATTTAAGACTCAACCTGTTAAAAACAAATAGCTGAACAAATATTCATGTATTATATTACAGTGTACTGACAAGGTCAAAAGGTGGTAAAACAATTTAATTGATATCTGTTGTAATTAAGCAATTATAAACAAAATATCTACTCACTTTTCAAAATATTTTCGAGGCGCCGCCGGAACAAAAATATCTTTAGCACGTAATGATGTGACCGCGGCCGCGCGAAAGCTAGCAGAGAGGGGATTGGGTGCGGGGGGGCATCTGCGAGTGCACAAGCGACAGCGCTACCTATATACCCTGAGAGCCAAACTATTTCACTGTAAGAAGATTCAACAAAAATTCATATCAGCATTTTTTTTTCGTCAAAAATTAGATTAGCTGGTCTATAAAATAATTCATTAGTAATCCACCCAAATTTACGACCGCAGGATTTAAAAAAATAATAATAAAGGTATTATAAATTCCACAAAAAAAGGGCAAAAATGCTATAAATATTATTTACTTTACATTTGATTACCTTTATTAATATCTTTTTTTTAAGTATATAATCCTCCTATATTTGTAAAAGAAACACAATTAAATCTAAAAAAATTTTTTACGTAAATCTTAAAGTTGCATTACACCTATGATAAAAATACTATAAGATTAGTTCTTCTATGCTTTTGTTTCATTAACGTCCCTTAACATAAAGTGTAATAAATCCACCCAAAAAACTATATGGAAATTCAAAACGATTTTAGTGGTAATAAAAAACTAGTGAAAAAAATATAGCAGTTAAATTAACTAAGTAGACTTTTCTTTAAGGTCAAATAATATCATCCTAAATTAAAATCCACCTTAAAAACATAAAGTAATAATTATAATCACGAATCAAAGAAACAAAGGGTTGCAAGGGGTATACGCGGGGCGCGGCGGCGGCGGCGCGCGGCGGCGGGAACAACGAGCGAGCGGGCGCACGAGGGCAAGCAAGGTCACGTCACAGGACGATATGTACCTAGATTTGTTTTAATTGCAGAGTCGTGAGCGCATTCAGCATTGTCACCATTATTTGCGAAAAATATTACCTTTGCCAACAAAGTGTTATAAAAACTTTAAGGTGATAAAAGAATGGAAGAAAATATAAGTTGTGAAAAATGCGGAATATGCAATTATTCATTGTGTTTTGATATTGTGCTTGTAGGCGAAAAAGGCCTGCAAAGACTAGGTAGTATACGAATCAAGTAAAATAAGACTCGAAGGATTGTTTTTGAGATCCCAAAATTTGAGCAATGTTAAGTTACATAAATAAATCCGGAATTATACACGTATCCGAAACTGATTTTAGCTGCGACAAAACGTAATGCTGTCGGTGAGACACCAGAAAAACCCGCAAATTTTGATTATTAATCTACAGGTTTTTTCTGTTGCGGCGATGCATCTTCGCATTGCAGTTTGAGGAAGAAGAACTGACTGAACTACTGATAGACCGTCGGCCCACAATAGAGGCCTACCTTATAAAAAATTAGAACGCACGCACTTTGCAGAGACAGAGGACTTTAAGTAGATTCATAAACGACTGGTCGGCGGCACAACTTGGCAAAACCGGTCAAGTGCGAGTTGGACTCGCGCGCCGAGGGTTCCGATAGTATTTACCTGTAGTATTTTCGGAAGCGATAAAGTCCATTGTTAGGACCGCAAAACTAAATTTGTTTGTAATGGTTTTTTGCAGATTACTAAAAAACTGTGCAACTTAAAAAGATTGTTTTATTTTCGCTGTAATATTTACATAGACTTCTATCGACTGTAATTAATTCAGATTTTTCCTTTCACAAACTTCGGAGTTAAGGGGGGGGGGGGGACGACGACGTATGTTTTTTACATTTTTAGGGTTCCGTACCTCAAAAGAAAAAAACGGAACCCTTATAGGATCACTTTGTTGTCCGTCTATCTGTCTGTCTGTCTGTCTGTCTGTCAAGACCCTTTATCTCACAAACGAGTAAAGGTATCAGGTTGAAATTAATATCATATATTAGGATCCATGAAACACACAAGATCTGAAAATTTCAATTTTTTACAACGACGCAATCAAAAGATATGGCATTTTATGTCCTCATCTCCATACATTTATGCAAAAAAGCAAAACCTACAGAAAATTAAAATTAAAAAATTAAAATTAAATAATTAATTAATTTAAATTAAAATTATGAAATTTGGCAAGAAGCTAGGTCTCACAGTACAAATAATGGTAAAAGTCTGAAATTATTAAATATTACAACTTTTTTCACAACTAATGGTAACCAATTGTGGTGAGCTCCCGTTTCAAGAACATTCAAGAGAGGGGTCAAGTTGGATGGTCGCGGAGGCGATTTTTGTTTTAGTTCTATTTTAAAAACGGGAACACTTACAAACTTGAAAATCGGTATGTTTATAGTGCATAAGCTGTCAAATAACAACAAATAATAAAATTTGGTCAAGCGCGTGTCGGAATCAAAAAATCTACCACATTAACTTACTGAAATTTCAACTAATACAATTATGATTATGTACCACCGTACGGAACCCTCGGTGCGCGAGTCCGACTCGCACTTGGGCGGTTTTTCATCATAACTTCGAAACTAAGAGTCTTAAAAAAATATAAAAATATATTTTGGAATTTACAAGTAAAGCCCTAACACTAACTGCGCTAAACCTGCTAAGTTTGCTGACCAGATGTTCTTGAAGCTAATAAAGGTCATCTGTCTCTACAAAGTGTGTTTGTTTAGTTTTTGTTTAGTTACACATATTTTTTGACAGCCTATGGGCACAGACAAAAGAAGTTAGGCAAGGAAAACTGCCAAGTTGAGGTCAGGCCGACCAAGACGTATGTTAACAAATTAAATTAAGCTATAAATACGCATTGTGTCAATCCTTTTTATCAACGAGGTGAAATTTACCATTTCAGTGGTACCATAAAAGTAGTCAGACACGAGAGCCTGCCAGGTTTGAAGGAGGCTGATAATATTTTTTAAGTTTTGCTAAGTGGTTAGAAGCCCACAATTCTACTTTTCGATGAGGTATTTTAACCGGTCGGACGGGTAAGTTTGGGTGCTAACTGCGGAAATCCTGCCAAGTTGTGCCGCGGCCGACCAGATTGTTTAAAGCTGCTAAAGGTCTTCTGGCTCTACAAAGTCCGTTTGTTAATTTTTTTATGTTTACGCTATTTTGTTTTTGGTCCTGAGCTCAGACAAAAGTTTTTTAGTCAGGGGGATTCAGGCGGAAGCGTGTTTTGGCGTCCGCAATATATTTTAATTCTTTTTCATGATGTTTTAACACTACTGAACAAGATTAGACAGGGTGTCACCCTGACATCCTTGAGGATCTTGTATAAAGTCCATGATTAGATAAAAGAAGGGGAACGAAATAAAAATTTTGACCTACCTCATCGAGTGGGGTATCGTTGTTTAGAGCTCGTTGAGAAGATAAATGCTGTATTTTTTGTTTTAATAAATATTAAAAAGTAAAGGAATCAGATGCCACCAAATTCAGTTTTTTTACAAAATTTTGTTTGGGCTGTTATCTTATGAACAGTAATAGGTAGACTGTTGAAATATTCACAGATAATGTATGCCGCTATGACGAGAAATACTAAAAATTAAAAAAGTAATAAATTAAAGGGGACTCCCAAACTAAAAACCTGTCTTTTTTTGGCGATTTTTTAATCTATTTTTGTTTTAGCTCTATTTTAATAACGGGAACACTTACAAACGTGAAAATATGTACGTTTATAGTGCATGAACTGTTAAACAATAAAAAGTTTCAAAAACTGGTCAAATGCGCGTCAGACTCAAAAAATCTTGCACAGTAAGTTACTGAAATTTCAACTAATACCTACAATCAATATTGTAAGTAGTAACTTACTGTGCTAGATTTTCTGAGTCCGACTCGCACTTGACCAGTTTTTATTATTTTTAGGGTTCCGTACCTCAAAAGAAAAAAACGGTACCCTTATAAGATCACTTTGTTGTCCGTCTGTCTGTCTGTCAAGACCCTTTATCTCACGAACGGGTAAAGGTATCAGGTTGAAATTAATACCATATATTAGTCTGAAAATTTAAATTTTTTACAATGACGCAATAAAAAGATATGGCATTTTATGTCCTCATCTCCATACATTTATTCAAAAATGCAAAACCTACAAGGTAGTTCCCGTTGACCTAAAATTATGAAATTTGGCAAGAAGCTAGGTCTTACAGTACAAATAATGGGAAAAGTCTGAAATCATTAAATATTACAACTTTTCTCACAACTAATGAAAACCAACTGTGGTGAGCTCCCGTTTCAAGAACATTCATATAAGAGAGGGGTCAAGTTGGATGGTCGCTGAGGCGATTTTTGTTTTAGTTCTATTTAAAAACGAGATCACTTACAAACTTGAAAATTGGTATGTTTATAGTGCATAAGCTATAAAATAACAACAAATAACAAAATTTGGTCAAGCGCGTGTCGGACTCAAAAAATCTAGCACATTAACTTACTGAAATTTCAACTAATACAATTATGTTTATGTGGTGGTACGGTGGTGTGGTGGAACCCATACATACCCGTGGGTGTCGTAAGAGGCGACTAAGGGTTAACTGGAGGATGAACAGCAGCATCCTCCTTTGTATCTTACATCTTACTTACTGCGGTCACATAAAACCGCGGTCCATGGTGCCAGCCGTAATGCTAACAAGCGAGGTGACTACGGTAGGTACTTCCCCTCCACATTTTTCCAGAAAAAGCTAGAATTCTGGAGGGAGCTCCCTGTACTGTAGTGGACGTTTTTTTGGGATGTTATGATGATGATGATGGTGGTACGGAACCCTCAGTGCGCGAGTCCGACTCGCACTTGGCCGGATTTTTTGTTATTTTATTGCTCATGCACTATAAACATACATTATTTTGACGTTTGTTCGTGTTCCCGTTTTTAAGATAGAGCTAAAACAAAAATCGAGCAAAAATCGCCTAAAAAGACAGGTTTTTAGTATGGGAGCCCCCCTCAATTTATTACTTTTTTAGTTTTTAGTATTTCTTGTGAAAGCGGCAACAGAAATACATTATCTGTAAATATTTCAACTGTCTACCTATTACTGTTCATAAGATACAGCCCAAACAAAATTTTGTAATTAAACTGACTTTGGTGGCATCTAATTCCTTTACTTTTTAATATTTTTTAAAACAAAAAATACAGCATTTATCTTCTCATCGAGCTCTAAACAACGATTTTTATTTTGTTAACCTCCTTTTATCTAATCATGGACTTTATACAAAATCCTCAAGGATGTCAGGGCGACACCTTCCCTGATCTTGTTCAGGAGTCCTTAAATATCAAGAAAATGCAAAAAAATGTATTGCGGACGCTAAAACACGCTTCCGACAAAATGTAGGAGACCGTCTGCAAGACTATTTTAGCTCTTGCTTTTATTTAGCTCTAATTTGGCGCTTTTGCCAATCTGATTTTTGATGAGAGAATCATTAAGAGATTTTTATATCCAACAATGAATAAACGATTTTGACTTTGACGAGGTAAAATGTAGAATTTTTTATGGCACCATAAAAGTGGTCGGATACGACCACCTGCCAGGTATTAAGTAGGCCTACAAAGTTTTTTTAGCTTTGCTAAGTGATTAGGAGCACAGACTAGTTTTATTTTGCTTTTCCATGAGGTATTTTAACCGGTCCTCTGTCTCTACAAAGTGCGTTTGTTCTGCTTTTTTGTAAGGTAGGCCTCGCTACTTTGGGCCGACAGTCTATTATTGTAGATACTTAAGAAAAACAAAAATAAAATGTTAAACCTAGGGTTTGGTATATTGAATGTAAGGGCTTTGAAAAAGTACTCATTCTAAGAATACGCTAATCATCATTTATTTTGAACTTCTTGTTATCTTTAAATAAAAAAAACCGGTCAAGTGCGAGTCAGACTCGCGCGCCGAGGGTTCCGATTTACCTTTAGTATTTTTGGAAGCAATAAAGTCCATTTTCAGAACCGCAAAACTGAATTTGTTTGTAAAGGTTTTTTGCAGATTTCTGAAAAAACTGTGCAACTTAGAAAGATCGTTTTATTTTTGCTGTAAAGTTTACATAAACCTCTGTCAACTGTAATTAATTCAGATTTTTCCCTACTCAAACTTCGGAGATAAGGGGGGGGGGGGGGGGGAATGGTATTTTTTTGACATTTTTCATCATAACTTGAAAACTAAGAAACTTAAAAAAATACAAAAATATATTATAAAATGTACAAGTAAAGTTCTTTCATATGATACCCCACTAGACCTAGTAGCGACAATTTGAAGTTTGGCCCCCCATATTTTGGCCCCCTTTACATTAATAATCATACTTTTTTCAAAATTTATTTCATGTGCAATTAAGTTGGGCAACTATATTCTAAAACTATTCCAAATTTCAGGTCGATAGCATAAGTGGTTGCTCAGAGCGGCACCATAAGGGTACCTTTTTACCATTTTGGTATCGGAACCCTAAAAACGATTTTTTAAACATACTAAGTTTAGGCTCGTTCAGATAAGAAATAGTTGTTTTTTTTTGCAAAACATGCGGCTAAAGACTCCTTATATCATCATACAGGGTGTCCCATAATTAGGCCGTCACGCTGACACCGGAGGTAGATGGACTTAAGGCGCATCAAATAAGCTTAACATGCCCATAGAAAAGTGTAATGAGTATTGAGTATGACCAGTTTCATTGATTTTTAAAAATTACAATTTTTTTTTTTTGATGCGCCTTAAGTCCATCTACGTCCGGTGTCAGCGTGACGGCCTAATTATGGGACACCCTGTATAAAACAACATGAAAACTATTTAAAAAATATTGATTAATTTGATTGCGTGCCATAGTTCAGGGGCAGGATCAGTATCAGTAACTGAACAACTTTTCCCAAGGAACATACATAGGTCGAAATATGATAAAGCAAATTTGACCTGCAATACAAAATGCGCTATCAGCTGACGCAGTTTCTATGGGTGGTCAAAGATTGATTTTCGTATTTCAACCTATGTTCCTTGGGAAAAGTTCTTCAGTTGCTGTTACTGATTCGATCAGCTATGACACGCAATCAAATTAACACCCCGTATTTTTAGGTGTGGACGTTTGAGCGGGCTTTTTTTGGCGCGCTCCGAGTCGAATGCCCGCGGTTGCATTAGTAAGAATAGTAAGCGTTCGAAAATGATGCTTATTACGGAGAACTTAAGTCCTTATTAGTTTATGTACTTTTAAAAATTTATTAAGATCGTAATTTTTTTGGTGGATTTCATGTTTCGTTATGCTATCTAGGCTTAATATTAAAAGTCTACCTAAATTTATAACTGCTACTTTTTTGCTGCCTATGTAAAAAGCTGATAAAGAATTACCTACTACCCAAATAAAAACAATGTTGGATTTTGAAAGAAAGTATATTAAAACGTTATTTGATGTTGATAATTACCAAAACAAATCTGCTATTATTTTTTTCCTAGAGTTTAAGGCACAGTTAGTGAAACAAACAACTTCTTCTCATATAATTAGTTTCCCGTTTATATCTTTGGTGGATCTCGATTTTGGTGCTTGAATATAGTGAACATAGACACATTTTCACGATAATATAGGTGCTACCTTTTTTGCTGTAAAATTGCGCCATCTTAGGGGTATAACTTTTTTTTGGTACATTCCAGTTTGAAATTTTGGAGGATTCAAAAATATAGTCTCTTAAAATTACATTTAAAGGCCATTTACAAAAATTTGGCCTGATATGAATTTTTTCCCCAAAATATAGGATAGCTCTTAGGGTAATAGTAAATTCGTCAATCTTTGCGTGACCCACTGTATCCGACTGATCCACCGTTTACCCGGCTCCCCTACCTGTATTAAGGAGTAATGAACTGGAGTCTCTAAACCTTGGAGTTTTCTTCCAGTCAATAATCGCACCAAACTTTATGGAGCCCTATTCAGAATGAAATTTGATGAAAACTGGTCCACACAGAAAAAAAATTATGCATTATTTTCTCAGCTTGTTTTTAATACCACAATTAATTTGGTTTGAATTACGTCTCCGATCATTAAGTCAAAGTGGAATTTTGTGTAGTATAACCCTGTGCTCAGTCTTTGCTCTTCGTGAAATCTACTGTAGTCTATATATGTAATTGTTGGGTAAATGACTCGGCAAAAACAGAATAAAGCGAGGTAGAAAAATGTTTACAAATGGCGCTACTGAATGCGCACATTTTTGGATCGTTGAGCAAATTTTCGTACGTTGTTAAAACAAATGGTTAAAACAGGACAAAAAAAGTCGCTTAGCAAACTCTCACGAGTGCTAAAGGCCTATTTAGAAGTCGCTTATTCAGCTTGCGCTGAATTGGTGTTGCCATATATATGTTGAAAAGTAATAGACTGCTCGAACTTCTATGACCTTAAAACTCTTTTTTGAAACAATATTATTATTTACTTTGGATCACAAAATTCTTAAGTTGCACTTGAGCGAGCTAATTTTTCAGTCAAAAAACCGTGATCTCTGTAAAATTGTTCTGTTTTCTGGCATACCTGGTTGTCCCGAGCTGTTACAACGACGTCTATAGAGACCTTAACGAATGCGTGCGGCAAATTCTTTATAGGTTGAAGAACGTTTAATCGTTAATACTTAATAATTTAAATACGTGATATTTCAACTTCCAGTTGCGACAAAATGGATCCACGAAGCCGGGCAGACGCTGCAGTGTAGCAGACGCACCACGAGTCACCATCGGGAAGACCTAGGGTATAAAATAGTATTGTATAAAAACTCCAAACTATATTAGGAACAACAACCTTTTATTATGTTTTTGTAAATGCAGTTTCATAACAAATCATCCTACTTTTATTGTTACTGCTAAATATATATTCTATTTAGTTTGATTTACACTATGAAGATATTTTATTCAATAAATACTTAAATGATATGAAAATTTTCGTTTTCTCACCTCTGAACAAATTTTTCTCATTGAATTTTAGTGTTATTTAATTAGGACATGTTATACTTAAATTAATTGAATCAGCATGAAGTACATCTAGACACCTGAGAAGGCAAAGAAAGTGAACGTGGATTGGTTCTCGCCCATCTCGTTTCGGGCGTGTGGAATAAAGGGTGTTAGGGACAGCCATCCGAATACTGATGGGGCATATCATCCAACGACACTGAACAACTTTTAGTGAACAAAATAGACTTTAAGGGCACTGCATGTTATCCTACGTCACACGAAATTTGCAACTTTGTAGCGATAGTAGTTGGCTACTTGGTCCACTAAACGTTGGTCTGCCAATCCGAAACCTATACATGGTTTTGTACAGTCGGAGCGAAAACTGGTTAAGTGACAGATTACATTCGTGTAAGACCAACGTTTTGTGGACCAAGTAGCCAACTACTATCGCTACAAAGTTGCAAATTTCTTGTACTAGATGACGTAGGATAACATGCAGTGCCCTTAAAGTCTAAAACTTTCAAGAAACGAAAAAAAAAAATCCGCGTCTCCATGCTTGTATGGAGAAGCCTTTTTTTTGTTTCCTGACAGTTTTGTTCACTGAAAGTTGTTCGGTGTCGTTGACTGATCATGCCCCATCAGTATTCGGAAGGCTGTCCCTAACACCCTGTATAGCAGTATCGCAGCCAATATCAGGCAGTTAATTAAATGGCTAGCCAGTTGATTGACTGCCGGCAATCAGTTGAATGCCTAGGCCGATCGTTGACTGAACTACGATCGCTTTACGTTTAAAGATTTGGCTAATCGAAAGCTAGCATGATTGAGACGGGTAACCTCGAACCAGCCGGGTGATTGAAATTAGTTATTTTTTGCCACTTCGGCTTTGCTTCGGCGCTAGCAGTCACCAAAATTAAATGGCGTTTTCATGTCGGTGTTCATGTAGTTTTTAGAGTTTTGAACCAAAATAGTAAAAACGGAACCCTTTATTGGTGCGACCTCGTCTGTCTGTCTGTCACACCTATTTATCTCAGCAACTATTTTGAAAAGTTTTATAACATGCTTGCCCATCTTTATTGCAAACGAAATAATTAATTAAATATTTTTATTATTATTGTAAATGGGTCCCAAAAAGAGGGGAGGGACAAAATTACAAATTGTCGTTACTACTATTATATGAAAGGTCTTTACCTACTTGTAAATTTCAGAATATGTTTTTGTACATTTTTACGGCTTTTAGTTTTCAAGTTATGTATAATTAGAAATTTCTAACAAAATACGAACCCCCCGTTATCTCCGAAGTTTGCAAAACGAAAAATCTGAATTAATTACAATTGATAGAAGTTTGTGTAAATATTACAGCAAAAATAAAACGATTTATCTAAGTAGCACAGTTTTTTTATAAATCTGCAAAAAACGTTTACAAACAAACTTAGTTTTGCGATCCTGAAAATGGACTTCATCGCTTCAAAAAATACTATATGTATATCGAAACCCATTTCCCCGAGTCCTAGATGTTTCTACACGTTAATACAGGTTGTTATACACTTCTACATGATACTATATGATATTACACGTTACTACATTACACTTTATTACGCCTCACTACAGTTTACAAACTAGACTTCATTTAATATAAGCTTAGATCTAAGTCAACTAAAGCTCAACGTAGTCCTAACTATTGTCACCAGATGGCTAATATCCACCTGTTCACGAAATTACCCCTCTAACGAAAGCATAGACGTATCCACAACAAGATATTTTTCTGTGAACTCATAGTTAATCTACTAACACATCATTATATTCGTTCAACAAAACGGCTGCCCGACGTTTAGCCATGTCGTTGAACGTTGCATTCAACGTTTGAGCTAGGTGTTATTTAGCCGATCTTGTCCAGGCCCTGGCTAAGGTTCTGTAAGGAAATGTTTAGCAGGTGTCCTAGTTTTTATTTTTCACTCGGGTTGTTTGTGTAGGACATTATTTATCGAAAACCTTGTCCTATTTATCTAGTTTCGGTTTCAATATTTTCAAAATTGCTTTCATACATTCTATTAATGAGGATATAACGAGTCATGAGACGTATATTTTACAAAAAGCTATTCAGCCGTTTGTTTCCTGGAGGAGCTCAAACTTGGTGTATTTCGGAAATATTTCTTTGATTTTAAGATGACCAGATGCTCAAATGTGACAATGTAGTATATTTCCAGAATCAGCTCCTAAAGCGCTTTGTTATACTATACTATAGGATTAAGAAAAACAAATCAAAATCCCATACAAAAATTTGATGACGTCATAGCTGGAAAATGGACCAGGTGACGGATTATCACTCGAGTGAAAAATACTTACTAGGACACCTGCTAAACATTTCTGAAAAAAAAAAATTGTTTTCCCTACAGAACTTTAGCCAGGGCCTGGACTACTCAATTGTATGCCGGCAGTCAATCAACCGGCTGACTGCCAGAATAAACCAGTTGGCTTCGAAGATACATGCTCGTGTTCCCACAAGACTTCGGCGTGAGTGTTGAAGCCAAACAACGATAGTTACCTGTGCACACACACTTAAGTATTACGTTACTACACGAGTACTTTTGTAATCAGATTTTCTTTGTACGGTTTATTTTGGACTGTAGATGGTTTTTTCGCTTATCGATTTTACATTGTTCAGTTCGGACGGATATCGAATGAATGTCATGAACAACCTCTTAAATCGCTTGGAGTTTTTCTGGTAAGACAAGTTTTTTATTAACCTAGTTTGATTAATCCCACTCATGGAGTCATCCATCTCATTTATATATTCAGAAGTCTAAAGTTAGACTATACAATTTAAAAGTTGTCACAAATCAACTTTCAAGAGAGCTAAGATTATTTGACTATTTTGTTTGTAAACTTTAAATTAGATACGCAAATGGGCATTATAGGTTTATTTATTTTATTTAAAAACAGTTATACAAAAATTTCCCATCCGGTGCCGGCAAAGAATAGTACCAACCTATTTCTATACGTGGGTTTCGTAAGAGGCGACTAAGGGTTAATGAACCAGAGGATGGGCAGCAGCATCCTTCTATTTATCTTATCATCTTACATTCTGCGGTCACCAACAACCGCGGTCCATAGTGCCAGCCGTAACGCTGACAAGCGTGGTGACGTGGCGGCGGTGGCGTACTTCCCCTGCGCATTGTTTCTTGAATTTTGGAGGGAGTTCCCTGTCCTGTAGTGGACGTTTCATGGGATGTCATGATGGTACAAAAAATTACAAGACAGTAAACACAATGGTACAGTCAGAGCACGTCAACCTTGACACATTGTAATTTGTAATGTTCTTATTTCACCCATCGTTGTCAAGATTGATTGATTAATTGACTGTACAAAGGAAAAGAATCTTCCGCTACGACGCGTAGAGTATATTTTACTTCGATGTCAACGCGCGCGTAGCCGCGTAGCAAAGTGCAGTGGTTGCCTCGTGTGGCTTACATACAATATTAAAGTTTTTGTATATACTGCTAAAATCGTACTCTATGCGTCGTAATTAGCCCGTTACAGTGTGTTCCTTTTGTAAAGTTACTTATTTGCTGTGCCTCGTGGCCGAGTGGTAGTTGATCCTTCTTTCCGATCGCGAAACTAAGCAACGTCGCCCTTTGTTATTACCCGGATGTGTGGCCGCTGGTGGCATAAAAACCAGAGCATTTCCGTGTTTCGAAAGGTACGTTAAGCCTAGTTATTGTTACTGATAGCAGTCGTAAAGCCAAGTCAGAGGCAATCTGGCGGCTTCAAAACTCTGACAGTTAGGTTGGCCACTAACCTGGCACAGCATAATCTAATATTGGGTCTGGATCTTCTGGGTTGCAATGGTTGCAAAGGTTAGATTGTAGTAGCTCTTTGTTCGTTAAGTCCCCTAGGTTAGGTAGCAGACTCCGTAGAAAACGATATAAGGCCACTGCCATCATCATTATGATGCTGTGCCTCGCGTAAAATATTTTGAAAAATCACGTTTAGGAATTTTAACATGTTTTCAGACGAACCAATCATGTTGATGAGTGATGCATTGTTTATCGTATTTACAAGCAATTTACTAACATGGACTCAAGCAGAGGAAAATCCAAAAGATGTTGTTTACATAATGAAGTCGTTGGAACTCGTAAAAAAGTAAGTGAATGAATATTAAGTATACAAGGTGTAACAGAAAGGGTATATCAACCCTGAAGGATTTGATTCTGCCCATGAAACTGAACAACTTTCCCAAAGGGACATAGATCGAAATACGAAAAAAAAATTTAACTTCCATAAAAATTCGCTGCCGGCTGATTCAGTTTCTGTGGGACTTCAAAGTAGTAGATTGTTTACCGAGGGAGCAAAGAACAATTTTAAAGGCGAGAGCTGTAGGTGGACACTACTTTTTATCACCCTCTTTGAGAAAATAAAAATATTTAAATAAAACTCTTTACACTATCATCCGTTACTAACAATATCGACATTTCTAATTCAGAGCACTTTTAGTCCCTTAGGAATTAAAACCAATTTTAGTCACTGTTAACGTAGAAGTTTTACTAACAATATCCACATTTCTAATTCAAAATCACTTTTAGTCCTTTAGGGATTAAAACGCGATTTTACGTAGAACGAACTAGCTCTTTTCAAATAGATGTATTAAAAAAAAATTAGTTTTTCAACCTATGTTCCTTACGGAAAGTTGTTCAGTTCCATGGACAGAATCACATCCTTCAGGGTTGGTATACCCTTTTTGTTACATCCTGTATTTGCAAGTTTTTATTTTTATTGTCAATGGGCAGCTCTTGACCTCGATCTAGTCTTGAAGACAGAGATGAGGTTGACGATGGAACGAGCTAGCCCAGAATAATCTTATTCACTCACGACAACTCGGTTAAACAAAAAAATACATAATTAATTCAGAATTGTCGTTTAACAAACTTTGGAGATAAGGGGGAATGGCTTAAAAGTATTCCTTTTAAATCGATAGCGTGAGTACTTGCTGAGATAAGTGTGATAAACAGGTGTGATAGAGACAGACAATTGAGACAGACGAAGTCGCAGTTTTTGCTATTTTGGTTCGAAACTCTAAAAAGCATAATTAAAAACAAACAGGTGGGCCACCTGATGGTAAGGTTCTTTAATTATTAAGTTTTTCAACAAATTTGCTCATAAATTAGCTCTATTTGCAATTTATTAAGGTCCATAATCTGCGCGTGCTTTTTTCATTATATTACCGCACTAGTGTTTTATTTTATTTTTTTATCTCAGCAAGGAGTTCTTATGCTTGCAAGTTTAGAGGTAGTGAAAATCAAGGGAAAACCAACAACCAACACATGCAGCCAGTAGTACTTTTACTCGTAAATGAGTTGAAAAATGTTGCGTCATTTGTCATTACACTCTCAGCTCCATTACGCCCTCACCGGCGGCGGCTGCAATTGTAATGAGCAAAATAGGGCACTTGTATCTTAATGTACTATTGTGAATTTTCAGTGCGGTTTTGCTTTCTAAGCCCATTGATTCTACTTTTTTTATGTTACAAGTGAGGAAACCAGCTGGTGGGCCACCTGATGGTAAGTGGTCACCACCGCCCATAACACCAACTGTCTTATTAATGGCATATTTTGAATAAGCTACATTCCCAAAGATAAGAAATTTTAGGATGATTTTTTTTTGTCTTCCAGTTGCCAAATATGTCGATCACGTGACCACTATGGGACATACTTTATAAAACAAATAGATTTTTTTTCTGTTTGTAAGTTGTATGTTTTCATGAGTGGGCTTCGGGAGCATCAAAACCACAAAAAATAACGTTATCGCCAAGTCGAGCGCAAAGCAAACACTGACCATCCTTTACTGGAACCATTTCGCCGCATTTTCAGGCCCCTATTTGAAAACCTCTGGATAAGACCAGAACGCAGAAATTTTCATCATTCATTAAGCTATAATCACATTCCTAAAATCCAAAATTTCAAGTCTGTAGGTCATTTAGTTTCGAAGTTAAGCGAAAGCAAAGTTCCGCATTTATGACACACATTCAGTCATGATCATCAAAAAGAACTAGTACTTCCCATAAACTCATACATAACATCACGCCTCTTTCCCGTCGGGGTAGGCAGAGACCACAGTCCTCCACCTGCTACGATCTTGACATACTTCCCTTGCTTCCTGTACTTTCATCAATCCTTTCATACATGCTCGTCGGTTTAGGGTACTTTTAACCTGGCCTTTATTCAGAACGTCCTGAATTTGGTCCTGGTACGTTCGCCTAGTCCTTCCCCTTCCAACGTTTAGATAGCTGAAATTTGGTACAGAGTTAGGGTTTAATGGCCACATTAAGGGAAAACTATAAAAACTAGGATAATCGAAAAAAAAAACAAAAAAAAAGAACAATAATAAAAATCAATCAATGTGCCCACGTTTCTACAAAAAGAAGTGAAATCCCACCAAAAACATTCTGTAAAAAACTACTAGCCTTCCTTACTGCGATTTCTTTATTATTATAGTTAATGTTGTGTGACTGGTCGATGGAGCATCGAGACTTGGCTAGTTTTTACAGACTGTTTTTGGTGGGATATTTACTTATCTTAGTTGGGAAAGTACATTTCGTTATCCGAGAATGTAACTAAAAAAAGAAAACATATTATTTTTCAGTGATTTGGATAGTTTCAAGGAAGAACACGAACGTTCTCGCAAAGACGCTTACGAATATCTCAAATCGCCCCAAGGTAAGCACAACGTTTTTAATCTGATCAAAAGACGGAACGCAAATTTGAAAAGCAGCAATGAAGAAAATACAGTGAATGTGAAAAAAGGAATAATTAATATTTTCATAAGCAATAGTAAGAAACAGTCTACATTCTCCTATTCTTTGGGTTGTATAATGTGCGGTATCGACGATATATGATAAATATGCTTTAAGACATATAAAATATGTATCATTCTGCACCGCCCAATATGAATTTCATACCGTTTAAGGCACAGGAAAGCGTGCGTTATCGCGTCCCCGAAAAAATCTCTAAGAAAGAAATGTCAAGACTTTGTCAAACCTAAAATTAGACTTTATATCCTTGCTTCATTAATTGCATGTATACGGCGTAAATATTTTTGTTTTATTGACGGCCTAGTGTATCTTATAAATTCTATGATCGAGGACAAATTAAGTTGACATAATTAATGACTAAAACTCCGTAGGTACATTCCTGTCCTGACATAGAGGGTGTTCTGAAAACTGAAAGGACATGATCAGAACTGAACAACTTTTAGTGAATACAACTTTCAGGAAATGAAATGAATAATCAGCCCTTCCATAAAAAAACTGTCCAATCAAGTTTGCAATTTTGTATGGAGAGCCTGATTCTTGAGATTTTTATTCACTGAAAGTTGTTCACTTACGTTGACTGATCATGCCCTTTCAGTTTTCGTAAACCTCTCCCTTCTACCCTTTATATCTAAACGAAAGTTGTCGAATGCGGGATTGTGCAGTACAACATGTATTATAGCACATTAGACGTATGTAAAAAGTTTCTGCCTATTTCTGTGGTGCATCAAAATTTTCAACAAAATTGATGCCAAAACGGATTAGAAGGTAATCTCTGTAAATACTAAAATACAGGCTTGAAAAAATATCTCCAAAAACGAAGACCGTGATGTCAGACCAAACCATAGAATACATGAAACAGAGTTAGAAAGGCAATGTTGACAATTTTGTACGGGAACCGGTGTCGCCAGTTTGCACACATTTACACGATAAATTATATTTTCACTACATAAAAAAACCGCTAGCTATTTGTCGTCTACTGGTGAATCGGAAAAGTCAAAAGAGCCAAATCCAAGCAATCAAAAATTTACCGTATTACATTACGTTATAACATTATTTTCAAAAACGTCAAAATCTGACGTTTTTGGGTGAGAAAGAGACAAAGATAAAATGTGGCCATACTAATAAAGTTTGCACAAAACGGTTCAAAAGTTAAAACAAAGAAAGATCCAATGGATACTGGATCTTTCTTTGTTTTAACTTTCCTTTTAAATATTTCCCTAACAATATATTTATAAATGTGTGCAACATTATGCATAATACTTAAAAAAATAATTTAGATTTTTCTTTACTGAAAATAGAAAGTTAGCGATTTTGAAATATTAAATTGTTGTGTTATACTGGTATCATTATTGTGCAAATGCTAGGGATGTATGTTTCATTGGGCAAATTATCGATAAAATGGATTATTGTACTCTGGATTACAACTTTTCCACGAAACATAGGTTTGTTTTAGATTCGTACAGCTTGCAATAACTAACTCTAGCGATGGCGGTTAATGCGCAGAACACAAAAAACGAGTCGCGGGGGTGCGCGGGGTATGGTGGGGGAAGGACTGCGAAGCGTTCATTGGCTCTCCGCGTGTCACCATGCGCAGAGACTAATCGTCACGCTAATGTCAGGTTGTGCAAGCTGTTTTATTTTTTATATCTCACTAAAATCACAGATTAAATAATACTAAACTAACGTTTACAGATCCGATTCTCAGGCGGCGGGGTGAAGAAGGACGTACCTGATGATAGGGAATCCAGGCGCTGGTTCTTATTAGAGGTCACACTGCATCAATCAATCTTTACACAAAACATTGTAAATTCAAAGTCACTTTGTATTATACACAGGTGTTTTTGTCGTTTTAGATATTATTTTCATGAGAACAGAATTGCGGGCGCGGCCATTGCTTTTTCATTGATGTTTCAGGCAGGTACGGGGGGGGGGGGGAAGAGAGGGAAGGAAAGGATGCGTTCTTAATTAGTTTTATTGTGTTGTGTATTGCCTGGAAACGCATCATAATAACTTGTGTTGAGAAACCAAGTATTTACTTACACCTTGTATACGAGTTTTATACTCATTCTTTATTAGGGTTTCGTACCGAAAGGGTGAAAAACGGGACCTATTGATATGCCTTCGATGTCTGTCTGACTGTCAGTGGGCTGTATCTCATGAACCGTAATAGGTAGAAATTTGAAATTTTCACAAATTGTGTATATCTGTTGCCGCTACAACAACAAAATTTTGTTTGAGCTGTATCTCATGAACAGTAATAAATATATAAATTAAGTGTGGCTCCGATACTAAAGACCCTTTTTAGGCGATTTTTAGGGTTCCGATACCAAAATGGTAAAAAAAAGGAACCCTTATGGTGCCGCTCTGTCTGTCTGTCTGTCTGTCTGTCCGTCTGTCTGTCACACCTCTATATCTCAGCAACCACTTACGCTATCGAGCTGAAATTTGGAATAGTTTTAGAATATAGTTGCCCAACTTAATTGCACATGAAAATTTTTTGAAAAAAGTATGATTATTAATGTAAAGGGGGCCAAAATAGGGGGGGCAAAATTTCAAATTGTCGCTACTAGGTCGAATGGGGTATCATATGAAAGGGCTTTACTTGTACATTTTAAAATATATTTTTGTATTTTTTTAAGTTTCTTAGTTTTCAAGTTATGATGAAAAATGTCAAAAAAAATACCATTCCCCCCCCCCTTATCTCCGAAGTTTGAGTAAGGGAAAATCTGAATTAATTACAGTTGACAGAGGTTTATGTACACTTTACAGCAAAAATAAAACGATCTTTCTAAGTTGCACAGTTTTTCAGAAATCTGCAAAAAACCTTTACAAACAAATTTAGTTTTTCGGTCCTGAAAATGGACTTTATTGCTTCCAAAAATACTATAGGTATATCGGAACCCTCGGCGCGCGAGTCCGACTCGCACTTGACCGGTTTTTTTGTTTATGCTCTATCTTAAAAACGGGAACACTTGAAAACAAGAAAATTGCAATGTTTATAGTGCATAAGCTATAAAATAAAAATTGCAATGTTTATAGTGCATAAGCTATAAAATAACAAAAAATAATATATTCTAGTCAAGCTCGTGTCGGACTCAAAAAATCTAGCACAGGAACATACTGAAATTTCTAATACAATCGTGATTATGTGGTGGCACGGATCCCTCGGTGCGCGAGTCCGACTCGCTCTTGGCCGGTTTTTTATTAGAAGATCCCTGCGTGTAAATATTCTTCAACAATAAAATAGATCATGAAGCATTGTTTTGTTTTTGATATTTACATTTTTCTTATTTATATCTCACTAATATTATGTTGAAACGTGTACGTCGACGAGAAGGTTTTCTTCAATAATAATCGATGTTAGAATATTTCAAAACGTATATTGTATTTTTTATACAATTTTAACAAAGAAAACGTAGGCCGCAGCGGTAGCCATACTTTTAATATTATCATCCAGCATCGGACGTCAAGCTTCGTTGCAGTCGTTAGTACATCCGAGGCTGGTTAGATGGCGTTCTGAACATACAGGCCCCCTTGGAAGAACCTGCTTCTTCCAACAGCTGATTATGCATGTGTGATAGGCAGTGGGCAAATTTTCGAACAGGCTCTTTGTATGGTACCCGTCGCTGTACGAATTTCAGCTACTCTTGACACGCCATCTCTTCCTGGAAACGTGCGTATAATTCTACCCATCTTCCATTTGAGCGGTGGGAAATTATCTTCCTTTATTAAGACAAGGCTGTCAGGAACGATGTCTTCTTTGTTAGCGGTCCACTTCGTACGCCTCTGGAGCTCCGATACATACTCCTTTGACCAGCGAGTCCAAAAATGCTGCCTCAGCTGCTCCAGTCTGTCGTAGCGTCCCAATCGTGTCGATGCCGCCGTGGTGAGGTCCTCGCGAGCAGGTGCGGTCAACGGTCGGCCGATTATGAAATGAGCGGGTGTGAGCGGGAGGAAGTCGTTGGGATCTGCTGACAGAGGGGACATGGGACGCGAGTTGAGGACGGCTTCGATTTGCGTCAATACCGTGTAGAACTCTTCGTACGTTAAGTGCGCGTTCCCTATAACACGTCTGAGGTGATGCTTACACGACCTCACCCCCGCCTCCCACAGCCCACCAAAATTAGGTGCGTACGGAGGCACGAAAGTAAAACGTATGTTTTGGTTGGTAGCAAAGTCACTTATCGACTTAGAATCTGCTAATATAACTGAAATTTCTTTCTCAGCCCCAACGAAGTTTTTCCCATTATCTGAGAAGATCTGAGACGGTTTGCCTCGACGTGATATAAAACGTTTTAAAACTAACAAATAATCTTGCGTACTCAAGCTGCTAGCTAATTCAAAATGAACGGCTCTTGTTGAAAAACAAACGAATAAACAAATATAGCCTTTTATTAATTTTGAGCCTCTGCCTTTGCGATTCAATATATACACTGGCCCTGCGTAGTCGACCCCACATCGCATGAAAGGAAAACAGTCCTCTAACCGCTCAGGAGGTAAATTTCCCATAATAGGCGTTAAAGTTTTTCCTTTCATGCGTGTACAGGTGACACATTTGTGTACAACTTGACGAGCCAAGCTGCGCGCCCCCAGCACCCACCACTTCTCACGCATGGTAGACACAAGAAGTTGAGGTCCACCGTGAAGTAATCGCTTGTGTTCGTAAGTACACAAAAGCCACGTAAATCTATGTTTACTACATAACAAGAAAGGGTGCTTTTTGTCGTAGCAAAAGTTCGAATTGCCCAATCTTCCGCCGACACGGATGATATTATTTTGATCAAGAAAAATATTCAACCCTTTAATCTTATTAACGCGTCTATCGTTTTTAACTTTCACAGGTAAGTTCTGCATTAAATTGCGGTATTCGTCAGGAAATGACTGCTGCTGCGCTAAGCGAGCTAACATTTGTACGGAAAGCTTTAACTCATCTACCGATAAAGGCCTGGTCCTACGGTCTTGTTTACAACGTGCAGCGCGCGTATTGTGAATAAAGCGTAGTACATATGCACCTGCCCTTTGCAAACGATTGAAACATGAGAATTTCTCAAAATCGATAACCTGATCTTGACTCAAATTAGTTGAGAATAAGTTCACTGACTGTGATTTCAGCTCTGGTATCTCAGTTCAAATAAGATTTTCGCAACTGTCTGTCCATTTACAGGACGTTTCACGTAAAAAGTCTGGCCCAGACCACCACATGTTCTTCTCATCTTTCAATAAATCAAGACGGACCCCTCTAGACAAAAGGTCTGCGGGGTTGGCAGTGCCTTTGACATGCCGCCAAATCATATCACCCGTCAATTCGTTTATTTGCGTGACTCGATTTTGTACGAACGTTTTTAGTAAATGAGGAGACATACGAAGCCAACTTTGTACAATAGTGGAGTCTGTCCAAAAATATACTTTGTCAAATTTTAAACGCAGTGATTTTACGATTTTATCGTATAACCTAGCACCCATGAGTGATGCGCACAATTCAAGCCGCGGAATACTGACAACTTTTATGGGCGAGACTTTAGTTTTAGCGCACAGCAGCTGTACTATCGCAGGTGAATCGTTATCGTCATCGTTATTCGAACGAATGTATGCGCACGCGCCGTATGCGTCTTGAGATGCGTCGCTAAAAATGTGCAATTCTCTAAATTGCATTCCGCTCCTACCCATGACGTAACGAGGAACCCTAATCTCAGGTAAACATGATAAGGTGTCGCGGAATTGTCGCCATGCGGATACGACATTAGCTGGAACTTCGTCATCCCAGTCTATTTTACATAACCAAAGTTTTTGTAATAATATTTTGGCTGTAATCATAACCGGCGCTAATAGACCTAACGGGTCATAAATTTGAGCGATGACAGACGTCATTAAACGTTTCGTGAGTCTGGAGTCGTCTATCTCTATCTTCGAGGTAAAGTATAACTCATCGCATTTACTTGACCAACCCAGCCCTAGCGTTTTAGACTGACAATGCTCATCCTTATCAAAATCTTTAAATTCGTCGCACTCTGTGTATGCCTCATGATTAAAAGTCCACTTACGTAAAGGAAAACACCCGCTTTCTAAAACTTTTGATGTTTTATAGCACAAGTCTATCAAAGTGTTATTATTATCGTGCCCGGTTATTAGGTCATCCACGTAAAAATCTTCATTGATAATGCGCGCGATGACGTCATCGTCGCATTCTTGCGCCAGCTGTTTCAAACAACGTATGCTTAAAAATGGTGCGGACGCAGTACCGTAGGTTACGGTATTTAAACGATAGATCTGGACAGGCTTATCTCGACTTTCTCGCCATAAGATAAGTTGCAAATTGCGTTGATCCGGATGGATTAATATCTGCCTGTACATTTTTTCAATGTCAGCACAGGCAACGTACTGATACTGTCTGAAACGTAGAAGAATTGACATAATGTCATTCTGTAACGCAGGCCCTACGTATTGGATATCATTTAACGATTTGCCAGAAGTAGTAGCCACACTACCGTCAAAAATAGTACGTTGTTTTGTGGTGGTACTACTCTCTTTGATTATACCAAAATGAGGGAATATATAGTAAGGTGGTGTAATGTCATTTATGTCGGTTGTAATGGCTGTCATGTGGCCTAATGTTTCGTATTCCCGCATAAAATCGCAATACATTTCTTTATAACGTGGTAAACGATCGAACTTATTCTCTAGCGATAAGAAACGGTTCTTAGCGGTAAGGTACGAGTTGCCTAAGTTGGTGGCCGATTCTCGTAACGGCATCCTCACAACAAATCTACCGTTTTCATCACGTTTAGTAGTTTCGATAAAACTATTTTCGCAGAGAAGTTCTTCCTTCGTCATGGGACAAGGAACGTTAGAAATCTCCTCTAATTCCCAAAATTTCCGTAATTGAGAATCGCATTGAGTGAAGTTACACTGAACTTCATTTACGTGAAACGCATTATTATTTAAGACTGGACCGGAAATAATCCAACCTACTTTCGAATCTTGTAAGTAAGGTCCCGATTTAAGTTTTAGTGTTTTTTCGTTTAATAACTCCCAAAATGTATCCGCCCCGATAAGCAAATCTATTTCAGACGGCACATTATAAGTGGGATCAGCGAGCTGAATCTCGCCCGGAATACGAATAGAACGATTATCAACGTTTATCGAAGGTAACTTCGAAGTAATGCTCGGCAAAACCAAGCAATGTAATTCGGTATTAAAATCCGAATTTTTTGAACGCATCTTAACGTTACAGGCGTGGGTGGACTTTGAAACGGATTGCCCAACACCACTTATACGCATAGTAGACTGTATAATAGGTACGTTTAAACGTTTACATAAATTTTCGGTAACGAAACAATTTTGACTACCGTTGTCTAATAGCGCGCGGGCCGTGTGATAGTTGTTATCAGAATCGGCCACCTCGACGAGCGCGGTAGACAATAGAACCGGTTTGAGCTCGCTAACATCGATATTAGCTGTGAGCATATTGCAATCGGAGTTGACGTCACGAACGCGATCAGCTGATCCGCTTACGGAATGCAAAGCAGGTGATTGCGGTGGCGTTGAGTTAGAAGAATGTAACGAACTTGTCTTGTTATTATCGGAAGGAAGCAAAGAATTATGCTTTATTTGACACAATTTACAAGGGCCAAATACACAGTCATTATGTGAATGGCTGTTAGTACGTAAGCAGTTCTGACAAAGTTTCTTATCAGCTACGATTTTCAATCTCTCGACAACAGGCATAATAAGGAACTTCGAACAAGAATAAAGTGCATGTTTACCTGTACACAACGGACACGCGTTATCGTACCGTTTACTATCACGGTTACCCTGCTTCCCTTTGTTATTAGTTGCGCTAGAAACGTAGCTGAATGTATGTTGGGTATTAGAATGTTTTTGTGATTGTTTCGAGTCGTTACTCGTAGGCTTAGAACTTTGATTACTTTTATTATTATTATTTTTAATCATGTCCAACATATCCGCCCTATTCCTTAGGAACGTAAGTAGGTCGTCAAGCTTTAACGAACCACGATCTTTTTGTGCACTGCTGAGTAAAGACCCTATATGACTTTCCCACTCGCGTTCCGTGGATGGATCTAGTTTGGACACAATTAAATAAATTATTAAAGTGTCCCACGAGTCTGTAGGCTCGTTTAAAGAGTTAAGTGCACGTAAATTACGCAATGTAGAATCGATCAGCTTCCTAATTTGTGTTGCGCATTCTTTTGTTAAGGAAGGGGTCGTAAACAAAGACTTCACGTGATTTTGTACGAGTAAGCGATTATTGTGATACCTATTCTCAAGTAACTCCCATGCGTGAGTGTAATTATCAGCTGTGAATTCTAAAGCGCTGATAACTTGATAGGCAGAACCGGTTAACGAATTTTTTAAATAATGAAACTTTTGAATCGAGTCTAAGTCTTTGCGGTTGTGAATCATAGTGATATATGTATTACGGTATTCCAGCCACTGATTATAAGAACCGTCAAAAACAGGTAATTTTATTTCTGGTAATTTTATAGAATTTGAGCCACAACAATTATTGTGAGGTCTTTTCGGCTTTTCATCCTCATATAGCATACACTCTGCCAAAGCGATAATCGAGTAGTAGCTATTCTCGAACGATTCTCGATACTGAAAATGAGTTATTTGCTCAGTTTCGGAAAGCATTTGTTCAATTTTCATTTGAACTTTATTAAATTCTTGATAAAAATCACCAGCAGCTTGAATACGCATTTTTAACTGAATCTTATGGACAACACTTAATTCAGCCTTATCCAAACCGTTAACAAATTTCTCAAATAATGTTAATTTCGCTTTATATGTACCGCGTTGACGGACTAATTCGGCAAAAAGTTTAGCATCCTCCTCATTCATTTTGGTGGAGTGTTAAAATCAAAAGTAGGTACTTACAGTCGTGAATGCAACACCCGAGCTACGCAAAGGCCAACGTCACCGTAGGTATGTAGGTATTTACCTTCCTTCCCGATCGTTCGAGATGAAGCAATATTAACAATGTAACACTTTTTAGGTACACGACATCGGAGAATGCACTGAAATTTAGATACGACACGATATTAAAACAAAGCGGAGCAAATGGGAAAGGAAAAGATAGGAACAGCTGACCGAAAAATAACTGCTTCTTGACGGCAACCTTCAATTTTAACGCGTCCTCTCGGCTCCGTTTTGAGATTCGAGGCTTCTTGATAGGTAGACGTCCTTCTTTTCTCCCGCTTTCCGCTATGGATCCGTGCTGCGCTTGTCCGAACCACGTATGTAGACGATATCTTCGTACGATGAGAATGCAACTCTTCCCGTCACTCGAAGATTTGACGACGCCGCTGTTTACGATGTATAATCCGGCTCGAAGGACCAAATGTTGAAACGTGTACGTCGACGAGAAGGTTTTCTTCAATAATAATCGATGTTAGAATATTTCAAAACGTATATTGTATTTTTTATACAATTTTAACAAAGAAAACGTAGGCCGCAGCGGTAGCCATACTTTTAATATTATCATCCAGCATCGGACGTCAAGCTTCGTTGCAGTCGTTAGTACATCCGAGGCTGGTTAGATGGCGTTCTGAACATATTATAAAGATAATTTATTTTAGTTTAAATTTTTATATGTTTGGATGTTTGTTACTCTTTCACGACCCAGCCACTAAACAGAATTTGATTAAATTTGGCAGGAATATGGACTTAGACCTAGAAAAGCATAATATCTACTCTTTTTTCGAATCCCACGCAAATGAAGTCGTGGGCAACTGCTAGTCAGCAATAAGAAGAACCAACGAATTAAATTAATATACCAGTAAAGACGTGTGTGGTAAAGTTGGTGTCCCTCCGGGAAGTGATTTCGGTTTCTAACAGGTATAGCGTATGGCAAGAGGCTTTAAATGTCTTCTTTGTGCCGAAAAGATGATGTCACTCTCCAAAAAGTGTTTGGAGCAAGTAGAACTTGTTTTGGTGGCTAACCAATCTTTTTGCCCTGTTGCATCGATCCATCTTTGCTTTTCTTTTGGATCACCTGGGTAGCTGCCAAAAATCTCTTTCTAAAGTTGGGATTTAGTATGAGTGCAAACAATTTTTAATTTTTTAATTATTAAAAAATTATTGGTTAACTTCAAAGCTAAAAAATATAAACAAGTAAGTATTCAACATTACAGGAATAATTCCAGTATACAGAAATTTATCGATATCGTTGTATTTTTGGAAGCACTTTTGCTCTGGTTTCGACCGGCTAAAAAATATTTTTGTTTTAACAAATATAGTGGATAAAAAGGAATTCTAAATGGTTATCGGTGGTATAATAGGCCTCCATTTTGCTAATTTTTATCTTTGCTGTGAGCTCGACGTGATAATATCGCACAAAACGGCATTTTCTTAAAAAATACGTCGCTGCTCTTTACGCCATTGAGTCCGGCAAATGACTGAAGGGGTCATTTTGAGGTTTTGACGTTTGTTTGTCCTACGGACCTATCCGTGGCACGCGGGGCCCGCCTACTTCGCCTTTCTAACCCAAACTGATCAACTTTCAAAATAATAGAGGGTGTAAGGGACACGTTTCCAAAAACTGAAAGGGTAGTTTCCGAAATTTTCAGTCAAGAAATCTTTTAGTAAATGAAAATCAAAATTGCAAAGATCATTGATCAATTTGTATGGAGAAGTCGATTGTTTTTCATTTTCTGAAAGTTTTTTCCACTGAAAGTTGTTCAGTTACAGACAGTTGTTCAGATCATGCTCTTTCAGTTTCCGAAAACTTGTCCCTTGAACCCTGTATTTTGTTTCACTTTTGATAGAAACTGTATCACGTGACAGTGCATTTAATAAGACAAATATTTTTTTTCGCATTTCTGACTATTTTTCTTGTAGTACAGGAAAATTAGGTTTTGACCCGGATATTTAAAATTAGAAAACGGGACCTTTTGTAATATGTTTGGACATCTTCCAGGATGAGGCTCAAAAAAGTCCTAGGACCTCCTACGTGGGATAGCCGGGAAATCCTGGAAAAAATGTAATTTGATATTCCTTTCGGGTGCCCTGGAATCCTGAAACTGAAAATATTTAACTTCAACATTACTAAGAAAAATATAAAGTTGTTTAGTATTACAAACGGCGTCTTGCCATTGCTCGATACAAATCCTAGCGTTTTTCTTCCAGTTCTAGGAAAATTCCAAATTTAAAATCTCATCCTTTAATGTCCGGATTTGAAACGACTTCCAGTCTGTTCCTTTCTCCGTCAGGAGTTCCTGATACAACACGACAAAAACAATTTTGGCAAAAATTTTGACTGGATTTAATGCGTACATGAAAGAAAGCCTTAGAGAAGACAGTCAAATGTCTATCGCTTAACTATATAAACAACTGTTCCAATTGGTCGAAAAACTAGATTTTTTTGCTTTCCCATAGTAAATTTGCGCCGGCAATAGTCAAATATTTGTTAGGGATGGCCAAATATTATTTATGTGAAAAATTAAAACTTGCTTTTTGTGAGAAAGCTATTCAGAATTGTGTTTAAAGTAACTTAGGTTAAATTTTTCTGGGGGTGTGAAAATAACCCTGTAGATAGATCCTGCAATAGTTAAACTCATGTTATTATGTGCATCCTTAAAAAATATACTTACTTATAATGTCATCTCGTACCGTGTGGTGCCGGCAAAGAATAGTGCCATCCCGTACATACCCGTGGGTGTCGTAAGAGGGGACTAAGGGTTATAAACTGGAGGATGGCCTGCAGCATCGTCCTGTGTATCATGCCATCTTACTTAATGCGGTTACCTACAACCGCGGTCCCTGGTGCAAACCGTAACGCTCACAAGCGAGGTGACTATGGTACTTCCCCTTATCATTTTTTCAGCAAAGCTAGAATTCTGGAGAGAGCTCTCTGTCCTGTAGTAGACATTTTATGGGATGTTATGATGATGAATGTCATCTCACTAATATTATAAATGCGAAAGTAGGGTTGTTCGTTTGTTCCACTATCACGCCTAATCGGCTGAAACGATTTCGATGAAATTTTGGAGGTAGATAGATCAAGCACTGGACTATCACATAGGTTATATAACGCGAGCGAAGTAGCGGATAAAAGTTAGTTAAGAAATAAAAGGTATTGATTGTGGTAAAGAGTTTTCTACTATTGGGACAATTTAATTGCAAATCACTCAATTTACCAGGCCACTCAGAAAGTATTGCGAAAAATAGTTTTTATATATGGGAGACTGGCCGGTCAGAATCTTTTTCGAAAATATGATTACTTGTAAGTAAAAATATGTGTGTTCCATTTTCAAAATTTCCCTCCACATTTTTTGCGAGCCAATTCAAAGTATCGTGTCTTACTGAAAAATGGATCTGCGCCGGGAACATTTTAGAGCTATGATTTTTTACGATTTCAAGTGTCGCCTGAAACCGGATGAATCGTTCGATAGACTTCAAATGGCATTTATGGATGAAGGCCCCTCCAAGGCAACCGTGTATCGTTGGTATAACGAATTTAGGCGCGGTCGACCAACCTTGAGGGATGAAGAAAGAAGCGGTCGCCCTTTGACGGCTATTACGGAAGAAAACGTGCTAGCAGTGAAAAATTTAATCCAAGATAATAGGCGAATTACATATCAGGAGATTCAGCACATATTAAAGATTGGATCGGGAAGCGTTCACGAGATTCTACACGGGCATCTTCGCGTGAGGAGGATAGTATCGCGCTGGGTGCCGCACTACCTCACCGACGCTCAGAAGCAGGCCCGGGTGGAATGGTGCCGTGATATGCTGAACAAATTTGAAGCAGGCTCGTCTCGGCGTGTTTACGACATCGTAACAGGTGATGAGTCCTGGATTTATCAATACGATCCAGAAACCAAGCGCCAGTTGACAGTTTGGGTGTTTCAAAATGAACCAACGCCTACCAAAGTGAAGCGATCTCGAAGCGGGGGGAAGATTTTGATCGCCAGCTTTTTTAATTTGACTGGCCACTTGGCCTCAATTCCCTTACGAGATCAAAGAAGCATCAACGCCGAATGGTATACTACCAAATGTTTACCAGAAGTTTTTTCTGTTGTGAGCAACAAGCGACCAAACACAGGGCTCCGCGGACTACTGCTCCACCACGACAATGCGCCTGCACACACCGCGCTAAAACGAGGGACTTCCTGGACAGCACACCAGTCAAACTCCTGGGTCACCCTCCTTACAGCCCTGATCTAGCACCGTGTGACTTCTTTTTATTTCCAAAAATAAAAAATCAGCTCAAGGGGATACAATTTTCGTCGCCGGAAGATGCGCTGGCTGCGTTCGAGCAGGCTGTAAACGAGGTGTCTACGGCGGACTGGAAAAAGTGTTTTGAAAACTGGTTCAGACGCATGAATCTTTGTATAGAGGCTGGTGGAGAGTACTTTGAAAAGATTTAATAAAAATATATGTACCTGTAGAACAATTTTTTTTAGTGTCGCAAATATTTCTGAGTGTCCCACGTATCTTCATCTTCTGCCTAGTTTTTCTCTTCATTGTCTTCAGACGATGTTCTTTATGATTTCGTTGTGAGGAGAGCAATTTAAGACAACAAAAACGTTACATATAGAATTAGACGTATACTGTACATAACATTCCTGTTGTTTATACATTACCCTAAAGCTTCTTGATTCTTGTTGGTGAATGTTGCGACGTGTAGAGAGATAGAGCATTACAGAACAAACAAAGTAAGTACATGCATGTTATTACTTAGCATTGCACACTACTGTGTTTGCTGTGAAACGTTCTCAAGTTTGCTTGGACACACACAGTAGAATTGTACTTATAGTAGATCGTGCAACTGCATCTTTCTTGAGTTTCGCTTGCCGTGGGAATGAAATCACAATTTTATCGACTTTTCGTTATGAGAGGCTAATTCAAACAGAAACCAAGGAACTTACTCTATATATAAATGCTTATTTAGTAAAATGCCCGTTCCCGGAAACCAGGCAACGACAAAATTAAATTTTAATTTTGTCACAATCTTAAAAATATCCAGAACTGGTCTGAATCTTGAATTTGTTCATACTTATGCCATGATGAATCTAATGCTCTCGATAGAGGGAAGATTTTTCGTTCTTTATGATTTCTATAGATTTTCAAAATAAAGCCAGGTTTATGATTAAGTTCCTGGGGCTATTCCGGATTATAGTAAATCTAGTCTCCATTTTATCATATTCTAACTTATGATAAAAAAAATAATTTCATCATATTCTTGCGACATATCTGTAGGTATTTACAACGACTCGACGACAAATCTTTCGGTATCCCGTTACATTGTCAATGGCTATTTGTTTTTAAAGGTCAACCGAATGATAGCAAGAAACCGAGTCTCCAGTTGCTTCAATGGATTTCGCATTCACGGAAATGTTTCCGAGCTTGCGATACCAAGTATCGTACAATACAGTAGACCGCGCAAATTGCGTCTTCAGTTTCGTTTGTCATTGGAATGATTATCGCTTTGATGAAAACTGTCGTGGCACACTGTTCTCATTCGGAGAAGCTCGATCTGAAAACAATGTGAAGGAATGCTGAGATACATTCCATCTATGGGCTTTGAAACAGTTATAATGGTAAAGACGACGGGATAAATAATAAAATGCCACTTACGTACTAAATACTTTGTTTTATAAGGCATGTTTTTTCACTCCGTCTATCTCTTACACCTTGCATGTACATAATAACAATAATTTTAAATCCTGACATCTGAAAATAACCAATTATTTAAACCTTGTGCGCCATTAATAAAAATTATTGGTTTTTTGGTTATTACTTTGCAAATTTAAGAATATTATGAAGGGCGTAACTTTTCTCTGCATATGATAAATTTATATAATTAACTGTATAAAAATGGTAAAATAAGTAAATCGTTTTTCAGCCTATAAAAAGACAGACAAGAAAGAACGAAGGGATTATTAATACTCAAATTCTGCCAAATGTAAACATCATCTAACAATGCTAATGGAATGAATGTGTGTCAAAATTGAAGTGGAAATATCCTAAAATATCAAACAACGTGTTTTCAGCTGTCAACGGAAATCCTGACACACATAAAAACAAACATTGAGCGCCTATAACTGAAAAATGAGAGGAAGGCGTTTGGCATGATATGCAAATTTATGAGGAGAGAAGACTAGCAGGTGAAAAAGGAAGTGATTAGTATGAATCTGGATGAGATGAGATCGCGAGGTAGGCCAAAGAAAAGATGGATGGACTGTGTGAAATATAAAATGAGAAAGATAGAATTGAATCTTGAGATGACGGTCGTTAGAGAGAAATGGAAGCGATCAACATATTACACCGACCCGAAATAAATTGGGATAAGAGCAAGCGAATGTTGATTAATGTAAAGGCATTTTTTTTATTCGCTGTTTGCATGATACAGCAAAATGTTTCACAATTACGAAGCGTCTAGGAATTCAACCGAATTTACAAATTAATTCTTGATGAACAAGCCTTTTCATGTTTTGCGTATTTCGTTCAGTGAACAACGAAGAGCCTTGAAAATATCTTTCTGCGCAGAGACTCTTTTGAATTGAAGTTTATAAGAATTTTATAAAATGTAGAAAATACAAAACGTACAACTGCACGGGCATGATTTGCACCTACGTCGATTCCGTCAAATCCTAGCAGTTGTAAGAAGCTGTTTTGTGAATTTCTATCTGAAGGCCTGAACCGTCACCGTGAATTTTCAGTGGTTTTGCTCCCGAAGACCACTGATTCTACTCATGATAACAAACAACTTACCAGAAGAAAAAAATTGTTACGATATTTTTTTTTTAAGTTGCAAGTTTCCATAAGTAGAATTACTGGGATTTGGGGGCAAAATCAATGAAAATTTACGCTGTGTGAAGGACGAAGCCTAGCGCGTTCGAAAATAATTAATCATTTTGTATCCCAGATATGTCTCATGGATACCTGGAAACTTGGTCTGTTCCTTGATATATTCATTAATTTATAAGACATTTACCGTAAGTTGCACAAAGCATCTTTAAAGTTAAAGCTCCCTTAAATCTATTGCTGAAACTTTGATTGTCAATATGACAGACAGTGTGAGCAATAGAATTAAAGGAACTTTAACACATAAAATTAAAGATTAGTTAATTCTGCAACTGGAGGTTAGTTGTTCGCTTCGCACATTAAATACATGTGCAGTGTTTAGATTAGATACACCATGAAACTAAACAACTTTCGAGAACATAAGTCAACAACACCCTATGTAATTAATGTAATAATGTAAGATTGAGCTCACCTGCTACTTGATTAAATATAAGCCCGTCTGGCTTTCTTAGTTTTATACATCGTGTTCTTTTTTATTTACGTTAACTTTATGTTATGAGCAAGTTCAGTTAACGAAACTGAACAACTTTTCCTATGAAACATAAGATTTTTACTCAGCTGATGGATTCTCTATGAGGTGTTGGTCCTTTTTTTGTAAATACAACTTTAACCTTCATTTAACGAAACTGAATAACTATCCCTAAGAAACATAAATTGTATTGTAATTCGTTAAAAAAATTTCAACGACCCATAAACTGTTTCAGCTGAGAGCGTATTTTGTATGACAGTTCAACAATGTCTTTCGTATTTCGTCCTATGTTAGGAAAAGTTGTTCAGTTTAGTTAACTGAACGTGCTCATAAAGTAATCGCAAATCAAAAAGAACTCGGTGTACAAAACACTTACGTAAATTATAGATAGGTACTAATCAACAATAAATACTTTGATGAGGGAGAATTCATTATATCTTGTGTAATAGATTAGGTACATCTTTACACTATTCTGTGACCTGAAAGATAAATTACCAGGCGCTTGTATGGGAACATTAATTAAAAAAGTTTGAATAATTAAGTGTCTCCAATATGACTAGGGTGAGATAGGTACTGTCACGGACTTTAATTTTGGACCTATCTTAGGCCCAAAATCCTAAAAGTCATGTCAAGTTGTCTACAAATCAGCATGCATGTGTAATAATGTGTATTGTTGATATGAATAATTAAATTTGCTTATCGCGTTTTTGGCTGCTTTTTTATCTCAATAAAATTATCTCGTGTGATACATGGCACAAAGCAATTATGTCCAAGTGTTACACAGTTGTTTATTTTTGTCACATCGTTATTCCTGAAAGCAATCATGGGTACACGTTTTAACTTAGTATGTGATAACCAGTTGCCTCCTAATACCATCATTTTATTTGAGAAGTCAGGATAAAAACTCGAAAATCGCAAAATCTTTGGGCCATACAAAATGATCCGTCAGCTTATAATTTCTGCCCAAATATTTTTGTAGATTCCTTTTTATATGTTACAAGTGAGCAATAGGACAAGGGGAAAATGCGTACTCCTCGTCGTCCTACCAGTGGGACACTCCAGTAGGACGACGGGGCATGCCCCAAACGAGCAGGTGGGCCACCTGATGGTAAGTGGTCACCACCGCCCATAGCACCCACTGTCTTATTAATGGCATATTGTGACACTAATAAGACAGCAAAGCGCCTTTCTCACTTTGAGAACTAAGATAGTATGTCTCATGTGCCGGTAATCTCACTGGCTTCCTTGCCCTTCAAACCGAAACACAGTATGTAGTGCAAAAACACTGCTGCTTCACGGCAGAAAAAAGCAAAAGGGTGGTACTTCCCCAGACGGACTTTCCACAAAAGCCCTACTACCTTCCTAAGATTTTGGCACGAATTGACTTAATCCTTGTCGATATTTGGCGATTTGAAAACTATGGCAGCATTAGTCGTGATGTCCACTAGCCTAACCATGCCTACTAAATCATCATAACATCCTATGAAAAACGTCCACTACAGGACAGGGAGCTCCCTCCAGAATTCTAGCTTTTGCTGGAAAAATGTGGAGGGGAAGTACCATAGTCACCTCGCTTGTTAGCGTTACGGCTGGCACCATGGACCGCGATTGTAGGTGATCGCAGTAAGTAAGATGTAATGAGATGTAATGTATGATACAAAGGAGGATGCTGCTGCCCATCCTCCAGTTAACCCTTAGTCGCCTCTTACGACACCTACGGGTATGCCTACTAAATAACCATTGACAATAAAAGAAAAAGTCAAATTTCTCATTAACTGACTGACACGGGCATACCTACAGGAGCTAAAGGTAGATAATCTACTTTAATATCCGATCTGATTAAATGACATATTAAAACAACGTGGCCTACTAAACTTTGCTCTTTTTTACAATCATGAAAATTAGGCTATATCTACCCATCAGTTCTGACAAGATTAACGACACATACAGATGTTTGTGTGCTCCAAAAGGCTCAATCAATAATTTGTGGTAGCATATAGACTAATTCTTAGATCGTCGTGTCATTAGTCATCGTCATCAAGTAACTAGATATTGGTGACTTGAAATCTATGACGTCATGGTCTGTTAGGTTTAGGTTCTATAACTACTAATAGAGAGTACCCTACACTTACCCGATGTTCTGGTCAATTATTCTTCTTCCCAATTCCAAAGTATCTGTTGTGCCAACATACAAGCAAGGCGCCTCTAGTCGCAGTTAAATATTACGTTAAATTTATATAAATTAAATAAACTAAACTTACACCTCTTTTCCGTACGTGGGTAGGCAGAGACCACATCACTCCTCACTCCACCTCCTGCTACGATGATGTTGACATACTTCCCTTGCTTCCTTTCTTTTTGCTCTACTCTAATCAACCCTTTCATTTTCAGAAAGTTCTAAATTTGGCCTTGGAATGCTCGCTGAAGTCTTCGCCTTCCAACATTTATTCACCCTTACCTTGTGGATCTCTTTTGTTAGCTTCCATTCATTTATACTGTCTACATGATCAAACCGACTGTTCAACTTCAAAACAAAGTTTGAGGTTCTCTATCTGAGGAGTGCTTTTATTCTTTGGAAAGTTTCTGTTAGTTTGGATAGGAGCTTATCTTACAATTTTTGTGTTTAACTTATCGTGCGAGGATTAAAGGACACAAATTTTTGTATTTACGATGTAATATGACGGAGAGATATTACCAGTTCGTTGATTCTGTTTTTATCGATGAGTTGAATGAAGTAGAAACGAAGATTGTGTAAAACAACTTAGATATAGACACTTGGCAAGTCACTATGTTTGCAGCATAAACTTCGTACACAAATCTCAATAAAAAAGAAAAAATTATACTATGATTTATATTGTTATGCTTTTCAAGACATCCAAATTGTCCAAGTCTCTGTTTATTCACTTACAGAGGATTCAGCCTTTATCTTGCTTTTGTTGCTTTTTTGTATGATTCTTCATTAAGTTATCTAGTTACACTGTTGTCCTTTTTAGTGTTGATTCTTGGCAGCCAAACTTTACGTGGCGCAAAACTCAATAGTTGGTTTAGTCATTTTGATTGGATCAGTAGATTTTGTTGGGTTGATAATTGATTCGGGGATGATTATTGAGTTGTTTTAATTAGGTGGTTCACTGTCGCTTGTCCTGCGATCTAAAGTGGCACTGGTGAAGCGGCCGCTCCGCTCGTGGCTCGCCGCCGCTGGCTAACGATGCAACCGGAGCTGCGGACTGTGTAAACATCCACTGGTTGGAATCCTCGATATCAGGGCTGCCAAATCAAATCAATGGCATGTAAAATACCTTCAGACGTAGATTCTAAAGGTGGTAGAGCTTTGGAGCAAAGTCAACCTTAGAAACATCTTGAGAAGTAAGACCCTCTAGCCGATATATACAATATTATGGAGAAAATAAAACTGTGGGTGGGTACTTCTTAGCATCACGTAGCCCACCTTGCTCCTTTGATAACACATGACATAAAAGAATATTGGACAGTGAAAAGACGCTGAGCTACTTAGAACTACGATACCGTCATTACTTAAAAGGAATTTTTAGACATCCTTTACTAGTTGGCTTATACCTAATGTATCTTATTTTTATGTTCTTAATAACGAAAATGAAAGAGCCTTGTTGCCTTGTCTTTATATACCTAAAGCTGATTAGATTGCTTGTTCACCCACAAAACACAAAGAAGAATCAAGGGCCTATGGAACACCCCTGATCTACAGCTGTTTTATTTAAGCGCTCGAGCCGCTTCCATAACGGGTGCTTATGGCGAATAAAGATAATGCCTCGGCCACCATGGTGCATGATGGACTTATGACCTAATAATTATTCCCATACATAATGATCAACTAAGTATAAAGCTTAACATTTTTCAGTTATAGCCAAATTGGCCAACTTTGTTAAATTATTTAGGTTGATTCAAATAAAATCCTATGTAAGACCTAGCCTAGCGGTATAAGAACATTAACATACAATATTTTTTCCCTCGACGGAACGAAGACGGTATAATATTATGCGAATTTACAAAATTGAATTGAATTGAATTGTCTGTTACCATTTTCCAGCTAAACTACTGCACCGATTTCGATGCGGTTTTTTGTATTTAATGGCTGCTGTTTCAGAACAGTTTGTTAGATATATTTTACGGTTGTATACTACCAGGGGGCGCTGCAGCGGCCAGAATGGGTGGGGAGAAAAATATATTTTCTCGTCTACCCTACGAGTATAGTGAAGGGTGTCGTTAGATAAGTCTTTTAAAAATATTGTATTTTCTAAAATCATTTTTCGATTAAGGGATGTGTTCGTGAAATATCTAGCTTTAAAGCGCAGGCGTGGTTATTTCAAAATTTTATTTTTACATAGAAATCTTAGAATTTCTGGTTTCTTAATAGGGAATGCCAGTATTGATAAACACGCCTTTCAACTTCAAAAAGAGAGAGCTAGACATAAAGACTCAGTTTGTCCTCAGTGTATACTATTCTGTGGTCCTCACCGTTTTGGACCTAAAAATGGAATACACCTACTACGCCGCAAATGATGAGCAGTTCTGTACGGTGCCCCATCTATAATTAGTCTATCTCTTCCCGTGGATGTCACTTAAAGCCACGATCACACCTAGCTGACTTCTAAGACTTACTCGTATTCGGCATACATTGCTGGGAGGCTTGTTTATGTGTGCCGAATTAGTCTTTGAATTCAGCTGGTGTGATCGTGGCTTAAGGCAACTAAGGGATCTTGAATTAACCGATGGGCAGCAGCGTCCGTTTGTGTATCGTGCCACCATACTGCGGTCACCAACCACCGCGGTCCATTGAGCCAGCAGCAAAGCTAACACGCGTGGTGACCATGGTATATTCCCACAAAATACACCACGCATTTTTCTCTGAAATTTTAGTAGCAATTTTAGTGTCTAATAAGTAAGAAGTGACGCCCACGAAACAGAAGACGAAGCGGAGGCAGGCCGCTGGAGGCCGTTGGATGCGGACAGCACAGGACCGGTCGTCGTAGTGATCTTTTGGAAGGACCTAAGTCCAACAGTAGACATGACTTGTTTCAGCTGACCCTTCATCCACTTGGATCCACCGCCAGGCTCCTCCGTGGAGCAAAAGCCATTGGATTCAACGGTACTTTCTTTATTTTTTTCTTAGATCCACCTGTGGATCCAAAGGTTTCGGTGCACGTTATGAGGCTTCGGAAGGCTTGTTAAGTTGTTGCTTTCATTTACCCTCTTGGACAATAACACTAAAATAAAAAGATTCGAAAATTATTGTTCACCTTGTATCAGCACATCCTTAACCAACTTGTGTTATCACATCTTCCAGGATATCCAGCCCCAGCCGCACGTGCTAGGCTTGTTTTTACAGCTTAAGAATCCTCGGAATTGCCCAACAGGTCGCCGATGAGTGCGTCGAAATCGTTTTCTTTGTTTCTTACAATGTCACGCGACATGTTTACAAAATATTTTCGCTGAAAAATGCGCGTCGGAAATTCCTAAGACTACTTTGTATCCAAACATCCAGAAGGTAAATTATATGTATTGTGATCGATGGACCGCATTTTGTTTTGTTCTCACATATATAAAAATAACAACCGGCCAATTGTAAGTTGGACTCGCGCCCTAAGGGTTCTGTGCCCATCCACCTAAACCATATTCTTCAAGTTTTTCTTTTGCCCTTTGATTTTCAAAACTCCGCTTCCATTCTAACCTGACCTCTCTTTTATATCACTTTAATTTTTCATGATTACTCAACAGAAAAGGTACAATATAACATAAAATAATAGGCCATTCATACTAACAACATAACAAGTCGGTGGCGCTTTTCAGAAACTATGTGGCGCGATCTAACGGTGGGTAGTGTTTATTTATTTATTTATTTATTAGACACACCAACAGCATACATATTAAAACAATTACTTAACCTATTACATAATGCACTTTGACTGATACATAAGCCAATTACAGGTGCGTACTACATTCACAACAAATAAACTGGGAACTTGCTTAAAAACTAACTAAACTAACTAAGTAATTATGTAAAAAGCTGTGTGAGAAACTGTAATAATAGGTCTTTACTTATGAAATTGCCGTTTTGTATAGCGAATTTTAGGTAAACTCAATTTTCAGTACTAACATTTTTGCATTTTTCTTAGGAATTATAAATCCATTTTTTTAAGCATGATTGGGAAGACATTAAACTAAAAAATAAAGCTAAAAAATATTATCTGTAAAAAAGTATAACAAATCTAATGATGAAATCGGACGACATTTAAGATGAACAATTTTCGAACCTTTTGTTTTGTACTAATAAAATAAAAATTTTATTTTGTGCGTAAATTGATAACCTTGAAGTCAATTTTCAAATATAAGAAAACAAAATAGCTTTAGAATTATAGGAATAATGATCTCATTAATCTGTAAGAAAATTTTCGGCAATTTCATATTTCAATTTCAATTTTATATATATTTCCCGAGTTCATATAACCCGAATCTATTCAAGTCGCGAGTGAATAGGCTTCTTCTGGGTAAGCTCGTTCCATCGTCGACCTCATCTCTGTCTTCAAGACTAGATCGAGGTCAAGAGTAAGCCCATTTTCAATAAAAAAAAAGGTATTAGTTATTTAACGATTTTAGACATTTTCCTTTGCTTTTGCTCTGAGACCTTCTTCTTCCTGCTTATTCTACGTCAACGGAAAGTACACTATAGGTTTTGTTTCATAAGTGTATGGATATGACATAAATGGCCGTTTCTTTTGATTTTAGTTTTGTAAAACATGGAATTTTCACAGCTTCAAGGGTCCTTGGACCCTTAAAACTGACAAGCTGTTGATATTTGATAATGATTTTAACTTGATACCTTTACCGTTAGGGAGAAAAAGGGTCAGGGCAGACAGACAGATGGACAACAAAGTGATCCTAGAAGGGTTCCGTTTTTTCTCCTTTTTCTCAAAAGGAAAAAAAGCGGAACCCTACAAAATATTAAAACGAAAACCGTTCAACAACAAACATATTGTTTAGTTATTGTTTGATCTAGATTATTACATATTTTTGAAGAAAGCTTTATATCATCACATCATCATATCGTGTGGGTTGACAATTATTATACGACCATTTTCAAACGTCGATGTCCGAAAGTAAGCTCAAAAGCGCCTTATGGTGTTTTCAAAGCAAGCGGGTCAAGCGAGCTCTGCTGTTTGTGTTTGCAGTGCTCTGTTGGTGTAAAGTATTCATCGAATTATACCTCAAAAATCAGCATTCATCAGGTTCCTCTTACAAATCTTAAAGCTGCTGCCTCAGCAAGTTCAAAATTAATTACACTTTTTTGCTTTCGAAACAAAGTGATTCAATTAAAAATTTAATTATTTAATCTGAATACTGAGTAAAATTATGGGTAATATCTTATGGGTACAGTCTGACAAAGAAGAATAAAAAGGGAACTAATATCGTCATCCTGCTGTCAAAATTACATACTTTAGGAATTCGCGGTAATCTATATCGTTGGGTTTCATCTTACGTGACAAACAGACGTCAAGCAGTTGTCATAGGAGGTCTTAAGTCTGATTTTGTAAGCATCCCTTCTGGAGTACCCCAAGGTTCCCATCTGGGCCCCTTGTTTTACAATGCATATTTATATGATATTGACACTTGTTTTCAGAACTCAAGGTACTTATTATATGCTGACGACGACACAAACATTTTCTTGCGGGTAGTTTCTCTTGGTGACTGCCAACGACTACAAGATGACTTAGAAATTTTGTCACTTTACTATATGCGCAACAAAAAAAGTGTTAATACTGACAAATGCGTTCAGATAACTTTCACCCGTAAGCCCAAACCAGTTCAGTTTTCCTATAACATTCAAAATAAGCAATTAAAAAGGGTTGATAATATCCGTGATTTGGGAGTAATCCTTGATAGTAAAATGGTATTCGGTAAACATTTTGATGCAATAGCTGACAAAGCCTATAAAACTCTCGGCTTCGTGATGAGAGTATGCAAGCCTTTTAAAGATCCAGACTGTGTCAAAATGGCATATTTTGCTTATGTTCGTAGTGTTTTAGAGTTTGGAAGTATTGTTTGGAACCCACAATATAGCACACACATAAATAAAATTGAACGTATCCAAAAAAATGTTATTAAACATTTAAACTACAGAGCCAACAAAAAATTCGACACATATGGAGAAGCGTGTAGACATCACAACCTTCTCACCCTTAAAAACAGACGAATGTTGTTGGCCATGTTTTTCCTACATGGAATAATACATTTTCAACTAGACAGTCCCTCCATTACCTCTTTGCTATCCATAAATGTACCCCAACGTCGGCTCAGAATAACAAACTATAACATTTTCAGAACACCACCTAGTAACACGAACTATGCTCAAAATGAATTCATATCACGATCCACAAAAGATGACAATTTTAGTGACATCGATATTTTTGCCCTTCCAAAATCTATTTTTAAATCCAAAATTATACTTAAAATTTCGCAGTCTTGATAATTTAACTAACAGGATGGTGCTGAATCGGGAGTCCGGATTCCGTTTCACTTCACGTATCACCTAATATGTACTTAATGTTAATTTGGCTGTGGTATCCTGTCATTGGCTGCTATGTAATAGAATAAGCTGCATTTGTAATAGATTTAAGAAATATGCTGTTGGGTACCCCTAATAAATAAAAACAAAAAAATAAAAATAAAATATGATTGTTACCACGGGCCTAAATAGGTACTCCTTGCCTAAATATCACCTAATTTCAGTACCCTTCGTATAATATTTAGTGGACTGTCTACAAAGTACTAAGAAAGAAAGCCCCAAATTGATTAAGAGGATTGTTGCTTGGTACACAGGTATAAATATCTTGGGAGGATGGAATTTATGACGTCATAATTTTTTGTCTGGGATTTTTTTTGAAACTTGTGTGGTATTAACACATTCAACAAATTAAATAAACCGTATAGGTAGGTACAATCAAGCTTTATCGCGCAGATTTTTGCAAGAATGACATGAGGTAGTAAAAAGGTGAACTTGTAAGTATTTTAGAACTTCAAGATTGTTACTGGTTTAAAATGAGTGCAAGTAGCTTCTTTTGGTCGTCAGTGTCCCCTATTTGAAACCTTTGTACGTGTTTTAGTAGCATATCACTGTGCACAAGAACGTAAGGTGACAATAGTTCTGAGTCCTAAAGAGTTCCAACATGACCCACTTTGCCACTTCGGGCTTTAGAATACTCGGATGTACTACCTCTTTGGAACTCTAAGTGGTAAATCTTGGGCTTGTTTCTAATTGTTGCAAAGAAGAGAATTTAAACCCTTGTTTCTTACTATAAGTGCTATAGCAGTTCTAAATTTAGGTAACCTGTTTGTGGCTACAAGAAGTATTTTCGACTATTTACTACTGTGAGTTATAAAGCAGTAACAACTTAGACTGTTTACCACTTTTAGTAATACAGCAGTAACAAAATCTGCTCATAAGCGACTAAGAGTGATATAAATCTCTCGTAAGCAACTTTGAGTTGTGTTTACAGCTAAAAGTTGTATTTTGCACTGATATACTACTAATATGGAACTTTAAGCCGCAAAATAAGCTGAAAAATTCACTAATGTGCTAGTTGGGAAATGAAAGAGCTTGTAATTGTCCCCTGATTTTTTTAAGAACCGACGGACGCTCAAAATAATTGTTTTAACCTAAAGTGCCTGTATGTATATTATATCGATTTGCACTGTTTTTATTCGTATACCGACAACTAACAGCAGTACAGAACTAATGTTTTAGATTAGGTAGACTGTGGACAAAAATACTCAGTAGGTGCCTAGTAGCGCAAAACACTAGGTATTAGCAGGGTCAAGGTCACGATATCTCTAAGCACCTATTAAGTAGCTAATTATCCACCTCCTAGAAGCCTCGAGGCGTGACCGACACGAACTCTCAGCTCAAGGACGGCGAAACATCAAACTGTTTTTAGAAATAAGACTGCAGGTTTTATCCACCCTAGCTTTCTACGTTTGAAATTGATAAGAAGAATAGATCAGAGCGAGAAATAAAGAGACGCTGGAGAGATGAAGCCACGTCAAAGAATAATAAGGTACAACAATAAACAATATGGTACTTACATGATAATATACAATTAACCGCGATTAAAACGAATCTGTCGGTTTTCTAACATATATTTTCGTAGTGGTTCCAAACTAAGCGTCAATCCTGCTAATATTATAAACGCGAAAGTTTGTAAGTATGGATGGATGTTTGTTACTCTTTCACGTAAAAACTACTAAATGGATTTTAATGAAACTTTACAATAATATAGCTTATATAACAGAATAACACATAGGCTACAATTTATAAACCTGCGCAGACGAAGTTGCGGGCACCAGCTAGTATAACTATATTTCCTAAATCAAAATACGTCACCACTCTATTGTATGCTGAAATCGGTGTAGTGTGTATGTGCACTTCCTAGCGTGTAGCTCTTATTCCAAAAAGAAAGATGCTAGAATACTTACAGCACAAAATAGGATTTCACTACACTTTAAACCTATTTATGCGTTCGGTAAGTATACGGGGCGAAAACTAACTCTTGCCCTAACTCAAAAAATGAGTAGCGGGGGTGAACAAGCAGGTGGGGAGTTGTCACCGTGGGTTGTCACCACTGACCTCTATCTTGTATATATAGAGGTCAGTAGTTGTCACCCAGTTGTCACCCAAGCGCAGAAAATAACCGTCAGGGCTACTTACTTTGCGCGGCGTATACCTATATACTAGCATGTTTGTCTACGAATAGTAAAAATGTAGAGTTCAAAAGTATCCTTCAACATTCGTGCCTAAGACTAATCCGGTTAACCTGGCTCCCCGTCGCCCTTCCATATTCTGGAACTAGACTAGACGAAGGTTGGGGTTCCACCCCTATGTCGTTATCGCTTTGCTTTTTCATTCTTAGTGCTTACAGCTAAGAAGTGGAACTCCTTCCCAGCCGATCTCTTCCCCGACAATATTATCTGGACATTTTCAAGACCATAATGAACAGGCATTATCTCGGTAGCATGTCATTTACCACCAGGTGATATCAGGGTCAGACGCTAACCTATCTAACGTAAAAAAGTGCTAAGTTTTTTTTTTATACTGTAAATGGGCTCACTCTTGACCTCGATCTAGCCCTGAGGACAGAGATGAGGTCGACGATGGAACGAGCTTGCCCAGAAGAAGCCTATTCACTCGCGACTTAAATAGATTCAGATTATAAGAGCTCTGGAACACAGACGCAGGCAGAGAATTCCACTCTTTAGCCGTGCGCATTATAAAGGATGTTTCAAAGCGCTTTGTGTGGATGTGTGGAATATCAACCAAGTATGGATGATATCCTGCAGTGCGTCTGGATTCCCGAAGCTCATGGAGCTCTTGGGCACACTCTCCGAAGTACAATCTGTAAAAGACCGACAGACATGCAACTTTGCCCCGGTGGGCTAGGCTATGAAACTTAGTTTTCACTAGCATCTCATCACCAACGAATTACTTCTGGTTGGCCCCAAGCCTGGCTAAAGTTTGCCCTAAAGGTAGTCACTTGGTAGTTTAGGCTATACTGTGACTCTAGCTAGACTATATTACGAGGGTGGTCCCAGAAGTAGCCGACCTAACCAAGAAAAATCAAAATAAATGGGACAAACTATATTTATTTCTCTACATAGCTTCCTTGTAGCTCGATACACTTTTCCCAGCGGTGCTCTATAGCTTCAATGCCACGTCTATAGAAGGAATTGTCAAACTCTTCAAAATAGCCATTAACCAACGACTCAACCTCTATGTTGCTCGAAAATCTTTTCCCGCCGAGCCATTTTTTTAGGTTTGGGAACAGAAAATAATCTGACGGGGCCAAATCTGGTGAATAAGGTGCATGGGGAGCAATTCAAATTTTAATTCTTCGATTTTAGCCATTGCAATGCCAGATGTGTGGACTGGAGCGTTGTCTTGATGAAACAAAACTTTTTTCGTTGACAAGTGAGGCCGTTTTTTCTTTATTTCTTCACTCAAACGCTGCAATAAGGGTTTTTCCTTTTGGAAGATATTCTATAAAAATTATGCCACGCGCGTCCCAGAAAACTGAAGCCATGACTTTTCCTGCCGATGGAACTGTTTTTGCCTTCTTTGGAGCTGATTCTCCTCTTTCAGTCCATTGTTTTGACTGTTCCTTAGTCTCAGGTGTAAAGTGATGAACCCATGTTTCATCCATGGTGATAAATCGACTCAAAAACTCGGCTTTGTTGCTGCGAAATTTTGCTAAACATTCGACTGACACATCCTCACGGCGCTGTTTTTGTTCTACTGTGAGTAATCGCGGCACCCATCTTGCGCATAGCTTTCTCATGTCCAAGTTTTCTGTTAAAATACGATGGACTGCACTTTTTCAAATGCCTACCATATCTGCTATCTCGCGTTTTTTCAGTCGACGGTCATCCAGTACAATTTTGTGGATTTTTTTTACTATTTCTGGATTAGTCACCTCATTTGGTCGTCCACTGCGATGTTCATCTTGGCAGCTCGAGCGGCCGCGCTTGAACTCTGCCACCCAATATTTTATTGTTGTAAATGAAGGAGCAGACTCCCCCAAAGTAGAATCAAGCTCCACTTTGATATTAGTTGGGCTGAGACCTTTCAAATAAAAGTATTGACACCAATTTTATCCATTATCGAAAAATTCGATGACAACATTCAATTCAATTCAATCTTTGATGAGTGGCTTTTGTGTGTTCACAATTCCGCCAATGTCACGTAGTGAAGTGAATACACGATGGAGATTCGCAAAAAAAAAAAAAAAACCCGGATATAGAATCCATTGAATAATCCTTTAGAGTACAAAACATCACAATATGTACAACAGAACAAGATAGTTATTATTAAAAATAATTTTCATAAATAGGAGAACATTAGAGTTTAATATGATTATAACTGATGAATTTTGACAATAAGAATATAAAAGGAGAATCAACAAGGGATAATAAATATTTCATATTAGTGGGCAAAGGGATCTCAGGAGGGAGGACATTATATAATGAAATAGAAAGTTTGGGACAGTTAAAAAATATATGATCTATATCACCTTCGTCTATTCCGCATTCACACAGGGAGTTATCCCGAACCCTAATCTTATTTAAATGAACCGGGGTGCTGGAGTGACCTAATCTAATACGACAGATTGTTGTTATAATAGGTCTGGGAATTTTACGAAACTTGAAAAACCACGGTTTTATTGGAATTTCAGGTTGGATGTCACCATAAAATTTACCCTTGATGAATTTAGATGAAGACCACAGGATGTTCCATTGAGATCTCAAACGGGAAAGGGCTAGATTGCACAAATCCTGGGATTGAACTTCTTTATAATTTTCCAAACCAGAGTGAATCGCAGCTTTAGCACACCAATCTGCAGCTTCATTTCCAATAATCCCGCAATGGCTAGGAATCCAGGATAAAACAATTAGTAAATTTTTATTATGACATTCTAAAAGAAGTTGTTTGATTGACAACATTCACTAAGTATGCTTCAGAACAAATGCCAAATGACCTAGCGCGTTCGAATTCTAAATTTAAATTTCTTAATGTTCACGCTTCCTAAAAAGAGTATTTAATCAAATAAAAACTGCCAGTAAGTAAGTAAGGTCGAATATTTCTGGGACCGCCCAGGTATATTTTCTGATTATTTAACGTAATGCATCATGATAAGTCTTTCAAAGAACTTCATTCCAGCTTATTCAATATATTCAAATTAATGTGGAGCAATTAGTTGTATGACTGATCGATTCTTTAAGACGGAAAGTAGTAAGTAGGTGGATAATATCTAATGTTATAATGTTCCTTTAGTCAGTAACTCAAGAAAATTGCTACTGCTTCCTTCTTCGAATTTGAAATAGCCAAAAGTTCAAGTTGTATAATCACAGAATAGGTTATTACCTATTTATTGTATTTGTTTATTGTACTAGCGTAGTATAATCAAGGAATTATTTAGGTAGGTATATCAACGGTACTGAACTGACACAAGCGATGTCCACCACTCATACTCGTATGAATGAAAACATATGTAAAGAAATTAAATTGCCGAAATACTCTTACAGATCATAAAGTTGATCATATTTAAGTCGCGAGTGAATAGGCTTCTTCTGGGCAAGCTCGTTCCATCGTCGACCTCATCTCTGTCCTCAAGGCTAGATCGAGGTCAAGAGTAAGCCCATACATAGTAAAAAAAAAAAAAAAAAAAAAAGTCCTATAATTTTAAAGTAATTTTTTCGTTTGTCTTATATTTGAAAGTTGACTTCATGATTATCAAATTTATACGCATAAAATAATGTTTTTATTTTTAGTTTGATATATAAAATTAAAGGTTCGAAAATTCAGGAAGCAAAGGAAGATTGATAAAAGGATTGATGAGAGTTCAGAAAGCAAGGGAAGTATGTCAAGATCGTAGCAGGTGGAGAACTGTGGTCTCTGCCTACCCCTACGGGAACAAGGCGTGATGTTAGGTATGTATGTTCGAAAATTGATCGACTTAAATGTCGTCCAATTTCATCATTAGATTCGCTATATTCTTTACAGATAATATTTTTCGAAAGTTAAATTTAAGCTTCTTAATGTCTTCCCAGTACTAATGCTTGGAAAAATAATAAAAATTTGGATTTTTAATTCCTAAAAAAATGCAAAAATGTTATTACTGAAAATTGAGTTTACCTAAAATTCACCATACAAAATGGCAATTTCATAGTTAAAGACCCAATATATGTAGTGTTATTAACAGGCGACCTAGTGTGTAAGGCTACAGACAGCAAGGTAAACCATTTTAATTGAATAAGTCACTTTTTAAGTACATGATATAGAATAAATTAAAATTATATAAATAAAACATCGATGCTTGGTAAACCTTTATTGTTTCAAAGTTGATATTATTACAACAAAAGTAAAAACATCCTTAAACATTTGGCATAAATTTTGTAAGAGATTCTCATCGATTTAAAACATTAAAATTCACTACTCCATTAAATATAACATTGATATTTTAAACATCCAACATAAATACTGATTGAAACATCCAACACATAATATATGTTATTTAAAATCTAAGAGTATGTAACTAACTCTATCGGGGAACACAACACTTAGTTTGGGGTAAGACCCGCGAGAACAAGGGCGAGTCCAACACGGGACTACGGAGCCCCGAGGCCCAGCTTGGCCTCGCAGGGCCATGTCGGACCACATGGGGTCAGATGGGAACTGAGAGTCTTGGTTGTAATACAGAAACAGACAAACCAAACATAACACTCCGGCATGACTCACAACTATACCCTGTATTAAATCTCACAACTATTTCCAAATATTTTATCCTCCATCTCAAAACATAATACTTACAGTAAGGTAAATAGTCTTAAAAGAGGGTCCAAAATATAACTCTTCAAAATATACAAACTCTTATAGATAAAAATATTGTTCTACAGCAGAAATGTCATAATCAGACTCTTGTGTTATCAGGAATGTGCATAGCTTACAGCTAAGGGTACGCTAAGTGTTAAACACTAACGAAGTTCACTCCATAAGGGGGGGACAGCTAACGTCGACTTGTCTACGTTTACAACAAAACATGTAATACATTCAGCACATCGAACATAGAATACAATATTTAGTTAAAGATATCGAGTCACATTCGAGTTTTTTCTTGAGCCGACTTGATGAATATTGTGCCTTTAAAACTAATTAAATCGACCTTAGCACTAATATAATTCTAGTAAGTACTCGATTACAACATAAAATTTTTGATGGCAAGTGTATACAATACAGCCTGGTCGTCATCACGCAGCGGACTTTGCCGTTTCATGAAAGAGATTAGGGCACAAGTAACCTCTTTTCAACACAACATAAACTTGAAGAAAAGTTTAAGTAACAAACAATAAACAACTTGAAATTAGATTTCATAGTTGCGGAATTTGGAGATAACTTCAGAGGGTGGTTCTTGGTTGCCACCTCCCCAACGTCCCCAAAGTGCGGCGCCACCCTCGGAGGCCCTGCGAGCGGCTGCGTTTGTAGGCCCAAGGCTGGAAGGCCCGGAGGCTTTCCCGCCCTCACCCTCTAACATGCGGTCTTTGGTGTTCGGCTTGGTCCAGTGCATCGACTGCTGAACGTGCTCCTTCATGCCCAGCCACTGCTTGTACCCCATGGCGATACCGCTCTGCCTCCACTTGTCGTAAAGAGCGCGCTTGGATGGATCGCACAAAGTTTCTTTAGCTTCCTGCGAACAACACAAACCATTATAGCTCGTTACTTCATCAACGCTGCCCCTTATTTCACAAAAGCAAACAATCGAAAACTTTTAATTACAGAGGCACTTAAAACAAAAAAAGAATACTTAGATATCTTTCTGCTTGTACCCACTTTATATTCATTTGTCCAGAATTTAATTACAAATATGTATCCAAAACCTAACTAACCATAGAATATACATTCAGATAATAATAAAAAAAACATTATTTTCAAGAAATCATTCTTGCTTTTACTGCATGTAAAACATTGCAAGATTACGAAAAACAAAAATTGCAGTCTAAATCTTTAGACATCCAACATAAATAAGGCGATTTTAGTCTGATTTCAGGTAGCCTGGACTGAGAACTCCTACCAACCGTCGTCGCAGGCCTATTTCCTTCAACGCGTTGATATAAAGAGTAATAATCAGAAAATTTGAATAATGTCATTGATTAATAATCTAGTAAATCTGTATTTTGTACAACAACGAAATTCTTTATGAAAGATTTACACGAGACCAATTTATTCTGACAGCGATAGAGATAGGTAACTCAGATGTGTACAATAACATTGATTGTCCCATTTTTCATTTGACGCACTTTGGCGCACTATAGCTCGCTGGATTGTCTCAATGACTGGCCTAATTCCCCAAAACATTGCAATTCTATTTTACTTAATAAGAATCATTTAGATATTCATGAGATTTACCTTCAGTTTTTGAAACTTAGCCTCAGCGTCTTTATCTCCATCATTCTTGTCAGGATGGTGCTGCAAGGCGAGGATCTTGAACTCTGCGGTTATTTGCTCGGTCTGCAAAATATTATTATTTATATCAGAATAATGTACTGTCTTAATATAGGTCAAGATTTTATGATGAAATGGGTTTTATAACCCATTAGGATCACTTTTTGATCAGACACCACCTACTTTTTTTTGCTACAGAAGATTTATAAATAAAGAATTCGTTATTTTAAAACCTACATAAAAACTAATACTGAGCTGCAAAGAAAACGAGTCGGTTTGTTTTCTGCCATACATTTCCTTACAATGATGGGGTCGAACTAAGCATCAGTATATTTCTTAAATAAACGAAATATAAATACGTATTTGAATAGTGAGACCGTTAGATGAGGTGTTTAACAAAGATTCTCTAGAAGATCACACCTGTATACTATACCTATATCCAAAAAAGTCAGTACATTGCTTAGAAAATAAAACGAGATATCACGACAGATTTTCCTTACATTTTTAGGTTCCGTAGTCAACAAGGAACGCTATAGTTTATAGTTTCGTCATGTCTGTCTGTCTGTCTGTCTATCTGTCCGCGGCTTAGAGAAAGTTGTAATTTGGTATAAGAAATGTGAAAAACTCACAGTAGTAGCTCTAAGTAGGCTTCGCAGGTTAATGAGCTATAGCCGAAAAACTAAAAATAATGAAATAGCAATACCAATCAGGTGCTAGGACCTTGCTGAGCACTAGGAGGTAAAAGTTTATGTTATAAACGTTATGAAAAAACTTATTACTCAATCAAAAAAAATGCGAAAAAAATCTGAAAAAAAAGCTACGGAAACCTATACTGCACGTGGCCCGACACGCACTTGACCGGTTTTTATTTGGTTGAGGGATCGTTTGCGAAATATTTAGCTTATAAAAGTGCTTTTTTCTACTCATGAAAACAAGCAACTTTCTCGAAGAAAAGAAATTTTTTGTCGATAAATTTTTTCGCCTTTTTCTTTTGCGAATTATTTTTTGTGATGTTTGAGTTTTCCTCAACATATTAGATGTGTGCAATGTCTGACAAAATTTTCTTATCTAAAGATCTTAATAACCAGATTCGTATTTTTATTCGTCTTGAATAAGATGCTTCATTGCTGATTTTGATGCTTACTTTGACACCGTCATTGTATGAAATAGATTTTCTTTGCAGCTCAGTGTATTTTGTATAAGGAAGTACCTATTACAAATTGAGCAACTCTAGGACATTGTTTGGAACTACACAAATCTTCACACCTCGCTATTCCAATATACAACTGGTACATATCACCTTTATTAAGATAGATAAATTGTGCAAAAGAGTTGAAAAGAGTATAAAATACGACACACCAGAAGTATTCAATGAAAGTGACCTAAATTTTTTTCATGTGTATCCCTGGACCTGGTCATCCGCGAACCGCCGGTTGGTACGCCTGGTTGTAACCCTAGTTTTTGAAATCAGTTGAGAACCCCTAGTTATCACAAATACTAGTCATCATATCATGTGGACTTTGATCAAATTCACAGAACCTCTTTGGTTTTTGAAAATCATTCCTTCATTGAATCGTCTTTAGTCGGTTGTTTCATTTATTATAGAGGTTTAAAAAGGATTAGTTTTGTACCTACAGAATTTCATTATTTTTCTTGTTAACAATATAAACTTATTTAACAAAAGCCAGATGTATCAGCGTTTTTGACTATTAATTCTCTTGTGTTAGATTAGGGATGAAAGTTTGAATGAACCTACCTGTTTTTGAGTCAGAAAAAAATTTTAAACTTGAGGAAAATCGGACGCCACCGGGCTAATCAGCCTACCGACTTCCAAAATATTGAAAATAGTGCCTTATTGCAATATCTCACATAAGTACCGAGTTTCCAAGAACTATGAAAAATCTATGAAAATTGATAATATTTTTGAGCGTACTTTCTTACACATTTATGTAGAGAAAACTATATCAGATACAAACAGTAACAGAACAGTGCAAATATACAACTTTAATCATTTCGTAGAGTCCCGTAAATAACTACAAGATAAAAGTTACCAGGTCCTTTAGCAATTAAGTATTACGCTTAATTACTTATTTAAAATTAACAATGTAAGTTTAGCAAGGAGTCTTCAAACGGAATGACGCACAAATGTAGAGTTTTAAAGATTTTTCCTTATGTGGCGCAGTTGTACAAAAAAACTCTAATTAGGAGAAGACAACTTCAATACATATACAGTTTATCTTACGATGTAATGTAGGTCAGCACTCAGCACTCAAGCCTCACAATAAGGTCAATGGGCACAATAGTGTAATCGATAAATGTTTTAACTTGCAAAAAATACAAACAACGGTACTTACGGAAGAGTGTTCGTCACAGCCAAGCAGAGCATAAAAATCATCGTCTGGGTCCCTCTTATAGTTCAATATTTCATCCACCCCCGTCATGGTCGCGTCGCGGCCCTCCCTGGCGAAACCCCGGCGGATACTGCCCTTGCTTCTCTATCGAGTCACCTGTGTCTGTGTGAACTTATGCCCTTCACTCATACACAAATTCGCACCTACACTTTCATTTCTAACTAAACAATAAGTAACACACAGCACACTGGTAGACGTAGCTCCACACACCACCGCGGTATAAACTCAACTTAGCTCAAGTGATACCACTTTGATACGCACACATTGAATCCGACTCTACATAGCTGTTGGCTGGGTCACGTTTCTCGTACATTGCTTGTACAGTTCTGCTTCGATACATTTGACCAGTGCAAACTGCACAGTGTACTGTAACTAAGTTTGAATGTGTGCAATTGGATTGAGCAATGAAGCAATGAATGAACTTCTTGCGCAGCTCCGCGCCGCGCTAATCAATACTTCGACCTGTTCTACTATTTGCATCAGGCGCTGCTATAATATCCGATTTTAAGCACATTGCGTTTCTCGCTTTTGGAGCTGTTATCAAACTCCACAATCAGCTCGCAATGGTAAAGAATCTCACAGTTGAAGTAGAAAGTGAAACAGGTCTGACTTATCGTTCAGAAACCGGCTATGCTACTTTTTGTTTTCATTAAAGTCAGTAGATTCGTGTGAACTCTAAATTGTCATACAATTTTTCGTAACTGGTGATATTTAGTGGGTTCGCCGATGGATCTATCTCTTAGAAAAAAGATATAGCGCAATAAAAATGCATCTTGTTCTTCAATTATAATTAATGAACGAAAATATAAAAACAAATATTATCGGTAAATTGGCACTTGGACTCGCGAATTGGCATTATCTTTGGTCCAGTGTAGGTAATCAGTAATCAGGGGGTTTAGAAAACGTGCCATTATGTTTAGAGATAACGAAAGTAAACGTTATAAATTGTATGGGATGACAGAATATACAGGTAGACGATCAATTTTATTGTGTTTTCTTGTAGACATTAGCCTGTTTTTCTTTGGCGCAGTAGTGGTAACACAAAGCGATGCTGAACAAATCAAAATCAAATCAAAATCGTTTATTCATTGTTGGATATTAAAATCTCTTAATGACGTCAGCTAAACTACATCGCTTCACAAACAATGTGGCGCCATTGTGGGAAAAAAAAGAAGCGACAATAAAACCGCTGCGTTACTCTGCAAGTTTTGGTTCCATGATGACGTTGGATGCTCATTTCTGGGGCTACTACTACGCTGGCTCAGGGACCCCAAAAAGATCTTGGCCTCCGACCATCCTCCGACTCGAGAGTTCTCCATTCTTCCCTGTTCTGCGCCGCTTCTTGCCAATCGGCTCTTTGGAGGTCATCCATATCTTTCCAAACTTCGTACCCCATCTGTTCCAGGGATGACCAACTGGTCTGGTCAGGTTTTTTTTTACTATGTATGGGCTTACTCTTGACCTCGATCTAGCCTTGAGGACAGAGATGAGGTCGACGATGGGACGAGCTTGCCCAGAAGAAGCCTATTCACTCGCGACTTAAATAGATTCGAGTTATAAGAGCTCGGGAACACAGACTCAGATTTAAATAAATATATCTTACTAAATATACAGGCTGCAAAAAGACATCTTCCGGAAACTGGACCCGTGGATTCAGACAATACAACTTTGTTAGTCAAGGAACAGGTCGAAATACGAAAAAATTATTTAACTTCTTACAAAATGCTCGATACCCACGTGATTACGCAGGGTTTCAGTTTTCGAGATATATCTTTTTACACTTAGCATATAATAGTAAAGTTGTTTCAGTTGGTCAGGTTACAAATTCGAAATTGAATGGAGGTTAGGTACACCACTGCAATTATTACTTTGCGACTTAAGGTCTTCTCTCAATTTCTGATGTCCAAAATTCAAAATAATCATATTCACACTCATCTTGTTCAATAAGACAATAAATATGATGAACAATAGTCAACCTAACTACTTACTTTTACTATCGATTGGACCAATAATTTTTCTCTACTAACAGTGAACAAAGTTTTGAATTTCATTGACTCTTTCGAAATAGCATGGTAGATACGTAATTATTTATTTTTAAGATGATAGATATTAGACTAGATATAATTTGGTAGACGATCAAAGTTTGGTTAAAAGAATTTTCTCGTTGTTCTACGTTCTTTGTAAAGAGTGGTCCGAGTAACTTGCTTAAATTATGCGCACCATTTCGTAGTTCTTAGTTTAAGTAGGTAGGTACTGCAAATGTTGACTATTGATTAATTATTAAATACTTAGTCCTACTTTGTAATTAGATTAAGTTTTATTTAAATAAATTTTATCTTATCTTAATTCGTAGATTGATTACGATAAATTTTTATACCAATTAGGCCAACCAATACTGAAAACGTCTACTAAACATAAATCTGCTGTTTCATAGATTTAATAACAATTTCGACCAAAAAAAAAAGAAGAGAGAGTAATTATTTTTTTAATACTAATGCTAAAACACCAAGTTTTTATTTGATGAGACTTGTGTTTGTTTACCTGAGAAAATAGGACATAATACTCGTAATTCAAAAATAAATTTTTTTGTCGTTTGTTTTTGCTGTTGGAGCGTTGTAATTTTACTGACTTCATTGTGATACAGAGTTATCCCACCTACATACTTTGTAGTAGGTACTTCATTTACCTGCTATGCATGCAAAAATATGACGAGGGAAATCGGCACGTTTAGAAACAGAAGGCAAGGTTGATTCTCTGTGACGACATTGCATATTCCATGCATGCTCTCGACATTGCCGTCCCAACGCATCAAAAATAGCTCCAGAAGACGCGCTAAACGTAAGTTTACTCCGATCGCCGCTCCCAGCGCGCGTGCGCCGCGTAGATTACCGTAAAAAATATTTTAATCCGAATGCACTAAAATAATCCTGTTACCATGTATCGGGGACGAGTGTCAACGAACTAGGGTCTTAAGATCCTCCATCTTTGGCAGCGGAAGCACCGGCGGATGTCCCGGCAATGGGTGAGTGGCATATGAATGCCCAACAACAATCGGGCTCGTTCCCATATTTCCTATTCGTCCCGTGTCTCTTGAAGTTTGTCAACCTCTAATTTTTTGTTGAGATTGATTACATTATGTATTGCAGGTGTATTTAGTGGTCTTATGTGTCTGGCTGGAGACGTAATTTATCTGTTTATTGAAGAAGAAAAAAACTTGAGGCATCATAATGCTATGTAGGTAATATCTCTGAAGTTGAGTGATATTTCAAGACATTCTAAGTATGTTTACTTAGAATGTCTTGAAATGTCTTCTCATTGTATGACCTATCAATAAGGAAAGCGGCTAATGAGTTTCGTATTAGTTTCCGCACGTGTGCCATAAGAATGGAAATGGAAGTAAACGTAGTTTCATAAGCACAAGTGGCTATATTTGTCTACCTGTCTTTATTACAAGCAGTACCTACCTATGTGCACAAAGGCCAACTCGTAAAACCATGTAAAACTATGATACCTACGAATATTGCTGGAGTTCAGTTTTTAGGGTGTTTGTATTTTATACGACTCTTAGTTTTTATGTTATGATGAAAAGTGTCAAAAAAGTACCATGCACCCTTATCTCTGAAGTTTGCGAAAGGAAAAATCTGAATTAGTTATATTCAATAGAGATTTATGTAAAAATAACAGGAAAAACAAAACGAAATTTTTTTAGTTGCACAGTTTTTGTAAATATTCAAAAAACCTTCAAAAACAAATTTAGGTCCAAAAAATTAACTTTATTGAAGAACCTGGCCATGAAACTGAATATTTTTTCCTAAAAAGAACATAGGTCGAAATACGAACTAAAGTTACCTCCCATACAAAATAATAATTATTAGTAACACTTGAGTTGCTAGTTTCTATGGTTGATTTTGTTTACGTGTTTTGACTTATGTTCCTTGTAAAAAGAAAGATTTACAGTTTTACGGGCAAATTCTGTTTTCGTAACACATTATATATATGTCGCAGGAAAATTGTATAATTCGCCGTTTTATATAATGCCTGGCATTTTACAAAATGCCGAGAAATTTTTAATTCGTCATTTTACATTATGCCTCGGCATCTTACAAAACGGCGCGTAATAATATCTGCCGACGTCGTTTTACAATTTGCCGGCCTCTTGTAGTACGGATGGTCCGGATGTGGCTGCGATATACAGGGTGTTAATTTGATTGCGTGCCATAGCTCAGGGGCGAGATCAGTATCAGAAACTGAACAACTTTTCTCAAGGAACATAGGTCGAAATACGAAAAACCAAATTTGACCTTCCATACAAAATGCGCTATCAGCTGATGCAGTTTCTATGGGAGGTCAAAAAATTATTTTTGTATTTCCCTCCTCCCATAGAAACTATAACAGCTGATAGCGCATTTTGTGTGGGAGGTCAAATTTGGTATTTCGTATTTCGACACGTTCCTTGGGGAAAGTTGTTCAGTTTCATGGTCTGAGTAACATACTTAAATTATGGTCACTATTTCATTAGGACCTTATATAAACATAAAACCAAACTAATGATTAGGTCAATAGGTCTTGCATTGTACGTTGTGCGTTGTTGGCAAGTGGAGTGAAGCATCCCTAAAGTATATCAGCACGTGACAAATGGAGACAGTAAACAGAATGCGCGGTACTGTTAGCTGCGCCACATGCCGCACTGGACATGCGCTTGCGCTCAAAACAGACATCCAACAGGACCGGCTTTCTTCTAATTAATTAAAAGATAAACTTTTTGTGTATTTTTTTCTTTTTAGAAGACGAAGAATATCTTTTATTAATTCCACAAAGAATGCGTTTGCAAAAGAATGCACTTGAGGTTCCCAAACTAGGATGCAGCCTGTTTCTTGGGCAACCGGTTAAAAATTACTTTGCTTAAGTTGGATAGGACTAGATGGAGACTTAACATACTTTCGAGTTTTTTTTTAACTAAGTAGACATTATCATAATATGTAGTATTTTTTCCAGAATGTGTAATATTATGCTAATTAATGTTTACCTTTTCAGAATTTGATAGTTAGTTTTCAAAATTATAGTTAGGTAGGTACCTTGTACTTAAATGTACACAATTCATAGCATTTTAAACTATTTTTTTAAAGATTTTTTATGGTTTCCGCGACATCTTCAATCAAATCATATCTTCAATTACATTTTTTTACAACCTGTACATACAAACTTAATTTCTTTTAGTATTTCATTTATATCGGGTTTTAAAATATTTGTTAATATCTTTTGAGGCCTTAATCTGAAGACTAAATATAACTATTTTTATCCTACGACTTTAAAAACAATTTCGATTTTCGTACAAATTGGACCGATCATGCGATGTGATCATATGGAACATTTAGCGTTGTTTAAATTAGATTTTTTTTTAATTATACAAATCGCAGAACAAAAGTTCTTAGCCCCAAGCCCTCAAAAAGTTTCCAACCAATTTTTAGGCTTAATGATAATTTCATACCTGGATCCGGCACTGGACGATGGCAATTAAAATCTTTATTATCTATTCTTTGTAGGCAGGCTCCATAGGTCCAAACTCCGGAAGTGTTCTACGATAGTTATAAATTACTCGTTTGTCTGCCTGACTACCGCTACTGGACACTGTGCCCTGGGTATCGATTCTTTAATATCACTTACGACAGAGAAAGAGCCCATAATTTTTTCAAATAGTAGGTATAGAACTTTATTTTCTCAAAAGAATTACAAATTCACTTACAGAGAAAATTACATAGTATAAGCTTAAATACTAACATACGGAGCAAAATAAATAAAAAGTAAATCAAAATAAATGCAATCAAAAAAATATTTATTTTACGAATAACTCTTCACTAGGTATTTAAATTGATGTTTAAACCTGTGATTTTGAATTTTTGGGGTGATATTTTGACTAAGTGGATTTTGAGATATAATAAAGTAAAATAAGTCCAATTAGACTGTTAAAAGATAAAACATAATACATGTTTATTAACCATCGAACACTACTTTATATTCGATGATTATCATTCATTGGGATTGACGTTTTCCTATATTTTGTTTTATTTATTCCATCCACCCACACCTTCCTACCTCAAAGAAAGAAGACCGCTTTATTGTATCTGATTTTATATTTTTGTATTTTCTTGTAACATTTGTGCACAATAAAGAATATTGTACACATTTTATTCTTCACTTTTGAAAATAATACTTTTATTTTTGTGAAATTCAAAAATTGATCCCCTGTTAGCGTAGGTGGGTCGCTCTAAACACCGTAGGCGTCGAAAGATTTATAAAGCTTTTTGTTAACTTCAGACACGTGTTTATTATGGTCAGGTAGGGGTATAGGTTTGGGTTGCGTAGTTACAGCTTTTTGTTACAAACATGGTCGACATAATAATCATCATATCATGTGGGTTGTAAGGTCGATGACCGACCTCACAAACCCTGGTGTCAAAATTGATGAACCTCCTAAGCCTCTGAATGGCTGAAGAACTCTACATGGCTGAAGTATTCTACTGGCTGAAGAATTCTATTATATTATCTGAGAATTCTACTGGCTGAAGAATTCTATTATATTATCTAAGAATTCTACTGGCTGAAGAATTCTATTATATTATCTAAGAATTCTAATGGCTGAAGAATTCTACTATATTATCTAAGAATTCTAATGGCTGAAGAATTCTACTGTAGATAGTAGACGGGACCAACGGCTTAACGTGCTTTTTGAAGCACGAAAAACATTTTACTTTTCGGTCAATCAGGTGATTCATCTTGAAATGTCCTAACCAAAACATGGTGGATTCGACAAAGGAGTGACTATACTACGATATTATAAGTATATTACCCATTCACACTATGTTCAATACACTTAATAAAATATCTACTGGGCATCGTCCGACACCTGTAATCTGTCCAGGAAGTAAATTCTTGAATATCACCGGGTGAAAAAAAAGTAAGTAAGTAAGTTTTATACCAATTTTTGAGAGATACTAAGTTCCATAGTCACTTGGGCATTTTCCTTTCCCAAGAAATTCCGACGCAGAAAGTTTCGCGACCGAAAAATCTGTCAAGTATGACACCAGCGGCAATTCCGCCAGATATGTGATAGGAACCCTAAAAAGTGTTGCGAGCGTAATTAGCAGAGCTCTACGCGTCGGGAAGATCTGCAGGTGTGCCGCTACACTTACATATAGAAACTGATATAGGTGACAGAACATTTTGACGTTTAGTTAATTTTCGTATTTCATCCTCTGTTCCAGAAAGTTGTTTACCCTCAGTTTCCCAGATGTTTAGTTAAACCTTATATAGGTACTTTTTAGTACGGTCAACCGCACATCAGTAGAAACATTTGCAACTCTATCACTATGCCATAAAATCCAAAGCCTTTCTACTGACGTGCTGTTGGGTGTACAACACGACCTAATAAAAGCACTTTCGTGGATTAAGTGTAAATTGATCGGATGGTTAACACGAATACTAACTGAACTCATCTGGAATCAATCTGAGACAGATGGTCATTGAACTTTGGATTTGGCATCAGTCGATCGAAGAATCAGTATAGGTGGTGCGACGTATTAGTATGAGCATCTCAGAACATGTTCAGTCAATAACACGTCATAGTTTACATTTGCAGCACGACGCTGCAGCAACCCGTACAACAATTATTAAAGTAATAACTAAGGCTACAACCAAGGTCATCTAAGGCTGAACATTTTTAATTGAGTGATTATCGGCGCGATATTATCGGTCTGCCGTTTCCCAGTACACGTCCTGGTAGGAAATTACTTCTCTAAATAATAAAGGTAGCAAATTTTACTCAAAAGTAACATTCTTTATAAAAAGAAACAAGTAAAGCTGCAGTCAAAGATTTTTTATTTAGCTTGTCACACCCAGGAATCAAACCCTGAAAAAATAACACCTCGTTCTTTTACTGCATCATTTTTCGATAGGGCCAATCGTAAAGCTCAAATCTTTCTAACAAACAAAGTATCTAATGAAAGAAGTCCATCAGATCTAACAAGATTTTAGAGTAGATACCATGGGAGAACTTGTTCGAGGTCATGTTTGCAGTACGTACCATTAAAAACACCTTTACTACATGGGAGAAGACTTACCACCACCTTACCACCCACTATCAGTACAGTACGCTACTATTACTCATTAATGCTTCGAGGTTTCTTAGATAAACTCCTTTAGACTTTTAGTTAAATCTTGTGTTTTCTCTTAACTAGATGTAGAGTACTGTAGAGACAGACAAACAAGTGTTTGAGAGTGTGTTTTAAATTGGATTGACAGGAACGGAAGTAGCCAATTTGTAGTCAGTCGAGTGGCCGGAGACTTCTAGTGACCGTCCCTCTTAACTACACCATAGATATGTTACCGGCCGAAATCGATTCCAGGACAAAATTGTTTTGCCTAAGCCAAACAAAATAATTTCCTTTCAGGACTGAACAATATTTTATTTAGGAAAAAATATCGGTCCACGAAGATGTTCACTATGACGATCATTCTTCTATTGCTCAGATTTTGCAGTTTTTTGTGATATTTCATCCACAAATACCAAATTTAGGTCTACTGACGCAACCTAACCTAATTTCTGTTTGTTTACTTTCGAGCGTTTTTATTCAGCGTGAGTTCGTGTAGTGTTGTTATTTTAGTGGCTTATTATAGCTTGTAGACGTGAAACCGTCTGGGGTGACTAATGAGGGGTGCAATCTTGCACTCGTGCGCAGGTTTCCAGAAGCGCGCATACGCGTCTGCGAAAATAAACGGGCGCATTCCCCAAATGCTTCTTGGAGAGGATTTTGACCTCATGTTTCTCGGTTTTAATTAGTCTAATTTTATATTTCCAGATATTACCACCGAGTTGTATACAAAATCTTTACACTTAAATATTTTGGTTTGTATGTTTGGTATCGACTCTGCTGCTTAAAATGCTGCCTTTTCATCTCAATCCTGTATATGATCATAGGTTGAGTTCTAAGAACATAAATGCGTAGTCCAATGAGGAAGAGGCGTTGTTTACTCGAGACCTTACCATTAATTTAATAATGTAGGGTTCGGAATATTTTTAATGTAAATTTTTTCGCAAGCAACAAGGTTTCGAAAGTGGTCAGGAGCCAACTTTGTTGATAGTACCTATTTGACTTATCAAAATTTACGTTCATTTTTAGGGTTCCGACACCAAAATTGTAAAAAAAGGAAACCTTATGGTGCACATGAAATAATAAAAAAAATATGATTATTACTGTAAAGGGGGCCCAAATAGAAGGGGCAAAATTTCGAATTTTCGTTACTAGGTCGAGTGGCGTATTATATGGAAGGGCTTTACTTGTACATTCAAAAATATATTTTTGTATTTTTTTACAACTCTGTTTTCAAGTTGTGATGACAAATGTCAAAAAAAATACTATTCCTCCTCCCCCTTATCTCCGAAGTTTGTGAAAGGAAAAATCTGAATTAATTACAGTCGAAAGAAGTTTATGCAAATATTACAGCAAAAATAAAACGACCTTTGTATGTTACACAGTTTTTGTAGAAATCTGCAAAAAACCTTTACAAACAAATTTAGTTTTGCGGTTCTAAAAATGGACTTAATTGCTTCCAAAAATACTAAAGGTATATTGGAACCCTTGGCGCGCGAGTCCAACTCGCACTTGACCGGTTTTTTTTTTACTGACTATACCTAAATGTACACACAGTCTCCGAAAACAGAAAATAAACTATTGAAAACAATAATCATAGGTCCGTTAGGTAAGGCAAACCATAGCAACGAAGAACTCTTTCACAACAACGCACGAGCAGAGTGATCGAAGCGAGCGTGCCGCAGCAGCAGCCGGCAAGTTGCAGAAGTGAAACAAACCTAACCCAAGATTTGTTACTCATTTGCTTATTCTGCTGCACAAATAAATATTAATGTACACAAATATTTATTTTGACAAATGAATTTAGAGCCGGTCAATGTCACATTGTTTGCAGCACAAAGCATGAAAACTAGATTTATTTTCAGGTATAATTATTTTTTTAATGTAATTTAATAAATGTCTTGTTGCTCGTTTTTTGTTTCACATATTGAATATTGTGTTGCTCCTCTTATTGATAGTTTTTGTTTTTCGATGTTTTTTTTTAAAAAGCACTCGATTTCATGAGAATCTTTTATTTTTGTTATGTAAGCAAACAAGCAGATGGGCTACAGGATTATGTTTAAAGGTGGTAAGTGGTCACCACCACAAATACATAATATAGAAGCACCCACTGTCTTATTGCACCAAAGCGTGTTGCTCACCCTGAGACCTAAGATGGTATTTTCACTGGATGGTTAATTTCATTAGCTCCCTTAACCCTCGCACCGAAACACAGCAAACACTGCTACTTTACGGCAGAAATAGGCAAGGCGAGTATGGGTGGTGGCTGTTGGTTACATCCCCCAGACGGACTTTGCATAAAAGCCCTACCACTTGGAAACCATTTTCATGTAAAGGTAGCGATAATTAGGTCGTCATGACATCCCATGAAACGTCCACTACAGGACAGGGAACTCCCTCCACAATTCCAGCTTGTGCTGAAACAATGTGGAGGGCAATTAAGTACCCTAGTCACCACGCGTGTTAGCGTTACGGCTGGCACCATGGACCGCGGTTGTTGGTGACCGCAGAATAGAAGATGATACCATACACAGAAGGATGCTGCTGCCCATCCTCTGGTTCATTTACCCTTAGTCACCTCTTACGACACCCACGGGTAGAGATGGGTAACAAAACTATATTATTCAGTGTGAGGCTATACCTGTAGTGGCTATACGAGTACCTTATTACATTCCACGTTGACGCCTCCGTAGTCTGTATTGATTTCCGATAATAAAGTAAGTACGGGTGGTCACTTGAAACCTTTTGATCGTTTCGATAAAGAGAATTCACATTTATCAGCCTTTAGCTACATTTTATTCCTTTCTCAGTTAAAAGTCATCAGAAGTGAATTACGGCAAAGAAGACGATGCGAATGTTTTCTTGAACGATTACTAACTTGAAACCCAAGCCTCAAAGCCTAAGCTAGGCCTTCTCTTAAAGCTTTTTTTTTTTAACAAATCTTAAAAAATCATCATTAACTTGCCTTCCAAAGCACGGAAATGCTCTAGTTGTAGTGCCGTTAGCAGTCACCCATCCAGATCCACTGACAACAGGCCCACGTTACTTAACTCTAGTGATTAGAATGAAAGAGCAACTACCACTCGGCCTAGAGCGCTTCAAACGAATTCTTAAAAGAATTTCTCCCAAATTACTTACTCACCGGGATGGCCTGACCGTAATCCCGCGGGTACAGCCAAAGCTTTGTTTTACACCAGATGCAAGTAAACACGTCGCCTCAACATCTGGCATATTTTTTTAACTTCCACTAACAGGGCGGTGATTATGAAATCAAGAGAGTTGTTGCACACATTTCGCTGACTACTTACAGTACAGCTTTTGCAAACCTCGTGCGATTTTCAGATTTTGTTTCGACCAATATTTAAAGAGTAAGTGAGAAAAAAATTGTCTTATAATTTTAGAAGGTATTCAAGCGGCAAATGAATAGGCTTCTTCTGGTCAAGCTCGTTCCATCGTCGACCTCATCTCTGCCCTCAAGACTAGATCGAAGTCAAGGAGGATGGAAGACAATAGAAAAGGTCTACCTATTTTTTTATTTGAACAACTCAAGGCGTATATTTTTCTTGAGCGAATCGGAGACATATTGTCCAAAGAACATAGGTCAAAATACGAAAAAAGAAATTTGACCTCCCATAAAAAATGGGCATATCAGCTGATGCAGTTTTTACGAGAGGTCAAAATTTTTTTTCGTATTTCGGCCAATGTTTCTTGGACAATATGTCTCCGTTCAGCTCAAGGAATGTACGCCTTGAGTTGTTCGAATTCGAAAAATACATCTTGTTTAAAGTGTAGAATAACTTATTCTAATTTAATATGTCTTACGAGAAGAATAACTCTATAATTTAACAATACGGTTAATATAACAGTAGTCTAGATTAACTTTTAACGTTGTGACTATGTACACGGATACTCGTATGTATTAAATCCATCATTGAAAATGTTTTCAATTCCTAGGAAATGTGTACAATGTACATCCCTAAAAAGATAGGAAATCTATGATATATATTCACTATTCCTAGCAAATGTATACATTTTCTAGGAAATGTAGTACATTCTTTTTTTGATCGAATCTAACCACACCTGAACTTATCAAACCAAACCTAACCTAACCAAACCATACTTAACCTAACCCAAAGACTATTTTGCCTATCCAAATCTAAAATTGATAGATACAGACCAAAATCTATTTATTTTATACATTCCTGGTGGACCATAAAAGGTAAGGTATGTAAAACGAAGAGTGCGTAACTGTGTTTGAGTATGTGTAAGTATGTATTTATGTGTAGAAGTGTTAAAATAAAATCTTCTTTCAAAGTATGTAATCATTACAAATTTCGTTAACGTTCTGAGAATCCTATACATTTCCGGTGACATCTATACCTACAACATAGAAGAGAAAGGATAAGTAGGTATAACCACCCTGAAAAATATGAATCTGCCGAAGAAACTGAGTATCCTTTTTTAAGAAAAAAACATTACCAGACAAATAAAATGCGCTACCAGCTGTTGCAGGTTCTATGGGAAAATGATTTTTCTTTTTGTATTAGACCTATAGTAAAAAAAAAACAATTTCATGAGATTCATATGATTCATATCCTTCAGGTTTGTATGTATTCCTTTTTACACGTTTCATACATAGTGTTTATTTGCATTAGCTGTGGTATAAAGATTGCACCCCTCGTCACAGTTCTCATTTTTCGAACAGGCCACAGTTGAGATTGAAAACGAAATATCTGTAGTCATGCACGATTGCAGATTGAAGTTCATTTTAGCTCGAGCTTTGGCATCACTTTGGCATACAGTTTTAGTGTTTTTTTTACTGCTTCAAATTACGTTATGAGTAAGAATACTTAGATTAGTTCGTGTAAAGTCTTCTTGGAGCTTATTCTGGAACCTATAATGCAACAATTACTTATGGATATTTTGTTCTATCTATGCATAGTCATGTCTTTTTTTCACTTCTATTACTAATCGTATGATAAGGTGATAATTTTGTACGGGGAGTAAGAATAGTTTTTTGCGAATTAACAAAACTTGGAATAATTATGTGTATTACGTGGTTTCCAGAGTGCATACAAAAGCCCTTAAAAGGTTTTATATGAATACTAGCTGGTGTCCGCTATGAATATAAGCTATATTATTGTAAAGTTTCATTAAAATCCATTCAGTAGTTTTTACGTGAAAGAGTAACAAACATCCATCCATCCATACTTACAAGCTTTCGCCACAGATTCATCATCATCATCATATCAGCCGAAAGACATCCACTGCTGGACATAGGCCTCCCCTAAAGATCTCCATGACGACCGGTCCTGCGCTGCTCGCATCCAGCGGCTTCCCGCGACCTTGTCCAGATCGTCGGTCCACCTTGTGGGGGCCTGCCAACGCTTCGTCTTCCGGTACGTGGTCGCCACTCCAGAACCCTCACGCCCTATCGGCCATCGGTTCTTCTTGCGATGTGCCCTGCACACTGCCACTTCAGTGTAGCGATTCTCAGGGCTATTTCAGTTACATTAGTTCTTTTGCGGATCTCATTTCTGATTCGATCGCGCAGAGAGACTCCGAGCATAGCCCTTTCCATAGCCCTTTGGGTGACTTTGAGCTTTCTGATAAGGCCCATTGTGAGCGGCCACGTCTCGGTGCCATATGTCATCACTGGCAACACACACTGGTCAAAGACTTTCGTCTTGAGACACTGTGGTATTTTGGACGTGAAGATATTGCGGAGCTTCCCGAACGCTGCCCATCCGAGTCGGATTCGACGAGTAACCTCTTTCTCTAAGTTGGATTTACCCAGCTGGACTGTTTGTCCCAGGTATAAGTACTCATCGACAACTTGGAGCGTAGAGGCTCCAACTTTGAGTGGAGTGGGTACAACAAGGGCGTTAGACATAATTTTCGTCTTATCCATGTTCATTTTAAAACCCACTTGTTGTGAAACTCTACTGAGGTTATTGAGCATCGTGCCGAGATCTTCCAGGGTCTCAGCCATTACGACAATATCGTCGGCAAATCGAAGGTGGGTCATGTACTCGCCATTGATGTTGATGCCAAGTCCTTTCCAGTCCAGGAGTTTGAAAACGTCTTCCAATGCAGCGGTGAACAGTTTAGGAGATATGACGTCTCCCTGTCTCACTCCTCGCTGCAATTGGATAGGTTTCGAGTCCTGGTCCTGAAGACGAACTGACATAGTGGCGTTTTTGTACAGATCCTTCAACACTTCAATGTACCGATAGTCGACTTGGCACCTCTGGAGAGATCGTAGCACGGCCCACGTCTCGATCGAATCGAATGCCTTCTCAGAGTCCACAAACGCTAGGCAAAGTGGATGGTTATACTCTTCGGTCTTCTGTATAACTTGCCGTAGCGTATGTACGAGTATGTGGTCTATGGTACTGAAGCCTTTACGGAAACTGGCTTGTTCGGGAGGCTGGAAGTCGTCGAGCCTGCGCGCGAGACGGTTCGTAATGACTCTCGAGAACAGCTTATAGACATGGCTCAGAAGTGAGATGGGTCTGTAATTCTTCTTCGCCACAGATTAAATAATAGTAAACTAACGTTTACAGATCCGACACTTCCAGGCGGGGTGCCGACAAATTTCAACCTTGCGTTCTAAGCATAAAGTCAATACTTGCAGTGCACCGCTTAGGACACGTTTTTAAATAGCGGGTGATCGCGGACAGGTGGGCTAAGGCGATGATTTTGTCATTTTTTGAGATACTGAGCGAGATGCAAGTAGGTATGTAATATTGTTCAATCAAACATGCAAATACTTAATTACCTATTTTGCCGCCATAAGCTTTAGATGACATAAAGAAAAGTTAAATCGACTACCTCACCCAGTCGACTTCTAGCGCCGCGTTGCATTGCATACCTAGAGTGCGGAGTGTCACACTCTGTTTCATGTATTCTATGGTCACAGCACATGCCTGCTTTCGCGTTTACCTAATATTAGTAGGATTAAGAGAGTAAAACGTTTCGAAAGGTTTTATAACAATCTTTTGGCCTTACTTGACCTTTTCATGCTTAGTACACTGGTATCCTTCATTCCTGCTATAAAGCAGGTCAAGCAGGTCTCGCAGTATCTCCTACCTATATCATCTACCAAGTCTCGAAATAATACAGCGAGTGCGAGCGGCTGAAGCTATGTTTATGGACTGTTATAATTACATGCACCCATTCAAGAGTTTCATTTCAGCCGACGTTGCTGGGTTTATTCACTAGGAAAGCTAGTATACAGGACCCCATTTTTATATAAATTATTGAATACGAATAGGAGCTGGAAATTGAGAAACTTTTAAGAGGCTTTCATATTGTTTGTACATAGTTACGAGTGTAGTTCTAGTTCCATATTTTAAATTAAAAAATATTCCACTGTTCACACAATCGTTACACTTCTTACTACTTACTGCTGTTACTTTTTACCATGTTGATATACTTATTACTTAGATAATAAATGATAAGGGAACGATAGAGCACCTATCAAAGGTATATAGTAACTTGAAAAGTTAGTAAAATACTAAAGGTAAAAATTAAAATATATATGTACACATTACCAAATAAAATAAGTGTAAAAACGGGTAAGTAAGTATAATCGGAAATGTTTAAAAAAAATATTTTTTTTATTTGTTGTAAGTTTTACACAAAAGTTAGGCACTGAAACCCTGACGGGGTTTGAAATGTGCAGTGTCTGACTCTTAAGTTTTTATATTACTATTTACAACTATTTTTATGTAATAATAAAATTACTTAAACTACTTACTTTCGATAACCTATTTTTTTTAGGAAGACTCAGTATCAAGAGTATAGGTGTGTTGGAACTTCTAATTCCAAATATGAATGAACGGCCAGCATCAACAAAGTAGGGTTTATTTACAAACAGTGTTGCTACTGGTACCGGCGCGCACGCACTCGAGTTAAATCTGTTCAGGGCGCATGAGCGGGGCAGCCACCCTTGCTACACAACGTGCTTTCAGAGTTCAGATGTAGAGCGACGCTTCCGTTGCGAGTGCTGTTAAGGCGCAGACAGACTAGATATGCACAGGAACTCCTTTAAATATTACTAGGTAACTTTCCTGAAATATTTATTCACCGCTTTATTCAGGTCACGCTGAATTGGAGTTCCTAGTCACTATTTGAATTTCTTTCACGTTTTAAAAATCGTTATGAACCTGAAGTAATAATTTACAGAAGATTGTACTTAGATAATATGTATTTAGACCACAAAATTCAAGAATCGATCTTGCGAGACAGATAAATAAATTTAGACTTGTTTTGACAGGCCTGGTAGACTTAGCATCCGAATCAGCCGTGTATGGATGGCCCCCTAATCAAAATATTTGTTTCATCTAACAATAAAATTGTGTACTTAACGCCTGTTGCTATTAAATATGTTTTATAGAACCTTTATTCAATACTTCGACGTGCGTGAAAGTATATTAAAGCTGTTTTGTATTTCATATTACAATAAGATGTTTTAGGAATATTCCCCACTCACATGGACCTCGCACGGTCGTGACCTTCCCTCGCTTCACCCAACCTACGTTGCCACCCTTATTTCTTTTGATGTCGGGTCTTCTAATCTGTGTATTGTACCCAACACGGCTTATGTACTTGTAAAATATCTTATCTATTTTATAGAGGGCTGGATGGCACGGAACTTATGGCCCGGTAAATATTTTTGGCGGTCACGCTAAGTTAGTTGCTGTCTTAAGATAATTTCAAAAAAATATTAAAGAAATCAACAAAATAACCATGATACGTAACAAACAGAATTTAATTTACTTTCGTATCCATATTGAAATAGCACTGAAAAATGCAGCTATTTATTACAAATCAATGCAGTGCTGCATGCAAGCGTCTCTTCTGTATCGGCCCTTAAACGCCCTGCTCGCCCTAAAGCTCGTCCGAAAGCGTCGAAAGCGCGCACGTGTTTCGGGCGGCGCGGGCACCTGCGCGCTTCGTTCGTAGGGCGCAGCGCACGCGCAGAGCGGGCCGCGCTTGCGCAGCGATGTGTCGTGTTGACTGTTGAGTAGTGCGCACCAAACAAACGTATCACATAAATAAAAACAACCATGGGACCGCAATTCGACTACTGTCTACGGGGTACAAGTAAGATATTTTCTTTGTCATGCTTTAAAATTTGTCACATTTCCGTTAAAGTAAACACATTCATTATTTGACTACTCATAAGTAAGATTTTAAGTCTCCTAATTCAGACAAGAAAAACTTCATATAACTTTACTCCTGAGTGAATAAGAGCAAATTTAACCAGCACACTAATTGAAAACTTTGATGAGGAGTTCACAAAGTCAGTAATTAGTTACTTCCGCACACAGCTAAACTGTTTCAGCAACGGATACTAGAGTTCATGTTAAGCCAGTTAAGCAGCTTTAAGCACAAAATATTAACAACACTATTCACATAAAAAGCTCTTCTAAGTTTACAAATAGGATCTCGTACGTTTCTAATTCAGTTTATAATATTTTTTAAACTTTTTTGGGAGTCTTATTTGAGCCATGATTAATGAAATAGATCCACTTATTCCTTAAACGGAATTCACCTTCTTATACGTGTATGTATTGCGATAACAACAATAATATTCGGTTGTATACCAACTAAGTACCTAAATACCTTTGTATTATTTTAGTATCACATAATATTCCGTGGGGAGTCCGTTTCTACTAAGGGAAGTAGTAATTGGGGCAGAGCTACCCTAAATCTGTCCCACTCAGTGAAGCCATGCCGCCTGATAGAGCCATGGTGAATCTCTTGGACGCGAAGTCGTCAATCGGGGGTCAAACCCATTTGAACCCATAGCGGTAATCTTGCAGATTAAATATTCAGAATATTATATGTACAAGTCATTAAATATATTTACCTCAGGTATTGTATCTTCTTTCTTTAGTACCATAAATCGTTATTTTTTTTAGGCATTTATCCCTTAATAATGTTTTCTAAGAATATAGCTTGCCTAACTAGATAGATGGGTATAGATTACATTTACGTACACACGGCCGCACGTCGGTGGTAACACTTTGACCTTGAGCGGGTCTCTGGTTTTGGGTGTTTGTATCATAGCGCCGGTTCAGCTTATACCTATTGGTTTTGTTTTTACGTGCTTGCTGACGTGCATACAAGGGTTTTTGACCTATGATTGGATACTTTGATTAGATATTTCCGTAGTCCTCTCTTCTATTACTTCTACATTGTATATGATGAGTTTGTGAAAGCTTTTATAAATTCCTATAGTAAGTATAAGCCCTTTAAGGGCTTATTCTAGAAGCTTAAAGTCTGTCGCACCGTGTCAAAATTGAAAGAACCCAAAAAGAAAATGTATTTGTAATAAGGCATAATTTCGCATAAATTGCAATACATTTTTCATCCATTATTCGGAAACTTTATGGAAAACTGCTATAGGGATCAAAATTTGACGATGCCGACTGGCCTTGCCAAAGCTTATTGAAATACTATTTGAAAAATAATATAAGCTAAACAGTAGGTTTCTATTTTGTAGCACTAAGTTCAATTTATTAAAACCAATCTATACATATAATAAAAGAGTAGAAACCGCATGTCTGTACTTTTGTTAAATTTATAAAAAAAATAGTGTGGGCGATAAGAAACGACTAATAGAACTCAAAAATATGTTTCTGAACTTTTTGTCTGTCTGTCTGTCTGTATGTTTTCGATAAACTCCGAAACTACTGAACGGATTTTCTCGCGGTTTTCGCAGATAGATTAAGCTTAGATTTGAGCAACATATAGGCTACGTTTCATTCAAATCGGTTCACTCAATCAGAAGCTACACTGATGTAAAGTATCAAATTGCCTGTAAGATAATAACTCACAAACCGATTCAAACTGAGTTTTAAATTACGAGTTTGGCTTACTTTTGTGCAACATAAAAGTTTAGTTTCATTGCAAACGGTTCACTCAGACAGAAGATACGCTAAGTTTCATGCGGCGGCGCAAATAACTCACAAACTATTAAACGGATTCAAACGGGGTTTTCAATAAACTGTCAAGCTTACTTCTTTGTACCATATTAGCTTACTTTCATTGAAAACGGCTCACTCAGACAGGTGCGCGAAATTTACAGCGGAGGCGCCAATATCTTACAAACAACTGAACCGATTAAAACGAGGTTTTGAGAAACGTATTTGGCTTACTCCATGCAACATGTATGCGTAGTTTAATTGCAAACGGTTCACTCAGACCTAAAATACACTAAGTTTCAAGCGGCGGCACCAATAACTCACAAACTACTAAACGGATTTAAACGGGCTTTTCAATAACGTGTTTAGCTTAATTCTTTGCAATGTATTAGCTTACTTTCATTGAAAACGGTTCACTCAGACAGAAAATGCCCAAAGTTTCAATAGGCGGCGCCAATAGCGAACAAACTACTGTACCGACTCCAACTGGCATTTCCATGACGTGCTTGGATTAGGTACTTCCGTGCAACATATAAGCTTAGGTTAGTTGCAAACGGTTCACTCAGATAGAAGTTACGCAAAGTTTCAAGCGAAGGCACGAATAATTCAAAAACTTTTGAGCAGAGTCAAACGTAGCTTTCAAAAACGCGTTTGGCCTTCTCCTGTGCAATAAATAAGCTTAGTTTCATTGCGATAGGTAGGTTCACTCTGACAGAAGATACGCAAAGTTTCAAGCTGCAGAACCAAGAACTCACCTACTGAACTGGTTCAAAGTCAAACGAGGTTTTCAATGACGCGTCAGGCTTTTTTCTGTGCAACATATAAGCTTTATTTCATTGCAAACGGTTCACTCAGACAGAAGGTTCGCGAAATTTTAAGCGGCCGCACCAATACCTCACAAACTACTTGAACGACTTAAACGGGGTTTTCAATAAAGTATTTGGGTGGCTTTCGTGCAATATTTGAACTTTTTTTTTATTGCCATCGGTTCATTCAAACAGATAATAGGCGAGTTCAAAGTTTCAAGCTGTGAAATCGAGCTGAAATCAAACAAAGCTTATAATTTTGTACGGAAGAAAGCCAAATACGTTTTTGAAAATTCCGTTTGATTCGGTCCAGTTGTTTGTGTAAAAGTCGTGGGTACAGCTAAAGATTGGTAAAATCTAGATTTAGTTTTATTGTAAAAATAATAATTTAAAAAAATCCTGTTTTGGCATATGGCGGTGCAACACATGTAAAAAAAAGAATGAAAGTTCTAAAGTTTTGAAATCTTAGGAAGTAGGTACTTATAAACGCCATACTTCAAAAAATAAAGAGAGAAGTGAATTATTGTTTTTTAGGAATTGTCTTTTAAGGGGAGAGATAAGTTACAAAGATTGTACGGAAGTGAAGTCCAACAGTTTTGTATGTAGGTACATGTAGAGTTGAAAGCATGTGAAGCTAGACACGTTTGACTTTGTACCGCTCTTTTTTCAGTAGCCACAGAAGCTAAGGTGACTGAGCCTCAGATTTAGTTAGGCTTTGTTTTGTATAAGAAATAACGAAACCCGTTGATTTTACACTTACGAGGATAGTGGGCGACCTAACAGTCCACACGTAAACAAGAGGTGTTTAATTTACAAAAATCCGTATTATCGGTACTCTGTATACCTAATAATGTAAAGGCGAGAACTGCACTGTCTGTCTGTAACGCTTTTATGACTAATCCGATAAACCGATTGTGATAAAAACTTGGTACGAAGATAGTTAGAACCATGGGAAAAGTCATTAGCTACTTTTTCTGAACCCCACGCGGACGGAGTCGCGGGCAACAGCTAGTGTATAATACGACCATCTTGTTTACAGTTAAACTTTTTTAATTTCGCTCGTAGCGGATACTTTGACGAAGTAATTTTTCTAACGAGTTTTTCCTCGGAATCAATATTAGGTATTCTGTTTTTTATCAACTTTATAATAGCCAATTTATAACAGTAAATTCTTGTAGATGTAAAAATTTTGGACCAAAAAGAAACAAGGTTTTAACAGAAAGGGTTTGAAGGTTTTAAAACTGCTAATGTATTTTATTGTAAATGGGCTTACTCTTATGAGGTCGACAATGGAACGAGCTTGCCCATAAGAAGCCTATTTACTTGTGACTTGAATAGATTCGGGTTATATGAACTCAGGAACACAGACACAGGCAGAGAATTATTAAACTAAACAACTTTCCCTGAGGATCATGGTCGAAATACTACAAAAAACTTTCCATTTTGAAATACGCTGTTACCTGATATTCAGTTCCAACTTATATTATACAGGATGTTCCGTTTGGAGTGGTCTAAAGACAAATTTCCGTAAGCGGACTTGCCTAGCTACCAAACTGTGCAAGAAATAGTTAGTCAATAATGTCTTTTTAGGAAATAAGACCTGTTTTGCATATTTTTGTAAGCTGCGGCTAAAATACTTTGTACATTTTGCTCTATTTAAGCAGGAATGAGCAATACGGGTTCTTATTTCCTGAAACTTTTTATCATATAGGTTGGTAGCTAGGTATGTCCGCTTTCGAGATTTTTCCTTTGAACCACTCCCAACGGGACACCCTGTAACAACCATGCCATATAAATGTTTCATGAGAAAATAATTCCGTTTCATGGGCAGATTCTCATCCTTTAATAATACCCTTTTTGTTACACGTTGAATAATGAGTCATTTTCAGACCAATGCATGGGTCTGAACATGACTCATTATTCATTCTAATTACCTACTCAGAACATGTAACTGAACAACTTTTCCACAGAAACATGGGTCGAATATTGAGAAGTAGTTTTCGACGTCCCATACAAATTCAACTACTTAATTGGTGTCGCACAGTTGTATGGGGAAGCCCAAAAAAAATCGTTTTCACCCCATGCCTCTTCAGGTCTAAAATTTTGAGTTCCAAAAAAAACCGGTGTATGCTAAATAATTTACGGTTACCCAATTTTCTACGAAGAAAAAACCAAAGCTTGAGTCACCAATTTTGCTCACAATGTAAACACAATTAATTTTAAACCGCTGAGTAAAGTATTACAGAATTACTAAGAAAAAGAAATATAATTTGGTACACCCAACAGTACGCCAGTAATAACATTCTGGACTGTATGGCATGGTAATAGAGTTACAAATATTTCCATTGACGACGTGTGGTTGACTGTACATAGTCGAAACATTCAGAGTTGAAAGCTTCGTTCACTGATTCTGGGAAGGGCTTGATTAATCAGCATTCATGTGTTGGCTTGCTTAATTTATGTGTACACATGTTGATTTACCTAATTGACTAAAATACCATGAAGCGTACAATAAGTGCGTCCTGAAATTTTTCATACTTACTTTTTGTAGCTAACAATTTCATGGGAAACATTCAATAATGGGATTTTATCACTCTGTTCGTCTGCGGCAATACAGTTGTCTACTTTTCTCAATCAATTACGAGAGTGGCGTTGAAAGTCTATTGATAAGTTTTCCTTTTTTAAATGGTTATTATTCTTAATGAAATTTAATTTTATCTCTTTAAACAATGAGTACGTATAGTAGGTTCATCAACTTAAAGGGAAATACAATAGGTACTTATGAATTTGTAACTAGTTTATACAGGGAGTAAAACATAAGCACTATTTTGGCATGTTATTTCTTTAGACCATCAAACTAAAAAACTTGTTTCCAAGGTGCACAGGCAGGTCGTAATATTATTAAAAAATATTTTAACTTTCCATAAAAACTGCGTTACATGTTTCGACCTAAGTATGTTCCTTGAGAAAACCTGCTGTTTCATTAAAAAATAAAATAAAATTTGTGCTTTTTAGAAATATCATTCCAAAATAGCACTTAAAAAGTTTTTTATAACCTGTATACTAAAAATAGGACTCTACCCATGAGGCTACTTTCTCCTAAAACGTGAGTCGAAGTATGAAAAAAATATTTTGTGATCTCTTATGCTAATATAAGGTAAGATGGATTGGAATAATAGAGAATTGAGAATTGATTTTGGTTCCCTTCACGTTTCTTGAAGAAAATATTAATGAGTGGTCTCAAAATATTTTTACACATTTACAAAGTAAACCAAATTTCAACTCATTAAAACCAACTGGGTGATCTGAATATAATGGCAGTTACTACTAATTAATTAATTAAGAAACACATGTTCAGGTAAAGTCAAGTGCGGGTCAAGCCTGATACTCGCAGCGCGAATTAAGCTCCTACAGCTGTTTGAAGTAGAAGGGAAATTGAACAAAGTCCAAGTATCTTGACTGTACTCGTACCTACTCTCCATCAGTATTTAGCAAAAAAGTTATTGTGACATGCTTGCAAACTAAATCTAATCATCATCAATCATATGAAACAAGTATCTACAAACACACCACATGTTTAATCAAATCTATGAAAATATCAGGCACGAGCATAGAAAAACATATCCAATCATTTTTTATGCTCTACATATTGGTGTTATTTATTTTCATTACTGTTGTGACCGCATTTCAATTTCATCAATTATCTTTACATTAAATCATCGCCTTGTCTTGTAATGTTAGCAAATACCCTAAAACAGAGTGCTTTTTTTATTAATTTCATTACTGTTGCGACCGCATTTCAATTTCATTAATTATCTTTACATTAAATCATCGCCTTGTCTTGTTAGCAAATACCGTGAAACAGGGTGCTCTTTTTTATGTTATAAGTGAGCAAACGAGCAGGTGGGCCACCTGATGGTAAGTGGTCACCACCGCCCATAGCACCCACTGTCTTATTAATGGCATATTGCCTTATATCCTTTAACTTGCTATTTGCTACAAAGCGAAATCAATGTTCAACGCAACGCGTACTTAAATTTTATTACTCTATTAAAATGACATTATTTTATAAAAGTATTTGAGGGCTCGCGAATAAAATTATAAAAATAATCAAAGGGCGGCGCGGCGATGTTCCGGACCACCCTGGGTATTCTCAAATTATAGACGGCGACTGCGAGCCGATGAGGGAACTATTGTTCATTTGCTTTTCGTTGTGCCACATGTTCCCATGGACAGTGCTATGCTGTATTTTTGTCCCGCCCTTGACGTCCGAGACCATAATGTGGCAAGTGACCATGTGTATGCGGGTTCACAAAAACTGTTATGAATGAAACGTTTTACACTAAATTGTCCGGATGTTGTGATTTATGATTAACAAAACTTTGTTAAACTGTTCATAAACGGAGAGAATTCTATATCAAGAGCCCCGCCATCACAAAGTCCATCGGCCGTTTTGTTCTTATCTACGACGAGATGGGGCAGGCTGGAGATTGCCTTCAATTCGCATTTTCCGGCTTACAAAAGTAGGTTGCTGGACCCAGTAATGGAGAGCCGTTAGCTCATTGGCGTTATTGAATAATTCCCGCGACGCAAGCGCAGTGAGCGGTCCACACTGCCCCGTGCGTGCCATGATCTTTGGTATACTAACATTTGCATTAACCCTATCAGGCCTTATGTTTAACAAATCCGTGACCCACTTAGAAAAATTTGGCAGTGCATATTCGCAGCGTGCCAATGATTATTATCGAGTTGAACTAGAATTTTGCAAGCGCCTGCACCAAATTTGGGTGCTGGCTGACTAACATCCAATGCTTTATTTTCTTCTGTTGCAGATAACCCGTCATATTTTGCGTTGCCGAATAAAGATGTACCGGATAGTGGCGAGGCTCAAGGGGAGGTGTACTCCAGGTCTGCCCCTAGCAGATGGCCGGAGAGCATCAGATCCTTGGGATCCCCACGGCGCAGGGAGCCTGAAAGCCCCCGCAGAAAGGAGTTCAGAGCCCTCCTCCGGTCACTATCAGCACGCGAACCCGAACAGGCCGAAGCTTTCTTAAAAGGTCAACCTAGACCGGGCGATTGCGCTCCCGGTGACATGAGGCACACCTTTACAGCGCCCAGAGTGAAGTAAGAATTTCGAATGTTATCTAAAACGTAATTTCATTATAACGACTTTGTTATCTATAGCTTTATGTTTATGTTACTAGTTACAAAATTTTCAATTAAAAACGCAATCATATTACTTGTAAACAAAACATTTGTGTTGTAACCTTCACCTTACTAACAGACTGACTAAGCGACTAAATATTTTGATTACTTTTATAGGAAAGGCAAATCTCCATCTATGGCATCATCAGACGGACGAGGATCGCAAGAGCGAGAAGAAGTTTTCTACACAATCCCTTTACAAGGACGACGGAGGCATTCAGTTGGGGGATACTTGACCACTAGTGGCAGCTCCGAAAGGGCTGGAGAGGTCACCACTGTTCCGAGTGAAGTTCCCAGAATGCCACCACCGAGGTTCAACAAAGAAGATGAAACTGTAAAGCGAAGACGTCCCAAGAACTTTCCTTGCAAAGGTAAGAAATTTGCTGACCTAAATATTACGATAGTCGCGTGCCAGAATTTAGCTTATCACAAAAAAGAGCAGGTAACGAGTACCTTATATTGATAGGTACGTTGATATTTGTTTGCTAAGGATGTTTGCTTTTGATAAACCATTTTATAACCTGTCGATGACTTTGTTGTAAGTAGGTATCGTACAAAAAAGTTTACTTAATTAACAACTATAGAGTAACTACAGATCGGAATTTAAACTTCAATAAATAACTTTGTACGATAGTTATGTTAGTGACATTTTTACGAGTTTTCTGATAAGATTGTATGAAGGGAACATCATAATGTAGTAAAATCTATTTTAGGTAAAAGTTATGAATCCGAGAAAGTGACAGAATCGTAAATAATTTGTTGAGACGTTTAGGACCAGATATCGAGCGTTGCTCCCGAGTCTCCCGACGTCGTTTGCCCTACGAACCTTTAACTGATAACAGGGCCACGTAGTTAAGTCATTACAAACGATACGCGCAGCTGTATTCTCAAAACTTACCGACAAAACGAAATAATTAATGTAATTACGTTGCGGTACTTTGATGCTAAACAGTCAGAGTACTTACTTGCCCTCTCAATCACATCAAAATAGTATCTTATTTTATCTTAAAATACGTAACTTCTTCAGATCTTTTTGTGAAACTGGGACTTTTGAGATAAGATTTTTTTGAGATTTTTTGTGCTTCGTTGATTGGCTATCAGCTTTCAGGAACCGTAATGTCTCACCGATTAGGCTATCTATCTACTCGGCCGGAATACAATAGGGACGTGTCTCGTGTTTACACCTCGTATTTGGCGATCGATAACGTCGCGAGAATATTTACACTGGGTCCAAATGTGTTTGCGGAGATTAGGCGCGGCGCGAGGGATGGCGTTGGAGTTGCGACGTGGTTGCGATTGCGATTAACGTGGTGGTTAGTATTCCGAGTGCGTGCGCGTACGCCGCTTGACGCCAACCCGCAGCGCAGCGCACTCCCGGCGCGCCGGCGCACAGCACACGCGACGCTTCACTCCGACGCTCCCGAAGCCACCCAGTACTTACTTACTTAAAGTACCTGCGCTTTCTAGTGCCTGCAGTTTAGTGCAATGACAAACTTTCAACAGTGAGAGGAGGTTTGAAGGCTTGAAGACACCAATCGACTCAATATGGCTGACCTAAACGACACCAGTGAGTTGAAACAAAGTTTTTTTATTAATTGTCTTTCTTGTTTCTTGTGACCTTTTTTCATAAAATGCTACGCAAGTCCCTTAAGGAAAATTTGCTCTTTAATATGTCCAATATCTGAATGAGCGAAAGGTTCGCATATGCGAATTTCGTTGTTTTGGTGATTAAATGTACCTAGATCGTAACAATTTTATGACAAAATTGTAATAAATTATAAAAAATGCTTGGGTACCTACTGATATTAATTTGTATAATAATAATTATTATTATTTGTATAAAAACCTAGTTAAGGATGCTGTTAATGTGTGAACAATGGGGATTTTTATACTGTACGAGCAAAGCCGTTACGTTTAAATCGCTTTTACAAAACCCAATCTCATTAGTTTTAAAACAATGTCTACGTCTTACAATTTAATTAATCAATTTCTCATAAAATTCTAAACGATTTCATCTTAGTAAAGCTTTTGACAGCTTTTGTTCTGACAAACAATGGCAATAAGACGCTCATTTTATTGAAACAATAAAACGTTATTGCATATAATACGCCCTATAACAACCTATTGTTATATTTTGTCCTTCGCATCCTACTCTGCCCAGCATCAAAGCAGACGTCACTTTGTAGTATCAAGGTGTCCTGGGCCAAACAAAAATCAATGTCAAAAGGAACAACGTAGGACATGGCCAAATTTGTTTTACCGTTGTCCCATTATATTTTAAAAAAGCTCGAGCCGTAAAAACTGGACAATAAAGTCTAAAGTCGTCAAACTTAGACTTTTAGGACGTTGGCAACTGCTATTAACTATGCAGAGTAGAGTGCACACTTGAATATACATGGGCGATTTGCATGCATCGAAGCGCCTCCCGTAATGTATTCGCTGACTGAATTTCAATGTGATTTCGATTGTGCTGAGCCTTAAGATCGCTCCCACAGTAGCAAGTTTATGTTACTTGTCATTTATCTGCTTTATGCCGTCCGTACTATGGAGATTACTTAAGAAATATGCGTGGCAAAATGAGATATGAATACATAAGCTTGAGGATTCTTTCATTGCATTGCAGTAGGTATTATCAAGATTGCACTTGAACGTTTCTCAAAATTGTTTCGAAATCTAAGAGAGGAATATAAGTAAGTAAACATGAGAAAAATAAGTTGGTTCGTTAGAATCCGAATAGTTTATCCGGTTTTTTGTGATGCTTTTGCTACTATCAACCCATATCAAACTTTAAGTTCATGCAACAAGATTTATATTTATAACGTGTCAAAACATTGCCCCTTACCATTTCCCTGTTATTTATCAATAGTTTATGAGTTATAACTTTGTTTGTGTCATCCTCTACCTACAGGAAAGTTGTTATCGCCTTTGACTGCGTAATCAAGGCCGCTTTCTGTCTTCATTATTATTTACTTTCTCAATGATAAGAGTCGTTGGAAGACATCATTTATTTATTTCCCTCATTTCTTTGCGGAAATGACACATTTTGTTTAGATATATGAGAGTTTGCTGGCTAAACAAATGAGATATCATCATACAAATATAGGTTCGGTGGCTATAATCATATCCTTTATATCAGCCTAAAGACGTCCAGTGCTGGACTAAGGGCTTCCTCTATCTAATGCACAACGAGCGGTTTTGCACTATCCGTATCCAGCGGTTCCCCGACTGAATTCACTTTGTGGGGGGCCTGACCTTCCGTCCTTCAACGTCTTCCGGTTTTTAATCGCCAACGTATCCATTGCAGCTTTCGATGCCTTGGTTCAACAATTTGACTCCACTTGTACACAAAGAGGCATGGTGCTTGTTTACTATTATATATTCTGTGATGTGATGGTGCATCCATGACAAAGAAGTATGGTGCTCTGAAATTCTAGCGAAACACAAGAACCACATTGTCCAAAGCAAATCTATGTACAAAGCAGACTCTTAAAGTGTACGCCATGCTGCAGTGGTTTCTTTTTTAAAGCCGCGATTACACCTGCTTGAATTTGACGACTGAATAAGAAATCTACCTAGGAGGCTACGTAGAAAAAGACGTTTGTGAATTCAGAGTTCTAGCTAGGAAGCTAAGTAGAAAAAGTGCCTACTGATACAGTTGCTGAATAGTGATGTTCCGATAGCGATAGTTTCGCTGTCGGTAGTTGATCTTGAAATACAGTAACTCTGTTGAATAGCCTTATCGAAAATAATTATTGTACAATAAAATGCTATCGATTGTTAAAAAATGGCTGATACAACCTTAAGACAAATACAACCGATAATTGAAAGAAGAAAAAATTACAGACAATCTTATTTGCGGTCTTAAAGATGGGCTTTATTGCTTTTAAAAATACTACAGGAATATCGAATCCCTCGAAGCGAGAGTCTGCCTCGCACTTGACCGTTTTATTAATATAAGTATATTTTTGTTCGATATGTTGAATTAATCATTCGCACTTGGACATCACTAAACATGCTAAGTCCCTTCAAGTAAAGGAGTTAGAAGGTTTAGTGATGTGAAAATTTTGCGAATGATTAATTCGAATCGAACAACTTGTCCATGCAAAATAAAAATAAAGCATTATCTTGGTTTAATAATAAGTACTAATAATAAACTTAAAAAATTCACTATAAAAAAATTTGTATACGACTGTTCGGTTGAGTCAAGGAGTGATCACAGCTAGCTGGATTCAAAGACAAATTCGGCATACATTGCTCGTTGAAGTAAGGATAATGCAATAATATAACCAAGCCTCCCAGCAATGTATGCCGAATTAGTCTTTGAATCCAGCTAGATGTGTTCGTGGCTTTAATAGGCTGACAATACATTTCCGTGATGTTTTTATTTTTATTTACCTTAAATGGACAAATGAGACCTGAACATTGCCGTGCCAAATCTTATGAATGAGAGTATTTCTGATCAAACAAAAACAATGGCTGTGGTAAATGAAGTGGATACATTTTTTCTCTTTTTCTAGTCTTGCAGGTGCACATAGTCATTCGCCGTAACTGAACAACTTTCAGTAAATAAAACTATCAGCCTCTTCAATACTCTTCATATAAAATTGCAAATGGACAGTTTAGCCACGATCACATTTAGCTGGATACAAAGACTAATTCGGCATACATTGCTGGGAGGCTTGGTTGTGTTATTGCAATATCCTTACTTCAACGAGCAATGTATCCCGAATTAGTCTTTGAATTCAGCTAGGTGTGATCGTGGCTTTTTTGTGGAAAAGAGGATTATTTTAATATTTTCTGAAAGTTTTATTTACTGAAAATTATTCAGTTACGTTGACTGACCACGCCCTTTCAGTTTTCGGAAACCAGTCCCTTAGACCATGTATTGGTCAATTTAATTTCGATGCGAACACGGAATTAAATTAAAATTAATCATTCGCACTCGGACATCACTAAACCTCCTTACCCCGTAAAGAACTTAGGAAGTTTAGTGATGGGTAAATTTTGCGAATGATGATGAACAACTTGTCGATAAAAAATTATTATTATTCATGGTGTAATAACAAGTACTAATAAAAAAATTTAACTATAGATTACCATCGATAATTGAAAGGTTCAGATATTTTCTATACGACTGTTCAGTAGAGTTAATAAACCTGCTTTGCGACAAAAAAAATCGTAAAAAGAACTAGGTAAAGGAGTGATCACACCTAGCTGAATTCAAAGACTAATTCGGCATACATTGCTGGGAGGCTTGGTTATGGTAATTGAAATATCCTTACTTCAACGAGCAATGTATGCCGAATTAGTCTTTGAATTTAGCTAGGTGTGATCACTCCTTAACTCTACACTGCGCGTGGCTTGACACGAAGTACGAACTTGGTCGGTTATTTAGTATCGATTATTACCGGTACTTTTAAGAATTCGATATTCTCGATATTTTCTATAGGAATATTCGGTAGAGTTACTGTATTTTTAAAATTCAACCATCGATCTCGTTATCGCAGCAACACTGATTCAATAATTTTCAAAATTTACGGTTCGGTTAGGTACTGAATCAATCGCCAGTTAAAGCGCGACGGAGTCAGATGTGTCCGTGTAGAATACTTGACTAGTGCAACACTGTTAGTTTTGAATATAGCTGTCTTTAATTGTTTTTCTAGTAGGAGCGCTTGTTTTAAGTGAAAAAGTATACCATCAGTTAGGCCATTATTTTTTGTTCGACAAGTTGTTCGATTCGAGTCAATCATTCGCATTTGCCCATCACTAAAGTGGCTTACTATATTCCGATGTCATTTTTTGGTGGTCATTTCCTCCGAGGCGAGTTCGCCCGGTTGGGCATTTCGCCCGAAAGTATTCATTGTTAGTCGAGGTCTTTTAAAACCATATCCAAAAGATAATGAGAAACTATGGCAAACAATAAATAAACTTACATACAGAAATAAAAAATCCAAATAAGATCAATAAACTTCTAGATAAAAAGAATTGACTTCAGTATTTTGTTACTGTCAAAATATCGTTGGCCAAAAATATTTTACTTAAGACTGCACCACGTAAAAACTACCAAAACGGCAATCACGGTTTAATATTGCTTACATGTTTAATATGATTTTTTTTAAAACCATTACGATTACGCCATACATTTTTAGTATGACCGCGCGAAGTCTAATAAATAGCTCTGACACGCGGCCGATACCCACAAGAGCTCGAAGTGAGACCACGTCAGTTTGCACCGCGACGCGCCAAAATTATGGATCGCGTTTCAACGTATACACATTCTCTGCTTTCATAGTGTAACAAGGTAACTTTGTTTTTTACTATTTTCTAAAGTAAGATATTTCTTTCCTTGTATTTATAAAGTGTTTGTTTTAGAGAAATGGGGAAGCGCAAAGATAAATATTATATATCTCGTCAAAAACTCAAAAAATATCTATTCCTTTAACCAAGTAAGTACCTACTTATATACCATACCTAAGTAGTTTTGTTTTGTGATGGGTGACTGGTGATGAAGGGTAGGCGGAGGAAGATAGGTAGATGATGGGTGATCGGTCAGAAGGGTTATCAGAGTAATAGATTTTATGTACGTGATTGATGTCCGGACGAAGATGGGTGATCGGTGGATGATATTGATGGGTGACCGGCGGAAGACGAGTCAATGGTAGATGATGGGTGACCGGTAGATGATGGGTAATCGGCAGTGGTCGGAATAGGTAGAGCTGTTTAGGGTCGATGATCGGAAACTTGAACGTGCTGCTTGCTACATTATTTCGTCAGGTCTGTTAGATTTTCCTCTTGAGACGGATTTCCATGGCATGGCTTTTCGAAATAAGACTGCCTTCTGATCGTTAGTATGTGTCCTTTGATCTTTCGATCACAAAAACAACGAAATGTACAACGATGGCACGGATGTAAATGGATTACTTTTTTAAAAGAAGCAAACGGCGCCAAACTTAGGCAGGAAAAAGGCTACATTATTTCGTCAGGACTGTTAGATTTTCCTCTAGAGACGGATTTCCATGGCATGGCTTTCCGAAATAAGACTGCCTTTTGATCGTTAGTATGTGTCCTTTGATATTTCGATCACAAAAACAACGAAATGTACAACAATAGCACGGATTTAAATGGATTACTTTTTTTAAAGAAGCAAACGGCTCCAAACGTAGGCAGGAAACAGGCTACATTATTTCGTCAGGTCTGTTAGATTTTCCTCTTTAGACGGATTAACATGGCATGGCTTTCCGAAATAAGAATGCCTTTTGGTCGTTAGTATGTGTCCTTCGATCTTCCGATCACAAAATCAACGAAATGTACAGCGATGGCACGGATTTCAATGGATTGTTTTTTTTAAAAGCAAACGGCGCCAAACTTAGGCAGGATGATAGTTGATGACTGTATGAATGATGATGATGAAAGGATGATGAGTGATGCGCGGATTATAGTTGATGAGGGGATCAATGATGATGAGTGATGCGCGGATGATAGTTGATCAGTGGATGAATGATGATGAGTGATGCGCGGATGATAGTTAATGAGTGGATGAACGATGATGAGCGGATGATGAGTGATGCGTGGATGAGTGGATGAATGATGATGATGAGCGGATGATGAGTGATTTTCGGATGATAAGTGATGCGCGGATGATAGTTGATCAGTGGATGAATGATGATGAGCGGATGATGAGTGATGCGCGGATGATAGTTAGTATTAGTTAGTATTAGTTAGTTAGTATAGTATCTCTTGTGTTTGCTTTGCAGATGATCTCTCAGTAATAGTATCATGTAAAAATACTACAGAACTCGAAAATAAAATTAATTCAGTTTTGAATACAACTGTAAACTGGCTTGAACGTAATAACCTCCAACTTAACTTAAAAAAAACAAAATTAATTCAATTCAAACCATACCAAAAGGCTGCATTACAAATTAACTTTAAATACGAATCGAATATATTAGAAACTGTAAATAAGGCCACACTATTAGGCATAGAAATCGACTCTGATGTTAACTGGAAGCCCCATATTGAGAAGTTGTCTAATAAACTGTCGTCTTTTATATATGCGCTGCGTCAATTAAAACGGGTCACAAATCTTAAAACTGCGCTTTCAGCGTATTATGCTTATGCTCATTCTAGACTCTCATATGGTATCATATTATGGGGAAACTGCTGCATTATCCAGGAAATATTTATACTCCAAAAAAAATGTGTCAGAATACTGGTAAACATCGACCAAACCGACTCATGTAAACCCTACTTTGTTAAACTTAGTATATTAACCTTAACGTGTATATATATATTTGAAGCATGTAGATTTGTTAAAAAGCACTACGATTTGTACTGTCCAGTAAAGACAATAAAACGAAATAATCGGAACATGAATAAACTAATAACCGTCTCTTCAAAACTAAAGCTAATTACAACTGCCTCGCATGCAATGATGATAAAAATCTATAACCACATACCTAACCATTTAAAAAACATTGATAAGGACATAACATTTGAAAAACAACTAAAACAATTTCTTATCAAAAAAAGTTATTACCGATTAACCGAATTTTTTGAAGAAAATTTTTAATGAAATATGTATATATTGGTGAAGTCTGAAATTTGAAATCTGAAATGTGAATTTTATAAAAATATGAATAATATAAAAATAGATATAATAATTAGGTTAAATAATTTGTTTTGTTTTTACTGAATTTGAATTGTTAATTGTAAATGTAATTTAATTTAAATGTTAAGGATTGCTATATAAGATATTTATTAATAGGCTAGCGTCTCTATTGCAACACCCTTACAGGGTGTCACAAGTACCGTTTCTATGTAATGTTTCCATCTTTGTATACTGTGGCATGCAATAAATATATATGAATATGAATATAGTTGATGAGTGGATCAACGATGATGAGTGATGCGCGGATGATAGTTAATGAGTGGATGAATGATGATGATGAGCGGATGATGAGTGATTTTCGGATGATAAGTGATGCGCGTATGATAGTTGATCAGTGGATGATGAGTGATGTGTGGTTGAGTGGATGAATTGTGATGATGAGCGGATGATGAGTGATTTTCGGATGATAAGTGATGCGCGGATGATAATTGATCAGTCAGTAGATTGATCAGATGATGAGCGGATGACAAGTGATGCGCGGATGATAGTTGATGAGTGGATCAATGATGATGAGTGATGCGCGGATGATAGTTGATCAGTGAATGAATGATGATAAGTGGATGATGAGTGATGCGTGGATGAATGATGATGAGCGGATGATGAGTGATTTTCGGATGATAAGTGATGTGCGGATGATAGTTTCTACCACCATGTCATTACGAGTAAGTCTTAAGTGTTTCTACTGACGTGCTGTTGAGTATACAAACTTGAAGAGCTGTTCCCTGTCGCCCCTCGCTTCCCCTCGAGTAACCCTCCGTTATACAATCGTTGCGCTGAGCTATATTAGTAGAGTTCATTAAAAATACCTTGAGAGAAAAAAGTTCCATTCAAAACACAGTTTTTTAAAAGGTGTCGTTTCCTCCGAGCGGGCGAGAACGCGTCTCGGGTGAAATGACACACTACGACTCCAAGTGGACTGCGCGCATGTGTGTGTTCGATCATACGCACACTACTGTTGCTTCCGACTCGACGCGAAAACTAAACAGTTTTGATCCTATACATTTTTTTATGAAAGGGACAACTGATTTAGACATGAATTGAAAATTTTGTCAGGATTACAAAGTATCTCTTTTAAGGAAGTCTAACAAAATTACGGACAAGTACAAGGTGTCAAACAATCTCCTGAAAACTTCATCAATGGACTCATACCATGAAAAATTAACGATTTTCACCATACATACATCTATACACAACAAAAAAAAATGTTAAAGTGCGAGTCGGACTCGCGCATCGAGGGTTCCGATATACCTACCTATAGTATTTTTAGAAGCAATAAGGTCCATTGTAAGGACCGCAAAACTAAATTTGTTTGTAAAGATTTGTTGCAAATTTCCAAAAAACTGTGCTACTTAGAGAGATTGTTTTTTTTCTGAATTATTCACATAAACCTCTATGGACTTTAATTAATTCAGATTTTTTCTTCGGAAAACTTCGGGGATAAGAAAGGGGGGAAGGTATTTTTTTAAACTTTTTTCATCATAACTTGAAAACTAAGAGTCGTTAAAAATATAAAGAACTATGTTGGAATGTACAAGTGAAGCACTTTCATATGATACCTAACTTGACTTAGTACTGACAATTAAAAACTTTGACCTACCCATTTGGGCCCCCTTTACAATAATAATAATAATATTATAATTATTTCAATTGCAATAAAGTAAGACAATCGTATTCTAAAACTACTTCTACTACTAAATATAAAAGTATAAACGAGTTTTTAGCTTGCTTTTCAATTTATTTTAAGGTCATTAAAAATACTCATAGAAGCCTTTATACAAAGTATCTGAACATATCAGTCGCGCTTTAAAGTGTACCAGCACAGAAAATATAGAGGTATACTAACGTATAGCACAACTAGTGAACTGTCTATGATCCCTACTATGTTGATGTTCCTTAATAGTGATGTACAATTACTTCAAGAAGCAACATCAGAAATATTCGAATGTACTACTTAATACTATCCAAATAATCTTTTATCATTCAATTGTTATTTTTCATTGGAATCATTATTCGCTTTTCGTACGATTTTGAATGAAAAATTTATTCTAACTAAAAGAATGAACAAAGCACTCAAATTCTTTGTGTGTACTTGACTGGTGCAACCTAATTTTAATTCCTTGTATGTTTTTTAGTAATTCTGTGGTTTTTTTTTGTAGTTATTCTAGTGTTTTTCTATACAACATAAATTAGCCCTTATTAATATTTTCCGTACGATGAGGTGTTCTATTCGTATTGGCCCTTCACTAAAGTTCCTTTCTGCGTTGCTTACTATGCGGCTTACTCAGTTAGTGACTTACTTAGTTCCATCTTTCTACCTTCCTTTCCTACGTAGGAGACTAACTGACTTAGTGTGTGAATTCAGTCAGGTGTGATCGGCCCTATAGCACGACCTGAAACAGTAGTAGACTCGCTTTATTTGAATTGCATTCTGCATGTTAATTATTATTCTATAAAGAAAGTAAATTAATCTGAATCTGATAAGCAAACTTTACTCCGATCTAGCTAAGACATCAGGTAAATGCAGGGGCTGGGGCTGGTGTGAGTCGGCGGCGTGCCAGTGCGGGTGCACAGAGCAGACCGTGCAACATATAGTTTTTGACTGCCCTCTCACAAGGTTTGATGGCACGACCTACTGTCGCTATCAACGGACGCAGTAGCGTACCTTAGATATAATAAATTATTATTTTTTTAAGTAGAGATGCCATACGATAAATAAATAAATAATGCAACCCGGATAAATGATTGCTACTCGTTTATTTTTAAAATGACCATACTAGTTGGGTTGGATAGCATTAAATTAAATCATTTCGGAGCAAGCAGCGAATGTGCCCGTTTGGTTGTAGATAGTTCATGAGTAGACGAGTCTAGAGAGCCCGGGACACAAACGTATCTGGCCCTCTAGCGGTATTAATTTCGTAATTAATATTCCTTTTTTATTTTTCATTAATATCTCGAAAACTGTGACACATAGCAAAAAATGTCCTAGCAATGAATTAATCCAAATAAAATTGTGTACAAAAAATTATCTATAAAAAATGGGGATATTAATTACGTCCTTAACACTGCTAGAGGGCCAGATAATTTTACGTCCGGGCTTTTTAGACTCGTCTAATCATGAACTATCTACAACCAAACGGGCACATTCGTCGCTGGCTCCGAAATGTTTTGGGGTGATTTGTTGCTAATTTCCTCCACTATTAAAATTTATTGGGTCTCTTCTTTGTCATAGGTTCTTGCGTTAGGCCATAGCATAACTGTCATACAGTTGGCGCCGTATGGCAGCATGTAAATCGCGCGATGCAATGAGCCGGTTTAAAAAAAAAACTAGTTTTAATTTTTCGTTGTTGAAGGAAAATTAAACTGTCAACTTATTTTTCGTATCTGTTGTAAATGTTGCATAAGGAGGTTCATTTACTTCACGCTTCATCTATGACGGATTTATTTTAAGTTCTTTAGAAACTGTCTTCAGAGCCATCTATCGACACCTTTGAATACTCAGTTGACGTTTAGCTGCAAAACCGGCTCATTAAAAAACTAATAAATTTTAAAAACTTCCCAGGGTTACATCCTCTTTGCAGGTAACGTTTTGAAAATATAACAGTACCCATATGGAATGTAATATGTTATACGTTAGTATTATAATAATCTAAGTTAAAGAACCATTTCAAAAGGATACATCAATGAGTGGTTAGATTCTTCTTTTTCTCTCTCTCTCATCTCTACTATTAAATTGTAAATTGATTTGTCTGAACATTTAAGATATTTATCTACTCTCATATCGTTAATCCTCAATAATGCGTTCAAAAATTGTAGGTTAACATCTTCATAATGTCAATCTGTGCTTAGAAACACTCTTAGGAGCATTTTTTTATCTGTGGGAGTGTATTATGAAGTATTGAATTTACTAACAGTCATCGCGGGAGACCTATTAAACAATTTTTTAATTTTTATAGGCACGCCATTGACAGCTTGATGCGTTTGTAGTCTGTGGCTGCAAAGAGGTTTCATTGCAATAACGGAAAACTCAGCAAACAAAAGTTGTATTTACATATTTTTATTAGTTTTGTAATGAAATAAGTGATAAAATCGTTTACGATTTGCCTTCGAGTGTTTTTAAAGCAGCTATAGGAACTTCGCTTAGCAGTTATCACCGGAAAAAGAGAAAATCATTAAGGTTTGTTTTTGAACACATTATTTTAGGATTCACGATATGAGAGTAGATAAAGTTGTGTATGCAACTCCACATAATTAGGTATAAAACACTCGTGTCTTCTATTATGGAACTTGGCTCGCTACGCTCGCCTGCGTCCCATACACCGACACTCGAGTTTTATACCCCTTATTCTGTACCGTTGCATAAACTACTATTATCAAGAAATTATCACGTTATGCTATCTTGATGCCCCTGAATTCAAATAACAGATTTACGGAATTTTTATCCATTTGTCCAACTATTGTAGTTATACGTCACTATAACTACTTTTTACCTTTTCAAGTTGATAGAAATACCATATCATTGTGTTATTCCTTATATCCAAAGAAATAATTTGTCTGTTTGTTTATTTGTGTGAGCATCATGCAATAGTGTACCTACCGATTTTAATTAAACTTTATTTGATTGATAGGTAATAATTTGACTTAAGCACAAGTAGGTATTTTTTTAAACATGCGGATGAAGTTGAAGGTACAAGCTAGTTATTTGATAATCTTAGCCCAAAATTTCGCTAATCATTACCTTTTTGGTTGATTTAGATAAAATATTGCAGAATTAAATCATTTGTCACTCCGCCTTTGAGCTTATTGGTAACTATGCATTTTACCTAAAAATCTCAAAGATCTTTCATATTTTAAGGTTCTACAGAGGAAAATATCTAAAATAAGCATTATTCACAAGAAAAATCCTAATAGTTTGATCCAAAAGTATGTCTTATTTGTAATTTTCTTAATTAGGGCGCGATGCCGGAGAGGTGATGATTTAGTAACAACAGGCCGCCACAAACGGTGAAAAAAACAAGAATGAGAAATTTATTTTCATATCATGAATCACCTCTCGGACGGCAACTAACTAACAGCCAGCTTCTCAGTAATATTTTATTCGCCAAATTAATCTGCTGATGTGATATTCCTTACATCTTCTAATTCGCGATTAGTATACAAGATGCAAATAATAGTAACAACCCATCTCTGAATAAAATAAATCAATAAAATAAAACACAATCCACTTGTTGTTTGGAGAAGAAAAAGAAAAAGCTTATTTTGAGATTTTGTTCAGAAAATTTGTTTAGTTTCATGAGCAGAGCAACACCCCGAGTAAATGCAGACATAATATACCGCAGACCCAATTCAATATAAAAAAACCTTAGAGAAACTTCTTTTAGGTTCTTGGTCGAAGTAATCGGTATGACTAATAGGTACCCTCTAAACATTTGAGGGTACCTATTTCGTATATGGAGCCCTTTAGAGTCTAAAGGGCGCCATATACGGAACGATCCGTCGTTTCAGACCAATCGAAACGACGAAATACTTCATCGAAGACGATAATATATGTTGGAGATCGCAACAAAATCCCATGCAATCATGAATATCGTGACAGTGTCTGGCTCTTTGCAATCAAAAACGTTAATTCCTTTAAAATATTTACATGCGAATACTGGTTTCGTTTTAATAGCCATTTCTTAACCCACAATTTTCCAGGCTTTCTTTTTTTCTTTTGTAGCCGAATCAAAGTTACCGCCACTTGTGTAAGCAAAAGAAGTGCGTTTTCCATTTTATAAAGGCACGTATTGAATGACCTAACATTTACATTGTTCTTTAGAAGTAATATCGTATCGATCCAATATTTCAGAATTTGAGAGCAGAACATCAAGTTGCCTCCCACATCCACAATTACCAAGAACGTCTTTAGTAAGCCCTCAATGACCTTGATGCCAAATAATAAATAATACTTTGTAACAACCTACGCTGTTTTCTAGAGAATGGAATATTTTCACCAGAAATAGCTGTGATATTTAGATAAATATTAAACCAATTATGAATATAACAAAGGCGTTTATTTTTGGATAATTTGCGGAAATTAATGTTCCGAGAGGCGGGAGGCATGAAAAAAGTTTAAATCTTTTCATCACTCATAGTCTGAAAGTAGGACGTAAGTATTGAACGCAAAACGCTGGAAGTAAATTCTATGTACCACCCTAGGGAGTGTTTTTATGTCTTCGCATGATTTTAAACATAAAGTTCTTTCCTTTGTTTCTTAGTTCTTTGTACTTAGTTCTTTCTTATTATCTTTCACGAATACTTTTTTCAAAACGTGAGCATGCTTTGGTGTTGCAAGGAGTATCATAAGCATAACCAGCCATAGTTAACCATTAGTTAAGTACCTACTTAACAAGAAGAGTATCATCATTATAAGACCACACACACTCTTACGTTGAATAGTATCTTGTCTCGAGGTATTTAAGTAAGAACTTTATCTTCAAGACAAATCTTTATTATTCATATTTACACAGCTAATATAATATTGAAAACTAGTTTTGACAACTTATACGTGACCGATGTGAAGAAACATATGTTTGCAGAAGTCATGTTCATGGTGTTTGCAATGATTTTTACAATAATTGATTTGTTTGTAATGGAATATAGCTATAACGCTTTTTTGCAGAATTAGAATCACACAGCATGCAAATTTTAAGACGATTAGTAGGTAATATTTTACTTAAATATTGGTAAATTCCTATTCGCATAATATAAAATACGTCATCTTATCTCATCATGTCTAGAGGAAAGACAACACAAGGAAAACAAATAATGAGGAATCAATTAAATATTTACAAAATCAATTCAAGAATAGATTATGTGCTGCAGTTATCATAAACAATGCATTTTTCAATTCGAGTGATACATCTATAATTTCGTGGGGTATTTAATTAATTATGGCTAGACACATTGCACAGCAACTTTATTTTGACACTAAGAGAATTTCGAAAGTCTAGTCAGTGTAAAAAGAGATCCCTCTATACAAGAAGCTGTGGAATAAGGTTAACAAGCATCGCATCATTCGTTTTCAAACAACGGAAGAGTGCACAGAGCGAAATTCGGCCAAGCAAGACCAAGCCCGGTGGCCAGGCGGACATATGGACCGGATCAAAAAGCCACCTGTCAAACAAATCCGTTGGAAACCACAATATTTCACCACATACATCAAAGCACACCGCACAGCTGAAAACTGAAACTCGCAGAGCTATAAAATCGATATAGGCACCAGTATTGATTTAAGAAAATCAAAACGTTCGCCACGATAGCGTAACTTGCGCCAAATCATCATCATAATCCTAACATCAGATAAAACGTTCACTACAGACGCTACCTAAAATTCAACTCATGATCACAACAGGAAGAAAATAACCTATCCACTTCAACATTTCCGCAAAAAATACGAGCCAAATGTCTTGATTTACGGCCTTATTAGCGAAATTAGAATGCGTCACGAGTTTTGTAAGAGACGATAAATATGTCACTTATTCAGTGCTTTTTTGTATGCGATCCTCGCTCCCGTGATTTCTTTCGTCCAAGCTAAAACCGGTGAACGTTTTTCGTTTGGGGCGGTGTACTGCGTAGGTATAGGTATAGCGTAGAAGAAAATAGCTAAACAGCTTTGAACTGCAGAAGAAGAAAATCGGCCAAGTGCGAGTCAGATTCGCGCACAAAGAGTTCCATACCTATGCACCATAAATTTTACATATTACAAGCTTTTGCCCTTTAATATCAATGTAGGTACTTGAAACGGGAGCTCACTCAGTATTTTTTTGTGCGAAAAGTTGTAATATGATGTTTTTTGGACTTACGAGTATGTTTCCCTTGATTTGTACTGAGAGACCCAGCATCTTGCGAAGTTTCATGATTCTAGGTCAACGGGAAGTACCCTGTAGGTTTTGGTTTGGTTCATTCATAACTGTATGGAGAAGGGGACATAAAGGGCCGCATCTTTTGATTGTTTTGTCGTAGGTCGAAGAATTTTGAAATTTTCACACCTTCAAGGGTCCATATACTTTAATATTTGGTATTCATTTCAAATTGATACCTTTACCCGTTCGTGACAAAAATGGTCTTGACAGACTGACGGACAACATGAAGTGATCCTATAAGAGATCCAATTTTTTCCTTCTTGAAAATGTAAAGAAAGAGCGTAGATATGTAGATACATATCTTGAGATATTCATTAACAAACACCGAAACTGATATTTCGTTGAATGCGTGCATTTAAAGAGAGAGAGAACTTCAATTAAAGGTCATCCTTCTTAAGTTGAATCCAACTTGCAAGTCTTTATAAATTTTCTACTGAAACTAAAATTTTCCAAACTATTGAATCTGTTGAAATTAAGTCTTTTACTCGGAAAACTTCAGATTCATTTCTATAACTGCAAAGACAAATTCATTTCCGATTCAATTGAAATTCGATTCCCCGCATAGCTGCACTCTACCTTCCCGTTGCATCTAATCGGCCATAGTTATTCCGGGACGACGATAGGCGTTCGTCTATTTAGGAAACGGATATTACATTTAGTCGAGTCTTCATTTGGCGGTAGAGGTACGAGTAGCTGCGTTGTGTTTCCGGCGGTGGTGGCCGCGCGGTGCATAGCATATTTTGTAAGCTAAGCAGCCCGCTTGCCTGCTGCGCCCAATGCAATAAAAATGTTCACAACCATATGCTTCTATTGATGTGTAGCCCGGCCAACGAAGGAATATTTAAGTGTGTTTTTGGGACACGCTACAGATTTTTTGTCGAAACGGACTTCGACTTCTTGAAGTCCTCAGGATTCAATGCATGCTTTTGTTGACAATGATAACTCAAGCATTAAAACGTGAATTCTTTTGATAGGTTATAAAGTAGCTCTGTTTTTATTATTGACCTACGTAGTGGTGTAAGTGCATTTGTGTTAATTCTTGAATGCTAAAATTACATTAATTGCTTTCAAGTGCCCATGGTCTGGTCGGATGAAGAGGAGGCGAACTAAGTAACTAAGGAGGCGAACTAATTTCGTGGCGATAAAGTTCCCTTACTCACTCCCTTGGGCTTTATGCACTTCAAAGTATATTGAAAAGTAGTTTAATACTACTTTACTTAATTACTCTGAACTTTGTACAGACATTTCTATCCAACTCCAATACATATCCTTTTATTAAGCAATGCCCCATAATTGGAAATTAACTACCGTTTTCCCATAGAAATATAAGTCGAAAAGAGACAAAAATATTCGAATAATAATATTATATACAGTTGTACCTCCTTACACCGGAATTTTAATAACTTTCCCGAGGAACGCGCGTAATGTAAACACACGGGTTATGAGCTAACATCTTGTAATGTGCATAAACTCCGATCCAGTGAATGACCCTATTTAAACCCGACTGCCCGAAAACAGGAGGGTTATGTTTTTCGAGTGTATGTATGTATGTGTGTATGTCGATTTCTTTGTTGGCGCTCTGCAGCGTAAACGGCGTGACAGATTGCAACATGTGAGGTATCGTTGGATTTGTATTCATTGTGGGAGTGTCATAAGGTATAAAAAAATATACTCTGATTTTAGTGTCATGTCATGGCTGCATAATGTGTTGGTAAGCGTTTGAATAACAGAAAAAATGGATCATATAAGCTAAAGGACGGAATACATACAGGACCATTTAAGATCTTAGGAATACCCGGTTTCACACAGACACAAACTAAATAAATATAAGATAAATATCTTTGATTAATATTTTCTTTACAAGTTAACTTAAAAAAAAAACATATTTTTGTTCTATTTCGTGTAGGGTACTTACACCTACCTATTATTTTGATTTTCATTGATTTTGATATTCAAATTAAATCGAATAGTAACCACGATACAGGCTGTGCCTAGTGGGTACAAAATATTTAGTTAATTTGATAGTTGCACAATTTAAGAAAACAATATGCATCTTTTTAGGGTTCCGAACCAAAATGGTAAAATCAGAATCCTCATGGTACGACTTCGTCTGTCTGTCTGTCGGTCACACCTGTTTATCTCAGAAACCACTCATTCTCATCGACTTGAAATTTGGAATAGTTTTAGAATTGCCCAACTTTATTACTTACCTACTTACTTACTACGCTGGCTCAGCGACCCCAAGAGGATCTTGGCCTCCGACACGAGAGTTCTCCATTCTTTCCTGTTCTGTGCCGCTTCTTGCCAATCGGCTCTTTGGAGGGCATCCAGGTCTTTCCGCAATTCGTCACCCTATCTGTACCTAGGACGACCGACTGGTCGTTTTCCACTCGGTCGTCCCACGTAAGCTCTTCTGGCGGCCCGATCCTCTCCCATTCACGTGGCCGAGCCAGCGAAGCCTTGCAGCCTTGGTCCCAGAATTTTCCGCAAAATTTTCCGCTCTGCCACTAAGAGCTTATTCTCTTCTTTCTTTGTCAGTGTCTAGGCTTCACAGCCATACATTAAGATCGGTCTTATTACTGTCTTATAGACACGGATCTTGGTTTTTCTATGTATAAGCTTGGACACTAACACTTTATGTAGAGCTGCCGAGCATCTTAGTGCATTTTGGACCCGAATCTCAATTTCATCTTCTCTTTGGTTGGTGTCCGTTACCGTGCAACTTAGATATTTAAATCTGTTTACACCCAGATAGGTGGTCTGTCCGACTACTAGGTCCTCACAGCGTGTCCTAGTGTTTTTGAATCTTTTCATTTGAAGATATTCGGTCTTTTCGCGGCTAATTCTGAGACCGACCTTCACCCCTTCTCTCTCCAGAGTGTCTCCAGAGTGGCCCAACTTTATTGCGAACAAAAAAATAAAAACCTTTGAAGTAAAAAATGCCGGCTGGGGACAATTAAACCACATCGTCTGGGTACTGTTGAAACGTTTCAAACGTCCTCGTATTTCGATCGTCCCCAGATTGTTATAAGTTGTTAGGTGGTCGAAGAGACAAAACTGTAGTTCCTCATCTGAAATTTTTTAGTTTGAATAGTTGAATAATATGAAACGTTAATAAAATATGATTTTTAAAACAGATTTTTTTATTTTAAGCCATTTAGGTGACAATATAGGTGACCTATGTCAGATTTTTAAAATGCCACTTCCGTAAAAATTATGTTATGGTTGAAACATTGTTATAATTGAAACATGCCCTTTTGTATGAGATAAGATTATCTGTTTTTACTACGATTGTATGCCGTTTTAGCTTAATATCACATTAAAACTGTATATATTTAACATATTGAAACTAATTAGTATAACTGAGATCTCTAAAAGAACCTCATAAAAAAATTATCCTGCTTTTAAATTTAAAAATATGTAAACGATCATAAATTTTGATATGTTTATCCTAGGATTACCAAATTTTTACAAACTTATTGAATACTTTTATTGAGTCAAGATTGACTGTAGTTCGTTGCAAAACTTGTTTTTTTTTCGATATTATTAGAGTGTTTCAAACGTCCACGAGGACTGTTTCAACCGTCCCTAGTACGGGGTCAATTGAACCATTCTCCCCCGTTCTCTTTTAACGGTAATTGAAGCTTTTGTGTTTGAAATACAACTATTCTATAAATTGTATTTCATAGCCAGTTTACTATCCTTTAAGCCATGTTTACACCCGATCTTTAAATATTAAAGATGGCTCCACTACACACAATTGAAGCAAAACTGTTTCAATTGTACCCGGTCTACCCTACTTGTACATTCCAAAATAATTTTTATATTTTATTACAACTCTTAAGTTTTTAAGTTATGATGACAAATTTCTAAAAATACCATTCCCCCCCCCCCTTATCACTGAAGTTTGCGTAAGCAAACATTACTAGGCATATCGAGTCTCTCGGCACGCGAGTCCGACTCGCACTTGACCGGTTTTTTGTATCTAAATCAGCACCAATCTCCTTATCGACATTTTTAAAAAAGGCTCTACATAATACCAAAGAATGTATTGGACTAACTAACTCGTATAATACGATGAGGATATAAAAGCCAAAAGGGCATACTGGATTGCTGACCCATACAATACTTTCCCTTCAGAGTTTCAATCAGGATTATTGTATTGATGCTCGGGATGTGTACTGAGAATCAATCGCTACGTTGTTGTTGGGTCATGTTCATATCGTGTATCATTATAATGACACATACTTGTGTATAACTTCTTTCAAATAGGTGGTACTCAGTCTTTATTATTAGACGGTTAATTATTTTCGACGCGACTAACAACTAGAAGAGCGACTGACTATTTTGTTACTTAAAAAATTACTTGGCAGCGATTAAATATTTTAGCAATAATTATATTAGATGAGTTTCAAAATGTAAGGATTTATAAAAACTAAATAATGGCTGATACTTTAAGGCAGAGCCCCCCGCCATAAAAAACAAACTCCAGACAGAATGACACATACACGGAAGATAATGTTAGGTTCCCTTGTGACCCCTCGCATCGCAAAAAGATACAATAATTAATTGGACCAAGAAACTAGTTTTTATTGAGCTTTGTACAGAACTCGATGTTTTTAGTTCGACAAAACGGGTTCAGGGTTTTGAAAAAGTGATTTTGCATCTTCAATAGATTGTAAAAAATAAATTACGAAACAAATTTTCGTACCTAGTTTTATTTAGTGAGCAGATTTTTATACCAAATAATTAAAACCGGGTTTCCCGCACTTCAGAGGCTTGGATGATGAAATCTCGAATTTGAAGCATTCAATGTGAAAATTAATTGCCTTTACTCTCGGAGCCTAGTGAGTCTAATAATAAAAAAAAATTACAAGAAGAAATATTTATTGAAAAATTATTATGTGACTTCCCATAGGTACAAATTTTTTAGATTACGTGACCACTTTGCTATGTAAAATCCAAAGAAATATTTTGTTGTTTTGCTCTAAAAAGTAATCGCGGTGGTGTACGCCATGCGCGCGGGCCTGCTGCACCTGTAAAATCTACTATTTCATTATGTTTCGGTAGTAGATTCATTAGGTTTTGGGTGTAAAACCAGTAAGAACCAATGGTTAAATACTAAACCAGATCTCTCTAATTTCAATATTGCTTCTTGTTTTGTTACAGAAATGGAAGATATTTCAATACTGTGGAGTTCTGCGTCTCCCGAAAGCGCCCTGTGGTCTGACTACCTAGTCGCCAGCTTTGACAAAATCATGTCGCAGAGGGCCAGGCATCACTATAGGTAACTCATCTCGACATCCCATGAAATGTCCACTGTAGGACAGGGAGGGAGCTCCAGCTTTTACCGGAACAATGTGGAGGGCAAGTACCATAGTCACCACGCTTGTTAGTGTTGTTGGTGATCGCAGTATATAAGATGGTACGATAAACAGAAGGACGCTGCTGCCCATCCTCCAGATCGTAATCCCTTAGTGGCCTGTAGAGTTGGGTAAGTACTATTCTTTACCGGCACCACAATTATTACTGAAGAAATTAATGAAAGAGGAAACCTTAAATGATTAATGACGTCTTTCAAAGCCGGGATTTCTAATATTAGAAGTTTCAAACACAATTATCTTATTGACTGGGTCTTTTGGAAAAAAGCTTATTGTTCTTCGGTGACTCATCAAGAATTGAATGAGGAAACGGTTTTATGTTTAGATTAAAGTACTACTCGCCACAAAAAAAACATTGCTCTTGTTTTCAAGAGTTATAGTACACATGGCATACACATGAACACACACAAACACACATACATCCCTTATGAGACATCCCTTTATAGCTAGTTTTAAGTTTGATATCATAACTAGCTTTTCCGATAGCTGTTCCATCCTTTGTTATTTTATTAATGAAAATATTCTCCCCCACGCTCCATTTAATTACTTACTCTTGTAAATATGGCTGGTAGTTATTGATAGTCACTTTATAGATTTTCCGCTATCAAGGTTATTACCCTGTCCCGCCTCGTGTGGTTCTGAAAAGAATAGTACCAACCCATCTCTACCCGTGGGTGTCGCAAGAGGCCAATAAGGGTTAATGAACCGGAGGATGGGCAGCAGCATATTTCTGTGTATCGTACAATCTTACATACTGCGTCCAGCGTCACTAACAACAGCGGTCGCCAGCCGCAACGCTTACAAGCATGGTGACTATGGTAAGTCCCCTCAAAAGTACCAAGGTGTTTATGCTGGGATTTTGGAAGGAACTCCCTTGCCTGCAGTGGACGTTTCATGGGTTTTCATCAAGGTTACTCCAATAGACATTTTTATCCTAAAGTAACTAGTGTCTGATCGCAATATTTATTTTTTATTTTTAGAGTAACGCCAATCACAGCCGAAGAGCTTCTGTCAAACGACTCCCAATCACAAGACAAGCTGGATAAGCTGATGAAAGCTCAACTGCAGATAGTCATCATTTGTCCGAATCTGATCAACAAGATGGGTGACCTCAAGAGGGAGACCGGTGTGGAAAACCTGTTTAAACTGGATAAGATCCTCGTGATGCTGTTGGGAGTGGAGAAGAGTCAAGTTATAGCCAATAACTGCGAAGGTAAGGAAATAATTTGCAACTTTACAATTCGGTCCCGATAGTTATAATATTAATATAGCTGATTTGCATATATACCATCATGTGCGTACTTATATCGCTAAGCTACTTTTCATGCTGACCGTACAGAGTTACCCATGTGGTCGTGTTGTTACAGAATACCCATCTATAGAACAATGGCAAATGATGTGTGTTCGAGAGAAGGACACATCTTTTGTAGATACGTTCCTTACTGCGGCGGTGGGCATACTCCGAACTAAAGATTGCAAGGACACTGCTACGGATCGCACTAGCTTCTCTATTGTACCAAAGAAGGTTAAACTGGTAAGTATTTATTGATTGGAAAGGAAATTTACCACAGCTGTAATCTTCGTTTTTTTGACGTGGACTTGTCTATGCTTTCGTTTGGGGTAATTTCGTGAAAAGTGGATAAACACCCTCTGGCGGCAATAATTCGTACTACATTGAGCTTTGGATGAGTCAGAGGGTGAGGGGAGGGGTGTGAGGATACAGCCATCTAGGGATTTTTTTGAATTAATTGAAAAGGAAATTCAGCGTATAATCTTTTCTTTGTATTACCGACACCTGATATTGCGTAAGTTTCGTTTTTCAGTACTTAACAAAAAAAATTACGATTAAACTGTACCCCCTACATGCAGAGGGAATATTTGTATATAGAGAGTTTAGACTAGTAAATATCGTATGTAACAGTCACTCACAGTGGTAATTATTACTTGGCTGCTATGAAATGACTGATTCTACCTAAAGGTTAGATAAGTAGGTATGGACGAGACCTAGGTATGTTAACGTTAGTTTTTATGATAGAACAAACTTCCATAAAGTACTCTGAAAATTATATTGGCAGATGCACGTACTCTTAGTCCAGACTTAGATTAATTGAAGTCCACAGTAAAATGATACCATCAATTTGATTGCACTATAAAACAAAAGGCACTACTGTTGGCTTTAGTGCTACGAGCAATTCTTATTCAGTCATAAAACCGACCGCTCTTTTTTTATATCTTAGCTAAAAGGTAGAGTAGGAAGGTAAACATAAAATATGGATATTGTAGGCAGGTAAGTCAATTCAATTTAGGAAAAATAGGTTACGTACGATCGGGTTTTTATCCGACGGCGTGTTTACTTGCTTATTCATATGTTGTGCCATGTTATTCACAAAACATTCTCTAAGTGACGAAAATACGATAGACAACGAAATTTTCGTAACGTATTTTTTAGTACTTTGTTTTTTGCGATGTTTCCTCTTTTTAGGGTTCCGTACCTCAAAATAAAAAAACGGAACCCTTATAGGATCACTTTGTTGTCCGTCTGTCTGTCTGTCTGTCTGTCAAGACCCTTTTTCTCACGAACGAGAAGAGATATCAAGTTGAAATTGATAATGAATGTTAAGGTCCGTGGACCACACAAGATCTGAAAATTTCAATTTTTTACAACGACGCAATCAAAAGATATGGCATTTTATGTCCTCTTCTCCATACATTTATGCAAAAAAGAAAAACCTACAGGGTACTTCCCGTTGACCTAAAATTATGAAATTTGGCAAGAAGCTAGGTCTCACAGTAAAAATACTGGGAAAAGTCTGAAATCATTAAATATTACAACTTTTCTCACAACTAATGGTAACCAATTGTAGTGAGCTCCCGTTTCAAGAACATTCATATAAAAGAGGGGTCAAGTTGGATGGTCGCGAAGGCGATTTTTGTATTGGTTCTATTTTAAAAACCGGAACACTTACAAACTTGAAAATTGGTATGTTGGTTGTATTGTTGGTTGTATAAGCTATAAAATAGCAACAAATAATAAAATTTGGTCAAGCGCATGTCGGACTCAAAAAATCTAGCACATTAACTTACTGAAATTTCAACTAATACAATTATGATTATGTGGTGGTACGGAACCCTCGGTGCGCGAGTCCGACTCGCACTTGGCCGGTTTTTTTTTCACACTGGATCTTTTCAAGGCAAGAGTGAACAGGCATCTTCTAAGTAGGCATGCTTCGACTCTATAGTCCCTTACCATCAGGCAGGTGAGATAGGAGTCAAATGCTCACATATCCTACATAAAAAATTGGTTTGTTTTTAACAAAGATCGTATAACACATTTTAACTTAAGTCAAACCTCCCAAGATCGATTTGCGCTGTTCTGTTCCAAATACTCGTCTTAAAAAAGGTATTGGTATGCTTTCATAAATTTGAGCAATTCAATTTGTTGTTTGAAGGGCCAAAGCCGAGTGATAGCTCTACTCAACGACCCAATTAGGGAGGAGGACAGTATCAAGATTATGGTCGACAAGAAGGGCGAAGTGATCCAGATTCCCACCTACAAGAAACGGAACCCTTATACTCTTCAGTTTGATATTCCAGGTGAGAGGTTTGAAGTAGGTATAGGTACTATAAATATACAGCCACGATTTTCTACCCACTCATCAAAATTGGCGACGGCCTCAATTTGTTTCTGCCTGAGAATTTTTTTTTCTACGTTAAACATCTAACATGAAAATTTGTAATTTTTTCCACACAATCTATAGCAGTACCACACAGAAAAAAATGATCTCTTAAAACAAGAACGCAATATGTCTCAACTGATATTGCTTGATTATAAAGTTAAATCTCTTAGAGTAAAATGATCACTCTAACGTATTAAAAATGCCGAAATCTTAAAATTCAAGAGAGAATTTCTTCGAATAAGAGTTCTATTACTAGGTTTGAAATTGATGTTTTGAATTAAAACCATTTATTTTTTACATCAACAATGAAAAAATTTTAAAGCAAGTAAAATATTAATCGATTGAAAACATAAATCGTTTCGCCTAAGAATCATGAAAAATATTAGATGAAGATTTAGGACAATATTGATGCAAATAATATGTTGCTTGGTATAAGATAGTTGCTGTTTCGCTCAAGAAATTGTTAGGTAAGCAATGAAGAGTTAAGACTATATTAAGGCAAATAACATTTTGCTTAGTATAAGATGGTTGTTGTTTTGCTCAAGACCTAGTTAGATATGCAATGAAGAGTTAAGGCGATATTAAGTCAAATAATTGTTGCTGGGTACAAGATACTGTGTCAAAGACGGAACAGTATCAAAATTTCGATTATTTTGCTAATCAAGCCTGTGGTCTAATGGTCAGAGCGAAGAACTACGATACCGATGGACGCGGGTTCGAATCCAGCCACCCCCAGGACTTTTGGTAAATTATAATAGTTGATATGATATAATGATATAATAGTTAATGATAACATTAATAAATAATAGAAATGGAAACAAAAGTAGAAAGAAGAATAGTTGAAAAATAAAAAGGTCTAATATCAAAAATGCTGGCAGAGAGCAGAAGAAGAAGAGGAATAAAAAGAAAAAAACGAGAGATAAAAAAGTGCTTTTTTTAAAAAGAGCCTTTTATTTTAGTTTTTATTTTTGAAGAGCTTTAAATTTTTCGACAAAATTAGTTTCGCTCTTAGGGTGACACATTTAGCTTTTTGAAAAAAGAGCTTTAAAATTTTTATTTAAATTAGTTTCATTCTTGGTGTGATAGATGCTTCACTCAAGTAAGTTTGGTTTTTGTTGTGATAGCTTTTAAGTTTTTACAATAAGATGACAGTTGAAAATTGATATAAGAAATTTTGTTCTTGGTCGGAGAACTATACGACAAAACCTTTTATTTCTCAATCTAAGACGTTTTCGAGTTTCCTTATATCGAAAACCCAAAAGATTTTAACTTAAATAATATTATTTGGTTCAAGATATCTTTTTTTTCTGTGCAAGGCCGGAAAATTGGTCAAAGATAGCTTTAGATATCCTAATGAAATAGTGCACATAGAATTAGACACCATAAAACTGAGCAACTTTTACCAAGAAACATAGGTTTTTTTTTACC